>CM068877.1:12757311-14067311 GCA_035149815.1 Branchiostoma lanceolatum | reverse complement strand
CATCAATTCAATCCTCTGGAAGATAACGTCAGGGCTTAAGTGATTCAGGGAATGACTAATTATACAGGAAGGTAGTTGATGACTCGATCTGTTTTACCGTTTGGATAGGGGATCTCAACAGATAAGATACCACCTGGGGATACTTAATTGTTACCAAAACACTCCCTCATTACAATGAGCTCGATTTTTATATTTTCAGCATTAGTTCTTAGTACAAATACTGAATATGGTCCTAGGACTTTATTGCATGTCCGACGATGTTTTGTGTTAGTCATCATCTGATAGTAATTAAGCTTTATTGACCTTTAAAGCATACGTAAATCAACAGAGGGAATGCAAATCACTACATGATGTACCCAAAACGTTTTGCCATCAGTAAAAGGAAAAACATTACGTGATTTTAGCAAATATTGGAAGTATCAGCATCTACGTCACTGATGGCGTAGTTTACACTCACCTAAAATATATAGCCCAATAAATTATTCAGCTTACAAACATTGTTCATTGTTGCTGTATATGTATCTATATGGCCCTTATCATGACTTTACATTCTTCATGTAATACTTTCTGCGATGAAAGTAGTTTAGAGTCAAAGGTGACCGAAGTCTGGTGTTTTTCTAGCGTTGCTAAATCTCCAAAGCACTCCGACTTCTATATCTTATCTTTGTTTATTTTCTATTTGCAATGGTCAGAACTTGCTTTGTCCTACTAAATTGCTAGATTCTATCATATTTTACTAAAAGAGAATAAAATATCGCCTTGTTCTGGCTTGCAAGGGAAATATTCTTTGTGAATATCCGTATTCGTCATTACGATCAAGGCAGCCCTACAAGTGTATTTTCTCTACTTGACACTATTGGAATGAAATGCATTTGACACTGCTGTTGAACTAGGCGATACAGACGTGTAAACCCAGTTAATACAGTCCGTGTGAAGCCTTCCCATTGGTCGCAGGAAGTTTAACAAGCGTTCCGAATGAAGCCGTAATAAATGTGATCAAAGCCGTGCCACGGCGCACCTGCCTGTCCGATCTGAAGTAATCCCACATACCATCGTCTGCCGGGCAACCGTGTTAGGATTGCCTTCGTAATGGCGTGTAATAGAGGAGTTGGACAAACAACGTGCCTTGTTCAACACACTCCTTCACACGACCTCTTACCGCCTGTTGTTCGGCCAGAACTTCATCGAAAGTGACTTAAAGTCGCAATGTATAGTTCTTTGTGTGGAGGGTATATAGTACGCGTTGCGCGATAGGAGTGCATAAATTGTTTCAAATCTCTCCTCATATCTTAGCATTCCAATACCCAGGCTACAGGTATTCTGTAACGTGTTAACGGAGGAATGAAAATGCACGGCCTCTTGAAGAGTCGGCTGGATGAAAATCGATAAGGATTACTGAAATGTAGAATTCTCCATCAAATACCCCGACGGCTGTGACAGTGCCCTGGTATCTGGAGATAAAATTAATTATAGCCAAGGTGATAAGGAAATGTGCTGATCCTTATTTACTGGTGATGCAGACTTGGAAGAATTGTGTTTAAAGTCCAGCTAATCTCTAAAACATTGGGACATGCATACCAGCGACTGGAGACGTGAAAAACAGGGACCGTCTGTTGAGTCCATATTTTTGAAGGGAAATGGCACAAATTATACCTCAACTAAATCAAAGGGAGGGGAAACTGTGAGAAATATCTCATACTTTGGATAGTGTTTTGTTTCAAGCACCTACATTTGGTCTAAGCCTGTGGCCATTTGTTTGTTAAAATCACAAACATTACGACATTTCTTTGATGAAAGAATCAACAGGATGTGGTTGGTATAAGGCAAATTTCCTGTGAGCTGTTTTCATGATGATTCAGGGGTGATTACAAAGATTGTGCATACCTTGGCCTAGGTTGAAAAGAATGCTAAAAACAACATCGCTCACAAGCTGATAAATTATATGTATGGATTTCGATACGAAAAATAACAACCTTTATTTACAGATACTTTGATAAGCAGTCTAACTTCGACAAAGTTGAAGAATTTTGATTGAATCTTTTACGACGAAGTAAAGGCCTTTTGAAAGACGATGTAAAAAATGCTGTTATCCCCAAATGTTCAAATTTCACACCAAACAGGGAAGACAGCAAAACAACGGCATTAGCGCGGCACAACAACCGAACTATGTTTCTGTAAAAAGCAGGCTTTTTGTCTCAAAGAATAAACCAGTTTTCGCCAAGATTGACAAACTAGTTGGTAAAGTAAAACTAACCAAACAACTTTGAACACAAACTTGCTACACTTTGAACTACATGTATAGTATGAAACCACACAATAGCTGGTTTGCTATCGTTTAGACAAAAAACAGACTCTTCAACACTTCAAAAGCCTTTCTTTATGGACGGGTAGTAAAGGCGTAACCAGGAACCGCCTTCCTTGATATCAAAATTGTGTCATGTAACTTTCTCGATAGGTCTGACAAGTCCGCCTTCGCTATGGACAAACTTAAGAAGTAGCGATACGCTCTCCAAGAAAGACAATTCGTGTAGGTAGTAGTTTGATACCGTTTCGCTTTTCAACGAATCTTACACAAAACTCCAGCAGTCGCCATTTTGATCTGTGTAGGTAGCCTAGACTCTATACTATGTCATTTTGCATGGTTGAGCGAGTACAGAGCCAGTCGGGCAGGGATAGACAGCAAAGTTTTAGCTAAACGCTTTAGCAAAAGTTTGGCAGTAATTTCTTGACCTTGAGCATCTGTCTTCCTTTTATATCCGTTAACGTTAACCTTACTTTAACCTTAAAATAGACCCGGACACAAACAGACGATACCAACGAAGATGGTGTGTACTTACCGACAGTTGTGACAGCCAAGAGGATAAAACACACCACAGGTGTACTTTCCATGGTCTCCATCCACTCCCAGGACTCCTTTCACGCGTCAAATTAAGAGAAAACCTGTTGTTCTAATGTTTTCGTTACGGAGACGGACCCAGACGGAAAAGACGGAACGCGCGGGTTGTGACGTTGTGCGCGGGAGGAAACGGGCGACGTCCCGTGTTGTCATGGCGACCGTGCTGTTTGTTTATTGGTTTGTCCAGAACTAATGGCTCTGGAGGATTGGTCCCGCATACACCGGGATAAAGATGACAGAGGTCGTGCGCAGGTCCAACAAATAACAGGGATCGCCTCAACAGTTCGTATAGTTCGAAAATGAGATGATTTTGATTACCAGCGTGAATAAAGTATTGTTTTGTGTTTATTGGAGTTTGGACAAGGGTTTGACAAGTTGCTATGCACGTATTGTGATGTCTTTTGATATGTGGGTACGTCTTGCCTTTCTAAAGATGCATGTTGCTTGTAGTTGTGAGACTACTGACTACCGGCTTCCTTTGGTACTGCAGCGAAACTTCTGGGCTTTATGAATTTTGTTCAGGACATGCTATGGTCTTGATTTTTGGGTGAAAGAGGTTTGTGAAATCCATTGTACGGGTATTGGACTGCTATTGTGTAAATGTCATTCATTTTTGTGAGTTCTATAACTTTGTAACAGATTTCGTTTGCCTTTCATTTTGGTCGTCAATGTAGCAAGCCATTCTTCCAAATTCCTTATTTCTACCTTCTATGTGTAAACTTGCAAATATTCTGTCGATTAATCTAATCCTAGGGTTAAAAGATCACATAGTGTAACAACAGGTCAACTTACCAAAAAATGCTCACATCTACAAAGACGTACTCTAGCAAAACACTTGTTGATAGATCATAACAGAAATTGCTATCTTACGGATGTTTCCATAAGGCTTATTCCACTGTCACAACACAGCCAAACACCATGCAGACTTTGGCGCCAGAGCTGTGCCTCATATAGGTTATCACGTCAGCCAGACCGACCTAGACCTTTTACAAAAATGCGTCGACATATATAAAAAAAAGAAACAAACTCAAGAGAAAAAGATGGCAATAGCAGTTTATTACTATACCCATGTCATCAAAGCATTTCTCCTATCACATACATGCAAAGAAGCTTTGTTTTGTAACAGTATGTAATCGCAATCTTTACAATAATCGTATGTATGAACAGGAACATTTGACACAAAGAAATACCTAAGAAGTATACCTGTAAATTCACACAAAATAGAACAGAACGCAACTCTACCTGATTAGGACAACACTTTTCGAGCTTCCAAAATATCAGACAGTTATAGATTTAAGCCATCTATGACACTCAAGTCTATCCCTCTGTACAAGCTTATCATGAGCTGTATAAAATATAACAGATTTCAGTTGATTACGTGTATCTCTCTCTCTCTCTCTCTGCATGTATGTGTGTGTGTGTGTGTGTGTGTGTGTGTGTGTGTGTGTGTGTGTGTGTGTGTGTGTGTGCGTGTGTGTGTGTGCCTGTGTTCCTACCATAAACTTATCCCCAAAATACACAATGCAGCGTCAAAGCGTTGCCATACATTCACAGTACTGCTATTTCTATATATTTGGGACTGGAAGGGTCACAAGCAGTACGTAGCAGGTAAGGGGGTAAATCCTGCTATTTCTAAAGGCTTAGTTCAGTATCTGTTCATTTAGAGCGTTAACGTTCGTCTTAGTACGCAGTTGTGTTACTGTTTAAAGATCTTCAAGGGGGTGAAGTTTGCCATCTCTGACTACCTTGATAAATATCTATTAGGTCGTAGTCTTTCATCATCATCATCATCATCATCATCATCATCATCATCATCATCATCATCATCGCCGCTTTCATCTGTCGACGATGCGGACCACCACTGCTGTAGCAGTATTAGTCTTAGTTTTTGCCTTGATTAGTTGTGTTACCATACAACTTACAAGCAATCAAGACTGCCGCTATCTATAACGAATATCTACTTGTTTGTTGTCTTCGCCTATGTTGTGTTACTATACAAGTTATCAAGACCGCAGCTATCTATAACGAACATCTATTTGCTTGTTGTCTTCGGCTATGTTGTGTTACTGTACAAGTTATCTGGACCGTCGATAGCTACTTATAACGAATATTCATTTGTTTGTTGTCTTCGTCTATGTTGTGTTACTGTACAAAGTTTCAGGACCGTCAATAGCTATTTATAACGAATATTCATTTGTTTGTTGTCTTTGCCTTTGTTATGTTACTATACAAGTTACCAAGACTGCCGCTAGCTATACATAACGAATATCTATTTGTTAGTAGTCTTTGCCATAGTCGTGTTACTATATACAAGTTATCAAGACCGTCGCTAGCTATACATAACGAATATCTATTTGTTAGTAGTCTTTGCCATAGTCATGTTACTATACAATGTATCAGGACCTCCGCTTAAGTCCTTCAGGCCAGCTACAACCCGTTTGTACTTGACCCAGGGCATGTACCAGTAGTCTTCAGGGATACAGTACTCTGGGGAGAGAATCCGAGTGGGCGCGTGGTCTACGAAGTACCTGTTCAAGTAACCTTCGTCATGCCAAGCTGCTTCCACGCCATTCTTTTTGTCCTCCACTCTGTTCTTTGCGCACGTTTCCGTCAGCTTTAGCATCGAATCCCTGCTACCCCCAAACAGACCCCCTGTGAAGTACATCTCCCCTTCTGTAGGCGCTACGTACGCTTTACTCTCAGCGTTTGTTTCGTAAGGGAATGAGAATCTATTTTTCCAGTAGAAGCCTGGATGCAGTGTACCGACCAAATCGTCAACAGCTTCCACGCCGAATTTTCCAATAAATTTGGAGTCGACGTTCATGCAGAAAACGTAGTTTAAATCTTCGTTTTTTCGCAGAACGAGTTTGTTGATCATTTCCATTTTCGTCATTGGAGCGCCTTTTGACAAGTTTTCTTTCAAAGAGATTACGGAGACCGCTCGGTTCTTCTTGAGCGGTAGTTCGGGAACTTTCTTTGAACCATCAGTGAACACAAAATACGTCACCTTCTGGGTAGGCATGAAGTGTTCTTCAGCAGTCTTAAGAAAGTCCTGAACGTACGCAAAGTACTTTCCCGTGGCGACTGTGATTAAACCGACGGTGACGCTTTTCTTGGGGAACTGTCTCTTGGCCTTGTCGTAGTCTACGGTATCGTCCCAGATCACGGGAGCGCCCCAAGCACCGTACGTCGGCCGGGATCTTCGGAGGAACCAACTGTCTAGGAACCACGGATGCATCATCAGTAGCACTGTGGATGGAAAATCACAGTCTTATACACAGTACAAAAGTTACTCAGGTTACTGGATACGTTTTGTAAACCAGAAACGGTCAAACGTTTCAGTCATTGTCGACAGATAGCAGATGCTGTCTGAAACGTTTAAGCGTTTATCAACAAAACTCCAGAAATATACAGTTGCTTCAGTAACTTCTGTATTGTGCATCTTATTAAATTTAAATTCACTACTATGTACCTGAATGTTTAACCTTCATCGACGTATAGTAGTCTTAACCATGTAGTTACTGTATCAAAAAAAATATTTCACTATGTGGCCATTTTTCTATTAACATAAGCACTTACCTATGACGATAGTGGCGGCCAGTAGAAGCAGAAAGAGACGCCTACTGCGCAGGTGCGAGGCGACCTGAATGTCTACCATGATGTTCCTAGGTAGATGCCCGCCTTACTGCGCAACTGCGTAAAAATTCCGTGAATTTCGAGTTATTGTCATCATTATCAAGGTGTTATTCTTAAGGAGATACATACTGAAAAGCAAAATCACAATCGTTGTCCGTATAGGAAGACAATAGAATGTATAAATTTTGCTAATACCAATACAGAACCAATGCATTTCAACTGCGTCCTCACATTTCAGTGCTGCCCCCTAGCAGTTAGCTAGCAAACTACATCTAACCTATAAACAAGCCCCCTTTGTCAATGTCTCCATCATCTGCGTACTATCAAGGTATTTCAACCTCCTTGGTACTATAAAGCAAGGAGATTAGGAAAAATTATTTGCATTTTGTAAACTCTTTAGGCACTTAAGATGTGTCTAGAAAACATTCCGCTCGCCTTGGTTGAAAATAGCTATGTTGTAATTGTTTCTGCGTACCCAAGATTTTGGGACGTGGCAAAATAGTATTAAATCGATTTCATTCCTATCATAATAATAAAAGTGGACTTGACAATACCATACATCCAAAATCTGGATTTGAGCAGAGCAGTAGCAGCTTTAGCAAGACGTTAGTATTGACATTTCATGTGCGCATCAGATATACTGTATCTCAGAAACCGCAAAACGAGCAAAATTTATGAACCGCCTAACGGTACACCCGCGTACCCGTGCACCCACTACAGATCACTACAGCCAGTGCCATCGCTGCAAATTCGTGCCTGGTTTCTAACCATTCTTACCTTACGTGTGTTCGCACGTACGACGTTATCAGCCGGATATTTGTGAGTTATCGGTGCATGTCAACAACGCGTAGCAAAGACGTAGCCCTTGGCACAAAAACAGTCCGCCATCTTGTTTGTGTAAGTAGGTACTTGACCTGTGACCTTAAACACGTGCCCATGGCAACGTTAAGGGTTTGGGTGTGATCTTTCTGACTCCCTGTTTGACCAAGGAGGTTTCAAGCACTTAATGCAAGCTAGGCCGCACAGATTCAATTTTTGGGTCTCGGATCTTGGGTCAACATACAAAAGTCGTCTTTTTTTTTTTTACAAAAAACTTAAATCTTGACATTTGAATACATTTACAAATGGATTTAAGGAAGATATGGAGTTTCTCTAACTGTCAATGCCAAACCATGATGATGTGATTCATATCCAGTATTTTTCTTCTTTCTTTCAAAAATCAGTGATGTGCCAAATCTGAGAATGAAGAGAGTAACGTTAGTTTGTGCAAAATAAAATAACACACAGTTGGAGTTGTTACTATCTTTGTAGCCCTATTGACAACTAGAAGGAACTGAAGTAAAGGAAACCTTTAGTCATTCTGTACAAGATTTTATTGAAAAGACTTTTGTGGTTTGGGTCCCACTCATTATGTAGGTACCTGGTATACATCCTTCAAACATCTCTAGTTTACAAAATTCCTACAGACAAAATCTCTATCTATTCTGCAGCATTGCAACTTACAAGCTATTAATAAACCACCACTATAGGGTGAAATACTGCAAATCTCAATACAATAACTCCCAGCCTCTTATATAACAGGTCCCATGGCAAAGATGTGTTATATTCTTTGTCTCTATCATTGACAGTAGTTTAAGGCATATCAAGAGGCTTGGAGCAACTTAATGTTATCATATGATACATTCCTTGAAACACTGAATTAATTATAAATTAAAGACAACTGATGAATTTGGGTAGTGAATATGTTCCATGTAAAAGTACAGATAGACACAGCTACTTGCAAAACAGTCATTGGACCCAGTAGTGACAACAAAACTAACTTACAGGGTTTTTTCTCTGTCAAGGCATGTACACGACTACACCTTGTCAACCACCGGTGATAATTTCTAGACTTTTTGTTTAATATCCAAGGATGTCTGTTACTGTTTCAAGCACCCTGGGCACAAACCAACATTGTCTTCTGATTTAGAAATCACTATTCCAAATCTCCTTACAGACGTACCGATATGCCCCCTTTGCTCGGGCACCTTAAAGAAAAAGATTAAAACCTAACTACATGTATTGCTGATAACTGTTTTTAGTTTGAGAATACAACAGAATTTCAGAGTTTGGCCACACATATATTGTGCCGTTTCTTTAAATCATTATAAGCACCATTTGTAAAATGAAAATACATGTACATCAGTGAAATGAGGTTATCATTAGTAAGTCCAAGCTTATCATACCTGTTTGACAAGAACACCATGTGAGCAAACAGATTCTAACATAACAAAACATACCACTAACAAATACCTGTATGTCTTTATGAAAGGAAAAGTCGTAAGGTGGGTTTAGATGTTGCTATGAGATTCAGAAACTTATTGCAGATCTAGTACTGGATTGTACTGTTAATCTTGAAATATTTCCAGCAATTTTGAGTTTGCATTTTTACTGCAAACTCAACAAGGATCATTTGGCTTCTATTCCATTGTGTTGCACTTTTGTATTCGTCGAACTAAAAGATATATGACTTCTTGATTTTCACTGTCCATCAAATTTTAAGTGTCACAAACATAAATTAAATTACATCACTTTGTGGTTGGATGTTATGGTGGACATTCCACAAATATTGCTTGTTTCACCTCAACACAGATATGATTAAAAAACAACAATTTAACCCGCATTCCTTTAAAAATACATTGCAAAGCAAACATGATAAAACCTTTGGGAATTTATGTTGATGTGAAATAGCAATATCATCCAAGTATCTAAATACACTGAAAAGAACAGATCAGTGCACATTTATTAAACAAGAAAATAACTATTACCAGTGTCTTTTCAAAACAAAAGACAGAGAAACAAAATTGCCGACAAGGTTGCTTGTATTTTCATCAAATTGTGACCTGTGGTTCCCTATACAATAGTTGCCTTGTTTGGCATGTTATAAATTCCATGATTCCCACATTCTTTGTATTCTATGACTCTTGTCTCTCCATCATTAATTTGTCAATTTTGTATGATAAGTTCATCTGGCTTTGGCACCAGTAACAGATTTATTCCAATGGCATCTGAGACATACCTGAATGTAAATATGACTTGGCCATTCAAAATAAAAACCAAATCTATTGAGAAGTATTACATGAATGTACCTGAAACCATTTGTTGGGAACATGTGTTTTCTGGATATCCCCTTTCCCTTCATTTTTCAGCAGATTTACTTTGCTGTCTACCTATCTACTCTTGAACCTAACAGTTTGGATACAGAACTCCTTACATGCCAATCCTTGTCAGATAACAAAGACTTTGCTGCTCATTTCTGCATTCCTGCAGTTTACCCCTGTAGACTTCTGCTTCTCTTGTTCTTTCACTCCTTCAGTTCTTTTACCCCTTCTCTTCTTCGTTCACTTTTCATCCTTTCATTCTGTCAAGCTTGACAAGACAAAATATTTTATCTTGTTCTGTTCTTCTCAATCAACCTTTCATCATTTTCTTCACTTTTTGGCGACACCTCAGGGGCTGAGACATTTTTTTAAAGAGATGTCCCCTTGTCAAAAGTCTATTTTCTGACAATCACATCTCTTAATTGTAAGGCCTACGGACTATACTTCTAGACTTGAAGTCTTCCTGAAGCCTTTTCTCTCTCACTGTTGTTCTCTGCTTGTAGTTCTTCATTCCCAGGCTGTGAGTGCAGCTCTCTGTTGCTCATTTCTTCTCCTGAAGAAGGATTTGAAGCCTTCGTAACAGCTGATCATGATGGCACAGGCCGGCGCGACTTTCACCACCCTGGGGGTTAGACCTGGGGGTGGGGAGTAACAATACAAACTTAAGACAATTTAGCTTGGGAGAAAACTTGTATGAAACCAAAGTACAACACTTTCTGATTAATTTCAACAACACTGATTGCAACAATAATCATACACATACGCATCTGCGCCAAATATACACCCATCTCCTGTTATTGAACATCAAACCATCAAAAAATCATTCTTCAGACTAAAGGCTTTTGTTGCAAGGTAATCTAATGATGACTGCCAATGACGTCACAATGAACATGAGAACCAGTTCAGAACCCAGCACAGTAGCTCATTAAAAAAACATATGCTAAACTACATGTAATTCTTGTATCATTCAACGCTGACCTGCAAAAAGTGCCTTAGGTCCATTCTGCATCCATAACCTCCTCATGAGTATAAATGTGCTGGATGACTGGGGTGCCCCTGTAGCAAAACACAGTGATAGTGGTAAGAGTTATGGACTAAAAACTATCCTAGAAAAAAATGAGATGTTCGAAAAATCATGTCACTCCAAATTTACAAATTTTGCCTCGATATATAATCTTAGTGGTTAGAGCGTTCGATCTTCCTCTTGCAGTTGCTTCTAGACTCTAAAATCATTAAGCATATTTTTCTCATCCACTCATACCAGGCCCGCCAGTTATATATGTCAAGCAACGACCTTGGAGTACCAGCCTACAATTCATCCTTCTTGCTGATTTAGATATGCCCCCATACAGATAAAGCTACCACCCAATCATACGGCCTCCTGACCGTATGTGGTAATGTCATTGGCTGGTAGCTGTCCCTCCAACAACAGCAGGGAGAGTATCTGATTGGCTGACAGTGTTTATACTGCAAGGATGCATCATATGCACTGGCCAATACGCTGAGCCATTGCTTGACAGATACAAGCATTAGACCTGGTATGATAGAATGATTTTCCTCGATTTATTTCATTCCAAAGGACACTTAAGTACTAGCATTGTTAGTTGAGCTTGCTCAAACAAAATCTCTTGTTTCTCAAGGGACTGTTTCTCAAATGAAAGTGAAAACAAACGAAATATAAACAAATAGTGAAATAGAAAGGAAAGACCAGCACCCATGAGAAACAAGTGATCTTGTAGGTTTGTGATTTTTAGAAAAGTGAAGTGAAATGACCGTACAGTGTAGCCTCTCCTGTATACAGAGGCAGTTGGTGAAGGCAAGACTGCGACCACAAGCTTGGTAACAGGCTACAGGGGAGGGAGGGAGTTATCACCGCAGAGCATTAGGAAGCTGGGTTATAGTACTACAATGATGAAGCATAGCCTGGTGTAGCTCAATAGATTCTGTTTTTTGAAAAATTGGATTCTGAATACAATAACGTAATAAAAATTTCAGTATCATTTTAGCTTGCCAAATTTTATCATGCAAGTTGCCAACATTTTTCTGCAAATTTTCTGAGGGCTGCATGTTATTTGAAGGTCTACAGAAATATATGTACAGATACATCTTTTTTTTGTTAAGAAAATTCTCAATTCTAAGCATGTTTATGCCAAATCTTTGATAGGTGAAGATGCAAAATTTGGTGACAAAAATATTTCCCTAAAATACCTTACGTGAACTTTTGCAGACCCTACCATTCAGTACGAGGGGTGAACAGATCAGTATACTGATTGACAACTACAACATGACTTTTATCTGATACAGTTACATGTCTCTACAAAGCAAAGGAAAACAAAACAATGAAAAAAAGCATGAGATGTTAGTTAAAGCAGAACTATTTGATACAAATATCAGACAGGGAAGTTTGAAAACTGTTCCCATACTTTGCCTGGTTTCCATCTCCCCCATCTCTATCTGTCTGTGCGTCTTGATGACATCAAATGGTAGGGTCAGGACTGCTGCAATCTGCAAGAACATTGTATCAATGTCTAAAGTGCTTGTGTCACCCATGACACTAAAATACAACATGTCCTGATAACAAGCAACTATTACAAGTATTATTCGATGAACAAAGATGTTTGTACTGAATATATACCCTTCTGATGTTATTGAACATCAAATCACACTTCCAGTTCTCGATTCCTGTCGCCAGGTAATCAAGTAGATTTTGCTCATGACGTTAGAGTAAACATTGCAGTCGGTTCAGAACCTGGTATTGTGACGCTTGAAAAATATCATATTGAGAAGGAAGCAGTGACTAATCATCGTAAATTACATACAATTACAAGTTTCCATTTTTGTTTGCTTTTCTGCTTCTCAAAATAATGAGAGTTTTTCAAGAGTCGCGAACCGACTGTTATGTTTACTATGACGTCATTAGGTTGGGAATTTCAAAATTTCCCCCACATTTCCGGTACTCAGAGATGGCAGACTTCATACCACCTGCAGTGCTGCAGGGTTCTTTGTTCATGGAACTTTTACATTTACATCAGGTTCTACTGTATCTGTTGGTTACCTCAATCTATTCCTTGTATGCAAAACATTGCTTTACTATTTGATAGTATTCAAAAAGTATTCCTACAAATTTCTTTGGTGAAAAGTATACTTACTGTCCCTGAGGTTGCTCCAGCGAAGAATGACATGACCAGGGTGGGTTCTTCAGTATGGTAGATTTCACATAGCTCAGACTTAAAGTATTCATAGTTCAACCAGTAGAGTGCTGGGGAGGGGGAGGGGCAACAATTAGCTTCTGAACAAGTGCAGAAACATTCAGACTAAAACAAGTCCAAAATGTACACTGGAATGAGCACCAGGGCTGATTCTGTGAGTGGTTTTCAAAACTAAAGGCCCGAAATTTTGTACGTCATACTTAGAATTCTTTCATGCCCAGCTATCAATATTCAGTGCAACTACATTTCTTTCTCATTGCATTAATGAGAAAACAATGGAAAGTCAAAATGCCAATTTAGCTTCAGACACTTACTAGGATAATATACATCATTATCATATGTCAGGCCACACCAATTTATTTTTTTAATTCTTGGACAGTTTGAAATAGAACTGTAGCTAGCGGTCAAGATGAAAACAGAAAGCTGGAAGGAAAACTTGCATCTTACACTGTACGTGTATAATCATTCCCTAAAACTGTTTGCACCAAAGCAAAGCCTTCAATTAAGCATCATTTCATAAGAAAGTCCGAGAACAAAATTGGTGTGACCTGAGATCCTTTTTACATGTAAAAAGCTTTACCTGAAAAGGGAACATCCCTCAGTACAGTAGGTCCCCAGCCCCTGTACAGGGACAACACACCTCCACTCTGTACGGAACTTCTGATGCACGACTTCAACTCTGGAAAGGACATGTAAAAACTTAAGAATACCATCAACATTTCCAGATTCACAGTAGTTACAAATAGGACCACCATATAGATCACACAAGTACACAAAACATCTATTATGCATTGTACAAGACAACTACACTACTATTTTGTCACTTGCACACTCACAGAAATAAGTTAAATGCAAGTCTATTCTGTTCACTGTGTTGACAGCCACTCGAAGGAGTAGGGCGAATCTACATAGTGTCATTTCAGTTCATCAGTTCTGTTGGAGCCGGGCTTTCCTAGCCCTCCTCTTGGCCTCAGCGGCTGCTATCCTCTCAGCTTCAAAAGTGTATAATCTAACTCTATACAGCTACCCTTGCAGTACTAAATTGAAAGTGTATGTTTATGTCTAACAGCTTATATGCAATATGGTATGTTTAAGATTATAAGGAATTCTTACCTTGGTATGTAAGTTTCTTGGACTGCATTTTTGTTCTTATCAACTCCAAAGGACTGATGGCAGTCACTGCAATTACTGGAGAGAATGGGGGAATATCATCTGTAACTTAACACAAAATTTCATACACACATGATATAATGTCTACTTAAGCAACAGATTTAAACTGAAATCTCCAACAGAAAATCCTATGTTTCATTACACTGAATGTAATAAACGTATGTGTGTCAGCAATGGAAGATACTGTCAAGTTACCAAAGACCCACAATGTACCATGCTACAGGGATTTAATTTCATGGTAGAACTCTTGAACTAACCATGTTAACAAAATGCAAGGCAAATAAAGAACATGTTCACAGTATGATTAGTTCACAGTGAGAGCTCACAACAAACATAAAACCAGTGCAAATATTCCACAATTTACAGTAACGATTCTGGAAATGAACTTACTCCTTGCGATGCTCCCTGCGACAATCGGCACCGTGTAGTTCTTCTTCCCCGGGACGAACCCCATGGCTTCCTTCAGGTTGTCATACGCCGTGAAGTAAACCACCGTCGCGGGCACCGCCATTATTCTACACACAGGAAAATGCGGAGTAAAATCTTAAATCGTACCTCCTGGTCCAAGCTTCACATAAACTTTAGATGAACAGTGTTCTTCCCGTATTTATACACAAATCTGTGCAAGTTTCACAAGTTCACTGTGCACCTTTCTAAATATGTCAATAAAAAATTGCATAGCGAACATTAAATGTGAAATCATTAGAACATAGTGCTCTTACAGTATGGGTTGATATGACCCTACTGTCAGAGCTCAGTGCATTTGAACGCTTTTGGCAGTGAACTTGAGTGTTCTATGCACTGGCGGCCTCATGACCATATCATGTTGTAAAACGATACATGCCTGAAGAGACAGTGAACTTTGTACATATATATCTTCGACTACAAGTGTGATAAACACTGGGAAAGCTACATGCATACACATAGTGGTGATAAAAGTGATGGGTTTGGTAGTTCACACAACTTGTTATGAAATCTTCAATATATATCTAATTCTCTAGCAGCACAAGTCTGTGAAAATGTACTAAAAAGGAGAACTTACAGCGTAGGAGGCAGCCCACTCCATAGAGACTTTAACCCTTCCTTTCTGGAGATCTGTACAAAGGCATCCTGCAGCAAAATGGACATGATTGATTATTTTTTAAATGACGTTCACAGAATATCTCAGTTCATTGTACAGACACTTCTGCAAATTGTACCTTTCTATTTTTCAACAAATGCATACTAGTAATGTAACTTCCAAACAACAAGACTTCAAACTTCAAACTTTGTTTAAATCAACATAGCAGCATATGGTACACAACAATGCAGACAGCACTGAATTGCATTGCTTTTTTACAGAATAGATTAAAAGCAAAACAGCTTAACATCAATGAACAAAACTAACCAAGACTTACCTAAACTCCACCGAATTAAAAAGTTTTATATATTATAAACACAGGTTGTAATGTTGAATTATTTACATAACTCACCAGTGTTCCGTTGAACTTTCCTGGCATTCTGTACCAGGGTCGTATGGAGGATGTGCTGTTCCCATTGAGACACACACAGAGATGGTCCATCAGGCCATTACAGTACAGGAAACAGTTCCCTACAAGTAGAAAACACTACATCAGTATATAAACATGCACATAGATGGTAAGAAAACCTTTAAAACAAATTTTGGTAAAATTATATCATAGTATCATTGTAAAAAAACGACATGTATTTGAATAAATCAAAATTAAAACTTTTTTCACATCGTTGCTATTATCTCTGTGAAAGCTATTGTATAATTTATATCAAAAGATGATCAGTTTTTAAAAATTTCTTTTCTTTTATTACTTTCTACTTGGATAAGTTTTTAAAAAGCTCTAACTTTCTTTAAGCAATAATTTGCTATATAGACTAGTAGGCCTACTTTGACAAGGAATAAACATTGCTGGCCAATATTTGGCCTTAGTCAATATCATATCCTGTACATTGTATATCCTACTGTATACGTATGCGGGCGTATATGGAGGTACTGAGGTTAGAATTTAAATACAGGACAGGTCAAGGCATGAGGAAAGGTTACATTTCTGTCAACACACATAAACATGCACAGTAATGCACAGGGGAAAAAATACAAGGTCTACTGACAACTACTATTTGTACAACAGATTTTCAGATTGCAAATAATGCTCTATGAATAACCTTGGTAAAATGTACAATAATACAGGCTGGGTATTTTTTTATGACTCCTGTATTGAAGTAAAAACAAAGTATTTTGAGCCCTGACAATATAAGTGTAGTTGCTACTGTACTTTACCTTTCGCAAATGGTTTTTGCTGAGCTTGGAGACGAATTTTCACCACATCCAGGGGGGTGACTGGAAAATAGATAAAAATATTGTTGTGTGAAAGTAAATAGTTAACCCTAAATCAAACAATCAAAATATGAAAAGTTATTAACCCTTGTCTTGCTGACGTTTTTTACGCAATTTATTTTCATTAATTTGTACAACAGACTTTTTCTGCGCTGCTGTGGCATTGTTACTTCCGCATTTGGTTCGTTTTGCTGTGGTGTAATGCGTTTAGCTGAAAAATACCCCCATCTCGTATATATACAGGACCCACATACAGGCACTGCAATATATATATATATAGAGAGAGAGAGAGCCTATATATAGGCTTCCTGCAGGACAAGGGTTAACACCTTATAATGTTACACTATATGACTGGAGTTGCTGTATATTGTCAGGATTCATTTTTCTTTCATCCACCTGACATATAAATTTTCTGCAAAAATCTGAGACCAAGAAGCTAACTTGGAATGGCCAAGAAATCAATGTAGTTTATTATAAAACTGCAAAGTAGAGCATGTGCTGGGGAAAATCTAAGACCACTGTGTACCCAGACACATCTTTAAATAGCCACACAGCCATGATACTGATCAGGGAAAATGGTTTACACAGAGAGTTCACTGTAATGTACAAAAGGGTCTGTTGAGCAGTATATTGCAGGAAACTGTAACGATTTCTACTAACAGGTTTCTAGTACAGTTAACTACTACATGAAGTAGTCAAACTTACAAGTTTTGGTGTCATATTTTGATCCGATAACATTGTGCACAGAGACAGTGACCAAAATGGTAAATGCCCTTCAAAAAGTTCATCAATATCATTGCATAGAAATCTTTCCTACATTGTATAATGTAATTTTGTTGGATCTGACTATACTCATTCCCTGAAACTGTGTGTACCAAGGTACAGGATTTCACAACTGAGTCTGACTCTGTTTTCATTTTCAGAGTTTGGGATCATTTTTAGGTCATGGCCTATGTGTAACTGGCTGTAGATCATCTCAAAATGGAAGTGGGTATTTCACAGCGAGCAGGGTAATTTGCATCCAGCAGAGATGGTCAACAAGTATTGATATGGCAACGAGTATTGATATTATAGTGTTGAGGCGTCAGCTGTGCACATGTGATGTGTCATTTATGGTCAAGTAGGGCTTGAAATACTGTAAATGCAGAAATTTATTTTCTCGGTAGGGAGAAAATGGACCGTTCACAGTGGTTTTGAGTTCGCGTTTGAAACAGTACTAGCGCTACAGTCACACAATGGAACGGCTTTTCGCCATGGTGTAACTTCCGGGTAAAGAGTTAACCGGGAAAACCGCCAACATAAAACCATCGCGAACATTTCTACAATTACAGTATTCCGTGCTCTAGCAAGATGCAATCAAATTCTGAAAGGGGAGAAGTAAAAAGGTCACAAACCCTTTTTATATAATATACATGTAATATAAGTTAAATGGAATTTGGTACATGACAACAAACTGGGTAAATTGGGAGTGAATATGGTAAATAATCAGTTTTAAAAAAGAATGTTGGTGAATTTTCACAAGAGAAGTTTTGAAATATCAAAAAGGAAACAATACGCATGCCTGATTATGTTTCACAGAGTGGACTTAGTGGGACGAGCAGTCCAGCATGATAATGAATTGATACAAGCTGACACTGTTACAGTGAACCCCAGATGGGTTACTTCATGAAAGTCACAAGGTTAGACATTGACAGAAAGCACATAGAATTTGAATTTAAGTCAATGTTCAAGCCAGAAACCAATACTCAAGTATTCAGCATGCATTGCTTATTCACCACATGAGAGATTTCTCTCGGAGAGTGATGTTACAGTATCTTTTTTGTTTGTCTGTTTGTGTTTCTGTGATTCCTAACATACATGATGCAGCGTTGCTGATTGCCTTCTTATGACTACCGAAATTGTATAACGTATAACAGCACTGCTATGCACAGAGAATATTATAATATAACAGAGACATTATGACCATGGCAGACATGACCCAATTTCCAAGGCTGCCATGTGACCAAAACATGTGTCTGTCCCAACATATGGAGCAGGTATAGGGATCAACATGGGGTTTACAAGCATACCAGATTTTTTTTCGTTTTGTGAGGATCCTTGGGGGAAAAAAATTTAAAGAGGATACTGCATTGTAAAGATTTTATATTAGAAATTAAAAAAACATTTCTCCTTTTCTTGACATGGGCATATACATGTCTGTTGGATAACCCTTGCTACATTTGTGCTGGCATTTCATTGCAATGTTATCATGTTTCAAAATTCATATTTCATAATGTGTGTATGATTACAGATGTTGCTACATATTTTTCTGTAACGTCGACAAGTTTTGAAGATAGGAATATTATATTTTCAATCACTCGAACTTAAAATTCTAAATCATGATTGTATCATTTCAAATGCTCTTTTTACATATTAAACCAATACTGTATTGAGAGATTGGACAATGTTGTTTTGAAATGAACTGTATGATGAAATAAATGGCAATAACATTGATCCAATGTGTGGAAAACCCCTTTACGAGCCGCAGACATGTGTGTTTCTGGTTTGAACCAGCTATGGCTGCAGTACAGTGGAGCTTTGTCTGGAGTATACACATCTAGGTCATCGACCTTCCGAAAGTCAACAACTCAGCGGTGAAAAACAAAATTAAGACAAACAAATCAAGACGCACACATAGCACTGACCTTGTTTACAATAACGTTATATTTCTAAAGCTAAATAACACAAATACTATTCAAATATTATTTATTACGACGGGAAGAAGCTGGGATTACATTCACTGGAGGAAATGGCAGTAGCGGCACAAGACCGCATCCTTTGGAGAAGAAGTATCCGGAGCCAAGTTGACCTATGCAACAAAGTTGCGGGAGAATCTAAGGTCTACTCTAAGGTAAGGTATTTATAACGTGTTACAAGCTATAATTTCGATAAAACGTGCGAACAGTCAAACAAATTTATTTCACGAATATATATTTGTAATCTGCATGAAGTTAACATAATCTAATATTTCTATGAGCAGTATAAAGACTATTTCTTAAGACTTACCAAACAAAGACGTAAGAAAGGCCCCAGAACAAGACGCTGCCATCTGCTGTAGAGGAGTGATCCTAGTGGTGGTGGCGTGACCTCTTCTTGCCATGTTGGTGCCCCGTCGAGTTGTTTATCCAGGCTTTCTGCTATCTAACGACCCTCAACAACCTCATTGCACACTTCTACAGACCACAAGATGTCTTAGACTTCCTTAGAAAGTCGTCTGTCTTGAGGAGAAGCGGTAAAACGTCCTTGATTTCATGGAAGATTCAGAAGTTGGCACGTTTGCGACAAACCTTCGGCTGAGCTGTTCATGGATTACGCAAACTCTCCCGTCATGCAATACGTAACCTTTAACCTATAAAAGGGGTGTGACGATTAAGGCGGGAAATTCAAATCTTAATCTCCAAGCAGATGTTAGGATAAACGACCGTACCTTTTTTTCTTTACTATCACCATGAGGTTTCTCTGATCGCAGCAAGAGTCTGGGTTTAATATCCTTTTTAACGACACAAAAAAGGTGATTTCATAATGCAATGTTTATCATTTTATTTCAGAGACATTCACAACCATTACAACATTGTCAGGAAAAACATGGTTTTAGAAGTGTGATCATTTTTTTGTGAAGCAACATTTGGATGTTGTGAAAACGTGCATACTCCTAATAGCAACCCAAAGCACTCAGATGTATGGGAAAATTATTCTATGCAGTTGCAATCAGCTCAGCAACCGCTAGCTCGGCGTAGACATTATAGTAAAACAGCAATTCACTTTAAGTGTTGTTCTGTACATCCTTTAAGTGTCTATGATGAATTTCAATGAGTTTCATTTGCAAATATGTATGACTGTGCAATATGTTATATTCTATAATAGATCCTAAGATATTAGGAAGACGGAGAAACGAATAGAATTTAAGAATTTTGGTGTCATCGGTTGCTGAGCTGATCATAAACGGCCGCAGGTCCGATGTTAATAACTAACAAAGAGGGCAGATGTTATTTTATGACATTTAACGTTACGTACATTTAACGAGCATTGTACAAAAGGCACAGTATTAATGGTGCTTATAGCTATAGGGATCCTCCTCTCTTGAAAGGGTACAACAACAGAATAAGAACAAACGAAGTGAACAAAGGTAACATCCAAATTACTTTAAACGAAATAACTAAGTTAAAGTAATTAACATGATAACACAGGATGGTAGTTAATGGTTTATTTAGCGACTTGTGGCCCACGTCTTCTAGTCTATTACCAAGCCAGTAATCTTACTCTCTAGTTGATTGATTTGATTTGATTTGATTTTTGGAAGTGGCTACTGACAGGACGATCCTGTCAGCAGTAGAAAAATTGAACTGCTCAGCACTGACAGCAGTGTACAGATTTGCACTGCTGACAGGATCATCCTGTCAGTAGCCACTTCCAAAAATCAAATCAAATCAAATCAATCAACTAGAGAGTAAGATTACTGGCTTGGTAATAGACTAGAAGACGTGGGCCACAAGTCGCTAAATAAACCATTAACTACCATCCTGTGTTATCATGTTAATTACTTTAACTTAGTTACAATTTTTTCCACTGCTGACAGGATCGTCTTGTCAGCAGTGTAATTTTTTCTACTGCTGACAGGATCATCCTGTCGGTAGCCTTAGGCCTGATTTTAGTAGAATTGCAACGGTACAATACACGTGGGACACAGGCAGTGGTGAATGTGTTGAAATTCCCCGGGGTAGGCTTGTGGTGTCAAAGGAGGGATAGACCCGCTAGACAATACGGTGACGAGGTACGATTCAACGTGCTGGCATCCTGTCTGTCACCCAGGTGACAATATCCCGCCGGACTGTCTCCGCTTCCTCCGGCGACTCGTTCAGGATCTCGTGGAACAGGCCGGGATAGAGCTGTGAACAGATAAAATGTAACGTTATAGGACTTGCTTTTGTATTCATTGTCTCCCTTCTCAATGAATTTTTGAATGTTTATTCATCTTATAGATTTAGAAGAGAGAGAGAGAGAGAGAGGGGGAGGAGAGAGAGAGAGAGAGTGTGTGTGTGTGTGTGTGTGTGTGTGTGTGTGTGTGTGTGTGTGTGTGTGTGTGTGTGTGTGTGTGTGTGTGTGTGTGTGTGAGTGTGAGAGAGAGGGAGTGCACATGTGTGTGGGTGTTTGCGCGCGCGTTTGTGTGTGTATGTGCGTTTGCATGTGTGTGTGCGTGTGTGTGTGTGTGTATGTGTGTGCGTGTGTGCGTGCGTATGTGTTTGTGTAACAGTGTGCATATGCCTATGTGTGGTCGTGTGTGTGTGTGTCTGTGTTGGTGTGCGTGTGTGCTTGTGCTGCCAAGTTATCTCTGTCTGTGAGACTGGAAGGGTCGCAAAGCGCACGTATGAGCATAGTCTGCAACGATACGGATCGCATTGTTCAAAGATGTAGCCCAAGCTGGCATCCGTAACGTTACCTTCAACTGTTTATCGGCGCTGCTACAGTTCTCATACAGAACTCTGGACCCCTCCGGAGAGTTGATTCTGTCTTCCTCGCCGTGCAAGATCAAGACAGGCGGACTGAAGGTGGCGGCGTTGTCCAGAATCTCTGTCATGGCGCCGAACATCTGCACGCTTTGGCGTACGGTCGCTCCGTCATGATAGATCAGTCGGTCGTCGGCATACGCCTTCGCCTGGAGAACAGCCAGGAGTGTTTTGTTTTTTTTTACTTCTTTTATCTATGCTAGGGCCTCGTCCTCAGCATTCAACAGCAGAGCTGGATGTGACCATGACGTAAGCGTTGTCCGCCATATTGGACGGTTAAACCCGGCAGTTTCACAGTGTCACGAGATCGCATATGTAACAATAGCTATCTACCCCTCAAAAATCACGACCACAGCATGTCCAGAATACGAGATATCAAAACCGGAGGTTCCACTGCAGTACACCAGAAAGCCGCTAGGAGGCCCATTACTGACTGATCTTCGTTTTCCCGACCGAATATCGTTATGACACATCCAGAGCTTCTCGGGCTATCCTGTCTATAGCCACACACACAGACACACAAACGGCACCTTACCCCAAAATTTTGGGTTGAACTTCATCAACCTTCTTCACTAGATGGACCCGTCTACTGCTACTTCAAACACGTGACTGCAGCAGCGGGTCGCAAGTGTCGGACAGCCTATTTCGCCCCCCGTCTCGATCCGTATTTCAAAAAAGCTTGTATGTTAAAGAACCCGTACACGCAAACATTCTATGTCCCATCCTCATAAAGTCTGACAGACCCATGGCTTTTCCACTGTTTCTTACCTGGGCAGGGTCGCTGGTAATAAAACGGCTGTCAATCGTCCTGACCTTCAGTCGTGGGAAGATGGCCGCCAACGGCTTACTTATCCACACCTGTGGTAAGGAAAATAAACTCCTTAAGCTTGTGTCCCCTCTTCACTGACGCGGCTATCCTTGTGCGACCATTGGGTGAACAAAACTTTCATTAGTAGTTCTACAAAACCCCTTCTTTGTAGTTTACGAACTTTATTGAGAAAGACGTGCATTTTGTTTTGTAAGTTTTATGTGTTTTGTTGTCTTTGAAATCATACTCTTAAATCATGAGATACATGGTACCATTCCGATTTCCAATTATGAAGTCATATTTGCGATGTTTTCCATTACAAGACTCAAAAAACATGTACCATATGTAGTTTATTGCAGGCGGAACATTAACAGATACCAATTATGCAAATAGATTCCTATTAAGTGGAATTTAAGTGGTAAATGATTGGACTGTCAACATTGTGACCTGTGTAAGTTAATCAAAGGTGTACATGACCATGCATAGATTATGCAAATGTGGAAGTCATTTGCATAATAAGACCATTTCATGGAGATATGAGGTCTCTGAACTCTTGTTAAACTCTCTGTTACAACATATACCGTTAGCCTCTCACCAGAAAACAGCTTGGGGCGAGGTTAGGATCCCAGATGATCATCGCCCCAGACAAGATCACCCCTGAGAACAGATCCGGTCTCTCCATGGCGGCCAGGGCAGTGATGGCTCCTCCCTGTAACAACGGCAGCTTGGTCAAAACAACTCAGTATGTCGGCGCCCATCGACTAGAGGCAAGGACATCATATAGAATGTCGTTGCTAGAGGATAAAGCTAGGTGGTCGCTAACGACAGGCTCTCCAGTTTCTCTGATGTCAATAAGATACGAATAGTTGTTTTTTAAAGGAGCGTTTCGGGAGCAAAAAGAAGGACGCTCGCCCAGTTAATTTCAAAGAAGTTAAGAAAGAAGGAGACGGCACTTCATTGGTAAATTCAAAGTTCAAAATATATTCGTTTTTAGGACCACACTTAGCACAGTAATGTACGGTGGTTTGCATCACAGCCTCATTTGATATAGCCTGGATACCAGACCCTTGTCGCCAGACGATAACCCATTATTGGGCGGGGGAGCACGTCATACGCGATATAGAATTTGTACCGGTACCCGGTCTCTCTTGGCACCCGATCTCTCATACCGCGCGAGAGATAATTAGGGGCCGTGTGCTAACTGTGGTGGCGGGGCAATTTGCTTTCCCGGCCGAGGGATTAGTGGCTGTAGCGCGGTGTTCTGAGGCTAATTTATAAATTAGATACAGTTGTTATGTTCCCAGCTTTGGCACACAGGAACGTCCAACTTGATAAGCGATCTCACATTTCCGAGCCTGGATCAAAATTCATTACTAGAATCTTGAACTTTGACCTAGACCACAATGCATTACTACTGCACATGCGCGCTTCGGACTGTGACATGGCTTATTACAAAAACCTTATCTCCTGATTCCATACCGTACTGCAGGTGAGCCCTGGCGTAATCTGTCATTATTCTTCATGGTCGCTAATCTGATCAAGATCCGATGATTCCAATCATACTCTTTTTTAATAGATGTGGACACAATGTGATTAATGCGAAACATGTTAATGTTTATTGTACAGCACTGATTGGATCACAAAATTATGTGAAAAGTGGTGGGTGTACTACGGAATCTCTCAAAACAACTTTTTTCCATATACTTTGCAGCAATCTCGACACCTATTCAGAAGCTGAGGTTGACTGTGATTACATCAATGCAGCATTGAAGATGTGGGCCACCTCACCATAGAGTGTCCCAGGATGAAGACGGGGAGGCCAGGGTGTTCGGCCCGAACCTTGTCCACGTGCTGAAGGGCATCCCGCACGTACTCGTGAAAGGACGTGACGTCAGCGCGGCGACCCTCGCTCTGTCCGTGGCCAACTAGAGGAGCATGTACACTGAAGTTTCTTTGTTTCCTGATTTTTTTGTTTGTTTGAACCTTTATATATTCATGGATCATCTATAAGAAGTTCAAATCGGCAAAACGTTAGCAGGTTATAGTCATACTCATAGTATACACATAAAGAAGTTGAATGTCCCTAAATGTATATCATAAGTTATAAACTTACATTTCTTGAGAATAATGTTGACATAACTTTGGGTTTACTCCCAAGCTTACCATGGTCGTGTGAGAAGACGAGTATCCCCTCCTTGCTGAGATCACCGGCGATCTGTTCATACCTCAGACAGTGCTCAGCGTATCCGTGACAGATCATCATCAACATTCTGAAGTAACGAAAAACGCATCATGTCATTCAGTAGTCTCACTCGTGTGAATAAGCCCATTCGTAGATTCGTGTGCGCATGTGCAGTGTCAAAGGTGAAGGCCCCAGAGACGAAAACAAAAGCCGGGTAGGTATTTTTATGCAAATCAAGACAATGTCAACACTGAACTGTTTAGGTCAGGGGCCCTCACCTTTGACACGGCACATGCGTAGTCGAATCTACGAACGGGCCGGGCTAGCTCAATCACTTTAATATAGCAGCAGGAAAATATAGCGATTTTGGGTAAAATGGAGTAGGTCACGGCACTTAGATTTCACGGTTTGAACAAACATTACTGTCTCAAATACTAGTAATCAAATATTAGTGATGATGAAATTTTAGCGGTTGACAAGTGACCTTTAAATCAGCTAAAATTAAGTTACAGTTAACAAATCAAGAATTACAGTACATTGTTCATTGTTCATCGGGTGACGTAAGAGAAACATATATGCATCCTTACTTCATGATTTTGCTGTCATTAATATCAATACTAGTAGATGAAAGCCCTTTAATTCAACAACATACTTCGAGATCTTAGTAATAAGCCGTTGCCAATTCTGAACATTCTGCGACGGCTATAGCTAAAATAATACGGTAGGAAACAAACAATCTTTTGTTCATTTCATGGGTTTGAAATAAGGGGTTCTACATAAACCTAGAATCAAAGTCTCAGACAGTCACTTTCATTCAATCTTGATCTAAACAACTGGTAGACATAAGTCTGTTTTTCTGACAACTGTCCCGACAATAGCAAAATAGAAATAGGAACCATGGGAAATAAGACAGTTACGTGATAGACAAAGAAAGGTAATCCTCACGTTTATCAAGGACGAATCAATAACAACAATGGGTCCACTTGCTGAGGACAGAGTTGTCCCTAGTAGCTGAGTAACAAATTCAACGCATGCAGAGTAGGATCAACTGCAGACAATGCGTTCGGATGAATGTTAGACATCCAGGTAGTAAGATACGCCAAAAATAGTTACTCAAGCAGCTGGATAAAATTTTGAAACAGAAAATGCTTGCCGCTTGGGACTGGCAGGTTTCCAACGCATGTTAGGTTCATGCGCATGCGTAGCAGGTAGACCCATTGTTGTCGTAGTTCTTCTTCCCAATCGTTGTTTTGCTATTGTTGGCACTGAGCGAGACGACTTCAATCTTTCTGTCGAAATCCTTGTTTCAAACCCATTAGATGATTCGTTTCATGATATAAGCCGTTGAAAATGCTTAGAATATCGGCATAAAACCAAGACCTAGGAGTATGTTGTTGAATCAACGCTACGGCTTTCATCTATTAATGACAGCAACATCATGATAAAATATAAATGATGCTGATATATGTATATATAACACTGTACATGCCATACTCATCAGTGGACTTCATGTGTGTGCTATTTGTCTGGAGATATAGCCTGGAATCCATACCCTCGGTGCCTCCCCGATATCTCTACGGCACTGTGAGTGACCCTCACCCGCCCAGACAGCTTAGGCCGCTCGGGGTGTTGTTTACGGCCTTGGATTAATTAGCTAGGCACCGACGGCGGCGGAAAGTAGGAAGGCAGCGGAGTAGGGTGTAGCGGAAGTAGGATGGCAGCCAGAGGTAGAAAGGCCATCAGAAACTGACTGGCCCGGTAAAACACAACTAAGCCGACCCTAGAGACTGGGACCAGGCTACTGGAGATACCGAGAAGGTGAACTGTCAAAAACTGGGAATGTCTATCCTAAGCCACAGCAATCGAGGATTTGTGAACGCAGGTATCTACACATTCTATCAAACAGTTCAATCCTAACACCACAGTAAAAACTAATCAAGTCAGGGAGCCATGTATTTTATATGGTATACCTTGGTGCGAAGCGCATTCGAATCATTCTATGGAAGCCCGAGTGACACAATTGCAAATAGAAGCCTGTGTGATAACCTAAAATATCACCCGGGCTTGAACACCCGTATCGAACGTCATCCCAGACCAGGTATGACATAAACGCAGATCAATATCCACACATTCTGTCAAACAGTTCAACCCTAACGCCTCAGTAAAAAATGATCAAGTTAGAAAGGCATGTGCATACCTTGGTGCCTGTTCTTTTGGTTCCCAGTACTTGCAGAAGAGATGCTTCCCGTCTGCGTTCACCAGATGCGGCAGCGTCGAGTACAACACACCCTGTGGAGTCCTCGCACCGTCAGGGCTTCTTCCAGAACCAGGGTACATTATACAATCTTGCTATTTAATAAAGATAGTTAGTTAAAAGTGGATCTTCAGTCTCTTCGTTGTCATCAGATTCTTGTCAAGCTAGTTCCTTGTTCTTGGCATGCGCGTGTCGTATGAAGCAATGGATACCGACCGTCGGTAAGAGAACGAACAACTGCTCAGGTCGGCAGCTGTACCCGTTTTGCAGGCAGTACACAATGCAGTATAGTAGATAATGTACACTTCGTACACAATACAGTAGATTAAGTTAGCACTAGTACACAATACAGTAGATTATTATATTATAGACCAGGGTCTATGACAGTATTACAGTATTCTTACATTCCCTACGGAATCTTGAGGAATTCATGCGATCCACTACTAAGAAATATTAAGAACATTACGGAATTCAAAGTAGTTTTACGGAATTCATACAATCCTTGATGCTAATTTGTTGGGCCAGTCCCTGGTCACGTGACATGAGCGGCAAATTC
This sequence comes from Branchiostoma lanceolatum, assembly GCA_035149815.1. NCBI lineage: Eukaryota > Metazoa > Chordata > Leptocardii > Amphioxiformes > Branchiostomatidae > Branchiostoma > Branchiostoma lanceolatum. The sequence continues at coordinate 14,039,570 of CM068877.1, read as the reverse complement.
AAAACTGTGACCTCTGGACTTCCATTTCTTCCTATATGATATAATATACGATATCTTGGCTTTAAAGAACTTAACTTAAACATCCTGCTAAACACCTCAACCCAGGTTGAATTTCCAGGTCAATTTTTGGTCAATACAATAAAACAATTAAGTCGCTAAAGGTGAACAACTATTTGCACCCACAATAAACATTATTTTCAAGAATGGCACTAGATTTTGTAGCCACGCCCCATATTTGAGGACCCCTTTTCGCCTTATGGGTTTCAACGGGATCACAAAGATCAAAGTCCATTTTTGACCCAAAGCAATTGCAAGTGGAAAATTAAGTTTTCCCATTATTAGTTTGTTTCAAAGTATTTCTAGAGAATGTTATGTTTCTATCTTTTTACCTTCGTGGAATTGTTGTCGGCCTGCGGGTTTGTTTATCCTGGCACATGTGTACGCAGTTATTGGTATATGGCAGAATGACAGGGTGTGAGGCGGAAAATGGGAGACATGCAGGATGGGAAGGTCTAGCCCGGGTCCAGAGTTGGCTTTGCAGGCTTTGCCCGGGTCCAAAGTCCCGTAGGAAGGCGGGGAAATGCATACAGAATAAGCGAGAATTCGGAATAATTAATGAAACAAGAAATCCACAAAAACTATTTCACGAAGGTATCAGATCTTCGATTTTTGTTGTGTCTGTGTGTTGCTTTGGCATACCCTCGTTCGCAGTTTCGCGACCGATGAATTTATGCCGCGGAGGGAGGATCTCCTTGTTGAAGAGGCGATCCTCCCTCGGGCACGACATAACTCCTTCCGCGGCAAAACTCCCGAAGCCAGCATTAGAAAACATTGGCCCGTGTAAAAAACTGCGTATAAGCGCTCTCCCCCAAAAAATAAACGCCACCGCTCCAAGAAGTATGCGAAGGAGGCTAACTCTGACATACATTGGAGCTACTGTGCCACGGTGGGAAAAGCTCTGCGACAAATAAATCTAATTGAAAAAAGACGCCTGAAGACAAGGGTGACCATAAATGATGTATAAATCATTTTATTTGTATCACGAAAGACATCACTTGCCATACACTTTTGCAGCTATTACAAGGTATCATTTACAGTAATGTATGACTTAATACGTAGGGCAATACAGTCATCCTTAGTTGTGGTGTAGTAGTGCAATTCGACAATACGACTTGGAATATTGATTAATATTTATCAATTTTTCATCATAAATTCATAAAACATCCAACTCAAAATCATGTCAATTATGCACTTGTTGGCCTATATAGTAAAACCAAGCACAATACAATGTAATCAATAACGTCTATTAGCAATAAATTGTCATTTTTCTATTTGATACATTGCAATGTACCTAGGTAATATTTCTTCTTCCATAATATGCAACAAAACACAAATTGCACAAAATAGTTAGAACTAAGTCAGACAAAAAAAGGAATATATGTACAATTCCCGAAATCACAGTGCAGTATGACATGTGGACAGAGAACCAATTGAGACGACTGATGAATAGAGCTACGTGTATCACAGAAGTCGATTCCTACTTGGCTCAACTTAATCTGTAGCCGGCCTTGCAAGCATTTCTTAAAAAATTTACTACGGTGGCCCACAATGACAAATTTGGTCGCCTACCCAAACTATTTCGTCGACCACGCAAATCGTGTCGTTAGCTGCGTGTACAGGAAAATTTCTCGATAGAATTTGCCTCTTCGGGCCACCTTAAAAGTACATTTGCCATAATCGATAATCAGTAGTGAGGCAAAATAATGATAGTATCATGGGCAAAATCAACCATTACTAATTGTCCCGAGGGTCCCATGGCAATACTTCCGAGTCGGCCATACCTTATCTCAGTATCAATGTATCGGAAGAACTCCCCGTGGCGTGTGAACACGTAAACTCGGTCGTTTCTCGAGTAAGACGTCAGGACATACCCGGAGCTGGTTATACAGATTCCACCCAGACTCCAATTCCAGACGCCTTTTATTTCTGTATGACCTTTAAACTTGTACAAAAAGCTTAAAGAGGCATTAAAGACGTAGACGTAGCTATCAGCACTCTCTCGCACAGCAAAAATGCTGCCTTCATTGTCTACGGCAACGGATTCAAAACACCCACTCTGCTCCGCGTGTGCCGTGTGAAGTACCGCACCATCCCTCCGCAAAACGACAACGATTGGCCAAGTGTTCCGCCCGGTAACGATGATGTTGTTGCTCTGTCTGTCTATAGCGACACCTCGGAACCTCACGCCAGGCTTGCTCGTCGAGAACCCGGCTTTGACACAACCGCCTGCTGTGTACTGTACAATACTATTTCTCCAAGTGTCAGGACGGCCTATAACCCATAGATGACCATCACAGTCAATCGTGATGCCATAAGGCATCATGAACTGGTTCCCAGTACCTGGAAGGACCGTAGGAAACATGTACAGATGGGCGCCCGACATGTTGTGGACCTGTACCCGTCTGTTGTTTACGTCGGCCACGAAGATCTTGTTGCTAGGCGACACGACGACTCCGCTAGCCCAGTTGAATCCTCCGGGTCCTGATCCTCTTTTCCCGAAGGCGATTCTGCAATGTACAGCCGGGGCACTTGCCTTCTCTTCTGAAAAGAAACAAAACGCCTCACAATGAGCAATGATCGAAAAATTGGTGTTCGGACGATTAGCTCACGGCAGTCATTTGTTACCGGGTTCCGCGTTGATTCTGAGCCCGAGTTAAAATGATTCATATTCGTCAATTCATATCACATATCGCGAGACGAAACATTTCAAGCCAACAGGTGTACAAGCAACGCATTCTTATGGGAAGTAAGGATACACTTTGTTCACCTTCTATGGTAGAAACCAGCTCCTGTGAACAATCGGGTGTCTTAAGATATGGTTCCAACCCCAAACTGTTTTCTGTTGTTTGAATTGATGGAACCTGGGAGGAGAAAATAAACATTACACCTTATGATGATGATGATGACACCTTGTACAAATTGTCCGTACTACCCAACCAGATGAGATCAATGTATAGAACTTTTTCTGTGCCGAAACTATCAATTCTGATCTTATTAACGTTATATCACTTACACTTAACATTTTTCTACCGAGCAACGTCAATCTGGCACTACCACTGCCTCCTAAAAAGGGAAACTCGCAGTACTCGAATACGCACAGACCATGGCCTCTCGCTGCAGATACTATCGATATCATAATCATACATGTACTAATTTACTCAATTCAATTTGCACTGTCATTGTCTTTGTTAGCAGGGCTGGCCCTTTTTAGTGAATGAATGAAAGACCTTTATTGTGCATTCATGCCCCGAGGGGCTAGGTACAGGTCGTCTAACTTAACACATGGAACATACAAGGATATAAATACAACAATACAAGCTGTAAACATATAGAGTAGACAAACGTGTTATTAAATTAAGCTAGTCCAGTAGTGTCGACTTCTTCTCGCTTCTTTGTACATGTGTAAATGTATGAACAGACAGTATTTCTTATATAAGGATTATCTAAGCGTAATAAAAATATGAATTTGTCTGTTGTATTTAGATGTTCGAAATATGGGAATTTTTCTTTGATAAAGTTAAAAAGTACACTTCTTTCGCTATCGTATAATTTACAATCTAGGACGAAATGTTGCTCATCTTCTACTTGATTTAAATTACAATATTGACAAAGTCTATGTTGTAGAGGCGTGCGGTTGTGCCTTCCTGTTTCGACATGTAATCTGTGGCAGCTAACCCTGAGTTTAGTAGTGGCCACTCTGTGTTTGATGTTGCTAATGGATAAATACTCTTCTTCTTTATACAATGTTTTAAACAGACGGTAAGTTCGGAGTTTGTTGCTGTAAGATTTATCTCTGTTATCGTTGTGGATTTCGGATGAGAATGATTGAGTATAGATGTCTTTTAATCGTTGCCTTATGGAGTTGATGATAAGTGACAAATTTGTTCCTAAGGATACTTGTGCACTCCAAACGAAGGCATAACCGCATTCCTCTAGCATGCTACGGACACCGGACGCCCAGCATTTTGTGCCATTGGCTTCTAATTGAAAAAGCTAGTTGTGCATACTAGTTAGCCACCCGTAACCGCGGGGAGGGGCCATTACAGCCCCGGACAGCTGGAGTTTGCGTTATACAGACTACTGAACAGCCAAACCAATGAAGGAATAGATGCGCTATACAGTAATCAAATTGAAATCATGAAAAACAGTATCATATGGTAATACAACAAGATGAGTTTTTGATGTGTCATACTCACAGGGACAGTGCTTTTGAAGGCTTTCGACGTAGACAGCCTTGAAGGTTGAGTTGATGTCATTTCCGGATCCGGCAGGGCTTCATCCACAGAATCAGCTCCCAAAGTTACAGATACATTTCTTGGTGCTCCAGTCGTTAGTAGCTGCAAGAAGAGAAATATTGCAATTGGCTGATTATCAACGGGCTAAGTTCAGCCTTCATCTCAAAACATGACATCAGTGACGAGTGGGTTTGTAGACTCAGTCATGGTTAGAACCGCATCCGTGTCGAATGCCACAATGCGGTAAGAAGTAGTAGTGCACGTGAGAGGAATGTTGCTGTGGAGTTACCGAACAAGAATCAGTAAACCTGAAATACGCAGATCGCACAGGAATGAACTGAAAAATATGCATTCGCTTACCGGCAAAGCTGTGACGTCATCTTGCTTCTGATGCCAGACGCTGAGTAACAGAGCGGCTCCTGTGATGATCAAAGTTACCATGACGACGGTCGTCCTCGCAACGCAGACGCGAGAAGTGATGTGAGAGCGTCGGTCACATTGTAGCTTCTCTTTTTCTTCATCTTTATCGTCTATCAATGAGATGTAAAATAAAGTGGAAGTTGACAATCTAATTATCATCTATCTAGGTACAGATGCGTTTACAGTATAGTGGCTATCGATATAATTATGTTGAAATAAAAAGATAATCCCCTCTGTGATCTTAACATTCATTCAAATTCAAATCAGTTTTTAAACATTTCTGTTGAAATAAGAAAATAAGGACCATCCGCATTGTGGTCTAAGCGTTCACTAAACTTCAAATCTGTTCTTACATGTAACATGGCCCCAGTACTGACATGCAATGTACCGTCCCCTCGCATGATACACTGTCATCTGAGAATATGCATTTCAAATCCATATTCAACATCACCATTTCAGGTCAATTTGTCTGAGTTTTGACCCAATTTTCTGTTGACGAAAATGGCAGGAAAATTACCGATACATCAAGGCGTTACGAACATCTTGACAAGAGAGCTTAATGTAGTGATTAGAAAACTTACAGATGTGGAATACAAACAAAAAGGAAACGGAAAGTATGAAGCTTTTCGGCAAGGCAAAAATATAGACGTACTCTTATGTCCGCTGTGAGAATCCGCCTGTGAAGATATGGCGTCAGAATCCTGTAGATTCACAGGTTGGGCTTCTTCATAGACCTCTTCTGGACTGACGGAAAAACTTGTTTCTATCGTGGAGGCTCCCGGATCACAGATTGTGACGCTAAAATCTTGTAAAGGAAAACTGGCAGGTTCTGGCTCACGATCTTCGGAACTTAGGTGGTCTTTTCGCTGTCTTAAGATAGTTTTGTCACTGGCATGTGGACAATTTTGTCTCACAGACAAGTTGACTGCCTCTGCTTCCTCGTAAAAGTGATCGTTGCGTTGAGAGTAGCGCTGGTCTTGTGGCTGTTCTAAGTTGCGACTAGAATGTTGATCCGGTAGAATGATGACCTCTGGCACCAGGTGGACATGTTCAGTGCTTCCGTTACACATCTGCTGCTGACTCAATCTACCACAAGCGACTTCTACTCCTCTTTGGCCCAGGCACACTGGTCGGTCTTCTTCACAAACGTTTGGTATCATCTTAAAGAATACCCGACGACACAGAGCGCAATACTGAAGATACCTAAGATACCGACTGTTTGTCAACCTACTTTGCAGTAATTGTCTGCTACCAGCGATGGCGTCTTATGCAAACTCGGAAGGTTTACATAACAGCCATTGCCCTACGTCATCATTGCCCGCAATGGATATCCTACATGATTTAACACGGTTTTCATATCTTATAGTTTCTTACCGTTAAGAATTGTCGGATACTCTTAATAGTCCTATACCTCCCCATCTTAGTTTCACTTCCCCTTACGACAAAGAATTCCATTCCTTACCCGATTTATACCTCTTGTTGAAGGGCTTATGCCACCAACTGCAAAATACACCATTTCATTACATTCGAACATTCAACAATGATGATTCATTGCACATGCAGGTTTATGCCAAATATTCATTCTTCTGTTATTGAACAATATTTGTATTATGATGTTGTTGGTGTCTTATTACGTATTCTAAGCAATAAGCATTTGTATTTTTCTTTTAATCCGTTTTAATCACGAATGCTACTTTCTCTTAGTATACTGTTCATTTTCATTGATTTATAAATGTATAAGGCTTACACCAAATTGAAATAGCATAATTTTCAAGTGTTGATGTGTAAAATGGAGCGAAAAATTGTCTTCAATTCTGCCTCGAGTGAATGCAAAATCCCTAAACCGACAGATACACGAAACTAGAAATGCAGAAGTATCTTATATCATAACTTCTACAGTATAGAATAACAAACACACGCACACAGAGCCACAGTATGGTAAAAGATGTTCCTTGTTTTTTACTCTCTCACGATCACATATTCATAGGAATTTGTACAATAGCAGGTACAGTACATACAATTGCCACATCCTGAGAGACGAGAGTTGCCTGGGCGCTGGGGACCAATCAGAACTGTTAGAAAAATACACTTCTGTTCCAGGTTACAATCAGAATTAATACCCCAAAGGCTCCGCCCCTGAGGCGTCGCCAAAAAAGGTCACACTATTTTGAAGAAATACAAACAATATACGTACGTACATAGATTTCTCTGGGCTGTTATTTGGGCTTGATGTTTTTCAAAGATTCACATAGTAACCCCCATTGTACAAATAGAACAATCCAGTCTGGTTAAAGGGTACAATGCTGTAGGGCAAACCACGTGTATTTGTGTGTGTGTGTGTGGGGGGGGGGGGGGGGGGGGGTTACAGCTAATGGTATACATAAACACCATCCATATTCAAGAAAAAGAAGACGTGAATAACACCACAACCGTTACAGAACAAACGCAATAGAACAATCCAATCAAATGGAAGGTGACAATATAGTCAAGGGCCAATCCATGTATCAGGTAATGATGGGCTTATACTAAAGAGGTGTTGTACTATCACCCCTTTGCTAATAATGACAGAATCCAGACTTTTTTTAAGTATGAACTGTCCTTGGAACAAACCAATTGGACTATCTTGTTTTACGGGGAGGTAGAGGGGGGTAATTTTGGATATTTGTAGTTAAATTCGTAGGCTAATCCGTCAAACCACTTTACAGCTACACCATTTTTAAGACAAGTGCTCTCTTGCACTTTGACGAACAGTTCCTTGTGCCTTTAGATAGATGCTAAAGTGACCACAACATTCACGAGTTTCAGTAGCTCTCAGAACAGCAATGTTATCATGTTTCATTCTTTCTTTTTCCAATTATATCTACCACAGCGACTTGAATCTTACTGGGGAGGGGGCTCATAGAAAGAAAAAATACAAATACAAGTGATCTTGAATTTCATTTGCTACAGACGATGTTTGAGACTTAGACACACATTTAGGAGTCATTACCGTGGTGATGTTTTCCTTGTTTGCTAATATTAATTTTCTTCTTTCCCAGATGTATTCTTACGATGGAAAGTATGTGGTTAACCATGCAGAGATTCTTGGTGGAGATCATAAAGCCATACAAAAATACTTGAAAGACATCGTAACAGACTCTATAGTAGTGCTGCTTTTTTAACACTGTAAACAACCACCCCTAGTTGAAAATGATGCAGTCCAATCTCTGTTATGTATATCACAGGGATTGCACCACCTGATGGACAAAAGGGGGTTACAGTTGCTTGACTGTAGTAAGAATACGCTACCCATCTACTTTCTCAAAATGAAGAATCATAATTCATACGATTTTGTAAGCATACAGTACAAAAAGTTGGCGTAGACACTTTATTTTTACTTTCTCTTGCCATCCAAGCCATAGCCAAATAAATACCAAATATATGCAACTTCCATTACATTCTATGCAATCTGTCATATTTTGTCATACAATACACACTATAATTAATATTTCAAAGTGCATTATGTACAAAGATTTGGAGTTGTTTCTATAGTGGCCTCGTACAGGCCCTTTATACACAACATCTGTACAGGTAAGAAACACTGTCTCACTGTCCCTGATGGAAAAATTCATTTAAAAAAAAACAAAAAAACAAAAACACTGCTGTACAAAATAGGGGGTGCCCCCGGTAAAGAGAACACTGGTTGAGAAGACCTCCAAAAGAGGGGGTGTAGCAGCAACTTGGAACAGCAGTCACGTGACCTCCATTGCCAAGGTTGTTTCACCTATACTATTTACAAGTCCATCCTCGTGGTTTTCCCTGTAAATATATAAATAAACAAACAAAATTATTGTTGTAGAATGGGGAAACAAATTTCCAGTTCAACAAATTTTTTGATTGAAACAAAACGGACAAAAATACCAAAAAATCCATCAAACAGAAGAGTTCACATTTCCATGAATATAAAACCTGCTTGCATCACAGCAGGAATGTATGTTATTTCCAACAACTATTTGAATATGTTTAAAATATGTTCGATGCAGTCAAATGTGTGCATGTCATCATCATCATCAGTTCCTTTTCATCCTGCCGGACGATCAGTTCAGCGTCGGTGGGCTCGTCCGTGAGCGACGAGTCCAGCTTTACTCTTGCAGTGTTTGCCACAGACAGCGCAGATGAAAGCTGTTGTTTGGCATGGTGTGTGTCTCTTTTGCCTTCTGGCAAACTCGTTAAGTTCCAAGTCAAGTTCCAGTTTTTTCGCACCTTGGTGGATTTTGTGCCGCCATGCAGAGCGGTCTTGAGCTAAGTGCTCCCAGTCCGCGGCAATGTTGAAGAGTTTCAGGTCCCGCTTGCAGACGTCGACAAAGCGGAGCTTGGGGCGTCCCCTGGCACGTTTGCCATCTGCAAGTTGACCGTACAATACCTGGTGTGGTAGGCGCGAGTGATCCATGCGGGAGACATGACCCAACCAGCGCAGCCTGCGCTTTTTCAGGATTGGGTACAGACTAGTGGTGCCGCATCTTCTAAGGATCTCCAGGTTAGGGACTTTGTCGGACCATGTGACCCCGCAGATCTTCCGGAGACACCTGAGATGGAAGCTGTTGAGTTTTCTTTCAACATGGGCATGAGATGCCCAGGCTTCGCTACCATAAAGCAGAGCTGACAGAACACATGACAGGTATATTCGCACCTTGGTGTGGATTGTAAGGTACTTGTTGTCCCACGCACGACTCTTCAGTTTCCCGAAGAGGTTGGCGGCCTGACCGATTCGGGTGTCGACTTCACGGTTGAGATTTCCTGAGGATGAGGCCGTGGAACCAAGGTAGCGGAAGTCCTCCACTGTGTTGAGGGTAGACTCGTTTATGGTAATGTGCGGAGGGGGTGCATTCGTGGAAAAGGCAACTGTCTTCTTCACGCTGATTGTCTGCCCGAATTTATAGCAGGCGTTGTTGAACCCGTCACACATGCCCTGTAGCTCTGCTTCACTGTGTGAGCACAACGCAGCGTCATCGGCAAACATAAGTTCGCGTAACAGGACTGTGATGGTTTTCGTCTTTGCCCTGAGGCGAGCAATGTTGAAAAGACCTCCATCACTCCTGGTGCTGACAGCGATGCCGTTGGGGAGCGGGAAGGCAATCCATAGGAGGGTGGATAACAGGATGCCAAACAAGGTCGGCGCCAGCACGCATCCCTGTTTAACCCCGCAGTTCACTGCAAAGGGTTGAGATACGTCACCTTCAAAGTCTACGCAGGCTGACATCCCATCGTGGAAAGCCTTGATGATGGCTAAGAGTTTGGGAGGACATCCTATCTTACTTAGGACCAGGTACAAGCCTTCACGGCTGACAGAATCGAACGCTTTACATAGGTCCACAAACACAGCCAGCAACGGTTTGTTTTGCTCGATGCACTTTTCCTGGAGGAGGCGGAAAGTAAAGATCATATCTATGGTAGAACGATCCTTTCGAAATCCGCACTGAGATTCAGGGTAAATTCTTTCAGCAAGGACCTGCAATCTCTTCAGGAATACCCGAGCAAAGAGCTTGCCAACCAAACTGAGCAGGGCGATGGCTCTGTAGTTGTCGCAGACCTGTCTGGACCCTTTGTTTTTAAAGAGGGTGACCAGTTTTGCGTCCTTCAGATCTTGTGGGACGTGACCTTCATGCCAACACGAGAGCAGCAGGTCAAGCAACAGTTCCTTTAAAACGGTAACATGTTCGATGCAGTCAAATGTGTGCATGTAAGGTACAGAAAAAGGGGGCGACCTCAGACATACGACCAAGCATGACTCTTTTCCGTTTGCTCACGTATTTAGCCAAGTACTCCGGGTCACCCCTACTCTTCTCGATAAGTTATTGTGTTTGGTTCTTTTGCAAGGTTTGACACTTGAGGCTTGAGCCTGAAGCTCCCTCATTCACAGGGCCACCAGGATTACCTCACCATCTGAAATTATGAATGCAATCCCTAACGAGTATGCAACTTTGCTGTGAAGCAAACAGTTTTTGTGATACGCAGGAGTGTGAACTCATTCATTTTATACAAGATAAAATAACAATTCCTTACCTAGATAAACTATCTACATTGTTGGCCATACTGTTAGACGTTGGTGCGGCAAGTTTTAAAACAGCTGCGTTGCTAGGGGCGACCATTCTGGCCAATGACGAGGAAGGATTTGGTGTGACGGCCCCTGCAGTTGACGGTGTGGGAGGAGCCTGCGGACTGCCCGTTCTCGTGGCGGACGTGACGAGAGTGGTAGCGGGAGGAGGGGGGTGGACTGGGACAGGGGGGGTCTGGGAGAGGGGGTAGTTCAGTTGTAATACTGCTGCAGGGGGGGAGGTGGAGTGTGCTTTGTTGGTTCCTGGAGAATAAACAGATTTGTGGCATTAATGATCATATAAATATCTACATATACATATTGACATGTGACATTTATGTTGTACATATGTGACAATTTATGTCATACTTGGCCCACGATAGCAGTCGATAGTGGTGTTCCAGACCAGTCCGTATTTTACGCTATTGCATGGGCTTTGAAGTTGTATTGTGCTGGCTTCCATCAAACAATAGGACCACACATCACATGCATAGCTGTCAAAAATCTGAATGTCATATTGGGACATTGGAACTGATGTTGTTACAATTTTTTGGACGCAACATTTTCTCAACTTCTGGAGCATTTTGCATTGAAATGTGTGTTTTCATGTGGAAGTTTTAAGAAGAGAGCTTGTCCTAACACACTTGTGTACAAGACATGGGTATACTATTTGGCACAAGGAGCACCAAAATGAGTGTCTGTCAAAATGGCCACTGTAGTTTCAAACAGATGTCGCTCACCTGACCCTGTTGCCTCGAGTACGCCGTTGTGCGCTGATTCTGTTCCATCCCGTAGCTTCAGCGAGGTATCCAGGTTCTCTGTGTTAGACACGACCGCCGACACTGCAAACTGGGCGCTGGCAGAGTCCACCGTAAACCTGAGAAAAAAACGAAATGTCATGTATAGCTCGTAGCTTAATGGTGATGCCACTTCAGTAACACAGGCAAGACCAGAATCAGTTTCTGATCCAACACCAATCAAATCAAGACAACCGTTACGTATATAAAACGTATACGTCAATCCCAGCTAGTTTAGATATAGCCAACAATTGTATTAAGTACCAGTAGCCTATTGTTACAACAAAGTCAGACACAGTTTACTGACGCATGTATGTTTTTCCCTATGTTTTTGCCATGTATTTGCAATTAGCCCACGGGCATGAACTTGCAATAAACTTCTATCATGAAGGTTAGACATCCAGGTATTGCAATTTATATTTCTACAACTTGATAAGATTTGGAGATAACTTCCAGATGTTTTGAGTGACATCCATCACTCTTCCTCAGTGTCACTAGAATGAATAGGCAGAACAAATCAATACTAGTACATCTAACTGGAAAAAATGGTTTAACATGTCAAAGTCACCATTGTGAACAAGTCCACTTACAGTCAAACCTGTCAATAGTGACCTTTGGGACCTAAGAAAATGATCAGACAAGAGGCTACTATAGACAGAACCCATTAAAAGTACTTCTTGTTTAACAAGTGTGCTGTACTGGAAAATCACCAGGTGTCCAATGAAAAATCTTTTCTGTAGTGTACACATTTCAGAGGGTGAACATTATCAAATGCAAATTTTCTTCCAAGCATTCCGCTTGGTATTATAATATTAATCAAAAGTTCATAGTAGATATATTATGTCCTAACATAGACATGTACTGAGCCCTGTTCTTACCTGGAAGTTGGTTGTGAGGAGAATGATTGGTTAAGGATGGTGGACACTGCCTCGTCTTGCTGAGCTGCTAGCTGCTGTTTCTGCATCTGTCAGTAAAACAATCTGCCATTACCGTCACTTCATGTCATTGTCCATAACTACTGCAAGTGCAGTAGCAAAGTTGTCTTATCTGTCCATACTATCTCTCAATGCACAACATTTGGGTTGTGGTTGGCTATTGGTGTACAAAAGTCATTTTCTCACTTTATAAACCTCCAAATCACCAATCAGAACTGTAGATGTATGTATTACAATTATATACAATGTATCTTGTTCTGTATAAAACTGAGTCATGAATTAGATTTGTTATGGAAGACTGCCATTTACTTTGCTTATAGCAAATCTGTCATTAGTCTGTTATTTGCAAGATTCCATCAAACAGATGAATGCTGTGCAAAACTGTGTATAATGGTGACCTAACAATGGCAGCAAGCCTCTGATCTACAGACAAACAATGAAACATACAACTAGGTCTACTCTACAGGGAGGACAGTCATGAAGAAGGAAAAAAAAATCTGAACAATTTGAAAAATATATAAATTTATAAGAGCATCGGTGAAAAAAAGGTCTGAGAAAAATAATAATCGACAAAAGGAAATCAATGCATATGCCAACAATATACAGGCCTTGGAACATTTTTTTTTTGCAGTCAGTCTGATTTGTGACAAAAAATGAAATGAAATGATGATAAATAGCAACTTTCAGCTGTTAACAATAGTTTGTCAAAACCACAGTTTCTAAGAGGCACCGTTCAAAGATGCCAAAACCCTGCTGAAGAATAGGACAATGCAAAGTTTGGAATTGTGCATGATAGGTGTACGTGTTGTAATGGAATATGTATGCCAAAATGATCTGAAAGATTCTTTTACTATGGAAAAAAAATACAAAATAGCAAAACGTTTCTTCCTCAAGAATGATTGAGTTGTGCCAAAATGATCTGAGTGATTCTTTTTTCCTCAAGAATAAGATACTGTAGTTACAATATTGAGTTGTGCCAAAATCTTAATTCTTTTAATGGAGCAAAATCACTTAATATACAAAAGAGCAAAAAGCTTTTTTCCTCAAGAATAAGATAGTAACATAATTGAGTCATGCCCAAATGATCAAAGTGATTCTTTTACTGTAGAAAAAACATTCATAAAAAAGAGCAAACAGCTTTTTTTCCTCAAGCATGAGATAGTTACATGATTGAGTTTGCCAAAATGATCCGAGTGATTCTTTTACTGAAGCAAAAAGCTCTTTTCATGAAGGCTGAAGTTGAACTAAAGATAAAACAAGAGTACAACAACACAAGAGATTGGTCCAAAGCCACACATAAAGCAGAATGACTGGTCTCCCAGAACAGGCATAGTTACCCCTAGGTTTACCTGGACCAGCTCTTGTTGGTGGTCATGGAACTGTTCCGCCGAGATCTCCTCGGGCGGCGACGCGGGGAACGTGATGAGGCTGGACAGGTGGTCGCTGAAACTGGGCGCGGGTTGGGAGGGCGAGCTGTCGTCTTCTGACGGGGGCGACCGCGGTCTGAAGTGCCGCCTTGAGTAAAACAGACGGGTTATACACCAGAAGCAACATCTAGACAAGTAATTTATATAGGCACTGCAGCATGTCACTCCTTTCTTCTTTCCCTCTAAGCCCTCTTGATACGACAAACTCCTTGAGAAGATGAAGCCTGGCTATATCTACCTATTCCCGCTGTACTTTAATCCTTCATGAACTGTTACAAGCCTTCTTGTAGTGCGACAGGTGGTCTCTACGGGTATCCTAGTGTGACAAATTATCCACCCTTGCAGGGAGCCCCTCAGCCCTACAAACTTGCCATTGCTTGTATCTTTCATTAAGAAGTTAGCCTTGAGTAGGTAACAGACCATAGCAACAAGCCAGCAGGGACATCTGGCAGTTTACATTGGTACTACAGTGTGTCAATGCCTAAAGAAGCACTGCCTTGAGCAAAACAGCAGGTTACACATTAGCAAAAAACAAGTCAGGGGGGACATCTGGCAGTTTATATCGGCAATGCAACATATCAATACCTAAAGAGCTACAGGACATCACCAAATCTGTATTCATTCCAAGAAAAAAAAATGCTCCCTTTCAAAGATCAACATTTGAGTCCCCCCCATTATCCATACATCCTTTCGACCCAACAACATTTGGTTTTGTTCTAAACTTTTTCTTGTAGCAATATCTACACTTCACTCTTCCTAAATCTTATGTCGTCCAAAGTTTTGGGCCCTTTATCAAGAAACTATGCATGAAAAAAAGCTGAGTTCTCACCATTTTTTGTTCCTAATATCGGTTAGCCAACTGGGAGGTAGTCCATTGGGGAGGGAACTGGAGTTGGAAAGGTCGAGGTCCTCTAGGGCGTTGTCAAAGGGGGTGAAGACTCTATCAAGTATTACCCTATACAGAAAGAAAGGAAATAAGACATGATTAAACATTCTTTGATGCACTTACCTCAAAATGTCCTTACTGAAGAAATTGGAGTCTTGATTTAACATTTGCCTTTCAGCTCATGCTTATCATAAATAGATTGCATTGCTGTGAACCTAAACCTTAACAAGTTTGGCCAATTTATTACTAGTATCAGTAGTTAGTCAATCATGCATTCACATTGCTGAGCCTAAATGTCAGGGTTGTCTCCAGCTTTAATCTTTTTCCGTCCTACTTTGTTTCGGAGCCCGTGCTGTTGATTTTCCTTGTTAAATCTGTCATTTTAAGCTTAATATGTTTTCATCAATTTCATATCATGAAATTAAGATTTTTGGAAAGACTGGGTGAAGTTCTTTTCTGTCCCAACGAGCAAATTTGGGTCCTGGGACAGAGGGACGGGTCCTGGAAACCGCCCTGTTAAGGTACAACACAGTATACCATTACACAGCACAAATGGATTGAAAAGAAAGCCGATACCTAAATCACTCCAACGTACCTGCCGCCTCTGCCGACTCTCCTGCGTACAAACCCGACACATCTCCTGGGCATGGACAGGGTCGTACAGGAGTATCTGTACCTCGGGTCCCCCACACCGCCCTCCTCTTTCGCCTCCCACGGCCAGTTGCCGGGCGTGTCTACTCTCGCCTGGTAGTAGTTACAACCCTTCTTTCTCCTGAAGGCGAAGGAGCCGTCGGGGTCATTGTCGGTGTCTTCTTCTGCCGACTGTGCCTGTTGGAAGAACACACATCAATTATATCATCTTAGAATATCATAATTTTCTCTACTCCTCATTATGAGAATTGCTTTAATCGAATTCCCAATTCCTCAGATATATCAAACTTCAATATCATTTGCAGTTAATCATAGCATTATGTCTCTAGTCAATTTTCAGCTCAAACCTAATCTTGTCTATCTTTAAACTGTCTCTCTTTTTCTCTCTTCTGTCAAACTAGAAGCTTTCTAAGCTAAGACAAAGCAGTAATAGCTGATAGTGCAATGCTGCTTTGCTACAGCTCTCTTTTTTTCATTTCTACAGTATTTCATTTCTTCATTTTTTAGCCAGGGTGGCTCACTCAGTGAGGTACTGGTAAGGCATTACAATAACATATGTACAGAGAAGTTGACAAAGAAGAAAAGGACACCGCCTTAACAGCTGTTTCCTTTGGGAGTTGCCCAAGTCCTACTTAGAGAGGCAGGACGATCTTCACAAGTCTCGTCCTAGTCTCATGTTCTTGCGAGACTAGGTCACTCTGTGATCAAGATGTACAGAAGACATCGAAAATTTGGAGGTGCGTATCTTGTTACCTTTTCTAAGTCACTGATTGATGAATATTCTTGTAACAGTTTCCTTTAAGGAATCTTCCCCTTGACTTACCGGTGAGATGTCCTCCTCGCTGCTGGGGAAGTCGTACTTGTGGAGGTCCATGTCGGAGTAGGTGGGCGTGGTCGGGTGCGCCCGGCCCTGTTCCTCCTTCACGTGGGCGGCGGCCGCAGTTTTGTGTTTTCTCTTCTTGTACTCGCGCTTCTTTCTAACTACCTGGACCTGCTCCTGACAGAAGGCGACCACTCACTCATGGGGTTCAACATTACACTCAATATAGCTACAATCACTTTCACGTGGTATCATAGGGTAACCAACATGGAAGTACAGTCAGTCATTTGCATGTCAGTGAATCATCGTTCAAGCGTTTTCAGCCATTTAGACAACTTCTGACTCTCTCAAATAATCTCTGTATTAATCAAAAGTGTGTATAGCTCAGAGAAGGGAATATGAGAAGAAGGCAGAAGAACTTGCAGATAAAATTTTGTACAACGGAGTGAGCTACGGTCCACTGAAATGCAAATCAAGGACACCAACATGGCAGTAAGCACCTGTCTGATTTATTGATATAGAGAGTAAGTGAAAACGCTCTTCAGCAGTATGACATATCCAGGGGAAAATATAGATAATATGGACCCAAAATATGTAATGATCATAAAATATGAGTACCCTGCACAAATCAACACAAAAGCTTACTTATCACCAAACTGTGCTATTCTTCAAGCACTGATTTAGACACATTTGAAGTGCTACTGGCTTTTCAAATTCTGTCAACCATCTTCTTATTCTACTGATAATGAAATGTCTAAGAAACAGAAACAGAAGCTGTGGTACCACAGAGAGGTCCTTACCCCGTTTATTCTGTTGGCCCAGTCAGGCCGGTTGCCTTGCATGGCGGCGTACAGGGAACCATTTGGCACGGGAGACGGTGTGTACGAGGGTCGCTGGTGTCTCTGGGCCATCACCTCCGCCAGCAACTGTCCGCTAAAGTCGTCAGATTGATATCTACGGACAAGAAAAGGCGTTGAGTAAGAAACTTAACAACTGTGGTAAAATACAAAAAAGGGGAGTTTTCAGTGCACATCTATTTTGAAGGATGCCACAGCCATGGAAATTTCCTTCTTGAAAGGGCAATCAAAGATGGCAGACTTCAGCCACTTAAGATATCTGATTGATATTATCTATAGAAAAAGAAAGATGACTTAAAGAAGGCAGCTTGAAGTTAGCTAGGAACTAAATGAATGTAACACAAACAAGAAAGGAGCACTCACCTTTTTTCTACTATTTCTATTGTTAGATGTAATAGCTCTCTTTTACTCTTCTCTCTTCTTTTTACCATTTCTAACAATGTTCTGTGGAAAAAAGCAAAACTTGTCAATAAACCAACAATACAAGACACCAGTTAACATGTTGCCTTTTATCATTCTATCCATAAAATGAAGTAGTAGACAGCCATCGAAAGCTGACCTCTGTTAGTAAATACAAGTAGCTTATAAATGCAAAAAAAATACTGAGGACAAAAAGATAGATGCAATACTTACACAGCTCTATTTAGATCTCTCCTAAGTTTCAGCATCTTTTCATAGGAAGCTTCGTCATTTTTCCGATTCTGCAAGGAAAGATAATAAATCAACTCTAGCTCTTAACTACTCAGCATTTGTGAACATTCTACTTGACTGCAAATTTTGTGCAATCGTGGTATTATTCATTTTGATATTGACTGAAGAGACACTTTTGAACACAATAAACTAGACATCCGAAACAGTTTCATCTGAGGTTGGGAAATCACTGGATAACACAGCTGCTTGTTGACAGCTAAGTGTTTATACCAAGGGCACATTTTGGTGGACTGTCTGTCACTTTCCTCAGGGCAATACTGAATGGTCCTACTTCGTACTGCAGCTAGTGTGAAGAATGTGGTCCAAAACATAAGTTTATATCCACCCCTATCACAGATCATGACTAGAAGATTTTCTGATCCACACAGCTTCCTTAATCCAAGACTGACCAAAATGTCAGCTAGGTACAAACACTTGGTTGTGTACAAATAACTTTGTTATGCAATAAACTTAACATCTTTTAACTAGATACCTTGAGACTAGAGTTGTGTACCTAAACAAATTTTAGGTACAGGTACAGGTACACGGGTTAAGGTACAGGTCCGGAACTGAACCTGTACCTAAACTACTTGTTCGGAAAATGCTAGATTTTCAATAAGGACAAAAGCATGTTTGAACTGGTAAAAACATAATATTTGATTGTGCTAGGTATTATTTTTATGAAAACACATGAAAATTTGACACCAGCCATGCAAATGTGTTTTCTGTGCTTTAGAGTGGCTTTAGAGCACTGCCACGGTAATTTCATAGTAATTTTATCTGTCCAAGTGGTAATCCCGAGTCAGGTCCAGTACAGATACAGCAGGGTTAGGTATTTTGGACCTGTACCTAATTGATTGTACCCGGTACTGTATCGGTACAGTGTACCGGTACACAGCTCTACTTGAGACAACTGCAGATATTCTTACCTTCCTTGTCTGCATCTTCTCTGTTCTCCTTCTGAAGGCCACATACGGGTTGTTGGTTGTCGACCCGTCTCTCTTTTCCGTCCTCACCTGGGCGATCAGCGGATGGGGCTGAAAAACGAACAAAATCCCTTAGAAGTAGATTCGCAACAAGACAAACTTGGTTAGTACATCGAGTTAACAAACACGCAAATTTGAGTTGAATATTACTGCATCAGTAATTCTAGCTTATGCCACCATTCTTTCAACGTGATAGATAAATAGGCACTACAACCCCTTTGAGATAAGTGCCCTCTGGCAGAATATATAGAAACTGCACTGCCCCCCTAGCAGAACAGATGAAAACTGCAGTTCAGAAAAACACAGAAAGGCAGCCAGACAGAACCTATGATTGGCTTTGTTTGGATGCCCAGATTAACCGAGAAAATCGACATAGCTTTCTGTCAGTATACATTACCTTCACATATGTTTCGTTTAAATACTTATATTTCAAGCATACTTACACTTTTGTTTCTTTTCTTGAGCCAGTAGTCGTAAACAGCCTTGATGAGATCATCATCCTCCTTGAGGAGCAGCTTGGCTTCTTGTAACGTGACGGGCTGGAGGAACGGATAGAAATTCAACACTCAATTATAATCAACATTCCCAAAATAGCCGTTGCTAATTTCACCAATCAGTTAAGAAAATCACTATCTTATACTTGTAGTTGAGCCAATTCAAATACTCCTGGTTCTAAACCCTAAACTAGACTGTTGATAATGATATTGTTTAGTGCAGAAATATTTTGGAGATAGTGTAACAAGGCAGCAATTATTGAAGACATGGCCTAATTTGATCAATTAAATATCCAGATAACTGTCACGCACTGTAGTCTGAAATGTAGGAATGCATCAATTTTAGAATACCCTGATTCATAACCCAATGAGACATTATTTCCTGCATTTTGAGGGGAAAATTTTGTGAAGGTTAAAAGCCAAATACCAATGGTTGAAACACAGCATCGGGGTCCAGATCACAGCATATGAGGCCCCTATGCTCATACTATGCTGGCGAGAACACAGGTTTTACAGTACAATGTGCATCCCCCACCTGTTGTCCTGAGCCCTTCTCTAATCGGTCCATCATCTCCTCAAACTGCTGAGGCTCCAGGGTCATGGCAGAGCTGCGCTTGTTGTGGGTGTTCATCCACCGCTCGTCGTCCGAATCCATGTCGTACTCAGGGTAGTCCTGCTCCATGTTCAGAGCTGGGGGGAGGGGAGATTGTAGCATCAGTATCATAAAATATCATTATCTCATTCTATAAGAAACTTAATGCATCAAAATGACATACTAGAGTTTGTAATGTCAGCAACTAGTCTGAACAACAAAACCTGTCTATATTGACCAAATAAGTATAAAAACAAGGCATTGCGAAGCCACGTTGCACCATCAGGCATCAGGTATTGAAAAAGCATTATGCATTAAGATTTGAGTTTGACAGAACTCACTATAGACAGGGTTCTTTGTATTTCGTGTGCTTGAGACAATGGGAAAATTTTCTTAGTGATCACAATGACCTGGCAGTCCTCATTCAAGACCACTGATAAAGAGCTTCATGTGGCACACGCCAAACACGTTCGAGTTATTCTACGGAAGCCTGTGTGATACAAATAGAAACAAGTGTAATACCATAAAATACCAACCCGTCGGGAACACCCGTATCTTACGCTATCACAGGCCAGGTATAATATAGTACAATACCAGTACTTTCACAAAATGATAAAGAACCCACCTTTGCCATACTACTTGCCCATTTTTAAATCCAATCTTTATTGGTAACATAATATCTATAAAGAGAAAGGATAAATGTAAAGACTACATGATTTAATGTATAAAATCCAGGCGTGCTCACCTTGCACATGTACAAACTGCTTCTGTGGTTTGAACTGGCCCTCGTACAGATCTTCGTAGTACCCGACGCCGACCTGCGCGGGCGGCGTGGGGATGACCAGGTTCTCCACCGCACCGTACACCTGCTGGGCAGACATGGCTCGCTGCAGATGTCTCTCCTGTACAGGGCGGAAATAAGACTCTTAAAACACACATCTATTCCTCTTTTAAGTATTTATTGATATTAACCATCATTTGTGGAAGGACTGAAAACATCTTTCTCAATAAGTTAACCAATAGACCTAAATGTAAAGTTTTGAACAACCCACATCAGAATGGACCCTACCCTTTATGATAAGCGTGGTGATTTCTTAAACGTGCTTGAGGTGTGGCTCTCCTCAAATGTTGGACATTTGCATCTGAACCAAGAAGAAGTCCCTAACTGAAGATACTCATTTTCACATGAATCAAGTAAGGAAATTTGTGTAACATGTCTTTCCCAAGGACACATTAGTGGGACCTGCTACTGTGCTAGAGATTCCAACCAAAACATCAAGATCCTGAGATTTCCCATACAAGATTAAAGATGAGACATAAAATGTAAGGCTATTCCTGAGATAAAAATTGACCACTCTAACAATCACAGAAAATTTAAGTCACATTTAATTCATTTATTTTCTACAAACTATAATAATGGACTCCCTTGTACAAGATTAGAATTCAGTTTCTCCAATCAAAATTGAATATAAAATAGAAGACCTAGGTAATTTTATGGTTTATCTATTATGAGATTGTGTGGTCTTTGTTTTTCTTTCAATTGCATATCAAACTAAAGGACTAATGCCACTGATACCTGCTATACTGGAATAATCTCAGAGAGCACCTAAGCGTGCTGTGCAACATCCATTGTAAAGGTCAGCTTTGTGGTAAATATCAGTTTCACACTTCACTAGGATATTCCCAACGTTGCAAAATGTTGCTCTCATCACCTCAAGGGACCTTGACCTTTCCATGCGTTGGTGTCACAGATTTATTGAAATCTAATTCTAAGTTCTACATAGCTATAGAACAAACTTAAACCTTAGCACAACTAAAAATAAAATAATCTTCTGAAAGCACTTCATAGTGCACATTGGTTATACAGTGGAAGAACTAAAAATAAAATAATCTTCTGAAAGCTATAGAGTCCATTCCGAGTCACCGCAAGGGTTTTATAATAATATTTGTTATCATTTTGAAAAATTTCTTATAAAAGAATATCTGACTGACAATAGTTCTAAATATTTCTAAAAGATCATATACAAAAATATGAATTTATCTGAATTTGATTAGATAATTTAGAAATATTTTGAAAGTAACTGCACAAAAACCTCTTTATTTGTAATAATTTCTTAACATCTATGTGATTATTTAACTTTTAGAAATATTAACAGAAAATGGTAGAAAATGGTTAACAATGGTAGAATCGTGATTGCCCCCATAAAAGTAGGTGCTGATCTGGCCCTTCTGTTTGCCTTTGTACATCTTTAGACTTCACTGCAGGACACTGTTGGGTCCTTTGTGGAAAGCATTCTTCCCTAAACTTCGTAAGGATGTGTGAATTACTTTCTTCCCAGCCCTCTGACCTATTTATAGAGATGTTACAAAAAATGGTAGAAAATAGTAAGAAATTGTAAATAATTGTAAATAATGGTAGAATGCTGTTACCATTATTTAGAAACCACTGTAAATATCATATTCTACATCATGAATATTTCTTAACTTGTAGAAAACTTAAGAAATATTTATAAAGTTGAAATCACATTCAAAATATTTCAAAAGTATCAAATCTCTTACACAAATAATAACAATAACTTGAAAATAGTTCTAAATTATGACAATAACAACCCTCGCGGTGACTTGGAATGGACTCTAGAACTGTTCAACAACAAAGCCATAGCATGCCTGGACGAGACGCCCCATTGGGGTTTTGTCCAGTAAGATTAAGATTAAGATTAAGATGCCATGCCATTTCTCCTTCCTTCTTCAATATAATACAGGAAGTCCAGGCTCAAAATACTTGGAAAGGAGAAACACCTGAGTGACTTTTATGTGTGACTTGTGGCCTTGCATTTGAATTACAAGCAAAAGGAACTGACAACTTGAATTACAGGTGTTGAGGAATGCATTTCAGAATATTCAGAATCAATCTGGCATTAACTTCTTATTTATCATATATTATCTAGACTGTCGGTATATTTTCAACCTAACCATGTTTATCTGTGAAAAGGGAACAATTCTTGGGTGAAAATTATGTTAAATCTGGCAAAGAAAGAAGATCTAGAATTCTATCCACGCAAAATGCTTGGTACATTTTTTTCAATTTCGAAGGGGCCTTAGACAATAGGTTTGTCATTACTGGTATTCTTATTAGAAGAAAATGGCACAGCAGCCTCCTACGCTTTTTGAACAGAGAAACTTGACCTGCACTAGTGCACGAGTATTGATTCTTTCAATCTACGTGGAATTTGATACCAGTGACTTCATATCAGAGTTCATATCTCCGTCATCAAAAGGTAACTCAATAGTGTCAACCGAGGTTACCTCCCACAAGGACCATACCTCAGCAAGTTATTTGTTACATAAAAACTTTATCAAGCTATTGATATTTTTCTTAACAATAATACTTATAATACTTTTATTCACCTCAGGCAGCGCAGTAATAAGGAACAGCTTGCGTCTTCACTTAAAATGTCTGATGAGCTTCATGCTTGGTTAAGTTAAACACTTCAACATTTGTGTCTGCACTGTAGCTTTGTGATTTTTATGACATTAAGTATGAGTATGCATAACTACTAGTGATCCAGAAGAATTGCAGAAAAGGAATTCTGAAATATTCTTATTGGATTAAATATTGCTCCTTTGTGTTTGTTCGTATTGACATACTTAATTTTTTAATAGGACATGAAAGAATCAAAATATTAAAAAACAAAACAATTTGCTCATGTTTGTTTTTGTCTGACATGTTTTCACCAAAATGCAACAGACATGGTACAGAGATTTTCCTATTATATTCACATTTTCTCTTCTATTACTAGAACTAGCTCTGAAAAAAGATCTTCACCTATGTTTATACTATTGAGTCAACAATATCAGAATGACCTCTATCCATAGACCTATACCTCACATATACAGGGACTGAAACCCTCTTTTTCTGCATTCAAAAATATACAAATTATTCATGTCCTTTACCTTTCAGTCCATAAGAAAAAACAATGCTTTAGAAATGTTCCCTTTAGTTGAGTACCATAATCTTGTTATCTGCTGTATCCAAGCACTTTACTATAAAGGTACATCCTGGTGTGATGAGGTCACTATGACCCAGAGGAAATTAAGTGTTTCCTTTTAGTGTTGTTTACATTCCTACAGTCTCCCGCCTTGAAGAACGTGACTTCTCAAATCGTAGCCAAAAAATGCACATTCTACAGCAAACTAGATATTTTGGGAGGTAATTCTGGTATACTGTAAGTTGTTAGTCTGTAGCTGTATGCTTTTACTTTTTTTAAACAATTGTGGTCATAATCATTCACAAATTCATAGAACTTCTAGCCATTAAATGAAAGTAATTTGAAAAACCTATGATTTTATTGAGATGCCTTTACAAAATTCTATTACTACACAATTTATTGTCTTCAAGATGTGAACGATACATAAGAAAACTTTCAAGAATCCTGCAATTTGCCTTTTTCTTATCTGTACAGTCGAACTGCTAGAACGCTTCCTTGAGTATTTCAAAACACTGCATTTAACTACAGTAATAGCAACTGGTATGCAGTATAGCAACAAACAAATTCTACCTAAGCGACCAAACTAAAAAATGCATCCTCATCCCTTTACCTGTGATATTTGCTTGTCAGTGATTTTGTTTACAGTACTCAAATACCTTATACCTTACCAAATACCATAGTCAAACAACAGATAAAGCCTTGATAGGCTTGAATAGGTTTGTATGTAAATGCTTCATGGTGTTGGGAGCAATCAGGGGGGTACCTGAATTGTTTAGAGGTGTGATTAACAAGACCAACAGCTTAAACAATAGGGTCATATTACATGTTTGTAATAACTATTGCATACAGATAGACATACTATTGTCTTGAGGAAATACTGTGTAATATAGACAACTCTTACATTTTCATGACTTTTTGCATTTCACACGACAAAAATCTAGATTAAGGTCCAAGAGTAGCCTGCAATATATTACTACTATTGATAAGTCACTGTAACTTCCAAGTTCAACATCTATCATATTAAGTTCCTATGAAATTATATACTAAATCATAAAAGAAAATTAAGCTCTGAATCCTTAGCTACTTATACTCATGAACATGGCTCATTTTGTGCATAAATTTTGTCTTGATAGATGTATTTTGAATTCTTATGTATTCACCTAATGCTTGTCTGATGTTATATAGTGTACAGGTATATACACTTTCCAAACAAATTATATACATGTCACAAACAAGAAAATTGGGGATCAAAATTCCTTCTCTCTCTCTGTGAAAACTATTGTCATGCATGCATATGAAGTTTTCTGCTGTCATGAGCACTACGATTTATTATTTATGGCTATAATTTGGGGGTTCTTTGTAATACCTGCCCCTCCCAACATGGCGGACAAGTCGGTCGGGTCACGTGACCTTTGAGTGTTCATCAATACGACTCAAAAAATTGCACGGAATAATATCATAAACCCAGCAGTTTTACTCTATTATGTGTTATGATTATGCAATTATGATTTTTCCAGGTTCAAAATCATCTGTTTTGGTACATTCGACATCAAAGCTTTCCGCGCCATTTCCATCATGGCGGCCCAATCAGAAGCTTTCTACATCCCAGCACCCCACAAAGGGAAGTACCCACCGATTCTTCTTCTTTCTCCATGCCGGTGGGCATCTGCGGCACGGCGCGGTTGATGGCGGTGTACTCGGGCAGATCGGGCAGGTCTTCCGTGTGGAACACCGGCATGGGCTTGCTGGCGTCCAGCGCCCGCGCTCGGAACGATAACTTACTCATCGTGTGTGTGCCAGAAAAGAAAAAAAAAAGAATACGAAATGAGCAGATTACGATCACAAAAACTCGGCACAAAATCCACTCGCGGCCGCACCAAAGGTACTGAAGGTGCAAGATGACCACCCCCAGCACCGATTTATGGGGTCAGTTAGTCCCCGATCCTGCTGCTGGCCGGAGAATGACCACCTCAGTTCCCATCGAATTTCGCCATTTGGTTTCGGACAAACATGGCGGACACAAGCCCAGCCTTCCCAGAGTTCCCCGCCCGGACCAGGAGCGCTACTCCGCATGCGCACAACTCCCTTTTACGAAAATTTGGCGGGAAAATGGAGATAAGAAAATCCAATCCTCTCCAGACATATCTTCTTTCAGTTTAAACGCTTTTATATAAAGAGCAGGGCGGAAAATCAGTATCAGATGCTTCAGACGAAACGGTGTAAGGTTTCTCTTTGAGCGTGGGCTTCAGGGCAAAGGGAAATTGTTCAATGATTGACCTAAAAAAAGGTTGCACAGGAGAAAGACTATCCCACACAAAACTGTGATGACTTAGTAGTGAATGTTACTTCCTACCAAGGACATTATATAGGATATATGTAATGTCCTTGTTCCTACCAAGAAAAAAGTATGGCAAAAATTTTCATGTGTATTGTTACCACTTCATAACCTTAGGAAGACCTCTGGCATTATCTTTAATGTCGCGTACAAGAACTGTTAAAATGTATTACTATCAGTTCCAATGCCTGAGCAGACTTAGGGTGGTCCTGGATGCCCTTCTTTTAATACGTATGTGCAAGAAGGATTTTAAACCTCCTTGGTATGTGGAGAATTATCAGCCACATAATTCCACATAATTCATAGCCAGACCACTCAAATTAAATGTAGATTGATTGATTAATCAATTCATCAGTGCATTCTAAGTAAAGCTTAATTCATAATTGGCAACTGGGATTAAGTGAAGCCTGGGTCTGCAGGAATTCAAGTAATATATTACCATTGCTTTGCTGAATTTTGTGTAGAGCATTGGCAGTGAATAGGACAGGAATAGCAAACTTTTCCCCTCAAGAGAGGTGGATTGAATCCAATTTTGGGAAGGCTAATATTTTCTACCATTTTAACTGTTGATAATTCAAATGAAATAGAAACAAGGCTATCAGCCATGGCAGATTTCACCCTTGAACAGATGTCCTGCTCAGATGGTGCCCTCTGGCAGAACAGAAAGAAACTGCACTACAGAAAAACACACATACACAAACTAGAAAAAAAACACTTCTTTCCCTTGGTAAAGGTAATTAGCATGTGTTTGTGTGATGGAAATGTTGCATGGAGAGGAACTTCTCTCTTTGGCTTGTAACTTAAGGTTTTAAATAAACATTGCTCATGCTGCTGACACTTCTTCTGATGATGGCACGTTTCAAGTTTGATGTACTGCTGAATGCAGGGTTCTAGCCACCCTCGTTAAACCAGGACCCCATATCGCTCCACATTACATCTGTCGCAATATCGCGACCGATGTAACGTGGAGCGATATGGGGTCCTGGTTTAACGAGGGTGGGTTCTAGCCAGCACACGTCATTCCATCATTTGGCAGAATTTTGCTGCATATGATGGAAAAATGTTTAGACTGTTCAGTCAACCTTGACGGACAAAAATCCATGAGTAAAGATGTAAACATGTCCAAATTTGAATGCTAGAGGTTTGTACAAGGTGACAGAAAAAAGAAGACTCTTTCTAGGATATTTCTGTTGATGGGAATTGGGATGATGGAAAAAAAATTCATGATGGAAAAAAAATCAAGCTAGCTAGAACCCTGGTTGAATGTATCTGATGTGGTTGCTGGTAAGAGTACTAGTATTCCTAATCATAGGATACTACAAGAAAAATGCTTGTTTTACAAAAATGATTTCTTAATTCATAGGGAGCTAATGTAAATCCACAGGACAGAGGCACCTGGCGAGCGGCCACCAAGCTTCCCCATCAGCATGCAAGCACGTCGAACCCCCAGATGATGGGGAAAAGAAGACGATAAACTGGATAGTGAGTGTGTGTAAGGAGCCCTTGACCATTGTTTTGCAAGTTCTTTATCTGAGGGGGAGGGCAACCATGATCAAATAAATGTTATGATTGACAGATACTTTTGCATCACAGCTGTAAATAAATCACCTTCTACTTATGAATAAAAACCAAGTTGACTGGTGGAGTTCTTGTCAAGTAGATCATATAATCATGTAGTTATCCATTCTCATTTTAATTATCTATAAAACTAACGAGCATCCATACAAACTTGGAGACATAAGATTCAGCAAATAGTCAATTCATTGCTACTTGAGAGTGAGAAAAGTACAAAACTTACCAAAGTAAGTTTAAGGTACACATTCTGATCATTTCATAGCTCCAATACAAACAGGTATGCCATCCTTTTATGGTTCGTTTACATATGTACACACGTTGGCCTCAGCCATCATAGATAAAGCATTGCATACATACACTTTCCTGGCAAATTTTCCTCTTAAACTGCAGAAACCTTCAATCACAAGAAGTGTACTTCATGTATATGTATATATATATATATCGATACACAATTCTGAGTTTGGGTTAAATAAATAAATGCATCAATATGAGCCATATCTGTTTTTGTTTTGAATAACCGATGACCTTTGTAAACACAAGTTCTCATAGTCTGTGAATATGACAGTAACATGTTTAAAGAAAGATTTTTGCAGTTCAAGAAAAAAATCTTACCATGAGCACCAGATAGAACCTACCTATCAACTTTTTCCCCTACAGTCGCAAGTACTTTGAAGCCAACTGTAGCTTCATTTAATTAGGTATCCATTAATAATAAAAGAAAAATTAATTAATATTCTGTACAAGATTTCAATTATTTCCTTCATTCAAGATGGGTTCCCATGTAACTGTTTTGTAAGACAGTTTATCTATTCACATGGTAATAGTACAGGCTCTGACCAAGAAGAATATATGTCGACGCCTGCTTCACAAAATGTGAAAATTCAACTCTCACAACCTACAAAAGAGAGGGAGTAGATCCTTTTCCCTTCCTAATGCTTATTGACAGCACATTGCAGTAACATTTAGATTGGGCTAAGCCTAGACAATGGTTCATATTTACAAAAAGTGAGGAAAGTTCTTTCTCTTCGTATCACCCTCTCTGCATTGCCTGTATGTACAATATCTTCATTTACAGCAGTGAGCTCGCCATTCCTATTGGCAAACCATAAAATCTTCTTGTACAATCTTGGTTTTAATTTTACATGCCGAGAAAAGGGCATGGTAAGGGAAAGGGAGGAGGGTGTTGTATAGTATAAATATGTCACCTCTTCAATGAAGGCATTCTCTGAAAATACATTACACTTCTCTTGGCTTTGTACATGCAGGTAAGTCCAGGAGTGGCAAATGCCTCTGCTTTCAGCCAGACCACTTCATTATGAAAAACATTCTAAGGCTAGTGAAGGGGACTCAGGAAAACTCATCACTTCATTCTCCTGCATAGAATATACAGTACAGCATTTTTGAAACCCCCATAACGGACCTCATAAGCTTGCCAGGTTAAGAAGCAGCTATTTTTCAAAGTTTTTGCCCCAAATTTTGGGAACAACAAATCCATATGTATATACATTTATTTGATGGTCTAAAATAGCTCCTTCAAAAGGTCGGACTTCTGGAAAAGACCACAAATAGCCAGATGGTATGAACACAATGTTTCCATTGTAATATTCCAAGTTCTCAACAGCTTAAAGATAAATATATTGTCTCATGAGCATCCTGATTCTGTCCTCCATGACATTGATAAGACATCAGTTCCTTGGCAGCTCTTTGACTGAAAATTTGTATAGAAAAAAAAACAATTTTTGTTCTTAGTCTTTTACAGCCTGAGTTTTCCAACATATCAAGACAAAACTTTTTCAATATTTTCAGTGTAGGACTGTAACAAATTCAAATTAGATACAGGCTTGAAAGTCAAATCAAAAATAAGATTTGTCCATTCCATAGACTTTCTTTGACCTGTAGTTTTTCTGGACGTTGTTCTGAAAACTGTTAACACAAATTTTATATCTCTTATCATACAATGACTCCAACTCAAAAGATATATTATGAAAAGATCCATTATACAATGCCCGTTTTGGAAAGATTTTTTTTAAACAAAATTTTCTTATTGCCAGACTTCAAGATTGCTGAACTGGGCTCTAATTATCACGAGTAAGTCTTTGAGCCGGCCCGTTTCCGATGTAATGTCCAGGACATGGAGACAACAGAGAATCAGGACGGAGAGACTGACAGTTTGCACATCATCGTGCAACGGTGTCATCTGTGTGTCTTTCTCCTCTTCACCGCTTTAGGCCGGCCTGCTGTTCGTGGCTTTGGGTCAGGAGCCTGCAGGGAAAGGTAAAGAGACAAGGTAAAGAGACATGTCTATTTACATTCCAGGGATCTCCACAGAAGTATAGAGCAGGATGGGGGGAGGGTGCCAAGCAAAGGATACATGTTCCGAGGGGGGGTCTGGAGGGGGGCTTCCACCCGTCATGAGAAAAGCAACTATTGCATTTTGCCTTTTCTAGACAAAAATGGAAGTCATTTCCTGCAACTTCAGCTTTGCATCTTGTCTTCAATTAATGAAAGCTCAAGTTTTTAGCAAAATTTCAGGCTTGGCTGTGGAAACATGTAAATAAATACCCTAACTTTGAAAATCAACAGCTGGGATAAGAACAGGATGGAGGAGTACCACTGTTTCATTCTTTAGGGAGATGCCTGCATTCCATATATTAAGTACAGACTGCGTAAGAAAGGACTGATTGGTTCGATCCATTTAGACCGGGACAAACCCCTACTCGTATCGGTAAGTGTGATGGGTTCTTATAGTGCTTGAGGTGTGGCTCGTCCTAATAAAATAGCAGCACAATGCCCCTATGGTTTACTGTAAATATACCTGAAGCATGTATCATGTTTCCCTTCGTGCCTACCTCAGCCTTAATTAGCTACAGTATCCCTGAGAAAAGACTACTCACAATGCCGTCCTTCCTCTCCAGTTCCAGCATGGCCTCCTCTATAGCTGCCTCCAGGTTGCTGTTCATCTTACGGCCCCTACACAAGCAACAGTCAGCCAACACTCAGCATTCTATTTCATTTTTCAATTGCTCTGAGTGACATTCAGCCAAGGCTGTCTAAGAAGCCATTTCTTAGGCTATCATGGACGCATCGCTGATGAAAGGGATGCTACCCAAACATCTATCCAGTTGATTGCTTCAGATTGTATCAGGTGATTTTCCCACATTGTGACATGTGCATGATACTGTAATTCACTTTATCTTCACGGTAGCAAAATTTCACTGTGTAAGTAAAATGGACATTTTCACTGAACTTTAACTTCACAGTGGCGGCAAGTGACTTACTGAACAGACGTGTGAAGGAATCATAAATAATTACAACAGGTTTTTTCACGTGATGATAAGTTTACGGTACAGAAGTTACAGTGAAAGAAACAAGAATTACAGTACTCACTTCCTATGCCTTTTCCTGGCTTTGTGGTGAGCCTCCAGCCCTTCTGTAAGAGTCTTCAGTTTGTCTGGTTCCACCTGGGTGTAGGTGTGGTCACCAAACCACTTCACCCACACCTGACAACAAACAAACAAACAAACAACAAATAAATCAAACATGCAAATGTTGCCATTGGATATTGTAGATGAAACCTGTACATCACCTTGACCACCTTTGAGCCACTTAGACCAGTAAGGATTTCAAAACCTGTTAATAGACAATCGTTTGGCATTTGAAATATAATTATAAGCAAAAGCTCTGATTGGCTCCAAGGTATACATTCCTCAACAGGCAGTTGAAAGTTTGATCCCGTTACATTTCTTTTGAGAAATTTTAAACACCTGCAAGAGCCAAACATTGGGGACAGGTGCAGGAAAGCGATCTGAGGAACCAGAGCCAGATTAGAACGGATACAAGACTAAACCTTACAGGCTACTATCTAGGAGTTTAAAAACAGTATCTAAATTTTTTGACACAAAATCTGGAACCTATAGATGGGATAATATTATTATATACACAAAAAAGACCTTATATTAAAAATATGATATGTTCTGTGAAATTTCTGCAACACCCTACCTTGCCTTCCTCTGATTTCACATGGTTCCCCTTAACGTCGTTTTCCTGTACCAACTTCCCAGGCCAGGAGGGGAAACCGCGGATCTGTCCCCACACCAAGTCTCCCGTGCTGAAGTTCCGAGGCCCACGAGGAGTCGGGGGCTCCGGAGAGGAATCCCGTGAATCAGCTTCCTCAAGTTCCCCATCTAGAGCCACACAAGCAAACAAACAAAAATTAGGAAAAAAGTAATGTGTACTGATAAAAATGCAGAAAAATGCACACTTTACCTCAATAGAAACTAGAGTTTGCCTGTTATCAGCATCATTAAAAAAAAACACTGAAGCTAATATTTAAATGCATTGTCAATTTTTGCTGATAAAAAACACCTATCAGTGTTCATGTATTCTACCCATCAGTAAATGATACCATGTAATAATTGTCATAATTGTCATTCTGAAATTGTTATGATTGACAAAATTTGGATAAATACACTCACCGGTTGCTGCTAATCTCAGGGCTATCCCAAGGGATTGTGGGTGATTTCTGGTACTAACCCCTCTCCTTTCATTGGCTGGCAGTGCCTTCTGTGAAAGGTCAGAGGGCAACTCTTCCCCATTCTCCTCCACCTCCTCCCGTGGCCTCTTTGTTCCCCGTTTCCTCTCCTTTTCGGCCACACAGTTCTCTTTACCTGAATGACTGTCATTTTCAACAGGAGCTGCATCATTTACAGGCATGCAGTTCACCTCAGAGTCAGCAGGTGGTGCTTCTGTCCTACTTTCCACCGTTTCCTCAACAACTTCTGGTGTAGAAACTTCCGGTAAGGCTTCCGTGTTCGGGACATCAGGTGGTAAACTTAGGGAATTTTCCATCGGTGGACTTTGGGATACCTCTATTGAGGATGTATGTGTTTCAACCGACGTGACTAGAGAACTTTCAACCGAAGAAACCTGCGCAATTTCCTGTGACGTTGTATGCGATGTTTCGAGAGAAGATGACTGTGACACCTCAACTGATGAGAATTGAGACGTTTCAACAGATGTCAATGACGACGGTTCTGATGACGGGGAGACTCCGGCGGTACCGATACTTGAGGAGCTACAAGAGCTGACACCTGGACTTGGGACAAGATGGTTTACACCGCTACATGTTAAAGTATCTGGTGCCTTCTCCTGACTGAGTTCGGGAGACACTACGTTATCTTGGACAGTTTCTTCTTTTGTTTCCTTCTCGCTTGAGTAGTTATTGTTCAGGTGGACGTGTGAGTTTTGCACAGTCGGACCGTCGGAGGAAACAGAAGAATTGTTTGCTGTTGTGTCTAAAGGCTCTGAACTCTGAGGGACGTCATGACTAGTGGATTCAACATGTTGTAACAGATCTGCCGTTTGCTGGTCGTTTTCTGTGCTCTGTTCACTGGCTACTCTTATCCTTGTTGGTACAGCCATGGTGGGCATTCGAGCTGGCGATCTTGCAGGGCTCCTGTGTGGGTAGGTCTGTGTGTTGGGTTTGGGGCTCTGTGGAATGCCCGTGTGTATCGTGTGCTGTTCTCTCCCAAACGCGCTCAATCCAGGCGAGGATACCTGTGCGACTGGGGAAACCTTTGCCGACCCCGGTGTTAGCGAGCGCGCAGGGCTTTTCCTCGGCGTGCTGCCACCACGACTTGGGGAGGAGTGACCAGAGCTGGAGTCACACCGACTACTGCGGCTTGACCCTCCGAGCGATAGAGGGTCGTCACCTCGGACGACGGCGTTCACAGCTGCAGACAGGTTGACCGGATCAGGAATGGACGCCGTAAACGCACTCATTGCACTTAGCGCCCCCTGGCTGATTGGAAGGGGAAGTGCAGATGTTGTGGAAGTGGTGGAACTTGCCGTTGAACTCATGATGGGTCTTGATGGCTCCGTAATTATAACCTTTACTCCTTGACTTGCCGCGTCGACAACAGCCGTGTAGATCGCATCTACCATCGACTTCTGGGCTTCAGTCACCACCGCTGTTGGCGCTACTTCTGTCTTTATTGTTGGATCATCATTTTCAGAGCTTGACTCTACAGCTGATGCCTGAGACCTTTCCACGGAAGGCTGCTCTTGATCACTGCTCACCGGCCTGGCCACTTGCGACGATGTTGTAGGTTGACTGACCGAGGCCGCAGGCTCTGCTGCTGACTCTTCAACCGCCTGTTCCGCTTCTTTGCTGTCGTTTTGTGTTTCGCTTTTCTGCTGCGGCTGCGCCAAGGCGGCGACGTTCACCCCCTGGAGCAGGGCTGCAGGGTTGATCCCGGAATTCTGCAGAATCTGCTGCTGCTGCTGCTGCAGGATCTGCAGCAGGTTCTGATTGTTGAGGTTCAGGACTCCTGCAGTCAGCAGCAGGTTGTTGGCCAGGTGGGACGGGTTTCCCAGCCCCTGTCCGAGAATCTGCGGGTTCAGGCTCATCCCGAGGTTCAGATTACCGGGTAGACACATCCCTCCCAGCTGGGTGAGCTGCTGCGTGAGGTCGATGCTCGGCAGGATCCCCGCTGGCACGATGGGGATGAAGTTCCCACTGTTCACATTCGCACTCTGCTGCACCTGCAACGTCAGGCCGGCATCGCTAGATGGCGCCACCTTCCCTGCCTGAGATGACTCGGCGTTCTGCTGACTCGTCGGTACAGGGTTCACGCCGGCAGGCAGGGTGGGTGTCGCGATGTTCGGGTTTTGGACGTTTGCTTCGCTGAGTTGCGGCAGCAGCGATGCCAGCTGGTTCAGCGTCAACTGTCCCTGGGCAAGCGATGGCAGCACCTGGGCAAGTCCAGCCGATTGGTTGATATTGCCGTTGACGGCAGTGTCGACAGTCTGCTGGCCTTGGTTGCTAAGCAACCCCGTACTTAACGCTAGCGGGAGGTTCAAGGCCATGGCAGGGTTGACCAAACCAGGCTGCTGTACGAGCACCGACTGCAGCAGAGCTGGGTTCAGCAGCTGCGGGGTCTGGGAGATGCCTGTGATCTGCTGCTGCACAATGGGGAGGTCGACCCCGCTGGACAACACAGCAGTTGTGGGCAGGACCTGAGTGGCCACCGTGGTGGTTGTGATGGTGGTTGTGCTGTGTGACACCGTAGATGCTGCGCTCTGGAACTGCGGAACGGTAGCGAACGTAGTCACCTCAGAGTTGGGCACTACAGTACTTGTAGCCACACTGCTGTTCACATTAACATACGGACTTGTCCCCATGGTTACAGTCTGCACCTGTTCCTGTCTTGTGGACGTGTTAGGAGCAATGCTATACATGGGAACATTACTTCTATTGGTCATAGGCTTGTCTGTCCTGCTTACACTCAAGTCTGCTTGCGATCTTCTCTCTGTTATCGTGTTAGAAACTTTAGGCATCTGCTGTAGTCCTTGCTGTTGCGTATAGACAGACGGGACAGTGGTAGTATTGTTTGTGACCGTGGCCGGAGACACAGAGTTGTTCCCGTGTACGTTACTTGACGGAGCACCTTGTGAGTGTTGCGCCGGTGTCCCGTGCCTTTGGATGCTCGCGCCTTGAGAGAAACTCATGCAAGGATGACTCATACCTGAGGGATGGCTGTTTGCAGGGGCGCCACCTGGCTGGTGAACATTTTGCTGCAGCGCAAGCCTGAACCTCTCCTGAGCAGTATTGAAAGTGTCCGGTGGGGGGTGGGGAAGACTCCCCTGGCCCTGGGGTGGGTTCCCCTGTCCCAGGGGAGGGTTTCCCTGTCCCGAAGTCACATTTGCTATCCTTCCCATTAATTCGCTGAGAGCAGGTGTTCTCTGACAGGTGATTGGTCCTAAGTCGTTGTCATCGGGTCCCGACTTCCGTCGACTGGACCCGCTGGCGGTTCTTCTCCGCGACCGCGGTGGGTTGGGAGCATTAAAGTTTCCCCCGCTCTGCCCTTTGCCGCCAGCCTGTGTGTAATTCCCTTGCTGGAGAAGCTGGCCGAACGACGGCGAAGACGTGGTTGTCGTGGTTCCGTACGACGGCTTTCCTAAGCCGCTCGACATCTGCGCTTTCGCAGCAGCTGACAACAGGGAGGATGCTGGGAAGGACGAAGCATTCTCACGACTCAGTATCTGTTGCAACGTGACCCCCAGCAAGCCTGGGTTGTTAGGGTTCTTTTGTTGCCCCTGGTTGCCGGAACCGGCGGGGAAAAGGGGGTTTATTTGGGGGAATACATCGTTGCCGACGAGCAGGGGGTTTGGAACATTCCTCTGGTGCTGGACTAGTCCGTGTGGCTTGTCCTCTTGAGGTGAGGGGGTTTGCCCCTGCTGGAGTTGCCGAGGAGGGGGGTTTTCGGCAGTTGAAGTTGACCCCCTGCGTTGCGCGGGGGGGCTCCATTGGCTACTCATACTCTCCGACCTTTGCTTCATACAGGAAGGCACCTGGCGGTTCCCCGACACCCCCTCAGGGTTGGGGGCAATACTGACAGGGGGGGTGACGGTCGCCCCCCTCTGGGCTGTTCCCGACGGCCGAGTAGTCCTTGTGGGGAGGGGGAGGTTGCTGGGAAGGGGGACGATCACAGGGGGCTCTCCCATGCCCATATTAGGCATTATGCCTTGCAACGTGGGTGACACAAACCCAGGGTTGCCCCCACCCACCCCTGCGTCGAACGGAGAGCCAGGATTCGACCGAATGTCCGTCGGGCTCATCATGGGGCTGGGAACTCCCGACGCGGGGCTCCGGTGAGTCTTGTTGCTAAGGGCGGGGCTGGGCGTGCCCCGGCTGCTCGAACTTGTTCTCCTCCGCATGGGAACGGGACTGTATGCGTTGTTGTACACGGGAGCCTGTTGTTGCTGTGGCATCATGTTGTACCCGCCCATGTTCCCACCGTGGGGGAACTCTGTCCCGATCATACCGTCGTAGGAATGCTGAAGGGCGTGGCCGTCGCCGTGGCGATGGGGAGGCATACCTCCATGGGGGGCCATCTGGTGCTGAGGCGCCATGGGGAGGTGACGGAGTCTCTGTTGCATCATGGGAGGGCCACCTTGGTGCAGGAACTGCTGTTGCTCCTAGAGGAAAGATACACAACATTGTAAATGAATGAAATGCTCATCACGATACTGGTACTGTACATGGTAATGAGTTTAACAAATGAGCACAGACTTTCATACAATTCTTTAGTTTTACATTAATTACTTTGATACTATATATAGTGTTTGCAAGGCTATACAGAAATATATAACATCTTTGGCTACACAACCTTAGTTGTATAGATATGCCAACTGGAAACCAATCAAGTTAGCAATTTTTTAATGTAACATGTGCTCATTCAATGATAATTCCAAAAGAGGACTCACAGCTTGCATGTAGTGTTCAAGTTGCAGCATATGAAACATGAACTGTTGGTAAAACCAAATTCCTTTTCTTTAGAGTAGAGATTACTTATAGCAAAGCCTCCACAAAAAGGGTCTCAGAAACATCCCTCTGACCTGCATGTGTATTTGCTGTGGAGGATAGTGCTGTAGGGGTGGAGGTTGCTGCTGCTGCTGCTGCATGGGCATGCGAGGCTGCTCGGGGTAGTGCCTCAGCCCCTGGGGCATCCCCCCTGGGTGTCCCCCGACCCCCATCCCCGGGCCCCCCTCCTGAGTGGAATGGATCTGCCTCATGTAGACGTTGGTGTAGCGGGGATGGGGGTCCTCTGTCTGGTGGGGTTTGGACTTCTGTGGGCGATGGGTCCGACTTATGGGAACTGTGAGGAAAAATACACACACAAAAAAACTTGTAAAACTTCACAAAACCTTTACTTAATACAAGCAATGGCAGTAATACTAAGTGAGCAGAGGATGTATATAAGCACTTTGTGCTTTTTGTCCAATGCTCGTTAAATATATGTGAATAAGATAAAAAAATACCAAGAGTAAGCCTAAAACCTTATTTCAGCAAAATTGTCCCAGCATACTACCCAATTCAAGCCCAACAAAGCATCAGCTGATCAAGGAAATGTTACAGTTAGTTACGGAAAGTTTGTTAAGGCTAGTCGTCATTCTAACTCCTTGGTTCTCATATGTCTTAAGAAAAAAATGAAATATAACCAATAGGACACCGGAAAATCCAAACACTTACAGTTTAAGTACAATCATGTATTTTTCTTAAGGGTTATGGGTAAAAATCCCTTGACTTCCAAAGTACAAGAAGGGACTACAGTTCATTAATCAGATCCTTTTTTGGAGGAGAGGACGTTAAGCATTCGGCTCTGTGCTTGAGCAAGATCCAACCACACTTAAGCTTGCTGTGTAGGGTAAGCACTGATATCTTCTGGCCAAATTTTGGGAAGATATCAGGCTTGTTCCTTCTGTCATATGACATAGTATCAGAAAACATCAAAAGCTTGTAAGTTGTAAAACAAAGTCTGAGAACCAAGAAGTTATCTTGAAGCAGCCGGAGCGACAGAGAAAGCCCACACACCCTTCTCCACCGTTCTAATGGGAGCCATAGTGAAGCTAGGTTTGGACTGAGTGTTGACGGGCGGCTCCATCAGGGTGGCCATGGCGAGGATCTTACGCTTGTGGTTGCACAGTTTGGTCAGGTCGTCCTCCGCCTGGCACGACTTCACCTCCTCCGCGCTGCGGTGACGCACCATCATCCCGGGGTCAAAGTTGAACACCTGGAAAACAGACATCATTGAGTATCTGTTGCACAAGGTATCAATTCATGATTTTTTGTCTACAAGCTGGTTAAAATCCAGATTTTCGTTCAGTCACTGATTACAGACAGCAGATGCTGCCTGAAAAGTTTAATGTTACCAAATTTTATCCAGTTGCTTGAGTGACTGTTACCTTGCTTATCTTGATGCCTGGATGTTGAGTATCTGTTGGTTTATCAGTGCAGTACAACAGTTACTCAAGCAACTGGACAGATTTGAAAACTGCTACATGTATCTTGCGTATCTTTCTTCTTGGATGTCCCTGTTGCTACTGTAGATTTTGCTTTGGTAAAAACTTAGAAGGACACTACCTTTTGTCATTTTCTGAAAACGTGTGTAGGAAGATTTCTAAACTCTTTTCTGCCATGGTTTTGTTAAAACATATTGTTGGTTTGTCCACTATAAACAGTTGCATGATACACACCGTTGTCACTCTAGATTTTACTTTGATAAAATCTCAAACTCTTTTCTTTTATCCCTCCTGGGTTTAGTTCTGGCTTGCTTTTCATAAAAAATATTGTGGAAACTGCTTCTATTTGAAAGATCTCTGTGAATCTATGTCCTATTTCCTGATTGGATGTGTTTGAACACATGTTCCAGCTGTCTTGTTTCCTGATTGGCTGTTTGAACAGAAGAATCCTGCTGTCCTGTTTCCTGATTGGGTATCCAAACACAGATACCATGCTATCCTGTTTCCAGATTGGATGTTCAAACACAGGAGCCCTGTTATCCTGTATCTTGATTGGATGTTTCAAAAAAGGACCGCTGCTGTCCTGCTTTCTGATTGGTTGCTTGATAACGGTATCCACCCCTTCCTGGTTTTTAATTGGTTCTTTGATTATGGTAACCCTGATTGTCTGACAGTATGAAAAGAAGAAGACTGTCTTGTTCTTCTTCTATACTTTGTCCTGATTGAATGTTTGAAAAATTGTTCGTTTGAACCTTTGTTTATATCATGAGGGAACAGCTAAGGGTCAGACAAAATATAGCAATAAGACACGGAGTAAATCTATAGACTTACATCATTACACGTCACAGTTGTGATTGCACAGTTACTGTATATGTTTCTGACCTTGTTGACCAGTAGAGGACAGCCCAGCCCACACTTGCAGGTTCCATCTTTCTGCAGGTACTGGTTTACCTGGTCTACAGACACCAGGTACGAACCATCAGGGCTGCAACACAACACAACACAAAACTGTCAGGTACTGGTTCACCTGGTCTACAGACACCAGGTACGAACCGTCAGGGCTGAAACACAACACAACACAACACAAACTGTCAGGTACTGGTTCACCTGGTCTACAGACACCAGGTACGAACCGTCAGGGCTGAAACACAACACAAAACTGTCAGGTACTGGTTCACCTGGTCTACAGACACCAGGTACGAACCGTCAGGGCTGAAACACAACACAACACAAACTGTCAGGTACTGGTTCACCTGGTCTACAGACACCAGGTACGAACCGTCAGGGCTGAAACACAACACAACACAACACAAACTGTCAGGTACTGGTTCACCTGGTCTACAGACACCAGGTACGAACCGTCAGGGCTGAAACACAACACAAAACTGTCAGGTACTGGTTCACCTGGTCTACAGACACCAGGTACGAACCGTCAGGGCTGAAACACAACACAACACAAACTGTCAGGTACTGGTTCACCTGGTCTACAGACACCAGGTACGAACCGTCAGGGCTGAAACACAACACAACACAAACTGTCAGGTACTGGTTCACCTGGTCTACAGACACCAGGTACGAACCGTCAGGGCTGAAACACAACACAACACAAACTGTCAGGTACTGGTTCACCTGGTCTACAGACACCAGGTACGAACCGTCAGGGCTGAAACACAACACAACACAACACAAACTGTCAGGTACTGGTTCACCTGGTCTACAGACACCAGGTACGAACCGTCAGGGCTGAAACACAACACAAAACTGTCAGGTACTGGTTCACCTGGTCTACAGACACCAGGTACGAACCGTCAGGGCTGAAACACAACACAACACAAACTGTCAGGTACTGGTTCACCTGGTCTAC
Organism: Branchiostoma lanceolatum; assembly: GCA_035149815.1. NCBI lineage: Eukaryota > Metazoa > Chordata > Leptocardii > Amphioxiformes > Branchiostomatidae > Branchiostoma > Branchiostoma lanceolatum. Next base: position 13,999,081 of record CM068877.1, on the reverse strand, counting down.
AGACACCAGGTACGAACCGTCAGGGCTGAAACACAACACAAGACAAAACTGTCAGGTACTGGTTCACCTGGTCTACAGACACCAGGTACGAACCGTCAGGGCTGAAACACAACACAACACAAAACTGTCAGGTACTGGTTCACCTGGTCTACAGACACCAGGTACGAACCGTCAGGACTGAAACACAACACAACACAAAACTGTCAGGTACTGGTTCACCTGGTCTACAGACACCAGGTACGAACCGTCAGGGCTGAAACACAACACAACACAAAACTGTCAGGTACTGTAAATGTGTCGAAGTTCCCAGTTTTCGTGGTAGCCTCTTCACCACGAACTCAAAACCACCACAAAAACACTTATTTTGTCTGATCTTCTGCCCGCTATCACCATGTTTCAACCGAGAACTGAATAAGAACCACTGCGAACACTCTTTTTTTAACCCTACTGTGAAACTAAATCACCGCAAAACTTAAATGTATTTACAGTAACCTGTACATACTACATGTACTGACAGTAAAACCTGTTTGGTTGGTTCAACATCCAATTTTTTTGGCTACAGAAGAGATAGAATTTAGAATTTTAGCAGTATACTAAAAAGCTCAATTTACAACCACAATGGCAAAAATTCTATACCACATTTTGGCAATGAAACTTTTAAGTCCTTACAAGTTACATGTGTGCTGCATCTCTTTTCGCATGTTGTATACAAATATATATATACAGTTACAGTATCACAATTTCCAAAATCCTAATAACTAATTTGTCTTTATTTTCATCGTTAACTGACAGCCTTACCTGATATAAATGACTCTCCCATTGTCCACGATCCTCCTCCATCCAAAGGGCACCACCACAAAGCTGGGCTTATCCACAGCGCCCCCTAGTGGCGGAGAGAAGCCGATGCAGCTGCTCTCCTTGTTCAGGTTCATGTCTCCTCCGTGAGAGCAACAACATGAAAGGCACCGACGCGATTCAGCAGCTGCACAACGGTAGCTGACAGCAAGCTGAGATAACTCCTCTCAGTCCGGTACGCTCCATTTATATCCAGGAGATTTCTTTAGCAGAAATGTTTCCAAGAAGATGTTCGCTTTACTTTTTTGCAAGCACACGTTTCTTGTCACACACATCTGCCATTCAGTCTTGTGTTCTTCTTCGTGTAACGAGTCTTCTACATTTTGTGAGTGTTATCACTGCTGGCGTCTTCCATACTGTTAAAGCCGTCCTTATGTTGCTGTTGGGTTGGAACCACCCAGTTGTGAATCTCTGATAAACTGCTCAAGACTTCAGACAGACACTCTCTGAAAATAGAAATAAAAAATTTAAAACAGTAGAAAACCTACAGTTAGCAAATAAAATGCTGACATGATACGACAATATGTTTGTGTTTGTTATCACAGACACATGTTGGTGGATGAATAATTGATAAGTGAACAACACCCACAATAATGATGATGATCGTTTCGTAAAAGCACAACTACTACCGTACTAGTGACAGCTGTGCTAATGAATCTGTCAGGGCTTGAAATACTTTTTCTGTATACATGAACACAGGTAACATTCAAAATTATCTGTACTGGACTAGCTTTACCTGTGCACACCACTCTTTTTCTTTGCCTTCAGTTCATAAAAAAATAATGAACATCTTCCGAGAAGTACCATTTTTGATTTTGTTACTTTATGTATGCAACGCATTCTGTGACCACTTTTCCCCTTATATCCACTATATGTGGTGTGCTGGTTTTATAATTATATATGTAGATACAGGGACAATTTTTTTTAAATACCTGCACAGCTCCAATTTTATGTACCTGCACTAATGACCTACATATACAGGTGTGTATTTCGAGCCCTGTCTACATTATCATCACTGGCCTATGCAACAGCCGTGTATCAATTGTGTTTTCATCAACGGTTCTATATATAGGTGTGTCCTGAGGCAATCTGGGCTCATTAAATATTCATAGAATCGCCACAGGTGAGAGCTGATGAAGATCTCACTCCCACACACACCCGGGTATCAGCTGATTAATACCTACAGCACAATTGGGTTCAGCAACCTAGTAGTACTGGAAAAGGAGAAATTTTTGGGGTGGTTTTGTATTCGCAGTTTTCGTGGTGACCTCTTCAACATGAACTTAAAACCACCGCAAACATTTTTGTTCTGTCTTTCACCTGACTAACCCCTTTTTCTCAACCACAAACTTAAAACCACAGCAACTACCTTTATTTGTTCCTACCGTGAGAGCAAATCCTGTGAACATTTTCGATTTTAAAGTATACTCATCATCAGTTCCTATATTGTACTCAGTCTGGCTACACCAATCTAATTACTGTGTTCTTGGATTCCCTGTTTTAATTCTTATGACTTGAAGGAAAAATAAAATATTACATGTAGAAGTTAGTATATGAATTCATGAATCAACCCACAAATGCTCATATTTTTAGCATCATACATTTCTAATAGTTCAAGACTCGCCAATTCGATCGCCTGGTTCTCACAATGGCCACTGCACTTTTTTTTTTTTTCAAAAAAGAAAGATTCCAAGTGCCATTCCGGATATAAATTCATCACTATATGAATCAACCCCCCAAAATGATTATACTTGGTTAGAAATAAGAAAGCTCTTGTTTTCTTACAGTTGTTAAAACTTTTCCATTACCAATGCATAAAAGTTGAAAATTCAATGCTGGTAACACAAATTCAATATCCAGGCTGGTACTACATGTACAGTACATGTACATGCATGATGGCTTTGTGGCTCGTATGGTGGAATTTCAAATCATTTGTGTCTATAAAAGTATAAAGGATTGTTGTTTCTTTTCTACTTTCAATCAGCCTGTGTAAATAATTAAAGTTCTCACTGCCGGGGACTAGTTGGCCCCCTACCGCGGGTAAGTCAGCGGGGAGGGTCAGACTTGGTCAGTAGAAGCGCGATTTAGTCTGTCTGTAATACTAATAGTGGGGTTCAAGCGCCACTTACTGACCGACCTGTCTAACTGGTCCGGACCTTTTAGCCTTGTGGTAAGTGTGTTGGGTTTGTGAGCTGTTGGCCTGGGTTTGATTCCCAGGAGACTACATACTACTCGCCTCGTGCATTTCACGTCCTCCATGTTTTATCCAGCAAAAATCTGACAACCAACATAACATTCCAAATGATGTCGTACATGTAGGTTTGATGGTGGTGCGCATCCTTAGCTTTAACTGTTTGCTAATCAGTATTTGTCGGCTCATAAACTATAAAAAGGGCAGTCTAGACTTTATGTACTTATCTAGAGATACGTCAAAGCCGAGCTTCGTCATAAATGTATGAAAAGGGTCCTACTATTAACTAAGACTCTACACGAAGATGGAGACACTTTGTCTAGTCTGATGGACTTAATGATGCAACCCCAGGTTTACTGTAAGTCACAGACCAGGAGGTATATACAGGATTTTTATAGAACTAATTTTTGCCCACAGGGGTTGACAGCAGGGGAGTGGTATCAATAGTTACAGTGTCTGACTTGCCCAATTGTTGCTACAGAGGTTACGCACACTAACACTAGTAACAGTAATACTTTGCCTTGTTTTGATTCGAAATTTTCTACAATTGCTACAGTATGATGTGATGGGCTATCATAGAATATTCAAAGATAAAGATAGGGTTTTATCAATTTTCTGCCACAATTTACATAGCCAGCTTTGGATTGGAAAAAGGATCACTTGTTGCTGGATTTCTTATCACAAAAATCTAGGATCCGATGTTTCAAATTTACATTTGAGTCAGCCTGTCTTTACCTGTGGGAATAGAACGGTTTCGGACCATTTGAACAACCAGTTTTGAAGCCTCTGCTTGATACTTGTTATTCTTACGACATATCAAGATGTCTATTCCAATTTTTTTACGGCTTTTGATCAGCAATGAAATACAGAGAGTATTGATTATAGACATGAAAAAAGTCAATTTTCTGCCAAACGAGGTCCAAGTGACATTGCAATCTGAGTCATATTTTGCGCGGTGAAGTTTAATTATAGATTGATAAAGAAGCCATAGCCTCCCCTTAGAAAGAGAGTGGGAACCACAAACTTCTAATGAATGCTGAGAATTATTTCTAATTCTAGGTTCATCATATCAGCCGGCTTGCCCGGACTAAGGTTGCTCTCTCCCTCTAGGCGTCACGGTCCGCCATTAGTTGGTTCTAGGTTCACAACACCTAAATTTTGTGGCACAGTGAAAATCAAAGAGTTTGTGATATCTTTGACTGCTCAGTTCAAACATGGCAACATAAACACCGGTACAAGTTTGATGCTTTGATAAACTTGCAGTGAAGAGGCCACCATGAAAAATTGTGAACTATTTCATCATTTACAATTGATATACTAGTACATGCATAGAGGAGCTAGTTAAAAATGTAAGCAACTTACAACATTGCTGGCCTAAGAAATAAGGCTCCATATACGGAATCATACTTAAGCCTGGTAGCTAACATGCTAAAGCTTTGCAGTTCACAAAATGTTATACTTGTAGTGTCCCACAAGACTATATCTTCTAGAGATAATGCATTTGAGTTTTATAAAAATTCTAGACATTCACAAAAATTCTAGACATTCACATGATTAAGTTCATCAGGCCGAGAAGATTATTATATTATCATATTAGGGCAGAACGATTAAGCTTAGATTCGGAATAAGTTAGATATTTGCAGAAAATTTCAGACAACTTGCAAATGCAATTGGAGGTCATAGAAAACAGCATATTGAATTCTCAAAGTATGTACCTGGTATCCCCTTCAATATCTGTAATACTTTTTCAGTTTTTCTGCTGTATTGCAAATCGGGCAAGATTTTGTCTGCAATTTGTAAAATCTTTCTGTAACCAAGTACCAACACTGCATATCCTGGTCTACAACATTCTTGACCTGTTATGGTAGTAAATTTAACTCAAAAATGCACTTTACATGAAGCAAGTTTCATGGTACGATTCACTACTAAGCATGATCTCTTCAACTTCTGTTTTTGCCGTGCGGTCACTTTCGTCGCAGGTTGACATCATTGGATTTTGAAGCAGGCTGTGAAAGAATAAACTGGCGATGGGGATCCGAGGCACCATTTCCAATATCAAGACAGCTGGATTTTGCACAACATATTTACGACAATCCCAAAACGAGTGCCCTCAGTTTGTGATACAACGACAATTGTACAACAGCTCTGAGTATAACTGCCATTCTGTGTAACACACCAGCGCCTGCAAAGTTGCCATTTGTTTTTATTTTTCTAGCAATAATTTTCAATTTTATTGCAAACTGCTTGTGGGTTGCTGGTGGGTCTTTCAAGGCCTCTACACTGTGCAGCTTGTAACTATTATTATGTAACTGCAGTTTTAGTAATTTGTTATTCAGGGATTACAAAATACTGGAACAATTTCTGTTCTTAGCTCAACTGTGTGTTCATAATCTTAAGTTCTATGATCAATCTAAGCGTATTGCTCTAGCTTTACATCAAGATTAACAATGACTTATTGTCAATGTTAAAATGGTATCTATTTGAAATGAAAATTGCTAAATGCAGTTTGCAGCTATACAATTTTATTTTGAGGACCTGGCCTTGGTCTATTTTTATCTGAATTGCAGCAACAGGGACAACACTAACATTGTAAATTCATAACTAAAAACAGAATTATGCCATACATGTTTTACTTTTCACATCTGGTTATTGTAGTCTGTTTTTTAACCTACAGATTTGGTCCAAAACTCTCAAAAATATATCCTGAGCCCCCCTCCCCCTTTCCACAGAGGTTTGGGAGTCTGACAGACCTCTGCTTCATTTTAGTTTATTCCTAGCTCCGTTACGCGTTCAGTTTACCCCTACACGTCCTTACACGCGCTACAGGAAAATGTCAGACATATGTAGGGTGTATGTAGTGGACAGACAATGGCTGACAAGTCGTGTATTTGAGGTAAAATGGTGAAGTTTTGGTGTAGTATCCTCCTACCTGGCCGAGCTGTCTGTGTGCTGGAGAGACCTCCGCCCTCCCCGCGTTCTCTCGACTCCTCTCGGTCCCTTCCCCACCTCTGTCAGCGCTCAGGCGACCCTAAAAGGTCCTGGTTTTGTTCTCGGAGCTTTCTGGGGAGCAACACCCATGCAGTTGGGTTGTAGATACCCCCAAAATAAGGGGCAAAATCGCGATAAATTTCAGAAATATTCGGTTCTAACCTCAATCCCAGCCTGCACCGCGCCGCCGGGACCAGCTCTTTTCCCGAAGGCCTTTGCGTGGAGATCCCCAGACAAGACCCCATAGCTACCGCCAAAATTGTAGGATTAATGCATTCAAATACATTATCAACCCGCCGCTCGTATATGATAATAATATTCTTATTGGTAGCAAAATTGTTTGAAAAGGTTATTTCTTTCATTAGTCTAGATAATCTACAAAAGTGACATAGAGTTGATACAGCAGCATGTATTAACTTCATTGCTTTGTCATCAGGCAAATTTAAGGTTCCCAAATATTTCCGAGAAATGAAACAAATTTCGAACCGTGCCCAGAACTTTAGAAATCTTCAATGATTTTCTTGGCAGGATATTCCAATGAAAATGGTGGCGCGAAAGGAGTGAGGCTACGAGGAATGACAAACTGACAAGATTCTCCATTCCGATAAGCGGGACCTTTGCAAGGTGCAGGTGTTTATAGCATACACTGACGTACGAAAGCGAAATACAGAAAACAGAGTAAACAGCAACAAAAAATAATATTAGCGACAACAAAACTAGTACCAAAACCCCAAAGTTTCTAACTAATTTGTCTTTCTTTACCGCCGTTCGAGACAGCCGCCGAAGTCAATAAGAATGAACTTTATAGAGCTGTTTCATTACTGGTAATTCACCATTTCATTTATCTATACAGGGAAAATACACTCAGTTAATAAGAAGACTGTTTTTCAGACTGATGTCAAAATATCAAATGATATTCATGTAAAAGCATTTCGCCACAAGAATTTGAAGAAAAAGTCGAAGTGGTCGATAGAGCAAGGACTGCTGGACCTTCAGATCATGTTGAAGTCAGTGGGGATTTTGCTGCTCAGGCTGAAATAATTGGAACTGCAGTGACAGAGCCATAACGTAATTACATTGAGGTCATCAAAAAGAAGCAACGTTCTGGCGATTTGTGTGAAATTTTCTTGCCTTGGCACCTAGCTGGTATGAAGCATGGCAGCCACAGAAGATCGCGGAAGCACCTAGGATTGAGGAGCTTGGATGACACTAAATTAAAAGAAATATTGGCGGTATCACAGCGACACCTATCATGATGAATTAGAACTGCTGAGATAGAATGTCGATACTCTCAAAGCAAAGGTTCGGTTACGGCTTGTTCTGGACGTCTTCTTAGGCGTTTTTATCAGGCTTTTGTCAGCCAGTCAAACGAAAACCTAAAACTTTATGCGAATTACGCGTACGGTGACTGTACATGTTTTCTGAAAGGCAGCAAACAGAAAAGAAATCCAAATGTCATTGCAAGTGTACAGTGTTGCTGGCATGTTCAACAGTCGTGTGCAATTCAAACCCGCCTTACACTAGAATCTCTTCTGTCACCAACTTCAGGATTTTAAATCACTCTGATCATTAAAAAAGATGACATTGTATGCTCACAGAATAAAAACATAGTTGCGTGATTCAAGCTTTACACAAAGGAAAAAGTCACCACGAATTCGAATTTCCAGTCGATCTCGCCGACCTTGATTAGACGGGGGGGGGGGGGGGTCTAGTAATATCACTCTATGCTGTGGTATTTATGTCAAATTTCTATGATACGTTACGGCAACTGTAGTTTGCAGGATTTTGAAACAGAAATACGTTCATATCATATTGAAACGGGTATGTAGCAGAAGGATTGGCTAGTTGTCACTGTCACAATAAGTATTTCAATTCAAAAGGCAGATACGTAATAACGAATCATTTTATTAATGAAAAAAAGACCATAGTGTTGTAAAGATATACAAAGTACTCCAATGTGGAGGCAAAACACGGTTGGTACGAATATCTTTAACATCATGGTTCATTCCAAAGAACTATACATGTACATTTCCGCACTAATTTCGGATCTCCTTTTTCGAAGCCCTCAGACGTCGTAACATTGTATATATTTGTGCTGTCTCTCTTTTCGCGCTCTTGCAATTGTCCTCTGGAATAAGGTTGTTCCTTGTCCGGTCTTATCTTGTCCTTTACTCTCTGATGTCCCTTCCTTTATGGACATGGTCGATGTATTCAGGAGTAGTTCTGGCAAAGCGTTACCTAGCGATTTCAGCTTAAACTGCATTGACTTACTAGTAGGGTTGGTCCGGAATCAGTCGGATTTGACAAATCCTTAGTATGAACGCAAATGGCCTTAGCCGAATAAGTCTGACATTTGAAGTTGTAGCTGCAGCTATAAATCCTTTAGAGACAGTCATCATAATGTACTTTCGTCGGAGCTTGGACCACGTGAAAACTGTGGGAGAACACATATAGATACCATCAGACAACAGTAGAAACACGCAAGGCAAGTATCTCAATGAGCAAAAACAATAACAACTATCTATGACTTATCCGGTATCATTGCACACTGCAAGCCAAATTATATACATGGAGATAACATTTTTACACAACAGTTATACTGATAAGATATATACAACGTGTACTGTGTGGCAACTTTCTATTACTTACGCATTACCGAACAATGTTATATTTAGATACAAGTATATACATATAACGTTACATATACATATACAAGATATACACATTCCCTGTGTCAGTTTCAAAACCTGTTACTGTTCAATACTCTATTTTAGTGAATGCCTATGGGCTGGTAGGATTTTCCTTATAGCACACCAAGAAAACAAAAGGACTTTGGATATTAGACAAAATATGAAAGATTACACTACTAACCGGGTTTTTCTTGCTGTTCTTTTTCTTGAACTCCTTTTTGTGGTCTTTCGTCATGAACCTGTGCACCCGACCCGTGACGGTCTCACAGAAGGCGTTGGTCTGGTCCGGATAGAACACCAGGCCAGACAGGTAAGCTGGAACATGGTGGGCTTGTGGTTAGGGATGTTGACTCACTAAACTAGCTACAGGGTCACATTTCCAAACCGGGGCCCGGCCAAACAACAAAATAAAACTGCATATCAAGAAATAAACACACATTACGTTCATGACTAATTCTTTTTCCGTTTTGTGTGTTTTGTTGTCTTTTATGTCGTGCGTTTCATTGTTCTCTCAAACTGGCCGGCCGGGTGCCGGCTTGGAAATGTGATCATGGCCCTAGCATAATCCGTAGCAAAGGTTTTGATTTGAATCCCTTGCAGGTCCCAATGTTGTGCCCTAGTTGGGAAAGCACTCATACCAATGAGTACCTAGCTTCTGTTAGGGACGGATCCTCTTGGATGGCAATTTTTGTTCTGAACTCTGGAAGATTAGGGGTCAATAAACACAACAAAAACACAACAAATAAAGCAGGAAGTCCCGTTTTTAGAAGAGCCACACCTAGCTCGAGCTCGAGCAGATTCAAGAACACACCACCCAAACAAACAGCTTGAATTGGTCTCAAGGTCTTGTACAAGTTACGTGGTGACAATTGAGTTTAATATGATATGATATAATATAAAGAAAATACAAAACAACTCACCACCAGAAGCAACCACCATGATTGTTATAGCAAGCCACATTCTCTACCGTCCTGGGCAGGATCTGTTCTGCCAGGTGTGCACGTGGTCATGAGTTTTACAATCGTCCTACCTTCTCATTTCCTGTGGAAAACTGAATAGAACGACGCATGAATGTTTATTTTCTTTGTGACGGTATGTGGTATTGTTTTAGACGACATGTGATCCTAGCTTACTGATCATCATTTATTCACGATATGGTCTAATCTATTGATGGATCTCAGGTTTTCGATGATGATGATTTGCATAAATGTCTACGTATACACGAAAGACTACTTCTGCTATACGTAGTACTTGAAGCTCGCCAGCTATTGTGGCTATTGTCACCATCAGAATGAAATGGACAAATTGTTTGGCCACTTCATGAACTAAACGATTCATTTAGACATGGCGGTCTCTCGCAGTACAGAGATCGCCCAATATTCAACAGGTGTATCCCGACTTCCGCATCCAAACACAAAACACGACAGGGCGCACATATGTAGTTTCAGTACTGCGAGTATAATCTTTCTGAATACCGGTACCAACTGAACAATATCGATAGAATTCTTCATTTCCGACGGTAAAAGTACCCCGTACAAGGCCATGGCTATAAAGCAATAAAAATGGTGCCACGAGAAACAACACTACTGATAATCATATACAATATGTGACCATAAATGTTAGCGACTTGCTGTTTGCAAACTGATAGTCAAAATTTTGGTAAAGAAGAAAGAAAAAGAAACCTAGAGAAGAAGATGAAAGCTGGTCTCTGCTCTGAATTGCGAAACCATGGGGCTGTTTCTTAGAAATTACATGACTGTATTTCGATTTTACAAGCGAAGACAAGACAAGACACATCTACATCGACAAATTGCTGTCATCCTTCGGGTAATCTTCCACAACAATCATGTGCATTCTGTGAGCATAGAGAGCTAGTAACAATTCTTAGAATTATGAATTAGGACGACAACGCAATAAAGTTGCAGCAGTATCGAAATCGATGTCTAGCAACATATCAAGGATATAAACATCATTGGAAATAACTTACATGGTTTCCTGAGACACATCTAGCAAGTTGGAAACCTTCCAGGATTCGATTATACATTTGATACACTAGTAGCTTTCTTCCATCTAGAAAAAGTCAATGAAAACACACAAGGAAATTCACTGTTTGGTCGCGGTAACGCTAGATATACAGTGAGATAGCCAAGTAATTAGGCATGACTCGAAATGACGTTTTGACTTCTCCAAACAATGATATTACGTACACAGTGTGTGTCGCAACCTGTGGTCTAATTATGATATGAATAATAGATCAGAAAAATATGGTTTGATGTGGTGACAAACAATGAACGTCCTTCGGCAAGAACCCCGCTACCTGGCCAGGTAATTACATCTGGACAATGAGGAATCACCCCGAATATCTTTAACAAATTTGGAGAAACGTGGAACAGTGACATGCAAAAGAGTTTATGACACTCACACCTGGATGGATACGCATGGTGGGTTCTTTAATGTGCTAGACCTGTGGCTCTAGATGACGTCTATAACGCGAAAGATTATCATTCAGCACCAAGGCTGGGGACAATCTGGACTACTTGTGTACATTTGTGTGCGTGCGTGCGTGCGTGCGTGCGTGCGTGCGTGTGTGCGTGTGTGCGTGTGTGCGTGTGTGCGTGTGTGTGTGTGTGTGTGTGTGTGTGTGTGTGTGACGGTGTGTGTGTGCGTGCGTTTGAACATAACTCAAGACGCATCGATGGATCATCATCATCATCATAGCTTGTCGTTCATCTCTATCCAGTTCAGTGCGACTTCATTCGCTTCCCGTAGGTCTGAGTCTGTGCAGGTAGGTGAGAGTCTGCAGTTGTTCATCAGGTGTTGCAAGGTTTGGGGGTCCTCACCGCAGCCGCAGGCATCGATGGATTGCCATGAATGATATTCGATTCCGGGGTTGTCATGGCGTACAAATGATTCAGGTTTCGTTCCCCTTATAATTACTGCAGTGGACGGTTCATTTTCGTATCCTTTATTCTGGAAATTATATGACTGGTAGCTCTCACATAGTAACTAGTACCCTCTCGTGACAGGTACAAACGTGACTTCGTTACAAGTATCTTTGATGTTGCCGACGCTTTGTTTACAGTACCGTCTGAATAATGAACATAACACACGCACTGCCCGACCTTAGTATGTAACTGTAATATATGTAAGGGCATACCTTAGAAGTCAGGTAAGCAACACGCCCCTTAGAAAATGTTAGTTGACATGCCAAGAAGAGGACGTTGGGATAATCAAGCAGATGTTGGGTGGAAGGTCGTTTTGTGAGTGCCCGGCTTCTCTGACAGCCATCCACACAAAGTCAGAAAACGCAATGTACGATCTACCACCCCTACATCTGCTTGAAGATTAAGGACGTTGTTTATCATTTCTGACGTCGTGTCATTCATAATGTCATATTCATCAATTCCATTAATTTTGATTCGGTAAAGTTAACAATTTATTTTTCTTTTTTACCAATTTCTAACACAAAACCAGAAAGTCTGATAGATATCACACACCACTACATGCCCCTGCCCAAAGTGTTGGCCATTTAACAAGAAAATAAAATGTAATTTTGCTTTCTTTCGCTGTGGTCGCCATATTGATGATATTCAACAGATTGGACAGGATACTAGTACTATGATAGCCTGAGTGCCATCATGTGAAGGCATAGCCTGGAACTAAACAGGATGACACTCATTATCAACCGTTACAAGTCTAAGAACAAGTTGCCACAAATTGCGAATCGAATCAGGAAGACACTCCTCTAGAGCAAAGAATCTGCCAGTTTTGTAGTCTAGGTAAAGTAGAAGACGAAATACATTTTATTGTAGACTGTCCTTTGTATGACAGCTACTTCAGATACCTAAATAGTAGAGAGAAATTTATAGTTCTTACAGCCTTCGATAAACCAACTCTATCTAATCATACAGCCTCCTACATTTATACAATTACCAAGAAACGAGAGGAAGTCGAAAGCACTAGAGTATGCTAGATGTTTATATACTATATCAATATGTATATAGTTCATGTGACCTGTGCTTAGCCCAGTGGGGCAAACCACACTGGAGTGATGAATCACGATGATAAGATATTGAGTGAAAATTTAGAGATAAGAATAAGATATCACTAATCACTAATCACTATCCTGCTAGATTGGTGTATGAAGACCTGTCATTGGAGGAGAGCTCGATGTCTACCTGCAGTTTTGTCAGCGTCAGATAGGCGTCGTTCTGGAGACCGTAGATACGGAGTTTGGCAATACAAGTGTTGTACTCCTATCAAACGATTATTTCAACAGTCAAAGCCAAAGTCAGTGAAAAGAATGGCGGTGACGATATCAAATTAAATCAAATCAACGTTTTTTTAATATAATCTGTTTTTCCCGGCAAGTTTCAAATTTTGTGATAAGTTACCAAATAATCGCCAAATCAAAGAATAAGCAGATCTATCTTAAGTTTGATACAGTTGATTTGCTTACCAATTACCCGAGAATAACTATTTCCAAATCCGACAGACATCAGAAATGCCTGACAAGTTCTGATAACCAAAATATTTTGCAATGTGCCGCTCAGTGGGACGCCCTCGTATCGACCAATCAGGGAGCAGATTAGAGAGATAATATTACACGAACCAATCAAAGGCCGGCTCTCTCGTCCCACGGGTGATAAGGGGGTTAGAACGCGGTGTTGGTCTAGGCGAGAGAAACGGCACAAGTCGACCGCGTTTGGGGTGAGTTTCTACTTATTTTACCGTACTTTTTAACAATTTGACAGTATATCTACCTGTATAAGGTGTTAAGAAATCATTCTGTTTAATTTTTGTAGAAGGTTTTGTAAGAAATGATGAGAAAACGGGAGTGTAGTAGGAGGTGTCGCGTGTGTGTTGCTCACGAGTCGGGCCCCCGTCGCGTCGAGTCGACGCCCCGTCGCTGGATCGTGTAACGTTGTTATGACACACAGATTCCTTCTCTGGACGGCTATTTTTGGCCAGTTTTACCACTTGTAGGACGCTGTATCGGCTTCCAAAATGTTCAACAGGCTTAGGAGAAGTATTGTTGTGAATCAAATTACGACAGAGTTGCGACTTTTTGCTCTACAAACTGTCCGAAGTTGTGTGTAGGTTGTAGTGTCTTGTGAACTTTTGACAGCAGACGCTTTGAACTCATTTATCTAGATTAACCGCTATTCAAGATAAGTCTAAAACTGTTTCATGTTGTGTGCTTCATGTGCCGTTTCCCTCCAAATCTACTAAACTTTCCATGTATTTAGGACAGATTTGTTTATATTTTCGAATTCGGTTTTTGAAAGGACTCCATACCGTGTAGAAGCATGCCCGCCCACTGTCCCATTTCCAGAGAATTTCCCTTCAGAAGTACCGCTATTGTCCCACATGTTTTGTCACCTTTTGTCCGCTTTTGTCACAACTTCCTCTTATAAATAACCCGATTTCCTACTTTTTGAATCCTGGAAAAAGAAAGAATTTCTAACGGAAATTGTTCAGACCTTTTTACGGGCAGAAATATCAAACACAACGCCCGGTCTACAAAATCAGTAACAGAAAATAGACTTCTGTTGGTGTCAAATTTGCGTTTTTTTCTGTTCTTTGACTCCAGAAAAATTCCCAATAAACTACTACGAAATGTTTGCCAGTTTATTGCGAAGTTTACTCTTTGTGGTTGGAAGTTTTGTCACGTCTTGTTTGAATTTGGATCAGCAAATTTGGGAGTTTGGTGTTGAAACAGTTAGATGTTGACAATGGCCAAGTATGCGGTGTAAATATAGAGGGTGAACATGGAGTTTACAGGATTAGTAGATCATTTTTGGAGGCTATAGGAAATGCAGCAATTTGGCCAGGTAAATTAATGTCATTAAATAAATTCTTATGATTATAGAAAAAATTAACTGAAAGTGACAGCCAATGAAATTCAAAAAGTATAACATTATCAATAATTTGAAACTTTTCATTCTCTACAGTACACATCCAATTTTCGCTCAATTTCGTTACACTGTTTCACAGAGCTTGCAATGTTTTGTGAGTTTTGTTTCATGGAAAATATTTGAGTGTTCTCATTTGTTACCGTACAGGCTTTCTTGAAGAATCCCTTTTGATAATTAACTACCTGTATATGCTTTGTTGTATGTGTATCACAGTTTTTAATCATCTAGTATTGTCCTTCCTTTTGTGATGCACAAGCGAGAAACTTCACAAACATGTGAGCATAAGAACAGGTCTGTAACTGTGAAAAAGTCAATATCCATTCAGTACTTCTGGCCCACCTTCCCATGACAGCTGCTTGTATACAGGTTTCATACACCACTGTGTGGTCCTCCACTGTCTAGCCTCCATCGCAGACTCTTGCTGGCCGAACATATTTGTTAAATATACGTGCCATTTTCTGATAAGCAACCGTTTTCTATCAGTGTTCTCGCCAGGCCTTTTCAGCATAGGGGCCCCCTATGCTGTGATTTGGACCCCCTATGCTGTGATCTGGACCCCTATGCTGTGTTTCAACCAGCATAGGGGTGTTTCTTTCTGGGACAAACCTTGTGACCCTTCATAAATCTTATAAAAAGTTCATATTTGGCTTTAGAATGAGACTGTGA
Source organism: Branchiostoma lanceolatum (assembly GCA_035149815.1). Classification (NCBI taxonomy): domain Eukaryota; kingdom Metazoa; phylum Chordata; class Leptocardii; order Amphioxiformes; family Branchiostomatidae; genus Branchiostoma; species Branchiostoma lanceolatum. The sequence goes on along the minus strand of CM068877.1, from coordinate 13,983,773 downwards.
CAGAGGAAAAAGTCTACTTCACAAAATTTATCCCTCAAAATGCATGAAATAATGTCTCATTGGGTCATGAATTTACAAATTTTCCGGGGAACATGCCGGACTCCCTACTCTGGTCATGTCTTCAGCGCGTGACTTGCACCGCGTAAAGTTGGCTTTCTGTACCTGACCCCTATGCTGTGAAAAAATTCTGGTGAGAACACTGTCTATGTACATTTTTGTCGAAGTACGTCCCTCGGTTTCTAGGCATGCAGCGTTGAGAACGGTGGCCCATGTTGGACATAGCAAATTGTCACTCCCTAAGAAATAAACGCTGGTTGCACCTTGAAGGTCTGCTGCTCTGCGCAGTAGGCTAGACTGCCAGGCTTCCCTCAAATTCTACACCAGAGAAAAAAAGGGGTCACCGATGTCATGTCGGTTGCACAGAAGTTTTGTTCTCCTTTGAGTGGGTATTCAGGGGGGCTACCAAAGTCCGACACAGGGGGCTGCATAATCTATATTCAAAGTTGACGCTAAAAAATGGACGATTTTTTGTATAGAGCAACAGGCTATGAGGTCATGTTACATGGTTATTATATGCTGATTATATTCTGAGTTTTATTCCTGATTTATAATCATAGCTGGTCTGGGGGTGTTTATGAGGTGGCTAAATACATGTGAAAAGTTGGATGAACATTACTCTTCGTTTTGAACCGTACTTGTTTCAAACACGTTTACAGTGTAACCGAATATACTAAAGTGTTTAGCAGAACAATGGCTTTCTGGTTTCGCACACAATTGTACCTTTATAAAGGCCTTTTGACCACTTGTTGTACAGACCCATGCATACAGAAGCAGCCGAGCTGAACCGGTAAGATAGAAGAGGTGCTTGAAGACCTTTCTACCATGATTATTGTGTTTGAGTGCCTGTTTGGTGAAAGAAAATATTAGGAATGGATATATGATATGTTATTGTTAGAATAAACTGACACATGAGCAGAACCACTTTTTGTTCCATATACATGTATGTAGCTCTATCATGGTTGATATATATGTAATATTTTATATTAGTTTTTCGTCAACAGCTTTCGCCTTTCATACTGTAGGTAGTGATTTTATTTACCTCAAAATATCTTTTGTCCGAAAGAAGAAATACTGTAAATCATGAAATTTTCACAGTGGTTTGTGTTCACGGTTTTCGCAGTGACCTCACAAAATCCTCACACGTTGATCAAGATTTTTTATCAGTAAATAAATTGAGTAATGCACTCTGTGTGATCACCAAGAACTTTTGATAACAGTGAACACCTCCTTTTCCCCCATACGGTACCACAAACTGACAAAGTAAAGTGTCCTTACAGTTATACTGACTTGACTCATATCTTTTGGTAAACAAGTAGAAACATGATTGATGTGAACTTGATATTAAATCTTAAGGCATGCTATCTTTATTATTACCACATGTGTTTAAAACATCCCCTACCATATTTCATGTGTATTTCAACAAGTCAGCAGTGCTGTGCAGCACATGGCATTTATTTGACAAGAACCAGGTGGATATCAAACCTTTCCTGCTCTAAATATGTCCACACTGACCCTGACATAAAACACAACTCCACAGCACTGCAATTTGTTTCAAGTTAGCGGGACTTTATTTCGCTATTTGAGAGGGGAAAGGAGGAGTTCAAAGTGTGTTAAGTTTGTGGTTTAAACTAAAGCGGTACAGTACTAGTAGTAAGTAAGTCAGTATCTTTGGTAGCGAAGCCAAGTCAAGAGAGAGACAGAGCTCACCACGAAAATGGGAACCAAAAGAAACATGCCCAGAAAACTTAGTCTCTACCAGACTCCATAGGTCGCTGGAAGAATAGTAAGTACAGTAGAATCCGCTTAACTGCACCACCCATTTGTCAGCGTTTTTGGTGCAATTATCCGGCTGGTGCAATTATGCGAAATGCCCAGCTGGACCGCACCACCATGGGTGAGGGTGTGTATTGTTAGTCAGAAACACTAGCACAAAGAAAACAGACGAAATTATTCAGTTATTAACTTTATTTATTGACCCTTTGCTGAAAATAAAGAAATGACAACGAACCTGTTTTAAAAGATTTTGCATTCTTTCATTTTTCCATGCGATCTACCGCATTACATACAACACACGTAATGTTACAAGGGAGGCATTCTGAAACATCGTCATGCCACTCATGGGATAACAGTTTATGTGTTACATTACGTAGAGTGCAGCTGTCGATTTACGTAAATCATGTACCGCCATGAAACTAGGAATTGAAACTAAAACTTGGTTACTGATTACGGGTGACCCGCCCGGGACCTCCCATACGATTCCTATCAACGTATACGTAACTGTCAATGGAGACCGCCTTCTTTTGTTACTCAAAACAGTTTTAAACATATTGGCGGTATTGCGCCTTTACACCGACAGGTATTGGCTCATTTGTACCGCGTTTGCCAATTTTAGCGCACCTTTTCAGTTAACTTGTCGAGGATTTTTGAAAAAAAAAATGGTGCAGTTATCCGGCATTGGTGACCATGCGCGGTGCAGATATGCGGAGTCACTAACAATGCAGTGAATGGGAACTAGTTTTGGATAATGGGATTCGGTGCAATTAAGTGGAAGGTGCGTTTATCCGAGGTGCAATTAAGTGGCTTCGTCTGTAGTAAAAACTGGCCAAATAGACAGATAACATGCCAGAGGAGTGACATGTTATCTCGGGGATACAGTTTGCAACCACTGTCCTCTATGGCCATCTCCTCTGGCATGTTATTTGTCTATTCTTCCAACGACCTATAAGTCTGGTAGAGACTCTAAAAACTTGTTGGCACCAGATTTACAATGTTTACAGTACTAGGCAGCAAAGCTCTGTTCATGTCTTCCCCCCAGAGCTTCTATCATACCCTAGATTATTGACATTGTAGACATTCTGACTTCATATCTATTGAACATATGGGGCCCTCCTAATTGGTGACAAACATGTTAATATCATTATGAAATTTTCAGTCACAACTTTATGCGTTGCACTATCAGATTATAGCAATTATTCAAAAAGATTATAACATAAGGGACTATTATAACTTCCTGCTAACAGCTGGTCTGTTTTATTTCTGAGTGAATGGGAGTGTTTGTAAATACTTCAGATCTCTGCTGAGGTAGAGTTAGGTCAAATTGGTCATGTTGATAACACTGGTTACTGCATGCCCCCCTCCCCCTAGCAAACAACTCAAATCTTACCTTAGGAAAAACAGTGATCTGTCAAATACTACTGTGTAATCTGTTTTTTGATGAGCATAAATGTACAATTGGATTTCGCAGCAATTTGTTTTGATTGGTTCCGACATAATGAGGTTGTCTTTTCAAGAGAAGGATTTTCTCATCACTGAAATCCATTTTAAGTTAATCCAATTTGGGTTTATTCGATTTCATGCTTTTGCATAAATGGAGGTTGAAAAGAGCATCGAAAGCAAAATATGTGAAGAGAAGTGTTTTAATTTAGATGTGAACAATAAGGAACGGTAAATCTGAAAACTCATTTTTCAAATCATCACTTCACCAATATTTGATCTTTCTTTGTTAAAGCATTGATATGATTAGAAAAAGTACATTTTCTTCAGCCTCATTATAATCAGATACAATATATTTCCAAATTTTTGTTGAAAGAAATTCACTTGTCATTAAAGTTGTAAGCAACCACTTGAAACAATTTATTATTAAAAAGCAATAGGGCTTCTAACCAAGGAGGTTATCCTCCTTGAGATAACAATATTTAGATCTTTAAACATTGAATCCTTTTAGAGTATAAGGCCCGATTTACACATGCATTTTTGAGTTGACTCAGGACTTTGAAAGGAGAACCCTAGGCCTCTCAAGTAGCATTTTCTAGCAGGAAAACTTGACTTGAGGAGCCCAAAACTCCTCACACACAGCCCCAGGTCGACTCTGAAAACCTGTGTGTAAATCAGGCCTTAGCTTTACTAGGAGCAAGGCTTTAGCACCCGTTACTTTTTTGAGAAATTACAGCTGAAGGCTGGAGATGCCATGCATGTGCAGGAAGTCTTTGTTTCTCCTGAGAGTAATAGAGTTGGGACCTGATCCAGTCATGGTTCAACAGTTGGGGCTGGCTGTGCCCCTGAACTCTGAACCCTGGGACCAATCAAGAGATGCTCCAAGGATGACCGTGTCTAAAAGTAACGTCATCTAAAAAAAATTTAATGGTTTTAGTTCTATTAGTATTAACTGTCAAAAAATCTAGTAGAAACGTAATGAACTTGAATAAGAACATGTTAAAAGTTATCAAGTGTGCACGGAGAAAACTAAAAAAAAGGAGTTTTTCCCTTCTTGTGCTTTGATATTCTTGTCAGTTGATCCACCAAATCCTATGTAAATGTATTCATTTGTGAAATACGCTGCTAGTATGAAAATAATGACTCCATTGGTTAGTATCATTAATATCTGAAAGGATGCTTAGTTGGTAATTTTATCCCCCTTTCCATTAGCGAGCAAATTTGACTTGGTGATGAGTGATTGGTCGATCCAATGAGAAATGACCAATTTTGTTTCATCCAAGTACTTTAAAGGCTTTGTTTATTGATACCGTAAATCTTGAAATGTGCATGGTGATTATATTTTCATGGTTTTCATGGTAACCTCTCCACTGTGAAATCACAACACTGGTATGCCTTTCCGTTGTGTTACTTCTGTACTACAGAATTGTTTCAACCATGCTGTGAAAACTTTTCCCATTCTACTGCAAAATTAAGTCGCTGCAAAAATAAACAAATTTACAGTACATGTACTTTGGAGGCTTTGTTCATTGATAGCTGAAAAAAAAGCCTGAATGTAATTTTGTACTCATGCATAGAATACTTGTAGAATTACGTATGAGTAACCAAAAATAGTTTCTCAAAATAACCACTAGTTCATGGCTATTCAAAAAGACTCTGTGACCTAGAAACAGAACTAGCCTCTGCTCTCGGTTCGGTTTGTTTTTCTGCTGTATTTTTAGAACCCTGTTGGTTGGAATGTCCGACTTATGTGGGGTATATTACATGGCTCATAACTCTAGTGGCTTTATTGATGTTGATGGGACCCAAATTGCCAGACAGCACTTTCGTGATGTTGGCTGGATGTTCGCCACGTTTGGAAATGTGGCCGGCATATTTTTGTGTGACGGACAGCATGTTTTTTTGTGACCGAGGACATCATGTACTTCCGCTCCCATAAGGTATGCTTAACGCCTGTGCATGTTGCGGTTATGATTATCATCATGGGAGATTTTTCTGGAAATATTTGGAATGGTGTGAGTGCCACGTAATGTGCAGTTCATATCTCTGAGGCTGTTTTGCAAATCACATAGCAAAAGGGCTTGAAATTCTTTTTTTTTCTGATACTGATAGTGATGCCGGCAACAGTGCATGTTCAATGATGTTGTCAGAAATTTGACCTGTATTATGTAGGAAAACTTTCTGCTAATTGAACACCTAAGCCACTACCCTTGTCCTTTACAACCTGGGTTTCTCCAGCAAATGAAAAAAAAAAATTACTGTCTTCCTGTAGTTGTAAAGCTTTGTAATATTACGCTACTAGCAACCCAGGCTTTTGAATGCTTCTGCATAGCTGGAGTATTGTTTTTGGTTCCAAAAAATGATTTTTATAGCCAGCAAAATTTCATGTTATTTTTCTTTTTACCTGCAATTATGAAGGTTCTGTAGATTTAGGTAATAAATTGCAGGTAACTGGTTGTGTGTTGGTATTTCAAATCCCTTCTGGTAGAAAATATTACAATATTTCAGTTCAGCATCTGCTTGGAGCTGAACGTATAACAACACAAACTCAATTTTGGTATTCTCCAAGCAGAGGCTTCGATCGAGAGGGGTAGTTTTGTCCGGGATTTTAACGTTTCTCTCCTCTCACCTCTGCCTCAGAACGCATAAGGGCGGGGCTGTTCTTTCAGAATCGGTGTAGCTGCCCCTCCCTTTGTACCATTAATTTATCGTTAGGCAAAGAGTTTTACTGCCCGGGGATTAGCGCCTCCGGTAACTTGGGGGAGTGTGCAGCCAGCCAGGCGGGCACCCTGCTGTCTCCCCCACAATCACTTTGAATGGCTCCCGCCAGATTGAAAGCATCATAACATGAAGTAAACATTCCACACATGATGATAGATGTTTTTAAGGAATCAAAGATATAGATAAGATGTATAACTATATCCCAAAGTATGTACAGTGGGTCACTGCGTTTCTGGACAGGCAGACCGGAAACACCTGTGGCGCGAGGGCAGAAACACTAGAATCCCTTGGCAGACTTAGCACCTACTTTCAAAATGGCCTTTATGTGTCAAAGTGATTAGATTCAAAAGGCTTGATGCCTTCCGATATCTTGCAGAGGTGAGAGGACAGAAACGTTAAAATCCCGGACAAAACTACCCCTCTCGATCGAAGCCTCTGCTTGGAGAATACAATTTTGGTACTTTCCTCCCAATCCTTTGTTAGGATGTCCTCTTGCTAAATCTATACCAACCTCCTTGCTTTCACCGGTACCTATTGTAACCCCCTTGTCTCTACCAGACTAACTACGCCAGCTGTAGGGAGAATATTTGCCAGGGAAGTTTGGCCACCTGACTGTCCTGAGGGTTTCATTTGCAAGCACGGGTGAAATATTGACAATCACTGTGGACTGACTCTACTGACCAATTATTCCGTGTTTTTTTTCCGAATTCTACGATCCATACGCCCATAGGAAGGCCTGGTGGAGGCTACCTCCCCCCACTCTCACTCTCCAAGCAGAGGTTGGTGGGGCAAATTGTGACCGTTTTATCATATGCCCCCTTTTTTTCGTCGCGGACGGGCTTGAGGACCAAAAAACATATGATAAAACGGTCACAATCTGCCCCACCAACCTCTGCTTGGAGAGTACTCTCACTCACAGTCACACTCAGTAGAAAGCAGCACCATCACAGGGATAGATATTCATCAGGGGGTGTAATTTTACACATTAGCTTGATACCTGTTCCATTAGCACACCATTAGTACAATAGGCCGCATTGTTTCCCTGTGACATTAGCAGGTATGGCGTAAACACTCCTGTATCAGGTACAGGACGGAGTGCCAGAAGATGATAGTCCTGTGTGCACTTTTGTACAGGCTTTTTTGTGTGCACCTTACTTGTTTTGGAAACTTTATGCCAGTATCATGAGTATGCTGTCAATATATCTAAGAATCAGTGGAAGTTTCAGTGACCAGCTTGATCTCCCTTGAACAGTTTTTGTTGCAGAAATCGGAACTTTAGGCCTATTTTACTTGGTCATTGAACAAGGCCACAAGGATATGTAGAGCATTTGTAATTTTTCCTTTACCACCGAGTAGGCCAATAAGGTTGAAAGATGATAACGAGTTGGGAGAAAAACTTCAATCTGACTGTAATTGCCCCTTTAAAGGCATGTATATCAGGGCGCTGACTCTTCCCTTAGACTAGAGCTGTCTATTGATTCTCCAGTTTTTTTACTTTTTTTTTCAAATCTGAGAATTATTTGTGTTTAAAAAATGCTACAGAAAAATTTCAGAAACCGTTGACTGAAGTGCTAGAAGATTACTGAATTTCTTTCAGTTCAAAGCCCATAATTGACAGATTAAGTCCTTTCTCCCACAGGGCATGACGTTTAGGAGATTACATGGACTAGCATTACCGGATTACCTGTGGTTTTGTCTGAAACTAGTGTTTTTCAGAGAACCACCTCTAATGTAATTTGTTTACTTCATTGTGATTTACTGGCACTTTATTTTGTTTTGAAAAATGATAGGAACTATTTTGGAAAATTTAGAAGGAGTCAAAGTCGACTCGCTGCCTTTGCATTCTAAGTCCAATTAAAAGTAATGAATTTTTTTCACTTTCTTTCTTCTGATTATTTATCAAATCACAAATATATTTTTGTTATTTTTCTATGTTTTCCTATATTTGTGAGTAAAATCTACATCAATACATGTATCATGAGAACAGAAGGCTTGGGGGAAACTTTAATCTGACTTCACTCCTTCCCTGAAACTGTAAATAGCTTCACCATAACTGGTCTCTGTTTTTATATTGATCTTTCAGTTAAGCTATTTCTTTAAAAAAACCTACCAAGAACCAACAAATTAGATTTGTATGGCCTTAGAACTGTTACAAAATCATGTCTGATATTGGTGGAAACCTAAATATTAATAGTTCAATTAAGAAGCAAAGACTTTAAGTAGATACTGGTAACTGTGTGTTATTCTAGACACCACTTGAGTTTGCCCCACAGGTGTACACACCTTGTTTTTACACCTGGCCCCTTTCACCAGTTGTGTTGTCCCATCCAATGTCTTTGTTATTTCCGTTTATCCAACATGAATGTTAACATGACGGCCATTATGAAGAGGGCAACGGTCATGGTCTAGTATTAGATCAGGTGATACGAATACCTTCATGACCTTGATGTAGAAAGGGTTTCCCTGGAAAGCAATTAAGATGGGAGAAAGAAAAGGTCTTTGTACTTGAAGTTGACTCTTGTTTCCTGTAGTGTTTACATGTTGTGTACGATATGGATAGCATGACCTACCACATGCAGAGATGCATCTTAACCCTTCAAATGGACTTACAAAACAAGTGAGTGAGGGTTAAGAATTTTATTTCTTGGCAATCTTCTGGCATAAAAACAGTGATGGTATACATATATTTTATTGAATTTTTTCTCTATCATCCCTTCGTTATGGCCAAAAAATCAATTAAAAATGTATTACATGTGTACATTTATATGGCCTGATACAAATGCATATGAGGACAAAAGACTTATGACTGAATGTTTACTCCTGTGCAGTGTAACATTTTCATTATTGTCCTCCAATGGGGCGTAAGTTGTTCAACAAACCCCTAGACAATCGGAAAAGGGTGTGCCTGCTCATGACCAACATGGCATTTTCATTGACCCAGAATATAAACTTGGCTTTTGTTCATAGGTGTTAAGTTTGGCAGAGGGTTATCGCCGGTGTAAAGCGGTCAAGTTGAATGGCTTCCTGTGTTTTGAATAACTCTGGGAACTCAGCCAGTTGTTGAAACTTTGGTGGTTGTTGAAAGTTTGCGTCTTTCATCGGATGAGAGTGTAGGTTTCAGCATTCCAGTGTGGGGTTCAGGTTGTGTGTGCTCAAGTAAAAGGAGGGTCAACAGGGGGTTATCATGTGATGTGTTTGCTAATATGCTTTTTGTGGGGGTCACTAGGGGGTTATCATGTGAGTTCTTTGTCTGAAAGTGTCACATAGAATTGGCTTTGTGCCAGTTTACTCTAAATCTTGAAATATTTGTGATGCCTTTTGGTTTTAAAGTTGTGCAAACTCATCACACCCGTAACGTCTGTTTAAACATGAATGATTGTTCCAACGGTGAAATCAAAAATACCACAAACTATTGACTTTCAGTCTTTACCACAAAATTAAAGTGCATGGTACATACAGTACACAAACTTAATTTGTACTATTTTGTCAGTAGGGTTCTTCTACATTGTAAATGTAGTGATTCCTGTGTTATGGCATGATGGTAGCTTTTAGCATATTGAATGCTGGTACTATTAGCATAAAATATTCATATCTGACATATAGGCAGTATTGTTAACTTAAGTGCCCACCCTTGTCTGTTTGCTTGCTACATGTGTAGTTATTTCAACAGCTGAAAGCATATTATTCATTCCATATTATTGTTTTATTTAACAGTACAATATAGTTATTATTTATCAAACCTGTTTAAATTGAAAGTTTGAAACCTTCCCCGTACCATTTCTGAATGGTCCCTGAATTCATTTTCTATCTTTTGAAGAAAAAAAATTCCCTGACCAAAGTTTACATAGCCGACCTCAGAACAGGTCATCGACCCCCAGGCTACTAGTCAAAGAAAAGTGTGTTAGGGTCAAAGGTCAGTATCTTAACAACTTCCCGCCAGGTGTGGAACATCCTCCCCACGTTTGCTCAGGTGTGACAGGTCTTCTCACCTGAGATTCGGCGGTCGTGGTGGATCGTTTCCCCCATGGACAGGTAGACAAGGTGTGTCTTTCAGCGGGCATGTTTTCAGGTAAGCCTGTCGTATTGTGAAGAGTCAAGTAACCAGGGGGTATATCAGTATCAAAGGTACATGTGGTACAGGTATGGGTCAGATAATCTCACCTGGGGGGAAGGGGGGAGGGTACAGGTAGTTACACAAGACTTTGTACAGGAAATCCAAGAAAATCTTTGGTTAAAAGCCTAGTTTTAAGATTCTTAGACAGTGGGAAGATAGTGATTGATTTGCCATGTGATAAAACTGAATACCGGTCAGAAAAGTAAATTCCAAGAAACACAAGTTGTCACAGAAACAGTAGCAACAAATCTTTCTCTATTCATATTATCCATACAATAACATGTTAAAGTGGCCTAATTCCCTACAGTTGTTGCTTAGATATAGAGTTATAAAGTGACTTTTTTACAGGTAGTGTGTTTATGTTTACACTTTATAGAATGGTGCACGTCATGGTAACTTATGGGGAAAGATGGTATCAGTGACAGTTTCCTTTCACAGTGTTTACTGTATGTGTCTAAATTGCCAGGTAAATTCTAAGTGACAGTTGATCACACCTGTAGGAGGGGTCTGGAAGACACTTTCTGACAGGTACACCAGGTATGTCTTAAGAAGGGAATTAAGGTTCAAGACACGTCCTTTTTTGTGTCTGTTGGCTCAGTATTTTCACATTCAAGTTTAGAGGAAGAGTGTCAGCCATTTTTGAAGGGCATCCGGATTTGTTTTGGAAGTGAGGAAACACGTATTAGTATTATTTTCACAGTTTCTGTTTAGGTTCTGGATTAAGTTATGTTTCGTCTCCGAGATTTCTTGACTCTGCTTGTCACAACATCTGAAACAAGTCCATAAGCGAAAGGATGTTGAAAGGATATCTTTCTAACTAAGAAAAGGTGCTCGGTGTTTGTGTACAGGTAAGTCAGGTGTGTTTGGGATATATAGTCAAAGAGGAAGTTGTTGAGATGGAGTGGTTTCTGTGAAGTTTGTTGTATATCATTTCAGTCTCTGGTAGCATGTTATAATGTGACAGTTCAGTTTAACTGAACTTGGGGGTTTCTGTCTGAACTTGGGAAAACCTGGTTTTATTGTAGTGCATCCTTGTCCTTTCCCTTGGTCTTCTGAGAATGGTTAAAAATAAAAACATAAGATTTTGGATGACTAAACATATTCTATCTGTGTTTCTCTACAATAGAATGTTGATTTTGGTACCTGTATGACTGAGTCAGAAGGCTGACTACCAACTATTCTTATTTTGTAGAACTGGTAGAGGAAGTGGTTTGTTTTCTCAGTCTGAAGGTGTGCTGCTGTTACAATAATTATGTGTTTCTTTTCAACAGTCAGCATTGTTGTCCATTGTAAAGGTAGGGTTCTCGCAATGTGTATTTGAGTTACTACCTGTAGTAGTAGTAGTAGGGGAAAAGAAGAGTTTGTATCAACTAATTTCATTCTGAAGCAAGAACAAGTCATGTACTTTTGTATCTTACATTGACTACCAAAATTGATGGCAGTACACTTTATTTTTTACATGTTATCACATGTGAACAGTATTATTGACAGTTCATAAAATCTCAAATATGTCTTGAAATTTTGGGGTGACAGCCTCAAGTAGCAATGAAAACTATCATTTATTTCTATCTTATTATTCTCATTATTACTTTCTTCAAAGTCTCTTGATTTTCATTTCGACAAGACTCAAGAGGGGAGATACCTGTATAATTTGTGTTACTATAGGAACCAAGGTTCTGTGTTTATACCTGTTAATTTGCCTGTTTGAACACGTGTGTGCCCTAAGGTCCCAGGTGTGTAATTATTGATGTCAGTAAATATTGAATGATAGTAAACGGCATGCCTTTTGTCGCATGTGATAAATGTATGGTAGTATATGGCACTGTAATTAAGCATTCTTTTGACTGTCTTTCATTTGTACTGTTTGAGTAAGTCATTGAAATTCATTTAAACAAGTTTGAAGAAGACTGGGTACCCCTTTTCCACCGTTTTAGATACAGTGGACTGTAATTGTTTGTTCGGTTTTAAACTTAATGTCTGAAGTTCAGCCTAGGCAATAAATTTTGTAATCTAAGAAACAGCAGAATGCAAGGTTCAAGCAAGGACGTCTGCTCCAACCTCAAAAGCCAGGTGTGCTACAAACACTAAATCCTTAAGTCTGACTCCATGAACACATATTTGAACAGGCTTTCCATCGTCAAGAAATCCTTAAAGCAGCTTTTTGAGCTTTTATTTTCCAAATTCTTGGCAGTAACTTCAGGAGGAGGGGCAGAGAATTGACCAGAGAAGAAGAATTACCCCCTTTTTTTCCCTGAACACTGTGTAGGTTGAGGCAGAGTGATGTAAGAAATGTAAAAAATGCTTTTGTGGAAGAGATTTCACTGGGAGGGTTTCTATGCCTTGGGATACAAAGGCCCTTTTTGTGACCTGTACCATAGACATTCCTCCCAAAGGGTAGATGCGTTAATGCAAAGTCTTGAAGACGACAAGCTGAAGACTACAAGAATAGAAGGAAAAAAAGGGCAACAGCAAAACTACTGTCTGTATTGTACCTGTTTTTGTATGAGTCCTCCAATTTTCAGATCTCATTGTCAAGGGCAGCTACTTTTTTCTTGATTGGTTCAAAGCATTGATCCTCATTAGGTAAAACTGATTAGAGAATATGTGACTCAAACTTTCAAAGGAGGAAAATTCCTGTGTTTGAGTATAACTATACTCCAACATATGTTCATATACATGTAAGTTTATGTATTCAGTGCTGAGTTTGTTTTTGAAAAAGTTATACAAACGGTATGTCACATTTGAAAGAAAATAACAAATGGTACATTGTCATCGTACCAAAAACAGTTTTTCACTACATACATGGTTAACTCAGCGGATGACCTATTTTCAGAACTATTTCAAGGTTTGTGACGAAGAAAAGTCTTTTTCTGTATGCTTGACTTTTATTGTAAACCTCCTTTTACTTTATGCAAATAGAAAAGTAAATAGACTGTAGCATGACTTCTTGTTGATGCATGAAAACTTGCTTTCTGTAACTTCCTGTCGGCATGTTTAGTATACTACTGTAAATGCATTTAAGTTCGCATGGTTTTTATTTCGTGCTAAGGCGAAAATGGAGTGTTCGCGCCTTCGCGGTGGTTTTAAGTTTGCGGCAGCGCTATAGTCACATATTGCTACAGTATTGGACAAAAATGTTCGCAGTGGTTTTATGTTCTTGGTTAAACAGTCACCGCAAACATACTGTACATTCGTGGGGACTTAATTTCGTGGTAGGAGGGTAAAGGAGTTGTTCACTGTGTTTTAAGTTTGTGGTTGAAATGAAGGTAGTAACGCTGTTACTAATGCAAGCGGGCACAGGAGAAGTATTCACAGTATGATGAGTTAAATGCTCTCCCTGCAAAAAATGTGAACAGAAAACCACTGAGACTATTTCATGATTTATGGCATACAGTAAGTACTATATCACTTTTGAGTATGGGGGAAAAATTAAGATCTCATTTTCTCTGTCCCAAATTTGTTTTGCTATCAAAGTAGATAATTTGTTATATTGCAGTAGACATCAACAACAAAAAAATACATATGCCACGTCACATGGCTTGTAGATTAACTTGGCTTCTTTCCCAAATAACCTTGAATTTCTAAAGAAAGGCCCATACTTGACACAGGTGTGTAGGATGAATGCTGTAATTACTCTAACTCTAAGCCAGTCTCAAGTTTCTGAACGCCGTACATCGTTTCTCCTGTTCCTTGTTGCCATGGTAACTTTACCTGTGAAAGACATCCGAACAGATGTATTCTCTGTCTGGTAAAAAACAGACTGTATTTCACAACAGTGCCTTTGTGACGTTTGAGAATGCCAGAATATTATGTCATTTCAGGTGTGTTAGTGGATACAATGTGTTGCTTTGTATAAGTCCTTTGTACATGTACAGGAATGATAAAGGAGGTGATGACTAAAGATGGGGATGAGAAAGTTTGATCAAAAAGACATGCCTTGGAAAAAAACTCTTGGGAAAGTAATATGTGCAAGTTCAGTCGGAACCCTACAATACTGTAAATGCGCAAACCACGAACATAAAACCACCTTAAACATCTTACTATCATTTTACTATCAGGGTCAAGTCTAATAACTTCTGTGGCCCTCTCAGCTCAAGTAAAACAGCTAGTCCTGCTGAGACGAACATGAACAGCAACATGTGGTAATTCCTCTTTGAGCTATGAAAACTTAACCCCCCGGTGCTGTGTTCAGTCTTAAAAACTGTTTCTATGACCTTCAGTAAGCAAGTTTTCTCTATTTTTAGCACCAAACCAGGTTTACGAAACTCATGGAGTGGAAAATACTGAAAAATTCTACAGATTAGGGATGTCTTTCGTAGTTAAGATGCGTTCCAAAGCAAGATTTCCCACTTGCAAGAATAATGATGGAGAAAGTTGAAGCTAATGGTTCTGAGCAGATCTATTTGCTTTCACAGTTCTGGTCTGGAAACAGGACAGGTAACATGGAAAGGGCAGAACTCACTCACACCAGGATGTCTGCTAGTCATCTGTTCTCTACCCATCGGGACTGTAAATCTTCTAATACTGCAAATGCATGAAGATTAGTAGGGATTTGATTTCGCGGTAGGGAGAAAATGGAGTGTTCGCTGAGGGTTTGCTATTGAAACAAGGCAAGCAGAAGACAGAAGCATTTTGATTTTTGCAAGTATGGTTTTAGTTTGCGGTGAAGACGTTACTGCATACATAAAATCACTGAACTAAAATGCATTTACGGTATTTGTTTCCGACCGGCACAGATAAGGCAAACTCTGGATTTTCACTAGACAACTGACAAGTTCATTTCTTTTGATTAGTCAAATTTTCAATTTCACATTTTCAGTAAGAGAAATATTTCATTTTCAATACCGCTTTTAAAATGCATCTTGGTAGATGTCTCCTACATGTGCTCAACTGTGTGTTGTTTGCTAGGTTAACTCCCAGCCCAGTAGCGGTAGGGTTCAGGTTATGGGTTGCTTACAGATCAATTGCCAGATGTTGTACCGTAGTTCATGTTGAACTCAGCAGGTCTTTGATTCCTTTACTCCAGAATCCCTGCGGAGTTAGTTAAAGTTTTACACAGTCTGCAGACCAGGCTCCCTAATCTCCAAGCAGATGTTGGAAATTACAGGCTTGAAGCCTCTTCCTGTGGCAAAGAATGGAGTTCAGTTGCTTGTGGATGTTTTTAGCATGGTCCAGTCAACTATGAACAGGTTTACGATAGAGTATAACAGTTAGACTTTAACTTAAGTTTAAGGTGTTATGGTGTCGTAGCTGACATTCGTTGGTTACTGAGTAAGTGACGCACAAGTATCCTTTCACTGTGTTGTTGTGTTATATTATATTGCAGACTTTTCAAACAGTTCATAAAATCAAATACAGTACTGTAGCAGCTCTTTTGTTTGCCTTTTCTGAAAGCCATAACCCGCTCTTACCTAATCATAATGTCAAGCACAATAGGTGCATGCTCAGATATAGCATTATAATAAAATATATATAATTTATACGTTACTGCTGACTTCCTGAATCTAGTGTAAGAGTAGTGGGTATCCCCCCATACAGACCCCCTTAAACTCTTTGCAGCACTTCATCCTTTTGTGTGGCAATATAATACCGGATCTTGCTTATGTGATGACTCTGTTAATGGAGTTTTGCCATCACAAATGATAACTGGCCAGTCTGTATACTAACAAAACTGTCTGGCCAACAAAATAATGTACTCAGATGTCAGGAAGTTTTTACAATCACTGAGAGACATCTGTCGTTATGACTTTGGATAATGAGGATGGTCACTGTTGTAAAAACAGCTTTGCTACATTAAGCAACAGTTGCCAGGTAGCTATTAAACGTGATGACTATTGTTGTTTATGACACTTCCAGTGAATGCATACCTAAATAATTCATGCTTACAGTTTTCTTGGTGATCGTATATCATATGCCCATCACACTGAACATTTGCTTTGTCTTCCATTGAATTATGCTGCTATGATTGTTCAACTTCAACTTCTTTCCCCTTCTTCCACAATGAGTCAGGAAACTTTACAGTTGTGAACTTGTCCACCCAACATGTATTTGGAGATTATGCTGAACCTTATTTTACATCATACATCATACAGCAGAAAAATACCTCCCCAGATAAGTCTGGGAACACTTTGGACATTTTTGTAAACAATACACCAGCGTTCTCTTGATCACTTACTGAATTATAGACATTGGCTGATGGTTGCAGGTATAAGTAAGCCCTGTCTATTCTAACGTGATAGGATAGACTTTCAGGTGAAAAGTATGATGGCTGGATTTGAAATTCCGCAACTCTCTGGTGATCCACAAATTCTGTATGATGCTTCTCCGTGCTGCTTATTCCGTAACCATTAGAGAATTGGGTGCCAAACGGCTACTTCAGTGTGCTAAAGGTTAAAGCAGGCACACGTGGGTTCCCATGCCTTGTACTTTTGTAGACTGACCAGACCTGTACATACAGAACTCCCCTGTTTGCCTTTCTGTGGTCCAGTTGGTCTAAGGAGTTAGAAACCACAATACAGACCTGTGTACAAGATAACTCTTTTGGTGCGCAGCGGAGCATAACCACTGTTTGGAAACAGGGGGGACTTGCTTGATCAGGTTTCCCAGAACATCGTGTACTAGTTGTAACCCCACAGAACCCCCTATTGTTGTATTGGAACGTTCTGAAAATTAGATCCTTCGGTTGCTGAAAGATTTTTGTGTGGAAAGGTTTTTTTCTAGGAGTAGAATATTTGAATTTGCTGAAACAAATTTATGGAAGAATTACCTGTAGTTAAGACTTAAGTGCAGATGAGACAAGGAAACATAATTTGAAAATCATTGCTTTAAACGCTATAAGGTGACTGAAAGATGTGCTCAGAAGGTAAGGTTTGTATTGTCCCGGGTTAGTATAAAATCCCTTTCATCTGCAGTTTCTATAATTCTCCACACTTTAGTTGTTAGTGAAAAATGCCTGTTTAGTTTCTAAATCTTGTACAACTTACTAAGCAAACCAAGGCCAAACATCTGCTTGGAGATTATAGTTGTGGTAGTATTGTGGTAAACTTGATTGACAGCTGGGCAGCCCATCCACAGACTACAGGATCTTGGTCATCCCTGTACAGGTGATGAGCAATGAGTCTGGAATGTTGGGTGTGGATAACACAGTGCCCTATGCTTTATTCTGAGTACTAGGGGTGAATACCGGTTCGGCTTAATAAGGTTCAAGTCCAAGTTTAGGTCCAGAGATTTAGGTTCGGGTCCGGACCTGAACCTGGACCTGATCCTGTCCAGTTGATGTTTTGTTTTATTAAGACCGATATGAAGCATAGAGAATTCATACGGACATGCTCAACTATAAAAGTTCTTGGGGAGAAGACTTTCAAGATAAACCAGTACTAGTGTTTGATATTTGAATATTGCACGTGTTTTGAATGCCTTTTTTGTCAGAGGGGAGACTCAAAACGCTTTTTATCAAACAAAATAGAGAAATATATTTGTACTTTGTTCAGGTTTTTTGGGACTCACGTTTTTGGCTTTAGGTTTTTTGGACTCGGTTCTTGGATGTTATAAAGGTCTGAATCAGGTCCAGCGAAGCGGTATCCACCCCTACTGAGTACTGTATTCCTGTTTCTTGTAGTGTTAAGTTTTCACTGATACTTCCCACTGTGGCCCTTTGGCAGTAACCCAAGCTGGTGCAATGTTGTTTCAATAATATAGCAAGTGAAAAACTCTGTTTTGGATCAGAAGCAAAGAATGCCTTACCGTAGGTCCTTTTCCCATTCAATTTATTTCTAGTCTACAAGTTAGTACAACTAATATTGATACTTCATTTTGTCATCCATGCATTCCTTTTTTTTTTCAATTTTCAGAATATTTCTAGTCTTTTTTCTGGAGATTTTCTGTAGTAAAACAACTTTCCTCTCGTGGATTGTTTTCAGCTTTTCTTGTTGATTTGCCAGTTCAGCATTGTCATGATATTCATAATCTCAGAACCAACCATTTCAATTGGTATGGCCCTTATTCTAACACTATGTATCTCTTACTACTGTATCACCTGTACATGTATATTCTCGTCGTATGACAGGCAGATCTATAGGTGGTAAGGCAGTATCAAAAGGGCCAATCAGTTTCCAAAACTAGTCTCTACCAGACTAACCGTGTCAGAAATAGAGAAAACATTTGCCGGGGGACTTTGGCCAATGGCCCATGGAGGATAACATTCCCATTTGGACCCTCTCTCCGTAGCCGACTCCCTTCATACAATTGACTCTATTTGGCCAATTTCTACTATTTTCCCAGCGACCCGCGGAGACTGGTAGAGGCTATTCCAAAACCATCCTTTGGCCCTATTGATATTGCCTTGCCACCAATAGATCTGCTTGGTGATTAGGGTTCACTAGCAATACCTCTCGGTCAGTGGTTGGGTCCACATATTTGTCAGTTGGTTGAGTAACTCATCTCTCTGTGTGGACAGTGACCTAGTTTTCTTGGCATGTCAACTCTTGTTTACAAAACCTTGGACAAGGTTGGGAACACTGGCTTCTGAGTGAAACTCTATCTGGGTCTGTTTTTCCTCCCAAGGTAGGCTCACTTTCATTGGTCACCAGGTGTAAAGTTTGTTAATGTTATCATAGCCAATCTCTTCTATGTTTTATCCAGTGGTATAATCTCCAAGTGAGTATGGTTAAAAACTTTTAGCTTAGGTATTTTTACTCATTTCCAGAATGTTTTGAGTTGTATGATAATGGTTTACTTTACCAGAAGGGATGGACGTTTTGTTTTTTGGACTTTCTGTCTGTGTTTCTGTGTGTGTTTTTGCAATTCCCAATATCCATGTGTATATAGTGAAGCAGCGTTGCCATATATCCTACGGTAAGTGCTGCCACTTTTATCTCTGAGACTGGAAGGGTCGCAAAGCAGTGTGGGTAAAGGGGTGAAGTCTGCCATCGCTGGTTGCCTTATTTATTTTGTTACCTATCATATCATGGCACTATCACCAACTATATTTTGTTCATTTGGTCCCCTTTCTTGCACTACCGGTATGATACTTAATTTTCCTCTGACCTTGCTATCCAATTTTGTTTTTGAAATAGCTGAAGATCTACTGTACAATACGAGTTTCAGAACCTGATATATTTGGGAAGCACTATAGACTATATCATTATATCCCCTTCCGAGGAAATGATACGCTTGGTTAAAAGAGCTACCTGTCCCACGGGCTACCTAGTTATTGTCCATTGTTGTTGAGTATGGAAGTGATCATGACTCAGTTCAGGAAGGGTGCCTATTTATGTTTCGCCAACGAAACATATTGTTTTTGTCAGGTTTCTTCTTCTCCTTCTTCTTCTCCTTCTCCTTCTTCTTCTCCTGTCAAATCTTCAAATCGCTTCTTCTCGGTCGTCCGTCGACCAAATTAGCTGAAATTTGGTATGCAGATAGAGTACGTGTATACCCCTAGACCCTTTTTAAATTTTTTTGATATAAGTTTTTAAAAAGATTTTATGGAATTTTTTTGGTCATTTTCAGACAAAAGTCGCACATAATGGCCTCCAGTGCCGTGGTGTTGAAACCCGAGGACCTGAAATTTGGTTTAGTTGTGCATTGGATATTTACCCAAAGGACCCCATTATATTTTTTGGCATACACTACTTCAAAATGACTATTTTGCAATTTTTTGATGCAATTTTTGGTTATTTTCTGTCGGGGCCAGGAAGAACTAGGTCATACTGTAACATAAGCCCTCCTACACTTCCCTTGTCTGGGACTTAAAACCAAGAAGATGTCAGGGGGTACCTCTACTAATGGTATTACAGAAAGTTATATGTACCTTATGTTACATGGTACGGATGTTATATTTGAGATGTAGGTACCTATAGGAAAGGTGACTACACCTGACAATTACTTATGCTAATGAGGACCTAATTTGCATAATGTATGCATAAAGTTGTATGTCCCTTACCGTAAATGCTGCGGATGTCATCTTTGAGATGTAGGTACCTTTAGGACAGGCGAACACACCTGGCCATAAATTATGCTAATGAGGACCTCATTTGCATGATGTATGCGTAAACTTGTAATTCCCTTACCGGAAAAGCTGCAGATGTCATCCTTAAGATGTAGGCACCATTAGGAAAGGTGAATGCACCTGGCCAAAAAGTATGCTAATGAGGACCTCATTTGCATAATTTATGCAGAAACTTGTATTTCCCTTACCGTACAAGCTGCAGATGTCATATTTGAGATGTAGGTAGCTTTAGGAAAGGTGCACACGCCTGGCCATGACATATGCTAATGAGGACCTCACTTGCATAATTTATGCATGATGTTGTATTCCCCTTACTGTAAAAGCTGCGGATGTCATCTTGAACATGTAGGTACATGTAGGAAAGGTCAAAGCACCTGGACATAACTTATGCTCATGAGGACCTCATTTGCATAAATTATGCAGAAACTTGGATTTGCCCAGGAGTTATTTTGGGACAGCCCACTTCTTGCATGAGGAGTATGGGCGAAACATCCTGAATTTGCTCTTAAAGCAAATGACGGCCAGTCTAGTGTTGCATTGTGTTCTGAGGAAGCAATCAATGGTGTATTTTAGGAATTACATAATGGAATGGAAGTTGGGCAGACAGGTACTGTATAGGATAGGTTGTTGCTCTGTGTAACAGTTTGGAATGAGGGAAGTCAGGGCCAAGCTATACCATACCTTTCATTTCAAGAACCAGTTTGTAGAAGTCGCACAAGGTAAGGCACAGCCAACTTGGTATTTCCTTTACATACTCCTTTTGCTGCAGGGAAAATTGTAGAAACTCGCCAAACTAGAAATACCTGTTATTTGCCTGAGGAGTCAATTGGCCAAATAATCTATCTTCAAGCAGATTGGAAAAGTTTTCCAAACCGACTGGCTTTTTGAAGCC
The DNA here is from genome assembly GCA_035149815.1 of Branchiostoma lanceolatum. NCBI lineage: Eukaryota > Metazoa > Chordata > Leptocardii > Amphioxiformes > Branchiostomatidae > Branchiostoma > Branchiostoma lanceolatum. The sequence continues at coordinate 13,962,767 of CM068877.1, read as the reverse complement.
ATGATTTTCCATTCCCAACATCTGCTTGGAGATTACGGGGAATGTTCAGTGGTTAGCACTACATTTCTGCACATGATGGTAATGAGTAATGACGTCCTCTGACAGTGCACTCCTGTTTGTTGTTGTGTGATGTTCTGGTTGTCAGCTAAAGGAAACAATCTGGCCTGAGTTACAGGAAGTGGTGGTGGACTGGTTTTGCCAGTCTGTCTATAGTTATCATGCAGACAGTGAATAATGAAGATACTGTAAATACATTTAACTTTTAAGTTTGTGTGGTATATATTTCACGCTAAGGGGAAAATGGTGAGTGTCTGTGGTGGTTTTAAGATCACGGCTGCAGTGCTATATGCCTTAGTCACATACTGCTATGTAGTATTGGATAAAAATGTTCGCAGTGAAACAGCCGCTGCAAAACCCTGAACATAAAACCACTGCGGACATTTGTGCATTCACAGTATATTGTAAATACACCTTGTGACAGAGAACAGCAAAGATGACATTTGGAGTTAGAACAATGGAAAATATTTGTGAGTGATCCGCATTTCATTGTATGGTAATTTTTGTATGTTTGCTTTACATTGTGATTAATGTCTTTATTAGTAATTACCATCCCTTAGGCAGACTAGGTGAATCGTGATCTGCATAATTTTGAATTCTAATACATGTGTATGTAACAGAAGAAGTTTGCTGCTCTTGCGAATTGACTTGTTGTAACAGTACTCTAGTACTATTACGCTGATTGCCCCAAAAGGTAGGGATAATTTGATTTCACTTGTGTCATTTACCCCTGTCAATTATCGTTATGTCCTAAGGTTCAAATTCTCTTCCAGTACCACTATTACTCTGGTAATCTACATTCTAAAATCAAAGAATTTCAGTGTTTTAGTTAGATTACTACTCAAACATTTTGTTTCACTTTGGGTAATACTAACAGTTTGGCAGTTAACTCCAAAAGCGATCAGTTTTATCGTAGCAAGGATATCCTTGATCATAACTTGCCTTTACTGTGCACACTCTTAGTGCTTGTATCAGGTCTTATAGTTATGGTTGTGACTAGGGGTGGGTACCGGTACAGTAGATTCAGGTCCGGTCCAGGTCCAGGTCCAGAGGGTCAGGTCCAGGTCCGGACCTGTACCTGTACCTGATTATAGTCGTGTCTCAGTACATCATATTTTGGAGAGCGAGACACTAGTAAAGGTCTTTGTGAGTCCTACGAGTAATGTTCAAATTGTATATTAGAATTATCGGTGCATATTAATATGCAAAAAGAAAACGAAGATGTACCAAAGCATACAACCATGTATTCCAGGTAACTTTTTTCTCACAAAAGAGATTTAGAGCAACATTGTTCTTCTTTGAATACAATGTAGTTGACAACAACTATATACATTATGACCAGAATTTTCTAATCGGTCCATAGGCCGGTCCACTGATTTTTTTTCCGGACCGGTTTTTTTGGACCGGTCCATAACAAAATACCGGTTTTGGACCGGTACACTGTACCGGTACCCACCCCTAGTTGTGACTATTAGTACCACATTTCTTAGATCAGTCTTTTTAGGCTGCATAGTTGGGGTATCATTACAATTTGGAACATAATATGGGCTTGACACAAACGGTCCGACACAAGCACATCCATCCATTTTTTATAGTAATTAGAGGGCTTAGGTTTGCAGTCTCTCTCAAAAGATTTTCCAGCTCATGTGATACTAAGCCCAGGCAGTGAAGTGTCTCAAATGTGTAGTGTGGCGTTACACCTATTTTCCTGCCCACTAGGCTTTTAGGCTAATTGTTTTCAGGTAAGTTGAGTATCTAGAGCAGAACATGATAATATACATGTACTAGTAATGTTTTACTTTAAAATATGAAAATACTTCCGTAATAGAAGACTTTCACATGCTTAAACGTGTATAGGTGTGTAGTGTTATCTAAAATTTCTGTTTTTGAAATAACATTGATATTTTCCTGTACAGTCTAGCAATCAACAACAATGACTGTCATGCATTGTCTTTTTTTGTGTGAAATTGTTGTGGCAAGACCAAACTTATTACCAGGTTCTTTAATACGGAAAAAAGGAAAATAAAGTAATGAGAAAAATGGACTTAAAACAAGCAATATTGGGCTACTTTCCTTTGACATATTTGCATGGTTACCTTTATTTTATGGCATCTGTGTCTATAGCACGACATTGATAAAGTTAGTTAGAATCTAGCCTTATAATCGTCCTATGGCACTGGTACAATGTTCCTTGCTTCCTCTCACTCATCTTGACCAAGGAAAGAAAAAAATTGTCTGCCCTCATTAGAATAACAATACTTAATCGTACCCCTTGCAGCGAGAAGCATTTTCCTCTTTACGCTTGTCCCGATTTGCATCTGATCGAGAGCTTTCATACTTTCTTTTCAGATGTATGAGCCTTTATCTCAAACCTGTAACAATGGGCCATTGTGATGCAATTTACGACAATCGGCTGTTTTAAAGGCATCGAACAGTGTAAAACGAATGGATCTCAAGTGGGTGATGATTACGAGAAATGACCCCATGATGAACTGGTTTGCTAATAACTACTTTTGAGGTGCCAAAAATTATGTCACTGTAACAGAAACTACTTTATCATATGAAAACTAAAAATGTGTTTGTTGTAAATTAAACTGGATTTGGTCTAAGGTCGCAGATCAACCAGTATTTAAAAAAAAATATATGTACACATGTACTTATACATGTATAACCAAGGTGGTTAAAATCTAACCTCCTTGGTATAACCAAATAGCCAACATGCTTTTCACTGTTTAAAGTTTCATCATTATCCGTCTACTGCAAGTTTCCTTCATTTCCCCCTGTTGGTGGCAAGGTTAAGTTCAAAGTTAGCCTAAAATCAGTTATCTCCAGGAAAAGATACTGTTCAGTTTTGTAATAGCTATTTTGCCAACATCCAGATTTCCTGCAGCCAGGAAGTCTTTAGACACCGTGTCTGTGGAATTTAAGCATGTGGATCTTCAAACGACCAAAGAAGACAGAAAAAGGCTTGTTCAAACCCCGAGTGCGATGTTTCTCGTAACACCCAGGTTTTATCGGAGGAAACGATGGGGGATCTTCGAGTCCCTCGGGAAGCTCATCTTGGAAACCCCAGTAGATACTTCCTCCTTGTTAGAGCATTGTTGCCAGGATAATTAGCACGTGTTCGTTAAGTAAACACACACAGCAGTCTGTTTGTCTGGCTCACACTCTGGTCTGACTGTAGACTTGTAGTCTCTTCCAGGCCTCTCGGGCTGAGTCTCTGCAGACTGAAAAAATGTATTGGCCAAAATAGAGGGAATGTTTTATCATGGTTTGGTCACCAAATCATATGGAGTAGCGACTTGCAAATAGAAACTCTATGGCTTCCTTACTCCTCTGGGAAATTTCTTTCGAAACTACTTTTACATTCCATGGAATCTAGTAGAGACTACTAAGTACTACAGTTGTAGCAGGACTTTGTTGCTGCTCCTGTTTCTGCAAAAGTGCAAGACTTTGTCTCAAAGTTTGAGTGTTTTCAAGAAAGTTCTGTTGGCTCAAGGTCATAGGCTAAAGGGTATGTGTGCTACGTGAATAGAATAAGAATTACAATGATTTGAAAGGGAACAATAGCAGTGATGGATGTTGTTCAAATTGACACTGAAATGAAGGATACTGTATTATGTATTATGTATATGTAAATAAGCTTAATTGACACCATGTTCATTAGCATTTGCTTGCTCAAATCTTACAGTATTGTTCTGTAGTACTTGAAATACAGGGTAATTTTAATAATACGTTTATTGCAAGTTCTTGCCCGTAGGCTAATTGCAAGTACATGTAACATGAAAGAACGGACAGACAATATATAACAAATACAATACAGCAAGTAACTTTTCTAGTCTAAATACTAACATTTAATTCTTATTCTAGTCTCTAACACTTTATTTAATATGCTTTCCTGATCTAGCGATTTTTTAAAATTGTTACCTCAAAATGGATATATACATGTATATAGGAATTGTTGGTTAATTAAAATATAAGAAGCTGGTCTTGACTTGAGGACGGGGTGGCTGACTTGAGACTTTATTACTAGTATATGACCCCCACTCTATGATTTATTTGTACTTTTGGAAAACAGTGCATGTTTGCTATCTGTGGTGCCTAATATGTATTTCAACATGTATCATGTCTGTCAGCAGTCCTTGATGTCCATGGAGGCAAACTCTGGAAGGAACAACAAACAAACCTTCCTACAAAAATGCTTTTGATGTTCTGATCATTTTTGTAATGCCACAGTACAAAGTGATATACATGTATAAAGGTCATGTGTAGACTTGGGATTCTTGAATGATGATATCATTCTAATATGAGGTTACAGTTACACATACAGTAGTTGGAGATTTTCTTTCAGTTTCACGGAATGTTTACATGTTTTCCCTTGTAGCTTGTCGGTAACAATTGTTGATATATTTCTGACGTCAGGTCTTGTTTTTGTTTATTTTTCTCCAGGTTTCTGGCTGAGGTAACCCAAAGAACCAAAGTTACCACAACTACCTCTAGTAAACCACAGTCAACTTCAACAGCAATACTAGGCCCGAATCCCAGGAACCAAATGTGGAGTCAGTCCACATGATTTGAATCGGAGGAGGCAACTGAGAGGCTAGCTTCAGTATGATGTCCCCTGGGAGATGGTTGAAACATGTGTGGCTCTTGTCAGCACCCAGACAGGGTCTGCAGGGGTAAACACACGCCAGTACAACTGTAGTCTGCCCTGACAGAAAGGGCTGAACTAGAAAACTCGCAGGCTTCTCAACCGGATTTCCAATGGAGACATAGTTGCTGGTGTTGTGTAGAGTCTACCAAGTTGTTCTGTGGATGTACATAACTGTTGTTGCTGTAACAGGAGTAAAAACTCAATAGCCATATGTCATAGCAGCCTGCTGTGACAAGGTAGGAGCAAGCTGACACATTTTCACCACTGGATTCCTGAGGACGACTTTACTCTCCTGTTGTATCCAGACCGCTAGCTTGTTTCGTGGAGGAAAGCTGCTCTGTTTTTTGACAGGATGATTGGCAGTTTTTAACATGTGGGTCCAACAAACTCGGATTTGAGTGGATGCAGAAACAAGGTCGTGATTCAACTGGCATTGCGGAGCCCTGATTCACACAGGATATATGGACTGAAGAAACGTTTGTATAGCCTAAAATCTAGCAAGAAGATACCTCGCACTTCTAGCAGCTGAAACAGTGGTGTTATTGTCATATTTATTGTACGATACTCACAGTTTTCGTACCACTCTAACATAAGAGTTTAGAATCTGCACAACGCACAAGTTGTTTGCAAGACAATTTCCGAACTGTCGTGAAGTACGAAGCGTAGAAAGAAGCACGATGCAGTACCCGAGCGTGTTAGTACTGAGAAGGTTGCAGTGTTTGTGTCTGTTGGTGGTCTTGGCCCTACAGACGGCCAGAGGAAACCAGCCAAGTACAGACCTGCCCAGGGACCTATCCAAATACTACTGGAAAACAGGTGAGTCCTCAGGTTACAGTGTTAAAACACAAGCCTGAAAAGAATTTAGAAAAAATGCTTGCAAGTTAAAAAAAACAAACAATTTTTCTTGAAGGATTGGAAGGATAATTGTCCGTGTTTGACATTGAATGATAAATGGAAAAGGGATGAACAGTACTGTAACAATTTGTATATGTGTATATGATAATGGGCCATGAAAATGTTTGATATGGGTGTTCAGAACTGGATGATGTTTTACGATATCACACAGGCTTCTACTTGTATTACATTAAGCTTCCATAGCCTAATTCGAATACCCTTTGCGTTCGCCTCTTGAAGCCTTAAAAGGAATACTCTATTCAATGTACATGTATATTTTACCTGTAATTCTATGGAAATCCAGTTCCCATAATTTTTTTTCTTTGTTTCGTTGCCAAATGTAACAGAATAATTGACAAGATATTCTGACGCTTTGAGAATACATCATCTAATTTTCATATTACACATCATGTATGGAAATCCCATAATCTTTTGATTTGTGTGTTCAAACACCTTTGTTGACATTGTAGGCAGCCATAGTCTGAGTAATTGTAGGGAGAGAGGTAAAATCTGTATACATCAGAACACAGTGTGTTGTAGACCAGGTTCTAATCTTGACAAGACATCTCTGTTAGTGTTACAGTAGAATCTATATACCTCATGGGAACATGTAAATACAGGCTTAGCTTGATGAGATAGCTTCAATGCCATCCTAAAGTACTGCCATCCTAATAAGCAAGTTTAATAGGCAAGGGAATAGGCGCAAAACTAGGGACCAAATATGTCGAGATCTATTTTAGAAGTTCTCTAGGGAAGGGGGTGCACTGGTGCCATACCATGCATGTGTTAGGGTTAGTGTCAGGGAGGGGGTCTGGCACTAGTTTGGTGTCAGTGTAGTGATAGACAGCTGTTAGCTGATAGGCTGGCTTGTAGTATGTGTATGCTACAGGGTTTTAAACCATTGGAAACAGGAAGGGATCGAGTTACAGTTGTAACAGTAGTACAGACACATGTTAGTGATACATAGATATGAGTTGTATATACAGGTAAGAGATAATACTGTAGATTCATGTTTGTTCACGGGATGGGTCTTTATTTCGGGGTAGAAGGGGAAAGGAGGTAGTTATTTTATTGCCGGAGAGGCGAAAATAAAACATAGTGTCGGAACATTTAAAGATTTACAGTTGCCGAAAAAATTTAAGGGATAACTGAAAAATACCTCTAGTCTCTACTTAGAATGAATGAACGAACGACGAAAGGAACAAACAAACAGATTCTCAGCTTTTCACCTCATCCTCTTAGCTCTATCTGTTTTTTGGGATGAAATCATGAATCCTCCTGGCACTGTCATATCAGAACATCTTTGGCAAAACCCTGTCTTCAATTTAGATCTAGCAAAGGATGATAAAAGTTTGATTAACATCAACTGTCATAATTCTGCCAGGCACCTTAACTTTGATAAGAAGGAAACATTTCCCTCTGAATTATAGAATTGATAAAAGTATGGATAATCCGTGAATAGTTTCATCAGGTTGGTAAGTCACTGAATAAAATAGACTCTTTTGACACAACCAAGAATACTGAAACTGAAAATAAATACAATGTGACTACAGTGGCGAATGGAATGTATTTAATAAAACATGTTTGATTTTTGAGGTTTCACTTGTATGCTGATGAGACAATAGACAACACCGCATGACTCTTGTCTATGTGGTACGAATTATTGATAGTAATGGTGAAATGATCCTGGTGTGATTTTTAACATGCCCTCAGGCACAATGGATTGATTAAGGGTACTTATGTCGTATCACAGTGATGATAGACATCTGTCCGGCTCTGGAAAATAACAATCTAATTTTGGTGTTTGACATTTCTATTTTCAGTATTGGATATGGCATAACTGTAAACAGTGTCACTCAAACTGGGTTTAAGGGTCTTGTTACTTTATTTTTTGATTTAATCAACTTGTTCACAGTCATACAGCTCTTCATGTATTGGGGGCTTTGAATACGTCATACTAGACCATTGTCGAGTGAACTAAAAAAAAACGTTGTATAAGACATTTTAGAACGGACATAAGATTACTTTACATTTGACCTCCAACTCACGGAATCTGTTATACAGTACATACAGTTTGACATTATAAAGCCCCTGTTTTCAATACTAGTGTGTTCTTTTCCCTTCTTGCATTAAAGATTAAAAGAATTTTAGTGGTTTGTAAATTGAATAGAAGCCAGGTTGTTATGGTTAGGAACAATCTCTTTTTTCTGAGGTCCCCCCCTGCAGACCAGAGGTCAGTAGAGCACAATATGAGAGGTAGGCTCTGGAACACGAATTGGCGAAATTCGAAACACGAATTGCGCCACGTAGAGGCGCAATTCGTGGCGCGCAAAGCGCCACCGGGGGGCTAAACTCGAGATCTCGAATTCGTCCACGCGGAAGCGGTAGCGCGAAGCGCAATACAAAACCGGCACTGACATGGCTCGCATAGCGCCACCGGGGGGCGAAACTCGAGATCTCGAATTCGTCCACCTGGAAGGGACAACGCGAAGCCCGCACCGCAATGTATTGACATCATGAGCTACGTAACTATATGTCCAACCAGCGGTGGCAGCGAAGCGCATATTTACGAAACACGGACCCGAGTATCGTCTTGCGATTTAGCCATTCTTTTAAAATTAACTTGAAATATATTGTAGTCAGCAATCGTTGGTTTGTTAATCACCGTTATATCAATAACATTCCGTTTTATTTGCTTTCACAGGACCTGGTTACGGGGCTGACAAATCGCTAACGCATTTATAGTGACAAAAATAGTGCGATAAGACGCAAGAATGAGACAGTATGTGTTCTTAGTGTCAAGAGAACTTAAAAAATATACCGCTGAAAGTACATAGACAAGCACAAAAAAAAACGTTAGTCCAATTTTGTCTATTTGTGAATTTGCTGCAAACTTCTTGTCAGCACTATGATTGTCGATTCAAATCCAAAATGGCTACCACGCAAATATGATGCTATCCCAGCATTCTTTGCAGTTTGTAAGCAGACTATTTCCAAAAACATCCGAATGTTAACAAAATTGACAAAGGTCGTCAGGTAAGTTAAAAATAAAGCGATTGTAGAAAAACATTGTTAAAAAAACTGCTAAAAATATATAATGATACTCATGTGCATCAGTGATCAGGGGTTTTCCGTCGAGCATCCATATTCCTGACCGCCAAGAACAAGGAAGCGTGAAACATGAAGTTCGGAGGCTTCATGTACGACAGCTGTGACTTCATCCTGGCGAGACCGGAGTTGGCTTGCTCGTTGACCTGGGAGTTGATAGTGCGGATGTCCACTGAAGCGGAGTAGCTGTCCATACAATACCCAAGTGAGCAACCGACATGGCCTTTCCAGTGGAACCTGTCAACAAGAAATTGAGTCTTCTTGAAGAAGTGCGGATCCCTGTTCATCACATACCTGTGCAGCTGGCAGGCGTTGTCGTACACGATGGTTCTAGGTGCCGTCTTGAACCGCGTCCTGATGATCTCGAAGGGGTGTTGGGGTGATTCACAGCTACGCATGACCTCGAACCCAAAACAGACTCCATGAGGACAGAATAAGGTAAATAGGCCGGGAGTTAAACTGGGATGCCCGTACGATTCTTTCCGACAGCTGTCAGTGTCCTTGCGTTTCCTCGCTTCATTCATAGCAAACCTAGGCAAACCACAGACCAGAGAGTAGGCAGGGAAGAAGGAGGAATGCGGAGATTCAGGGGGAGGGTCAGGAAAGCTGGCAGGTACTTCAACAGCCTCAAAGGTCTCATGCAGAACAGCCATAAGAGAGAGGAGAACCGGGGAGACGTCGGAAGGGATGCGACCTGCTACCGTTACGCTACAGACAAAATCCGCCAGCACTGGTGCCCTCTTCTGTAGATGTCCAAGGTACTTATGGCAGCTAGAGTCAGTCAAGTCCACCTTACCTTCTGCTACTCTCTTGACGATACGTTGGGCGACATCGTCCCAGGCGATCTGTGTCATCCCAGAGACAGGAGTACTCATCGCGAGCTGCTTCAAGAAAGAGCTGTACGTTGACGGAGCGCGAGTCGTGTGTCCTTCTTCCTCCAAACGCCTGAGGACGGTTGTCACATCACTACGGCCACACCGGTCCAACTTGTCCTGCAGGTCCTTCATCTCAGCCTCGCTGATCTCCGACTTACCAGAAGACTTACCTGAACTTACCTTGCCCGAATACCTGAGGAGGAGTCTACGGGACTTGGCACAATCGATGAAGACCCTCTCGCTGTGCCTCGATCCGGTCACCACAGGCAGGTCTTCCGTCGCTGCTGGGCTGGGTTGATGCTCCAGAAAATCCTTTCGAAAGCCGATCGCCGTTCCTAAGGTTTACATAAATCTAAATTAGACTACCGTTGCGTCATTAGGTGACAAGAAAATCACAGTGCTTCACAACCCATGCTACCTATATTCCATAGATACCTATATTATATAGATAATTAGATGGCAGCATACCGTCACAGATAATGGTGCTTGGCTCCGGCCCGCAGTGGTCGCATGTGAATATCTGTGAATATTGAAATGGTTAAAAAAATAGTTTGAATGTGACAAAAGTTGAAGACAAAAAGTTTTCAGGGCATCAGGCTCAACCAAGAATCAAATAAAGCACATCCGAATTCGTACCTTTTTCCAGTCAATGTCGAGCCTCCGGGCCCATGTGTTCCACCCCTGTCGGAACGTCTCCCAATGAACCTCCTGGAATTCATTCAAAGGCCCACATGTCGCTCTCGTCCGGTTGCAAACTCGCTGTGTCGTTCTCAGGGGCTGGCGACCTTCCACCATAGAGTGAAGATAATCCACTAGTAGCCCATAGTATATCATTTTCCTGGTGGAATTGTAACACCCGCGTTAGTGCGTATATGTATTTATGTCACAACAAAAGAATAGTTAAGAAAGGACATGCATACAAATACAAATATGAGTGAATTATAATAGAATCTAATCAAATACCTGTTGTCGATGTTGTGCAGCAGGTCTGCGGCCCCGTCATAATGGTGACGGCATCCGCAGTCCCCAACGGTGGGTCTGTAGTAGACCACCCGCGGAAGTCGTTGTCCATCTGGGGCTGGGTAGTAGTTGATGTTGGCGTATCTGGTGTAGATGCAGACACCGACGTGCTGGGTCCACTGTTGGGTCACAGGGTCCCTCGGGTCCCAGTCATGCCCGTGCTCACATCCTTCAGCTGGTAGGTCAGGCACCAGGTTCAGCGGGAAATTGTCGGTATGACTTTCATACCTGGGAATAATATAAGTTAATTACTATCATAATTACATATTTTTATATATTTAGCATGCACTCACAAATAAATAAAATTTGCTACAGCAGAAACAGACTATAACCATGCATCTTGTGAGAGAGGTAGCTAACATGTTGCTGACATACCTGCCAAACTGCTCTCTCATCTCCTTTGTCCATGGGTAAGGGACAGGAGATTTGGACACGGACTCGAAGTTAGCCTCGCTTGAGTCGGCGAACACGTTGTTCGAGTCCACACCCCTGTCCTCACACCATTCCTTGTACTTGGCGACATGTGTACAACTCATTTGGCGGCTGCTGCACGACACACAGCAAAGTTTGCCGCAGTCCCGACGCTTTAGAATCCCTAGAAATGAAAACACAATCATTAACATGGTAATAGTAAAGTGCGATTAAAAGGATGAAAGCACTTTCGATAGTAGATTTTATCGTAGAAAACATGTATTCTTACCATACGTTTTTCCATCGTACACGGCAGCGAGGAATGGGTCTGTTTGAAGCTGTTCAACAACCCCATTCTCACTGGTTTCTTCCTCCTCTTGTTCGTCCATAAGAGGCGGAATGATCCGTTCTGCCGCCCTGGCGTGAAGGCAGTACAGGCCCTCCTCCCGCACGGCAAAAGTTCGCAGATCCTCACCCGCCTGTTAGGTATTATGGAACGTCATTAGCACATTTGGCACATGGTAGATATACAATGACAAATGAAGTACAGACTATTAATTTTTTTTTCAAGTCTTCGCCGCTGTGTATATGTTCAACAGATAACACTTACCATTACATTAGCCGTGGCCGACAGACGGTCGTTCTGTTCCCGCGCGTCGTCGCATGAGCACAGGTACAGCACGTGGCGTTCCCCAGAAGCTGCCTCAAATACTTTCCCCTGAACCAGCTGGAAGCCTCGCTTAAGTTGACCGCCCGAGTCACAGTCTGCTATGGCATAGGTGTTGTCCTTAGTCAAGGGAAACCACCTACGCTCGTGGTGCAAGCACCTCACATACCATGACAAGGTATCCAACTGGCCAAGGCTCGCGGATCTGAAAAAAACACAAGAAGAGCGGTGTGAACGTATTTGTAGAAACGGATAGAAAGATTTTGATCAGGACAGTTATCTAGATTTTTTTTAGTGTGAGTGTTGTCTTTAATAAAAGTTATAAAGTTATAAAGTTTATTGCAAGTTCATGCCCGTGGGCTAATTGCAAATAAATGGTAAAAACATAGGGAAAAACATACATGCGTCAGTAAACTGTGTCTGACCTTGCTGTAACAATAGGCTACTGAAGCTGTGTATTACATATTGCTTATTACTGCCATTTAATGAACTTCAGACCCATCTTTCTAATGTGGTGCATTAATGGAATATAAAATACACTTACATTGCCATAGAAGTTGTGTCACTGTTAAGATCCAGCGTTTGAACGCTAGAACTCAGGTTGTCAACTTCTCCAGCAGTCGCGGTTACACCATTTGCCCTCTTGCGCTGCTTACGTAGCTCCGCCGTACTGTACGGGAAGCTGGTTGTAGAGTTCTTAGAAGACCTTCCGGAACGTCGTGACATAGTGATATGCGTAGTCTCAAAACTTGACTGAGTTAGTGGTCGATGTTCCTGGCAATTTATACCTTAATTTTCCGTTAGACAACACAGTCGTGAATTAAGTGACAATGCAACATACACATACTTGTGGCATAAAGTTTAGTCTTTTCGTATGTTAATATCTATTCATCTATTCATACACTATACGACAGACACTGGTTGTATTTTCAGCAATCTGACTTCTCAATTTGTATTTAAATCTAAGTTACGAGTTACGATACACCTTTCTCAGACAACATAGTCATTGTTTATTTAGCAATCAATCCCACAATAGATGTTGTCATACAATGTCTTAAGCCATACAAACTACACCTTTGTTGGACAACGAACGCTTGTGTGACATATTTACATTATAATAATTTGTAACTGGGACCAAACAAACTGCGAGAAGCAGACAACTTGGATCACGTGACAAAAGTGAAATAAAGAGAGGAACGCTCCCAATGTGTAATTCATTCTCTTTTGATTCTCGAGCGCGGTTACTTGACATACGTTATATAAATTGTATTCATCATGGCTGGTAAACGCAACACGCACGAAAGGAGGTGGTTCCGAACCAACAGGGCCGCTTGTCGGGCAGCCGTTGACATCAGTCTGAGGAACGATCTTCCCATGTGCGTGATCGGGCTTGGTATGGATAAGGTCTGGGATTTTTATGGTCCGCGAGAGCTTCTGGCTGTCCTGGAACCAGTAAAAGACCAGTTGCAGTCTGCCATGAAAGCTTTCCAGGAGAGAAGGAACCGTGCGACAGCAACAGACACGGCGTCAGGTAAGATATCTTATAATCAATATCTATGTACTTGTTACTACCATACTTGCTTTGATAATTTGTTGTCGATTATATTCTGGATTGTCATTTTTGTATGTCTGCTGTACATAGACACAACTTGAATGTGTCAATGCAATGATTAGATACATGTATTGATTCTTACTGACATGTGTTTTACATACAGATATGGAGCTTGCGGTTACAAGGCATAACCTCTGCAAGCCACCCGTCCCAGTCACTGAGCTGCCGTATATACTTGCGCGGTCAACGCTATCCCAGTGGATACGGGCCCTCAAACCTGGCTGCGCACAACCAGGTTTCGACGACCCAACGAAAAGGCCGGTCTACTGGCCCGAGGACATCCCCTGGACGTCTCCGTCCAAGCCACCCAAGGGATATCCAGGTAACTATGTTTTTGATAGATCTCTAATTCTGATAGTATAGTATATATATACATGTACATGCATATGTGTACTAGATCATCGGCTTTTAACATGTTCTAATGTGTTTCTAGGCAGTCAGCCCCTCCAGCAAAGAAAAGAGCATTTCTTATAATTCATATAATCATACTTTTTTATTAACTAAATGTTTATTCTAAATTCTTTTGTTCAGACTGGGCCGGGGCAATGAGGCGGGTGCTTATCAGCATTCTTCACCATGTCGGGGAAGACCCCGAAACGTACTTCATGCCCGCCGCCTCCACCGGGCCCGCCGCCTCCACCGGGCCCGCCGCCTCCACCGGGCCCGCCGCCTCCACCGGGCCCGCCGCCTCCACCGAACCCGCCGCCTCCACCGAACCCGCCGCCTCCACCGAACCCGCCGCCTCCACCGAACCCGCCGCCTCCACCGAACCCGCCGCCGCTCTCAACGAAACTGCCGCCGCCTCCAACAGTCCCGCCGCCACCAACATCCTCTCTCACAGCCTCTCTCTTTCCGAATTTTCTCGACTGGCCTCACCAACCCCCCCCGCATTTACCAACACAACGTTCACCATGTCCCCCGCCTATTCTCAACCCATCACGCCAGTCACCTCATCGCCGGTCACCTCACCGCCGGTCACCTCATCGCCGGTCACCAACACCGTCAGCTCATCCATCGATCCGGAACAGTCACCCATCTTTCAGGATCTACGCCGCCCTTCACCACCCGTCTACCGTCGAGCCAAACAGAAGAGACTACCAACCCCCAGAGCCCCCAGTAAACGGGCAAAAAAGGCAAAAGTAAATTATACGCCTTCAACCCACCGTAACTCATCCCGCAAGTAGATTTGTATGTTTTTTTTTTAATGTTCTATATAGTTAGTAGTAGATTTCGGCATTTTTCATAACGCTTTCCAATTTACTAGTACATGTAGCATGAAAGTTCATCTGAGTTGGTAAGAGTCATCATGAAAGGACTAAACTCGTTTCCTTGATTTGTTAATTGTTTTTTTTACCTTACCTCATCGCTTGTCGTGTGTTGCTATAGTATGTTTTGATGTTAGTCAGCAAGATATTGATGATTATTACTTTTGAAACATGTTCGTCGTAAAATCTCGGATGCTTTCGGAAATAGTCGGCTCGTACAAACTGCAATGATTCCTGGGATAGCATCATATTTTCATGGTCGCCATTTTGTTTGAGTTTTTGTTTGTTGTGGTGAATGTCTACGTAGTTTCAGTCTGATTTATCAGACCCCGACTTTAGTGTAATGTTCGCTTTATTGAACTTATTCTATCTGCCGTGAGTAGAGTAGCTTCAGCAGGAAATCTTTGCCATGGTCGTGAATAAATGATGTTTAATCTGTACAATCGATTCTGAAACTGGAGCAAAGAATGTTACTAGTACTTAGAACACACACTATCCCATTCTTGCAGCTATTTTCACTATTTTGTCACAATGCATATGCATTTGTATCAATTTGTTATCATTCTCAGCCCCGTAACCAGGTCCTGTAACAGCAAATTAAACAGAATGTTATTGACATAAACGATTATAAACAAAGCAACAATTGCTGGCTGAAATTGTTACCCATACTCGATAAGTTAGATATTAAACAGAATTCGTAAATGTGCACTTCGCCACCTCTGGTTGGACTCCTTGGTCTGTGCGTGTTTTGTATTACGATTAGCTGACAACAATACATCATAAGTTAAACATTAACAGAATGGCTAAATCGCAAGCCGTGTTTCGTAAATATGCGCTTCGCTGCCACCACTGGTTGGACATATAGTTACGTAACTCATGATGTCAGTAACCGGTTGCATTGCGGGCTTCGCGTTGTCCCTTCCGGGTGGACGAATTCGAGATCTCGAGTTTCGCCCCCCGGTGGCGCTATGCGAGCCATGTCAGTGCCGGTTTTGTATTGCGCTTCGCGCTACCGCTTCCGCGTGGACGAATTCGAGATCTCGAGTTTAGCCCCCTGTTGGCGCTTTGCGTGCCACGAATTGCGCCTCTACGTGGCGCAATTCGTGTTTCGAATTTCGCCAATTCGTGTTCAATGGCCTACCTGAATATGAGGCCTGCAACAGCTGGGAGATAGCAGCAGCATAGGGACACAGCCAGGCTGAGTACTGGTGCCTCTTTAAAATTTAAAGCCCAACTGTCATGCCTACTATTGGTTGTCTCTATTGTCATGAGTGTTGTACTTTTTTGTGAGATATTCCCCCAATGCCACAACAAAGAACTGTAGATCTAGTATCTGCATGAGATTAGGAAAACATGGAAATTTTTGTTGCACTCATACAAGAGAATCGTGTGTTATGCTGCTTTTTGATTGGTAATTTACTACTGATCAATGATTACTCTTCAAGTCTTTTGTGTTTTATTGTGGTTTAATGTTTGTTCACATAGCCAGAAGCAGTTTCAAACCATTTACTCTTTGAGCACATTGTTAATGTGTCCGAGTTATAATGGGGGTCTCTATGGGTAGATCTCAACACGACAACAGTGCTTTATGCTTAATTCATTAAGGCACCAACTAAAAGTAACTTATGTACATGAATGCCTTATACTTATAGAAAAAGGGCATGTACATGGTGTTTCAATATAACAAAAGATAATTCAGTCCCTCACCTAAGTCACATATTCTGTGATTTAGATATGTCAGATTGCAGATGTTAAATGTACAGCAACAGCAACTGGCAAGCAGCTGTCAAAAGACACCTTGAACTCTTTCTATTATGTTTGCCCTTGACTTCTGAACTTCATGGTTGATCCCTGATTCTGAGCCCATCCCCAGAAGACTACAACAAGTAGAGTAGAACATGTACAGTTGGGAGCAGTGATGTAGAAGGGAGGAAAGCAGGAATGACAGCATAGGGGCTGGGTGTCTCTTTAGATTTGAAGTTGTATGATCATGACTGTCACTGGGGATATTATACGATGAAGCAGTAGTCTCTAAGTTAAAGAGAGCTTAACACAAATCACTGCTTTTAGTCACAGACCAAGAGTCATGAATGTTATCAGTCAACAGTTTGGTCACTTTCCCCTCAGGACACAACAGTTTCAAGTCATCTTCAATGTTTAATTTCAGCACGCTGAAGAATCCATTTGGCTAACAATTCTCTATTGGTTATACAGTTAGGCAGCAGGGAGAAATTAAGTTTCTTCTCCATGTTGCAAAACAATGCAGATATTGTTGCTAAAAGTCTACTGTAGATCTAGCAGGTTTAAAATCAAGAGGTACAACATTTGTATCTTACATACACTACTAGTACTTCACCACTTCATCTACTTGCCTAATCTTAGGACAAATGAGCAAAGTTTCAACAAATGGTTGTTTTCAGACACATCATTAAATAGAAGTCTCATTAATCAAGTCCATTTTGACCACTTCACTCCAGAACTGACTTGTACAAAAAAACTCCTGCTTAGGGTTCAAGTTCACATACCAACATGTCAGTCTTACCTAGTTGTCATGGCAACATAGGTCAGAGGTCAACCTGCTGTTGACAAGTTGTCAGACAGGTCAAGAGCACTCTAAACTTCTGCCATGCAATACACCAATGTTGGCCTTGGTGCTGATTACTAAATATTTGTTTCATGCGTGTTCATTGTTATTCTGACATTTAGCGGCTGTGACTACTGTAAATTCATTTATTTTTGCTTGAACCTGATTTCATAGGAAGGGAAAGGAGGTTTTCCCAGTTGAAACAATTCTGTAGTACAGTAGTAATGCAATGGAAACAAAAACTCCCACTGTCAAGACTTTTTATTGGAAAGGCCAATGCCAAAGCGGCAGGGATAGATCTAAAATCAACATTTCAAGATTTACACTAATCTTATAATTAAGTTTTATGGCCATGTTATAAAGATTTTCTCATAATTCAGATTTCTTCTCATGGCATAGAAAAATATATTCTTCAGAAATGGCTAAAAGGTCTTGCTGCATTATATTTATAAGAAAAGAAGTTTTTAGGGGCTCTACTATATTTGCATTTTCCAGAGTAGCACAAACCCTCATGACAACCCCTCCAGTATGTGCTGTGTTGTACAGACCACTGTGAACCGGCCAGATGGACCTGTAAGATGATAGTGTACTTTGGTAAGAAAGGCACAGCTGCCTGTATTACAGGGATGTCTATAAACCCCACTTACACTGGTATGAGGAAAGTGCTCGGCAAACAGTGGGTATGGAGGATAATGGATTGTTTGAGCTGCAGAAAAACAAAAAAAACGTCTGTTTATGTTTTTTCATTGGGGAGTCCTGATTTTATTTTATCCCAAAAATACATGGCTTATATCTTACATAAGTGAAGTAAAGCAGGTCAAATGGTAAGTTTAATGTCTGAGACAAAGTGTAATTTGCTTTTTCAATAGCTGATAGTATAGTGCAGCTTTGCTACAGCTCATGTTCATTCCCAAGCACACTGGGTCACTCCTAGTCCTACTCTTCTTGATAAGTGTGTTGGGTTCTTTGATGCACAGACGCTTGAGACCAGCGCCTAAAGTCCCCCCATACACAAGCTTTATGTCACCATCTAAGATGATACATGCAAGGATTTTGCATTGGAAAATTAAACCAAACAAATGATTAATCAAAGCTATGGAGTAGGAGACTAGAATATAAAGTCAGTACACCATGTGTTGTGTCAGCCTGCCGTTGTTGTATAGGCTTACAGCCCGTGTTTAGGACCTCCCTGACTTCTGGGTTGGACATCTGTTGATTCAGAGCTTCATTACAAATAAAGAGAAAGAAAAATAAGCAAAGGAAGTGAACTGCAAAAGCTGTCCTTCTTTTGAGACCTGCTTCAAAATGCTAAGGGGCATACTATTCTATGAAGTTTATGGATATATTTCTCACTCCTTGACATTTTGGTTTCTGATGTTTGTTTCTAGATTTTGATGCTGAGAATTATTATTTTTGTTAAATCTGGTACTTTTATTTTCTGCATGAAACTATATACCTTTGTAAGCAACAACAATGGAATTTGTCTATTTTTCTCCAAAAATACTAGTCTAAAAGGCCATCAAGTTGTTGGGATTTTCAAACTTTATTGGCTTTTTTAGTCATTAATCTTTTGTGACAAAAATATCCGCTTAGCTTCTTATGACCAAAGCACAATATATCATGTTAAGAATAAAATGTGTACTCATTCACTGAAGTTCTTTGTCTAATTTTCCATCATTAGCCCACATGAAGAAGTACCCATTCTTCTGAATACTGGTATTTTGCAAAATTCTTAAAAAGTCTTTGAAGAAAATTACAGATAATGCTACTCTTTTGAAACCTTCCATTTCCTGAACAATGGAGTTTCCTGGCCGATTATACCTCAGCCGTTGGTACCTACAATATGGTCAGCAATCTTAGAAAAAAGGAAAGTACACACACAATACTCGAAGAAAGTGCCTTTCAAGGCTTCTGCACTTAGATGCAAAACAGGTTTAAAGTACAAAAGTGGTGATTTATCTGTGCGGCTGGCCTAACAATATGATTTTCTGGTCCTCACATTATCCAAGCGTGCGCGCTCTCAGATGTTTGTAACTACGTGTGTGGCATACGGTATTGTTGGCGAAAGCTTCTTTTATATAGTTCTGCCTCATGGTTTTGCTAGATCTATCATGGCTGTTTTTCCACCAGTTGAAATTGTTGTAAGATGTTGCCACAGTTGTTTCTAGCACTGCGTCATGAGACTTTTAGTACGTTTTTCTTTCCATTCTGATATTATGATAATCAAGCAAAATACATAGCATTTTTTCTTAAAATCTGTTATTCATATTAGCCATGATTGGCATTGTTATGTGAATTTTATCAGATGAAAATTACAGATATCTGACAAGTAATATATACAGTCACATTACAGAGAGGGGAGAAGGCATGGTCACAGCTTTGGCTTCAGTTAAAGGGATTATAATGATTAAGATGAAAACTATTAATCAGGTCATTAGTTGACTATATTGCTTCTGTTGTGTACAATTGTATGAAACCTGAATCATAAACCATCTGTCCTGACAGTGATAGCCCAGAGGTACAGACAATTGTATTACAGCACGTTTGCTCTCCATTAGTGGTAGAAATTAGGACCTTCTGGCAGGTACAGGGTATCCTGAGGGTATGCTGGGGGTTAGGAGGAAAATGGAATGTAACCTGAAGTTCGAGGATATGGTAGGGGTTTACCAATGACTAGAATGTATGGTGGGATTTGACTCTATGTCTTTATAATTTGGCAGGAATTTATGATTGAAGCTGAACTTCAGATGTGAATTATTTCCCTATGTCACATTTTCTGATTAAACTAGTTTCTTTTTTGATATTTGTGGTCAGAAAAGAAAGGAAATCATTTTTTTTTAAATGCTGAATTAATGTCACTACCTAATAAGGCTTGAGTCCACACTCTGCAATTGTTAACTTGAATATGCTCCACGTCTGTTTACAAGTTAGTTTCCTTGTAGAATGTTGTACGTAGCCGTTGAAATGAATTTTGTTTTGAAATCGGACACATGTCAATCATCTGTAGCTTATCAGTACCCTGGTGACGGTGATATCTTGGTATGGGTAGAAGGACTGTGTGTAATTTTCTTATATTAGCACACATTCTATTTCTATTACTGCAGCTTGACAAGATAATCAGTTAGATAACTGTTAGAGCTTCGCAGGCAGCTGTTGGGATCCATCACCTGCTATAATTACATTCAGGCTCTTTCCTGTGATGAAAACCTGAGGTATTTTGACAAAAAAATGTCTATCTTGGCATCCCAACCTAGTCTTTTTCGTCCCCTCCGGGCAAGAGACTCGGTAGCTATGATAGATTTGAATGCAGACTTTAAAAATGACAGGAAAAAGACTGAATTTTGCCTTTCACTTTATATCATTGATGGACATGTTGCTTTGTCATCTTTAATTTGTCTAAGATCCCAAAAATTCCTTGAAGAAGGAATAAGAACATTCTTGTAGGTTCGCAATGATGTTTGCTTAAAAAGAAGATTATAGATTGTTTTAGCCATAATTAGTGCAGGTTACAATTATCACTCCCTCACCCATGGTGCACTTATACTGTGCACCAAGGCCCCCTAGTGGCTCAGGTCAGCAAAACATGACCTCACAGGTGGTGAGTGGGTTTTCTAAAGTGGGTCAGGAGTCTGTTTCTTTCAGACATCATGCATTGTACAGGAGTTAGGGAAGGTGACATATAGTCAATAGAGTTTGTAAGGATTAAGCACAGAGATCCATGGCAATTATTTGTCAGCTCGCAAGCTGTTCTTGATTGTTAATCAACACAGAAGTGGTAGAGTATGACTAACACCTGTGCCAGATTTTTTACATTAAAGTTAATGACTGTAGTTTGATTAGATTTTGCCGGACTTGATTTCACGGTAGAAAGAGAGAGGACTTGTTCCCAGCAAATTTGGTTTAAACAATTACTGTACAGTGGTACAGAACACATGTTCATGATGTTTTGAGTTAGCAGTGGAAAGATCACCACGAAAACTGACAACATAAAAGCACAGTGAATTTTTCTCCATTTACAGTATCTAATACATTCTGCAGTACCTTCTATCTATAAGGACACTCAGTGCTCATATATCGAACAAAGAGAGTCGATTTTATTTTTGCCTTTTATTATACTTATTATACTTATACGTAAATTCATCATGCAAATATGTCACAAAAGCAGACAGCAAATTCACAGATGTAAACTGTTAAGGTACACCCTGTTGGCTTAAATATGTATCTGATATAAAAGTGCTGACATGTATACTTCTCTCCTCCCAGGTCCATGGGGTGACTGTATGGGCAACAGCTGTGGAAATGGCGGCGTCCAGACCAGGACTGTCTGGTGCGAGCATGCCGAAAACTGGGCCACGTCGGCGTCGGACTGTAACCACCTCATCCAGCCACTCAAACAACGCAGCTGCTTCCGCGTGTGTAAGGGACACCGGCACATGTTCCAGTGGAGGATGGGGGACTGGGGGGACTGTCGGGCGCGAGACTCCGACCTAAAATCCGCCCTGAGAAACGCTGTCGAGTGTACGTCACTCGGTGTGCAAGAACGTAACGTTACGTGTATACAGAGAACTACTTCGAGCGTTATGCCTGAAGGGATTTGCGAACAGTTTTTCCCCAAACCGCAAGTCGAGCAGAGTTGTGAAGTTCCCTGCCCACAAGACTGCGTAGTTTCCGAGTTCTCGGATTGGAGCAAGTGTAGCACGACGTGCGGGGAAGGGACGCAGACGAGAGTACGGAACGTTCTCCTACCCAACCTGCACGGCGGGCGACACTGCCCAGAACTGATGATGATGCGAGTTTGTACCAATATACCTCCCTGTCGGGAACAGCGGAGGCACACGTACTACATCAAAGTTGGTCCGTGGACCGAATGTCGTGAGGATTCCAAGCAATCTAAATCTTCAAGACAAGTTGGCAACGATAATTCAGATCTAAGAGTAACAGCGAGTTATAAGGATGTAACCAAATCTTCTGAAGTTAAGGAGGAAAGATCAGAAGACGTCTTAAACAGACCAGGTGTGGGGTACAGAGTCCGACAGGTGAGGTGTATGAGGGAGGATGGACAGCAGGTGTCACTCAGGTTAGTTCGGGATAAGATTATCTCTTCTAGATCTTTTGTCTTCTTATTTCCAAATAGGCATAATATATAAAGCGTGCAGCGATTTTGAGGAAGCTGTTGAAGTTTCGTCAATCAAATTAAAATTTCTGGTATTCCTACCAAAACCCTTTTTGTGTTGGTTTGTGATTTGTCTGTCTATGTTATCTATTATGGCCTATCAAGGTGGGCATAAAATCCCTTTTTGCTAAGTGAAAAATTAATTAATGATAATGATATAGATTGGCAGCGAGAGCCTTCCATTCAATAAGGGACAGGTAGAGCTATTTTCCTGTTCTCCTACTATCAATAATTAATTAATGAAAGTAAACAGCTTCTTAACTTTTTGGTGTGAAAAAAAAAGAAAAAGATGCAATGGTTCTTGTGTATGGCTTATCCTTGTTTTGTATTGTTTGTTTACAGTTACTGTTACCAAGGGAACGTTGTTGACCTCCCTCCGACGCACGAATCCTGCGTCATGCCTCAGGACTGCCAGGTGTCGGACTGGTCTCCGTGGGAAAAGTGCACGTTGACGTGCGTGTCCGCGGGAGACCGTCGTACGGCCGGAGTGCGCAGGCGCACGCGGCGAGTGTTGGTCCTGCCCGTTGGGGAGGGGAAACTGTGTCCACATCTGGAGGAGAAGGAAGGATGTGGACATGATGAGGAGCTGCCTGTCTGTCCAAGGTACACATCTTTTATTTATTTAGTTAAACTCTAAGCTTGGAGCAAGGTTGCTGGATTAAGAACCAGGAACTGGAGATGGCAGACTTCACCCCTTACTCAAACTACTTTGTGGCCATTCTACTAGGCCATTCTTGTCAAATTATAAGATAAGAAATAACAGCACTGAGAATTTAGCGTCAACTCTCATGATTTTGTCAGGTACCCTACGACTGTCAAATTGAATATGTAGAAACACCACATTGTGTAGATTGGGAATTCTGGAAACATATAGACAAGCATAACGTGTGGTGAAATGAAAATGGTTGTAAACAGTAAGACATGGTTAAAGTGAATTGAAAGCATCATGACTGTTAGTGAAGCAGTTGTATGTTGATTCTTAACTTACTGGTATTTTGTCCTATCTGTACAACATAGGTACAAGTGGGTAGGAGGTGCATGGGAGAAATGTCTTGTAGACCAGGTGATGACGAGACAGGAGAAGTGGGTAACAGTTAGACTGTTTTTTGCTTGTTGATACTGACATGTTTTGTCCCTTCTGTAGGTACAAGTGGGTTGGAGGTGCCTGGGGGAAGTGCCGTGTAGACCAGGTCATGACAAGACAGGAGTGGAAGATGGTGAACAGGTCAGGATGTGGAGGAGGGGTCCAGCACAGGAGGGTCTTCTGTGTACAGGCAGGAGATCCAGGTAATAAACATAGCCTTACATGAAACATATGTTTCAAACACGACACTGATATACATGCAGTGGGAAAAACGATTGGTTTCATTTTCATGGTAGTGAGTGGTCATCAATGGATAACTATCAATAGTTATATGTGCATGAATGGATTTAATAAGTGATGTTAAGTTTGACATTGAATTTTCCCAATTTTCCTTTAGATTTGTATGGTGTTTCTCTACATTTACCTCTTGATGTTCTGTAAAAAACTGTATCTATGTTTAGAGCTGCAACATGCTATCATTGATGACTGCTATGTCACCAAAGGTATATCCGACAATGTACAAATATTATAGAGCAGGAAGATATACTGAACTTAAATGCTTCTTAAATCTGTACCATGAAGATCGACTTGTCTTGATGAATCAATGTTGAATCAAAGGAAGAGGATCAGATGCTGAAAGTTAATGTAAATGCAGAAATGTTTGCAATGGTTTTGTGTTCGCGGTTTTCGCGGTGAACTCACTAACTTAAAACTACCACAAACTTAAAACCACCGCAAAAAGCTGTTCCATTGTGTGACTGTAGAGCTACTATTGTTTCAAAGGCGAACTCAAAACCTCCGCGAACACTACATTTACTTCCTACTGCAAAAGTGAAAACCTGCAAACATTTCTGCATTTACAGTTTAACCTATAATATTTTTCTGTTATGTTTCCAGAGAAGACCCCAGTTCCATCCTCTCTATGCGGCGGCCCTGTCCCACCGAGTGCCCAGATCTGCATGGTGCCCTGCCCTGAACCCTGCCTGGTCTCTCATTGGTCGCCATGGACGTCCTGTACACCCCTCAGCTGTAATGGTACAACCGGATCCAGAGGTAGATCATCTTCATAAGTGTATTTGAATGTTTAGTGTTGAGATGGAAATTTGATACAAACACATGGAGGCTGACGAAAAATCATGCTTTTAGCAGCCCTCCCACTATTCAGGGCCCTAGAAGATTGATGGCCAACACCTCTAATTTAGGAGAACTGGGAACATCCTAAGCCTGTTGATTTATATGCTAACATAAAGAATAATTGTCAGACTTGGAACTGTCGGTTACAATGTTGGTGGAGGCTGTTATGACTGGTTTCCATGGTGACAGAGAATCCTGAGCTCCCATCGAACTGGTTTTTACGGTGACAACAATTCTGAGCTCCCATGATTGGTGTTTCTAATCTTTTTTTTCAATCTCCTGGCTTAGAAGTAAATGGCCACAAACATCCTACAGTTACACAAAAAATAGTTAACAAGTATACCGACATTCCCCCCAGTCCCCCGTCCTCCATGTATATATCATAAGGCATATCTTATTGTCTAACCTTCATCAAGGTATCCTACAGTTACATGCAGTCTTTCAGGAATGATTTTGTTTCAGTTTCAGTATAAACACACAACCTTTCACTTCTACCACCAGGTTTCATGACCAGGACCAGGTCTGTGTTGAACTCTGACCCTGAGAAGGTGCAGAGTTGTCCTCCCCTGAGTGAGAGCCTGCCGTGCGAGGTCCAGTCGTGTTACCACTGGCACGTCGGAGAGCCCAGCCGCTGTCTCCTCGTCGACACCACCCAGTCCTGTGGGCCAGGCAAGATGTACAGGACCATCTTCTGTGAGAACATCGATGGGGTAGGTTGGGATTTTCCCTGTTATTCCTACATTGCAATTGTTACTCAGTTATTAGTAATTGCAAGATAGAAGCTTCAACCCCAATCTAAGTTGAGAATTTATCTAGAAATAAATTACAACAACATCTTTTGGCACAAAATCAGACAACCATGCTTCTGGCACAAAAGCAGACAAAGAAGACAAGAAAACCAAATTACATTAGTATAATTAAAGCAACCACACCAGGCTTCAAACCATATTCTCCCCTACTGTGTCCTAAGGCTTGGAGTCTGTGACATCAGCATACATGGTCAGAAAAAGTAAGGACTTTTCTTATTTTCAGGATCATGTTATGAGGTGTGTTCTAACGACTGCGTACCGGGGTAGTGAAGGTCCTGCTGTTACAGAGGTTACTAATAACTGTATAAAGAATATTTTTCTTTCTTCACCCCCAGGATGATGTGGATGATGAGTACTGTCAGGTGATCTCCCCGCGCCCTAAGAACGAGTTAGACTGCCACGTGGCGTGTCCTGAAGACTGTGTACCGGGGCAGTGGGGCCCGTGGTCCACCTGTTCCAAGCCCTGCGGCTCTGCCGGGGGTCGCCAGACCAGGACGAGAAACATCATTGCTCATCCAGGGGAAGGTGCGTACTGGTGCTTTGTATTTGAATTAGGTACAAATTCAGTTGTAATCGAATTACAAATTCAAGTGGCCTGGTGGCTAGGATTCTAACAATCTAAATGTTCTGGGTTGGAATCTAACAATCTAAATGTTCTGGGTTGGAATCTAACAATCTAAATGTTCTGGGTTGGAATCTAACAATCTAAATGTTCTGGGTTGGAATCTAAGAATTTGAATGTTCTGGGTTGGAATCCCATAGCAGACCGCAGTGTTTTGCACTTTGCACTGAATTCCGAACTCAACTGAGGTGAAAATGTGTACTGTGATTCACTTTATCTTCACGGTAACAAAATTTCATGGACATTTTCACTGAACTTTAGCTTCATGGTAGCGGCAAGTGATTTACAGAACGAATGTGTGAAGGAATCATAAAAAATTACAACAGGTTTTTTCACGGTGATGAGTACGCAGTTCGCAGTACAGAGGTGACCGTGAAAACAGTGTACATAAAGTCACAGTGAAAGAAACAAGAATTACAGTACCTAGCTTCGAATGTATGAGGATTTTACGAAATTTATGTGCCACAAAATTGAATAGATTGCATCTGTACTGGTAATTCAAATAACTTTAGATCATATATCATATCACCCCTTTCAGGTGGTAAGCCGTGCCCACCCAAGCCAGACCTGACAGAGAGCAGACCATGTAACGAGTGGGGCTGTACCAAGTACAGCTGGATGATGGGGGAGTGGAGGGACTGTCGAGTACAGAGGGGCATCACATATTCACCACCAAATATTACAGGCAAGTACATAACAAGTGTATTTTCTTCTTTTATTGAGTTGAGCCTGTGTTATTCTTTTACAAGGAGAAGGTCAACTTTGTAACAAGTTAATTGGTAATTTGAGACAGAGTGATGTAGGGTTGGCAGGTATGTGAAGTTTTGATTGACAGATATGTTGATTGATGATTGACAGGCGAGGGTAAGATCTGTGGGTTCGGAGTGAAGAGCAGGAAAGTCTGGTGCATGAAGGAAGGAGGGCAGCAAGTGGCTGACAAAAGGTGAGATTCCCTTTATTAATTATAAGATGATAAGAGGTCTTATTTACTTAAAAGGTTTCATCTTATATTTTTAGGTTTATAAATTATAGAGTGGTTTAAACAGACACTGAACTCCTTTGATGGACATTGCCTTTCCAGGTGTCCAGAGAACCTGCGGCCAGATGACCGATTGGACTGTGCAGTGGACTGTGACCGGGATTGCCAGGTCACTGCCTTCAGCAGGTGGACACAATGTCCAGACAACTGTGGGTCAGGTAAGGACAACACTGAACCCTTATTAAGTCTTCCCAGGCAATGCTGATTAATTCTTTGGCTCACAGATGACAAGATGATAAAAGTTGGCTTGGAGGAATTCTTGAATCTGACTATATTCACTATACCTGAGACTGTGTACTAGGGTACAAACTTTGCCACTCTTTTCCCAGTAATTTGGGGGCCTACGACCACTTTATTTTAACTATGGACTAGAGAAAAAAGTAAATCTAAACACTGCACATGCATTAATTCTAAAGGGAAATTATGACAAATGTAGAAAATTAAACTGTTAACTGGAAGAAAGTCTTGATGGTAAAAAAAGATAAAGCAGTCATCCTCAACTAATATTAAGCATGATGTTTTCCAAATAGCTATTAGTCGTGTAAAAATGGCTATGCTATAGCTCGTGTTTTATGCTTTTTTCCTCGTTTCCAGAAATCACGCACCAGACCAGACACCGTTACGTCCTACAGCACCCGACCTCGGGGGGTAAGGACTGTCCGGACACGCTGCGAGAGCGCCGCCTGTGTGAGAACATGCAGCAGTGCGGGGCCTACAAGTGGAAGACTTACCGGTGGGGGGACTGCCACCTCCCTCCCCACCCCGGGGACCAGAACAACAGGCAGGAGTGTGGCCGGGGCATCCAGACCAGAGGTAAAGTCATGTGATTGTTACTGCCCCTCCAATTGTAGCAGAAGTAGTATCTAGGGGCATACAAGTGGAAGACTTACCGGTGGGGAGACTGCCACCTCCCTCCCCACCCTGGGGACCAGAACAACAGGCAGGAGTGTGGCCGGGGCATCCAGACCAGAGGTAAAGTCATGTGACTTAACTTCACCTCTAGGGCTCAAAATAGTTTGTTTCAGCCTTCTGCAATTTGTGATTAATGACACTGAGCCTATGTTCCTCTAGCCTACCAAGTTGCCAAAACCTTCTTCTGCAATTTCGAAAATTTCTTAGCAGATTGCAGGTTGTTGTTTTGAGTCCTTACTTCACTCCTCAAATCTTAGCATGTTGTGTCCAGAAAACTTGATGCTAAAGCTATT
Organism: Branchiostoma lanceolatum; assembly: GCA_035149815.1. Lineage (NCBI taxonomy): Eukaryota > Metazoa > Chordata > Leptocardii > Amphioxiformes > Branchiostomatidae > Branchiostoma > Branchiostoma lanceolatum. Next base: position 13,934,554 of record CM068877.1, on the reverse strand, counting down.
AGTATTACTAATAGTGTTAGGACTATTTTGGACATGATTTTACTTTGACAGTACTGTGGCAGCATTTGAACGTTCAAACACTAGGACAATTGAAAATTAGTTTGCATAATGTAAGCCATTATTAGAAGGGTCTGGCTTTCAGGTGGTTGCCATCAAGCATCTAGAAAATCTACCATTCAGAGGGCTGCTAGGGGCATGGTTTAATAGAAATTTTCTTTAAGTTTGACTTAATCTTGACCTAGCTTGTCCTATATTAAGTAATAGACGATTGTTATGTATGTTTATGAATTCTTGCCATACTTTGTACCATGTACAATTGTTGTGCAATAAAGTTCTTCTTCTTCTTCATCCAGCCCTGTCCTGTAAGGACGAGAAGGGTGAGTCGTCTGCGGTGATGAAGTGCCTACAGTTCGCAGGACCGATGCCGGAGACGGCGCGGAACTGTACGCTGGCCTGCGGGGAGGACTGCTCCGTGTCGGAATGGTCCAAGTGGAGCCGCTGCGGGGAGGACTGCAAGGGACAGATGGAGAGGAAGAGGAAACTCACAGGTACGGAAAATTTGTGATTTTGTGTTTTCATAGTCTGTATAAGTTATAACACACATGCTAACTATTAGGACTGAACGGTTTGAATGTATTGGTTTTCTGATTTAAAACTATAAAGAGATTTTAGATTAAGAAGTAAAGCAAAAAGGAAAAAATGCTGAACTGGAAGATGTTGATGAAAAAGAAGATCTACATAAAAAATAGTCCGTAGGAAAAGTTTGTATCTTGGTACGCAATGTTTTGGGGAGTGAATATATCCAAATGTAAGGTAAATCTTTGTTAGATTCTTACTTTAAAATGTATGGGAATCAAGGAAAAAGCTTGTTGTGGCCTAAGAGTAAAGCTAGCTTCAGGACCTTGTTTATGCGATAAAGATGTTTGCATTGGTGAGAAAGATATATGTGAATAGTCTGTATAACGCAAACTCCAGCTATCCCGGGATTTCTGTCCCCTCCCAGCGGGTGGTGAGGCGGTTACAGGGCGGCAAGCGGTCACAGGAGGCTTGATTGAATTCAGGCTAATATGTGAAATAATGAGATTATTTCCTTTTTCTCCAGGCCGGAGTAGAAAGCAGCCAGAGTGTCAGGACGCGTCCAAGTACCCCCTGGTAGAGAACGAGCCCTGCCCCTGTCAGAAGTCTGCCGACTACACCCCCTTCCCCGTGGGGAACTGGTCCGACTGCGTCCTTCCCGACCCCGAGGCCGGCGGACCCCTCAACTTGCGCGCCCGGCTGAAGAGGAAGTGGAAGGGGGAGTGTGGGGACGGGGTGCGGTACAGGGCTGTACAGTGTTTTGATCACAGAGGAAGGCTGGTGTCACCATACTTGTGTAGTAAATCTGGTAAGGGTTCATCTTATTCCAGACTAACAAGTCGGCCAAAGTCTAGCAAGTTTACTTCAACTTCAGGAGTCAAATTTTTATGGAATTTCACTAGCTCATTACAGAGGGACAAAAGGTTTTTTTTATGGTAATAACTTTTCTTTCTTCTGGGAAATAATTGTACAGTCTAACTTATCTTTATGGTTACCACTCAAGGGATTTCAAGAAAACAGTAGATAGTATTTCAATGCTGAAACCTTTGCTCAATGGAAAAATAAATCTTAGGGACCACCAAAAAATGGTCACAATGGCCAGAGGTAGAGTCCATTCCGAGACACCGTGAGGGTTTTATAATAATATTTGTAATAATTTTGAAAAATTTCTAATGAAAGAATATCTGACTGACAATAGTTCTAAATTTTTTTTAAAGATCAAATACAAAAATATGAATTTATTTGAATTTAATGAGATAATTTAGAAATATTTTGAAAGTAACTGCACAAAAACCTCTTTATTTGTAATAATTTCTAAACATCTATGTGATTATTTAACTTTTAGAAATATTAACACAAAATGGTAGAAAATGGTTAACAATAGTAGAATGGTGATTGCCCCCATAAAAGTAGGTGCTAATCCGGCCCTTCTGTCTGCTTTTGTACATCTTTAGATTTCACTGCAGGACACCGCTTGGTCCTTTGTGGATAGCATTCTTCCCTAAACTTTGCAAGGATGTGTGAATTGCATTCTTCCCAGCCGTCTGACCTATTTATAGAGATGTTATAGATAATGGTAGAAAATGGTAGGAAATTGTAAATAATTGTAAATAAAGGTAGAATGCTGTTACAATTATTTAGAAACTGTTAGAAATATCATATTTCATATGATGAATATTTCTTAAGTTTTAGAGAACCGGGGAAATATTTATAAAGTTGAAATCACATTCAAAATATTTCTAAAGTATAAAATCTCTCACACATATGATTACAATAGATTGAAAACATTTGTAAATTAGGACAATAACAACCCTCGTGGTGACTTGGAATGGACTCTAGTCACTAGTACAATGCTGTAGTATAATTGATGTGAGAGGGTAGTTACTATGGTATGATGAGCTCATATAACTTTTTGGACAGTTGTTACTGACTGAATTTTTGTCAATATTTATAGATTTACAGATTATCTCTTTGCTGATCTACATGTAGTTCAAGTTGCCATTTTAGCATTATACTCAAAGTAAATTTGTGTCTCTAATGTGTTTCAGGTTATATACAAGAATCTTGCTCGGAGGTGTGTCCCTCAGACTGTCGTCTCAGCAACTGGTCGCCATGGACACCATGTAGCCAATCGTGTGGCTCAGGGAAGACTACACGACAAAGATGGCTCCGACAGAAACCCTTCAACCTGGGCAGACGATGTCCACTTCTTGATTCTTCAAACATGGTAATTGCAGTTTTTACTTGCTTTGTTAATACAAGAACTAAAACAATTATGTCCTTAACTATAAGATTTCAGAATGACAGTGGTACCATTCTATTTGAGATAAGTCTGTTTGAAGGAACATGTGGCAGTTTTTAAGCTGATGTTTTCTTCTGTTACTATCTTCTGCTTCCTATGTATGGACAACAGGAAAGGTTTGTGTAATGTCGTGTTATCTTGTGATCTATTTGCCATTTTCAGGTAACAAAGGTGACTTACTGAGTCCTATTTCAATGAGGAATGCAAACTTTTGTCAAAGTCAATTACATATATGTTGTTCAATGATAATGGTTGATATACTAGTAGTTGTTGAAGATTTGTCAAAGTATCTTGATTCAAAATTTACATCTGTCTTTGTGTTTATTTGCGCTGCTTTCTTGTACCATAAGACAACAGGTAAGTATCATACACTGTATGACGGCATGCTTTCAACCTGCTTGTTACTAATGTTATTGTATTTAAACAATTTTTTCTGGAAAAGTTTAGAAATGCAGCAACGTCCTGCTTTGCAGTTCTTCTGTTTGATAAGCATTTTCTGGGAACGAAGTGTTGCGAATACAAAGATCTGCATAGTTTCTATTTAGCTTATTCTTTTATTCATTGAAGATAAAGCTGTCACTTAGTTTTGTATTGTTTTGTCAGAGGTTGTTCCTTAGTGATAGCATAGCTGATGCAATGGAGAACAGGAAATGGTCACCTTGGTGATACATGAATTTAGGAAAGACTTTTGCATAATCTGACCATTGGTTTCCCAGGTGACGGAGTGGCGGCCTTGCAGCAGGCGTTGCGGGGAGTACCAGTGGGAGACGGAGTCCTGGAGCAGCTGCAGCCTCTACAGCCTGGGGTCCCAGTCTAACTGCGGGGACGGCGTCCAGACAAGAAAAGTCAAGTGAGTTCACATTTAGTAGCCTTAACAGCCTGGGGTCCCAGTCTAACTGTGGGGACGGCGTGCAGACAAGAAAAGTCAAGTGAGTTCACATTTAGTAGCCTTAACAGCCTGGGGTCCCAGTCTAACTGTGGGGACGGCGTGCAGACAAGAAAAGTCAAGTGAGTTCACATTTAGTAGCCTTAACAGTCTGGGGTCCCAGTCTAACTGTGGAGACGGTGTCCAGACAAGAAAAGTCAAGTGAGTTCACATTTAGTAGCCTTAACAGCCTGGGGTCCCAGTCTAACTGTGGGGATGGCGTGCATTGAAGAAAATTCAAGTGAGTTATCCTTTTCTGGCAGGTTTCACTGTGTCTTATTCCAGGTGTATGTGTGTTTCAGGTGTGTCCAGATGTCCCATCTGAAAACAAACAGTTCCTTTGAATCATGTTGAAGTGTGTTCATGTGTTGTATTATGTGTTTCAGGTGTGTGCAGGTGTCCCGTTCCTGGTCCCAGGTGGTAGACATCAGCCTGTGTGATGAGAAGACCATGCCCCTGGGTGCCAAACTGTGCACACTGCCCTGCCCAGGGGAGTGTGTGGTTGGGGAGTGGACGTCTTGGACCAAATGCCCTGAGGTATGGACTTTTCCTGGTGGCCCTTCAATTTATAGCACACTTGGGGCTTAGTGACAATATCTTTGTTGTACTGCAAGTTTCTGGTATTGGACCTTACTAGATTTGGTCAATATGCCCAAATGACATTAACGGACATTTGAATATGTCGATGAAGGTTAGACACCCAGCTAATAAGATATAACAACACAAAAGCTGCACAAGCAACTGGATAAGTTTTGTAAACAGTCAGATGTTTTAGATGGCATCCGCTATATCTTTTGTTGGTCATTGGCAAAAGACAGGGAATGCTGTCTGAAACATCTATTTACAATAAACTTGTCTAGTTGTTAGAGTAACTTTTGTATTGTGGCTATTTGAATGTCTCCTATCTTGTGACCCATCTTGTTGTCATGGGTTGTTATGCAGTGTTTTTAATCAAAACAATTTTTTTGTGTGTAAGTTTCCTTTGATGACAATAACACAATAATTGTGTTTCTAAACTCAATATCTAATGTTTTCCCCTGAAAGTACTGTGTCCCCGGCCATGCTCGTGAGAGGATGCGTCTGGTTGACCGCCCTGCAGAGGACGGCTATGGTGCCTGTCCAAACAGAACAGAGGAGGAGGCCTGCCAAGAAAACAGGAACTGTTTCAGGTCAGTCCTAACTCAGAGTACATCGATGAGGGTTAGACATCCAGGTAATATGATACACAAGGTAGAAGATTGAGCTGTCTGAAACGTCATACCGTTTCCATATTTTATCCAATTTCTTGAGTAACTGCTACTTTGCCTAACTCAGAGTATTTAGCTTGAGGCTACACCAGTCTATTTCATTCATCGGTGAATGTTTTTGATTAATGCTTGGCTGTAGCAAGATGGTTCCCCAAAATCAGTAATTGTTTTGATCAAGTTCTAGTCCTCTGAAATGATATTTTATTTGCTGTTACAAAGCTGCTAAATAATAGAGATGTTAAAGCTGTGTTAGTTGTTTTGCCATTTTATGAAAACAAATTTTACTCTCTAAGCTTGATAATATGTCTGATGATACATTCTGTACTGAAGTTACTGAAGTTCAGTACTGTTTTTTAAATTCAAGAATATATAGGTCCAATTCACATGGCGTATTGATAGCATGATTGTTGGTTTGTCCACAGGTACCACTTGAACGTGTCAGAGTGGAGCCCCTGTCAGCTGGCTGCCAGCGCCGTCTGCGGTCCTGGCGTCAGGACGTTACTCGTCCAGTGTTACCGTGGTGATGGCAAACTGGTAGATAAAGACCTCTGTATACAGGTACGACCCCCAATATCCCAGTATAGACAGGCAGCTTTTTTTAATAACTCTCAAGTTCTGGTACAAAAGTTTTTTTTAGTAGCTTTGCTGTGGTTCTGCCACATTTTAGGCTACTATAAACAGGCACAGAATGTGTACGTCATTGCTTTTACTCCCTTTCAAATTTTTCTATGACAGTAATTACTTTACACAGTACAGATAGCCATTAACTAGAACACTTTTAAGATCTTGATATATTTCTGTTTTATTTAAGTTCTCCAATGCAAACCAATCATACTTGCAACTTGGCACTGGCATTCCCCTAGGTCACTTTTATTCACATTGAATCTTTTTACCATGCAAATTATAGGTACTAGGTGCAGCTAACTGGAATGAATGTACAGTATGCAAAGTTAACCATTGAATGAAACATGTTGTTCCCCCCAGCATGGCGCGATTGGTCCCACGGTAACTGAGGAACCATGTGAAGTGAAGTGTCCCTTAGACTGTCAGCTGTCCGCGTGGTCCGTCTGGAGCGCCTGTACGACGTCATGCGGCGCAGACGGGATGCAGTTCCGTGAACGGGAAATCCTGACGGAGTCCTCGGGACAGGGACGACCGTGCCCGCCGCCTGACAACCTACACCAGCAGCGTCCGTGCGTGGCCAAACCATGCTTTTCCTGGGCCTACGGACCATGGTCCGAGTGCTTACTAGATGTGAGTGTTAAGCTATTTTGAACTCCACAGATGAATTGTTGGATATTCTTTTATAGTATGTATTTTCCTTGGTCTAACAACCCTGGTCCATTTATCAATGTGTTTTGTTACGTTCACACTTTGCTCAAGGTTTACATATCAACTGAACATAGTCAGATTCAGGTTTTACTCCCGAGTCCTGTCAATGTCAGGGAACCAAAGAAATAAATTGACGTGGCTTTCTGCAAATGTTCTTCATCCCAATGTAAATGCAATGAAGTGTCTGTGATTACCAATATACCCAATACAGCATTGCCACACATCCTCAGTTAGTCAGTACTGCTTTTTTTGTTTGTTGTACCAGAAGTTTGTAAAGCTAGTGTGTTGCACCAAAGAGCAGTTATACCTAGCTATACAGATACAGAAAGTAGTCTGTAAGGTGGTGAAGTCTGCTATATCTGATTTACATGTTAAAACTTGTTGTTTGTAGGGTGCAGAGTGCGGGCATGGTAAGCGTGTTCGTGACATCAGCTGTGTTCAGGAGGACGGGACTGTGGTGGAGGATGATCTGTGTGTGTGGAAGGACGGACCCAACAGTGACATCCTTACCACCGCTGTCATACTGGTTAGCTACGGCATTTTGCTATAGTTAGAATCAAGTATTTGCAGTATCTTGTTCGTCATTTCATCAATACTAGCTAGAAGTAGAAAACAAAAATTTGGAAACAATTTTATATGTTTGCAATGAAGAAGCTACCACAAAAAAGATTTACAGTATTTCCAGATAGCTATGGACAGAAATAAATTTGCTTTAGAGTAGTTGACTCTTTGGACTTTGTAAGACAATCACCTTATGCATATGGAGAATGAAAGGGTGTATGTCTGGTATTAAATACATATTTGTCTGTCTTTGTGTTCCTGCAGTCCCAGTAACACGCATTATGCAGCGTTGGCATACATCCCGAGTGCTGCTATTTTTATATATGTATGAGAGACTAGAAGTGTGCAAGCCAGTATTGGTAAGGGGGTGAAGTTGGCCATCTCTGATTGCCTAATGTGTGTGTTCTTTTCTTCAGCGAGAGCGTCCCTGTGTGGTTCCATGCCCAGGTGACTGCTGGGTAACGGAGTGGTCGTCGTGGAGCTCGTGTCACCAGAGCTGCGTCAACGGCCAGCCTCAAGGTCAGGGGAGAGTCAGTACTGATAGTGATGGGTGGGGGGTTGTGAAGGGATGATTCGGTAATGCTGGGGTAGGGTATGTGGGGATGGGTTCAGGCGTTAAATACGGGTGCCACACTCCCATACTTTGAGCATATACCCTCTTAAACAGAAATTTTGAATTGACCACTGCTGAAATTGCTTCCCTTTATATTATGATTTTGTTTATTTCTGTCATAACTTTTATAGTTATGCAGGTAGTTTACATCAAAGGCAGTTGAATATGAAAATGAAAAGTTACTAGAGATATGTTAAAAGTTAATCACGGTAAGCTATATCACTCTGTTGGAAATGTTGTAAATCTTCATTGGAAATATTCACAGTATTGATAAGTTTTCCACACTCTTTGTGTCACTATTGCGGTCCAATTCTGAACTCTTCTACCTGGATGCAGCAAAATTTAAGTCCCGTCTATATGAACTAAATTACAGTTCTATAATGTGAATACGGCATTAAAAGTTGACTATCTTTTCCCCCAAGGTGGTTCAGGCATTGAGACCAGGTCACGAGCGATCCTGGCCCAGCCATCCTCTGGAGGGAACTCCTGTCCCTCTGATGTTTATGAGACAAGGAAGTGCACAGGTGGGGGTTTGGCCTTTTGGGGCTTTACATATAACAATCTTTCAACTTTTGATGAATGAACTGTAAAGTGCTGTGCTGAAAGAGCATGTTTCCCTTTGTATACAGTTTCATCTCTCAAAGATCTGCTGGGTATTCTAAGACTGGGGCTTTACTTAAAACAATAGCCTTATGAATCGACATTGAATGTGTATAATTGTCTCATGTCACATCACAGCTTTGTAAAGAAAATACTCCAAAAAAAGTTACTCAAGTAACTGGATAAGATTTTGACAATTTTATCCAGTTGCTTGAGTAACTATTTTTGGCATATCTTACTACCTGGATGTCTAACCTTCATCAACGTAGAAAGAAAATACTGTACCACTAATTATAGGATCTGTAATAACTGGTGTTTGGGAACTGTGCTGTCCTCAAAGCCTAGACTTGCTACTGTTAACTTCTTTTCACCCTCATAATCACAGAAAAGCAAACAGATCTCAGGTTTCTCCATCTTGATTTTAAAGGAGTCCAAAGTAATTTGAAAACTTCAAAACTGGAAATATTCTAGATATAGCAATCTGTATATCGAACATTTACTTCCTCATATTAGTACATGTCTATCATGATTTCATACTGATGTTTAAAAAGAGCACAGAAACAATCCACACAAGAGGTCCTTTATACATTTGGACCACCAAAAAATCAGTACCCAGATTTTCAAAGAGTTCTCACCACACAACGACATTGCATCTTTGCTCCATGAAAGTCAATATGCAATAGGATAGTGTTATTTAAACTTACTATGTATAGAAACGACTAGAAAGTTGAATCTGAAATTCTGACTTCCAATGCGCTGGTATCGCTTTGGGCTAGCCTGGTTTCAACCAAGCCCCGTGTCCGCCCGCCGCCTGTAACGGCTATCCACCCGCCGCCTGTAACGGCTATCCACCCGCGGGGAGGGGAGAGAAACCCCCGGACAGCTGGAGTTTGCGTTATACAGACTAGCTTTGGGCTAATTTAGATAATTTCATCCATGATTACATTTAACCTCATGTGATGTGCTTATTTGTAACCTGTCATCTCATTGGTGCTTTGGGTAACTCTTCTCTCTCCTGTCTTTGCTGGGGTTCAGATGGTTCTTGCTTCCTGTTTGAGTGGAAGGTTAGCAGGTGGCAAGGTGATGAGAGGAAGGTGTGGTGTCAAAGGTCAGATGGGGTCAATGTCACAGGTGAGAGGTCAAATCTAACAATATAAAAGTACTCTGTTATATCTGAATGGTTGTTAGTTTGCCAAGTGCTATGCATACTTTCGACAATCTCTTGAATGTGCAAAATCTTTTTGTAACTTACAGCACGTATTTATGTCATTTTGTTTGCAGTTGCTTCGTACGATTTACAGTATGACCAAAAACCTTTTTTTTGGTACGCGGATTAACATGGATGCATGCAACAAAAGTCTAACATTTTATTTCTGCCTGTTCCTAGGTGGTTGTACAGACCTGTCCAGACCGGCCACCAGGCGGTTGTGTATACCGGAATGTAACCAGCCACACTCCTTCTGTAAGCAGGGCGGTATCTGTGGATGTGCAGAGGTAGGTGACGCAAAAAACATAATCTCTAGCTGGACCTCCTGCTTAATTTTTGCCTCAAGATTTCTGAGTTTGAGTTTATTCACATCAACAATTAGCTTTACAATATACAAATACATTGCAGCTTCTCTTCCTGTGGTCCTTATCTACAAACTAATTGGACAAAAGAACATGACACACAGGAACATAACATATACAGAATATACATGTACATATTAAATGATAAAGAATAATAAGGCTACTTGAGGTCCATATACAATGTGTACAATATCTAATGACCTTGAGAATCATGGAAATTGTTGTGGAGTGCGTAGAGTGCCCACTATGCGTTTGAGAGGTCACAGGTCGAACTTCAGTCATACTAAAGACTTAAAAGACTTTGCTGTACCACTTACTGTGTGACTGTGAGAAAGAGTATGGAACACACAGCACTGTCAGTGGATCAGTTCCCTTCTGTAGTGCTTGCACAACTGTGTGGCCCAAGGGCTATTAGGGCTTTAAGAAACGGAGATGGGCACTGCCCTATTTACCAGAGGCTGGGAATGATTTGAACTAACAAAGTAACCAATTAGGTACAGTAGTGGGAATTGTTGACACAACTTTTTTACTGACAAGAATATCATGTTTTCCTCAGGGGTATGTAGAGGTGCTCAGTTCGGATGGTTTGCTGGACTACTGTGCAAAGGTAGTGATTGAGAGCAATGGTCGAATCACCCTCGCACCCACAAAACGGGTTAACAGTGACGTGGAGGACTCACCCAATAGGAGGAGTGGATTCTCCTTCGTTAATGAGAAAGGTAAGAGCAGCAGATAAATCAAACAATTTGATTAGATGGAAAAAATTATTATCTCAGTGCAAGCATAAACATGCATGGGATGAGCTTGTAGACACACTTGCCTCAGTAATGTAGATTTTAGATGTTAAGATGTACATGTATGTGTTTATTAGCTTCACTGAAAAGGTTAATGTTTTTCGGTCTATGCGTTTATGATTAGCATAACTTCAGAAGTTGTGGATGAAAATTTCGTCTGACTGTATGTAGGTGTCCACAAAACAAAGAACAAGTTTAGAGTATGGATCGACTAGCACCCTTCTACATCCATGCAGCAGAACTTTTTGTATCTCATAGTGATCTGGAGATGCTATGATTGTGGGATAGAATTTTTGGTCTCAGGAAGTGGTATATGTTTAAGTCTGACAGCTTCTTGAGAACTGGAGGGGACTTGTGAAAAAGAATAACTTGATGAATGTATTTACCAGTACTCAACTCTATCAGGGATACTGCTAAGACGTACTAAGATATATGTTTCAACCCCTTTCCTAAGTTAGCTACTGTTTGTTCCAGGTGAGCTGCACACCTGGGTGTACGGAGCCATCGCTGCGACATCAGCGCTCATCATTGTTCTCATCATTGTCATCGGCATCGCCTGGTGAGTCATGATACTGAGTTATAATAGATTTCTGTGTTTTTTTTTAGTAAGCATGTCAAAGGACACCTGGGCTTGGAATACCCACCCGCTGCAGTGCAATTTCCAAAACGATTTCTAAGAAATTGCAGAGATGCTAAAAACTTATAATTTGGCCAGCCAAAAGAGTATAGTGCTCAGTAGTTACTATTATGTATCACAACATACAATGTATAGTGGAAAACAAAAATGATTTATTTGCACAAGGAAGATCAAGCCAAGTTTTTTTACCCAAATTTGTTACAACAGACAAGTAATGTTTTTATTTTAACTGCTGTGGAAAATCATATGTTAATAAGGAAATTCTCATTAACAAATTTAAAAAACGAAGGGAAAAAAGTATGTTCAGAAAACTGCAGAGTTGGTATTTATCCATTGAAACTATCAAATGCAACCAAAAAATCGTTGACATATGTGACACCATTATGTATCATGTGATTTTGATATTTTCTTCAAGAAAAAAGGACTTTTGTTTCGGTGACATAGAATTTCTCTTGCTTTTCCCAGTGTTCGAATGAAGAGGAGGTCACAGAGACAAAACCCCCATATCTCGGCCATGAATGGTTCGGTCAAGAGCGGATACAGCTACAAGCCAAACGGACCCAGCTCAAGGTCATCCAGGTCCTCAAGGTCATCCACATCCTCAAGCGGCAGCTTCAAGCCAATCGCCAACGGGAAAAAGACAAACGGCAACCACCGAAAAGCGAATGGAAAAGTTGTCATCAAAGATCACCATGTTCACTTCTCACCTTCCACTGTGCCAAAGAAATCCTACATAGAGAGATACAACGCAGACATGGACACATAGCTGTCTCAAAACTCCCCCTAAAACAAGTGGGATATTCCAACTGAGATTCTTGGACTTTTTTCAGTTTTGGAGATTTGTAAATAATTGTTGTACCTGACTTTCGTTCGGCTATAAATGTCTTGTATATTGAATTTTAACCCACAATGTTTCCTTTTTCTAGGCCCTTAGTGATATATAACAAGTTATTTTTCTATGTTAGATGATGTACTAGAAAGATTTTAAGTCGTTTAATGACATTGAGGGCTCACAAGAACATGTTTTGTTATTCTTAAGTTCCTTTTTTGCACTTTGAGATTTTATTGTAACATTCTGTTAAAGATACAGCATGGATATTTTTATTGTTGCCAAAAAATCGTGCGTCTGATATTCTTTTTATTCCCCATGCATTTTTTATTCCCACCAATAACTTCTGCCCAGCAAACAAACTTCAAGCAAACTCAACTTATTTATTGTTTTGCACCATACTATCAAGACAGCTGTGCTTTTTTCGCAGTATCTAGATCTAATACATTGATTTTATCAGTTTGGATGTGCCAAAAATAATGAAAATCCTGTTCTGAATGACACCACTAATGTTCGATGAGCACAGTAGAGATAGATAGGCTTCAGCTAGGGAAAGAACTCTCTCTCAGTAGAGAGGGTTCTCACTCTATTAGGATACTATGAGTGCATCAAGGCAATATGCCTAACAACAGCATGTTGTACAGGGTTTGATACAAACAAAAACAGGCAGCTACCTTTCATAAACTTGAGTGTGTCCCTTTTAAAACACTGTTCGACTTCTGAGCAGAATTATGGTCAACTTCCTAAAAGTTTTCTTGAAATCCTGAAGAGATGATAGCAAATCAGAATGAAGAAAATTAGTTTCACTTTCTTTTTTTCCTTGTGAAACAAAAGCAATAGACAAGCAAATAGCAATAATGTTTTCATAAGTCCCGAGATTAAATAAATGTCCATGATGTAACTGTAAATACTTTGTAAATATTTCTTACTTTTCTACCTTTTCTTTCAACTTTGTATCTAACATATCTTGATGCCAATATTCGTTTTGTGCAATTACCTATGGAGACGCCAGTGTAGTAAAGCATAGATTTTATGCTAAATAATGGATGTCATGTATGACTTTGACCTCAAACATTGTGTACTATAGAAGGTTGCATTAGAGTAGTACTCTAACAATGTTATGACAGCGGTCAATATTGATTCTAAAAAAAGCCAGAAATTACATATTAAGTTTTCTCAATACTAAAAAAGCCTGGAATTTTTCTATAAAGTTTTCCAGCAGCAAAAGTTTATCAAAAATTTACAAACCCTCTCAAAAAGTCACAACACTGGTTAGAATTGAAGTCATACAGAACTGTTTGAGTACAAAACTTGCACCGTAATATTTTTCCATCCTCCAGAACAACACTAATAACAGGATACTCATATACAGTAGGAAAACTTCATGTATGAACCTTCAGTCTGCTAAGGTAGCCCTTTCACACCAAATGTGTATTGGTTACGGGGTTAGGCAGCAGGGAGAAGGTTAACTGAGTCATATTGTTATCTTGCAGTCACAGGGATTTTACATTATTTATTCAAAGCTAGTATTTCTCTATCAAGGCAGACTTGCAGCACATTTTAATGCAGCTTTTGTCATAAAAGGCATGAAGAAAGTCATATTTTCTCACAAAGTCTGTTACATATCCATAACAATGTTTTGCAATAAAATAACAGATAGATAGAATGTATTATATAGCAAAGTGCCTAGCTGGAAGGGATGCCTTCTGGATAGCTGATAAAGTTGTACACATTGCATCAGCTGTGGAAAATAAAAGTCATAAATAATAAAAGTACCTTTATCTTGACATTATTTTTGTGACTGAGTGAGTGAGTGGGTGGGTGTGTGAGTGAGTGATACCATTTCTATATCATATACGTGAGTGAGTGAGAGAATTGGGGTAGAACTGAATAGCATAGCAAGGAAAGTGTAATTTAGTGTTCCATAAAAGTTTTAAAAACCCAATGTCATACTGCAAACAACTATGTAATAGATCCATTTAATGTTATAAGAATTTATTGCCACACTCAATAGTAGCTACCAGGTATTCATATTCTTCTATGATTATGCACAAGTGGACTAGTACCAAGGAATCAGTATGGGTATGGAGTTATAGATAGTACATGAACCATGTGCCTGATAACATATCTTCAAAATTAAGGAAATATCAGAGGTAGTCGGAAATTAATCTGGAATTACAGAATTCTACTAGACTTCAAAAGTATTAAAATCATGGTGTCTCCTTCAAACTTTGCCTGAATAGTGTTGCATAGTAACATGCATATCATAATGCACGTGTAAGTATACACCTGATGTATAATGCCATGATGTGATTTTCTTTGCTTACATGTTATAAAAATATGTGTAAAGTTACTTGTAGCAGATGCCCGTGTTACAATTGACATAACCCACATTTGCGGCCTTAGAAATACTAAGATTAACTTTATTTCATTCTGACATATTCTAACTAGATAAGATTTGTCGCCTGAACTTCCCTTCAGCAAGATAAATCTTGTAATGAAAAGAAAAACATCAAATATACTATTAAAAAGTTCCATCAATATCTAACCTATGAGAAGACAATGCATACTACTTGGTATTCATTGCTTGAGATAAAAAGACAAGTGAAGTTTTGAAATGTTAAAGTCCTGTCTCAAAGCTGAGGTAGAAGCTTGGGTTGGTCATGGCATTTGTAGTGTCCACTGGCGGTGATGTGTCAGGTAGGTCTACCTCCAGCTCTTTAGTGTCTTCAGGCTTCTTGTGGCCACCAGCCGGGCACAGTAACGAACCTCCCCTGAAATATGAGGGGATGAAAAGTCAATGTAATCATAAAGGGGATAACAGGTGGGGGTACTTGAGAAATCTGAGTCTGGTAAATCCATTGACTTTGACTATACTGGTGAGCAAAAACTTTCTTTTGCCACACTTCAATACAGTATATCTTAGGTTGACGCAAATTGAAATATAGCATTCTCACTTCTTTCTTATGATATGATATGATATGAAATGGCGGAAGGAAAATACGTTTCTTTTATTCATGATAATAAAGAAAATAAATCGAAGTATGCCTGGGTATTTGCACTGGATTTAAACAAAAGAAAAGAAAACATTTCCATAACCTACTTCCCAAAGTCCTCTGCCTCCTCCAGTGTCTGAGGGAGGGGGGCCCCCAGAGTCTCCGGGAGCATCAGGCACAGGATTCCGCCCAGCACGGACACCCCTCCGAACACGATGTAGGGGAGGGGTCTCCAGGAGTCTGCCAGCAAGGCTACGAAGGGGGAAATGATGCCACCGACTCGGGCCCACATAGACGAAACCCCCAAGCCAAGATTCCTGTTCAATGGTATCAACAGTAGATATACATCATTTTCAAATAATCATGATATATCACATAATGATATCAATTACAACAGTGTTCTAAACTTTTAAACAATTTATTCATAATTTAAAGACATTGAAGAATGTAGCAACAGATTTCTGCACATGGTATTTTCTATCAAAGTTGTCAAAATACGTTTTCAATGAGAAAAGGCTTGGAAGGTGCCATTGTGCACAATACATGCTAGCTTCCCCTCCAAGTTGGTGTCCATAATTAAATGAACTGTACACGTATTTCAAGGAAACACAGCGTCTTTGAATTGTAATGTCAAACCATCAAATATTCGTCTATTGTGATTAATGGTGATTACTATAATGATTCTATAATATGGAGATTCAGGAGATGTCTTAATGTTAAAAAACGCTTGAGCCACGTACGATGCGCTAGAATGTAATTTGAACACGCACACCAATATGGCTGCATGTTCACTGACAACATTTACCGAACAATCGATTCTTCACTTTTGTTCTTTCGCATCTTCTCCTTTGACTTTGGAATTGACTTTGCCATTCTACGACGCGAATCCCCGCTACTCTTCAGCGAGAGCAGCGCGAGAAAACGTGAGATTCCAGACAGTAACATGGTACCAATAGACACAGAACTTACCTGACGACCGTGGGGTAGATTTCTCCCGTCCAGATGTAGATGATGTTGAAACTGGCGGCGATTCCGAACTTGCCGATCATTGCCAGGGTCATGGTCAATGGGAACAGATCTGTGTTTGAAGAGAGCATTCCATCTTAAGTCATAACATTAATTCTTCACAGCTGAAACACTTCAGACAAAATTGTATCTATATTATGCCAAGAAAGACATGAAATTAATAAATGAATAAATAAATAAATTGGTGTAAATTCAACGGAATCTCGTCCGTCTCTATTACTTTCCTTAGAACGTGTAACACATAGAGTTGGGCATGGAGACCAGATCAGACCTTGAACATGTGACTTCGGTAATGGAATGGCTCAAAGGTGCCGGGAAGACTATATCACCCCCCGTCCCGGCATTGAATGACGATTTTTGGGCCCTGATGTAAACTGTCTTTGCCTGTTGGTCCCTCCAATCTACTCAACTATCACGGGAGGAAGGATGGAAAAACTCTTTGGCACCTTTTATACGTGAGTCTCTACAAATCATACACTACAGCAGTACCTGATGGCACGAAGAGGGTACAGATGCAGGCCACGCCTCCTCCCACCATGAACATGATGTGCGGCGACCGCCTGCCCCACTTCTCGATCACGATGATTGACATGAGGAGGGCGGGGAACTCGACGAGACCGGACAGGAAGAAGTTGATGTAGTCATCGCCGCCTAGCGCCGAGGTGTTGAGTGACAGCCCGTAGTAAACCATGGTGATGACACCCCTGTAGACGGAGGAATAGTAAAGAAATACTGGTTGGGCAAATTAAAAAGGACAATGGTTAGGCACTATAATGATTTTGGTATTGACATCTTTAGGCGTTTACTTTATTTTGTGTATGTTATACACCAAGCGGTGACTTGAACTTGAACAGGGGCAAATGCACGCTACTAAAACGTGTGAACCTGTTTGAATATTGGTTTACTGTAGTATCTTACGACAATCGTATTCAAACTTTCAGGCCATGAATCAGAATCCATTTACTTTCTAGAATCATATAAAACAAATTTGGGCTAAAAGCATAGTTTTGCATAATGATCTAGGTCACGTACCAGTTGTAGAAGACGATAGCAGATTTCTTGGCCAAGTTTGGAGTCCGCACCAGGTCCCTGACCGAGTAAAACCGACCGTTGTCAGGCGTCTCTGCCAGCTTATCCTGAAGTTTATGAATTCGAATGCAGAATAACTTTGGTTGATTTTTGGGACGACATTTGATAGGCTTGAAATAATGATCAAGCGGTGCCCATATTTGAGTTTGCAGAGTTGTCGTTACAACGGCCATTTTAGTTGGCCATAAGAATTTGATGAGGAAGAAAACAACAGATTTGTATAAATACATGGATGTATCATTTCCACTTTCTATAAAAGTTCTTCATGTTATTACAAATGGAAAGAAAAAAAATATGACACGTACGCGTGTAACTTTGTCTAATACCATGTCTATCCAAGGAGGTCTATCCGTGTTATACCATACCGCTCTTAGCACGTAGACAGGTTTCGAGTTGTTTCGTCATGACAGCAACCGAAATCAATCATTTTGCCTGTACTGTACTGTTGCTTGTTATGAATGTTGTAAGTTAATGGATGACATTTTTCACGTTCACCTTTGATTCCACCATTTTCTCCCACAATGCATCGGGAAAGTCTACGCCGTTCGTTTTCGCCATCTTCTCCACGATGACGCGCGCCTCCTCAGTTCGACCCTTCGCCAGCAGCCATCTTGGAGACTCCGTCACAACACTACAGGACACGGCGGATCAACCAAAGCCGCTTGATGATACTACAGTCGTCAAAACCTTATCAGTATGATATCATTGACAAAGATACAACACCAATGATAACCTTTAGATAGTGATCCTCGTTATCATAAGTACGTACATTGAAATCATTAAGATATTCATACAGTGTTTGTGATGACGACGACCACTATAGAATTTAACCGGATGTATGTGACACTGTATCATGAACAAAGTAATAGAATAGAGGGTAACAACATGATATGTGAGCCAAATCAAATAGCACACTTTCAACATATGTGACGAGCATATATAAGGCTGTAACCCTGAGGCGTCACCAAAAATATGTAATTGTACGTTAGTGTTACTGACCACCACAGTGGTAACCATAGCACGCTGAGTAGAGAGATGGCCAGTTGTAGGTGAGTCCATGTGCGGATGAAGTAGGCCAGCCCCGCCTCTAGCATGTATCCCAGCACGAAGAACACATAGTCCACCGTGCCCACAAGCGTTCGTCGTGACGGGCCTACAATCTCACACGCTGCATGAAGAAAAAAATGGCACTAAAAATCAACCTAGAGAGCTCGAACCTCTGCCTGCGTTAGAATAACGTTGTCATATACATCTCTCACAATATCAAAGGATATTTGAGTTCATCCAGATCTGACCCCAAATTCTCCCAAAAAGCAATTTTATCCAGTTGATATTGAGAAACTGTTTTTTGGCGAATTTCAAGCAAAGACTTGGAATTTATTTCATTCGTACACAGAACTATAGACAAAAAAATCTTGTAGTGACGATCTCGTCAAGAATTGGTGAAAGTTTTTTTTTTTAACTGTCGAGTTGCCTTGTCATTATTCAGTATTTTCCTTGCGATAATTGCTACCGAAAATTAAACAATCAGAGACATTCATCAATGGCTTATTGAATCACTAAGATAGCAGTTGTTTAATCTGACCGGCATAATCTATAAGCTTCTTCTTGACGTAACACACTAGTACTGCACGTATATATTATTTCTTTTTAAAGCAAAAACAAATAAACAAATACAGACAAGATGCAAGATGCCGACGCACTCAAGTTATGCATCTACAGTAAGAACGGAGAGACCTGGTCACGCAATCAAGTCATACATATTTTCCGGTCGTACCTAAGACGAAATTGACGAGGTAGATTCCCAATGACGACACTCCGACGAAGAGTCGCAGGATGACGAAGGCCGTGAAGTTGGGCGCGAACATGGTGGATATCCCCGAGACAAGGTTCAGCACGATGGCAACGAACATGACGACCTTCCGGCCAAACCTGAAAAAAAAAAAAAAAAAAACAGTCCGGCGAAATATTACCCTCCAAGCAGAGGAATGGCACCGACTCATTTTTGACGTGTTTTTAGGACTTCCTATTTTGTCCGGTTTTATTTATGTCGCCAAACCATACCTCTGCTTGGAGAGTACGAATTCGAAATCATAACACTTTCAAACACATGTATGGCCGCAAGCATCCTCTCCGACATCACGACCTTCTTCAGGATGAATGACCAATTGCAACTACTTCGCACACGTGACCTCTGGTGGACACGTGACTCTTTGACCATACACTACAACTGCCATGGTGAAAAGTATGCTACTGCATGTGTTTGTTAGATCACGTGTTCGGTTCAGTATGCACGTCAGTCAATCTACCGAGAAGAGACGTGGGCTTGAGTTCGGTGAACTTTTAGCAAGTTTGTCGTCACATGCCTAAGAACATACAAAGTAACTGGTCGGTAAAATACAGCGCGCTTTATAGATCTAGATATGAAGTGATCTGTAAAATAATAAAATAAAATGCTGAGTTTGTCACCTTCAGATATAATAACAAAGAAATTAAACAGTTTCTTGTTTTCCTTTGTTAACTTACTTACCTGTCTGAAAGGTCTCCGAATGTGATTGACCCTATGAGCACCCCCACCATGTAAATGGACTGAGCCATGTTCGCCAGCCACTTGTCGTCGCAGACGATATTGTTCTGTGGAGAAAGCAATCATGGTGACGCCAGTTGTTCTCTGATTGCAAATGTTTCCTGATGGCCATCAAATGTCGTGGAAAAAGGTATATAATGTAACGCATATATACATCTAGCCTGGGTAACAGCCTCCGTAGTAACCGATGGCTCCCGAAAACAGATTATACACAGTTAAGCAGTACGTTGCAAGAGGGGACTTCCTAGAAGACCTTTCGAGACTATAAGACACGTACGTCGATGGTGATGCTGGTTTTGTATTGGCTCCGGTCGTACGTCCATCCTGTGTCACATGACGTCACGTTCCAGCTGGCCCGGTGATTGGTCAGGTTCCTGATGCTGGCATTCAGTTCAACCGTCGTCAGATCGTACCTGGGGACGTTTCACAGAAACATTGGTTTCATACTTCAAACACGCTGAACAAAAATGTTTCAGTGAAATTTTTTTTTTATGAAACGTGAAAGGTAACAGTTAATTAAAGTGCCGAAAGAGTGGGATTGTGGAAGGACACATCCTTTCAAATACCGTTCTTTTATATTGAAAAGATGACAAAGTTGAAAACGCTTACGTTTTATCCAGGCGGACATTTGACAAGTCTGCCGAAAAACAATGATCAAACTCAACGTAGACAATCAGAAGTTGACCTTTTCAAATCTTAAATCTTCAGACTGAAAAGATGCGATCGTATAATGTGTAATACCAGAGTCTTACAAAAGTAATCCATTGACTCTGCTGAAAGTTTGTCTTTAAGCACTGAACTTTAAGGATTCATATCCAACCTCAAAGGATAAAGTCCCAATCGAAAGGGACTGTCTCAAACATGTCTTGCCGTGCGCTAGTTACAAAACAAAACATATTGAATCCTAGTCCAAGGTAAGTTTGAAGTGAATCCAAGTTTCAGCGCGGCATTTCACGTCTCTTCCAGTGCTAAATCATTAATATTCGTCTTTGTGGTCGGATTTACGCATCTTCAGTCACAAAATAAGCATATACTTGTGTAAATATATATGTAAACTATATCGGTGCAGTACCGGTACTTCATGATTTGGTATTTTGGACCTTTACCGAATCGATTTTCACGGTACACTACCGGAGTACCGGTACACACTACCGGAGTACCGGTACAAGCTACCGGAGTACCGTTACGCAGCTCTACTGCAAACCCATTGGGGTAAAAAAAAGGGTTTCTGTGAGGCAACCCCACTTCCAAAATGGATCACTCCAACAATGGCGCTAAGGTATCACATTCGTATGTAGTAAGGAATACATGTCAAGTTTCCTCACACCTCCCTATATTCTAAAATGTACGGTCCCTTTTGATGTGCACATCGGCATGCAGTGCACATACTTGTATACAGTAGAACTGTAGGAGAACCAACAACAAAGGATAGTGTATCAGTGACCTACATCACCGATTCACTGTGTCTTTCATAGTATCATACCGTAAGAACACGCTTTGCACTTCTTACAAAGGGCGCTGTAACGGTCCTCTGCTGGCATCGTAACAGAATTGAGGTTCCTTGGCTTCCCACGGAAAAGAATAGCTCAAGACTAATCTTATTTCCAATCGTCACTTATCACTATAATTACTACCGTTCTTATTTCCAAGCTTGGATTGTTTCCAGGGCCCACACCACAGGCCAGCTCCTCGGCTCCAGGGCCAACATGCCCCAAAAGAAATTCAAGTTAATTTTGTTTAGGGTCTAAGTCGGGGGTGTCTGTACCAAAATTTCTTGGAGGCAAGTTTGCCATGAAGCCGAGGAGTCGGAAACAGTCTGGCATCCAGACCGTACTCCGGCAATCTTTAGGGAAACTGAACCTTCCCTATATGGTAGTGACTGCCAAAAAAAACGGCCGTTCGGCGTCCGAATTCTGTATGGGTTTGAAAGGAGCTTCTTCATCCTGTTGGTGTAATCCAGCAACACAAAAGAGTTCTGTGCTAACACCCATATTACGAAGTGGCCTTGAATACGGTTGTGTTTGCTGGAATGAATGCCTTACAATCGGTAGCGACCTTAAATGAACCGAAACGTAAGATGGCGTAGAGGTAAGGCGATCGCCCACTGAGCGTCCCAAGTTACGTCAATACAAATGTTGAGTCTCTTTGATGGCCTTTGATCTTGTGTTTTCAGTCAGAGGCGATATATCTGGGATCACTTAGGCGTGCGTGAGTTACCCAACTTGACTACAGTAAACAAAGCAAACTTTCCTTACAAGTTCGGCAAGCTCTTAACGGTAGTCTTAAAGCACTTCTTCGGCTCATTGTATTAAAATAAAAATTGTGGCGTATGTATGTCTTTCTATTGTGAAGATTTTGACAAAATGGGCCAATTGAAAGACCTGTCAGTCGTATCCAAACCGAATCCATGCACCTACTTGGAAATCATTCAAACCTCCAATAAGTGACCCGAAGGCGGGCCCTTGGTCACTGGGAGTTCTTTGTGCTTAGTGAAGCGTAGGCAAATCAAATTGACATAAGTAACCCAAGAAACACAGTAGCGTCTACTTCTGGTCTTCACCGGCGGACTCCTTTGGTGGCCGAGAAAATCGAAGGGATCAGGTCATCTTCAAGCAGATGCTGGGAGGCAAAATCTAGAAAAAACGTCAAGATTTTGTTTTTCAATATCTGCTCGGAGAAGAGGAATTGGGCCAAAGGGGCCGGGGGTAGCCTGGAATCCAGCCGTGAAACGGAAAGTTATACCAGCTGCGATTTACCATGCAGAGCGGAGGCAGAGTGGAACCTTCGCGGATGGGCTCCAGTCTAACACTGAGTTAGGCCCTGGAAATTAGCCTTCGCAGACATTTGCAGAGATCTTCTCTTTGCAGTTTTATAAACTCATTTCTTTAATTTCTTTCATTCAAGACTTCTTTTTAGCTGGTTGCAGTTTCTTATTTCTGATAGATTAGTTCAGCTAACGATATACACACTGACTACTGAAAAATTATTCAAGGACGTGGCTGAAACAACCGAGGTTTCTTTGCCTGTTTCTCCGCCCTACCTCCTTGAACATCGCGAAGGCTACCAACCTGAACTAGAATGTATACCATGACACGCTTTCAGGGCGATATCGATATTGGGACTGATCTAAACAATGCCAACATTCAACGAGAAACTGTACCAGTCTACTATTGCATCAGCTACTGTAGGACCCTGTAGCGCTATGTGAAGTTTTTGCAGCATTGTACAAGACGAATTGTACTAAAGAAAGGAAGTTTCCTATCTTCACCGTTTTCCTGAGACGCATCAGAGCTCTTCTGCTGCGTCTTTACTGGTTTCGTGACAGAAAAACTAATTAGAAGTCAGAAAACGTCACGATCTCTCCTTTCAACATCTGCTTGGAGCTTACGGAGAGTGACTGCGAGGGCCAGGTAGGGCCCAGGGGAGTTAGGAGGGATCAAAGTCAACCACGAACCTTTTACAACTGTGAAGAACTGGTTTCCCATCGTCGTCCTTCGTCCACGGAATGGTCATGTTCAGCAGCTCGGGCTCGGTCCAGTTGTACCGGGCCGCCAGCGCGTCCCCCTCGGGCGCCCTGCACCGGTGCGCCGGCGTGGCCGCCAGGAAGACCATGGCCATCATGTGCATGCCGACCGACAAACTAGGCAGGAAGGCAAAGAAGCACATCCTCTTCTGATACGTCCCGAACTCGCCGACATGTTTGAGGACAGCGTCGTAGTGCACCATGTTGGAAGCTACAACTAGTGGCTTCTTGACTCTTGCTGGCTTCTTTAGTTTGTAACGGGACCCTTCTTGTCCTTGAGACTTTTGAAAAGGTCGGGGTCAGCCAGTTCATTGAGTAGGGGAGGGGTCAGCGTTTGTTGTTGTTGTTGTAAAGGGATTCTTATGTGTGTAGCTTTCACCCCTTTTCTAGGAGGCATTTTGGTACAGCTTCAAGGTTAGAAAACCGTCTCTAGTGTCAAGATGTGTACCAAGTAATTTTTGCAGCCCCCCAACCCCTTCCACAGTTCACTTGCTCCTGTTTATCGGTTTGTCCCGGCTTCCTGTTGTCAATGTGTCAGGTTACTGCCCGCACGTAATCACCTTTCGTACGTTATGACCTTGTCCCGTAAACAAGAAGTTCAGATATGATCAAATGTTGACTGCCAAAACTTGGCCAAATAGACGGATAACATGCTAGAGGAGTTAGTCCGCTAATTACAGTGCTTTAATTAGCGGACTAACTCCTCTGGCATGTTATCCGTCTATTTGGCCAATTTCTACTATTCTTCCAGCGACCTATGGAGCCTGGTAGAGGCTACGCTGCATGTTCAAGTTTGTCAATCAGTTTGAGTCGTGTTCTACGAGGGTCTGCATGGGGGGGTCCTGGCAACGCTAAACGGTAAATTCAGGCCAGCCGATAACGCTTAACGGTAAATTCAGGCCGGCCGATAACGCTTAACGGTAAATTCAGCATTTTTAGAACATGAGATACCCCTGAAGACGACGGTTTTTTGCCACTAGTCGTCCTGATCTTCTGGCAGGAGACCTATTACGCTATGCCATTCTCGCACGCCTGCTCCGAACGCTTTAAATTCGGCGGCGGCAGGAAATTTCATGATCACGATGACGAGCGCCGAAGGCGCGACGAAAATTTTGAAATCTTGACACTCTGAAACGCTATTTCCTGCATTCTGAGGGGGGGGGGGTCCTGAATTGAAGAGTAAGCTAAGTTTTATGACATCTCTATTTGAAAAAAAAAAAATACGAGTTTCAGCTTGATTTTTGAGGGGCGTCACGCCCTCCAGACCTCGCCGGAGCTGCGACATACTCCCGGGGAAAATTCTTGACACCCTGAAACGCTTTTTCTTGCATTTCGATGGGCAAATATTACTGGTAGTTTAAGTTTAGTTTAATGATATCTCTGTTTGTGAAAAAATACAGACGAGTTTCAGCTTGAGTTTGGGGGTCGACGCCCTCCTGACAATGTTTTTCGACGGAGGCCCGGCATGCACCCGGGGAAAATTTTAAAATCTTGAACCGCGAAACGCTTAATGTCCTGAATTTTGAGGAGAAAACTTTGCTGGTAGAGTGAAAAATAGAAGAGTTTCAGCTTGAAATTTTGTGGCTGGCACCCTACCGACATATTTTCGCCGGAACCGTGTGCTCCCTGGAGAAAATTTGGAAATCTTGACCCACTGAAATGCTTTTTCCTGCGTAACGAGGAATTACTCAATAACGCTTAACGTTGAATTCAGGATGACAAATAACGCTTAACGAGGAATTAAAACGACCAGTAACGCTTGACGATTAATATACCGATAACGCTTAACGGTAAATTCAGGGCGGCCGGTAACGATTAACGGTGAATTAAAATCGCTCGTAACGCTTCACGAAAAAGGGCATGCAGACCCTCTTCTACTTCATACCCTTCGAATTCGTTCTTGCTGAAGTTTGCATGTCCTATGATCCTTGTCGTGAGGAAATGGAAGAAGGGCAGGACCGTTCTCACGTAATCATGAGGGCGTTATCTCAACAGTTCAAGGCAGATATGAACAAATGTTGACTGTGCAAGTTTGTCATTTGTCATACGCCTTTCGCTCTTGCTAAAGTTTGTATCTTGTATGAAGAAACGGCTTCGAAACCAGGCTTTGGCTTTCGCCAAAGTCCTCTCAAAATAACTTTGAATTCAATAAGAAATATTACGAATATATCAGGTGATTTGAATAATTGGCATTTATCATGACCCACATCGTGGCATAAGTTTGATAATCGTATGACCATGATCTTTTATCGGCGCTACCGGACAGAAGTGGCATGTGCTGGGTATGCGCCAACTGCATGCATGAAAGACGCGGCGTTTTTCATCGGCGCTCCCGAAGTGATTGACATATAGCCTCTACCAGGCCCCGCGGGATGGCTGAAAATAGTAGAAATTTGCCTAATAGAGTGAATAGTATGCCAAGGGAGTTGGCTACGGAGAGAGGGTCCAATATGCCCTCCACGGCAAACTGTCAGACCCCTAATCTATAGCAGACTAACTCCTCTTTCATGTTTTTCTGTCTATTTGGCCAGTTTCTACTATTTCCAGCCGCCTCTGGAGCCTAGTAGAGGCTAGTTGACATACGCACTGATAAATCTCTAAACCAGCAGACATCAGTGGGACGGAAGACCATGGCATTTTTGGCGACGCCTCAGGAGTGGAACCGTTAGTATAGTACTACGATTGATTTGCAAATATTCTAGGAATTCCACGAACGCATTCCCCAGGGAACTCATTTTTAAAGATACGCCTTGTTTTGACTGTCACATTTTTTGGACTCAAGAAAATCGTTTCGATCTTCCCTCCTAACGTCTGCTTGGAGATAAGTGATGCAGTAACGCTAAACAAAGCATGCAATATCATCTCCTGATTCAAGAAGGAGTGAATGAACGAAGGCCTTTATTGTAACTTCAAAGCCCCCAACCAGGGCTATTGCATATACTCGAGAATTACGTTAATCAATTTGAACTAAAGGTGGCTAAGCTCTATTTAGTACATGTGCATCTTTCTATTTCTACTGTAAAATCTACAACTTTCCACAAAATGACTCTCATCTTTTACTCTATCTAGTAATACGATACAGTAGTGACAGATTCGCTGTTACAGAGAAGTGCTAATTGATATATACTACAGTACTTATATTTCCCTTGCGTTTGCATGAAAAACGCTTACCGTGAGTGATATCACTTGATACATTCTTCCATTATATACGACACTTAATTTACGCCACCAAAACATGGATACGTCACATCTACTGTGCTCACGCCGTACGAAAGAAAGTTTCTGGTTTAGTGTTACTTGTCTAGGCAAATTTAGTACGGCACAGGTGCTTGCACGAGACACCACAATATATAGATATATCATAGCCGTCGTCAAGTTGGTGTGGTGAAAAAGATGGCGGTGGTCCTTTTGGAACACATTATGTGCACTCGGTCATTGAGTCGAAGAAATGAGATATTCATAGTCTGTTGCACTCTTAGTGACGTTATGTAGAGGCAAATAACAAATTGTTTAGCACAATGATATCAACTATTTAGTACATTGTTCCACAAAATGACTTCACACTCATCAGTTTACTCAACCAACATGGCGGACATTGAATTACGTCATCGTCACATGACAGCAAACATTCAATCACACAGCGAGGAGACTTCCTAGACCATCGCGGGTCCATTTGGCGCAGTGTTTTCTGCTTCATCTTCGCGGGGAGGATCATGGTTAGACACCACCGGTGCCATCTCGTGGGCCTTCCCGTCATCCTCTGCGTTGTAGGCAGACGATGCCGGACAGCACAACGAACCGCCCCTGAAAGAGAAAAGAAATCCTCTTAGTCTTACGAGATAATGCTTGATTATAGCTCCCGAGTCTCCTCTCCGATTTGCAGAGAAGAGACTCGGGAGCTACACCCCCCGAATGCCTGCTGTTTTCTTGAAGCATGCGCATATGACTTTTCAGGTTGTTCTTCTCTACATGCCAAGTACATTTTCAAGGTCAAGAAAGTAATTTGTGACCAGACGCAGCTACATCAAACAATCAACAATTCAATTCTAAGAACGCAGGGCTAAGAACCGGCAGTAACTTACTTTCCGAAGGCCTCGGCTTCTTCCAGAGTTTGTGCCAGAGGAAAGTTCAGCGTTTCAGGTAGAATCAGGCACAGGACACCTGCCACAACGGACAGCCCGCCGAATATGATGTACGGCAGAGGTCCCCAGACGTCCATGGAGAGGGCGATGAAGGGGGAGACGATACCGCCAACTCGGGCCCACATGGAGGCCACGCCCATACCGAGATTTCTTCAGAAAAAAAACGGATTAAGTTTGAAAGTTGTGACTGTCGCAAGAACTTGCGTGTTTATTCAGAGCTAGACCCCCCCCCCCCCCCCATATTTTATAATCTCAATAATTTTCGACTGTCCGTATTGCAACCTCTGGAACACAGATTTTGTTTTATTCCAAGTACAAACAGATGAGTTTTCGAATTTCGTTAGCCTCCATAGCAGGCTCTACCGGGCCTTTTTAGGGGGCTTATAATACACTTTTTGCAGCCAGTCCGTAACCATCAGCCAGACTGTAACCATTTTGCCCGTACATTCTGGCTGATGGTTACGGGCTAGCTGAAAAAGGTGTATTATAAGCCCCCTAAAAAGGTCCGGTAGAGCCTGCTATGGAGGCTAAGTTTTCGTGCTCTTGTCTAATTATCTTATATTTCTACGGCATGTACATGTGTACATCCCTATCATTTCATTATTAAGCAGTCCTCACCTGATGACGGTAGGGTAGAGTTCTCCAGACCAGATGTAGATGACGTTGAAGCTGCCAGAGATGCCGAACTTCCCCAACATGGCGAGAACCGTCGCCACAATGGACAGGTCTGTACAAAAATGATAATGGGACCGTAAAATCAGCATATTTCACACGATGAAAAGGAAAGTCAACAAATAGTAACATCAAATAGTACTGTTTTTTACAGGATGATATCCATCAATTAATGGACAAGTTTGAGGGTGGTGTTGCAAACTCTGGCGATGTTCAGCTTCATTTCATTTTTGTCGTCAATGGCTACTGCAAGCAATCATTCAGTTCCATACGTTTCTTTCTATTTTCTTCCTTCCTTCCTTCCTTCCTTCCTTCCTTCCTTCCTTCCTTCCTTCCTTCCTTCCTTCCTTCCTTCCTTCCTTCCTTCCTTCCTTCCTTCCTTCCTTCCTTCCTTCCTTCCTTCCTTCCTTCCTTCCTTCCTTCCTTCCTTATTACCTTTATGCACTGTATCATTCACACTTTCTTTTAGGGGGTCAAAATAACATGTAACTTATCCTATTTCACCTTTCGGTACGAAGAGAACAGAGATGCAGGCCAGGCCGCCGCCTATCATGAACAGACAGTGAGACGGTCGCCTTCCCCACTTCTCCACTAGGACCATGGACACGGCCAGGGCGGGATACTCCACCAATCCGGACACGGTGAAGTTAACGTAATCATCTCCTCCCAGACTCGAGGTGTTGAGAGAGAGGCCGTAGTAAACCATGGTGACGACAGCCCTGTGATAAAATATATACATTGCAAACAACTTGTAACAAACCGGTTCAGACACAGCAAAATACAGCCTGTAGGTCCCCTTCCCACGTGATTGAGACCGTAAGCGAGAGTGGAGCGACCAAAATTGGATTTTTATGACCCATGACTTTAGAATCGGAATATGATGTAAACGTATAATTTGAGAGACAACAAAACATAGAACTTACAAAATACCCTTCTTCAAAATTCGTTTGAACTACCTATTAGACTCAATGGTTGCTCAACGTGATGGATACCATCCTCAGATTGAGCCTACAGAGGATGATACCCAGGCTATAGCTAGTCTCAGTGGAAATGGGATGTTGACGAATATAGGCCCATTGATATCCTTACCAGTTGATGAAGATGATGACAGACTTCTTGGCCATGTTGGGAGTGCGCACAAGGTCACGGACAGAGTAGAAGTAGTCTGGCTTCTCTGGCTCATCATCGGCCGGCTGGTCCTTAATGATAAAAACAAGAACATTAGAAGATATCATGCAGGCGTTTCGGCACCAGGTCCAGGACAACTCAGGTTAGGGTTAAGGTTAGGGTTGAGTTTGAATTAGGTTTAGGGTTCCTAAAAGTAGACATTGGCATCCTTTTGACGGCGAAACGTCTAGAAACAGTCGTATTCCCGGTGCAGAATCGTCCTGATCGGCAAGAGGTCGAACTGTTCAGGAGCCGAAACATCCGAAAGTCCACCAGAGCGGCTATTCATTCTACCTGAACTCATAAAGCACCTTGCTCTATCTGAGATAGAAATATGATCCTCTGAAGACTGCATTTCCAATGACAATGTCCACGTTACATTCGTCAAATCTGATTTTTTGGGGGTGTTTTTTTCAAGCACTGAATTGGAAGTCAGTATTGGCCTTCGGAAGTCGTTAAACATGTTTAATAAATATTGATGGGAGGAGCGTTGATTAGTTGTTGAAAAATATATTTCAAGCCTGTAAAAGAATCAGTTAACGTTTACATTGTTATAGCTCATGGATATGTATGCGGAGTGATACTAGTATTCGTCCGAGTAGCCTAATAGCACCTCTTCTTTAAGCATGTCATTCCACAAGGCCTCGGGAAAGTCCACGCCGTTCTTTTCCGCCATCTTCTCTACAATTTCGCGGGCCTCGTCCGTCCGACCTTTGACCAGCAGCCATCTTGGAGACTCCGTCACCAAACTGAAAGAAAGGATTTCAAAACCGTAGGATGTATTGCGATGGCGATTTGCCAATGGGTCTATACTGTATAAACACATACTCAGAGAGAGAGAGAGAGAGAGAGAGAGAGAGAGAGAGAGAGAGAGAGAGAGAGAGAGAGAGAGAGAGAGAGAGAGAGAGAGAGAGAGAGAGAGAGAGAGAGAGAGAGAGAGAGAGAGAGAGAGAGAGATACTTACAACCACAGTGGTAGCCAGACAATCCCAGGTAGAGAGATGATGAGTTGTAACATGGGCCAAGTCCGCACGAAGTAGGCTATGCCGCCCATGATGACGTATCCCAGCACGAACATACAGTACTCCAGCGTACCGACCAGCGTTCGCTTCGACGGCCCGACAACTTCTGACACTGTGTGAATTATTAGATAAAGAAATGTTCAAGACATCTTGGTAGCTTCTTAGACATGTTGATCTCCATTGTATGGGGCCCATGGACATGCAGGACAGGTAATGGGGAGTTAGTTAGCTGGACAAAATCAAAATGAATACACTATATCCAGTTTCGCAAACATATGAAGCCAAAATATGCTTAGCAAACACGAATACGACTTGTTATGAAGGAAAACAATAGCTAATGTGCTGTAAATGCAGAAATGTTCGCGGTGGTTTTATGCTCGCGGTTTTCGCTGTGAACTCTTCAGCCCACCTATGACTGTAGCGCTACCATTGTTTTAAACGTGAACTTAACACCAACGCTAACAATCCATTTTCTCCCTACCGCGAAATGAAAACCACGCGAACTTAAAGGCGTTTACAGTATGTGTCTTAGGGGGCCATGAAGGCATATCTTTGTTACTCAGTCTCAGAAGAGGCCATTTTATATCGTATGCAGCTTCATTTGAGAAAACACTTCTTTGTCGTTTGAGAGGGCATTAATGATTTGTGATTTAGTCACGACTTCAAGGGAATACGAAAGAAAATGTGGTGATTTGTGATTGGTCAGGAGTCCCAGGGAGAAGACATTTAGATGTTTGTAATACTGATTTGTGATTGGTCAGGACCTCCGAACATGACGTTATTTGAGCGGAAATTACCGAGAACGAAGCAGATGACGTAAGCCCCGACTCCGCTGGCGCCGATGAAGAACCGAAGCACCACGAAGGCGATGTAGTTGTGTGCGAAGGAACAAGCGATGCCACACAAACACTGGAGCGCAACAACAGCGAAGTACACGATTCTCCTACCGACTCTGAAATATAGAAAAACAAATAAACATCTGCATCAGCAAATACAAAAAGGTTAGCGTTTTAATTCAATTTATTTCATAACAATTTGGCTGGTTAGCTTGTAAAAGTTTGTAAAAGTTGATTTCCAAGGGGACCCAGCATATACAGGACAAGATATGTTACATACAGTCAGGAGACAAAAGTGGACAATATTTAGTTTGTCAAAACAAAATCATTGTCTATAAATCAAAGACGTCTTAGCCGTTCCAATTCAAACTCAATAGAGGTCAAAACTTGAAGTAGAAGAAAGTTGTAACCAATTCCTAACTCTCATGCTGATTGGTTTAGAAAAAAATAGATTATTTTTGAAGAAATCGTCTTACCGATCTGAAATGTCTCCGAAAACGAGGGAGCCGACCAAGAACCCAACCATGTAGATGGACTGCGCCATCTTGGCCAACCACTTGTTCCCGCAAACGATGTCGCTCTGTGAAAATATTTGTGCCTGTCAAATACAGCTGCAAAACCTTACAATTAGTATGCAAGCAGGTGTTCCTAACATAGGCCCGATTTACACGCGTGTTTTTGAGCAGAACTGTGCAAGAAGCCCCGACAGCGTTTCCTGGTAGGAAAACTCCACTTGAGCAGCCCAAAGCTTCTCACACACAGCCCCGAGTCGACTCCGAAAACTTGTGTAAATAGACAGCTAGATCACGATACAATCGCCCAAACTTGCAACTGCAATATCCCATTCATTGGGCGATTTAAGACATTAAAGAAACGCGTGATACTGGCATCGTTTGTCCGAAAGTAACTTTACAAAGTTTCAAGTCTTACCAATTCCCAAGGTGGCTATGAGGGCCCGGCGATAATTGTCTGTTAATTGACCCAATTATATTTTCTCTAACCCTTTGAAGGCTATCTACTCAATAATAACCCATTAAGACAATTTAAGGGTCAGACGATCACTTTATAATGTAATAGAGAGCAAGTCAGGTGCTAGGGAATCGATCAAATTTAAAGACAATCATTTTTCATCGTCAGCCTGGCAGATTGCTGGCTGTTCACATTCTACCATGGCAATTTCTGGACTAAAAATTGAGCTAATTTTTATAACTAGAAAAGAAACACCAAAACTATCTGTCATAAGCAAAGTGGCATTTCAGAACGTGCAGCGGGGTTGCCGAGTGTACCTCAAATTAAAGATTTAAGCACTACTCAGAAGGTACCTGTCATTTCTACATTGACATGTATCAAGTATGTGGGCTTCAAGAAGTACGAAGGCCCACGGCGACAACTTTTCTTCGCCTGCGCAAACCATTTCGTTACCTTCGCAGAAGTATGGTAACTGTACACTTTGACCCCAAAGAATTATACTTACGTCCTAAAGCTTCATTTAGTTGGTTACATTATGGTTATCGTGATTTGTATCAACATTTTCCGTATGTTGTTGCATTCAATCTTCTTTTATTACCTTAATTACAAATTATGTTTTGATTTACATCCTTTTAGTCTTGACGTCTTACCCCTCCCACTCTGATCTTTAGTTCATTTATCTAATTTTCGTGTTAATTCAGTTGTATATTTTGCTGTACAGTTAAGTTGATATATTCATATTCTTAAACTTCCTGGTCTCCAGGAATAGTAGTGAATGTATTCACTAATGGAGATCTAAATAAACCAAGCCGAAAAAACAAAACAAAAAAGGAGTCAATTATCAGAATTCTTCTCTTGTACCAAAGAGGACTTTGGAATTTCTCGTCACGGCGCAGTCGGAGGCAATTTGCCAAACCCGGCGGGAGTCCCAATCACAGCGGAGGAGAGGATGGGAGGGTGATCCTCCCGGGAGATCTTATCTGACCTCCCATGGAATCTTGGGCTGGTCACTAGTAAGCGTGCGAGAAACATTCCAGGCATACCAACCCGGCATAGCTGGGATCTATGGAACTAAATGCATAATATAACTGTTTGGCGCGCTCCTGAAGCGTCGGCAAAAAGAATATCTAAATAAGGCTGAGACGTACCTCCATCGTGATGCTGGCTTTGTACTGGCTCCGGTCGTAATCCCAGCCTGCATCGCACGGCTTCGTGGTCAGGTTCGACATCAGCACGTCAGATGTGTCGTTCAAACCACCATTGGAGAGAAGTGCATCCAAATCGTATCTGTATCAAACGTGTGCATGAAGACATAGTGGCATGAATGCTCATGTGTGTTGATGGTTATTAGCGTTAAAGTAAGGTTAATTTTGTTTTCAACACATCAACCTGTGACATATTGGCATGAATATCCTCATTTGTGTTGATGGATATCTTTAAGTAAGGTTAATTTTGTTTTCAACACCTATGACATAGTGGCATGAATGCTCATGTGTGTTGATTTATAGCGTTGTAGCAAGGTTAAATTTGTCTTTAACACGTGAACCTATGACGCACTACCGAAGTCACGTGTTCTTAAGCGGGTGACCTAGTCACCATTCTCCTTTGGTCAGCTTAGAGGTGTCCTACCCGGCCCAGTCTGCTAAGCACAGGCCTGTTTCTGTCAGCAGGCCTTTCGAGTTTTCGCCACGAGTAGCGAGGCTCTTAAGCACTAAGGACAAGGAAGGCTATTTAGCACTAAGGACAGGGAAGCTTATTTAGTAACAGGGAAGGTCCTTCAGCACTAAGGACAGGCAAGGTTCTTCAGCACTAGGACAGGGAAGGTCCTTCAGCACTAAGGACAAGGAAGGTTCTTCAGCACTAAGGACAGGGAAGGTTCTTCAGCACTAAGGACGGGAAGGCCCTTCAGCACTAAGGACAGGGAAGGTTCTTCAGCATTAAGGACAAGGGAAGGTCCTTCAGCACTAAGGACAGAGAAAGAACTTCAGCACAAAGGACAGGGAATGACCTTCAGCACTAAGGAAAAGGAAAGGTCCCTCAGCACAAGGGAAGTGAGCTAATTGAAATCAAGCCCGTACACCACCCCCGTGCGCGCTAATCTGCCTGGGCGGGCGGGCATCACTTCCAGCACCGTAGAGATACCGGAAAGCCCCCGATGGTATGATTAACAGGCTAGAAACGAGGGAAGTAACAGAGGAAGTGGGGAAGTTCTTATTACCGGAAGTAGGCCAATCCTAGTCTCTGCCAGACCAACCGCGCCGGCTATAGGGAGAACATTTGCCGGGGGACTTTGGCCATGGAGGGTTTCATTCGCAGGCGCAGTTAGGATTGCCTATTAGACTCTCTCACCGCAGCCGACTCCCTTCATACAAGTCACTCTATTTGGCCAATTTCTACTATTTTCCCAGCGATCCGCGGAGCCTGGTAGAGGCTAGGCCCATCTTGTGCCAAGGTAGAACTTCCCATTAACGCCATCAATAAACTATTACGCCGGCAAAATAATTCTTAATAAGGGCAATGTGTACAACCTACTCCACCACCTTTATGACAGCACCATCAACTAATTATGCTGTAAAACAAGTAATTGGCCCATTGATTGCACTTCCTTTGCCGGAATCAGGTCAGTCCGGTACTCAGACTGTAGCCTCTACCAGGCTCTGCTGATCGCTGCGAAAATAGTAGAAATCGTCAAAATAGAGTGAATAGTATGCCAAGGGTACTCGGCTATGGAAGGAAGGTCAATAGGCGACCCATCCGCGGAGCTTGGTAGAGGCTACTCAGAATACTTGATCCAATCAGAGCGAAGCTTTTGAACACATCTAGGGTCGATAAGTACCTTGCCCCTCCCCAGAAGTTTCTTTATGCATAATCAAAGGAAGCGTTAAGTCTAATTCTAAGGTTCAGCGTTCAGGGAAACCCCCCAGCTTACGCACCACACCCTTATCAAGCTGCAACATTGTATCTTTAATTATCATGACACATGAGCCAGAAAATTACATTTTGGGGGTGAACGTAACCAAAACATGCCACCCGGAGACATACACAGGCCTAGAAAAACATCCACGGAGAGTAAAGCAAGAAATCATGGTACCATTAGCCTGTTGTCCTTTTAGCAGAGATTGTGGCACCAGTAACCTGTTGTCCTTTTAGCAGAGATTGTGGTACCATTAACCTGTTGTCCTTTTAGCAGAGATTGTGGTACCATTAGCCTGTTGTCCTTTTAGCAGAGATTGTGGTACCATTAGCCTGTTGTCCTTTTAGCAGAGATTGTGGTACCATCAGCCTGTTGTCCTTTTAGCAGAGATTGTGGTGAACGTTTTTACCTACAGGTATGATCAGTCATTGAACCTTTCAAATGACACGGCTACTGTGTTTACCAGACTCGTAACTGGCCCTATTGCTGGCCAAGAGAGCAATAAAAAAAGACATGTAATAAGAAAAAAAAACGGCCGGAGGGAGTCTGCAACTGAGGCTAACTCTTAACTTCGTCACCAGACTTTGGCGAGCCTACACCCCGCGCTCCTCGGCTGTCAAAGAGCCATGGGCCGCTTACACCACTGAGCCTTCCTCGGGGAATGTTTTGCCCCGCCCCGAGAGAATACTGACACGGTAACAGCACCGAGAAGACCCGGGTCAGGCCGACGATGGGTTGATGGCTCAGTCCCAGGAGGCATTGCTGGCACAAACATCTTATACTGGCCTTCTGGCATGTGTCAACATGCAAAAACAGGGCCTGGTGTTTTGATAGCCGTGGAGGCCAAGCGTTATGCCATGTGTTTGTGCTGAAAGTTGTATTTTGTTGCAAAGAGCTCTCTCAAAGAGGTGTTTTACAGCTTTGATTTTACACAGAGAACCCAAGTTTTACGCTCTGCAGTATTAGAAGCATATCGTAAAGTTGGCGAATTTTGAAGTGCTACAGTCTACAGATTGCCGTGGTAAGTTGAAGTGAAACTACAAATCATAGAGTAACCGCTGCGTATTTTGACATATAGGTCTTCCATCTATTCATTGATACCTTTAAAAGTTCGTAAAGAACTATTCACGTGAACTTTTTACCGCTCTTCCGTCTGCGACGAGTACACCTACCACTGAATGTAAGACCCATTTACGACAAACTACCAGGGACCTGCGCTGTCTTATAGTTATATTTGTGTTGTCTATCGGTGACTTCCACAGACATTTAATGCAAGGTATGCAGGCTGTTGTAAAATGGTTTAATCGATACCTCTTACAAGATAATATGCGCATAGACAATGTGGAAAGGTGCTAGAAATACACGATTTAACCTGCAAATGTTGAAGACTAAGTGGCAGAGCGCTAGCCTTGTGAGACGACGCGAAATTTGATTCATGTTCATAAAAGTATGTTTTCTTGATTTCAGACCAACTCAAGCAGTGAGAATCTATAGTCCTGCCCAAAGAGTGACGATGACTGGAACGCAACTTTTACAAATTTGGCCTGAACATATTGCCGCAGACTAAAAAGCAAGCTCGAGAAATAATAAAGGCCACGCATTAGCATTAATCTAAGTAGACTGCCACTACCATTTTCTTTCGACAAAGGAAACTCAACTATGTATAATTCAGGATTACGTTCTAATTGGTCATTTCTTTTCTGATAGCATCTAAACTATAAGGAAAGGACCACTAAAGGAAACTCTTTCCAGTATCAGATTGTTCATTACAAGCACGAAATGCCGCTACACAGCTACAAACTTCATTACCTTGATGCTATCACAGCAGAAGGGCGTTTACATATCCAGCACTTCGGTGGTACAACTTGGAAAACTGATTAAACACTTAATAGTTTGAGAAGGGAAGCTTTTTTCGTGCTCTGAGAATGTGCCCTCGAATTCTCAACCATCTCTCTTAACCTTTAGTACACTGAAGTCGTTTAGCACCCAATTTCCTATTGGTTACAGAGTTAGGCAGCAGGGAGAAGGTTAAAATCGGTCACAGTAACAACACTTTTCGAAGAACTGTTCGAAAAAGACTGCCGACCAAATGACCATTGGTGTGCAAAGTTAATCCTTTAGTTGATCAGCTTTGTTTTGCCTATCCCTTATAGCTGTAATTAGTTTGATTTCATGTTAAAACTAGAACATCTACGTCAGGTATCTCTGTTTTAGCGAAACTGGTGAAATTCATTCGAAAACAATGAAGAGAAAAACTTATAAAAAAGATTCTGAGACGTTTCATTGCCACAAGTGAAAACCCTTCGAGATTGTATTCAATGGCTGAAACAACAACAACAACATAGCAAAACTTTTAATACATAGTGACAATTTCAGCGTAAGCACGAATATACTTAAACATATGGAGAGAGAGACGGTGTAAGAAAGAGAGATGGTAATGACATCACCACCAAAACCATCTAGACAACTAAGATTACAAGGATTGATCAGGAAAACTCAAACCTTTCACAGCTGCTTCGTACAGGATTCCCATCGTCGTCCTCCGTCCACGGGATGGTCATGTTCAGCTTCTCGGGCTCGGTCCAGTTGTACCGGGCCGCCAGCGCGTTCCCTTCGGGCGCCCTGCACCGGTGCGCCGGCGTGGCGGCCAGGAAGACCATCGCCATGGTGTGCATCCCCATCGTCAACACCGGGAGATACAGGAAGAAGCACATCTTCTTCTGGTAAGTTCCAAACTCACCGACATGTTTGAGGATTTTGTCGTAATCAACCATTTTAACAGTGCTTTGGTCAACGAGGTAAAACTGTCCTTCCTAATAATTTCAGGTCTGTTGATGCACGTCGAATGGACGAACTTCCCCGAAGCTTCAAACTTATATAAACTCTAGCTTCCAATTAATTAATGATTTCGTTAATTGGAGTTGAAAGATGTGTCATCCGGTAAGATTGATATGTTCGAGTCACAGACTTTTACAGGTAAGATCAATAATAATAAAATACATTTATTGTACTCAAGGGCCTAGGTACACATCGCGAATCGTATGCCTTAAGAAACACATAACACACATATATCAAGAAAACTATAAACAACAATACACGAGTTAAACATATATAGTACACAAAAGTGTTAGACTAAGCTAAACGAGTATAGTCAACTCCTTCTCGTTGCTTTGCACATGTGTAAATGTGGGAATAGATAATGTTTCTTGTACAAGGTTTGTCTAAGCTCATCAAAATCAATAATCAGTAAACTCCATATTACTTGACTATTACAATTTGTATCCAAGCTGCTTTATATGAGTCCTCTACCTATGCCTTATTACCTTTTCTTTATAGTCAATTTTTTAAGAACGTTATTCTAGTGTCACCTCAATTTCATTGATCTTTCTTTTAATTTGGAACCGCTCACGTCTTTGCGAGTGACACCATGTAAGATTGTAGATCTGACACTTGATACATAAAGGCGGGTGAGCTAATTGTCATTAATGACTACTTAAAACACACAAACTATACTTCATGCATGCATTATTTACGCTAATTGTCCAGCAACGCGCCCTCAATTCCCAACTGGGTTATTCTAATTGATAACGGCAGGAAACTGGGGCATAGTTTAAGTTTCCTCCTAGATTCCTACATTCAACCAATCAGGCCACGTCATCCATCCCTGGTTGCTAGTCTGATATCCTGAAAGTTTAGGGGGTTTTCCTAACCAATCCGGATGCTCGTAACATCACAAATCGTCTACGGATCATGTCGTCATGGCACACCAACTATCATTCAACAGAGACGAGGGGCGGTATAAACTTCCAGTCACTTTTGACCGTCACGTGTTAGTGATACCTTTGCGACCATTTTTCCGATAACTTACTGCTTTTGCATAATCTCGAAGCAGATCTACCAGTAGCAAGACAGAATCAATGGAGACTATCTTTTGCAAGACAGTATCAATCGTGACCATCTTTTGCACTCCCCCAGCGCTTTGTTTACTTCTATCGCCTGTCTCAACGTTTACATCCGTCGTGACAGTGTTTGCACTGAACATATGTCGTACATGTCACTATGCATCCTCAGCGTAGCCCGCTTACGTTCAACAGAGACTACCATACTCTCCCGTATGGCAACATACAGATGAAGTACAATATGACAACACGTACTTAGTTGAGTGAACTCCTTCGAGGTCAATAGAAACATTTGCGCTGCTCTTCTTCTGGTATCGGAATACGTAAATTATTTAGGAAAAAAATACCAAACCGGCAGACTCAATGTCTCCAAAATGTAACTTGATACCGTTTTCGAACTCAATGTCAAGGGGTATGCGTTGTGCGAGCGTAAATTAAGAATATCAACGATAAACAGGATACGAAACAGGGATCTGTGGTACTTTTTACATAAAATTTTGCAGAAAATCTAAAACTTTTATCTTCAAAGTAAAACAAGATTTACGCTTATTTCCTAGACTTTGCGGAATAGCACAACACGTTGAAGACGATGTAGATATATCGATGTTCAGTTTCTTCATCTTGACAAAATAACATCCTTTGCATTCAAATGCTACACTGCAGCTTCTCTCTGTTGTCTATGTGGATTCATCTATGTCTCTGCAATGGACCCCAATAATTATGATAACATGAGTCCGTTCCATAACAACATTTAGACTGCTTTATTCTGATCACAGGCAAAGACAAACGTCTTGCCTGGGTAAGTTTCTTGGGGTCTTATGACTCTACTAGTATTTGCTATTTCTATGCCACGAATTAGGAATGAATGTCAACACACATTACACCCAATCATTGTTCTAAAAACTAAATGAAATCTTATTTATTCCTGTCCTTGCGCAATCTCCATGTTCAACTGTCTTGAATCTTTTCGTTCACTGTTTCTTTTATATATGTATTTGATTAGAGTCCACTCTTTTCACTTCTAGAGTCTTTTCAATTTGGTGGAGTGACTACATAATTGCTAGTCCTTACTAACAGAGAAAATATGATACTGATATACTAGTTTATGATCTAACATGTTATTTCAATTGCCTACGGTTCAAAATACCGGCTTCTATAAAGCGCACATTTTTAATGTACAGACCTAAAAAAAACATCAAAGCTGGTTTTGTATACATAATGATTAGAACACGTTTGCCGACACAGAATATCATTGCTAAACAAAACTACAGCGTATTCAATAGCAGTTACTGAGATAACATACAATATTATGGAGTAGTATAGAAAGGCTCATCATTTATTTCACGTCATTTTTTACATTGTCTACAGCTTTCAACCCAGGAAAAAAATTCTTAAGGTTGGGGTCAAATTACGAAACAAAAATTATGAGATTCTTCCATAAACGTTTTTTCACATTCTTGAACTTTTTGTGTTACATACATTCAAATAGAGTCCAAGCCAACTAATGAATTCTAAGTCTATGCAATCTTCAATAGTAACTCTTAACCAATTAACAAGGTTTACCTTGTAAAATCTGAACAACAAAATCCTTTGCGTACTCTGATACACATGTACGTCAGCCTTGCGAAAAAAAGGCATAAAACACCATCACAGCCTCGAAACTAAAAGAACTGTGAATATGATCAAGAGCATCATCTGATATACATCAGTTAATGAAAGAAAAAAATAATACCCCCACAGCCTTGAAACTTCAAGGAAATGTATAAGTAATTCTGGTCAAGTGCGTCATATGATAGGGTGATATACGTACAACACTATCCCAGCCTTGGAACTTTAAGGAAGTTCCATTTTGCGTGGAAAAATGGTTGTAGTGTTGATGCCTGATGTGGTCACCACCAACTGTCCACCTGGTCCCAATGCAATACCCTCGGGCCGTGCCATGTTAACGACTGTCCGGACAAATTCTCCGCGGCTTGTGAACATGTCTACCCGTCCGCTTTGCCAGCCAGTTGCAACGATGATGCGGCCCAAGGCATCCGTAAGAATACCTTCAGGGTACATCAGTTTCTCTTGATCGGTTCCACAGCCTCCAAATTTGAGTAACAACTGCCCGGTGTGATTGTAGACGCGGACATGGTGCGAATATGTCGTAACAAGGATATTTCCCTCCTTGTCTGATGTGACGTATTTGAACTGTTCTTGTTGTTCCCGAAAACTCCGGTAGAGGGTGCCGTTTGGGTGGAACATCATGATTACGTCGTTGTTCACCACGATGATTTTATCATTGCGAGCATCCACGGCAATGTGAGGATAGGGAGCCAAGGCTTGTAGGTCAAACTTCCTGACCGACTGGCCGCCCAGGCTGTATTGTACAACATGTCCGGGACCGTAAGAATGACAGACCTTCCCTAGTGCCCACAGATGACCCTGTTCGTCTTTAGCGATATCGCAAGGTAGCATTGATTTTGTTTTCCCATTTTCATTCGGCACCATCGTTTTGAAGAGGCGGGTACGTGTCCCAACCATGCTGTAGACTTGGATTCGTTTGTTGAAGTAATCAGTCACGAATATCTCATTGTCAGCAGACACAACCACTCCATGATTATACTTATACTTTAAGTCTATTCCCTCCATTCTAATGATAATCTTCTCCTGCTTAACCCTCCCATCATTGGCTTCTGAAATGATAAATAACAAAGTGTAAATACATCCTTCAATCACCCTCAATACATACATACAGAGAGTTAGAGAGACACTGAAAGAAATGGTTACATCATTACGTTTCACAATAGTTCGTACATCATTCATACATACATGTTCGTGCTTTTGGATCACTATTATTCTCCATCTATCCCTCATTTGTATCAATGCATTTTACCTTGTACATGGTTGGGCGTTGATGGCAATATTGTGTCTTGTGGGTTGCCGGAGGTCGATGGCAGTGTGACAATTTGTGGTGGTAGTATGGGAACCTGGTTGTCGCTGGAGGTTGAAATCAGTGTGGCATCTTGTGGGTTGTTGAAGGCCAATGGCAGTGTGCCATTTTGTGAGTTGTTGGAGGCCAATGGCAGTGTGGCATTTTGTGAGTTGTTGGAGGCCAATAGCAGTGTGGCACCCTTTGGTCTGTTGGTTGTTGGCAATGTGGCATCTTTTGTGATGTTGGATGCGGATTGCAGTGTAGCCCCTCGCGACCCTTTGGAGGTCGATGGCAGTGTGGCACCTCGTGGGACGCTAGAGGTCGATGGCATTGTGGCACCCTGTGAATTGTTAGACAATGTAAAGTTTGCCTGGCAGAGAATATTGATTTAGAGTTGTCAGACCACCGTTTCTCTGATGACAACAAACATTTCCTACTTAAATGGCAATCAAACATAAGTTACCGGTGCACAATGCCAATATAATAGTATAACACTACAGTACATTTTGAAATCTTAACCTATGTCAACAGTAGTGGTATCAACCCTTCATACAGACTTCTCAGTTAGCAAAAGAAAATAAGTGAATGAGTGAGTGAGTGAGTGAGTGAGTGAGTGAGTGAGTGAGTGAGTGAAAAGAAAATGAACAACAGCTCACAATCTGAAGACCCTGCGAGCTGGTATTAAACAGGTATAACCAGGTAAGGATTCCGGCTGTGATCAACACCACTAGGATGGCAGCTACCAATACGGTAACGCCCACCCAACGACGTCTGCATCCTGAAATAGACGTCATCATAGTAAATGTTGACGGAATAGGAAATGTATTCTGTATAGTGAGCGGAAAAGAAAATGCAGTCTTTGTAGATTATTTTCCAAAGGTATGTAGAAATTTCTGGCAGCAAACAACAAGTTTCTTTGGTGACAACATTTGGTACCTTATTTTAGTAAATGAGAAATGGTTTAATTCTGATAGATTTCTTGGCTAGAAAATCATCATGGTTCACGAGAATGAAGACCTTCGGATTTTGCTATCTGATCATGGTTACACAAGATATGATTTCACAAATGGCATAGATGACATTTGCTAGCTTACTTTAATTGCATGCTGCTAAGGAATATCATTTTCTCACATGACATTTGCATCATCTTGGTGTGGTGTGTAAACGTGCATTGATTTTAGTATCAGCTAGCAATGATGTTCACCACAGCGTATACATTGCTTTAATGGTAGTCATCAGATCTACGTATACGTTCATACAAAAATATGAGCTTCTAAGCATGATCTTGGACATACCTGATGCTTGTATGCCTGGGGGATCAGAGGATGATTCTGTGCTGTCAGGTTGAGAACAGGGTGGTACAGCTGTAAAATTGGTTTGACCAGACGAAGATGCTTGGCTTGGAGAAGCTGTTGTGATGGTCTCCTCGGTGGCATTCTGCTTCGGTGCCGTTCTCTCTGTGTCATCTTGTAGCAGGGTACGTGAGGTTGACGCGTACATGTGGTTATCCTGCAGGCAAGATGGCGCTCTGGATATTGGCTGTAGGATGATGATCTCCGTTGCCAATGGAGCAACTCCAATCGCTGCATTTCTACCTTCCTCCCTTTCAAAGTGGCCTGACTCACATGCCGACTCTTTCTGAGATTGAAGAGTGTCTGGGGCGGTTTGTTCATCTGTATACGTTTTCCGATGTCCAGACTGCAGCAGGGGAAGTCGAAAAATGCCCATTGCTGATTTCAGTACATTGAGTGCAGCATTTTCTTTCTTGTGTTCCCCCGAACCCGTAACGATCTTGCCATCGCTGTTACGATCAACGTCTATGGTACTCTCCATGCCGTTGATTTGTAAGCAAGAAGGGGCATAATTAATTGGTTTTGAGGCATTGGCGCGGCGTTTTGACGACGGAGTGCCTGTTAAGCTCTCCATGACTCTTGGACCACCACCTTCAGCGAAGGACACGGAATCCGTCGTTTGGTCGTCATGGATACGGTCTGAGGTTGCGTATTTAGGACCATCGTGGAGACATGACAGCAGCTGAGACATTGGTCGAGAAGATTCGCTACTGAGGGCAATTAGTGAGACTGGCTTTGTGAATTCATCTTCTTCGTTATTGCCTATCTCAGACTTCATGAGGCTGTTAAAAGAACTGTCTGTTTTAGAGATGTCAGTCTTGTCCATTGAAAGGCGAATGTTTTCGGACTTCTCTTCTCTAGCAGCAATAGACTGCCAGCCGCCAGGAACTGCCACTGCATTCTGGTAGGTGTGA
Organism: Branchiostoma lanceolatum; assembly: GCA_035149815.1. Taxonomy (NCBI): domain Eukaryota; kingdom Metazoa; phylum Chordata; class Leptocardii; order Amphioxiformes; family Branchiostomatidae; genus Branchiostoma; species Branchiostoma lanceolatum. Next base: position 13,890,545 of record CM068877.1, on the reverse strand, counting down.
TCTGACATTGCTGTATCGCTACTTGTGAGGAACGTTGGGAGAAGCGCTGGTAAATTTTGGTAGTTATGAACTGTCGTTTTGGTAGCATTACTGCTGGTGGGAGCTGTGGGAATCTGAGGTCTAGCGTCGCCAACATTTCTGCTAGTGTTCAAGTTGTCAGTAGAGGTTGCATCTTGCATGAAGAAGTTGTCCTTTTCCTGGCTAAAGAAGAACACTACGCCTCGTCTCTTTTTCTTTTCCCAGCTTCCTTCCCGCACGTGTCTCCTCTTCTTTCTTTCTTCAGGTCCATATCGGAAAGCGCCAGGGTTACACTTTACGTTCTGGTAAATGCGCATCGGCACTCCCGCACCGAAGACAGCCAGTGAGCATACTGGTGTCATATTATCATCTTCGTCGCTCCAGAAGGTGCCAGGCTTCTCGTTATAACAGGAGGGCGAACGCCAACTCTCTTTCTCGTAGGAGGGCGTCGGTATTGCAGGAGCGCAGCTGTGGTTGTATCCCAGAACCGTTGGTGTGGTTGCGTCATTTTCTTGGTCATAGGCTGGCACAGATTTTGTATAACCTGAAATGTTGGAATCTGGAACCTTTGAGGCACCTTTCTCCTCCGACAGACGCTGTTTGAAAGGCAGAAATGGCAGCTCATTCTGTTCTTCAGGACTACCAAGCATTGAATTGCATGATAGACTTGTCTCTGTGTTCTGATATACGACATTTGAGGGCAACGTCTCGTGCTCAAGGACAATAGTTTCAGTTTGAAGGTCCGGGTAGGCAGTAGATTCTAGTCTATGTTCATGCACGTGTACAGCCAGGGCTTCCGTTTTGTGTTCTGCGTCATCAAAACGCGTGGAAACGTCATGGTCATGAGGATCGAGAAGAAACTGCATGTTTGGTACTGAAGCGCCATCCGGTTGTGTATAAGAATGGCGGTTCTCGCTATTGCCCACAACCAGTCGGGGCCACATCGGCTTTTCTCGGTCTTTTCCGTTGAGAATTCTCGACGCCATTGTTAGCTAAAATGGAATGAGATTTGAAAAACCAACGAAGATAAAACTTTCCAACGCCAACGGCAAGAAAAGTTGTTCCACGAAGGTTAACTCATATACATTGTTCCAAATTTTCAAGACAGATTTCTTGGTAGATTGCATGCATCATTTCATGACATTGCACCCCCAAATATTAAAAAGATAAAATACAATTTCAAAACATTATTCGGGTAACTCCCATATGTTCAACTGGTGTTGCACAATTATATGTTTTATTCATTGCATATTGATAGCTGAAAATAGATCAGCATTTCTAATCTTTGTATTTGTACTATCTTATTCCGTGAACAGTTTACCAATGGGCCACCATTAAAGTTAACACAACGGTACATTCCTTTTCTATGTAACTTCAATTTGTGCAACTAGAATTATAAAGCATGAGGCAGAGCTCCATGTTTTTTTTAGATGTTTTGTGCTTTTTGATAACATACATTACTTTTCACTCATTGTCTACGGCTAGTCGCACCACATACTTATTAAAATCCTATTGCGCAAGCGCGTCTTCCCCGAACGTGCCACTCACCCCAAACGGAATTGTACGAAATTCATACGTACATGTAAGCAGATTCGATTATTCAAAGAAGTGAATGTTGTAACAAAGTTAACACAAAACCGGCAAATGTCGAATATTTTCTGTCCATACTACAGAAATGTCAAGAGTTACCTGTATTTTGCTGGTGAGGGGCTGGGATCTCTGTATCTGTTACAGTCTACGGTCTGCCTGGCGTGCGCCAGTCTAGTGGCTAGCACGTCCGCTTCTGGATCAAAAGGTTGACGAGACGACCCGTTGGTTTTGTTAGTTCCTTGCACGTTTCTGGTAGAAGTTGAAGTCCTTGCCAGGTGTTAAAGAACCCTCTTATTCAGTAGGTATATACGCCTCGGTTTTCGATGATGTTTTGAGCCCAGTTTGCAACCTCCACAAAAAGTGGGGGAAGGGGGCTACTATGCCATGTACCGAGCTGGTGTATCATAGCAGATAAAGGCAACGGTGTAAGGGGGCAATGCGACTTACCGGAAAAGAACGACAAGCGGGTGATACCTCCGAGCCTCTGCCTTCGATATAAGTGACGACTGAGCGCACGCTGTGTGCCGCGGGTTGGTGTATCTATATTAGACGGCTTTTATGATTACTGTTTCTCTCTTTCTGTCTAATCCCGCTGATTACTTTTCTTGCCGTGGATTAGTCTACAATAGCTACGTCAAACATGACTGCCAAACAAGTTGGTGCTATGGTGATATCACGTACTGGCTGCGAGCTTGCTCGAGGCGCCCCAAAACACGTTACGCAGCCAGACGACCAGAGGGTATATGTAATATTGGTCCTTCTTTGTGGCGGACTTTCTTTCTTTTTTATCTATTCATTTACTTTAACAATCTTGGATCAGATGGGTAGTCCCTTCAGCCTAATACCTGGCCTGCACAAGAGCTTGCCCCAACTGGTTTCAGCTGCAACAATACAACACTGCCATCTGCAGTTCACACTTACCATGCCAGGTACAGAATGCAAACCTAGGGCAAAAATATCAATAGGTAAAGGTAGGTAAAGAGAGCTCCATATAGCAATGGGTTGTTTTCCACTGAGTCTAGGGCACAGTATTAGAAGGAGGAGCCCAACCCTCTCCTTCCACCGCCTTTTACCACTCCAACCGACGTCAAACTACTACCGGATGCCAAAGATAATCCCGGCAGCGGAAAACGCCTTCCGCCCCGCGTAGAGCGCCCGGTCTATTACGCCCGGCCTAACGACAATCTATAGTATTCTAGACTGAATTCCAGGTTAGGCGGGCCTAGGGTTGGAGTTATCTGGACAAGTCATGTACTTCATGTAACGTTCGGACGCGAAATACCTTAACGCATGTTGAAATTTGGCGGTTAACAGGACATCGTCCTAAATACGTCCCACGCATCGCCCAGATGAACACAGTTAAAATTGACAGACATCCAGTGAAACACCAATATCTGGGGTATAGTAGCATAATGCCTACTCTCCTAGCAGAGGAGGGGTTCCGGCTGGTTTTTGACGTGTTTTAGGCGTTTTTGTCGTGCTTTCTACTCTGCTTGGAGAGTGGCATATGCCAACAATTCTTTGGGAAAAAAAGGAACATCCTGTCAGCAGTGGCAAGTGGCCTGAGGCCTGGACAACTTCCGTAGTTATCCCCCTCCCAAAGAAGGGCAACCTAAAGAAATGCTCGAACTATCGTACCATAAGCCTGATCTCACACCCAAGTAAAATTCTCCTGAAAGTCATTTTGAACCGGCTCCAGCCACAGGCCGAGCAGATACTTTCTGAAGAACAAGCTGGATTCAGGAAGGGCAGGTCCTGTGCCGAACAGATCTTCAACCTTCGCCTGATCTGTGAGAAGTACAGAGAGCTTGGGAAACCGGTGTACCACACTTTCGTTGACTACAAGAAGTGTTTTGACAGAGTATGGCAGGACGGTCTGTGGGCAGTGATGCGCCGGTTCAACATTAGCAGGGGGATTGTGAACTCCATAGAAGCACTGTACAAGTCATCACGAAGCATGGTCATGACAGGGGGAGAGTTCAGCGAGTGTTTCCCTACGTCAGTGGGAGTTCGCCAGGGTTGTCTCCTTTCGCCCACACTCTGCAACATATTTCTGGAGAACATTATGAGAGAAGCCCTAGCACCAAAGGTGTCACCCATCAAACTTTCAGGACGCATGATAACTCACCTTCAATTTGCTGATGATGTAGACTTGCTGGATGGTTTGAAAGAAGATCAGCAACTCCAGACCAGCAGCCTGGACTCCACAAGCAGGAGGTATGGTATGGAGATAAGCCTTGAGAAGACCAAGTGCCTTGTATCTGGTCCGTCAGACACCACAGCCCAAGTCACAGTGAGAGGTACAGAACTGGAACAAGTCAGTGAGTTCACTTACCTTGGCTCTGTCCAGACAGAAGACTGTGGTTCAGCCAAAGAGGTGAAAGTCAGGATTGCTAAGTCAACCCTTGCACTGTCAAAACTTAAACACATTTGGTCCAGTCATAACATCTCCATGTCAACAAAGATCCGTCTACTACGTTGCCTTGTGTTATCGATATTCCTGTATGGCGCTGAGTCGTGGACACTAAATGCAGAAATAGTGAAGAGAATCAACGCGTTTGAAATGAACTGTTATCGCAGACTGCTACGAGTCCACTGGACATCACACACCACAAACAAAGAAGTCAAGAAACGCATCCACACTCTGCAAGGCCCACTTGACAGTTTCTTGTCCCTAGTTAAGAAGAAAAAACTGCAGTGGTTTGGGCATGTGTCTAGGGCAAAAGGCACACTTTCACACACAATTCTTCAGGGAAAAGCGGAGGGTGCGCGGCCGCGGGGACGTCCCCGTCGGTCGTGGATCACAGACCTAAAGGAGTGGAGCGGTCATTCAGCCAACCATATGACCAGACTGGCGGAAGACCGCCAGCAGTGGAGAACCTTTACTGAACGCTTTGCTGCCCCGACGGCTGACTAAGCTATGGGAGAGAGTGAGTGAGTGAGTGTCAGCAGTGGAGAAATCAGACTGGAGATTTCTCCACTGTTGACAGGATCGTCCTGTCAGCAGTACAATTAACAGGATCGTCCTGTCAGCAGTACAATTTTTTCTCCTGCTGACAAGATGATCCTGTCAGCAGTACAAATTGTTCTACTGCTGACATGATGATCCTGCCAATAGCCTTAGGCAAAAGGCGGTGGAAAGAGATGGATGTGCTCCGTCTTCGAATTCCAATATCGTGCCTAGACACAGTAGGCCTCTATGGGACTACTCTTGCCTATCACTTTTAGTAATCTAAGTGTCCATTCTTTCTCCTTGATATCGTTGCTTATGACGCCTTTACGTGATCAAATAGTCTGTCCCGCAAACGATGAATGAAAAATGAATATTGATAACAGTACACAGTATCAATCTCTGCCACGCATGTATGTACATAAGGAGGTAGACTAATCTTGACCAAGACTCTTTGAAAAGCTGCCACGGGCAGAAATGTACAATAACCTGTCTGGGCTCTACCCTGTCCAAGTGTCGCGTTTTCCCCCCACACTTACCGGTATACCCCGGGTTGGATAAGTGGTGGGTTGTGGGTAATTTGTCACTAGACGTAACGCAACAGTTCCAGAGTTGGTACATGTAAGTGCAGGTTCGGTGAATGTTCTGTCAGCACCCAGGTGAATCCTCGTCCGCATGTTTCGTTTATCTATGTATTTATCTATTTGCGTATTTATGCATTGGTTCTGCTGGCAAGGACGACGACATACAGCCAAGGCTGCATAACTAACAAGTGGCCCCGCCCCTCGTTCTAAACAGGCGCTGTGATATTCCTCCTTTGCAGTCTTGTTGTGTTGAGGGTCGGCAACATCTGCTCGTTGTTTGCAAATCTGAAGACAGAAGAGATACTCGGGGTTTCATCGATAACTCCACCGTTGATTCAAAAGAAAAATATAGATTCCTTAACAACAAGGCCGACAGACGCTACCCAACCACTGCGCCGAACTAGCAAAAAGACAAGTAAGTAAACACAAACAACCTGCTTTATTTTTCTTAAGCTTTTAAAAATAGTTCATGAGATTCTTCATCATCTGAATCGTTGGGTGACATATAGTGAGTCGAACATGTGTCAGATATATATAGAGGGCATCTACTCAGTATGGTATATATCACCTGAAGAGCTTAACCTCGCGTCCATTACTGTAAATGTATTTAAGTTCGCGTGGTTTTAATCTTGAGCTAAGGGGAAAATGGAGTGTTCGCGATGGTTTTAAGTTCACGGCAGCGTTAAAGTCACACAGTACTAATTGTATTGGACAAAAATGTTCGCGGTGGTTTTAAGTTCGCGTTGAAACGGTCGCTGCGAAACATGTAACCATCGCAAACGTTAAACATGTCTGCATTTACTGTATCCCTTGCACCAAAATATTGCATAATCAATATTCTGTTTTCGCTGGATGTGACTTTTCAGATTGTTCAAAATTCAACTTCAAATATCCTTTCATATCTGTTTAATAGAATATCATGAATATCAGTTTGCAACACGTTCTGTCAGCGTGGGATTACGTCTCAGACAATCACTAGCGCCATTTTGTTTTATCAAAGCATAGATTTGATCGAATATCAAAGCTTTGCCTTCGTGTTACGTTCACCCTTCTCAGCCGATATCGCTCAGTACGTTACTTCCCATACAGGCCCTGCTGATTTAAGCAGTAAAATCGCTTCTGGCGACGTCATCGATCGACACTCGCTCATGAATAATTATTGAGCTACCCTTATTTGGCACCGTGAAACAGCCGTTATTTTGTCCTGAACCCAAAGTAACGATGTAAGACGTAACATGATTGGTTGATAACTTCCCAGTGTCCTTTGCGGGTTTGTTCTAGATGAGCTTGCAGTGCAAACCCTCTGATTGGCTGAAAGTTGTTTTGGTGGTGACGTAGCCAGAAGTAATTTGACCGACCTGAATCAGCAGGGCCGGTATGTGCCCTGGAGGTAACGTACCGAGCGGTATCGGGTCGGCTGAGGAGGGTGGTTACGTTCGCCCACGCGTGTTATACGATGTGTTACTAAGTTACATAATTCAAATGCTCCAAAACAGTATGAGAATTATATCTTCGTTATTGCAATTGGGACATTGATTTCCTTTGAGGCATTAGTAAACTGATTTCTCGTTCTTAGGTTGCCTCTTTATTTTGACTGTACGACAGCCAAGAATGGCTTCAAGAATTCCGCGACTTCCAATCGGAAGATTCCGAAAAAGGCCGAAGTTGCCGAGACTTGCTTTGGACGATGTCGAGAATCCCCATGCCAACCAACTACCGGATGGTACTTCAGCACCAACCGTGCAGATTCTTCCCATTCCGCATGCGCAAGAGGTTTCCCAGTTGTCCGATGACGAACACACAACGAGAGCTAAAAGCGCAAACGATGTCAAAGTCCAAGTGCAAAGATCAGAGCCTCCTATCGAGTACTACTCAGTTGCCTACCTGAATCCTACAACTGGGACCACCAGTGCGCACGAAAACGTGCCTCCAAATGTCCTGAACCCCAGGACAGTCCACGGCCATCAGAACACAGAGCCAAGTCTCAGTGGACTTCCCTGTGGTGGTTCCGAAATAGAGATCAAGTCCCGGTGCCTACCGGTCCAACAGAGTCAGCTAGAACAAGCTGATGTAGCCATAACCCAGGAAGATGATGCAGTCACTCCAACGAACATACCACAATATCCCGGTGGCCCAAGGCGCAGGCCCGGGGATGACAAAGAGAGATGGCACCCGCGTTCCTGTCTGGACGAGGACATCTCACATCTTTACTCGTCGAGCGACGAAGATGATGATGACACGACACCAGAAACCTCACTGGCTGCCTCCATAACAGATTTCGGAGAATTAGGGGCCACTATTGAGAATGCTGATGGCATTAACAGCGATGGAAAGAACAGCTGTTCGAAAAGAGATAAAGTCTCTGCTGACTACGTGAATTCTAGTGAATTTCCTGACCAAGAAGTCGACATAGCTGCACCAGAGATTGTCCCAACTGGCCTCAGCAGTAGTGATACAACATTAACAACGCCAGTTCACACATACCAAAACGCAACAGAGATTCAGATTCCCATAACTGCTTTTAAAGGCAGCGACACAACAATTCCAGTTCACTTCTATCAGAATACAGGGGTAGAGCCTGGCAGTTTGTGGCAAAAGAAGGAGAGGCGAAACGTTAGCTTCTTCCTACACGAGAGTGACATCTTCGACCACGCGGATTTTGAACTAGCCAATAAGCAGGAAGATGGTGTAACGACATCAGACGTCCCACTGGCTGCCATTGGTGGCGACCCTACTCATACAACGAACAGTCGGTTGTCGTGTCTCCGCGACAACCATACACACACCGACCGTCTCCATGGCCACATCGGGATGGATTCCGTGTACTTTGATGAAGACAGTGGTCCAAGAGCCATGATGGAAGACCTGAGAGGCACCGATGTCCTAACGCCAAGCCAGATGAGCAACAGCATGTACCCTAGCATGGATAGCGATGGTGATAACGAAGAAACTGTATCACACACAGAGCTCGAGATGGCTTTTGTTGAACGGGGATCAACAAGCATGAACACCATTCTCTCAGCTGCTATCTCAAGACTGTGGTCTGGGCACCAGAAAAGACAGACACGGCTCAGATGTGCTCCGAATACACAACGTCCTAATGAAGACGGCCCGACGTCTGACTCAACTACCAGTATTTGCAGGAAAGGTGGAAGAGCAATGCCACAAGGTGCTCCACTGGCAACCCTGGGGAACTTCCCCCAGCCCGTGACCAGGGCGCCAGCGTGCCTACAACGTAACCACATGTACACATCCGTTCCAAATGTCCCCACACCAGATGATTCAGAGAGGACATCGCCGCGGCAACTTGCAGTTGCCATCGAAGAAGCCACCACAATCACCCCTGCCAACCAGGCACCTTTCTCTCCACTGCGCGTGCCTAGCGTTGAAGAGATTTCTTCTTGTCTTAAAGACAACCCTATGTACTCATCCTCTAGGCCTCACGAAACACAAGCTTCAAGAGGTATGTCGCTGATGCTTTTTAGTAGATTTTATAATTTTGTGTCACTGTTCCTTATTCAGAAAAAAACGACATAACATTGATAGAAAGCAATTTCATGCTGTAACAACATCAAAGCTGTGTTTACAACATGTGCTGAAGCCCATGGCAAATATAAATATCTGATGGTGAAATTTTAGCACACTAACTATGCTTTATACATTTACATGCTTTTCAGACACTTGTAGAGAATCTCTTGTGGAAACACAACCAATGAAATATGCAACTGTATTTTGTCTAGTAAGCTACAGTCTAAATCATCTTGAAATGATTTCATGACAATTTCACTCTTTTGCAGCTTTTCGAAGAGCCCGCATCAACGAGGGAAAGACAAACTGCTGTACATGGTGCTCTAAGGGTCGACGGCTCATCAAAATAAGTTTAGCGGTGGCTATGTGTGTTTCCATACTTGTTATAATCATACCAACAGTGCTACATTTTCTTGTTTCAACGGGACAACGGAACAAAAATGTCGAAGGGCTGGACATGAGTTTGAACACCAGCACGGCGTCACTTCCACCAAACGACGTCATTCCTTCAACATCCGCTGATAGGCTGACCTCTCGTTGGAACCCCTCCGTGAAATCAACGCACCATGTGGCTAAGGAAACGACAAAAGCTGGTCTTACCTCCGATTCGGCCTCCAAGACTACAGTTCCAGGTAAATCTCTACCATCATCCGTACGCAAATAAAGTATTCTGGTATTGTTCAAACCTATTTGATTTAAGGGTTGAAGTCACTGTGATAGTCAATATTGGCATACATTATGCAAAGGAAGATCTTATTTGCATACAAATGTTCAAATTTTGCAATTTAAAATCCACAGCTACTGCGTCGTGCACGTATATCATGAATACTAGAGAACGACATAAACAATTTCAGACCACTATTCATTAAAAACAACCAAGTATGCGTTAGTGGTAAGTGATGGGATTTCCATGATTCTCTTCTGGGCTGTTTTTAGAACTTGATAATTCGAAGTGCCCTTTAACTATTTAACAGAATCAATTTTCCATGAGTGCAACATATAACCCGTCTGAGCTTCTATACCCTTCTGTAGGTGGCAAAAGAAAGGACCTCATTTACGACGATCCAATATTCAATGGTGAGAAATGCAGCCATGAATCGGACCACGATTGTCCCAAGTGGCGGACAGTTCCTCATGAAAGCGACGAAGAGTGGTCTTTCACATGCCGGTAAGATATATGTAGAGTGTGTGTGTGTGTGCCAAGAATTCAATGATTGTCTACCAAGTATCAGGTGGCCTTTCAATCTACAATTATAATCATGTCTGTTATGTTGTGAATGCAGCGGCAAACTGTCCACTGATGAGGCATCCCGCCGGGACTGGTGCCTGAAGTACGTCCGCGCGGACTCCCGCCAAGCCTGCTCGACATGGAACGATAACAAATGCTGCGGAAAATGCCGCATTCAGCCATGATGTGGGAGAGATGGAGAGAGAGAGAGAGGGAGGGAGGGAGAGAGAGGGGGAGAGGGAGAGAGGGAGAGAGGGGGGAGGGAGAGAGAAAGAGAAAGAAGAGAGAGAGAGAGAGAGAGAGAGAGAGAGAGAGAGAGAGAGAGAGAGAGAGAGAGAAAGAAATAGAGACAGAATTCAATGATTGCCTACCAAGTGTCAGGTGGTCATTCAATCTACAAGTATAATATAGGTATTTGTTTAAGGATATTGATGTGGAATAGATTGAATGTATTATGTTATCTTACAGACTAACAGTATGCAGAAGGTAGTAAAGTCCAGAACTTGTATCTGTGCTTCGGTAAGGTGGCGTGCTAAAATCACCTGCAAGTAGACTTACATGCACGGTTTATTAGAGCCCTTGCAACGTAAATGCTCTACTAAAGGCCATCTTCGACAGAAATTAAAAACCTTCACAGATAAGGAAAAAAGAGAGTGGGAAGGCTCACTCACTCACTCACTCACTCACTCTCTCACTCACTCACTCACTCACTCACTCACCCACTCACTCACTCACTCACTCACTCACTCACTCACTCACTCACTCACTCACTCACTCACTCACTCACTCACTCACTCATTCACTCACTCACATCCCCAACCGGAGAACAGTGATTTACCCCTGATAGAAATGGTTCGTCCCTCCACATGACACAACTCGTCACGTGACCCAGCCGCCATCTTGCCCGAATCAGGTGGACGTGAGTAAAAACTTCTTCCGCTTTTGCTTCAAACATATCAATGCGATCTCTGCATTTAATATGCAATTCGCTAAGATTTTTCTGCTTCTGCTGTTATGTAGAAGATACAGACATTTTGCAGATTTCGTGCAATGTTCGGCAACGTTACAATGCAATCGCCGGTTCATCAGTAAAATTGGGGAGGGGGGCACATAACATAACATCACATGATTTTCACATAATAAATTTTAGACAATTTTGGACTCTGAGAAATACATGTTTTAAGAGATATGGTCAAATTGATTATGTCCTTAGTAGGCTATTGAAGCTATACGTCTTATAATGTATACTGTTGTTTATTTCGTCTATGTTCGGCTTATCAAAGTTTACTTATATTTTGCCATATAAATCTGCTAACTGACCTAGTTAACTTTGGCTCTAGGTAGTTAAAGTTTTACATAATGTTATGATACGTCAGTTCCTAAAACACATGCTCTGCAGCTTGCATAATTTTTGCTATCATAGGTCACATTATATTATACATGTAGTATATTCAGCTGTGTTGGCAGAAAAAAATCATGTGGGTTTAAACTTGGTTTAAAGTTTAAAAAAGAATTTGCTTATGGGGATTTATTGCTTGGGGTGAAGCAGAAGTAAAGATTAGCACACCTGGCCCATTGTTTTTATGCATTCGGTAACAAGGGTAATTTGCATGTGGACTCTGATTTAAATCTAATTGGATCAATTACAATCAAAGGCTGTTACGTCAACCAAAGGGAATTAAGTATTATTTTTGGCTTGTCTGTCTGTAAATATAGTCTATGTTTCTGCAATTCACAATCGCAATATACTAGTACACATTGCATCATTGCCATATACTTTTGATCAGCGCTGCTATTTCTGTCTGCAGAACTGAAAGGATCACAAAGTAATATGGGTAAGTTTGGAATGTCTGCCATCTCTGATTCGTTCAGACCCTTGTTGTGCCTAGTGGCACATAGGTCAGTAAGTTTCATTACTGTTTCACTTTCAGTAGCAGGGCATATTTTCACAGGGAGGGTTGCTTAAGCACTTCTCCTTTTACGTGCTCGAGACACCTCCTCGAACACGGGACCCCCATTTTAGGTACTTCTCAAAAGCCCCAACCGCGATGTCCTTACCCAGGATTGAACAGGGTCTCCCAGTTAGCAACTGTCCATGTAATTGGAACCAGGAGCTACAACTTGAGCTATAAGGACATACCTGCCATCTCGGACTGTCTTGTTTGTAATACTGATAGAATGATAGTATTTTGATACACAAAACATTCATACATTTACCATTATTTTCTCAGGAGAAACCCTTTGGACTGGACACATGCAACACCCAGGCCTATAGCAATGGTTCTATGACACTATAAAAACTGACAACGTCACGTAACACAAAAAGGAAGACATCTGCTGCTATGTAAAGATATTTCTTAAAAGGAAATTGTTGCAACAATCTAATTCCAAGAACATGGCGGACTCCAAGACTCAGCGATTGAGCGATGACATCCACAGTACACTGGACATGTTTGGAAACGGGGGACATCCGTTGTCTGGTGAGCATATTCATAAGTTTGATGTTTCCTTTGTCTTGATATGAATTTTTATACACCCTGCATGCTCTTACTCTTAGTCTTACAGAATGTGTTCTGCAGTGGTCCTCAATATTCAATTTTCATCAGGGCGTATCTATAATTTATTATCATACTCTTACTCGTCTTACAGAGTTGGAGGTTAAACGAGTATAACTATGAGATACCTTTTTTCTGCTGTTGTAGACAATGGTAGAAGTTGAATGTTGATGTTACGTAACTCCAAAATTGTTCAATTCAAAGGATAACAACTTTAAGCTTGATATTGTTCAGTTTTCTTCATGATAATCTATTTCAACTTTAGAACTTTTTATGTTGCATCTGTGTGGTGCTGTCTTTACAAAGTGTGTGTTTGTGAAGTTGAATATTGATATTATTCAGTCCATCCATGGTCAACTTTCAGTATACCTCAAGACTTGCAAAAGAGAATACATAATGATAGAGCGCTCTATTGCTGCAGCATAGATTGAATGTAAATGTTATTTTACAGACTAACAGTGTGCAGAAGGTATTAAAGTCCAGACGTTGTATCTGTGTATCAGTAAGTCGGTGAGTGCTGAAAGTAGTAAAATCACCTGTAACTAGGCTGACATGCATGATGTACTGGAACCCCCGCATAGTAAATGCTCTAGATATCATCTCTATGAAAGGCCTTCTTTGAAAGATTTTGAGTCAAGAAAATCAAATACCTTCTGTTTATAAAGATAACAAAATTTATTACACAATGCAATGTAACTCTATTGTGTGATATTTGTTTGGTGTAAAAACAGTTTGGCAATTGTCTGATACATAATCATGTATTTTACATATCTTTCAAGAAAAAGTGGGAAAATGTTGAACGTATCATTGCTACGAAGAAGGCTTTTGGCATGGTGACTTGGGTAGTTTTACATGTATCTCATTCTCAATACCTTTCCCATAGCTTCCTTAGGCCAAAACACTAACAGATAATGATGATCATTGTCATTTTCATCATCCATAAGTCTCTTCATCTATAATTATCCAGCTGTTATCACATATACATGTTTTTATGCTTGATAAGTTGACATAAACCAATTCGTTCAAACGTGAACAAAACTGTAGTTTTATGGAATATGTTATGATTTTGTATATTTTACATGACTTAATTTAAAACATATTCTTCTTGATTGTAACCAAAAAAAGGCAGCCCTAAACAGCTGACCCTGAGTTATTGTTCCATCAAGCATAGAAAATGTTGTGTGAAATATTTCAAGTTGAATATTTTCATAACCTTTAGTGTGTAGGAGTGTGCATGTGAGAATATGTTGTAGCCAATAGATACAATTAATCCTTGTGGGTGGAACTGTAGGGTGATATGGTGGCTGGTGTAGAATATCATGAATAACATGTTTCTTTACTAGCATGTCTGAGTCAACAAATTGTCTGAGTTACATGGAATATGAATCATAAATGATTGTAGGGGAATTCAAGTTGCGTCGAATATCCAAAAGGAAAGCGTTGGATGGTACATGTATGAAGAAAACATGACAGCAGTATTGCAATGAAAACTGCTCAGCCTAAAAATATATCACTTGAAGTATTATGAAGATTTTTTTAATTTGCCTTAAAAGTTTAAAGGCTGAATTGTCTCAATTGCACAAGAAATATGTTAATCTTTACTTCAACATGCTATTTGTATTACTTTTAAAATCAGCCCAAGCAAGCTGTAATCTAATCGTAAAAATATTATAGCAAGGCCTGTAAACTTACTGGATAGTTAATTGGTTTGGAAATGTGATTGTAGCATGACAGTGAAAGCTGGTGTCCCTGTTCAGATCCCAGCCGGGGCTACACCTCCAACAGGCCTCCTTGTAAATGTGACTGACACATTATACGTTAACGGTTAGATAGCAATTTGTTTATTTGTCAATCATCGCATGTCATTATTAGTTTCGTTACGATATTGTCACTTTTACAAGCTACATACTTGTGGAGGGCTTTGTCTAATATTCGTCTAGGCCTATTAACAGTTTTCCTTTCGATCCTAAAACAGAGTGTCTTCTTGTTGTTTATTGTTTGACTGTTTTGTGTGTAGGTAAGACAGAAACCATGGATGATCGACTGATGATCAGTAACCCGGTGTACCAGGAACAGGAGGACTCTAATACTATAGAGGACAACTTGTTTGAGGACAGCTCCGAACCATCTGCTCCAGTTACTCACTCTTACAGGTACCAAATATCATGGCCGAATGTCTTGTAAAGGTAAAAGGTAGTCCCGTAGCCCATTTGAAGCCATACGGGCAGTGGGTTGTTATTCACTGTGTCTAGGCCACGGTATTAGAAAGTGGAGCCCAACCCTTGTTCCCCAACCTAAGCCAGGTACCCAATTTACACCTACTAGTAGGTGGATTGAGGAAAGTTGTTTCCCAAGGGCACAACATCAGTTGTATGTCAGGGGATTCAAACCCAGGTCCTTTGGGTTTAGGCCAAACACACTAACCGTTATGCCAGCACAATGCCGGAATGTTTGTAATAAAGCGTAACTAATACAAAATAAATCAAGTGTCTTCATAAATTTTCTAAAGAATCAGATGATTCAGATAGCATCCACCATCTTTCATCAGTGACTGATAATGACTTTTAACAAAGAACTGTGACAAAGATTTAGAATTCAACGTTCATTCTCATAAATCTGCTGGGTGCCCTAAGATGGCCATAGAAAAAAAAAAGGTATACACACTTTAGATATCCAGGTGTTCAAGACATTCTGGAGAAGATCTTGATTTGACGTGACAGCTGTAGAGTGCATGGCAGAGTTGACGTTAAGTGCCAAAACCAATTCACATACATTTTCCTCACAATTCACAGCAGATGCTGTCTGAAATGTCTGACTGTTTCCAAATTTCATCCAGTCACTTGAGTAACTGTCATTTGGCGTATCTAACTTATTCCCTGGATGTCTAACCTTCATCAACGATTCACATAGTATTTAGGTCTTTTATTCACAAATTTTCTATGCCTCATGCAGTTGTGAGATAATTTGTTTGTAACAAATTATTTATTGTTGTTTTGGTGCAGTGATACATTGTTTGTAACAAATTGTTCATTGTTGTTTTGCTGTAGTGATGAGTGGAAGCGACTGTTCACGTCACCTGACTACATCCGGACTGTGCGACAAGCGGCCCTGAGGGGGGAGCTGCGCAGCTGCCGATTCAGGAGCGTCTGTTGGAGGGTAGGAACTCTTCCTCATCAATTAACAATCCATCAGTTGATCAATCAATCAATCATCATCACATAGCCAGGCTGTGTCAACCAATCACAAGCCTCCATTCCTACTGGTTGAATATGCAAATGTCATAAGCATGGGTTAGTGAAGAAGAAAGCCATGCTTTGATTATTGATCAGCCAATATTACACACTTGTAGGAATGATGGAATTTCAACTTTGTAACAATGTCACTAGCAGTTTAAGTTGACTCTAAGATAAGAATGTTAATAACCTACTTTTCCCTTGGTGTTTACAATGACATAATGACCAGTGACCTATAAGTTATAACCACCTCGTAAACCACCTCTTTTGCTTAGCTCACTCCCTTTTTTTGAAACAAGAAAAATGGTTCTAGTACTTAAATTATCAAATCTGTCATGCCTGAATAAAAAACTATCTCAACTCGACAATTAGTGTGTTTTATAGTATTTATCTATGTCAAAAGGTTTGATCCTGCTTTTCTTTTCTCAGCTGTTCCTTGAGGTGATTCCTGAGTCCCAGTCAGACTGGACCTACAAGGTCAAACAGTGGAGGTCAATGTACAACGACATCAGAGACATGGTGAGTTGTGCATGGATGTTTATTTCTGATGATACTAAGAACTTTTTCTGTATTATCAATAACCTATATTCCGGTACATCTAAGAATGGCAAGAAAAACAATCTTAACCTTTAGCACACTGAAGTAGCCGTTTGGCACCCCGGTCTAAATTGATTTACCTTAGTACAGTTTATACCTATAGTGTATAACACTTGGCTTTTCCTTCAGCACATTGTGAACCCAAGACAGAAAGCTAAGGAACTGGACCTGGCCATTAGCAACCCTCTGTCTCAGGAGGAAGAGGTGAAAATTTTATTTTACTATTTAATAGATGCACATTACATGTAGTCAGATTATGTATGATATTGTGCTGTACTATGTTTTCTATCATATCAGGCTGCTTCTTTTCCATTGTCTTCTCCAGGTTTTTCTAACCCAAAAGTTAAGTCAACTGTGTTGCAGGAAATGTAAAGTTTGGAATATTGATAATTGACCTTGAGTGCTTTCTAAAAAAATTGATCTTACTTCTTCTTTGACTTCACAGAGTCCTTGGAACCAGTTCTTTAAGGATGAGGAGTTGCGGGAAATGATAAGTCAAGACGTCCGGAGAACGTAAGTCATTATCAACATCGATCGGTTGCCTTTTTCTGCATTTTCATTACTTCAGAATATTGGTAAGTTGGGGGCCAGAAAGTGTTTGGCATTAGATTTTAGAAGCCATACTTTTTATTCATTTTCACTACAGTAACTGAAATCCGTTCTACATTTCTAAGGATTTGATACTCAATCAGGGCTCGATATTCATCTTTGGGAATAGGTGCACTGGTGCACCCAACTAAAAAAATTGGGTGCACAGAAAGAATATTGGGTGCACCAGATAAAATAAAGTTGAATGTTCCTCAGAACATAATTACAAAGTTTAACGTTGCTGCCTTTCTTAAGAACTTCAATCTGTAATTCTATAGCTAACTTCAAAATTTCAAACAAATAGTACATTAAATAAAGTACAGCAAAAAGTTATCATGCTATTTTTTATACTTACATTTCAAGAATATTCTGTATACTAGTGTACAATAGTACCTTAACCCTATAGGCTACAAAAATATATAGGTGCACCAGTGCACCCACAGTCAAAAATTAGGTGCACAGCTCCAATTTTGGGTGCACTGGGTGCACATGCACCCACTTTTTCGAGCCCTGTCAATCTATATTGTATTTCCTGTGTTTCTCTCCAGCTTTCCAGAAATAGAATTTTTCCAGAAAAAGGACCTTAGGTAAGTAGACAATTATAAAAGTTACACAAAATAATGGTAAGGTAAGGTAAGGTACTTGTGATTAGTGGTTCTTGCATATCTTGACACACTGTATTTTCACTTCTATAATAATTCTTCTACATTTGTATTCATAATGCAAAATATTTAGTTATTCTTATGCTCAGAAAAATGGTAGTGAATGTACTGTTCTTGTATTCGGGGCAATGATATCAGTCTCGAGCTTCAGCTTTGACGGAAGTGGAATGTGCTTCTCAGTATACATTGACGAATATTTTGTTCTTGTTCCCATGGTGGTAAGTGATCAATGTTCTGCTCTTGTTCCCAGGGAAATGATGATTAATATCCTGTTCTGCTATGCCAGAGAGAACATCAGACTGGGATACAGACAGGTCAGGGTTGGCTTTTTCTTGTCTTTTAATAGCTAGCTGTCTCTTTATAAATCAAATCTGCTCCATTTAGACCAAAAGAACTGTTCAAATTTTACATTTCTTTTACAATGTGTACTTTGAGGAAAGAAAATCTACTATCAGATCATTGTACAGTACACTTTTCTACAAGATGTTTAACTCTTTGATTTCTCTTACCTCCCAGGGAATGCATGAACTACTGGCACCTGTCATCTTTGTCCTACATTGTGACCACCAGGCCTTCCTGCACGCTTCAGAAATTTCTACTACACCGTAAGTAGAGCTGTGTACCGGTACACAGTACCGATACAGTATCGGTATTATCAATCAGGTACAGGTCCAAGAATACCGGAAGTTGTAATATCGGTACTGTACCGATACTGGCCAAAATCAAACATATACTTACACTGTTACACTGTTTATACATGCATATATACTTCTTGGAACAGACCACAACATTGCTAGTGCCTACCTCAAGAATAGTAACATTTAAAACAGGGAGTGGGGTATAATTCCATTCACAAAGCAACACTTGCGTCCCGACAAGTGTCCATTCATGCCCATTCATCACGTTCCAGCCCCACTGTGTTTCTCGGGAATTCCCGGAACAGTTCAAGTTACTTAGTAGGGTAAACATCTCTTTGTACTGTAAATAATGTTCCAATATCAGAATTGTATAAGTGCACAATGCACTTCAATATAGTAGATTACTTTGTAGACATGCATAGACAACAGTGAGTCATAATCTAGACATTGTAATTGTCACAAAAAGTTTTAAAGCAGTGTGCAAAAACACACTGCTCCCCCTGCAAACAGTATACCCAACTCCCAGGCAACAGTAACATATGTGGCACATGAGCTAAATCGTTGACCACGCCTCCCAGACCTCCCCAGACTCCAGCAAGCCCAGTTCTCCCTGGCAACACCCAAAATAAACACACGTGGCCCATGCTCTGAGACGTGGCCACGCCTCCCCAGACACACCGGCGCCGGGTTCTGTGGCTGACTCTGAGGAACTAATCAGTGCTTTTGTTTCACAAAAGGCAACATTGAAGCACAAACGGCTTGGGATTTCTCACCCATACTAAGAAAATTATGCACTACATCTCCAACAATGTACTAGTATATTTTTTCCCTTCTGTATTATCAGACAATTTACTTGTTTAACACTTGTGCTATAAGTGAGGTTTCTTTTGATGTTGGGGGTTGGTGACTTTGTGAGAACTGAAAGTGAAACTGATACCGCCTACTATCATGCCGCGGCCCATAACTGTAACAAGTTGCCGCCAGTCACTTAGCGATATGATTGGTTGAAATCAGTTACCGGCCTGATGCAATCATTTTTCTGTGGTTTGATTGGTCTATTAGTAGGGTAGCTGCATTCTACTGTATTCATTACCTGTCAGTTTTGTTTTCATGCTAGCCTGATCAGACTGGTAATTTGACATGCCCCGTTCCAAAGTTTGGGAACATATGACAAAGAGCATGGGGGAAACTGTCGGAAACACAGCAAAATGTAAACATTGCAATGCCGTGGTTAAATGTAGTGGAGGCACTACAAACTTGTCTTAGCACTTGTGCCGTTCAAACATGCTTCTTTCATTGTTTAAGATCGACCATAATTTTAACTAGTAGTTCAGGTACAGGTTCAGGTCCGGACCTGTACCTGAACCTCTGTACCGGTACCTGTACCTGTACCTAAAATTTTTTTAGGTACACAGCTCTAACCGTAAGTTGTTGTTTATATAATAAATTTATCAGAAGCAATTCCGTAAATTTTGCTTATTATTAAACCAAAAGTAAGCGAAATATATATTTTGGCTTGTCTGTCCGGTGTGTGTTTGTGTTGCTGATATGCACAATGCAGTGCAGCCATACATCCTTGTGCTGCTGTCTTTGAGTGTGGGACAGGGAGGATCACAAAGCAGTGTGTGTAAGGGGGTGAAGTCTGCCATCCCTGATTGCCTGTTGTTTGTGATTCTTCAGAGCGCATTCATGTTAATGACTCTACTTTGTTGATTTTCTTCTTGCAGAGATATAGCTAGACTTGTACTGGACCCAGCCTATCTGGAGAATGATGCATAGTAAGTGAACATTTTATAGTTTTTTAAAAAAGACTTAAAATGATTCAGAAACCACTTCGTCATGCAATGTCAGACAAGAAGTTGAAGTACTAAATTCTTACCTGTCAGGTATTTGATAAAACCCTGTAAATTTAGTGTTAGTCTATCTTTTTAAGTAGAGCTAAGTAGCCACAAAGTCAAAACAAACACAAAGTTTTGAAAAATAATCAACCTTTTCCAACACAAATTAACTTACGTGATATTACACTTTGCTTGGTTGTTCTCTGCAGTGCAATGTTCTGTCAGATAATGGAGACAGTAGAACCCTGGTACTCTCACCTCTGTGTGGAAACACCCCCTGCTTCTCAGGTAGGTGGACTCTTCCATAGATATTTTTGTAGTACTGTCTTTTAATATTTTTGATATTAAGTATTATCTTTGTCTTTATTTGAATTGCAACAGTGTTACTGTAATATATTGTGGCACACCAGGCAACAGAAAGCTGGTGAACAACTACAAGTGACCACAAGCAAAAGTAGGAAACTGTTTGGTGTCTTGTGCAAGGTCAAGAGCAAACTGGGTAGGCAAGATGGTATTAAGAACAGAACTACAACATTATGCTATTTCATGAGGCAGCTATAAAGTGTACCTTGGCCTGTATGTGCAAAGGACAGAATGATTCAGAATTTTCCATGATTTTCATGTATTTGATCATTTACAGAACCATGACATCGCCATGCAAGTTCCCTTCTCCAATCCGGAGGACTCTGCGCCCTCTCCGGCTATCGTGACGAAGCTGACACGTGTTCAGGACATTATACTGAAAAAGCACGATCACACGCTGCACGCACACCTGCGGAGACTACAGATCCCGCCTCAAGTCTACGGCATGTAAGTACTACCTGTACATACATGTAGCATATCAAATTACGAAAGCAGTTTATTTCGAAGCTAATCGGTACATTTTTGTTATGTTCTCCTTAAGATTTATTGAGTGAAGACTAACATGTATCCACAATATGACAAAGTCCAATATCTATAAGCTGACTACTCAAATGTCTGTCTTTATTTTCTTTCTGCCATATGTAGAGATATTTGACTTAATTAATATCTACCTAATATCCAGTGCCTTTTCAACAGGTTCCTTTGACAAGACAAACAAATGATGAAATTTAAATTTACCATAATACATTATACAATCATATCAAGTTTTTAATCTATAGGCTCTAGCTACATGTATCCTGTCTTAACTATCCTGTCTAAGCTATCCTGATCTCAAGCACATGTAATTTTTGTAACTTCGTTATTTTTTTTATGTCGTTCCCACAGACGTTGGATCCGACTTCTGTTTGGTCGTGAGTTCCCCCTGCAGGACCTGCTCTTCCTGTGGGACGCCATCTTTAGCGACGGCATCAGCTTTGGCCTGGTGGACTATATCTTTGTGGCCATGTTGCTTTACATCAAGAACTTGCGTAAGTTGTGAAACTATTTCTGATTGCTTGTACATGTGTTAGACAATGAATATGTTAGGTCAACAGTATTGATATGTCTGTTTTGTTTCGCTCTGTTGCCTGTTGGTCAAAAATTTTATACTGTAGTTACATATAGTTTGGAATTAAACAAGGAATTTTCAAGGAATTTTTGATTGAAAGAAATAATGATGATCTTTGAGTAGACTAAAAGGAATAATTATTTTCATTTAGACTATGTAAATACAGATACAGTCAAACCTGTCTATAGCGGTCACTCAAGGGACTGGCCAAAACTGGCCGCTAAGGACAGGTGGCCGCTATGGAGAAAATGTCGATTAATTGACCACGAGTGGCACATATTTTCAGTACCCACTGAGATACATTTATTCACCGTACAGTACACATGTAAACATTGCATAGGTAAGTCACATTTTAGAAAGTCGATTGTTGTTCTTTTACTTCTATTATGGGCTTGAAAAAAGAATTATTGTATCTGCCAACTCCAAAATCCATGGCTTGCTCGGGCTTCATGTCTGTACAGACCAGCATTGCCATACTCTACTCCTGATCCTTCGCGACTGCTTCGCTGCAGGCACACGCGTCACCAACGAGTTTTAATCATATGAAACAAAGTCCTTCGCAGCAAAATGCCACCTAGTTAGTTAAGAACAAAAACATGTTGCTCAGTTGCCACTTACTGTTCGTTTTCGACCGTTTTGAAACATAAAATCGTGGCGATAGTTTTCCTTAGTCTGTTGTTGTTTCGCTTCCCGCTTGTCATTATCAGCTTCTACCATAATGCTAATAGGGTACTCAGAAGAAGGTCGCTCTTTTGATGGCTTTTTTTCTTTTCAGAAAATTGCACTAGCCCAAATCGTACATCATATTAATGTTATTCAAATTTTTTTTGAAGCTTTTGGTAAAGTAATTATCCTCAGTGATACTTTGCAGCAAAATAAATTTAGCGTGTTATACCTCGGAAACAGTGGTGTCTTTCGTTGACCTTTGTGCTGCTGACTATCAGCGCCATTTTGAAAATTGCGCGAAACACGTTTTGACTTTGAGCACCGGGGAAAACGGATATTGGGCCGGCATTCAAACATTTCCCGAACTTACCGCATCAGCTACATGTGCGAGTTGTATTTTCCAAAAAGCTGCCGTCATATTTGTCCAGTCGAAATGCACAGAAATTGTCAATTTTGCTACGATGTACAAATGCAAGCCATGTGAAGAAAATTATACTGACTTCGCGTCAAACCAGGTAAAACCATGGATTTTCTAACAAAGATAAAACATTCTGGTTTTCTTTATTATCATCCTATCCAGTTGAGTCCACATAAATTTGCTAACTGCGTGAAAAAATGAAGATTTTGAACCCGGCGTGCGGTGGCGATGCGGCTTCTACCGGCGCGCCGTGACCGTTACCGACAGTGTTACTGTACTCGCAGGACTGAAAATCGTCTGGCCGCGACCGCGTTGGACAGGTGGCCGCTATAGCCTAATTCTTAATGCTTATGTCAATGGGAAAAATCCAAGGGACCGACAAAAAGTGACCACTATGGGCAGGTGGCCGCTATGCAAAGGTGACCGCTAATACAGGTTTGACTGTATTTGTAACATTTTTGTGGGGTTTTCTGAATTGTCGCTGTTATGATAGTGACAAAATTCTAGAAAGCTGTAGTCCTACAGAAAGTTAGCTGACCACAAAAAAAATGGAAACGTTTTGTCCCATGTATCCTAGTTTCTCTTGAAAATTCACCTTTCATGCTTTAAAATGTATAGTATGATTTAACTTTTTGTTCCAGTTGTATCCGGTGACTACCAGACCTGTATGACAACACTCATGAGATATCCACCAATGGGAGATGTGCATTTCCTGGTCAACAAGGCACTGTATCTCAGAGACCCTAAGGTGAGATCCAAATCTTTTTTCTTCTGTACCTGCAAAACTGCTGTTTGTGTCTGCAATTTAGTTGAATAAGCCAGTTGACAGTTCCAATCATGTATGTGCACTGTGGTCAAAGGTAAAAGTTTAAAGCTCCTGGCATATAGACAAAGAATGGCCAGGACTCCAAACTTTGACCTTAGACCACAATGCATGCCGCGCAGCAGCAAAGAGATTAGATTGAATAAAACATCTAAGTGTAGACTGGACTTTTGAGGTTGAGGCTCCTAGGGGCAACTAACTACACATGGCGTCAGAAGTGGGATTCGAATTTTATAAAGTGTTAAGCAATAGAGGCATTTGGTAAATGTAGATGAGATTTCTGTCTGTATTACCTTAACTGAATACCGTATGACATTGTACTTCAATCTATACTCAGAACTTCCCTCGACCAGTCAACTATGAATACCACTATGGACACCAGATGAAAATGACCTCTGACCCCTCCAATGGCAATCAAAACCAGCAACAGAGGGGTCAAAGGGCAAAGTCCATGCAGAACGTGGGGAGCAAGGTCACAGCTGGTTGGTCGACCCTGACGCGGAAAATGCAGAAGCCGAAGGGAGGAGAAGTGCGGAAGAGGACCATGAAAAAAGCGGACAGTGAACCAGAAACTGGTAAGGAGGAAAACACCTGAAAATGATAATATTAGATGAACCTTGCAGATTTAAATCATTTAAAGACAGATAAGGTCATATCATCTTTTTCAAACTTCATAAAGTATTTTGCAGTGATCCATAGATGAAGCTTACCGACTCCCATAAATTTTTTTTTACACACCACTTTGATTCCTAGGTTCTCGGATTCCTTCATTGTGAAACAAAACATGCATGTCAAGTACCATCCAGGTTATGAATCGACCCCCAAATGAAATTCTTCATCTTCCTACATGTGCACGTAGTTGTTATATTTTTCCCATTTACTGCTTAGTGCATCAGAATTAAAACACAATTTATTATTGATTTTGTTGCTCCTGTGCTTGCATTTTGGTCTGTAATGTAGGGTGTCAGCCATGTTTCATTTCTATTTTGACTGTACTTCATTTACCTTTCTGTAAAATTCTGAGAAATGAGAAATCGAAATTGGTATGGCCTTATGATTGATTTTGTTGGAATTAAGATCCAGAGAGCTTGATGTTTGATATTTGTACTTTTCGTAGGTATAAAGAGCTATTTCTATAGCTCTAAAGATCTTACCATCAAGCTTTTGATCAATCCTCTGATATTTCTCGAGTTGAGATGACCCGAAGCCTATGCCACTGTCACCTGAAACCTATTCATGTACTAGTTAGTATTTCCCACATGCATGATTCTATGCTTCACCTCAGACTATGCCTTTTGCCCTCTGAACACATCTATGTACATTTTCACTCCCTCTGTCTGTTGTCCGCGGTGTTCTCCCGCCTGTAGCTGTTGTTGCAGCCGATTGGTTCAGTTCCAGCTCCGAGGACTCTGAGCTTTTCCGATCGCCACGACATGTGCCCTCTGACCCTGAGAGGTCAAGGGTCAAGGGTGAATCACCCTCCCGTCACCCAGGTGCCGTAGCTGCCCTCATTATGCATGATTTTCCCCAAAAAAAAAAGAAGATATTATGGACAAGCCAAAAGCTTTGAGGGTCTTGCAAAATAGGATAAAGGTTCATTGATATATTGTATGGGGAAAATTTGCCTGCTATTATCATAATTATTCTAAAGATTTTATACATTTGTCCAAACTGTGTACAAAATTTCCGTAATAAGTTCATAATGTACATGCTGTCTGGTCTATCTTTTAAGCCGGTGTCACAATGTCAACATCCTTCAACAAAATTTGTTGATCACTAGAATTTCACCAAATTCCAAAGTCACCAGAAGACCTACACGACACTGGACTCAGTGACCTGCAAATATGGCAGATCCCTAAAAATAGCACAGTGATCCAAAGCACACCGGCAGGAAATGTCCTTTCCAGCTCACTGACTCGGTGTACATGCTATTTTCCCGCTGTGTGACGCTGGCTTAAACCTGGACATCTTGCCTGCCACATTTTTATTTCTTTGTGCATCTTGCTTCTGTCCCTCTCTGCACAAACTTAGTCTTTAAGTCAGCGATGCCTGTCTACAATCACTAAACTTCTGGCCAAAAAGCATTTCACTTCCAACTACTTATATAATGTACTGCCCTCTGTTTTCTAGGTTTCTCTCATCCGTTGGAAGATGAACTGGAAGATTTGAAAGCTACTTCCAGTTCTTCATCCCGTGCGCCAGCAAAGATGGAGCCCCTACAGGACATGGCAAAGTCCCCCCAGGCTTCCAAGGACCCTTCGCTGGGGGGCGCGACCTCCTCTCGTAGGTCAAAGGTCAAGACTTCGATGAAAGAGGTAAGAGTTGCCACCTCATGGCTTGATTGTGAGGGTTACTGTGAATCTTGTAACGTTTGCGGTGGTTGTTGTGTTGTGGTCTGAAATGTAGAAATTGTCCAAATCAATCTAACCTACATGTACATACATTGTATATACCGTCCTAAGACCGCAACTCTATCAAATACTTCTGACGGGAAAGCGACCACTGATAATTCATCGACTTCACCCCTAACCAAGGCCAAGTTTAAGTTGCCAAAGTCACCACGTGACATCCATGGAACAGCGTTCTACCAGTGGTTGAAACCTGTGAGTTTTTTGTCAACAGATTGTAGGTGGCTGGTGGAAGCAGTTGGCCAACTAGTACTATGGTTATCGTAGTACTATTATTAATCTGAATGAACAACAGTGATGAAAATCAAGGGTTAGACTTTCAACAGTTCTAGGGTGTTTAATGCTGGGACAAACAAGAAAGGTTCATGAAATGGTTTTGTGTGGACATTTTGGTGCAGATGTGCTCATGTCAATGGTGTTACTGTTCTCTTTTCTTCGGTCATTCTTTGTCGACTTTCTGGTGTTACATTTCTACCATACCAGCTTAATTTGTTTAGTTTCCATTTACAGGTGATAAAGGTTAGACATCTTGGTAGCAGCTATTTGATCACTAATGATCTGTTACAGCTGGATACAACTTAGAAGTCAGCACTTTTTGTGGTCCTGCCATAGATGCTGTGTAGTAATATTGGAAACATTGATGTTGATAAATCACAAAGGACAGTGGATTCTTTAAGCAAGATATCTTTAAGTTTTATCCAGCCATATTATTTACTTACAAGGAATCAAATAAGACATTATTTGAATTTCCTGTTAATAACTGACACAGGTCTACCTTGAGAAGAAAAGGCTGATTTTTTGGCTGCCTCTACTGCAGCTCTCTTCAGTTCTCAGAATCGCCAATTGATACATGTCACCCATTGAGACAGTCAGACTAGAAGAAGGCAACAGTATCTTGGACCACATTTTAACCAATGGCAGACACAGATGAATGTTTATGCTAATATCTGTTGTTGGTTTTGCTGCAGGAGGCTGATAAGCTGCAGAAGAAAAAGGCTGCCCTGCAGTCCAGGCTGCATGACATGGAGGCCATGTGTAAATACTGCAGCAGCAAGATGGACGCCCACATTGGTACTTTCCTTTTTCTACAGTCCAATCCTTTGTTCTTTTGCTCATTCTCTCATTTGTTCAGTGGCATATTTGATGGTTTGTTTCTTTAGCTATTTAGAGGAGAAGTGAAAATAATGTAGCTTGTAAAAATGGCTACGAATCAAATTGAACAAACTGAAGACTTCATAACTTTTAATTACAAAAAGGTAAACCTGATAGCAAACCTTTAGTAGGTATTGAGTACAATAACCTAGCTAAAGTAACTGATACTACATTCAACCTGAATGATCTTCCTTTTCCAGGTCATCTGCAAGACAAAATGCTGCAGGAAGATCTGAAACATGAGGATGAAGTCTTCCTGGCTTTAGCAGGTCTGAAACAGGTCAGTATTTCTTCATCTTGTGTACAAGGAGTTCTAGGCTCTAATCCCACATGTTAGTACTAAACTAAGTTGTAAAGAATGAACCAACGATGCTGCACCATCCAGTGTCAATTACATATTCTTGTTATACAACATCATACTCATCTTTGAAAACAGAAATTTTGATGGAAACTTCTTTTGGTAGTCCACCATTTCCAAGACAATTTTGACTTCAATATCATAGCTGAAATATGTTGAGACCTCTGGAATTAAATCCCCAACCTTATAAACCACCAGTGGGGTTGCTAACCTCTAAGCAGTTATATTATATTTCATAATTCCCACTTTCTGAAGCGACCTTTGTGATTGTGTTGCTCAGTATCAAAATGTAGATATAAGGTTGTATGATAAAAGAATTAAGCTGTATATTTTTTAATCAATTTTGGATCTGATGTTTTATCCCTTTTATTTCATTGCTAGGTAAGAGATATTCTAAAGGGGACTCTTAAGTTCAGCACCAACATTCTTGAGTCGGAAGAAATCGTCATCGATGACAACTACTTCACCAAGGAGGCTTCGCACGACCAGGAGGAGACCAAGCTAGACGAAGAAAACATCGACACATCGGAAACGGACAGTCTGTCGAACTACCTGTCACAGACGGAAAGCAAAGACAGCATCAGTACGAACCTGTCAGAGACGCAGAGCCGTGAAAGTTTCAACGCTGCTGTGGTGGAAAAAGTGGAACCTCAGCCTCAAGAACTGTTGGACTATCATCAGAAGGAAGCATCCTTAAAATCTTCCATGACATCTGAGAACACTGAGGAGTCTTCCGAGTGTAAGGAAACTAAAGACATTGACGAAAATGTCCTTAAAGACAAGGAAAATAAACTGGCCTCAGGTCTTGAGGACAGGACTGATGATGCTGCTGCAAAGGATCCTGGGGGGAAAAGGGAACGAAAAAGATCCATCTCCCAGGAGTTTGAGTTTGTGAATGCGGAAGATGACGTTACTGGACAGGACTCTGCGACCGAAACAGAACAACGTGAAGAAGATTCTTCATAGATTTTTTTTCTGCCAATTTATCGGTTGGCTCGTTTCTTCTGAATTTGCTGTAATTGGTTGCAGACTATGATCTTGTAGAGAGAACGCAAGAAACATGTAAAGGTATCATAATAACTATTAATGATGATTTTAGAATTCCAAGCTCTTTTTGTCATTCATGTGTTGTTGGGTTGTTGACACCGAAGCAATTCATTGTGGCCGACAAAAAGTTATCTTTTGTAAAGATATTGAAAATGAAGTTGTAAATAGTCGTAAAATATGCTAATTAGGTAATGCTATGTCAGAAGGCATTTTCGAAGGCTATCCAAGCTTTAAGTCAGCTGCTCAGCAAAAGTGTATTTTGCTCACTGAAAGCTCTGCAATAATAAGGTCACCAATATTTAGCCCTGCAAAATTAAAGCATTTTACAGTCCCTGTGATATGAATTTTTGAAGAAAGTTGACTACAAAAATTATTGATTAGTACCAGGCTTATGTTTACATATATCTGAAGACATGTTAACATCTTGAATAAAAAGGACGTAAAATATAATAAAGCTAACGTTAAAATGATGTGGTACTGTAAATGCTATGAATTTAAAAGATGTATATAACGTTATAGATTTTACATGTACATTTACACTGAAAGTGTTACGGTATGAATGGATCTGATTGGGAAGAATCATATTCCTTGAGGTATTCTTTCAAAATCATCATGGAATTTTGGTATTTAGAATTCAAATCAATGGTTGGTACCTTCTCATTTTCTTTAAAAGATGTCACAAAATAAGCCTTTTTACTTCACTACATTGTATTCCTTATCAACAGGTCAAAAATGTAATGTGATGCGTAAAGATCGTTTACATTTTATTACAGCAAGAAAAAAATAGACGAAATACATTCATTCAGATGCTATGTACATATTCAGGAGGATTTTTTGTTCAAGATCTTAAGATGTGGACTAGGTAGGATTTTTACTGACATACCTCTGTTGTTCCTTTCAGTCTTTGGTTTAAAAACGTTTTTAGGTTGACCATACTAATGTAGTAAAAAGCATCAGTGTAGAAGTATGCTCATACAGATCGAAAGCTATAACATACATGTACTGTTACTGGCTTAAACTTTAAGGTAAGGAAGTGTAATATCAAATTGACTCAAAAATCCATTTCAGAATATGCAAGAGACCGCTATAACAACACAAGAAATGCATTCATATCATGTACACTCTTCTTGTTGTGAAATGATAAATAAATACAGAAATCATACTGTTAACTCATTTTAATCATCCATATGTATTTTCAAATAGTTATACAGTACAATGTATAGTGTTCAGGAAAGAAAACACCTATCACCTTTCTGGAAAATACACATTGCTTTACAGATTAAATGGAATCTCTTCCTGGTGTATTAAAAGTTTTTATATGCCTCTAGTACGAGTATGGTGTTCCTTTTTGTGGAGTATTTGTGAAGCTGATTAAGACCAACAGACAGACGTAATTTGAGTCTTATAATAGAAAAATAGGAAAGTCTACAGACACCATCTTGATGCTAAAATATATATAAATAAAAAAATCTGTAAGATGAAGTTAGCTTTTGCAAGGGGAGAAACATGACAACGGGCCCTGGAGAAAAACATCCGGGTTCTCCACATGATGGTACCCTGTTAGGTGTAGCGCTAAATCTGGAGAAGCCAACAGCTTCTCTTGTTTGGGACCACACAACATGCACTTGTAAAGCAGAGCCTGAGGACCTTTCCTCTCTGAGTCTGATTCGTCTACATGTTTCTGATGCCTTATGTCCTCTGGTTGGCTAACACCCTCTAAAGTTCTCCCTGATTGGCTATTTTGAATTAATTGTATGTCCAAGACCACATTTTCTGTTTGGTCAACAAATTTGCTTTCTTGTACTGAAGGTGTTTCTTCCTTGGTACATGATTGGTCCAATTGTCTTCTTTCCTGAAAGGTGCATCTGTGCTCTGATTGGTCAGGGTGAGGCCTGTCTGCCTGTCTGCTGCTTTCTGATTGGCTTCCATGGTGCCCTATGATCTTCACTGGGTCAGATACTTGTGCTTTGTGACCTTGAACTTCTGTTTTCATTTCTGGTCTAACATCATCCAATTGTAGCTCCAATCTGTTAATGGTCTTTTCCTTTCTTTCACTAAACCTCATAAAGTTTTCCATATCTAAATCATCAGCACTAACTTCTTCGAAACTGCCATTTTCTTCCTTTACTTCACTGTCCACCATCTTGTTTCCTTCAAGGTCATTATCTCCTTCAAACCACCACTTTTGACCCTCTAATTCTTCCTGCTTGATTGTAGCACTGTAATTAGTTGGTTCCATAGAGCCATCTTCTATCTGTTCGACCTTGACAACTACCTGTCCATATTCATGATTTGCTTTCTCTTGTGTGCTACTCCTCCTTTCTTGTCTCTCTTGCTCCCTCTGTTCTTCAGCACTGTCCATTCTAACACCGTCTCCTTCCCCCTCACTTTCTTCAGACAACTGCTGGTCTTCGTTGTACTCCTCCAAGTGTTCCTTGGTCAGGTGATTTTCCAGCCGTTTGAAGGAGCAGAAGGTCAAGTCGCAGTCTTCACACTTCATCATGTACTTGGAGCAGGCTCCGCAGATGTGGTGCTTCAGATGCAGTATGGACGTGTATCCCACGCCACACTTACGACATTTGTACCACGGACACGGGTCGACCCTAGTCATTTGGTACTGCTTACTAGTATACATCGCCATCTCTGCGTCAGGCACCAACACGGGCTGAACTGGATCGGAGTCCTTCATTTTCCACCTGAATTCATTCATGTTTTTGTTATTTGCTGAATCTAGGCCTTCGTTCGATGCAGCAGCTTCCATTGTTGATGTTGTACCTGGTGTCACTTGGAAAGATGTAAACGGTTGTACACGGATGTATGCTTTTGGCAAAATTGGCTTGAATTTTGTGACACTTGGGGTCTCCCCGGGTGCCTTGTCTGGAGTGGACGTCGACGCAGCCATGATTTTGTCGACAAACGGTCTCAAGGATATGGCCTGCGTTATAACAATTGGAGATGGTTCACCGGAGGATTGGGATGTATTTGTAAACGACTCTGTTTCTGCGGGTTTGGTCTTGCGAAGTCCAATAAGCTCGGCAACAGTTTTGCCCGTCGGGTATCTTATTGCTTGTCCTGAAGTTTTTGACTCAGGTTGTTCAGATGCAGGAGTGTGAGAACTAGAAGATGCCTGTATATTGTCTTGAGTTACAGAGGCTGCTACAGTGGTAACAACAGCTTCTGTAGCAGGAACATCTTCAGACTTGTCAGTTTCTGATTCTTTTGCAATATCTACGGCTTCTACTAGACATGACTGACTTGCATTTGCTTCCCTGGAAGCGTTGCACAAGATGATATCTTTCTCGGCTTCTTCAAAGTCAAAATCAAAGACACCGTGCCTGACTTTCAGGTGATCCAGGTACTTCTTGATGTGTGTGAACTGTACGGAACAGTATCGGCAGCTGAAGGAACTGTACTCTGCCACGATTCCTTCACGACTTTTGTGACATTTCAGGTGGGCACTCAGAGTACCAGAGTGGGTGAACGACTTGCCACAAATGTGGCACTTGTAGGGTTTGTTCTTGGTGTGAACGTTCATGTGTTCTTTGAGGTGGTAAGAAAGATTGAAGCCCTTCCCACAAATGGGGCAGCTGAGTTTGAATCCTTCCTGATGCGTCCTAAGGTGACGTATAAGACTTGCACTGTTAGTGTACGTTTTTCCACACAGCCTACAGACGTTACAAGCACCGTCGTCACTTGGATCATCCTCTTCTGAATCTGCTGTTGCTGAATCTACTGCTTCCTTCTGTACACTGTCACTGTTTCTTTTCTCACTTGTATTTTCTGATTTCCTCGCTTCCTTGCAGAAGCTGATTTTCACATTGGCTGGAATTGTTGTTGGCTCGTCCTCAATCTCTCCCTTGTAGTGAGCCTTGACGTGGGCCTCGAGAGTTGCTGCGTGTGGAAACAGACGGCTGCAGAGGTTGCACTTGAAGGGTTTGAGCTCGATGTGAACATTCATGTGTTGCTGCAGCTCTTGAAGCTCGGCGAAGACCTGACCGCAGATGTCGCAGCGATGGCACTCCAGTGCATCCGTCAGGTTCTTTGGATGCTCTGTCCCCGATTGGTTTGATCCCGCTGACATGGTTGGATGTGGCGAAGACGAACTTGATTGTGGGGAACTCAAACTTGCAGCAGCTGTGTGAGGAGATGGACTGCTGGCTCTGGAAGATGTTGACAAGACGTCTGTTTGCATTCCTGGTCCACCCTCCTTCTGAGTTGAAGACACTGCTTTGAAACGTTTCAGAAGGTCTGCCACATTAGGTGGTGGTGCAGTCCGTCTCTTTACAGACGTTCCATCTGCCGAGCTGGGTGTCGTGCCTTTCGATGCAAGGTCAGCCTTCTGTGCATTTCCCCCTTTCAAAACACTACTGGTATGGAAGAAGATACAGGTGATACTGAGAGCGTTGGTGCTGGTCCTCTTCACTGTGATGTCTCCATCATTCATAAACCTGCCGGGAGTCAGGATGTTGTAGTTTACTCGGTACTTCAGCGCCTTTCCGTTCTTGAAGCAGATGTCGGAACTTGTAATCTCCGAAACCTCCAACGGATTCCCAATGGCACGGACGGCCTCCACCGCTTGACACGATCTCTTGAAGTGGTAGTGCAACCGCCTTGCGGCGTCTTCGTTTGGGACACTGTGGACTGGCCAATGTGTTTGAAGGAGGTGGCTCTTTAGCAGCTGTTCTGAGGCGAAAAACTCGCTAAGTCGAGGAGCACACAAACGGCACTTGTAATGTTGGTGAAACTTAAAGAGATGCATGATGAGATACCGCAAACTTCTTAACATACTCCCACACAAGGAGCATGTGTTGTTCCTTTCCAAGATGTCTGCAGTAAGAGGCTTGTACTGTCCTCTTTCATCTTTGAGACTGTTATAAAAAATGCAGTTCTCAAGTGTTCTTGGAAGGATCGGACGAAATTTGGATACTTGCTGTGCACATACGGGAACAACATTAGATTCTGGTAAACTGGACATTGGTCCTGCCGGTGTTTTCTGCTTACTTGTGTCTGATTTCTCATCATTAGGATGTTGCTTAGACAACATCTGACCGTGTGCATTCTGAAGAACAGACCTGGCCTTGTCACCAGCAATAAAATATTCGTCAGAATCAGCGTCAAGATTGGGAACACATGCATCGTTTTCTGTGGCTCCACTTCTGACTACTGGTTGATGAGGGCTTGAAGGCGTTTGTGAGATTTGACCAGTTACACAAACGTTTCTCTCTTTGGTGCGTGAGGTCACCGTTGTCGGGGAAACTTGTTGCCTAGCAACTGTTCCCACGGAATGCTGAACAGGGATAGCCTGAGAGTGAGACTGGCCTTCTCTTGTGTTCTGTTCTGCTTTAATATGAGCGAGCACTGTAGACTGGGCATTTGTTTGCAAAGGTTGAACCGACATTGTTGAACAGACCGGTTTGGTGTCACTTGGTGTTACTACTGTGCTTTGGGAGGAGGAACTTGTCAAAGTCACGACATCTTGTATCTGTAGTACAGGCATTGCATTTGTGACAGATGCAGGCGATGATGTAGCTTCTGGGAATTGGGGAGCACTGTGTTCCGTAGCAGATGACTCCTGCTTTAAAACAGGGGGTTCCGGGGATGTGGGGGCTCTCAGTGACAGAACGTTTTGTATCTGTGGCATTGGTGCTGATTGTGTTGGAACGTTTGAGCTAGTCTGGAACAATTGTTTCAGACAAGCTCCAAAACTTTTCGTGACAGCGGTGGAGGACTGAGTTACCATGCCAACAGGAGGAACAGATGACTTTGATGACACATTTGCGAAAGGTGTGAGCTGGGGACTACTGTGTTCTGGTGTTTTCTTCATGACAAAATGTTGTACCGGTATTTGTGAAACATTTCTTGGAGATGACCTGGATTCTTCTACACCTGAGAGTTTCATGGGAATGCCTTGAGCTTGGTTTTCCACTGGAAGCAAGGATCGAAGGGTTGTCATGACAACAGGTGGAGTGCTTGGGATTGTTGTCATGGCAACCTGTGGTTGCTGCGTCTGCAAAGGAGAACATGTTGGCATGGCAACTTCTTGGATCACTGGGGCAATTGGAGTTGGAGTTCTAGCTGTTGGCGTCATGACTGGTAGGATTCGTACTGGTTTTGTAGATGACGCTTGTGTCATGGCGACCCGTGACAGTGTCGGGTTAGGAAGCAATGCCTGGGATGCTGTCGTCACAGCAATCTGTGTGGGTTGGTTCTGCACTGGGAGCAGTGTCGGCATGACGACGGGTGGAACAGCAGGGTTGGCTGGAGTTGTGGTTGCCATAGCAATCTGTGAAGGTGGGCTTGCTGTCATGGCAACATTTGAAAATCGTTGAGCAGGAAGAGGAACTATTGGTCCTTGATTTTGAGCCTGGAAAAGTTTTGGCATGATAGCCTGTTGACCTACAGGGGCAGTTTGAGACAGATGTGTTGCCTTGGAAACAGCCACCA
Source organism: Branchiostoma lanceolatum (assembly GCA_035149815.1). Lineage (NCBI taxonomy): Eukaryota > Metazoa > Chordata > Leptocardii > Amphioxiformes > Branchiostomatidae > Branchiostoma > Branchiostoma lanceolatum. The sequence goes on along the minus strand of CM068877.1, from coordinate 13,855,749 downwards.
TGGGAACATGTGGGGTCTGGTACTGCACTGGCACAAACGTTGGCATGACAACCTGCTGGAAAACTGGGCTGGGTGGGGTTATAATAGTTGCCATGGCAGCAGTTGATGTGGAAACCTGTGATAGTTGGTTGAGTAGTGGCAGTGAAGAAGGCATTGGCTGTGTGAATGATGCTGATCCATCTGTTGGCATGACAACAGGTGATGAGGAAGTCTGTAGAACCATCTGTGGATTGGCTGCCATCGCAACAGGTGGTAAGGAAGTCTGCACAACTGTCTGTGGATTAGTTGGCATGGCAACAGGAACAGGTGAAAAGTTAGTCTGCACAACAGTCTGTGGATTGGTTGGCATGGCAACACATGGTGAAGAAGTCTGCACAACAGTCTGTGGATTAGTTGGCATGGCAACAGATGACAAAGAATTCTGCACAACAATCTGTGGATTAGTTGGCATGGCAACTGGAACAGGTAATGAGGAAGCCTGTATGACAGCGTGTGGATGGGTTGCCATGGCAACAGGAACAGGTGAAGATGAAGCCTGCACAATGGTCTGTGGATTGGTTGGCATGGCAACTGGTGACAAGGTAGTCTGCACAAAAGTTTGTGGATTAGTTGGCATGGCAACAGATGGTAAAGAAGTCGATGCGTTGGTCGCCGCGGGATCTGTGGCTGTGTTTGTGAGGTTGATGGGGACGGCCACTCCTGACTGAGAGTTGACCAGGAAGAACTGCTGCTGCACTCCCGACGGCGTCGACACCGGCATCTGTCTGACAACAGCAAGCGCAGGCTTCAAGGGGGCGGGGGCTATCTTCTTGTACTTTCCACACAAGGTACCGAAAGGCGATTTTTTACCCGCAGTCGGTGGTGGAGAGGTTGTTTCCTGCTTTAAAGTCAGCTGTGACACCTTGCTTTGGTCTTCTGCGCCCGTGATGGCTGAGCCCTCAGTGCCAGCTGCAGCACCTGAAATACAGGCAAGCAATTATGTAGTTTTAAATGTTTATTTTTAACGTGTCGATTGACTGACTGACAGAGATAATGTATTTCAGTTTAGGTAAAACCGTAAAGCAACAGATCAATTCAGGGTCCCTACAGGGACCCTGCCACTCTGTCACTCTTCTTATGAAAAATATACCATTATTACATTATTATAAGCAGGTACAACTTAAGATACCATCATTGGAAAATCTAATTAAGAAAAAAGTTCAAAGGTGGGTCTGGAAATTGAAATGTGAAACTTAACTGGATTATCAGGAAAACATCCTGGTTAAGTCGCATGAACCCTAATTCAAACGATATGGGAGCCAACAACAATACTGCAGTAGAATAAAAAAATATGAAACTTGACTATACGTAGAGAAACATGATGAAATGCAGTGAAATAGCTGGATTTGGGTATTAAAAGCAGTACCCTACCAGGTGAAGATGTGTTACGCAGCAGTTTCCACTGTCTCATGCTGTCCTTCATGGCTCTGTTGATGGCAGCGCGATATCTTCTCCCCGGGAAGCGTCCCCGCTGCCACTGTTCCGGATGCTGCTCGCGGATGTGGCGGTACATGGTTTTCCGTCGCGGGTACGCCTTGTGGCAGAAAGGGCAACTGAACGGCTTTTCTCCTGAAAAGAGAAGATTACAGTGGATTTGACAAAATTTATTCTTTTAGCAAATGAATCATATTAATGATATGATTATGAACATTCACTCTTGAGATAGCATTGAAAAATACAGTCAATAAAAGGCTCTGATAATGACAGTTATGCTTTGATTTGATTAGAATGTGGGTCTCATCTGTATGTTTTCTCATGTGAATCAAGGTCTCAATATTGTATTTTCCCTCATTTCAAAGGTCTTTTTTACTTTGTGAATAGCAAAACACGTTACATATTATTATGTATTTTCTCATGTGAATGTGAATCAGTGTGATTGGTGATGTGTGTCTCAAAATGATTTCTTCCTCTGTATAAAAAACAAAAACCTTGAATTTTTGGGTCTTCCTGTGTGTTTCTAATGTGAATAATAGTCTCAACTTACTGTATGTAATACATGGGTCTCACCTGTGTGTTTCCATATGGATAATAAGGGTCTCACCTGTGTGTTTCCTCATGTGGATCTGAATCTCGTTCTGTGCCTTGAAGCCCTTACTACAGGTGGGGCAGGCAAAGAGCTGATGTGTCTCTGTCTCCTCAGTTCTACTCTTCTTCCAGGCTGTATCATCATCTCCGTCATCAGTTGGAATGTTCCTTGTACACTTCCTTTTGGGTCTGGTTCAGTGTTGACAAAGAAGGGAGAGACATTACTGCACATTCATTCAACAAGTTAAGAGGACTTGACTTTGTGGTAGGGGGAAAGGGGCATTCACAGAAAGACAGTGCTTAGAGTTGAACCAGGAGCTCAACTGTGAGGCTGCTACCAGTTGAGCCACATGGACATCTCTAGTGATGTGCATTACTCATTTACTGACAAAAATCTGTACTGTTTGCATTGTGATGATTTCATAGTGGAGGGTCACTGCTAAATCTGTACACACACAACTATCATAGATATTTCAAAATTTACAGTAATTATGAACACGGGAATGAAGCGTATACTGTTTCAAGGGTACATTGTTGTCCATCTCAGTTGATTGAAAGTTAATACGACCAGGCTTTACTCAGTATGTATGTTCGCACAATACAATTTTACACATCAAGTCACCAGGATGTTTTGGTACATTCCACTTTAGAAAAAAGATGATAATAACCACTGAACAGGATTATTTTCAGAGGGGAATGACAGTGATAGACATCAGGCCCTATTTGAGTCGAGAGGGTTTTGTGTCCTTGAACAAAAAAATTGTTACAACACTGATTCCAACATCTTAATCTGGTTTTCGAATTTTCGACAACTGGCGCACTTGAAGTGAGTTTGAATCAAGGAGGTATAACCTCCTTGTTTGAATCAAGCTAAGGAAGCCTTAGAGCTGTACCTTAAAGTACGGACCGATCTGAACACCCGAATCAAAGGTTATTGCAGCCCAGGTATGATATACAGGAGCATACACACCACTCACTTAAACTTTGATTTCAGCAACTTCTCTTGTGACATGTTAGAGGTACCATTGTGAAATATGATGGTACAATGACTGTGCCTCACCTTAATCTTTTATAAGTTGAGCTCCCTTCCAGAAACTCTTCCTTGTCTACTCTTTCCTCTTCTGACCCCTGTGCCGTATCAAATCCCACGTAGTCACCGTCCAGGTCATCCTGTATAAACATATAGTTAGTGCATCATTGGAGAGGAAATCCTCCCTCATAACTCCCGCAGCAGCGAAACTCCCTCAGAACCTTGGCCCTTGTTAAAAAATTGCGTATCAGCGACCCCTGTTACCCCCCCCCCCCCACACACACACACACGCACACACATAAACGCCGCCACTCCAACAAGTCTGCGAAGGAGGCAAGCAAGTGCACACAATATTAATGATTTTCATTTTCAAGGATAATTATGCAAGGTTTTGCTCGGTTCCCCCTCCTAAAAAGAAATCTCACTTCGAATCAGCAGTAATTAAACAAAGACCTATCCCCCAACAAAATTAAATTTTCTGGAACAAAATAGTAAATCCAAGACCAAATTTGTTTTTCTCGTCTTTTTTCTGTACCTTGTACAAGTTGTATGTCTTCATACATGTGCTATATCTTACACTGGTGAAGGTGGAAAAAAACAAAGTGAAAAGGGGTAAGACTATATAAATGTACAAATGTTGCTAACACTAATAACTTAAAAAAACAGAGCACAAAGGTTCCACGCAAAGCATGAAGGCACCATATATTTGCTTGAGGGAGAAGCCATATAACAGCAATATAACAGCTACCATTACCAAAGTACAAAGGCACCATATAGCTACATAACATTTAGTACTATTACCTAACTACCTACCTACCACATAATCTACCTACCACACATCTGCTTGGAGGTTGAAGGTTAAGCTACACAAAAGTTACCTTTAGTTGTGTGTCCCCCTCCCCATCAGAGGAGTCCTCGAAGATAACTAGTTCATCATCATCATCATCATCATCATCTGACAGCAAGTCCTCTTCAACTATGGGGGGAAATAACAACATTTGTAAGAACTAAGAGACAGTCATAATAATTCCCTCAGATAATTGCCTAAAAAGATCATGTGTTTACTCTAACATAGTTTGAGCATAGGGGCCCACTATGCTAGCCTAAGTACCAGCCTCCGTAGTGACTGAGCCAGCGGTCACTACGGAGGCTGGTACTGTTAGCAAGCGAATTTTTTTGAGCCAGCGGTCACTACGGAGGCTGGTACTCAGGCTACCACTATGCTGTGATTGGACCCCCTTTACTGTAATTTGGACCCCTATACTGTCTTTCAACCAGCACTGGGTGTCTTCATCCAGTGTTTTTATCTTTCATGAATCTTTAACATGGGCCAGTGCTGGCTAGGCGCATGCAGGTAGCACGTCTGAAGAACGTAAGCATTTAAGGTCGTGTTTGCGTATTCAAGGTTACTGTATATGCATTTAAGTTCGCATGATTTTTATTACGCATTAAAGCGAAAATGGAGTGTTCACGGTGGGTCTAAGTTTGCGGCAGCGCTATAGTCACATACTGCTACAGCATTGGACAAAAAACATAAAACATCCACCGCGAGCATTTCTGCATTTACGGTAATATCTCGTATATATCTTGTCAGTAAAATTATAGGTTCATATAGTTTGTGGCAAAAGAGATATCTTATGCAACGGCCGTTACTGTGATGCAACGTTGACCAAAGAGGAGAAGAGAATGATCTGCAGCTATAAAAGGGTTGGACAGCAGGGTTTATACCTTATGTGCATTACATTCTGAATACATGCTCATGCAGGTACATGTAGACATCAGAAAGTAACCAGCTGGCGCCAAGAAATACCAGTTCTGTATACTGGTTCGCAGGTGGTAATTGGAGCTATGATTGTATATATTGCAATATATTGCAATATACATGTAGTTATAGTAATATACAATATTCATGTACATTTTGTTTATACATATTACATTACATTTTTACATGTCATAACTGTGGTGTTTTTTGGCACAGGATGCTGTCAACATGAGACAAAATTAGCATGTCTGATAAAAACATTGCTGAAATTCATAAAAAATGGTTATATGAAAAGTACGGTATCATAACAGTTGTCTTACCACTTTGCATTTTTTCTGTCAGCTGTCTGGTCCAAGTTGTCACAAATCTTTGCCCGCAAGTAGTATTTAGATCTAGTGTATTTCAAAATGCTCTGTGAATTTTTTGTGGGTATTACCTCACACCCACACAAACTCCTACTAACAATCCTGTCCACCTCAGTCCCACTCAAATGTAAACAATGATGGATCAATCGACCACGGACAGAAATACCAGAGACATGTTGCAAAACGTTTTCACATCCTGTTAGACACGTAACATATGTTAGACAATTTATGTTTGGGTTTGTTGGTAAAAAACAAAAACAGCACCATTTCATTTAGGCTGAAATGGGTTTTTGACAATAGGTACAAGGATGGCCTTATTTTAGAATATGTTAAATGCATTTAGTTCACATGACATGAATAGATTGAAACCTAATTCTTTAATAGATTTTGAAAAACAATGTGCCCAAACAATTTATAATTATCTATTTAGAAGTGGAATTTACACTGAAATTTCATGTACATTTGTGGGTTTTTTTTACAAACAATCTTGAGCAATTATGATTCAATCTGAAAACAGACCATTTTATTCTCAAGGCAGATTATGGGATGAAAGATCGTAATTTTCCACCCCTGCATCTACTTGGAGACTAACAAAACACGAGCACGTGGCTATCACGTGGACACTCCCAGTTGACCCGAGTTCGACCGTGACGTCAGAGCCTATCAGCAATCACTTCGTCCTCTGGGCGGAGCCACAGTACAGGCGAACATAGATCTTTGTGCAAGCGCTCTCCCTATATGCTAATTATTACCTCAAAAGCGTCGTATTTATAGTCTTAACGCTACAGTAGCTGTGCTAGAAGTTAGGATTTGGTCAGACGTACCTTTCAAGGGCTTGGGGTTGGGCTGCTTTCGGCGAGACATGGCGTCGGTACCGGCTCGCAGGCACGTAGACGACTGGTCCCTCTCTCGGTACCCCTTCCGAACGTCGGCCAATGAAATACGAGGATGCATCCGCCGGCTGTTCCATTCGTTAGGGACATATTACTCTACAACGACTTTCTCGCGGTTGAACAATTGTGTTTTTGAATGATTTCAATGCGTTACTATATTGATAGAAGGATCAAATTACATTTTTACGTCAAGTGCAGCTTTAGTTACTTTCTTTAGCAAAAGGTTTGACATAAATGAGTTTGATAAAGCACATTACCCCTCTCTTGCACAATGGTATATCTGACCCAGGTGCTCAGTTTGAAAGGGACGTAACGTTATAGTCTTACGCAAGAAAGTAGTCCGTCGGTTATAAATGTATTTGTGTTAACCTCTGTGAAACGGATGTAACGTTACACGTGTAAACTGTTACGTGGGAGTCCAGTAAAGAGGATGTCACAGTGTATGTTTTCAGTGGCAGTGTGTGTCCGGTTTGACCCGTGCTTCAAGCCTTGATTGGATTGTGATTTATATATTTAGAGAATATTATAATGTTTATAATTAAAGTAGTTGGATACCTATCATTTTAGATATTCTTAGCATTATCAATCATTCTTGATTTTTGCATTCTTATGTTCCGTTTCTAAAGAATCTTTAAAGTTCGCTCGTATGTTTTATATGTACAGACGACGCCACTTAATTGCACCCCGGATAAACGCACATTCCATTCAATTGCACCAAATCCCAAAATACCAAACCGGTTCCCATTCACTGCATTGTTAGTGACCATGCATATCTGCACCGCGCATGGTCACCAATGCCGGATAACTGCACCAATTTTTTCCAAAAATCCTCGACAAGTTGACTAAAAAGGTGCGCTAAAAATCGGCAAACGCTGTACAAATGAGCCGATACCTGCCGATGTAAAGGCGCAATACCGCCAATATATTTAAAACTGTTTTGAGTAACCAAGGAGGTTGGAGTAACAAAAGAAGGCGGTCTCCCTTGACAGTCACGTTGATAGGAATCGTATGGGAGGTACCGGGCGGGTCACGGGGCGTGTCGGAACCATTATTAATTAAGAGACGCACGCCTACCAAAGGCGGCATTACGCTTTGGCAGACAGCATCACGCTATACTCAATAAAGATTGGTCTCTACCTGTACACTGTCTTATAACTGTGAATGGATCTAAGTTCGCGGGGATTTGATTTCGCGTTAAGGATGACATGGGGTGTTGTCGGTGGTTTGAGGTTCGTGGCAGCGCTATTGTCACATACTGCTGCAATGATAAAAGACCGGCATCTTTACGTAACATTACATCTAGTCGGAAAGCGCACAGCGACTCGGCAAGGGCTAGAGACACGTAGGCGGACATAGCAGTCGCTTTTGGTGGTGCGGTGCTGACGTGATCATCTGTCACATTCTTTTATGGCAGAGCTGAATCTGCGTCGTAGAAACTTCCTGCATTCAACGGAACGGAGGTATAACGGGGTTCGGCTCTGCTATAAGGAGAATGATCATGATCTGTCACTGATCTAAGTCGTCTAACCATTTCTACCCACTGGATACATTGTACAATTCACTACGTATACCAAGGTGTCGACAGTTGAATCTGTCCAGAAATGAGAGGGGGCACTGCTCTGGGCTCACCCGTATTCAGTAACCAAGTTTTAGTTTCAATTCGTAGTTTTATGGCGGTACATGATTTACGTAAATCGACAACTGTACTCTACGTAATGTAACGCAGAAACTGTTATCCCATGACGATGTTTCAGAATGCCTCCCCTGTAACGTTAGGTGTGATGTAAATTAGATCGCATGGAAAAATGAAAGAATGCAAAATCAAAACAGGTTCGTAGTCATTTCTTTATTTTCAGCAAAGGGTCAATAAATAAAGTTAATAACTGAATAATTTCGTCTGTTTTCTTTGTGCTAGTGTTTCTGACTAACAATACACGCCCTCGCCCATGGTGGTGCGGTCCAGCTGGGCATTTCGCATAATTGCACCAACCGGATAATTGCACCAAAAACGCTGACAAATGGGTGGTGCAATTAAGCGGATTCTACTGTATCATCGAACGTTTTGATAAGACAAAACATGTTCAATTCGATACCTTTCAATGCATGTCTTCCAATATCTTACATATGTGTGATTTCAATAAACTATCATTACTATTAACATTATTATGTTCTTACTTAGTTTATAAAATCACTGTTTACTATATAGACTAGCCAAGATCTTGTGCGGCTTTAGCCCGCTTCCCCACTGTCACTACCCTACGTCCTAAGCTAAAGTGTTACCATTTCATTATCATGATGATAATATTTTTTGCATACTAATGCCCAGAGAGCTTGTCTGTCTCTGTACTCAAAACCGAATATGAAGAGTAGCGGAAATCAATATTTTTGTGTTTGTTTGTAGTTTCTAGTTCGGGTATGACGTTTCTGCTGTCTTCTCACTGCCCAGTGGCTTATGTGTTGTGATGTGCCGCTTCAGGTGCGTCATCTGTGTTGCCGCGTAGCCGCACTCTTCACATTTGTACGGCTTCTCACCCGTGTGTGTAGCTATGTGCTGCGTTAGGTGACACAATCTTCGTGCAGAATAGTCACATAGTTCACAACGGTACGGTTTCTCACCGTAAGAATGCATATTTTCCATATGCTGTTTCAGACTTGACTTCGTTGCTGTAGAATAGGCACAGAGCTCGCACTTGTATGGCTTCTCACCGGTGTGTTTTGCCATGTGCCGCTTCAAATGAGTCTTTCGTAGCGAGCGGTAATCGCAGAGTTCGCACTTGTGCGGCTTTTCGCCTTTGTGGATGCGCACGTGCTGCGTCAACTGAGCAACGTGCGCCGCAGCAAAATCACAAAACGGACATTTGTGCGGTTTCTCGCCCGTGTGAGTTTTCATGTGTATTTTCACATCGGATTTACGTGCCCCAGCATAGTCGCAGAGTTCACACTTGTACGGTCTCTCAGTACTGTGTACTATCATGTGCTGTTTAAGATCTATCTTCACTGCTCCGGAATAATCACAAAATTCACAATTGTAATTTTTCTCACTGGTGTGCCTGGCGGTGTGCTGTTTTAAATGCTGGATTCGTGCCGCGCTGTAATCACAAAGTTCACATTTGTATGGCTTCTCAGTACTATGTACGACCATGTGCCGCCTCAAATCATCAGGCCATTGTGCGGAATAGTCACAAACTGTACATTTGTATGGCCTCTCACTGGTATGTGTGACTACATGTCGCTTTAAATTAGATAGTCGTACTGTAGAAAAGTCACACATTTCACATTTGTATGGTTTCTCACCGGTGTGGTTTGCCATGTGCCGCTTTAGGCCAGACTTGAGTGTTGCAGAATAATCACAGAGCTTACACTTGTAAGGTTTCTCGTCACTGTGCGTGGCCATGTGATTCTTTAGATATGTCGGCTGTGAAGTAGAAAAACCACAGACTTCGCATTTGTATGGCTTCTCCCCAGTGTGTTTAGTCATGTGCCGTTTCAAGTGTTGCTTCTGATTAGCGGCATAGGGGCACAGCTCACACCTGTATGGTTTCTCACCGGTATGGGAGCTCATGTGGAATTTTAAACTCCTTTTGCGTGCTGTGGAATAGTCACAGTATGTACAGGTGTAAGGCCTGTAGTCGCTGTGTTTAGCCATGATGTGTGTCTTCAGGTTGGCCTTCTCTGACGTACAATAGTCACACTGATCGCACTGAAATGGTCTCTCACCACGGTGCCTTACCTTGACGTGCTTGACGAGAGCATACTTGTTTCCCGTCGAATACTCGCACTGGTCACATGAAAAGGGTCTCTCACCGGTGTGTTTGACCCTGATGTGTTGTTTTAGGTGCCATACTCGAAGCGACGAAAATTCGCACTGCTCGCATTGGAATTGATGCTTACCTTTAACAATTTCTTTAGGTTCGGTATCGTCTTCACAGGGCGAAGGGCCGCGTTTCCCCATACCTTCTACATTTTTGCCTTCATCGTTTTGTGTCTCCATTGTTTTTACGTACACAGGTAGAGCATGGAGCATATAATACCGACAATCCTGATGCTGTCGCTGTGAAACTTGCGGTGACAGTTATTACCTAGTCCCTATAGTCTTCTTCTCAGTGCACAGCCGTCGCAATGTTGTTTTTGGGTTGAGGCTGAAATGATACAGATGAAACAAGAGTGTAATTTTCAAATATATCTACGTTTTCATTCAAAGGAAAATAAATTTTCTGGTCGAAAATGACGAGCTAAAACGGATCAGATGTCTGAATCTCAGAATGTTATCACTAACACTATCCTCTTGGCTCAGCATTGAGTTTATTTTATGTTATTTTCTCCGAGTTTATTTCAGGTACAATTTCATAAAACACGTACAGCTAACCACAAAATTATTCATACCTTTGGCAAGCCAACTGCAATTACGAGAAGTCTGAATAATTGAATGTGCATATACTGACGTTATCAATAAAGTTCGCCTGTTCACGAGTTTCCATATGTTACAAAAAAGCTCGTGTATTTGCACATTCCCATTTCAACCCGCAGCCGATAATGTTGTTTGAGTAATGATACGTCTTGTTGACACATTTGTCTCCTTCTGGTGTCGAGAGTTGACTAAGCCGCTTGAACAAACCACCGAGGTTAAAGTTTAAATAACCTCCTTGAACAAAGTTTACGTACACTTTATTCTGGGAAATTTTGCCCCCATTGATGAACGACACTCTATATCTTCACAAATTTTGTTACTCAAGTAGATGCACAAAAACTTACCGGGTTTGGTAGCTTACGCTCGGTGCGATATTTTCTGCGCGATTAGAGAAACGTGGAGGAAAAGTTGGGCTCACTTGCCACATTGCAACAGGTGTTTCGCCATCTTGTCTGAAAGTGCTTGCGTTGCGCTGATACAGCTTCCCACAATGCACCACAGTTGAAATTGAAAGGGACCGCCCGAATTTTCAAGCAGATGTTTGGTTCGGTCTTGTTTTGCCAGTCTTTTTGTGGCGTTTTGTAGTATTTTTCTTGTGGTACGAGAGGCGTATGGAGAAGAAATACACACGCAACCAGCTATACTCCTCATATCAACTTCATATATTTACAGCTACAACTACTAGTAATAACATTGCAGTCATTATAACATGACCGTTACGTTTGCAACGTTCTTCGTACAACGCTGATCTAGTTTAAGAGCCACACCAAAATACCGACAGAAGGAGAAATCAATTGGTCGACCGGTATCAACCACCTTTTGGAGTAACTTCGCATGCACTTGGTTGGTTATATCGCTTCAAATGACTTGTTACAGCATTAACATCATCTAAAGTAAACTGCAGTTTGAAGCTATCTAATGAAGACGCCACTGTTGACCGCTGCGTCGCTATGTAGTTAGCGCCACTCTGATCTGTTCGAACAGTGAACAAACGAATTCGTTTATTCCATTTCCATTGTTCTGTCACATTTGCCCTTGACAACGGCCGAGCGCGTCGCCATGTTGGATTCGAACGTACCCACAACAAAACTTCAGACTTCGCGGTGAACACGACGCACGATATATCTTCTTTAAGAAGTGAGGGGGGATTTAAGGGCCTAGCCGGGATAGCAAAACTTGTTGAAGAGTTCCAAGTGATCTTAGCTTTCTCAATGTCCGGGCTGGAAGATGAAGGAAAGAGTCATCCAAAAGTAAGGTGTTCTTGTGTCTCCAAGGAGGACACAGACGATACCAGCGAGTGTCTTAGCAGTCAGGACCTAAGGAATGATCTTGAGACGATCTCCAAGGAGAAAAGTATAAGCTGTCAAGTCATATCAGCGACAAATGACAGTGCTGTTATTAAGAAATCACGCCCCACAAATGGCCTATCAGAAGAATCAACCACAGGAAAGGAGGATACAAGAACCGAATCACCCGAATCCACAGAAGAAGTTCAAGGTGACTTGCAGGTGGTTCAAAGTCACGCGCCCATCACGTGCCAGTCACGTGCAAGGATTCGACAAGACAGCGAGTCCACGGCGAGTTCGTACCGGTTCATGTGCAGGATCTGTCACGGTGGGGAGGATGAGGAAGATGCGATGATAAGTCCGTGTCTGTGCTCCGGGTCTCTACAGTACTGCCACCAGGAGTGCCTACTCAAATGGCTCGGTTGGAAAAGTTCGTGGACGTGCGAGTTGTGTTCTCACGGCTTCAGCATTGTGAACCACGGCCTGAAAAGACCCTCCAAGGTAAAAATCTGTTGCTGTAACGTTACTAGCCTAATGATGGAAACTGTGTATTGAGTTATGAGAAAAAAAATGCTTAACATTGTAATTCACTCAAGTATAATTTTCTATACATAGCACCTGTACAAGAAAGCGAGGTTGAACATTCCGTGAATAGTTCATCAGGTTGGGGATACAAGTCCCGTCCCCCCCGGGGTCGACCGATGACGATGATGATGATGAAGGTTTTGGGAGCAGCAGTGCCAGTGGGAAATAGAACCAGCCAGTACTGATGAGGACAGTAGCAGGACTCTAAACGATTATCAGTTGAAAGCTTTTGGTTGTGAATAACTTTTTAAGATTTTTTTCCTCGTTGACAGTGGAAATGCGTACATCTTGACGCAGTCGAGAGATGGTCTATGGTAGTCGTCCTGCTAGCACTGTCCGCTATCATCGGGTCCACGTACTTTCTAGTCTGGTCCTTCACCAATCCCATGTCAGAGCAGCAGAAAAAGGCACCCGAATTTCAAGGTAAGTCGGCAAAATGTTTTTCTAGCGCTAGCACTTTGTTTTATACAGACGGTGCATATATACATAAGTGATCGCTTGTTTAATAGCTAAAATACAGCTAACCCGCTCTGGAATTGCAGTTTTGGTCAGCTGTATGTTGGAGAGCTTTCCAACGCCGCTACCCTTCCAACAAGCTAATCTCAAAAGCAGAGGTTTCGGTCGAGTGGGTTAGGAGCGTCCGTGATTTTTAACGGAGAGAAACGTTAAAAATCCCGGTCACAAAACCTCTGCTTGGAGAATACCAACAAACCAGCGTGGCACCGACCGTATAGACTAACTACAAATCTTGGAAGATAACCAGGCTACAAACCGACTACAAACGTACTTTTTCCTATTTTCAGTGTGCTACGCCCTGTACGTGGTATTGAACCTGTTTTCTCTTGGGATTGTGTTGTTCTACGTCCGGCCGATTGCAGCTCTCCTCAACAGGTGGCGGGCTATCAACCAGCGCCTGCAGGTGAGCGTCAAACGGCCTTCCGGTCAAGAGCGACATCTAGCGACTTTGAGTAGAGTAACATTGACGGAAGCCAATCACGGAATTTTGCATTTTTGTACTATTGACATTATTATCCTGTCAGCGATTACAAGCAATATGTATTTGTTTGTACTTATATGTATGCATGCACACATATAAGTACACAATCTCTACATACAGGTGAAATGTATTGTATAGATATTGATGATATCAATCCAAAGAAGAAAACAATAGCCTGTATTTTCCATAGGTTCAAGATTACGCAGGTCGTTTGAAGAAAAGACGCCTTTCGGAGTGTTCAGGTATCCTGGTCCTCCCGTCTTCAGAGATTCTGACGCCACTACAGCTCGTTCCCATGAACAATGTCCTGGAGAACCAATCACAGGTGGGAAATGGCCCTCGTCCCCAGCTAAACGTTACGTTTAATTTTTCAAAAGTTTCTTTAAAAAAAGCAAATACGAATGTTCGTATCTAATGATTTTGTCGATTTTACGAGTGAGATACTTGCTGTAGATTTCTAACAAATGATTGTGAGATAACGGCAAGAGTTGTCTGTGTTTCTGTTTTATTTGTAAATGTTCACAATGTTTTAGTTGGTTTCCTTTTCTTATTTTACATCGGTTGCTCGCAGGCGTAAAAGGATCTAGTAACAGGAGTTCTACATCCAGCGAGAAGTCTGCATGGAACAAGCACAGCTGTCACTGGATAGTAACCTCTGTTACCACAGCCTTCCGTACAAGAGCGACATTTAGCGGCTTTAATTACACTGAACATTAGAATAAGTTTACCGTCGACATGTAATACTTGCTTTCTATGATCGTTACCAAATTCTGCACTGCGATTCTAGTACGATGGGCGGCGCTGCATGCGCCACGCTGTCGTATGGCTCGAAAAACCCTGTTTTCTGTTCGATTGTTAGTGCGGAGTATTTTGTGTCATTCTCTTTCAGTCTTTAATTGCAACAGGTCATTACTTGGCATGATGTCATTTACCAGTTTATTCGTGACCAATACGAAATTTCAAGAATAAAATGCGAATTATATTCGCTGTTTGCGTCTTTGTTTTACATACAATCAATTCATGAAACAAATATTCGGTCATAGGGTCAACAACTTGTGCAGCATTTTTCGTTCTTTGCTTCCCCTTTTTTACTGACGATCCTTTCCTACAGTGTCAGCCCCTCGCTTGACCAGAAAATGTTCGACGTTTGCCCTCGAGCTCCAACCTCGAACGAGTCTGCAATTCTCCAAGCAAAGGATAGAGGACGTTGTTTCATTCTCCCGATTGGTACCGAGTAACACGCATTCTCGGAGACTGACAGGATCATCCTGTCAGCAGTAGAAAAAATTGCACTGCTGACAGGACGATCATTTCTTTTCTACTGCTGACAGGACGATCCTGTCAGCAGTGCAACTTTTTCTACTGCTGACAGGATGATACTGCCAATAGCCTTAGGCCTTTATTAAAACCTCTCTTCTCAAATGGCGACTTGAGGCTCCTTTAGTTAGGGCGGCTGTCAGAAAGCGGGTAACCTGTTTTCAGAGTGCTACTATTGAACATGAAGGCGAGAATGTGAAAAGCCTGCAGCCATCAGTTGAACACGACAGCCTGAAGTCACAAAACAGTACAAGCAAATCTACCGGTGGCAAGGACAACAAGACTCTGAGTCTGACAGTGTCCACTGCCTTGCCACTGTAGATCTGCTACGTATACTGTAGACCCTCTAATCAGTGAACTCGAGGCCTGCTATGGAGACTATAGTCGCATTCCCTCGGGAGACCTAAGATCCGTGATTCAGACTACCCTCAGTACGTTGCATCAGAAATCACGAATTTTGCGTAACGTCGAAACTACATTTGCGTAAGTACAATCGATCTAGAAAGAGCCGTAGGGCGTTTCAACCATTTCTAGGAATGTAGGAATCTCGTTGGGTATGCAAAAAAGGCAGAAGTTTTGTTGATCCATGCGCGCATGCTTGTTTTATTTGTTTTATTTATTCGCACATAAAAACAGAAAGCAAGAATGAAATAATTAGAAGCACAATAAAAACGTACAGGAGGGGGATGAAGCCTGCAAGGGTTAAAGAAGCCCTCCTCCTTTTAACTTAACAGATGTCGATTACAAGAATGATAAGATGAATGTCGAACAAAGGTAATGCGACGAGTAGAAAATGAGAAAGTGGAATAAGACGTGGAAATCACAGCATAAATAGGCCTGCAACTTTTAATCTGCTCAGTAGCACTCTACCGTGCTAGAAGAAATTGTGGAAATTTTACTTGCAAGTCTAAAAAACAATTGAAATAATTAGGGTCCGATTTGTTTCCTCATATTGCATTTCAACCTTCCGTGCCTTCATGTGTATTGTTGTTGCAAGCACGATTACAATTTATGGTAATTGTTGTTGGGCTTGAATATAAAATGCTATGACAACACAGTGACTGGTGTTCTGTTCGGTAGCATACCCTATGGCATGTTCAACGATTCAATGACTACAAGATGAGTGCCATAGGTGAGATGAAATTCCTTGAAAAAAAGAAGAATAACAAACGTCAAACTGGTAATCCAGTTGACCGTGACCGTATGAACTCTACGAGTGTGGATGTTTCCAGAAACGTAAGAATTGCGCAATCGATTGTAATCTGGGTTAAAATCGCAATTGTTGATGACGTCACCGGACCAAATCTGGAGCAGACTTCACGTCATGTGGGACAACTTGCCCTTGGAACAAACCAAGGAGTTACAAGGATGGGGTGGGGTCTCCGAGTGTGTTTGTGTTTATTTATTCATCTATTGGTTCAGCATGGAAACTGTATATAGTTACATGCTAGGGTTGCCCAACTAGCGAGAGGCTAGTGTGTTTGTTACATCAGTTGTTCATATTGTTTACCGAGTCCAAGTTTCAACATTCTTTCATAGTTTGCGTCTATTTGTGTACATTTTTACTCGTATTTGTTTTCTTCGTAAAATTTTGGCTCGTTTTGGATTTTGCGCACAAAATCCACTCTCCCAAAACATTCAGAACGAGAACGGTGAAGCCACTGCCGCTTAGGACTTCTTAATTCTACAAAAGCATTTAATTGGATTAATGATTTGAAGATCCTCATTATGTGCAAGTAATGAGATCAGAAAAAAAGAAAGCTCGGTGCAGAAAAGTAAAAAAAAAAAAAACTCAAGACAGCTTCGGAAGTTATCTTGGTTTGGCATCCCACTAACAAACCTTTCTAGATCCCGTTGAAGAAAAAAAAAGAATTTTTCCTTCAATGTTAACGTTATAACGTATTTTCAGTGAAATGATGGTATCATCAATTCTTGATTGTCCATCGTTTTCGATTGGATCAACAATTAGGGTTAATTAAATCTAAATATCGCGTGTGTCAATCGTTTTTGTGGTATGATCCCACTTTCCGCATGTCATGCAAATGTGAAACGGATACGAATTATAAACCGAGGGGCCGGTTATCAAAACACGGCTGAAATGATATGGTATTGGCAGGAAATCATTAGCATAAGATGATAAGACCATCTCCCAGGGATGTCGGTGTCAAGTATCATTGATTGATAACTGAAGAAGATCACTGAGTCGACGCCGCTTTTCCAGGAATTTAAAACACCTTGAGCCTGAAATGTGGGAAAACGATTTAAAAAAAGTTTAATGTCCAGTAAAATTGCTTGATGACATTGGATGAAAGTTTGGTATCATTTTTTGTGTACAACATTGTCATCATGAATAATTCCGTTAATTGGTCGGTACATTTCGAAAGACAAAGGCGACAATTTGAAACACGTAAATGAAAGGGAATCTGTTCTTGATTAAGAGTTCCACCAATTTTCTTTTCATCATCAAAATTCTTCGGAAAGGTTTCCTCTTTAAGCTTCTTATGTACAGTGGATGCTTCTAAAGATGGATTTAGTTAAAAGTATTTCCAGGTATATGTCAATAAAGGTAGTGGGACACGTATAGTTAAGGCTACCAAAGCCTCTTCAACTATCTGCTTGGATATCTATACTTCTACTATCCTCTCGCGTATTTCCTGGTACATGACGTCACACGGGGCCGTCGGGATTTCTTGTGAAACCTTGCCGCTGCCAACACCGGTGGATCGCCGGAAACCACCCCATTGCGCAAGCCTGGGTAAAGAACAACACCCACCCGCCAACTACGCGGGTGATTCCAAGAGATGAGTCAACGTGCGCCAGTGTGGCGCAGTACACGAAACAGTCGACTCCTATGATTCTACCAACAACACACAGCGATGTGTAACGTGTAACACAAACACTTGAACGTCGTCGTGGCTTCTGTAAGTGTTTATTAATCGTGACGTCACGTCAATTGATAAAGGTAGGTCGTATTCATACGGGTTTGCGTTAAAGGGTACAATTTGACGGTTTTTGTCTAGGTGCGCGGTACACGGCGGCTTGTTGGGCGGGTTGGGACCTTCCCAAGTTTTGGTTCCCGGTTCAGTTGTCGGCCAGGCGCGGGCAGACGTCAGGTACTGACACGTTGCCGCCAAATGTGGAGGGCAGAGGCAGATAAAGGAATCTCTGTGTAGCCTTGGTCGTTTCAAGGTTTGTTGAATACAATGGGGGAATATGTGTAACAGTGCACGTACAGTTGTACAGTTTGGCTTATTTGGAGGTACCGATTTTTATGGACATATCCTGTACCGTGATGCCAGGTGTTAGATAATTTTAGCACTCAAAGTGGACTAAAAAAAGTAACTTTGAAATCTGGAAACTACAAAACGTAAGGGACCGTACCTATGATTTTCTTCTATTAATACTAATTGATATTCTGGAAAGTGTGTATATATATAAAGGTGATAACGTCACCGACTCCCCCTAACTTCCGTGTGCCCTGACTTGCCCGGAAACTGAAATGATGACTTCATGACACATCTTTGTTGGAACGTGCCTCAGCATATATTACAATTTTGGAAAAGGAATCACTGGCAATGATACAAATGACTATGGATCATCGTCGAAAGCAAGGTTTCTTTACAAAAAGCTACATTCAATTTATTTCGTACGTACGATATTATTAATGTATTTTCACATTAAAAATGTTTTTTTTTGCGGAATGTCTTTTTAGTATCAATAGATGGTTAATCTGATGGAAAGTTTGGTAAAAGATGCATTTACTTTTGAATTCATCAATTAAAAATCCGTTTTTGTGTGGCCTGGGGCTATTGGCAGGATTATCCTGTCAGCAGTAGAAATTTTGCACTGCTGACAGGATCATCCTGTCGGCAGTGCAATTTTTTCTACTGCTGACAGGAACATCCTGTCAGAAGTGCAAATTTTTCCACTGCTGACAGGATCACCCTGCCAATATCCTTAGGCTATGGATAAACAATGTGAAATGATGTCGTCTGCAACAAAATACGCCAAGTTTCGGTTATTCCTACAGCAGTTTGCCATGTCGCTTACCTGGTATTATTTCTTTGTTTCAGACAGGCATTTTAATCAGATACTGTGGATTCGTGTGAAAACTATTGACTTTGGTCAGAGCTGTTGGCAAGGTCAAGATATTCTGAGGTGATTTCTGACCACAGAGGAAAGTACGTCGTCTGCTGGACCGTTATTTACCGCAAGTCCCAAAAACGTCGTAAATCCCCACCGCAAAGCGACAAACTGTCGTGAAACCTAGCCGCAAACTGAGGGAACGTCGTAAACCCGGAAGCGGGGTGTCGTAATCGTCCCTGCCGTTGACCGTGCGAGCCTTGCGCGATGGACTTGCCGCGGGTCGGGAGCAGCATGGCGGAGGTGTCCAGGTGTACGAGACGGAAACAAGCTTGTCCGCGGCGGAAAAAAGGTGAGAACGACCTTAAACTATCTTGTCTTTAAGTGAAGACGATAGATCTACGTATATCTTGTCAAGAACTCGTCGATCACGGCCGAACTCGGCCGTAAGGCTGCGTTATCGCCGGCTGTTCGCTCACCTAACGGTACGGGCAACTTTCCCCTGTGTGGCTCCATTGATCTGGGTTAATGCGTACCTGGGCTGAGCGGTTGCCATCGCTTGTCGGGGTCACCCTGCGGGAAAATCCATCAAAATTCTGTCACGACGGGGAAAAGATAAGGCCAAGGCTTGATAGTCTCAGATCGTGTGCGAATTTTGTGCTTTGTAATGCCGGAAAAGCGTGAGGTTGACACTGGTCCAAGTTAGCCCCCGCCTAAGCTGGAGTCCCCCGCCCTCGCCCCGTACGTGGCTGCCATACCTGGCCGAGCGCAGCTGTCTCCGCCCCGAGCTAAAATACCTGCCCAATTCCCTCACAATGTAGCGGAATCGATGCTCTGTTGTCTCCTTTAAACGTCACTTTCCCTTATCGTTGCGTAGGTTGAGGTGTTTTTTTTTTCTCTGGGTTGTTTTGGGCGAGGCAAACTTGGTTGATTACCTGGCCTTATTTGTCAAGCGGCTGCCTGCTTATTTATTTTCCGCACATGTCGGACATTTCTGCGACTTGGGGACCAAAGAAAGTCGCTACAAAATCTCCTCTAAAACTAAGATTGACGTTTAAAAACAACCTTGATCTTTGTCAAAACATCGTTGTTTACAGTTTCGTTTTCTAAATGCGTTCATCAGTTGTCCTTGCAGCGACAGGCCCGGGCGCATTGTTTGTCCCGTAATTTGTTTACCGTGTGTCTGTGCTTCAAACTAGTGAAAGTGTCAACATCTTCACCGTAGCAACTGTCTTAGTCCTTAAATATCGTTTTCTTGAGTGAGTGGATGGTGTTTTTACGTGGGTTGTTAAAATTTCTGAGCTGGAAACGACGGCTGGAGTACCGTTGGGTTTCTCTTTGATCGTACCTGACCGCCCAGCTAGATCGTCACGTTTATTTTCACACCGTCTGCTTCTCAAACGAGCGAAAGTAAAACATTCCCTTGACAAACAAAGGTCTTTTCCATGAAGTGGACGCCATCCCTGGCCGTTTTCCAGTCTATTTCCCGGGATTTGAGGGCAGATATCGGCGGAAACAGGACTGTAATCCTCCTCAGAAGCTGCGCCGCGAAGTTTGACATGTTGTAACGAATGACCCACAGGTGTAAACAAAGGAAATGCGAGCGCCGATATTTTCCTGCCGCCAGCCGTGGCTAAATTTGGTCTCCCCGGCGACAACCTCGTATTTGACCCTTACATATTGACAAGAAGCTACCAAGAAAAATCAAAGCTGACAGGAAAAGTCGTGGTTTTCCTGTGCTTAGGTGTTGTTGAAAACCTTGTTGGACTACCTGGCACTGTGAGAAGCTTACAGCAACCCAGTGGGGGACTAAACCTCAAAGTCTTATACCGTCCAAGCTTTCTTGTCTTTTCTTACAACTTTAATCCTTTTAGAAATCCCGAAAAACACAAAATATTGCAAACTTGAGTGAACACTTCAGGTATTGGTCCAAGTTTGTGACACATTTTCATTGTACAGTTTCGGGAGCTTCAAACTTCAAAGGGATGATGTGTGAAAACGTAATCCCTGTATTAATGAGATCAAAAAGACCTCTGAATGGGGGAGGATGTTTTTCCTTTGGTTTTTTGTTTTGTTACCTATTTCCCTTTGTGTCACCTGGGTTTGGGAAGAAGATTGCGCCCTCCCACTGTTATTTGTTTGTTCATGTGACTGTCACTGCATGAATTCTTTCCCAAACTGCCTTCCCTGTGTGAAGAACACCAGATGTCAACCCAACCTGGGTTCATGTTTCCCTCCAGGGACCCTCACAAACAAGGTGTGCTAGTCTTCACCCCCACTCCCACACCTTTCCTACATCTCCCTTCAAATCCCGTTCCTGAAAAATCTCTTGTTTACGAATGTTAGAGGAAAGTATCAATATTGTATGAGTTCTGGAGGGCTGCTTAATTGAGGACTTTGGCTGCGAATGTTAAAAAGCATTGTTTAATGGTCCACAGGTGGAAAGTGTTACCGGTTGTAACCGGAGACGTGCACACCCTTACCTTGCAAATTTCACATACCTGAGGTTAGAACATGGCGCCTGCGAGCCTTGGCACCTTGACAGGGGAAGGAGGAAAGAGAAGGGGCTGCTGGGCACCTTGTTGTCAAGGTGTGCCCTGAAGAAAAGCAGGCAACTTACTTCTGAGAAAATAACGCTGTGCCGAATCATCAATCGAAGATGAAATCTTATTTGTAAGATAAGAAAGATGTTAGTTTACAGAAACTAAGAAAAGTGGTGTTATGTTTTCAAGGTGGTTACAGGAAATATTCAGGATCTGTGTTTTATCTATTGAAGGTAGAAACGGCAAGTCAAACCATCTGATATTCACTCCACGTGGTTTTAACATTGATTTTTACCTGGGCCCATTTTTCCCACTAAGTGCATTCGGACCTTCCGGTCGTTTTATTGTCAGACGAGCCAAGACCTGTCAAAACGTTGTTGGCTTTGGCAGGACGTAGTAGCTACGTAGACATTGGCTGACACTACTGACAGCTTGAAATTTAACTGTCATATCTTCCACCTAGTACCCATATACATGTAGCAAATCATATCACTCTCATTTTTTTCTTATGTCTGAAAATTCTGTGGAAAGTAACTGAAAATGTGAGTCATTTGGGTGTCTCCCTGTCAAGCTTTGATTAGGTTGTGAGTGCCATTTATGTTTCAGTTGTTTTTCTCGGCAAGGATTTGGGTAAGAACACCTATCCAGCAACAATAGGTAAGCCCATGATTAGATTAAGTTGTGTATTCAGACCGCATAATGCCAGCTCTGTTCAGACTATGACTAAGCCCAGGGCTGTTAGAGACTAGGTTAATTTTTCTCTTATTTGATTGGGAATTATTTCCCAGCCATCGTCTTTGTCATCGTCTGCCGTTGTTTAGACGTATGAAGCGCGGGCGACAAAAAAAACACACGGTACTGATGATGCTACGCAGGCGTCACGAAGCCTATCTCGATGAAATCCCACTCCAGCAGTTCAGGGATAACGTGGACGTCAAAGTGTCTGCTATCAATTTAAATGTAATTATTTCCGCACACACACCTGCACCTGGCTGCCCACCTTTCTACATGCGGCGTAGGATGCACGTCACTCAGCCCCCTCCTCACACTTTCATTATCCAACAAAGTCAACATTTGCCAGCGCTTCATTTCCTAGTAACCTTTGAAACATCGTCCTCCAAATTCGGGGCTTAACAGCAAGGCTAAAAGGAACATAGCTCTGTCTCACCCTGCCAAGGTGACCCCCACACTAATCTTTCCTACCACATTAAAAGAGCGGTTTCCACCTCAAAGTAATGTACCAATTAATATCCCCTCTTACTCCTCTGTGCACTTTATAGCGTCGAGTGGCCGACGGCATAAATTTTAACCCTCTTGATTGTGGCACGATTTCTGGCGTTTCGGAGGTTTCGCAGGTGGATTATTTTCTCCAGGATGTGCGAGTACACCTTGTGGTCGGAGTGAGGCTTCAGGCCCTTCAACACAATTGCCGTGAGGGCTTTTGAGGCAGGGTGGCCCTTCACACGTGGCGGCCCCCTTTCTTTACCTGTAACAGGAGCCCCTTGTCCGTGTGTTCCATTGTTTGTCCGGGTACACGCAACACCTGAGTTCACGACGAGCTCCCCTTTGTCCGGCCGGTATAACGTTACAGTTTGAGGTGATAATATTTTGATTGGTTGTAGCCTAAACACGCGAGGAGGTTGTTAAGTTTGTGAAGAGAGCGGAGTCAGGAAAGTTTGCTGTGCAGTCCCGGCGTTGTTGACGTGTAGCAGGGGCTTAGACATGCCGAGACAGGCGGGTATTTGGCAAGGTTGGCTGATAGAAAAAGGTGCCAATGTTAAATACCTGGTGGCTCCGACTTATCGGCAGCTTTTATTGCAAAGTCAGGCCCGGTGCTTATTGAAATTCCGTCTGGCGTCAGCCCTGGTTTTATCGTCCGTGAATTCCGGACAAACTAAAAAGGTGTTTTTGAAAGCACCGGCGGCCACAAAGTGAGGTGGGTTGAAAGCAGGCATCCTGGTAGGTAATGGGGCGACTATAAAAGGACTCCAAATCACCTGTGCCGCGTGTTTGTCAGTAAGGAAATAAAAGGGAGACGGGGAATAAAGGAGAATAAAAGGTGCTGCATCTGTGCAACAGTCCATATGGCCGGGGACTGAAAAGGTACGCAGACTACAAAGGGAGGCCAGGTGGAGGAAAAGAGACGCATAAGGGGACACCCAAATCAAGAGGGAGGGACCGTTTGGGCACGGCAGAACCCATCCTGTGGAGACATTGTCTGTGTAGATTTATATTCTGGAAACGTTCCATTGTCAGGATGAGATGTCTCTACACACCTTTCTCTGCCTCTTCATGGTTGGTTTGGGAGGTGAGTGGGCAGGGGGCAGATGTCAGCGCGTGTGATCCATCCAACAATCGGTCTCTTTTGTGAGACGCGGAGTCATCGTCCATTGTCCTGTTACACCTCACACACAGTCCGCCCACTCTACCCAGCAGCGGGAACAACAACAAGCTCCCACTGATAACTTTTACAGCCTTGCCGGTGATTTTTCCCAACTCCTGTTAATCAGGTTGATGGCATGGCAACTAACGACACACATTAATGCCTGTTTATCCAGTGATTTCCAGATTTGTTTATACGGAGCCCTGCACAGGAAAACACCCTAACCTTTGATAGCAGCCAGGAATGTACAAACTTTATCAGAGGCTGGCGCCAGGCCGCACCTTACTTAGTCTACCTGGGGGGGAGTTTATGTGACGGTTCAGAGGAAGGATCGGGAACTGTTGATATTCCTATCAGTCGTACCTGAAGGAAGGAGCAGGGATTGTTGACGATCTGGCCGCCAGCTGGGGGAGGAAGGGGCACACGTCACGTTTCCTCCCCACCTTTCTGGCAATGTTTATCTGTCTTCCTCTCCTGGTGGCTTTCATAAGGTGCATCCGACTGACGCCTTTTCATGTCTCCTTTCCGCCACAGACTTCTGACATGTGGTCCTCCCTTTGGCAGGACTTGAAAGGGGGGGTTTGAACTTGGGATATCCTTGTGTGGTGCGGATGATTTAAGTGGTGGGGTCAAGGTGCGGTTTTGATGTGCAGTGACCATTCAGTCTGATAAAACCTTTTCTGGCACAGCTTTTTCCTTTTCGTTTTGTTTATCGGCAGGGAAAAGTGAAATTCGAACTAGCCGCATTGTTGATGGAAATGCAAGGAAAGGTGTGTTTCAGTGCTGTGTCTTGTAGCACACTGTCAGTGATGCAAAGCCATGTACGTACATGTTGTTTATGTCGCTTATATATTTGGCACTAAAACATCGTCCCAGCAGAGATAACCCATCAAGATTAGGACTTACAAAGTGGCAAATACAGTCCTGTCAAGTGGTTTGACAAAATAAAGCAAACAAGAGAAAGGAAGAAAAAAAAGCAGTGATGAGTTCGACAAGGTTGGTTGTAACTTGTTTATACATCTCAAAAGAAGTGGTCATCAAGGCAACTGTGTACTTTAATTAAAGTCAGAAATGTTAATTTCACCCCAGACTCTAATGGCCTGTGTCTAATCAGATGTGCCATTTACCCCATAAGGGGTGGCAAACAATCTCTCGGACCCCCCACATCCTGCCAAAATAGTCCAGCTCACTTCTGTTCCTCACCCGACACTTTTCACACCTCACTCTCCCGACCAAATGTTCCCAAATGTTCCCCCTGTCACCGGTGTGCCTCGGTAGACGGAGAGTTAAGGTGCTCCGGACACGTAGTCACACCTACCTCACACCTTGGTTTGTTTTCTCTGGCATACCTCGGTGTCTACTCTGGAGGGATGTTTGCGATCAGTTTACCTTCCTCTGTGCCAAGGTACCAGCTCTCTAGAGCTCCCCATAAGTCATTTCCTAATTTGTCAAGGTATGGCATGTTGTCCCCTTCCTCAACCCCGGTGGGGCCTGGTGAATGTACCGACCTGCCAGGTGAAGATAAAGAACAACCCCTGGCATAAAGGGCTTGGTAACCCGATACCCTCGGCTTTCCTGGTTGTTTGGATCCCTCCTGTACCTGTACCAGGACCTATCTTGCTACCAGGGCGAGAGATGTCAGAGTCGGCCAGAAACACCTTGAAGTTGATGGTTTAACTTTAAGATTGTAGTGCTGGATTGGAAGGTGTGTCCCTGTTTGTGGTTGGTTAGCTCGTTGGTATGCGTGCCAGGAGTGTGCAGAAGGAAAACTCCTGGTGGGACCAACCTCCGAGATGTCCCAATTTGCTTACACATCAAACAAAACATGCGAAACAGTTACGCAGACCAGGAAATCATGTGCCCCTGAGTCACACGTCTTTCTAGGTGAGCACATACAAAAGACAAACCCCCGTACCAGCCACCGCAAGCCCACAGAAAAGGGAAAGTCATCGGGATAACTTTTCCCACGTCATTCCGCTGGCATTCGGCAGGGCAACCTTTCTCACCTATCCTTTTATTTGTAGATCACGGGACGGGGGTTATTTGCAGACTCAGTGTGTGTGAAGGAGTCAGAATGCATTTTCAGGACTGGGGAGTTCAAAGAAGCCTCTGTTAGGTCTTTATTTGGCCATTGGTGTTCACATGACACGATACTACCACGCGCGCCATCTTATGTTGACTTCTCGCCAAACCAACAACGTAATGTCTAACCCAGACGTTACATCTTCAAACACGACACGCAGCGTGCACCAGGTGGGAAATTTTCCACCCTTCACATTTCCTGCCCGTTGTTGTTTCCATCTTCCTTGGCTGAATCAAAGCTTCCATTGTCACCTGGAGTTAGTGACTGGGTGACTCTCTCCTTCTTCCTTGTCCCCGGGACCTTCCTGGTACCAACTGTTACAGAATACATCACATTACAAATCATCAATAAGGCCATTCCAATGCATTTCTTTGGTTTTCGTCCATTGTAGAATAAAGATTATGTAAGAGAATAGCATAAGATGGACAGGAGGAAAACTTCAATCTGGCGACTGTAAATTAATTTCAAGTTTCTGGCTCTTAAATTTCGTGGCACGGTGAATCTTGAAATCAAAGTTTGCTGCATCTTCGAGTTTGCAGATGAAACAAGAGTAGAATATGTGCAATAAAGGTCTTCATTCATTCAATATAACGAATAGCAGAACATGTTTAACAGTATGTCAAAAACTAGAAAATGTGACAATTTCAACTACATTCACTTCCTGAAACTTTGTGTACCCTTTGATGTTGTTTTTATGTTGATCCGCCAGTTCGGAACCTTTAAAAAAAAAATCAGGAACAGCAACCAAGGAATTGAATCTGTGTGGCCTGTCACGTCACATGTTGGCAGCAGGCATAGGTGTCCCTGACTCTAGGAATTCAGCCCCTAACCACGTAGTGCAGCAGCTCCCATGTCCTGTACCCCAGTATGCTGGACATCCCAGTTATGCTGGGTATTTCGATTTGGTAACGTATATTCCGTAGACTCGCAACTACTGTGCAAACCCAAGTTATGTGGTGCCCGTGTAACAAATTGTTTTGTGGTTACAAAAACTCAAAAAGCCAAGGATGGCTAGTTGAAAAGGTGATGCATTAATTAACATCTTGGTCTTAATTAAGGGAATCTGGACGGATGATTTGAGAGATTAGGGGAGTTGAGAGAGCCTTGTAGTGATTCTTTATCACCTTGGGTTCCTGTATCAAGTAGCTGATAAAGAGGCATTGAATATTCATAAAGGAACTAGCAATACCTGCTGGTAGGTTCTGTGGGAATTTTCTACTTTGCTTATGTTCGGGTACCTTTTGTTTAAAACGGAATGAAATATCGGAGAGTGTGTTCTAGAAAGGTTAGGTGTCAAAAGTTGTCAGGTTGCGGAGATTTTGACACGCACACAACTGGTGCGCATACCTGGGGCCGTGCGTAAGTTGTGCCCGTCACCTGATCTGACCGTGCCTCCAAATATAACCACACCGGTCCTGTTGAGATGGGTGCAGCTGTTGTGTGGTGTAGATCCCCCCACCCCAGGAGCCATTAAACCCAGCAAGGTGGATAGCCCATCTCCATATATAGACCAGCAACTGGGAAGTCCTTCTCTAGTTACAGGATCCCTCCAGGGTGATCCAATACCTGTAGGGGTACGGCTTTGCCACTGTATCCTCTATTCCTCCCTAGGTGGATAGCGATGTCCTTATATAGTTCGTCAACTGAAAAGTTGTTCCCTGTCGTATAACTTAATCGTTATCGTTCTGTGGAAGGGCCATACCTGTAGGGTTAGGGCTTGGTTCTCGTGGGTGGGTAACAATGTCCTTTTAAAGGTATACAACAAACGACAAGCTACATGCCTTCCAGTTACAGAATCCGAAATACCTTTTCAGATATGGTTGCACATTTGACGACCTAAAAGAATTTAGACCGCTAGAACGTGTATATTTCTTGTATTGATATCTGCTTGCAGTTGTAACTTATACAACACCTCAAAAGTGATATTGTTTTACCAAGCATATGGTATCGGATCCCTTGTCATTATTACAAATATAGGTGGGCCTTGTTGAACGAAAATTGTGTATGTGTGTGTGAGGGGGGGGGGGGTGTGTCTTGTCTGACTTATGAGGTAACCTTTGGTTGTTCACAAGGCAACCTGCAATCCTAAACACAACCTGGTTGTCCAGAGAGGCTGGGCAACCTTTTTTAAAACACTGTTGTCTCCAAGGCTAGGGTTATATGATAGACTTATACCTGTGGCATCATAGCTTGCCCCACCCTAGTCAATTTGTCCCTTAGGCTCTCTTTACATTATACTTTTGCCGTCAGCGCCACTGGCGTCAGCGCCACTGGCGACAGCGGGAACCCCGTGTAAAGACAATTCCCGTCGACGTAGTCCCGCTGTCAACAAATTTTCTCCCGTCAGCTTCGAAGCCGTCGCCCGTCAGCACAGCGGGAGTCCCCGTCAACTTCAAACTCCGTCTAAAGAGAATACGTCGGGCTCGCGTCAGCGGGAGTCAGGGTTTCGGCGATTAGCATAAAGCACGCGTTGATTAGCATACTGTAAGTCTACTTAGATCCCCGGTATATATATAGAGAGAGAGATTCGCGGGATCCGCGGCGACTTGTGCCGTGCATTCATTTCCCCGCGGATGTATTTATCGTACTTGTGCCCCCCTCCCCACATTTACGAGTGATGAGCATGGAATATCTACACATAAACAAGGCTTTGCATTGTAGTTTAATACGGGCGGGGAGACGCCGTCTACCGTTGTACAATCATACAATTTTGTTTCTTGCTTTTGTTATGCTTACGCCCGATAGTTTCTACAAGATGGCGAAATGCAAGCACCGCAGGTGTCTGTCAGATTTCCGGGCGGTGTGTCTAGAGACGTCGCGACAGCGGCCTCCCGACAGCGGGAAATTTCGCCGCTGACGCGAAAAACGTAATGTAAACTGCGCCTAAGTGTGCCCAGACAGTTTATTTGAAGTTCACCAATAGGTGCGACATGTTTGACTTGTGCGTCCTAATCCCAGCCCTCAGGACTTCCACACACACAGGGTGATTTTTGCACACAGATGTAAATTAAGGCAGTTGATGGACCACTCTGCTGTACTTTCAGACCGGTGACGACCTTGTAACACGACCTTGTGAACCCGCACCTTTTCTCCTTGTTTGTCAGGCCATACCAGTGTATTCCTTTGGTTCTTGGACATTTTGAAGTAAGCGGGCTTGTGCGTATATCAACGTATGAGTTCCGTATTAATTTTTTCGTAATTTGGCAAATTTGAAATGCCTCCACAGTAAACAGTCATAGAATATTCCATGTAGAAAAATACTTGTAAGAAACTTGTATCCTATTATGTATGAATAAATGCAGACTTGATGTATGCATATGTTTTACAGCCCCCTAAGAACAAAGCAAGTGAACAACATAGACCTAGAGGGCTATTGGAAATTTTGAAAACTGGAAACTGAAAGTGTGTGTTCCAAGGATCAGATTTTTCCTGAAGATTTCACTTTCATGTTGTGACTTGCCAGTTGCTCAGCTTTATTATCATTTAAAAAAAATTCAAAACCAGAATACTAAATTGATTCAGCCTCAGCGATTTTGTGGAGTGATGACATTGTAATATGACCTTGTTGGCTAGCTGCACCTTTTTTTTCCATGTTTGTGAGCTCGATCGGGCAGTGTTGCTGGGGGGGGGGGGGGTTGGTCTGCAAATGGTATCACATCATCACCTGGAGGGCTTCCAACATGGGGAGAGGATTCTGGGAAACATGACAACTGTGGCTATTAAAAACCTGTTGGTGTGTGGTGAGTTATAGGGATGGGGTGTTGTGACAGCTGCTAAGATATCACAGCTTTGTGATACATTTAAAATATACAGGGTGTTGTTTATACTGTACGGAAGACTGTTTGGAATCAGGAAAGGTACTGGTACCAATCTTGAATCTTAAACAGGCTAATGAAGTTTGTGATACATGTATATGTACCATCATATCAAAGAAAATTTAGCTTCTCCTTTGAATTACATTGACTGTACATAAGTATGTATGTACATAAAGTTCATACTGCAAGGTGATCAAATACAACTAGTAATCATAAAATTTGCGGAGCAACTTTTCAAATATTAAATATAATGTCTTTCCAAATTTGCAACCAATTTTAAAAGTCAGGCAGTATTTTTCTCTTTTCAGTCATTAGAACTGGAAGTATAACTATCTCTGACACTTGAATTAGGAGCGATTTTGTTTCAAAACAAACTTGTAGCCTGACATGTGTTGGGCAGGTTTATGAGTAATGTTTGCGGAGAGAGAAAGTCTTTCGCCTCTCTTTTGGAAGCCGTGGCAGAGCCTGGCGCAATAATCTCAGTGTTTACTGTTAAGTAAGCGACGTGCCACAACCTGGGGCAGTCAAACGTCGCATCAGACCGCCACTCAACATCCACTGGCTGCGCCATACACTCATAGAGGGGGATTAACTCCTAATACTCTCATTGATAATCCATCGTGGTTTACTGTTTTTGGAAAATAAAGAAATTACTTAAACTGTACACTTTTGCACTGATTCTGAGAACTCTGGCTGATTCTGGTGAACAGTTTTGTGTTGTTGAAGTTCTCAATGTCATGACCTACCAATTGTGTCACCCCCGTATGCGGATTGGAACGTGCCAGACAAGGTGTCTCCAAGCGAAGGCCAGGTTGGGCCCAGACTCCATTTTTCTCTGAGCTCCTTTTTTTATCAGTAGTATAAATAAATTGTGGGGCCCTGCCGGCATCTAGGTAGACTGATTTAACCATTTAGTTTATCTGACAGAGACTTTAGGGGCTTTGAGGGTCGGTCCATTCTGCCCTCTCAGCGGGGGTGGGTGGCTGTTGTTTTTTGCTTGAGGGGTAGTGGCGCTTTATCAGATATACCGACTGTCACTGTTACATAGACGCAAGTTACAAAGAAGAGGTTCCATGTAAAGCGGTATTCAGATTACATTGAAGGTAAAACTAACAACAAAGTGTATTGACAACGGTGAACAATAGTGAAAACATAAACACAGTTTTGCAATGAAAATTTGATATAAAGAAGTAATCATAATGAAATAGTGTGAGTATCTGCTAATTCAGTGGAAATGACTGAAAAAAAGATGCCAAATACAGTAGCATTTTGAGACTTCATTGGAGCTAAAACTTGATTAGTTAATCACCTAATTACCTTAAAAATTGTGATTAAGATATAAGCCAATAAGTGACTCATTATACACATGACATGGTGGTTCTGCAAGAAGCAGTTGAAAAGTGAGAACTACTGTAGTTTGGTGAGTCACATACATGGTATCTGTGAAGCAGGTTTGCAGGCAGTTGAACAATAGGCAGGTGTAACTGGACAGGTGTGCTCAACTCACCTGAGTGGCAACTCAGTTGTTTGTCACCATGCTGGGTAACTGAATCGTCACAAACTTTGCAATAGAATAACTGAAGAAATAAAATGATTATTCCAATAGATTTTGTAAATTGTACTACAGTTTGCTGAAGATAAGAAAAAGGAAAGAAATTTACCGTGTTTGTGGAATGTACCATTTCGAAATAGGGGTGGTATAAGCCTTTCTTTTTCTTTTTGCCTGTCTTCCAAGTTTATGAGACTCATAACCCCTTTGTTTAATTTGCTCCCTATGTGAAGAATCCAATTTATCAAAATATTGTCATAACGATTTAGAATTCTGAAAATATTATTTTGAATCAAAAAGTTTCTGTTGTCGAAACTTATTTCCTCTTCCTCATCTTTCCCTTTTGAATTACATTTCCTGCCCTCTATAAGAAAGGGAAATATTTTTTTTTCTCTGATATTTGTTGCCTCTCCTTCTATTTCCTATCAAACAGACCCTCTCACCTAATATAGACACCTTGGCTTGTCAACAAGTGCTTGTTGACTCAGACTGGACCAGGGGAGGCCATGACTGAAATACAAACCTGTCATTTACAGCAGAGAGTGTTTATTCTGGGGGTTGTGTATGTAATAGGCTCAGGGCCTGAGTCAACAACAATAGCCACAAGTATTGGGCACTTAATCAAAGGAGAGAGTGAAAGGAATAGGCCTGACCGCAGAATTTTGAAACATATGAAAAAATTAATTGTTTCAAACCAGAAAACAGGTGAAAATCTACATTTATCTACACGGTATCACTAGGCTGTCCTGACTGGAAAAGTTGAAAATGAAGATGTGTCTCTAGACTGTGAATAATACGGTATGTCTGGAAATTAGACTGTGTATACAGTAGCTTTTTTTTAAAGCTTTGACCACCAAAATTGTTCCAACTCAAGTTACACAAATAGTGTAGCTATTCATTTCTATATAGAGTAACGAAAATACTAGTCTAAAATCTCTAGCTGTCAACCCTAAAGTATCTAACAAAAGGATACAAGCCTAGAGACCACAAGGTATGAACTTTGTGTGCCCCTCTACGTGTAGATTCTTCAAACAGTTGATGTTTTGAAAACTTGGTTGAAGTTCATGCCATTTCCCTGTTGATGGACAGTTGCCTTCGGTTGTGGCCTTCCGTCCAAGGATTGTAGTGGGCAAAGATAACACTGAGTTAGCTGGAAGATTTATCGAAAGGTGAATTTTAATTCTGATTCTCAGAGTTGGCATAAGATGTTTTAACTATGGTAGTCCAGTATTTCCGAAAGCTATGTGTGGAAAGATTCGAATAAAACCAACCAACAGTTAGCTTTCCCCAAATGACCTGGCTTGCGTAATTGAAAAGGTAGGATTGTTTTACACTCTTACATACATAGCAAGAATGTTTTGGCTGTCGTTTTCTTTATCTATAACATATAGTCATCCCAGGCACTGTATGAGCTTTCCCCCCAACATCTGCTTGTAGATTACTGCTAGGTCAGAACAGGGATATAAATGTTTAAGGTGGGCTGGGGTCAGTGCACCGAAATGTGGACGTGTGCACCCCTAACTGACCCTGGTGTGTGTATACATGTACCAGGGCACACCAGCACAGCAGAACATTACAAAAAAAAAGTGCAACCAATGTCAAAAACAGTGCAACCAATGTCAAAAAGAATGCAACCAATGTCAAAAAGAATGCAACCAATTTCAAAAAGAAAGAAACAACACAACCAACCAGTGTTTTGTTACAAAATTATTCTACTACCTATCGGAGGCTATTCAATTAACTTTCATAGAGATACAGTGAGTATAGTCAGACTTAGTCTAAAAAGCAACAATTCAAACACTTTGAACATGTTTGGAACTTAGCAGTGATGTGTAATGCTTTCTTGAGGGTACAAATATAGCTGTTTTTGGTTTTCAAAAACAAAGGGGAAAAGTAGTTTATCATTGAGTCATACAAGTGTCACTTTCCAATCGCCAAAACGTCTAGAAATGCACCTAAACAGAGGAGGAAGTGTAATCTTTCTTTTCCCTTGTCATCCGTTGTTGGGAGCGAAGTTGAACTTGACCTTGATGATAGACCATTATTATGATGACCTCTAATTCTACCAGTATTTCATCTGAAGACTTGTTCCCCTTTTAATTGGTATGTCAGCTAGTTTTGTAAGGTGAGTTCCTATTATTGCTGGAAGGGGAAGTGGATGAGTGACATTTCCTGCTAAGGAAGTGTCAACAAACCCTTGAATGAACATTTTCTGAAGGTGGGAGGGAACACTACTAAATGAGGTCCCGACCCTGTGACTGTAAAAAAAAGAAAGAAAGAAAAAAAGTGGGGAAAAAACACACCCAACAATAGTGGTATGCAAAATCTAAGTAAATGAAAGTTAAAACTCTTCTCGAGTGATTTGTCATAAAGTTTACACAGTTGTACTGAATAATATTTTATGCGATTATTCTTGACATTCTATTTTGTTATTTCAGAAATGCCCTTGTGACAGCCTGTTTTCTTCCTTGTTCCCTTTATTGTCTAAATAAACTTCCCTGTTTTTCGTGCTGTTAGTCACATGGTGACTTCCTTTTTCCACTTCTGTCATGTGTTTGTAGAACTTGCACATTCAGCAGTTTCACTTTCAGCCAACAGTGGATAGGGGTGAAAGCTGTTATAAAAATTTAAAACCTTTGTGGTATATGTTCCAGTTTTATTCTACTACAGGTTACAGCTAACTTTCTTTAAGCCTGTTGTTCAGGTTTTTGGAAATAAAACCGAGAGAAGAAAACAGCAAGTAACTTAATTTTCTATAAAAATGTAGCGACAATAAAGTGTACTGTATATCAAGTATGAATTTTTTACCTCGGGTTTCGATATATGAAACAACTTTTTAACGCGTTAGTTACTTAGCAAATTGATTTGACACAGCGTCATACTGTGACATAAGTTCAAAATATATATACCTGTACTGTATTTATTATGGTACCAAGTCTTGAACCAAGCAGATGCATGAAGTTTTTCTATGAAACCCACTCTGATCCAAACATAAGAACCTTCCCATGTTATAACACTTGCTATCAGTGACCTGATCTTCAGTCTAAAGCTGACAGAGCTTGACTTGTAGCTGTAGTTATTATCTCCCTGTGACCTGCCTACAGGGAAGTCAGCTGTTACAGACCATTGCCCACCCAGCATTCTTTGGTATTTTTTTGTCCAATTTTCTGCATGCCTTCTTCGAACAGTGACAATGTTCTCTGATCTTGTTGTAGTCCGTATGTGCTCTTTAACCTTTACAGTGAATCGCCACAAACAAACACTTTTCCAAGGAGGTACAGTACTAGTACATGATCTAATGTTTGAGTCACCATTTCTTGTTTGTTTGTGCAAGGAGGTAGGAACTGTTAGAAGAAAAGTTGACATCCTCATGCAATGTTCAGAAATAAATTTTCAAAGGATTCTTTAACAAAAAACTATAGTAATCTCTTTCTAATTACACCTATGAATAATTTCACGAGGTTGAAAAATCATAAGATATTACTGTTCCTGCACACAAATTCTTTTTTTTCTTTGCCAACTTTTCAGTTGTATTGTCCCTGAGGAAAGTAAAAAGAAGAATTTGGTTGTGTTCAAGAACTCACAGTAATAATATTCCAAATTCTTTCTTATTTTCACCTCAGATGAAAATAGAGCTATTATTCATTTTGATGGCACATTCTCAGACTTCTTAAAAATTGTCTAGCCAAGAAAACAAAAGATTTAAGAAATTAAGATAGACTTCTGATCAAGCTCCCTCAGGTGAATCCAGTGACTTAACCCCCACCTGCCTTTACCATCTACAACTTCAAAGGGTTTCTCCCTATCGACTTTTCATCTGTTTCCTATTATGAATGTGACATAGGAGTGTGTTTCCCCAGGTATGACTTTGCTGGTATTCATGCTTGTCAAGAGTTTTCATAGATGGAAACTCTATGAACCTTTGGTTTGTGAAACTAAAATCAGTCCACATGAATCGCTGTACATTTGTGGTAGTTTACAGAGTGATGAATGTGACTGTTACACACCTATCACTGTCACTGTGATGGCTTGTTGTAAACATGGGTGGTTTTCATTTATTTTCCCAGGTGGCCTTGGGGCGGGCGTGACCCCCTGTGCAAGAGGTCAGCGGTAAATGAAAGATGGCCGCCCTTTTACACACCTTGTTTGGTGGTATTGTGTCTTTTGATGGGTGATCTTGACAGTCTCACAAAATGGTTATGTGATTCAAGGGGTTACGGGAGCATAGAACTTGTACCATTTATGCAAATATAACCCTAGGGTTACGGGAGCATAGAACTTGTACCATTTATGCAAATATAACCCTAATACATATTCAATTATATTTATCTTCCTAATTGTAATGATAGTATATATTAACCGTCAACAACCTTTTGAATCATGAAGAAACCATGAAGAAACCTTGAGATTCATGGACAAACCTTGAAATTCATGGAGAAACCTTGAGATTCGTGGACAAACCTTGAGATTCGTGGAGAAACCTTGAGAATCATGGAAAAACCTTGAGATTCATGGAGAAACCTTGAGAAACCTTGAGATTCATGGAGAAACCTTGAGATTCATAAAGAAACCTTGCGAAACCTTGAGATTCATGGAGAAACCTTGAGAAACCTTGAGATTCATGGAGAAACCTTGAGATTCATGGAGAAACCTTGAGATTCATGGAGAAACCTTGAGAAACCTTGAGATTCATGGAGAAACCTTGAGATTCATGGAGAAACCTTGAGATTCATGGAGAAACCTTGAGATTCATGGAGAAACCTTGAGATTCATGGAGAAACCTTGAGATTCATGGAGAAACCCTGAGATTCATGGAGAAACCTTGAGATTCATGGAGAAACCTTGAGATTCATGGAGAAACCTTGAGAAACCTTGAGATTCATGGAGAAACCTTGAGATTCATGGAGAAATCTTGATATTCATGGAGAAACCTTGAGAAACTTGAGATTCATGGAGAAACCTTGAGATTCACGGAGAAACCTTGAGAAACCTTGAGATTCATGGAGAAACCTTGAGAAACCTTAAGATTCATGGAGAAACCTTGAGAAACCTAGAGATTCATGGAGAAACCTTGAGATTCGTGAAGAAACCTTGAGATTCATAAAGAAACCTTAAGAAACCTTGAGATTCATGGAGAAACCTTGAGAAACCTTGAGATTCATGGAGAAACCTTGAAATTCATAGAGAAACCTTGAGATTCATAAAGAAACCTTGAGATTCATGGAGAAACCTTGAGATTCATGGAGAAACCTTGAGATTCATGGAGAAACCTTGAGATTCATGGAGAAACCTTGA
The DNA here is from genome assembly GCA_035149815.1 of Branchiostoma lanceolatum. NCBI lineage: Eukaryota > Metazoa > Chordata > Leptocardii > Amphioxiformes > Branchiostomatidae > Branchiostoma > Branchiostoma lanceolatum. The sequence goes on along the minus strand of CM068877.1, from coordinate 13,819,291 downwards.
GATTCATAGAGAAACCTTGAGATTCATGGAGAAACCTTGCGATTCATGGAGAAACCTTGCGATTCATGGAGAAACCTTGAGATTCATGGAGAAACCTTGAGAAAACTTGATATTCATGGAGAAACCTTGAGAAACCTTGAGATTCATGGAGAAACCTTGAGATTCATGGAGAAACCTTGAGAAACCTTGAGATTCATGGAGAAACCTTGAGATTCATGGAGAAACCTTGAGAAACCTTGAGATTCATGGAGAAACCTTGAGATTCATGGAAAAACCTTGAGATTCATGGAGAAACCTTGAGATTCATGGAGAAACCCTGAGATTCATGGAGAAACCTTAAGATTCATGGAGAAACATTGAGATTCATGGAGAAACCTTGAGATTCATGGAGAAACCTTGCGATTCATGGAGAAACCTTGCGATTCATGGAGAAACCTTGAGATTCATGGAGATACCTTGAGACTCATGGAGAAACCTTGAGATTCATTGAGAAACCCTGAGATTCATGGAGAATCCTTGAGATTCATGGAGAAACCTTGAGATTCATGGAGAAACCTTGAGAAACCTTGAGATTCATGGAGAAACCTTGAGAAACCTTGAGATTCATGGAGAAACCTTGAGATTCATGGAGATACCTTGATATTCATGGAGAAACCTTGAGAAGCTTGAGATTCATGGAGAAACCTTGAGATTCATGGAGAAACCTTGAGAAACCTTGATATTCGTGGAGAAACCTTGAGATTCAAGGAGAAACCTTGAGATTCATGGAGAAACCTTGAGATTCATGGAGAAACCTTGAGAATCTTGGAGATTCATGGAGAAACCTTGATATTCGTGCAGAAACCTGGAGAAAACTTGAGATTAATAGAGAAACCTTGAGAAACCTTGAGAATCATGGAGAAACCTTGAGAAACCTTGAGATTCATGGAGAAACCTTGAGATTCATGGAGAAACCTTGAGTAACCTTGAGATTCATGGAGAAACCTTGAGAAACCTTGAGATTCATGGAGAAACCTTGAGATTCATGGAGAAACCTCGAGATTCATGGAGAAACCTTGAGATTCATGGAGAAACCTCGAGATTCATGGAGAAACCTTAAGATTCATGGAGAAACCTTGAGATTCATGGAGAAACCTTGAGATTCATGGAGAAACCTTGAGAAACTTTGAGATTCATGGAGAAACCTTGAGATTCAAGGAGAAACCTTGAGATTCATGGAGAAACCTTGAGATTCATGGAGAAACCTTGAGAATCATGGAGATTCATGGAGAAATCTTGATATTCGTGGAGAAACCTGGAGAAAACTTGAGATTAATAGAGAAACCTTGAGAAATCTTGAGATTCATGGAGAAACCTTGAGAAACCTTGAGATTCATGGAGAAACCTTGAGATTCATGGAGAAACCTTGAGAAACCTTGAGATTCATGGAGAGACCTTGAGAAACCTTGAGATTCATGGAGAAACCTTGAGATTCATGGGGAAACCTCGAGATTCATGGAGAAACCTTGAGATTCATGGAGAAACCTTGAGATTCATGGAGAAACCTTGAGATTCATGGAGAAACCTTGAGATTCATGGAGAAACCTTGAGATTCATGGAGAAACCTTGAGAAACCTTGAGAAACCTTGAGATTGATGGAGAAACCTTGAGATTCATGGAGAAACCTTGAGATTCGTGGAGAAACCTTGAGAATCATGGAGATTCATGGAGAAACCTTGAGATTTATTGAGAAACCTTGAGAAACCTTGAGATTCATGGAGAAACCTTGAGATTCATGGAGAAACCTTGAGATTCATGGAGAAAACTTGAGATTCATGGAGAAACCTTGAGAATCATGGAGATTCATGGAGAAACCTTGAGATTCATGGAGAAACCTTGATAATCATGGAGATTCATGGAGAAACCTTGAGATTCATGGAGAAACCTTGAGATTCATGGAGAAACCTTGAGAAACCTTGAGATTCATGGAGAAACCTTGAGATTCATGGAGAAACCTTGAGATTCATGGAGAAACCTTGAGATTCATGGAGAAACCTTGAGATTCATGGAGAAACCTTGAGATTCATGGAGAAACCCTGAGATTCATGGAGAAACCTTGAGATTCATGGAGAAACCTTGAGATTCATGGAGAAACCTTGAGAAACCTTGAGATTCATGGAGAAACCTTGAGATTCATGGAGAAATCTTGATATTCATGGAGAAACCTTGAGAAACTTGAGATTCATGGAGAAACCTTGAGATTCACGGAGAAACCTTGAGAAACCTTGAGATTCATGGAGAAACCTTGAGAAACCTTAAGATTCATGGAGAAACCTTGAGAAACCTAGAGATTCATGGAGAAACCTAGAGATTCATGGAGAAACCTTGAGATTCGTGAAGAAACCTTGAGATTCATAAAGAAACCTTAAGAAACCTTGAGATTCATGGAGAAACCTTGAGAAACCTTGAGATTCATGGAGAAACCTTGAAATTCATAGAGAAACCTTGAGATTCATAAAGAAACCTTGAGATTCATGGAGAAACCTTGAGATTCATGGAGAAACCTTGAGATTCATGGAGAAACCTTGAGATTCATGGAGAAACCTTGAGATTCATAGAGAAACCTTGAGATTCATGGAGAAACCTTGCGATTCATGGAGAAACCTTGCGATTCATGGAGAAACCTTGAGATTCATGGAGAAACCTTGAGAAAACTTGATATTCATGGAGAAACCTTGAGAAACCTTGAGATTCATGGAGAAACCTTGAGATTCATGGAGAAACCTTGAGAAACCTTGAGATTCATGGAGAAACCTTGAGATTCATGGAGAAACCTTGAGAAACCTTGAGATTCATGGAGAAACCTTGAGATTCATGGAAAAACCTTGAGATTCATGGAGAAACCTTGAGATTCATGGAGAAACCCTGAGATTCATGGAGAAACCTTAAGATTCATGGAGAAACATTGAGATTCATGGAGAAACCTTGAGATTCATGGAGAAACCTTGCGATTCATGGAGAAACCTTGAGATTCATGGAGAAACCTTGAGATTCATGGAGATACCTTGAGACTCATGGAGAAACCTTGAGATTCATTGAGAAACCCTGAGATTCATGGAGAATCCTTGAGATTCATGGAGAAACCTTGAGATTCATGGAGAAACCTTGAGAAACCTTGAGATTCATGGAGAAACCTTGAGAAACCTTGAGATTCATGGAGAAACCTTGAGATTCATGGAGAAACCTTGATATTCATGGAGAAACCTTGAGAAACTTGAGATTCATGGAGAAACCTTGAGATTCATGGAGAAACCTTGAGAAACCTTGATATTCGTGGAGAAACCTTGAGATTCAAGGAGAAACCTTGAGATTCATGGAGAAACCTTGAGATTCATGGAGAAACCTTGAGAATCTTGGAGATTCATGGAGAAACCTTGATATTCGTGCAGAAACCTGGAGAAAACTTGAGATTAATAGAGAAACCTTGAGAAACCTTGAGAATCATGGAGAAACCTTGAGAAACCTTGAGATTCATGGAGAAACCTTGAGATTCATGGAGAAACCTTGAGTAAACTTGAGATTCATGGAGAAACCTTGAGAAACCTTGAGATTCATGGAGAAACCTTGAGATTCATGGAGAAACCTCGAGATTCATGGAGAAACCTTGAGATTCATGGAGAAACCTCGAGATTCATGGAGAAACCCTAAGATTCATGGAGAAACCTTGAGATTCATGGAGAAACCTTGAGATTCATGGAGAAACCTTGAGAAACTTTGAGATTCATGGAGAAACCTTGAGATTCAAGGAGAAACCTTGAGATTCATGGAGAAACCTTGAGATTCATGGAGAAACCTTGAGAATCATGGAGATTCATGGAGAAATCTTGATATTCGTGGAGAAACCTGGAGAAAACTTGAGATTAATAGAGAAACCTTGAGAAATCTTGAGATTCATGGAGAAACCTTGAGAAACCTTGAGATTCATGGAGAAACCTTGAGATTCATGGAGAAACCTTGAGAAACCTTGAGATTCATGGAGAGACCTTGAGAAACCTTGAGATTCATGGAGAAACCTTGAGATTCATGGGGAAACCTCGAGATTCATGGAGAAACCTTGAGATTCATGGAGAAACCTTGAGATTCATGGAGAAACCTTGAGATTCATGGAGAAACCTTGAGATTCATGGAGAAACCTTGAGATTCATGGAGAAACCTTGAGAAACCTTGAGAAACCTTGAGATTGATGGAGAAACCTTGAGATTCATGGAGAAACCTTGAGATTCGTGGAGAAACCTTGAGAATCATGGAGATTCATGGAGAAACCTTGAGATTTATTGAGAAACCTTGAGAAACCTTGAGATTCATGGAGAAACCTTGAGATTCATGGAGAAACCTTGAGATTCATGGAGAAAACTTGAGATTCATGGAGAAACCTTGAGAATCATGGAGATTCATGGAGAAACCTTGAGATTCATGGAGAAACCTTGATAATCATGGAGATTCATGGAGAAACCTTGAGATTCATTGAGAAACCTTGAGAAACCTTGACATTCACCGAGAAACCTTCAGATTCATGGAGAAACCTTGAGATTCATGGAGATACCTTAAGAAACCTTGAGAAATCTTGAGATTCATGGAGAAACCTTGAGAAACATGGAGAAACCTTGAGAAACCTTGAGATTCATGGAGAAACCTTGAGAAACCTTGAGATTCATGGAGATTCATGGAGAAACCTTGAGATTCATGGAGAAACCTTGAGATCCATGGAGAAACCTTGAGAAACCTTGAGAGTCATGGAGAAACCTAGAGATTCATGAAGAAATCTTGAGATTCATGGAGAAAACTTGAGATTCATGGAGAAACCTTGAGATTCATTCAGAAACCTTGAGATTCATTCAGAAACCTTGAGATTCATTCAGAAACCTTGAGATTCATGGAGAAACCTTGAGATTCATGGAAAAAACTTGAGATTCATGGAGAAACCTTGAGATTCATGGAGAAACCTTGAGATTCATGGTGAAACCTTGAGAAACCTTGAGATTCATGGAGAAACCTTGAGAAACCTTGAGATTCATGAAGAAACCTTGAGATTCATGGAGAAAACTTGAGATTCATGGAGAAACCTTGAGAATCATGGAGATTCATAGAGAAACCTTGACATTCGTGGAGAAACCTTCAGAAGCCTTGAGATTCATCGAGAAACCTTCAGATTGATGGAGAAACCTTGAGATTCATGGAGATACCTTAAGAAACCTTGAGAAACCTTGAGATTACTGGAGAAACCTTGAGAAACCTTGATATTCATGGAGAAACCTTGAGATTCATGGAGAAACCTTGAGAAACCTTGAGATTCATGGAGAAACCTTGAGAAACCTTGAGATCCATGGAGAAACCTTGAGATTCATGGAGAAACCTTGAGATTCATGGAGAAACCTTGAGAAACTTGAGATTCATGGAGAAACCTTGAGAAACCTTGAGATTCATAAAGAAACCTTTAGATTCATAAAGAATCCTTGAGAAACCTTGAGATTCATGGAGAAACCTTGAGAAACCTAGAGATTCATGGAGAAACCTTGAGAAACCTTGAGATTCGTGAAGAAACCTTGAGATTCATGAAGAAACCTTGAGAAACCTTGAGATTCATGGAGAAACCTTGAGAAAACTTGAGATTCATGGAGAAACCTTGAGATTCATGGCGAAACCTTGAGATTCATGGCGAAACCTTGAGATTCATGGAGAAACCTTGAGATTCATGGAAGAACCTTGAGATTCATGGAGAAACCTTGAGATTCATGGAGAAACTTTGAGATTCATGGAGAAACCTTGAGATTCATGGAGAAACCTTGAGATTCATGGAGAAACCTTGAGATTCATGGAGAAACCTTGAGAAACCTTGAGATTCATGGAGAAACCTTGAGATTCATGGAGAAACCTTGAGATTAATGGAGAAACCTTGAGATTCATGGAGAAACCTTGAGATTCATGGAGAAACCTTGAGATTCATAGAGAAACCTTGAGAAACCTTGAGATTCATGGAGAAACCTTGAGATTCATAACGAAACCTTGAGATTCATGGAGAAATCTTGAGAATCATGGAGATTTATGGAGAAACCTTGATATTCGTGGAGAAACCTTGAGAAACCTTGTGATTCATGGAGAAACCTTGAGATTCATGGGGAAACCTCGAGATTCATGGAGAAACCTTGAGATTCATGGAGAAACCTTGAGAACCATAGAGAATCATTGAGAATCAAAGAGAAACCTTAAGATTAATGGAGAAACTTTTAGTTGACATTCGTGGAGAAACTTTGTAATTTGTGGAGAAACCTTGGCAATCATGGAGAAACCTTGAGATTTATTGAAAAACCTTGATAATCATGGAGAAACCATGACATTCATGGAGATTCATTCCGAAGCATGGTGAAAATGCTGAAGATTAATGAAGAATTCGTTAGAGTCTATTGAGAAAGCCGTAGATTCGTTAACCCTTAAGCTGCCAGGTTTTTTAGCCAAGTAAAAATCAAAAATGTTTGACCCCTGACCTCCCTCACGAAACCCGCGAAACACCCGGCGGCGTTAACTCCCCTAACTTCCCGGCTTCGCGCGCTACACGCACGCAAAGCTGTTTTGTTCTGGGGAATACCCTATCCCGGTTATAACCGGGTCCAGTACACAAGGTATATTTCTGTATCCCTAATTAAGTCGGGACTGGCAGCTTAATTAAGATTCATGGAGAAACATGGAGATTAATGGAGAAACATGGAGATCAGTTTGGGTGGTAGCGCGTGTGCGGCGAGTGTTACCATCTATCCCTAATGAATATGACACCTCGGCTTGGATGAGAATTTATATCACCCCTACACTTCGGGGGTCTTAAAGGTGCCCTAAGCGATTTCAGCGGGTAAAACTTGAAATATTCTGGGGAAAACAATTCTGTTTGGTGAGGTTGAAATTTACATTTACTTCCCTATATTAGCACATCTGCATCATTATTTAATACTTTGGGCGTTTAAAAATGGCACAGAAGCAAGCCACAAAAGGAGCATTTTATTTATTGGGTCCCCCAAAAAATCAGCCCAGAATCCAGCTGTAACCTTTTTCTGTTGACAATTTTCGGTAACTTCCAGCCGCATGGCGTCACAATGCCCAAGCACATTGAGCCATGACCATGTGATTATTACTTCGGAAGCGTTCGGGACTTATCGGTCAGAATCGTGTATGTTCGGAAGTTCGGACATCACATTTGCTCCATGATGGTCGATATGCGATAGGATAGTGGTCGATATGCGATAGGATAGTGTTATCTAAACTTACTATGGATAGAAATCAGAAAAAAAAATTGATTTTGAATATATGACTTTCAGCGCCCTAATATTGCTTAGGTTGCCTTTAATGTATGTAACCTATTTTGACAATTTTCTTACCGATCTTGCCCACACTTATTTGACTATTGCCCAATTTCTGCTTATCGCTGTGTAGCTCTGATTTATAGTTGGCTGTAGGAACATCGTGACACACTATCCTGGGTCAGCATAGCCTTGTTGGCGATGTCAGGATTGACTTTGAAAATTGAATACCTTTGCGCAATTCCTTTATTCTAAAGCTTTTCAGGTATGACTGTGGCCTTACAAAACTAACAAAGTAAAGTAAGAGGGTAAATGTGCTGAGGTAGACATGTTTTGTGTAATTTTATCATGCGATAGAAATGATGACATATGGATTTTGGCTTATTTCCTGACAATAATGGAGTCCCGTCCACCCTGTGTCAGGTCTTTAGTATCAGCCCTTGCGCCCTCGGTGAGACTGGAAATTCGTCGTATGGTAGCATATACAGATGACAAGTAAAAGGACAAGTGTTTGTTTTTTCTGTAAGCGTCAATTTCCTTGTCGTCTTTTTTTTTAGATCGACACGTCCAAGTACAGTCAAACCTGCCCAAAGCCACCACCGGGGGACCGAGCAAAACGGCCACGATGGACAGGTGGTCACCATATGCATGCAGATGATTCCACTCACAGCATGTTTCCAGGTCGAGGTGTTCAAATACAGTGTACTACATGGATGGATGTTGTTGTTTGTTTTTTTCTTCATTTTAGACAGCATGACCCCCGCCAGGTTCAATTCTCGTTGACAGAAATATCCTACAAAAATTACGTTTGCCGTTATCGCTGTAGTTTGTGTATAACGTTACACCATGTACAAATTTTCGTCATAATTTGTACTACAGAAGCCAACATTTCCGCGAAATCCGACCGCAAAACACACTTGAAAATGAGGCGGTCGCCATAGGAAGGGATAAGTATAATCTGTCTTTTTCTAAATGATGCAACATGAATCTCAAGGTTTCTCCTTGAATCTCAAGGTTTTTCCTTAAATCTCATCGATCAAGGTTTTTCCATGAATTTCAAGGTTTCTCCAAGAATCTCAACGTATCTCCATGAATCTCAAGGTCACGGTTCTCAATATTTCGCCATGAATCTCAATGTTTCTCCATGAATCTGACAGATTCTCCATGAATCTCAAGGTTCTCCTTTCAAGGTTTCTCCATGATTCTCAAGGTTTCTAAAGGATTCTCAAGGTTTGTCAATCATTGTCAATGTTTCTCCATGATTCTCAAGGTTTCTCCTTGAATCTCAAGGTTTCTCCACGAATCTCAAGGTTTCTCTTTGATTCTCAAGGTTTAGCGTTGAATCTCAATGTCTCTCTATGGTTCTCAAGGTTTCTCCATGAATCTCAAGTTTTCTCCGGGAATCTCAAGGTTTCTCCAGAAATCTCAAGATTTCTCCAGAAATCTCAAAAATTCTTCATGAATTTCAAGGTATCTCCATGAATCTCAAGGTTTCTTCATGATTCTCCATGAATCTCAAGGTTTCTCCGTGAATGGCAAGGTTTCCCCATGAACCACACGCTCGTTCTCATTTGAATGTACATATTGCTGTCGTCAGCCTTTACGACTTGATATGAGCCAAATTACGGGCACCATCGATGCTTTCTTCACTTTCCCACAACAAATATCATGTTTCACGAAAAATGCACCTCAAAATTACTTATAGGTTTTGACTTAGAAAAAATTATGGCAATGGGTGGCCCGAAGAGTCATAAAAAACGGCTGTCGCCTGCGGAGACATGCAAAATTTAAAAAGCAGCAGAGAATGTAACAATTCAGTTCAGAGAATGACCGGTTAACTGGTGAATCCAGCTACTAAGGCCCTCCGACAAATCACGTCAGATCGCTCCTGTCACTGCTCTTGTACGCTGTGCAAGGCGGTTTATGCCTGTCGCCCAAAACGGTAAGTTCCGTTACCGTTTAAAGTAAGACGTTCCTGACATTTAGATATGCCACATATAAGGTGCCAACCTGTTGTTTTTATGACGACTTAAAGCTTTTGTGGCTTTTAAAAGGAACAAATAAGAAGTGTTTGCTATCAGTTGTGAACAACCTCCTCGAACAAATGACAGTGCAGTGATGAACGTAATCTCCGTTACCATTGTTCGATGCTCTCTGTTGTTAACAAGACCTGGTGTAGGAACGCTGCCGATTTTCTAAATGCCCGTACAAACATCCTTTTAATAATAAAAGATGGAACGCAAAAACGGAAATCCCTTTGAAGGAAAAGCCGAAGTTTTACTGTAGTAAGCTCCGTTACCGGTAACGGAGATTACACCTGTTGCGGAAAATACATAATCTGGCGCAGAACTTTTTGTAGTTGTGCACCAGAATGCAAAAGCGTTTGAACTAGAATAGAAAAGTATAGATTCAGGTGAGAGAAACCCCCTATTCCAATTTTCTACTCTTTCTTCCAAATTTTGTTTCCAAAGTTGAATTCTTTTTAAACCTCAAGACAATAAGTAATCTATAGCCTTTGATATGTTTGAAGAAGAAAAGAAATCAGAAGTCGATCAATTACAACTTGGCGACTTACGTCTGGTGTCTTTTGGCGACAGTATGTAATCTCCGTTACCGTTTTTCCGCGATCCCCCATCCGTTCCAAATGCTTTACTGCTCCTAAGCAGTATTAGTTCGCAACATTGAATATGTTATAGATGTTGTAAGACTTAAATTATTCGGATCAACGGAGGATGGAACGTTTTGCAAGAACAATCAGATTCCGTCTCTGGTAAATATCTCAAACAAGTCGAAATGCAAAAACAAATCCAGACAATATTAATCCTGAATGAAACAGTTATAAAGCAATCGTCAGCACGGCACTAAACTCGACAGACGCTTTGCCAGAGATACTGACTCTTCAACTAAAGGTTTTGAAGGCGATGTCACGACATGAAAGCTCCAAAATTGAAGTATCTTATTACTGATGTTCTACATTTTTTCAGCAAAAATATGGATAAACTCCAAGGTCATCTTATCAAATCATAGAAATTTTCGGCATCTTCCCATGACAAATTAGCTGTAATATTTTGGGGATCATAAAAAGAGATGTTCAGCTAAAAAATGAGGTAGGTTTGCTTGGAAAATGAGCTGATCAATGTTTCGACCCTAGAAATCGCTATTTTGCACATTTCATTGAGAACGAGCGCTCAATGTATCTCCATAAATCTCAAGGTATCTCCATTAACTTCAAGGTTTTGTCAATGAAGCTCAAGGTTTCTCAAGGTTTCTCCACAAATCTCAAGTTTTCTCCGTGATTAGCAAGGTTTCTCCATGAACCTCAATGTATCTCCATGAATCTCAAGGTATCTCCATGAATCTCAAAGTTTTGCCAATGAAGCTCAAGGTTTCTAAAGGTTTCTCCATGAATCTCAAGGTTTTTCCATGAATCTTAATGGTTCTCAATGTTTCTCCATGATTCTCCATGAACGTAAGGGTTTCTCCATGAATATCAAGGTTTCTCCATGAATCTCAAGGTTTCTCAAGGTTCCTCCACGATTCTCCGTGTTTCTCCACGGTTCTCAAGATTTCTCCACGATTCTCAAGGTTTCTCAATGAATCTCAAGGTTTCTCAAGGTTTCTCCATGAATCTCAAGGTTTCTCCATGAATCTCAAGGTTTCTCCATGAATCTCAAGGTTTCTCCAGGGTTCTCCATGAATCTCAAGGTTTCTCCATGAGTCTCCAGGTTTCTCCATGAATCTCAAGTTTTCTCAAGGATTCTCTATGAATCTCAAGGATTCTCCATGAATCTCAAGGTTTCTCCATGAATCTCAAGGTTTCTCCATGAATCTCAAGGTTTCTCCATGAATCTCAAGGTTTCTCCATGAATCTCAAGGTTTCTCAAGGTTTGTCCACGATTCTTAAGGTTTCTCCATGAATCTCAAGGTTTCTCCACGAATCTCAAGGTTTCTCCATGAATCTCAAGGTTTCTCCATGAATGTCAAGGTTTCTCCATGAATCTCAAGGTTTCTCCATGAATCTCAAGGTTTCTCAAGGTTTCTCCACGAATCTCAAGGTTTCTCCATGAATCTCAAGGTTTCTCTGTGAATCTCAAGGTTTCTCTGTGAATCTCAAGGTTTCTCAAAGATTCTCCATGAATCTCAAGGTTTCTCAAAGATTCTCCACGATTCTCAAGCATTCTCCATGAATCTCAAGGTTTCTCCATGAATCTCAAGGTTTCTCCATGAATCTCAAGATTTCTCCATAAATCTCAAGTTTTCTCAAGGATTCTCCATGAATCTCGAGTTTTCTCCACGAATCTCAAGGTTTCTCCATGAATCTCAAGGTTTCTCAAGGTTTCTCCATGAATCTCAAGGTTTCTCAAGGTTTCTCCATGAATCTCAAGGTTTCTCAAGGATTCTCCATTAATCTCAAGGTTTCTCCATGAATCTCAAGGTTTCTCCATGAATCTCAAGGATTCTCCATAAATCTTAAGGTTTCTCAAGGTATCTCCATGAATCTAAAGGTTTCTCCACGAATCTTAAGGTTTCTTTATGAATCTCAAGGTTTCTCCATGAATCTCAAGGTTTCTCAAGGTTTCTCCATGAATCTCAAGGTTTCTCCATGAATCTCAAGGTTTCTCCATGAATCTCAAGGTTTCTCCATGAATCTCAAGGTTTCTCAAGTTTTCTCCACGATTATCAAGTTTTCTCCATGAATCTCAATGTTTCTCCATGAACCTCAAGGTTTCTCCATGAATCTCAAGGTTTCTCCATGAATCTCAAGGTTTCTCCACGAATCTCAAGGATTCTCCATGAATCTCAAGATTTCTCCATGAATCTCAAGTTTTCCCAAGGATTCTCTATGAATCTCAAGGATTCTCCATGAATCTCAAGGTTTCTCCATGAATCTCAAGGTTTCTCTATGAATCTCAAGGTTTCTCCATGAATCTCAAGGCTTCTCAAGGTTGCTCCATGAATCTCAAGGTTTCTCAAGGTTTCTCCACGATTATCAAGTTTTCTCCATGAATCTCAAGGTTTCTCCAGGGTTCTCCATGAATCTCAAGGTTTCTCCATGAGTCTCCAGGTTTCTCCATGAATCTCAAGTTTTCTCAAGGATTCTCTATGAATCTCAAGGATTCTCCATGAATCTCAAGGTTTCTCCATGAATCTCAAGGTTTCTCCATGAATCTCAAGGTTTCTCCATGAATCTCAAGGTTTCTCCATGAATCTCAAGGTTTCTCAAGGTTTGTCCACGATTCTTAAGGTTTCTCCATGAATCTCAAGGTTTCTCCACGAATCTCAAGGTTTCTCCATGAATCTCAAGGTTTCTCCATGAATGTCAAGGTTTCTCCATGAATCTCAAGGTTTCTCCATGAATCTCAAGGTTTCTCAAGGTTTCTCCACGAATCTCAAGGTTTCTCCATGAATCTCAAGGTTTCTCTGTGAATCTCAAGGTTTTTCTGTGAATCTCAAGGTTTCTCAAAGATTCTCCATGAATCTCAAGGTTTCTCAAAGATTCTCCGTGATTCTCAAGCATTCTCCATGAATCTCAAGGTTTCTCCATGAATCTCAAGGTTTCTCCATGAATCTCAAGATTTCTCCATAAATCTCAAGTTTTCTCAAGGATTCTCCATGAATCTCGAGTTTTCTCCACGAATCTCAAGGTTTCTCCATGAATCTCAAGGTTTCTCAAGGTTTCTCCATGAATCTCAAGGTTTCTCAAGGTTTCTCCATGAATCTCAAGGTTTCTCAAGGATTCTCCATTAATCTCAAGGTTTCTCCATGAATCTCAAGGTTTCTCCATGAATCTCAAGGATTCTCCATAAATCTTAAGGTTTCTCAAGGTATCTCCATGAATCTAAAGGTTTCTCCACGAATCTTAAGGTTTCTTTATGAATCTCAAGGTTTCTCCATGAATCTCAAGGTTTCTCAAGGTTTCTCCATGAATCTCAAGGTTTCTCCATGAATCTCAAGGTTTCTCCATGAATCTCAAGGTTTCTCCATGAATCTCAAGGTTTCTCAAGTTTTCTCCACGATTATCAAGTTTTCTCCATGAATCTCAATGTTTCTCCATGAACCTCAAGGTTTCTCCATGAATCTCAAGTTTTCTCAAGGTTTCTCCATGAATCTCAAGGTTTCTCCACGAATCTCAAGGATTCTCCATGAATCTCAAGATTTCTCCATGAATCTCAAGTTTTCCCAAGGATTCTCTATGAATCTCAAGGATTCTCCATGAATCTCAAGGTTTCTCCATGAATCTCAAGGCTTCTCAAGGTTGCTCCATGAATCTCAAGGTTTCTCAAGGTTTCTCCATGAATCTCAAGGTTTCTCCATGAATCTCAAGGTTTCTCCATGAATCTCAAGGTTTCTCCATGAATCTCAAGGTTTCTCCATGAATCTCAAGGTTTCTCAAAGATTCTCCATGAATCTCAAGGTTTCTCAAAGATTCTCCACGATTCTCAAGCATTCTCCATGAATCTCAAGGTTTCTCCTCAAGGTTTCTCCATGAATCTCAAGATTTCTCCATAAATCTCAAGTTTTCTCAAGGATTCTCCATGAATCTCGAGTTTTCTCCACGAATCTCAAGGTTTCTCCATGAATCTCAAGGTTTCTCAAGGTTTCTCCATGAATCTCAAGGTTTCTCAAGGTTTCTCCATAAATCTCAAGGTTTCTCAAGGATTCTCCATGAATCTCAAGGTTTCTCCATGAATCTCAAGGTTTCTCCATGAATCTCAAGGATTCTCCATGAATCTTAAGGTTTCTCAAGGTTTCTCCATGAATATAAAGGTTTCTCCACGAATCTTAAGGTTTCTTTATGAATCTCAAGGTTTCTCCATGAATCTCAAGGTTTCTCAAGGTTTCTCCATGAATCTCAAGGTTTCTCCATGAATCTCAAGGTTTCTCCATGAATCTCAAGGTTTCTCCATGAATCTCAAGGTTTCTCAAGTTTTCTCCACGATTATCAACGTTTCTCCATGAATCTCAAGGTTTCTCCATGAATCTCAAGGTTTCTCCATGAATATCAAGGTTTCTCAAAGATTCTCCATGAATAACAAGGTTTCTCAAGGTTTCTCCACGATTCTCAAGGTTTCTCCATGAATCTCAAGGTTTCTCCATGAAGCTCAAGGTTTCTCCATGAATCTCAAGTTTTCTCAAGGTTTCTCCATGAATCTCAAGGTTTCTCCACGAATCTCAAGGTTTCTCCATGAATCTCAAGATTTCTCCATGAATCTCAAGTTTTCCCAAGGATTCTCTATGAATCTCAAGGATTCTCCATGAATCTCAAGGTTTCTCCATGAATCTCAAGGTTTCTCTATGAATCTCAAGGTTTCTCCATGAATCTCAAGGTTTCTCAAGGTTTCTCCATGAATCTCAAGGTTTCTCCATAAATCTCAAGTTTTCTCAAGGATTCTCCATGAATCTCAAGGTTTCTCCATGAATCTCAAGGTTTCTCAAGGATTCTCCATGAATCTTAAGGTTTCTCCATGAATCTCAAGGTTTCTCCATGAATCTCAAGTTTTCTCAAGGATTCTCCATGAATCTCAAGGTTTCTCCACGAATCTCAAGGTTTCTCCATGAATCTCAAGGTTTCTCAAGGTTTCTCCACGATTCTCATGGTTTCTCCATGAATCTCAAGGTTTCTCCATGAATCTCAAGGTTTCTCCATGAATCTCAAGGTTTTTCAAGGTTTCTGCATGAATCTCAAGGTTTCTCAAGGTTTCTCCACGATTCTCAAGGTTTCTTCATGAATCTCAAGGTTTCTCCATGAATCTCAAGGTTTCTCCATGAATCTCAAGGTTTCTGCATGAATCTCAAGGTTTTTCAAGGATTCTCCATGAATCTCAAGTTTTCTCCATGAATCTAAAGGTTTCTCCATGAATCTCAAGGTTTTTCCATGAATCTCAAGGTTTCTTAAGGTTTCTCCATGAATCTCAAGGTTTCTCCATGAATCTCAAGGATTCTCCATGAATCTCAAGGTTTCTCCATGGTTTTTCTATGTTTTCTCCATTAAGGTTTGTACACTATTTGTTATATATTCTTTATATGTAATTAGAATAAATTATAATTTTGCATATGTATTAAGAAATATTTGCATAAATGGTACAGATACTATGCTCCCGTAACCGATTCAAGGTCACCTTCAAATGTGGGAGGGGGGCTTTAACACCTTTATTAGGTGTTGTATCTCCAGGAGATGGAATGACAGCTGTCAGAAACTGGGTCTATATTTGAAGGTCAACTTTGTAATTATGAGGGTGGAAACTGCTTGTTCTGATGACCTGAATTTAAACCGATTTGAACTTAAAGTGATAAAAACTTTCATGTTTCTTTTTTTTTTAATCATTGGAGTTGGACATCTCACCTGGACATGTTGAATACTAGTATATGGTAATTTTATTTATAGATGATTATTTACGCCTTACTGAATACATTTTTCCGTGCTGCAAACGTACAGATGCTCTTTGAACATTGTTTTCACACATTTGGCTAGATACATGTAATCTATAATCAAAATGGTGGTCATACTCTGGAACTGGACCCCCATAGGGCATTTCCACAGCACACCAGTTGTCTCCCCAGCTACTGCACACCTTTCTGCCCATGTCATCCAGCAGGAGGTGTGACTAATTCTAGGGTGCAGCTGCTAGCCAGCGACAGGGGACCGCTGCTGAGTCAGGACATGAATTTTTGCAGGACAACTTCACAGTCTTTTGCTTGTTTGTGTTTTGGACAGGTGTTGGGTTCCTCTTCCCTACTGAAACAATATCATTCTGTTGCTATAAAAGTTACATTTGCCTTGAATCAGTATTTAGAATTTTTGTATCACAGATGCATTATAACACTATTGCTTCATTTTCCTACAAAACTGAAATATTTTTTCACTTCGAATCAAATAATCCATCTTTATGCTTATTCATTTTATTTCACTTGCTGAAATCTTTTTAGGGTTTTTCAATAATTGTAACCCTTTTGCATATTCATATGAAGATACATTTAGCAAGAGTTGGCTATAAGCTTGATTATAAAAAGCTATTATTATTTATACAGGTTTAGAATATGGAGAAACCCTATTGTGAAGCCTGGGAGGTAGACTCCTTTGTGCCAGGCGACTTTTATTCCATTCTATATGAAACACCTGCCCAGTTTCGTCACACAAGGCTGCTGCACACTTTGATGTCTTTTTGCTTCCTGCCTGTGAAAATGGGAGTACAGTAGGGGGTGGGTTAATGCAACCACAGGTGGGCTTTACTCTATTTTTACCTGAAAAGGTTTGCTCGGTTTCTTCAGAAATCCAGGTGGTAATCTCTTCAGGTGTTTTTGAAGTACATGTTTTCGATCCAGCTGCTTGAGGTAGGAAACAAATGGATTGGCCAGGGTTTTTGTTGTGTGAAATATTAGAAGAATAAAACATGGGTAGGTGTATTTCAGTTTCAGTTGATTCATAGAGCATCAGTTTGTTTTGAATATCTAGGTAGAGAGAGAGAGAGTGAAAGAAGGAAAGGGAGAAAATAGAAATAAAGGTAGAAGTATACTGTTAGAAACCTACCAAGGGAAGGTAAAGTTGCTTCAGAAACAAGAAAATACTACTTTTTTTGCCTTCTGTGTGTGCTTGATTGAATAATGATATTTTAAACAAAATTTACCACTGGAGGTAGAACTTAGAAGCATCAATGTTAGATTAATCACAGTCAAACTTTTGAAACATTGTGACTTCAAACAATGGTGAAGAGCTTTCCATCTCAGTACCATAGATGTTAAACTTATTAGTATCCTCAAACTGACAAAGAAGCCAAAAAGCAAATTCTTTTCAAGTCTGTAACAATATTTAGTCGCTAAAACTATTGTTTAGCTAACTGTGGTATTACTTCAAGAATTGTAGATGTAGTTACGAGCATTTATACAACGTCTCATCTGAATAACAAACTTAACGGTGTCAGAAAAACAAGAAACTGGGAGCCTGGGAAAAGCAGCGGGGGATTCGAACCCCATACCCCAAATCACAAAGGCCAGGTGGAAGGCCCTGTATACACAACCTATTGGAAAACCACTTGTGCTGGATTTTTGTGGGCTAAATATTTACCTTACAGGTATGGAGGGCTGCCAAAGAGCTGGTCGTTGTTACTTTACACGTCAAAACTCAGCTCTCGTATGTAGGAGGTAAACAAGCGAAAATCACAAGACCAGGTGTTTCTTTCTGAACTAGAAAACTCCATGTGTATTGTGTAAAAAAACAGATTCATTGAAAACAACAACAACACATCTTTCTGTCATGCCACCCCTAGTTTGACACAACACATTTTGCTTTTTAATTATCATCAATATTTTACATTTTGTAGATGGTGTGTACGTGTTCCAGGTGTTAAAATATTTGTTGTTGTTCTCCATCTGATATCTTCTCTTATTATTTCAATCCAAAGAAATAAGCTGATCTATCTGACAATAGTTGAAGACTTTTTTTAGTAGATAGTACTTTTTTTAGATTGAGTTGGCCAGGTATGTTGAAGCTGTTGTTAGGCACATGCCTTTGACCTTGATATTTGTGGATACCCATTATTGCTTATAATGGGGAGGGGGGCGAAACAACACAGTGGGAAGTCCTGTGGGTTTTCCACACCTAATACTCAGGTAGGAATATGGCAGATGTGACAACAACAGACATGCCCACAATGACACTGAATCACAAAAACCTCACTTTGCATGAGAAAGACTACGACTCCTATTGTTGGTGAACACTGAACACCTTTTTACTTCTCACAGAGGTTCTGCATTTGAAAAGATTTTGGGTGTTTTTTTTTAATGCATTTGGTGGTTTAGGTGTGTTTCCATGTCAAGTTTCAGATGGTTCTGAAAAAATGTTTTCTTAAAATTTAAATGCAGTTTTCAAGGAAACAAAGCTGTAAGAGTGCAAAAGCTATTGGTTTTTCCAAGGAGGTTATATAGTCTATATAACCTCCTTGGTTTTTCCCACTAAAACAGGTGAAGTACTGAAGCTCAGAAATCACATTAAGTTGTTGAATTGAAAAAAAAAATAGATGTTTGTGTGAGATACGAGAAAAAAGAAAAGCAAAAAAATTGTTGCAATTTTGAGTAAGTCCAATTTTTGTGTTGGAAATTACAGTTCAAACTTGTTCCAAAAGAAACCATCTTTTTTGTCAAATGCAGGGGGAAAATCCAAATTTCCATGCAAATCTTTGCTATTGATTCTGAGGAAAATTAGGTGAAGAGGAGAAAGAAGAGAATTGTTTGCCGAGCGCCCTCCTGACCCCCCATGTGACGGTCACACTGCACAGAGGTAGACAGCCAATTGTTTGCACATGCAAATTACAGCATTGAGCACCCAGGTAACTGTTCAGGATGGTGAAACAATGGTCTGAATATCAAAAGAGATGGTTAATTACAAGGTTTATCACAAAGGAGTGCTTTTAGAGTGGGAAACAATGACAGCGAGTGTTACTTTAGCATCAGGAAAAGAAGTGTGGCCGTTTCCCACAAACACTGGGAAAAACAATGGCCAATTATGCCCTCCAATCCGCCAAATTACTTGACCGTGCCAAACCCTTTGTCGAGTGATCACTGCAAAACAGCTCGAATTATCATAATTAGGAATGAAAAGGGGCAAAAGGGAAGGAATTTTCCATCAGAAAAGGTAGATTGGGAGGTCACATATTTGCGGTGATACCTTGGCGGCATTTGTGTAACAAAGGGTTAAATGGAATGTTGTGTTACAAGGGACAAACTGTTGGAAGTGGCTCAACAGTCAGAAATTAGAGCTAAACTTTGGATTTTGACAAACAAAGATAGCATTGGAATGTCAGGGCACCTTGAAAAGGCAAATACCTTTATAAACTTGTAAAATACTAGCCTGGATGCCAGACCCCCAAACTGTAAAATATCTGTCTAGAGTTTAGAGTTTGGTGGCATCCAGGCTAGTAAAGTACAAGCATGTTCTTTTAATATCTTCCTGTAACTGAATTGTACAGTCAAAAACAAGGCTTGAGTTTAATTAAGGATAGTCAGCATTTCAAATTTGTAATGTCCCTTCCAAGTGAGCAGTGTTAGATGAGCGAATAGAAACTCAATCAAAATCGGTATGTGTCATTGGACGGTCAACTAAGGTGTTCAGCATCCTGGTTTCCATAGCTACCAGATGCAGCTGATGAAACCTGCACTTAAACCCCTCTCATTAGTCAGTTAAGTTACCATGACAACACAGGAGACCACCTCTGAGAACAGGTACTGGTTCAGATGCAAATTTGATGTTTTTTTGGTTTTTTTTCTCCCCTTTAAACGGTTACTCTAATATTTATGATAAGTTGGCTACAAACTTTTTCACCTCAAAGTTTTAGTCGATCTTAATTTCATGCTGAAATTATGAAGAAACAATGCATTTTTGTGATGTGGCTTTAGAAAAGTTAAGTTCTTCACAACGGTTGCTCGTAAAGTTTTGTGCAAGAAGAAAGTTATCGTGGACTAAAGGCAGACTGAAGTACATTCGTCTGCTTGAAAGGACGATTTAGGAAGCAAAGGTGTAATCCATTCTGGAGTTTTGACATGTTTGCAGATCAGATAAGTTTGTGTTTCCACGTCTGCAGAGCCATTTCTGCTACGATACATCAACAAAGAGAGAGTACTTTCTCTGGATCTTCAGAAGCAAGGCAGTCAACAGTACCATGTCAAAAAGTGTAAAAAGATACCGGTTAAAGATTTAACATTTGAGAAAGTTTTTTAGCGGAAAAATCTCTTTAGAACCTGTTTGTTGTGTAGGTTTTTACGGCATTACTGTTGGTAATTGTACAATGAGGATGCAATGATATTGAGACACGAAAGGGCTATGCCTTATCTTTGTGTTTTCTTCGTTGAACAGGTAATCTTAGCCTTCAATCTTAGTGCGCAAGCTCTATCTAAAGCCAGGCGTTTTAGCCGCCTAAAATGTGTTGCTGATAAAAGTGGTTGGGGGGAAAATGCTGGCTTCCTGTCGCGTTATCGCTGACGTTTAGAGTGCATTCAGGTCGCACAAAAGGTACAAGATAAGACGGCGAATATGGTGCTACCTTTTTCATGCCGGACTTAATGCATGAGCAGTCAAATTTCAATAAGCCGTGGACAGAAAGGGTGAGATAAACACCAACGTTAAAACTGGCCCTGGGTGGTTTTCAGGCAATGCCACCGAAAGAAGAAAGAAAAAGAAAACTTCGCTATTGGGAATTCAGGGACCCTAAAGGGTTCTAAAGACATCTTTGTGTAATTTGATATGCCTTGTCAAGGTGTATGATATGACCTATGTAAATATAGGTGACGTGATAAATAACATCCCTTCTTCAGTAAAAAAGACTGTTAGAATGGGAAAACACAGGGAACATATAACTAAGACTGTTATGTGATTGTGATTGCTAAACGGTGATCTAGCACAACAACATGACAGTGACATACTATACATGTAGATGGCAGACTTCATTCCCTTACCCATTGCATGATAGTTGTTAAGCACATTTTCGACTTTGGATAGAGGTAAAAGAATTAAGGCTGTGCCTGTTTCTGAATGTTTGGTTTCTTGGCTGTCGCAAGACACTTTGACCCTTTTGTTCTCTGCTTGTTGCTTCCAATGTAGCATTCCTCTGAGTTTGGTGGCACTGGTACTGCCATTGTGAAATCCTGCTTGTAAGGCCACACCAGTTTGATTTGTTAGTTTTGGATAGAGGCAAAAGAATGAAGGTTGCACCTGTTTCTTAATGTTGATATTCTTGAAGAATGATCGTGCCGAACTCACCCTCCCGAACAGGCCCGTTATCGCTCGGTAATGTTACCTCCCATAGCGGCCCTGCCCTTTCAAGCCGGTAAAATCGCTTCTGACGGTTACAGAGCGATAACGTTACCGAGGGATAACGGGCCTGTTCGGGAGGGTGGCTGAACAGCAAGTTGAACATCAAAACAGAGTCTGAGATAGAAGTCTGTAGACGCAGCTTCAAGACTCTTGCAGAGGTTTTACCAGAAAAGTCTTTCAATCTTATCCAAGAAGCAAGAAATTAAATTGGTGTGGCCTAAGTGACAGCTAGGTGGGTTAAGTCCCTGACCCTGTCGGTTGAAAAAGGTTAAAGTGGCGGAGCTGTAATCTAAGGGAAGTAGAAAACCTTCCCAACAAAATTGGCAGGTGTGCCTCGCACCCTCACCTTAGATTGCACACCTGTCAGCTTCTAATAACGACCGCGTCTCCGCCGCTCAGGTATCGATAATCCGAGCAATAAGACGGCCGGGTCTTGGCAGGTATGCCTCGCACCCTCACCTTAGATTGCACACCTGTCAGCTTCTAATAACGACCACGTCTTTGCCGCTCAGGTATTGATAATCCAGATGATGAGATGGCCAGGTCTTGAGATATTGTCCTTGGAGCAAAGCCAAGGTAATCTAAGAAGTGCTTATTGATCAAGTAAGGCAGGTGGTGGGGGGGAATGCCAATCTACCTGTGGATGGATGGGGTGAAGAGGGGGAGGGGGGCGGGTCAAGTGCACTTGGACTTTGAAGGATAGTTGTGTTTTGGGTTTGTTTTATTCTATTCACATTTATTTATTGAGGATAGCGCAAAAAGCAGAATGCTTATAATAAACCCTCTCCTTGAAAACATAAATACAAAATATAAAACAATTAGGTTGAGGAAGAAACACAATACACATAAATAAAAATGCAAGATGGTAATTAACTAAACAGAAAACAATCAATTTGTTTTTGGTTGGTGGGATCTTGATTTGCAAGATTCCAACGAACTGAAATAACTTATTCTCAGATATGTATGGAAAATCATAATTGGAAATATTTTTCCAAAGGAAGAAGTTGAAAAAACCTGTACTAGTTGAAGAGATGGGGAAAAAAGGTAACTTGAAATTGAGAGAACGTATATATGGATAATGACACAAGCATAAGTTATACAAACTGTTGATTTGAAAACAAAAACATTGAACAGAAAGTTAGGATTATTGTATATTTCTGCACATGTTTATAGTCTGAGATCACTGTTGTTGCTAACACCTGTGTGGAGTGATTTTGAAAGGTAAAGAACACTTCTAGTTTTAAACCTTATTGATCAAGGATGCCGGGACGGAACCTAAGTGTTGACTTACCTGGGCAGGTGAGACCTGGTGCATGGGAAACGAACCCTAAACCTTTTCAACCATCAAAGCCTGTCTGTGAAGTTACAAGGTGTACGTTTGAAGCAGGTACTCGTCGCATGAAGTCCTCTGTTGATTTACCTTACCAGGTGAGGTCTCTGGTACGGTGGGACCTGCACCTTTTGATCCTAGCTTGTTTTTCGTCGAGACACAAAGGATACTTCTGAAGGAGGTACTTGTGGTAAGAACCTGAGGATTTGTATTCACTTACCTGGCCCGACAGGTAAGAAGCTAGAAGGAGTAGGACTGGAGGTTTAAGCCTTTGATGTTGTGAATTTGTTGGGACTTTGAAGTGTGTTTAAAAGGTGTGTTTTCAAGTAGCTACATAAGATAAAGGTGAAGTTCGTTGTTTAAGTGCTTATGAAGGTGACAACTGTAGGAAAAATGTAAGCCTTAGAAATGTTACTGTTCTTTTCCTGGTTTCTTTCTTTAGTTTTAGAATGAAAATCGATTGTTGTGTCAGTGGCGTTGCTGACATAAATGAGGGGAATACCCGGTAGTTTTCCTACACTGCTACAGTGTTGTTATATCCTTCTTGAATCCTAAATTTCATTTCACAAAATCAAAGGATTTTAAAAAGTTTTATGTAGTTTCTTTGCAGCCAATTTCACCCAATTTCAGGTACATGTAGAAATTATGAAAAGCTTGCAAATTACAATATTGCAGGTAACAGAAAAACACCTAACACACCCTAACTAAACGATTTATAAATTGCTTTGGAAGGAACTTTCTATTTTTCCCACTGTAAGAATTGTCTCCGGATGACACAGTCCAATGAATATCTTGAATGTGTCCTTTCAGTTGCCATCAATTTAATCACCCTCTAAGGTAGTGAGACGAGGAAAGAATTACTTCCCCTTTCCCTTAACAACATGCCGACAAACGTCTTGAAAGGAAACATGTTGCCCTGGCAACGGTCCAAGGAATTCTTCTCACCTGATTGATAAGAGAAGGAGGTGCTTGAACGTCTTGGACGACCTTTTCGTACCTTGTACTTCAGCGAGACAACAGTTGTATTAAGTGTGGGGGTGTGCGGAAGACGTCAGTTGATAGCACAACTTGCGTCATAGTAGAGATAGATTCTTCCACTGTGAAGACTTCTTAGCAGGGCAGGATGTTTCATCTTAAGATTGCTAATGTTGTTTAAGACGTTATTGTCCCAAGTGTTTTGTTATTGCACATTCCATAGGTCGCACGATTTGTGATGCAGACATTTTTTATCCCACCAAAATTTGGAACAGCACTGTGTGAGCACTGTATGGTTTTCACTTCAGTTTTAAGGTTTGAAATGATTTATTTGGGATACTACCAATAGTCTATGCAGGGCAATTTAGGTAACGATTTTGGATGCGCATTACTGTGTTGTAATCTGAACATCTGAAAAAGATAAGAATTATTTCAGCTGGTATCCTGTTACAATCTACAACTGTCTGCCTGGAGAAATTGCATGTTGCTTATTAGTATTTCTTAAACTGTTTTTAATGTAAAATGTGAGACAAAAGAGGTCAGTAACAAGTCACATTGAACCTGATTGTTAATCTAGCTAGCAGCAAAAACGAGGTAATACATAACATCATTAAACCAAATCTAACAAAACAAAAGGATATGTAACCCCAATTTTCAAACTGTAGTTTGAAAGTTTGTGACTTATGTTATGTTGTCCTTCATTGGTCTCTGTAGAGAAGAATGTGTGACATCACGTAGATAAGATCGAATGGGAGACACTGTTTCTGTAGAGGTGGGATGGCCTTTATTGTAATGTCAAGTTCAGATAGGGGGTCGTTGTGTTTAAGGCCTGCAGGTCGTTCCAACAAAGGGAGCATGGGGCACCGTTCCATTTTTCTATATCGTTCTGAAAGATGGCTGTCCATTTCGCCAAGCCGATACCTCCCGCGCTAGCACGTGATGGATCGAAATTAGAAGAGATGCGCCGTAGAATGACTCTCAATTGCAGAGATAACGCATTCGGATGCACTTAAGACAAGGATGGAAGCTTCCCTGCCCTTTGATAAGGGCCTGCCACAATTTTTCACCTGTCCGGAGTGCAATTTGTAGAGCTATTCCCACATTCCCTTCACCTAAAGTTGATAGCTTTCTCTGTACCTTGCGTTCCTTTTCACCCATGGGGGATATATTTTCTCGGGTTGATTAAAGGCGGACCCCCATGTTTCGTTTTAATGGTGACAGCAACACCGGAATTTGTAAGTAGGATTTCAAAAGGCAGGGAAGTTACCCAGTCACCTTGAGGAAACATAATCAAGCCCTCTAGCCTTTGATCAGAAGTCTTCAAAGACGAGGAGGAAGTGTGAAAACTCTGCTAGGTGGCTTATGTGGCTGTGACGAGAATATGAGGGAAAGCATAGCCAACGTTTGCCGACGAGTTTCTGGGAAAAACTGTCGCCAAATGTAGCGCGGCGGAAAATCCGCTGTTATTGTGGCATTAGAACGTGATTGAGTCACGGTTTT
Source organism: Branchiostoma lanceolatum (assembly GCA_035149815.1). NCBI lineage: Eukaryota > Metazoa > Chordata > Leptocardii > Amphioxiformes > Branchiostomatidae > Branchiostoma > Branchiostoma lanceolatum. The sequence goes on along the minus strand of CM068877.1, from coordinate 13,794,357 downwards.
CAATTCTGCAGGAGACAGTTGTATCATTGCTCGGGGATCAATTGACTACTTTTCTGATCAAAGGGCTCATTTGATAGAGACAGGCCGTCTCTGTAACAGCGGCAAACACTGCATCATTTTACCTTGCTGTTGTCTGGGAAATGATCCCTAGCTTGTGCAGGAAAGAATTTAGGACTTACTATAAATTGAATTGTGTTTGACATGATGGATAAAACATTGCTAGCACTGTTTGGTGACATGGTTTCCAGTTCAAGGATTTGATTACGACTCTATTTGGTATTTTGTTCTTCAAAGGGATTGTTTCATTATTCAGTGTATACAAATGTAATGCTTTCAAAATGATTTTCTGTGACCGGAATTACAATATTTTCAAATTCTGTTTTTGACCAGTTTGTGTGCTTAGGTGGGTAAACCCTGCACTGACATAGTTACAACTTGACTGGAAAATTTTCCTATTTTTTAAGCGGAGGATTACATATCAGGTTTAAATGTGCACATGTTTGAATACCCTTATCAGTTGTTCTACCCAATATATGTGCATGATCTGGGTCAATATCGTAAAGAGAGCCGATCATATCCAAATCTGACATCGGAACACGCACCTTCTTTCTCCACGCCCATTTTTGGCGAAGTTATGATAAATATGTGACCGGCAAATATCCGTTTGCGTCAGGCGGGCTCCAACATGCGACGACATGCGTCTACACCTGTCCAGCCGACCAGCAGTTGGGGGCTGATTAATAGGGGTGTGTTTTGGACAGGAATGTCATCGGGATCATGTTTCGTTCCCACCTGAGGATATAAAACTGTAGGCATGAGATGCCAGGGGTTTGGGGTTTGAGTCCCACCTGCTGCAGGACTCTCAGCACCACATGCCAAAGGTTCAGGGTTTGATTCCCACACCTGCTGTACTTTTCATGTCTGCTAACATCAACCTTACACAGCCGTTCTGTCAAAAAATATGAATAATTATGGTAGATGCATATGTTGTCTACTTTTAGATTTAGAAACACAATAACTGAATGTGTTATGAATATGATACAAACAGAACTGCAATTCAATCTTAGCTAGGTCAAAATTTCAAACACATACAGGACTCAAAATGATTATTGCAATTCGCAGAAAAAATTTGGAGATTGCTAAAGAAATTAACAACTTTGCAATATAGTAGGCTGAATGAGTGCAGGCTTGTTAATTTGTTTCATAATGTCAATGTCATATAATTTTATGAATTATAACATAGGGAGAGCTCAAAGTAATACCACAAAGTTACAAACATTTTATAATGTTACCCTACAATTCTGTTGATAGTTTAAAAAGTGCAATAAAAAAGACAAGCACAAAATTAAAAAAAATTAAGTTAAAACAGTGCAGTTTCAAATCCCTTTTTCTTATTTGTTGGTTTCTTTATGATATAGTGTATGCAAATCGAATGCTGCTTCTTACATGTGAGCTCCAATTGTCAAGCTTCCAGAGTAACTTGATAGAAGGGAGTTGATATGGAAAATATTACTTAAGCACCTCTACTTTGTCACCCGTTATACTGAAATGCTTTCTTTGACTCCAGAAAAAAGATGACATATTGACATTTGGGTGAATCGGCTGCTGCGATCCTAAATCTGTTATTCAGTTCCCCACAAAGCTCCTTCCGAGTTTCTTTGAAATAGACAAAAGTTCCTAGGAAGTTGCCACCCCATTCTGGAGAAGGTGAAAGGTGCTGTGCAGTAAGGTGCACATTTCAAGGCGTCTCAATGGCACGGCGTAAGTCCGTATCTTGTTTACTTGAAAAGGAATCGTCCCCATCTTGTCATAGATTGATGACTACGCATCCTGCTACCTTCTTCAGACCGGGGACAACAAATACATGATGAATCATGCTGTTCGACGGCCACACACAGGATATGGAAGATGATACGCCGATGTCGTCTTCTCCGCGATACCGACTATTAACCGTCGCCATTGTGTGTTCTCGTCTGCCAGGTCGTAGGTCGTATTAGCTTCCTTTCGGTTTGGAAGGGGTTCCTATCTCCGTTGCAAATGGCTCGCCGGATGTGAGACTTTGTTCCGGTTAGAAAAAGGTTTGCGATGCCTTTTCATGACAGTGACATTGCAGGGACTTTACAAGACCTTATATCTTACCAGCGACAAACGCCTCTTTGTGTGCGAGCCACAAACGGCAAAATGCCCGCAGAACTAGATGGATGGATGTCATAAAGTTCAAAAACAAGGTGTCGTTTTCCGACTTGAAAGGGCGGTTTGATGTGATTATATGTTATCCTGACACGATGACCTGTTCTGCCATGGACTAACCTTCGTGAAGAAATGATTAAAGGAAAGATGGACCCACTTTTTTTATGTCACATCGGTCTCTGTCTAGAAGTTTTCTTACTTAACTCGAATCAAATACATAAAAGCGCTTTGGTCTACATAACTAACTCTTGTGAATATTCAGAAAAGTAGAGTATGGTAATGAACAAACGTTGCGATTAGGAGCAATTTTCGTTGTGAAATAATGATTAAAAAGAAGATGGACCCAGTCACCCAGTTTTTTTTTACGCACATCTGTCTCAGTCTAGAAGTTTTCTTACTTAACTCTCAACTGGAGAAGATACTCAACTCAGATCAAATTCGTAACAGCAATTTCGTCTACAAATCTAAATTGTGAATATTTATTAAAGTAGAGTATGATGATGAATGAATGTTAGAAACTTTTAACTCCAGGAACTTGTATAATGTTAAAACTTTGAAAAGAAGGAACAAGGGCCCTAATGAGTTGTCTGTAACTCTGTAAAAAGTCATTTGGCAGACTGTCAGCAATCAGGCTTTAGTAAACCTGGCCTAGTTTATTTTGGGCCTTGGTAATGTCCCCGATGACTTTGTTTTCACCTTCATTTAAGCCATTGGAGTCAAAAGTCAACATTGCTGTCTAATTTGTCTGGAAAATGCCATTACAGCAGGTCTTTAATTAAGATAACTTGATCAAGTGTGATGTCGTTTTGTTTTTCAAAACAGATTTTTGTGTACAGATTCTAGTTAAAATGTTTTGTAGGATGAATGGGTTTAGTGTTGTTGTCCTTGGTACGACGTATTGTTGATATTTGCCGAGCTTTGGCGGCATTTTTTAACGGACAACTGGTGTTCGAATGATCGAGGGTGTGGGGCCAGCGATCAACATCGGAATGACGTCCCTACCCGACCTGCTTACCTTTTATGTCGATGGATCGTTTTCAAGGTTTGCTAAACCCTACCGGTTTATTTTTGGCGGGGACCAGTTGGTGTTTTGCCCCACACAGGTGTAGGGACAACTGGTGGCGCCCAGACCTGTCTGTATGTGAGGAACAGCTGTGTAAGCACCCTCAGGTCCAGCCACCCAAATTTTTCACATTGCCCCTCCGTAATCAAACATCAGGGCGAGGTCTGAATCAGGATTTTAGACATCCGAATCGGCACGATTTGCTAAGTCCGTGAGGTTTAGTATATTTGATAGCTGTATAGATACCTGGACCACACAGTGTCGGTTGTCCAAGCTGGTTTTCGGGTTGACAAAATCGATTCCTTGTTTCTTTAACATCAGGGCGAGGTCTGAATCAGGATTTTAGACATCCGAATCGGCACGATTTGCTAAGTCTGTGAGGTTTAGTATGTTTGATAGCTGTATAGATACCTGGCCCACACAGTGTCGGTTGTCCAAGCTGGTTTTCGGCTTGACAAAATCAATTCCTTCTTTCATGAAACCAAATAGAAAGCAGGAGAACAAAATGAAAACAGGGCTGTAACAAAAACTGATATGACATGTACCATGACATTAGGTAGAGACTTTTTCCTTTTATCTTTGAATTCAGCTTTTTTTATAAAAAAACTCCAGAACCAACCATTTGAATTGGTCTAGCCTTGTGTTGCAAAAGACTAAACAGCACTTATATTAAAAAAATTCTGGCTCTGAAACAAATACTAATAGTTATACCCAAATATTTCTACTGCTTTATACTACAATATATGTTTGACACAAGATCGAAAGAAACATGCTCTTTTTGGTTTTCAACAATGTAGAATGATAGGCTGCTAGAATTCGTGCTTGAAAATCTTCTACCTATAGGCCAACAGATCCAAAATGTTACTACACATGCTGTACACACCCCTGTGATTATGACCTGTACGTTTCATCTGTTTGAAAGGTGCTACAAATCTGTACTTTACATGTGCCGTATCTTCAACTTGATTGCCATTATTAATGGTACATTTCCTCTTTGACTTTTAGTGTGTCTTTCCCATAAAGTTTTGTGCAGGCAAGTGTGGGTTGTAGATGGTATGGGTGTGGGCCATTTGAAAATGATTGTAACCAACTCGTCACTCCAGCTTTAAATTTAATGAACAGCTTGGGTACACTTTTGAAAATTTAATCAGTATCATGTATTTTGCTTCAACCTAATTTTCAGACTACTTTTAACGCAAACAACAAATATTTTCCAGACAAAAATGACAAAGAAGTTTAGACATTTTAGTAACAACTTTACTTTTATCTCATTTAGAGATCTGTCGTCATATTTTTTCTCTGTCATACTGCTAATGTTTGTCTCCCCCATCACATAATCTCTGTAGTCCCCGGAGAGGTGCTAATGTGTAAGTAAAGTTGTCTACCTTGGCCTAGCTCCCCTTCCAACCACTTACACTGTGACACCTTGATCCGCCGAGTTGATAGCCCGCGTCTTGATGGCCACTTTCCTGCGGGGGGACATTTTTCGCGGCTGTGATTTCACGTTTCTCTTCGCTTGCCAGGGCTCGAAATACTGTACATTGGAATTTTCGTGGTGGTTTTATGAGCATGATTTTAACGGTAGCCTCTTCACCACAAACTTAGATCATAGCGAAAATGTTCTGTCTTCCGCCTGCCTACCCTGTTGTTTCAACTGCAAACTAAAAACCGCCATGAACACCGCGTTTTCTCGCTACCATGAAATTAAATCCCCACAAACTTGAAGGCATTTACATTCCTTTTGGCACCCAAAATCGGAGCGATGCACCCTTGCACAAAGATATTTGTGTATGGTATTACTGATATTCTATTTTATTTTATGTTGTGCACCCAAAATATTTTCTGTGCACCTACAATTTTAAGTTTAAGGTGCACTTGTGCTAGGACTGTGTACCTAAACCCTGGACCTTTATCTAACCTGCTACATACCTATACTTAAACTGCTGTACCTGTACCTGAAAATTGTTTAGGTACGCAGCCCTAACCTGTGCGCCTGTCCCTAAAAATAAATCTCGAGCCCTGCTCGCACACGTGGCGGTGACGCATTACCTCTCGGCTGTACATCATCCTTCGTGGACTTAAGGTATGACATTCAGATCAGCCGAGGTTAATACACTTCACACGCCACGATATACCGGCGTTGACACGGTGTTAAGACGACGGAGAGCCATTTACAACTCAGCGGAGTGTTTCCCCTCCTTCCTCTCCTGTCACCTGCGAGGCTATGATATATGTGAAGCCGGGGAACACAGGGTTAGATCTACAAATAAGATACTTCTGAAGGTTAATGGAAGAAAATGTCAACGATGTAGCGACTCTGACACCGCGTTAAGGCATCGAATAGTCATCTGTTACTCCACGGACCGTTAAGTAGTACTTTCACCTGCATGCTCCTCGCTGGAAGGTTAACTTTTCTTAAGGTTAATAGGTTGTAATGCACTTTGATAGACTGATCCTGACGGTGATAAAGTGTGGGAGAGTAATGTATAACACATCGGGGTGTGGACCTTACATCGCTTATCATCCTGTAGATGGTGAAGAAACGTTAGCGTTCTCTTGAAAGGTTAGAGCGATGGTTGTTGATTCATGGAGATGACATTCAGCGAAAGGTGAAATAAAACTTTGTACCGACAGTTGGAACTGACATGTCAAAACCCGAGAGTCGTTTTTCAAGCAACCCGTAAAAGGGAGTGACAAATGTGTGTACTCTCAAGGTGACTTCCAGTACTGGCATCTTTTCGGTTTTGTACAATCAAAAAAGGAACTCAAAGTTTCCCAAAGATTTCTTTGATTGACAAAGAAATTTAATTAACTCTATACTAGTATCTTTTATCTATGTTATTTGCAATTAGCCTTCGGGCAAGAATTTGCAGTAAACTTATTATCATAAGTATCTTTTATTGGTTTGTGGAAAAATTGCGTAAAACAGATAATGTGTTTCTCTAAAACAAGGAAGCCGCCGACTCTGACAGAAAAAAGTTTTTATCTGTTCTTGGAAGAAAGCCATAATGTACCTGTTTCACTTTAAGTTTAAGGCTGAATTCTTCTTGTCTTCCTCTCAAACTCAGATTTTCCTTCAGTTGATAGACTAGCATTAGTAGCAGGTGGAGACCTTTAAAACTGTTGCGCCATGATGGTTGTAGAGCTCAAAACAAGTTGGTTGGTGGATATTTTTGAACTCTTCAAAACCAACTACAGATGTACCTTATGAAGCAACATTGAATGGATATCTCGTAGTGGCTTGATGGAAAGATAGATTGAAACGTTCTGATGTAAAGTAGCCACATAGCTTCTTCTCTGTTCAAATGGTCAGCCCCATCTTTACACAACCGCACTTTTCTGAGAGGTTATTTCTAAGGGTGGGCAGAACTAAGTGATTTTTGACATGTGCCTTCAGTGTGAGACACAAACACCTTGAAAGGAAAGTTTCCTCAGACTGATTCGTCTGGACAGGATTTAGACCAAGTGGAGACTAGGCCAAACGAATTTCTTTACTGGTTTTCATTTTGAAATTCAACTTTCATTTTGTTTTGTCAAACACATTCTTTAACTTGTCTAGGCACAGCAAGCTTTACAATGTTTAAAAAAAAAGAAAAAGGTCTGTTAAACAAGTTTGATCCACTTGGCCCTAGGAATAGACAGTCAAACCTGTTAGAGTACCAATAAGCACCTCTACATAAGGACCACCTGGCCATTGATGTACAGTCAAACCTGTACTGTAGTGTACAAGTGACCGCCTCTTTATAAAGACCACCAGGCCAATGTGACCACATTTTTGTGGTCCCTTAGATATTTTTTCTCATTTACACGCCATCTTGAGTCATGATACCTTTGACTGTATAGCTCTTTTTTACTGTCTCTTGGATAGGATGATTTCTGGGTGTGTACTGGTGATGAGGTCATCACTCTACAGGAAGTTCAGGCCTTGCAAAGTCATTGTCGCCTACGTAAATGATCTCATGCACCTTTTGTGTGCGAATGAGTCACAAGACAGTTGACCTACATTATATTTGGTAACAGATCATATGATTATTCTATCAGAAACTTACTGGTAGTCGCACACAGTGTAACTCTTCAATAATTGATGCGACCACTCTTGAGTTTTGATGTCTTTTCTCCAAATGTTTGAAAAATGTCTGTTTCTACACAATCATCTACATGTATAGTGACCACCTGTCCACATAGACCAGATTTTATCAGTCCCCTGAGTGGTCTTTTTGGCAGTTTTGACTGTACTCTAGCATTTCAAAATTATATACAAAGTGAACTGAATGGACCACCCTAAAGATTCATAAATTGATAGATAAAATTTCTGTATTGTTTTAATCCAAGTCGAATCACTGCAATTGGCAACCAAAAGCTGCATTCAAGCAAAGGTAAAGTGTTATCCAGGTTGCCCTTTGTGCAACCATCCAGGTTGCCCTTTGTGCAACCATGATCCTGTGCATGTGTCATTAAGTCCGTCTCCCCTGGGGTTTGAATCCGTTACCTTCGCCAGAATACCAGGACGCCACGGCTCGGTCACCTGGTGATTACCACCAGCCCACACGGCAAAATTACCCCTTTACTTCCACCGGGATGGTCCCATTGACGGAGAGCCAATCTCGTTTGCTAATGCTATCACCACGGCGACCGCATCCTGCAAACATGCATGTCGGTGTGTCGCGGGTAAACGTGCGGAAATGACGTCCCTGTGCACACCGTCGTGGCTTGTTCAGCAATGCACGGACGCTGCCCAAGGCTTTTGTGATTGTCCAGGGCTAATAATACCCAGTCCCGATGACATCCGGGTTGATTAAGCCACAACAATTTATTTCCTTGTATCTGTTGGTCATTTATATGAAGAAGAAAGTAAAAGGACAAGATTAAAGCATTAGGCTGAGACGAAAACTTAAGTTCCCTCTTTAACCTTCTCCCTGATGACTAACTCTGTAAACAATAGGGAACTGGGTGCCAACTGGCTACTTCAGTGTGCTAAAGGTTAAAACTGATGATAGGCATAAACTTTCCCCTTGAACTCTATTTTCGTGTTGATTTTCCAGTTACAAATGTTGGCATTACTTTTTAATCGTCCGAGAACCAACAGATTGAATTAACGTGGCCTTAAATATGTAATGACTTAACTCTGCGAATATTCAGGTAGAAGACGCTCTTTTCTTGGAAACAAGGATATGGTGAGAAACCTTACCTCACACTGTAACAAGTCCTTTATTCCACTGTTTGTCTATTGTCAAGTAGAATAACAGTTGACATTCAGATATGAAAACTTTATGTAATGACGTTACTTCCAAGAAATATCTACGACTTTTCTTCAAGAACCGTTCTTTTGTACGTCCCTTCAAAGGAAAGTAGTGATATTTCTGTATCGTAGAGCCCGACACTCTCATGATGTCTGTTTTAACCCATAAGTGGTGGAAGACAAATTGGGAGGCTATCTCTTTCCCATCTCTTTTCACTTTCCCGCTGCCCGCCTCACCTAAATGGACAGAAAATACCTGCCGGGGACGTTAACATCACCCGACTGACAACTGGGGCAACTCCTGAGCCCGATAAATCCCCGGGGTACACACCGACCCGAGATCGGAGCGTCCGATACCTGTCTATTTCCTCGTGAGTGGATTTCTTTTCGTGGGAAACAAATACCAGTCGGAAAAGCCTCTGAAAGGCGGCGATTATTCATCCGTGGTAACACCTGGCATCTCGGAGCCACGCCAGAATTTATTCATCAGTAGGTGAGGACTAATGAAGGAAAGGAAGGTGCGCACGAGTTCAGCGAACATGCGTCACCGGAATGTACTCTCCGCGGAATTAAAAGCAATTTCCACGCCTCTTTGTTACACCTGTCAGAAACAGGTAGACAGAAAATTGATGTGTCGGCCTCGAAAGGATAAAAGTATTTTGTTGTCTTAAAAGATTTGGGCATCATATGAAGAGGCTTACACAAGTGCATTGGTACACCTTCTCTGTATAAGGAACAGTTGTAATAGTTTTGCATAAAGATATTTAGCAAACCCTCTGATTTAATCAGCAATAGAATGCTGCTGCTTCTTTGACTGATGGAATATTTGAAGAGATAAAAAATTCTGCCTTAGCATCTTACCATAACAAGCTTTAAAAACCCACCACACTTCTTTAAAAGACTTTGATTTGAACCATCATACATTTGGGTATAGCTCTACTCTCAAACCTAGCAGTAGCTTACTTGTTCACGTAGCTTGTTGTTTTCAACTTCAAGTGTAAACCTGTTTCATTGTGCTGCCTGGCACTGTTTAGAGTTATACGTTACAGACACATATGTCTATATATTATTAGGATATACAAACTGTAAAGATGTAGTTATGATAATATATGATAAAGTAGAAACCTGTCTATTATTGGGAATAACAGTTGTGTTGTACATTTGTATTACTTATATTCTTGGCTTCTAGCCAAGTGACTTGGAGAATGTTCTCAAGTTAATGGCAATAACATCATTATCAATCAAACATCATAACATGCCCCGAGGGATTTATAATCATCCAGAATAAACCTTGACTAGAGTGAAAACAAACCATACCCACGACTTCGATTAAAATTACAAGAGGGAGTGATATTTTCCTCGCTGGCTACCGGGGAAAGTGAAGCTTTATTTGTACGCATAATACATCGTCGCACCTAATGCAACACCTGTCCTGAGGATTACGCGGAAATTGACGTTGAGTCCACCGGTAAACATTCGTCCTAGGTGTGCAAGGTGTGCGTACGTGGATTGGCGCTGCGTAGAATTCAAAGTGCCAGGCTGTTCCATGTAGAAGAACAACAGATGTGAAACGTGTGACCTGAAATTTCCCATTGTCCTGTGTACCGTGCGTGCATATTCAAAGAGCTTAGTCCTCAATAAAGGCACACAAAGGTATAACGCAGCTTTTGTGAGAGGAGGGTTCGCAAGTATGATCATCATGCAAATGCAATAATCTGTATTTACGTATGCAAAATCTTAATGTAGATGATATGAAATAGGTGATCGCCAGTATTTGTAGAGCTTCCACCTGTATGGAAGGTAATTATTTCCCCGTATTAGTGCTGATAAGGGCTGAATTTGTTACAGCAAATGCGCATAATTTGAAGCTTAATGCCGGCTTTGCCTGAGGCAAATCCTTATCAAGGTGTGGCTGTTTCTATATGGAACAATGTAGAACATTGGTATGACTCGAATTTATCAAATCAAGTTTTGTTTTCTATTGATTTTTATGTAAATTTTATCATTTTTTTGTTATTGTATGCCTACGTCTGTTGGCTTGTAATTTTGAGAGGATACAAAAATCTGTAGTCATAATTTTTGAAAAATTTATATATTGTGTTATGATGTGTACATAAAATGTCAAAAACATACTTTTCACAAAAATGTACCTTGTTAACAAACCCGTGTTCATTTAATTATCCTTAAATGTACATTTTGTATGTATTAGCCATTTTTCAATGTCATTGTCCTATTACTTTTAGATTATTTACCGAAATTGTTAAATCCGTACTCTACAATTAAACTTCCGCAAAATGACATAATACCCCAATAGATGAGCGAACTCCAATTCTGGAACCGTAAAGTTTTTATTGCATATGCCACACACCTTTCCATAGTGGTCTCCATACTCCAATCAATTTATCATCTTTTTGCTTAGTATTTCTATTCCCCAGAGTTCTTATTTTACACGCTTTGTTGTAACAATTATCTAAGGGTAGGTGCAAGTAATCCATGTATTGAGCGGGAAAAAGCGCTGAAGTCAAAACTTTACAGTGTGACCAGCATTAGAATTTAGGGAAGTCTTGCATGGTTCCACAAACTCAACCAGACACTGACGAAAGATATCAGATTATGTCTGAAATGTCTGACCGTTTGCAAACCTTATCAAATTGCTTGATCAGTATTTTTTGTTTTATGTATCTTATTACCTGGATGTCTAACCTTCATGAATGCTTCTTAGGAAAGGTCTTTTAGTCGTAGACACCATTTTGCAATGTGTGAAATAAACCCAGCCACTTTTGACATGTTGTAGCTTATTTGAGATAGGGAGCAACTTATAATTTAAAGTTTGACTTTCAAGTTTTAGACCGAAAACAGGGTTTCAAGCAGTTTTGACAGCTTTTTACGGTAGTTACTATGTTAATGCATTTGTTACAGATATTTTTATGTCCTAAAACAAAATAACATTGTGTCAGGTGAGGTTACAACATCTAAAGATGTATGATAGATGGAAATATGGGCTGAGTGTAGCCTAAATTTTACGCCAGGTTGCCCAACGTGCAACCTAGTAGTATTCCACTCCCTAACATCTAAGCCATTATACAACCAGTACTAGCATTTCCCTTAGATATTATATTGCATGGGAAAATATTGGCAACCCTAGCAGAAGCAGCGGTGGTCAACCCCCTCGGGGACCTTTCATTGAACGTGGATTTCCTTGGATCGACCGTGCCGGGGGAATCATTATGCCATTTCCGATACGTCCGCGTTTTGTGTCAAGGTATCTGACATCGGAGTGCACAGGTGATCCTACTGGAATGGAGGATTGACAACCTCTCGGACCTCTGTAGCTCACCTTGTCATGTCTCATATGACATTGGGCAGAAGGGCCTTCTAGAATATTTACAACTGACAGTGTCATCCCCAAAACTCTTAGAATTCCAGGATCACAGTTACATCTGCAATGGAAAGGAGATGTAGATCAATCGTTTGATTTTTTATCATATTTCATGAAAGAGAATTAGTCTTAGTTGCTGTATTGTGCCCTCTTTTGGACCTCACTTTGTCCTTCTAGAATTTTAACAACTGACAGTGGCATCCCAATGGAAGTTAAGTCTGCAACGGAAATAAATATCATTTGATTTTATGATTATTGGTAAGATAGAATTTAAGAGAAGTCACATTATATTTTCCTTTTTGCACCTCATTCTCAAGGCAGTCAAACCTTTGATATGTGAACCAGTAAGGGTAAGGTTACTTTTTATTGGTTGACAGGTAAATTAGATTACAGATATGACTCACACAGAAGATCACAGTCTTTTATGTCTGTTGACTCTCAATCTCGGTACCTAGTGTCTACCTAGTGATGAACTCACCTGGCATAATAAGAGCGGTGTCAGGGGTCCTGTCTAAGTATCTATGATGAATAGGTGAGGAGAGGATTGTAAAGGTAAAGCCATCATAGGGAGTGAGGCGGCTCTTTTGTAGCCTGACCCACAATTTTCCGAAGGGGTTAATGATATAACGACCTGAACACATCTACGGGTCGCTGTTTTATAACCTTACTTTATGGTCTAATTATGATTTGTGTAAGCCGTAGCGGGGAGGGAAACAAAGTGGTAAAAAGGTGTGAAAAGAAAGAAAATTTGTAGATGTTTGCAACTATTTTTGTGACTAGACTAGTACTGTATGTAATCACACAACAGTAGTGTGTTCGTATATGTCATCTTGAAAGGTGTGTTTTTGGTGCCTTCACTAATGGAATGTCGACATTTTAAGGTGTGAAAAGGAAGAAAATTTGTAGATGTCTGTAACTACAATATGAGCACCATAATATTTGCATATTTCAACTCAAAAGTTGCATTTTTGGTGCTAGGTTGGTATTATCATTATTTTGCAGAAAATACTTTTTGAAGAGATGATAAAAGTGTTTTTAAAACTAGATTTGATGATTGATTAGCCTTGTTTTTGTCAATATTTAATTAGATATTTGTCCTCAGAGATCAATTTATTTAGCATAATTTAAAATTGTGAGTAGGCCTGAGGTCTCAGGTCTAAAATCAAAATTGAATTACTACAGGTGTAAAAGGGAGGGAACATGCTTTTTCACTTTGTGGTTCCTTTGAAAGGAAGTTATAGCTGATAACATCTCATTATTTCATCCGACACCCCAATGCTATTGGCTAAAAGGTGTGATGCCTTTGTTTTTAGGCCAAATGACAGAATTCGGTATGACAGTAGCTTTGGAATATACTCTCAGATTCTTGTTTTCATTTTAATTACTCCATTCTCACGCACACAAAAAAAAAATGTATTTCAGAATCCCGTGCCATGATTTTCAAGGCTATAAAACTGAATATCAGTCGACAGCGCACAATTTAGTAACAGCCGATCCAATATGGTACAGACAGCTTCACCTTTGCTTTTCCAACACCTCCAGAAAGATCCGTTAATTGGACAAATTTTCCACTTCTCCAATCAACCGTTCCACGCATCAGGGCCAAATCTAATAGAAGGTGTGGATTCCGAGGTTGGCCTGTTGCTAATCAGGTTAACTCTTCAATCAGTGAGGCACCACCTGAAGCCCGACCGCCCTACGCTCCCACCTGTACATTTATCCCACTCACCTTCCAACAACCCTATAAGCATAATCTAATTATCTCCATCAATAGGATAGATGATCCCCCTTAGCTTGAAAGTAAAATCGGGTTTTCTGGAATCCGGGGTCTTTTCAGTGAGTTGGTTTTGACGTGAGTATCAGTGACTGATTAGATGATGTTTTGTGATTACCTTCTCTTGCCAGCTGATTACAGGGATGATGTCATCTCTGTTTAGGGCCAGACTAATATGATTATTTGTTTTATATGTGCTCTTGTCTGTTGCTTTTTATATTTACCAAAATATTGAAGGATCTATTCAGAGGTCTAGTTTTGAATTTTGCTGGTAGATTATTTAGTATGACATGTAGAAAATACAGTCAAAAATTGCCAAAGATGACCAGTCAGTGGACTGATAAAATCTTGTCTATGTGGACAGGTGCTCACTAGTGCACTACGGACAGGATTCTTACTTCTCTTAGGCCCTATTTACGCAGTTTTCGGAGTCAACTTGGGGCTGTGTGTGAAGAAAACTCTAAGTCGACTCAAAAACGTGTGTAAATTGGGCCTTAATGCTAATAAGTCAATTATCTAAGGGACCACCAAAAAGTGGTCACATTAGCTAGGTGGTCCTCATGTAGAGTTTGGCACTTTTACAGGTTTGACTGTAAATGATGAAATATTACATACTGCCTTTTTGTCATCATGGCTAAGTTGTTTGATTAAAGGACTCAATGTTGCAGTTGTGCAGGTACGAAATAACTTCATCATTTTCCACTTTTAATCTCCCAAGTTAACAATGAATGAATCAACACCTACGGAAAAAAATAACAGTTAGCTTCGGAATTTTATCACGGGAGGTTTTTTAGCGGCGTCGAGGGTGCCATTATGTTGGATGGCAGATGGTCTAGAGAGCTGATTGAGAGATTGTGTGGGGGAGTGATGAAATTAGGTGCGCCTGATTCACCTTTAACAAGGTTACGCGCACCTGTATTGTTGTGGAAGGTTAGGGACGAACCAAGAAGGGCTTTGGGTGGGGGTGTTCGTTGGGAGGTTTTCGTAATAAAAGTTGGAAAAGACAGTTCATAGAGGGAGAAATAGATAGAAAAGTAGAAAAATGTGAATCCAAAAGTTTCTCTTTCATTTTTACCCCCCTAATGTCTACACAACGTCTTTGATTAGATGTGATATTGTTGTATCCAATGAAGTCTTGTTGAATGTATTTCAGTCAGGTCGAACATCTATTGATTTCTTTCAAGGCTTTCTGATTTGATTCTTAAGAATTTAAAACCTCATTTTTTGCTAACACACTGGTTGCAATCACCCCCCACCACATCTTAAGTTTATGAAAACTTTATCACTATATTCTGTTTTGCTAGTCATGGTGGTAAATGTGACAAGCCAGGTTTTTGTGCCATTGCCAGCTATACACCTAAACTATAGTCCTCTATATAAGATATTGCTCCCCCCATGCTATGTTATAGGTACTTAGGATAGGGAGATTTCCCAGTATGCAGGTATGATAGGGCTATAAACATGATGTCAAAAGGGACGCTACCTCATCAG
The DNA here is from genome assembly GCA_035149815.1 of Branchiostoma lanceolatum. NCBI lineage: Eukaryota > Metazoa > Chordata > Leptocardii > Amphioxiformes > Branchiostomatidae > Branchiostoma > Branchiostoma lanceolatum. Next base: position 13,779,221 of record CM068877.1, on the reverse strand, counting down.
AGGTTTTCCGCAGTTGCTTGGCAACCGATCCATCATTTAAACCGTCTTTCCTTGTCACTCCTGTTGTGATTGGTTAATGACATATTGTGCAGCTGCTTCAAGTAGAACCCATGCTGATACAGGTATGGTAGGTGTGTGCTTACAACAGCTAAGAATTTAGGAATAACACAATGTTATAGTGGTCGTAGAATTTTTCTTTTGCTATGCACGTGCCAAGGTCACTTGGTGTCAAAGTAAGAACTGTCTGCCCCCCTCCCCACTTCTTACAGGTGTAAATGCTATCTGTCTAAACAGTAAGGTTGCATCCGGAAATTTGGATAGGGGTGTGGTAAGGTTTTGCAGAAGTGAACTCAGTGGCAAAGTCACTATTGTTGTTTGGAACTCTCTTCCCTCCTCCCCAATTTTTTTACCTGTGTAAAGTGTTCAATGGGTCAGTGTGTGATCTGTCTTATAGAAAGTAAGGTTGCAAATGGAAATTTGAATAGCGATGTGCAGAAATAAACTCTTGTTGTGTTTCAAGGTCACTGTTGTTGTTAAGAACCCACCGCCCCCCTCCCCACTCTTCCAGGTGTTACTCCAGTCAGTGAATACTCCATCTGTCTGAACAATAAGGTGTGCCTGGGGGGGAGAATGAGTCACTTCGTTCCGGTTTCCTTTCCTGTCCCAGGAATTCCTGGTTCCTTGGAATTCCCTCAACGGTTTCCCTGCCAGAGGAAGTGTAGTTCGACCTCCTGACCTTGACCCTGTGACCTTGCCTCCCCTGCCTGCTCAGGTGTGCTGGTGATTGAATCATGCCCGACCAATCAGAAGGCTGCAGCAGATTAGCAGCAGACATTTCCTGTCAGAGTAGACTGTTGCTGACCCCAATGGTGCCAAGTTTAAAACATTGTATCATTAGAGTAGACAACAAAAATTTGTTAAGGCCTCAACAATTCTATTCATTGGTTCTCAACTGGCCTGATGTAGGCCAAACAAAACAAAACAAAACCTCAAGTTGGATTCAAGTTGAATAAATTCCGGCCAAGAGTTCGTCCATGCTTGTAATTTTTGTATTGGTTTTGTAATGATGCAGCAGTGATGATAAAACAACGGATGGGCTTGTTTTTCAAAGTGCAAATTTTAGCACAGTCATCCCTTAGACCATTAGTGTACGTTATACAGGTATTAGGGCTAAAGCAAAAAAATACATTACGTTGCTTACCATAATCTGCAAGTAGTCAGGTAAGAACCGAATAAATGTGTACAGTGTGGAGTGAAGAATTCCATAGGCTCTGACAAATGCCAGGTGAATTTGGGATTGTTCGAATCAGCGTCAGCGAATAAGTCACCCGTGTCCCTGTGGCATCAGGTGAGCGGTTTACTCTAATCACTTATCCATTCAGCCCTGTTCTCCCCAATTACTGTGCCACGTTTTCCTCTGCATTTTTCTAGGTTATGATTAACCTGGGCTCGTTTCTTCGAAACTTCCTTCAAAATTGGGTCAAAATAAGACAAAGCAAGGAGGATATCTTCCTTTTTAAGACCTCTTCAAACTGTTTTTGTGTACTTTGAAAAAGGATGAGGCAGATGTGTTGCATAATCCAATAGAGTTGTTTTTTTGAAAGAATTAGTTGAGATTTTTAAAAACTATTCATGTATATGGAACTGTTATAGTAAATTTTATGTATTCTAAGTCTAAGTCAACTTGATCCTGGTGTATATGTATTTTTTCAACAGACGGCTTTATCAGATGTGTGTGATAACACAATTAGTATATGTACATGACTCATGTTGATTTCAATAATAAAGTTTGAAGTATAGGTGTGATTCTCTGATTTTCTGTGTTTTATTTTTCCGCTGGAGAAGGGGGAAATGTGAGTTGCTGTCATGCATATCTAACCATCCACTCCTCCTTTAATGGAGACATGTATGGCACACCTGGTAGAAGTTAATTGGATTAGACTGGGTCTGAATAATTCAGGGTCGGGAAAATGGGGCGCCAAGAAGGAAGATGGGGAGATAGTGATGATGCTGTGATGTCATCTGTAGTTATCTGTTTTAGGAACACTCGTCATGTGAGTTCTGTCTTACCTGGTCATGGTGTATAGATGAACATGGACTTTTCAAAGTTGAGGGGGCCTCTGCTTGTCTGTGCCTCTGCTTGTCTGTGTGTGTGTGATTCTGCAGTTTCAGATATACACAAGGCTGTATTGCCATTCATCACCAGTGGTGCTATCATCTTTTGTTAGTGAAAGTGTTGCCCATTGGAGGGCAGTTGAAATAAGGGGGTGAAGTCTGCCATCTCTGATAAAAAGCTGAGCAATTCAGAATGCAATCTTGCGATGTTGATCTGCCCAATTGTCTTAAGCTTGAAGAGATAGATAAAATTTGTTATTGTTTATTGCTAATGCACAGTTATTGTTTATTTTTGTTTTGTCTAATGTTGTTTTTTGTCGGATGACAATTTCTTACATTCACAATGAAGCATTGCCATACATCCTTAGTGCTTGCTGATGCACTGTTGTTGTTTATTTATTTATCTGTTGTTTATTTATTGTTGTTTATTTCAAATGTTTATTTCATTTGTTGTTGAACAGCAGAATACGAGGAGGAAGAGGACGAAGGTACGGTGTTAGACGATGCGGACGCCAGCAGCACCACTCACATGTCGGACTCCGGAGTGGTGGACGACAACGAACCAGACCAGCGATTGGACGACAGCTTACACATGGAGAACGGCACACCCGTCCAATCACCAGGTCAGAACAATCAGGGTTTTGTCTAAAGCCTTCATGTTCAAAACACATCCCCCATGCACAGGGGAGCAGGGTCTCTGACAAGCCTAGAATTTAGATTGTCCAGGGATGCTACCATGTGAGAGAGAGAGTGAGTGAGTGAGTGAGTGAGTGAGTGAGTGTGAGTGAGTGAGTGAGTGAGTGAGTGAGTGAGTGAGTGAGAGTGAGCGAGCGAGCGAGGTGAGTGAGGCGAGTGAGAGGGTGAGTGAGTGAGTGAGAGTGAGTGAGAGAGTGAGTGAGTGAGTGAGTGAGTGAGTGAAATTGGTGTGACTGAAATACAGGCAAGTCTGCCTAACTAGCCAACGACATTTACTAAATACTAGCCTGTTTCTCTACTGAGGATGACTATTTTAACATATACACCTTACCTTATTGAATTAGGAAGAGGGAGAAGTTTTGATATAATCATATAGGAAAATTAACCAGAAAGTTGTTTCCCCCCCTAGCTGGCGATGACATCTCCACAACCCCCAGCACCCCGGGAACACCAGACCACTCCAACCCCCCCACCCCGGGGACCCCCCACCGTACCGACGAGCTAGCTGGAGACGGCTCGCAGGCCGAACATGACATACGGGAGTACGTGAATAGGAGCGATACCGCCATCGTGTACCCTGAATCCGCCGATGATCCGATGGTCAGCCACGCCCCTACCAACGGAAGTGAGTCACATTTTTTAACTCAATATAGTAAAGAAAGGACATTTTCTGAAGTAAGTCCAGCATAATTTCTTAAAATACAAATCGGTTTTGGTGGGATAACCATATTATGTATTAATGGATTAAACACTAGAGCGAAATTAAGTTCAATTTATATCTTAAGGTCTATGTGAATCTGTAAAGTTGATGCTGACATTTGTCCTTGTATTTTTTTATCTTTATTATGTTTTCCTATAGATAAGATATTGACATCTATGAAGAATTGCTCTGATAATGTACAGGTTTTACTACATGTATGTACCATGTTTTCTCTCTCAGAGGTAGAGACTATCACATCATGTGATGTTCTGAGGTCGTCAAACTCTCAGACCGTATGGATGTTGGAGCCAGAGTTGTAGACTCCATGTCTGTGAAACCCACCGTGCATAACTTGTGTGACGATGTTGTAAACATGTGTAACAAACACTGTGTCACACTAACAAAAAAACAAAAAGTATCAACAAGCGTAAGTAGTAGAGTGAGAGCCTGAGAGCTACTGTTGTTGTGGTGGCAGGCACGTTTGCATGTGGAGCGCCAATCATGCATGTCTTGTGATCGACGGCTGACTAATCCACGCTGTTAAACTTAACCAATCATTGCTAACCTGGTTAGTGAAAGCTGTAATCCAGGGAATTTTGTTACGAGGGAATCTAGAAAAGTTACTTCAGCAACTGGACAGATTTTGTATAATGTTCAGACTTTTCTGATAGAATCCACAGTTTGTCGATAACAGTCAATGAAGCAAGGTAGTCGTTGGTATCTGAAACTTCTGACAGTTTACAAAGTCTATCCAGTTTCTTGAGTAATGTTTGTCTTGTGTATCTTATTACCTAGATTTCTAACCTTCTTTTTTTTTTAGAAAAATTAATGCCTATGACATGACAGCATTCGGTCAATTTCCCTTTAAAATGATGACCCAAAATTCTAAAATCAGGATCTAAGAAATTGAATTTTTAATCAATTTGAAATACGAAATACCCTTGGTTGCAGTTTTCATTGAATTGTTTAATCACACAAGCTTAATGCATGGTTACAAAAGCACAGAGCAATCCTGCTTCATGGTAAGCCTGCTGCATGATGGGGGAATCTATGTTTAAAGGGCTTTTAAGGACAACAGATGAAAGCTTCACCTTTCCCTTAGTTTCTTGAACACGTCAGTCTCGTTTACAACAATGTCAAAGGAAAAGCACGCTAAACACACAATGTCTTTCCTGGAAGAAGAAAGAAAAAGATCTCTTGTTTCTACAACTGTGAACAAGAACCTTGCACAATAACAAAGTGGTATTCTTGGATGGTGTTATTGTCTCGGAGATCAAATGTTCAAAATATGCTATGTCTGATTGCCATCAAAATGAAATGGTGTCAGGTTGGAAAGCCTTTAACTTTTTTAGTGGACTAAAAGGAAACTATTTTTCGAAGCTCTTGCATTTTGTTTTGGCTATTGCATGCAATTAAAATCAATTTGATTAGTGAACTAATTTGTACTTTCAAAAATATTAGTTTCTGCAAGTACTAGAGTTGAGTCTACGATTCTGAAAAAGGCATTGTTAACGAGACTGAAGTGTTCATTAAAGCCTACTGCAGCACTTGTGCAAGCACGTCTCAACTTCTCTCTTCCAGGAGACCTTCCTGCTGTATGCATCCTCCATTCCAGGAACAGATGATGGTTCCTCTGAAGCTACAAACTTTTTCCTTCTTCATCCCTCTGATTATCATTGATTTTTTTCAACTTAATAAACTATATCGATCTCTTTTTTAAGGTGATCTTTGCAATATGGTGTACTCCTTCACTTGATCTGATCACTTTGGTGGATATCTTCTCTTCACTGGTGTACCTTAACTCACCTTCATTCGAAGTAGTACAGCCCAAATGCTTCAAGAAGGAGTCTGCTTTTGGACTGTTCTACTTTGAAATGGGGGTAGTTTTGAATCACTGGTCTGGCAGATGTGGTGACTTGCACAGCTCTATTCTTGGCATTCCCTCTTTGGCTGTTGCCAGGGTTGCAGTTTATTGACTACGACAATTTGTATGTTTTTCAGCTGGGAATCTGCTGGAAGATCAGCTGTTGTCTTGTCCGTATTGCGACAGAGGTTACAAGCGGTTGACGTCGTTGAAGGAACACATCAAGTACCGCCATGAAAGAACGGACAGTAGCTACGCCTGCAACGAGTGCAACTACACGTTTGCGTACAAGTCGCAGCTGGAGCGCCACATGGCGTCGCACAAACCCGGGCGGGACCAGGTCTGCGAGAGGTGTAACAAGGCGTTCGTGAACATCTACCGCCTCCAGCGTCACATGCTGACGCACAGTAGCGGGAACCGCAAGTTCAAGTGCCACGAGTGTGGCAAAGCGTTCAAGTACAAACACCACCTCAAGGAGCACCTGAGAATCCACAGTGGGGAGAAGCCCTACGAGTGCCCGAACTGTCACAAGCGCTTCTCGCACTCTGGCTCCTACAGCTCCCACATCAGCAGCAAGAAGTGCATCGGGCTGCTCTCCTTCCGGAACAAGATGGCGGCGGAGATGCCGCCAAACGTCGTGCCCACGAGCATGCACCTCCTCATGGCACAGGCAGCAAATCCGACGGTGTCGTTACCAAACGGTTCGGCAAACCCCGCCACGAACGGACTCCACGCGGCCTCCACGGGGCTGCTACAGGCGCAGCTTAATCTCACATTGCCGTCACTCCTGGCGGCTACGCCGCCCCTCGGTGCCACGTCGACCGTCCCGCCTCACGTTATGGTAAAGACGGAGCCGCTGGACACGTTAAGCCCGCCGATGTCGTCCAGGAGCAGCATTTCCCCGTCGTCGTCGGGTGTCTACGTCAGCAGCTCAGGAAGTTCCACAGAGAGCCCCGTTAAGGGCGACATCAACCAGGTGAAGAAGGTTCTACAGATCGTGGAGAACACGGTTACCAGGCAACAGAAGGAGACAGGCGCCATGCCAGACACGCGACCCCGGGCGGTCGAAAGCGCTGCCGGAAATCTCAGCGACGAGCTGTCGAAAATCAGGGAAAACGCCAAGGCCATGTCCCTGGCGACGGAAGCGTTGTCGCTCAGTGACGCAGCTCGTTTGCCGCTTAACCTGAACGGCTTCCATGCAGGAGACCCGACAAGCGCTTCCAACTACATCCTGAAGTACACCCTTGAGAAGTTCAACCAAGCCAAGGCCCTCCAAGCCTTCTTGCCCCGAGAGAGAAGCTTCACGCCTGGTAAGGAGATGAAGGACTACACCTGCAGGTACTGCGGGGAGGCTTTTCCCGGCGCTATTCCCCTCCACCAGCACGAAAGGTACCTCTGTAAACAGAACGAGGAGATTCTCGCCGCTGCACAGCTGCAGAAAAACGCGCAGCTCGCCGAAGCCTCGCTAATGGAACAGGCTAGATCTTTCAAACCCGACCTCTTAGACTTGCAGGGCCAGTTCCTCACCAGCAGTTTAGAGAAAGCCAAGTCTGAGTTGGACCTTTCGAGTGAGCACTTGACCGTCCTGAAAGCCTACTATGCCTTACATGCACAACCTTCCCCCCAGGAGCTGGTCAAAATCTCCAGCGTTGTGGGACTTCCGAAAGACTTTGTGGACAGCTGGTTTGCGAACATGCGCGAGAGGAATGAACCCAGCGATGGTGACGATAAGACGGGGGACCCGGACGGTACGGCGGGCAGCGAAACCGAGGTGCTAAACCTGTCGGCAAAGGCGACGGCACCAAGCACGCTACCAGGGGAAAACAGTGAACCATCAGAGGCGGAAATACCCAGAACGCAAAGCCCTTGCGTAAAAGAGGAAGAAGGGCAACCCCAGTCTGATGGTGATGCCCCCATGGACCTAACTCTCCCGAAAACAGAGGCATCCAAACCCAAACCCAACAGTGTGGTCACAATCTACAACAAACGAAAAAGTGCCATGTTTGCGCCCATGCCCGACCCCCTCCTTAGCAACCCCGCCGCGTACTATGCGGCCCTGCCGTTCTTCGGCCAAGGCGGCATACCGGCGCCGTTCCCCGGGTACATAGACTTTCTAGCCTCCCCGATGACTGGGGCGTTTCTGAACGGGCTTGGTTCTCCCTACCTCACTCCCGGCTTCAACGCAGCTACCCTCTCAGCCAAGAGGCCGAGGTTAGACACACCCACCCCCACGCGCGGGAGGAGGGGGAGAAGGCGAGTGTACGACAACGGTGGAGGTCGGGTTCCCATGGCAACACAGTCGGTCACGCCCGTCCAGACGCCTTCGCCGATGCATCCATCGATGGATCCAGACACACAGAGCCCCCTAGCACTGGCACAAGAAACTGCAGAAGGCTCACCGAGTATACCGTCCCCCTCCCCATCCGGAACCTACCCTGGTAAGAGGAAAGCTTTTGTCTTTTCTTTGTGATAGAAAATAGATATGCATGAAATACATGAAATTAAACTTCAGAGAATGGCAGCTGATATGCAGATATGTTTTGCTCACCCTTTACTAAGCTTGAGACTCTCATGTTATTGTTATTTCCTTTGTGTTAACGTTTCCCCATAGGATATATCATTGTTATTTCCTTTGTGTAAACATCCCCGCCTAGAGCCCCCCCCCTCGATATATCGTTGTTGTCTTCTCTGTGTAAACGTTCCCCCACTGTTGGGTTGTCACACGCAGGATATATTGGTGATTCCGCCAGCTCTCCAGGTTCGCCGGCCCTGTCCACAGGCACCCCGGGAAGGAGAAGGGACAGGACCACCCGGACGGAGGACGGCCTCTACGCCTGCGACTTGTGCGACAAGGTTTTCCAGAAACACAGCTCCCTGCTCAGGCACAAGTACGAACACACAGGTGAGACCAACTCCGGTATGAGACCTATTACTTTCTTTAACCCTCTGATTGTTGTTACGTAATGTAAATCTCAAAATATGCATGGTGGTTTTATTTTGCGGTATGACCTCTCCACTGCGAATATGCGTCCCCAATGTATAACTAGTGCACAACAGAGCTGTTTCTGTCTCAAATTTAAAACACTGAAAAAAACATCCTTTTTTCCTCCTAATGCGAAATGAAACCACCACGAAAGTAGATAAATTCTTAGTTCTTCCTACTGCCTAGTCCCATAATCCCGGGAAATATTAACGCCAAATGGCTTTCCTAGCAGGCTGAAGGTTTGATTTTAATTGTCAGGTTATTTCCACAAGAAACAGAATAATTCATGTGAGATCTGTCTTTTATGCAAAAGTCTGATAATGTGCACATGATAACAGTGTATTTTGGAGGGAAGATTGAGTGTTAATTCTGTAGATTAATTTGAACCTTCATCCGGCTGACTTATCCAGTAACCAAAACAGATTTACCATGTAGGGCCAGTAGAAGCCTGAAAATATCTGAATATAAGACCTAAATCTATGATGTTTCTGTTGTTATTTTCCCTACATCAACGAATCCTCTTGTTGTTTTCTGGCAGGGAAGCGTCCGCACCAGTGCCCCATCTGTCAGAAGGCCTTCAAGCACAAGCACCACCTCATCGAGCACTCGCGCCTCCACAGCGGGGAGAAACCCTACCAATGCGACAAGTGCCTGAAGCGTTTCTCTCACTCCGGCTCCTACAGTCAGCACATGAACCACAGATACAGCTACTGCAAGAAAGACGACTAGCGGACGTCCGAACACGCGTCAGAGTTTCGCCATAGACCGCACCGTTCTGTACAAACATACATCTGATAGAGCATTGGGCAATAGACACAGCTCCTACGGCCAGTACTCCTGTACAGATGGAGATACAGCAAGAAGGACGTATAACAACTGTCATGAGAGTTTCACCACAGTATTCTGTACAAACATGCAGTCAAACCTGCCCAAGAAGACCACTCAGGGGACCGATAAAATTAGGTCTATGTGGACAGGTGGTCACTATAGACAGGATTCTTTGTGATTGTCAATGGAAAAAAGTGGTCACATTGGCCAGGTGGTCCTTATGTAGAGGTGGTCACTTATGCAGGTTTGACTGTACATCAGTAGATCATTAGAATACAGACACAGTTATTGCAGAAAGAATATCAGCTTCAGCTTCCAACAGAGTTTACCATAAACCACACAAAAGTTCTGTAAAAAAACAACACATACGAGCACAAAGCATTGGAAACACAGTTTCAGCGATTTCAAGACAGACAATAATGGTAGACAACGTTCCATCACAAGCCACATTTATAACTTCAAGCAACTTCTGAATCAGAAGAACGACATTGGAGTCATTTTGTTTCGTCACAGCCAGACACAATATTACACACCAGAAATTATTTTCTAGATCCCTATTAAACAAGGCACAAGAAGACATAGTTCTAAACTGGCCTATTGCAGTGACCATTTTCGATTTTCAGACCAGCCAAGACTACACAACAACTTGACCCCAAATTGACAGTTCCCAATTCTAGAGTTCTCACTTGATCTAAAACATTCAGTTTCGGAAGATTACCCGCCTGATTCTTATATCGCAGAAAAAAATTTATCACTACTATCAGAGATTCCATACTGAAATCTGAGAGACTTGCAAGGAAGTAAGGTGTAATGCCAGCTTGTCCATTGCAACGTTTCATGCCAGCTTTTTTATTGCAAGGTTCAATGCCAGCTTCTCCATTGTCCATTTTTCAACAAGTAACATCTCATATTATGTGAAACTTTACTGTTAGGAGGAGGCTGTTGTCACCACTAATGCTGATAATGCTGCTTGTGAAAGCTTAAGGGATCGCAACAGTTCTGTTGAAGACGTTCTTGAAGCTATAGCTAAGACAAGCCTTTGTAGATATATACGAAAGAAATAGTTAATTATTCAGAAAACGATTTTTCCGAATCGTTTTTTAGGTAGGTGCAGGTAGAAAACCTGCTTTAGATACATACCACTAGTTTCTGAACACAGAAGATGACAGATTAATAGCTAAAGAAAAATAGGTTGATTTTCCTATGCGCAGGTATTATTACCTAGTGAAGAGGTTGGAAGGTCTCTTATAGGAGTTTGCTGTGCCACTTCTTGCCATTGTACATTGAGCAAAGTATGATAAGATCTTGCCATTTCTACAGTAGAATAGGATTTGGAACATTTTTGTGAGTAACAAATGTGATTCTTGTATATGTAGGGTTTTCTTAGACAAGGAAAAAGCCAGATGCCTTATGTGCAATGTTGAATAGTAAGATATGTGTTACATCTTCCATTTGCTTAGATATTGTATAAAGATAAAACCACTTTTTGTCACCAGCCTTTCACCCTGTTCCCACCCACAAAACTGGATGGTATGTTCCACTGAGGGGAAAGTAGCACGTGCCACTTTGTTCTAAGGGGTGAGAAGGCTGCTGCTTGTACATAAGAAAGAAAGAAAAGCCATGACATCGTTGTGTTTTGTAGAATAAACTGAAAGTGTTTGAATTAGTTGCCAAAAGAGAAGACTGTGGAAATACTACTGAGATGTGGAAAATTTAGTTAGGATTCAAATCAGGGGAGGTGAGCGTGAGTAACTGAAAAGAGAGTGAAAAGATGAGTAGTGTTGTGTTTTTGGCAATGCCTCTAAGCAGAGCCTTGTGAAGTAAAGGAAAGTCGTAAGAATGTCATTACTGGACAGTATTATTTGCTCGTGATCAGGACACACCATCACGATGCCGGTACGGTGCCATCAGATAGCAAATGTAGAGTCTGAATTGTTTTGGTATTTTCGTTTTCGGTACCAAGAGTTTTTCCGTGCAAGAAATGCGTTCTAAAGGAAGGTGCTGGTTTGTTATAGCATGACTGTTATATGGTTTGATGCAGAGTAAGGAAAATTTGATTGACATGTAGCAACTTGTAATGTACTACTGATTTAAAAACATGAGAAGAATTTGATACAACTTCAGCTATACTGAATTTAGAGTTAGACCTTGTTTACATACAGCAGTATGTATTGGTGCAAATTATGTTGCCATAGTGTGTACAAAGATATACTTTTAGGTATATAGTGATAGAGAACATGTTGCATGATTTAAGCAGATACAATGATCAGAAAGAGCTGCCTTGGCAAGAGAATGCGGATGGTTTTCGAATGTAAGAAATTACAAACTTTCTGTGCTTTGAAATACATTAACAAAGTTTAACAGAATTCGACAATAGAATGCTTTGTTCAACGTTTCTGGGAAACAGTCTGTAACCGTGGTAACCGTTATTTCATGACTTGTTCCTTGTCAGAATGACTTGTGCAACATCTTGTTAGTTATTTCAAATATGTCGGTTGCCACCTTTTGCATAATGAGAGAGTAAGATTGGATGAAAGCCTGTAGTTACTAGTAGTTAAACCATACCTTGACCACTATGTTGTGTTTTATGATCAAAGAACAAGCCATATTTTATGTCCTACATTGTGTGATAAGTTGTTATAATATTTTCAAATATGTTGTGATACGCGACTGTGCACAATTGATGAGTTTTTTTACATGTTAGAGTACCCTATTGTAGACTTGGTATGGTCCAAACACTTCCTTAAAACCCAGGCATTCTGGGTTAGTCCATTATAGATAGGGGGTTCCGGCCTTGGGGAACACACTTTTAATAGATTCTCGTAGTTTTAAGAGATAGAAATATTTTTAAGAAATTGAGAGCCACGCATTGTCTTAATTTACCTGTGCAATTATTTGAAATGTTATAACCTTTGGTGGCACAGTGATGTTTTTAATTCCCTAGAGAATTAGCTAATTTGGAATATTTCAAGAGGATTTGTAGCTATTGTTGTGATCTATATTAGACAATATAATTAGCTAGTGCATGCTGGGGCGTGTTGGCTTGCATGAGTAGTATAGTAGGTGCAATGTGCACCGACATTGAAGGAGGATCAGATTTATGGAATGTTTTCTTAGGGGCGAACTATGAAGGACTGTGGGGGTGTGATATTAAAAAAAAAGTTTCACTGTGTATAGTTAGATAAAAGAAATTAAAGAGAAGAACATTTGCAAATTTGTGGGAGGGGGGTTTTGTGTGGGAATCATAAAAAACATTGAACAGACATTTTCATGTGCTCCCCTTCAATCCCTCATGGTTCACTCCAAACTGTTGATCATTTGTGAATATGAAGTGCATTTCTTATATCATGTCAGCTTGCTCAGAAGACTTATTTGTTGCCAAATCTTAAAGTATATCAAATTATAAGTAGCAAAATTTGCTGATGAATCTTACTAAAAACAAACATTACAGAAGGATTATTGTGCCTAGTTACCATGACTACATACCATATTTGGTAGTGATTTTCTTGCCTATCATGCACTCTTTGCAAAGTATGCACCATGTACAAAATAAACGGATATTTTTGTGTTGGATATATAAGGCACTTGCATGCAAGCCTTGAATTGCAGACTTGAGTATGCAAATATACAGAAGTTAACAACTTTAGTGTTAGCAAAATATTTATTATTTACCCATTGTTTATTTATTGTTTAGTTTTGGCTACTTGAGTTTATTTATTTTGACTTTAATATATGTCGGGCCTTTTGTATTTTCAGTTGTCTGTATCTAAAAACGAATAAAATGTCTAACTTTATTGCGGTGGTTTTGTGGCTTGTATTGGCATACACCTGTATACATGTTGAAGTAAACTATATTATCATCAGTTCCATGTGCGTTAGACAGAGCACAAGATAGTTACTGGGAAGCCGATATTTGCTTTAAACAAATGTAGTATAGTATTCGAATATTCACCCAGACTACTTTAAAGAGAAGAAAACATGCTGTTCTCTACAAAGGGTAATTTGAAAAGCGATAGACATATAGTACAGTACTATACTAGTATGTGAAGTTGGCTGTTCCAAACGTAGTCTTACTCCCCCTGTGGTTTTTCCTGATTTCGATCAGAATGTTCAATCAACCTATCATCTGAGGCCATCAAATATAGACTCGTGGTTAGTAAGCGAAAAGTTTGAGCCGGCGGTTACTACGGAGTAGAATTGTAATAAGACCTAATAATAATTCTACCAGATTCTCAGACCTTTGTTTGATTCTTGTCCAACTCCTCAAACACCCTTTTTGACTCTGTGGAGTGTGGACCCTTGCTGTCGTCTCCTTCACACTTTAAGAATCCTGGCTCCTTACTAGACTTCTTATGGTCTTTAAATTTTGCCAGACCTTTCTGAACATTTTGACCATAACGAAACATGTTCAACCAAAAACAAGCCTCGCAACTTACGAATTACCGTCAAAACAAGCAACTACCCGTAACATTCACCCAGCCTCTCTCACCGCGAAGATTCTTTCGACACGAACAACAATCCCATAACCCCAAAATTTAGGTTTTGAAAGGAACGGTGATCTCAGTCATCTTACCGTGCAACTTTTTATTCTACCTCCTAGCGAGACAGAGGGCGGGCGGCGCCTCATAGTCTAGGTCGTGCGGTGATGCGAAGAGAATAAATAACACAAGGTGAGTCAGCGCGCAACCCGTGACAAAATATCTCCGGATCCCGGAGTGTTTTAATAACTGTCAACCGTTTCAGTCAGTTCACTTTTTTACACAGAGTATATAGCGTTCCGTCACGGTATGTTCCTGATATTAGTAAAGCCCTCATGGTCGCTAAATGGGAACAAAACCTACTTCGTTTCGACAAGTCGACTGTGAAATGTCACGACTCCGATTTAGTATTACACATTTATGTCGATTACCGGTGCAATTGCCAAGTGAGTACAGTGTTCGTCTTGCATTCGGCAGGTTGTAAGTTCTATCCACGAGTCATATACCAAAGACTTTTAGAATCGTAAGCACTCAGCATTTGTAAAAGGGTATCATGGTAGTTAAACACACACACACTACCAGTGGACTAGCCCCGGCTGTAGTGATTTCACAAAGGTGTGTGGCCCAAGGGCTTATCGGGAGAGGGTTGCCAAATTATGCACCATCTGGTGCGGGAAAGACTTTTCGTGAGGAAAAAAAATGATCCTTTCTGGCGATAACCTTGCTTAAACGTGTTCATTGTCACCCCTAGATAGAGTTGAGGAGTTACGATACTGCAGTCACACAGTTCATCCCTCAACGAAATAGCGACTTGCACCTTGTCTTGCAGAAATCAAACACATCTTAAAGACAAACAGGTAAAAGATAAAGATAAAAGGTAGGCCGCCGCGAATATGTACAAGAAAAATGACACCATAACAGGAGAAAAATTAGACAAAAATAGTTCATTGAGGATTGTTCCATCTGAAAATACTACGGGGGATCCTTACTCAGCTATATTGTCTTTCATTTTTGTATCATTCATCTATTCAGTCATTCACTCTTTAATAAAAGTTAATATTCTATTGGATTGTTGTCCCACATTTTCATTATAATATGTGTAACAAATTGACATATTATAAAGATATATACCCTTACACATTCAAACATTTAACCCCCCATCCCCACTGAAATCTTTGAGACTCCCAGGTGTGTGGAACAAAATTAAAACAAATTTTAGAAAAGAAAAAGATTCCCCGGTGTTTAAAATGGAATAGCCCACAATATTCTTGGAAGTTGTACTGAATCACCTTGAGCTCACCTTTCAAATCTACCCAGGTGGCTGTTCTTAAAGACGATGTGTTATGTAACTCGCACTTCTTGGAAGGAGGGCACTGTGGAAAGAGGCATAGTGAATAGGTGTGTAAAATTACTGATACTGTAAATGCAGAAATGTTCGCGGTTGTTTCATGCTCGCAGTTTTCACGGTCAGCTCTTTACAGCGCGAAAAGCCGTTCCATTGTGTGACTCTAGCGCTACTATTATTTCAAACGCGAACTTAAAACCACCGTGAACACTGCATTTTCTCCCTACCGCGAAATCAAATCCCTGCCAACATTTCTGCTTTTACAGTATACCGAAGTTGGCGAGGGAGAGTCATGTAACGTTACGTATTATTGTTGTTTTCTTGTTGTTGTTTGTCTATTGCTTCATCACAACGTGTGACAGTAATCTTCAAGTAGATTGGCCCGGTGTCTAGCTAGCTATTTGTTTCGTATTTCTATACATACGATGGATAACCAAATTCGTAATTATATACAAACAGTACATAATCACCTGCATAACGATGTTTCGGGGACCGTCTGTCACCTTCCTCAGGGCAATACTGGTTGTATGTAAAGAACTTTGTTATCCAGTGGTTTACCTACCTGATGAAACTATTCGAGTGGATACAGTATATGTATACGATCTAGTGGTCCTTGTTTCTAGCTTTCCATTTCCTCATTGGCATACCTACGCAAAACACATGCATCCTTAAAACACTAAGCCTTACCCTACATCTGCTTGGAGATTAGTGTGACAGTACTTGACATATCACTAGAAACACGAAAGGCGTTAGTTTGAAAGTGTTTCAAATGAACAATTTGCTAAGAACATTTCGAGGGTGAAAGACAACTTCCTTCAGAGGCTCTCTTCTTGGAAGACGGTTCAAATCATTGCGCGCGTGTATGCCATCTATAAGATAATGTCTGCGTGCCTTGAGGAAAGCATTTCGAGCGAGTAGTATTTCTTGGAAGTCGATTCGACACTTGAGATGCTGTGACCGTCCAACTATAAGAAAGGTGAGGGATGTGTTTCACTTTCAACACATATCCACCGGACGTGAAATGTTGAAACACAAGAGGCGAGTAGGACAGCATACTGGCTCCCGGGGATCGAACCTGGGCCCACAGGCCGTACACGCTAACCATTAGGCTAAAAGGTACGGACCGGTTAAGTTAGACTGGTCAGTGTGGACGAACTTAGCGGGATTAGAAAGGCATAGAGAGGGTTCGAAACGACACCGTGAAAGAAAAAAATGGCAGTGCATGTGACAATAGCAGACAGGTTAATGGCTAATGGTTAGGGAGTTAGGGACTCAGAATCTAGAGGTCCCTGGTTCAAATCCCAATGCCCCGATGTGCTCAGCTTTATTCGAATTTCGTCACTTGACTCAGGTGAAAATGAGCTTATATAATCCCTCAGGACGTTGAATGGAAGTCCCGTGTTGGAAGAAAAAACACATCGAGCACGTTAAAGAACCCACCGCACGCACTTATCGATAAGAATAGGGGTTCATTTCGATTTGCCCTAAAAGGTCTCATAAATCCAGCTGCAGTTGGACAGCCTTGCCTATGGAGGTACAGCGTCATCATGCGGGCTACCTATGAATTGCAACCAGATGCCTCTAAACCGATCACATCCGCATTTGGTGATCGATTCAATGAATTAATTCATGAAACGTTAAAGTTTTTTTTTTTAATATATCATACCATTGTACATTTGCATTGATATTTAAAAAAACGGTCTAAATGGCATAATCTCTGTCCATTTAAGGTATCCTCAACCCAATTTTCATGTATATATTTCAAGTGTGAAAGGTATTTCCAAAGACGAGAGATTTCTACGGCGCTGAGGAGAAGAGAGAGAGGGTTGACAATCCTTACAGTGTGCAAATACAGTGTAGGTGAATACACTTCCTGTTTTGATATACATATATCATGTTCTGGACATGCCATGCATGGTCTTGATTTCTGAGTGGTGGATAGCTCTTGGGGCAGAGACCAAGCGGCGTAAGTTTGGCCCCCAGCGGATTTTTTTAAACTGCAGGACCAGGTTTTGTTTCAAACTTTGAAAGAGAATAACTTAAGAAGTGGGTGACGGATGGTAATGATTTTTGGTACGAAAATGCCTTGAATGATAATTTACAAAATTATGCAAATCAGTATTTTATTTGCATAATTGTTTCAACGAACTGAGTGCAATACCGTAGGGAAATAATCAAAACAAACATATTCTGTCACCCCTATTCACGTGTCACTGTGTTCACGAAGATAGTAGTCTGACGTGACCTTTTTACGCACTGCAATTACTAGAAATTCCAGGGCATAGATTTTGTCTGTGACTTCAGACTACTACCTTCCCTGCGTTCATTCCCGTCCAGTCCGAGAAGACCTCCAGACCCACACAGTTATCGGCCTACCCAGGAACTCATCAGTACATCACGTAAGTCCCTTCACAATTTTACACACAGATCCTAGTGTAGACCTGACACGTAGGTAGCCTGGGTGCCATCCTCCCCCTATTTCACTGGACCCGCGGCACGTTGGCGGCGTTGCTGCGTCCAAGACTGGATTTGTGTTACCCTTGACTTTGAAATTGGAGTATGTAATGCAGAAATTTCAGGCAGCGACTAACAAGTTAGACGATTAGACCATCGCTAATCCGGCATAAGTATCCAACCGGGAAAGAGCGGCTGGATGATGGAAACTCTGGTGACATCCAAAAACTGATCTCAAACTAGTGTACTGGCGGGCCCTGACCTGGGTTTGGCAACTTTGTTGATGATAAGTTTTATTGCAAGTTCATGCCCGTGGGCTAATTGCAAATACATGGTAGAAACATAGGGGGAAAACATACATGTGACAGTGAACTGTGACTGACTTTGTTGTAACAATAGGCTACTACTACTAAATACGACTGTTGGCTATATCTAGACAAGCTGGGTTTGACTTCTTTTTTGGAGGCAATGGAAGACGAAAAGTCCCACTTTTCTAGAATTTGTGGGTTCTGTGATTTTAAGAGAAAAGTAGCTTTTCAAACGGTTCATCCGTGAATGTGTAAAAGTAGGGGTATTTCGTGATCCTTGTTTAAACAATTCGATTCTTTCGTCATGGTTAACTGGACAATTGGAGATAAAATGTGTTTACTCTTCCGCCGCTTTGGACGTACAGTACGTACAATCTAGTGGAAAATAACACCACATTCTGGAGTTTAGGACTCCTTTAAATGATCAGTGAAGTCTTGTGCAAAGTCCTTCTTCAATTTAGTGTGGGTCATCTACATTACTTATAGCCAAAAGTTCTAAATGTTCTAGGTAGAAATTACATACTATAGGAGAAACGGGGGAGCCCATAGCCGCCCCATAAACTTGTTGGCAGTACACTCCATCATATACAACATATGTACACTTTAAACAAACCTTCAGTAAACTCACAATATGTTCTGGTTTTAGAGCTGATCTTTCTGAGTGAGATGTATCTTCCTTTAGTTTGAATAAAATAATGCCAAGGTATAACTGTCTGTATAATGGCATATTTATCGCACTTTCTTGTTCAAAATCATATTTTCAATGAGTTTAGAAAAACCATTGATTATTAACCATATCTGCTCTTACATATGTACCAATACGAAGAATCGAGGGGAAGTCAAATCCATGTAGTTTATAATTCTTGTAGTAATTTGACAATGTATACATGTATATGTATACTATTCTTTTGTTGTGACCTGTACTTGGGTAGGAATATGTGTACAATAAAGGTCTTCATTCAAATAGAGTGCACTGTATGTTATGCTTTAATTGTATTCAATGAACAATTCTATTTTTCATACAGGATTTCGATCCGGATCCAAGCTTTTCACGGAGCTAAGTGGGAAAAGACAATGTCGCCAACACACAGCGATATCTCCGTGCTCATGCCGTTCTTTGACAAGGATAAGGAGAAGGATGAAGTGTTGCGTAAATGCCCGGACGTACATGTTCGTATATATTCATACAGTATCGTACAAGTTCGTACAGATTTGTACAGTACTGCACAGATTCGTACAGATTCGTACAGATTCGTACAGGTTCGAATTCGTACAGATTCGTACAGGTTCGTACGGATTCGTAGAGATTCGTACAGTATCGTACAAGTTCGTACAGATTCGCACAGTATCGTACAGATTCGTACAGATTCGTACAGGTTCGTAAAGCAACGTACGGAATACTCCTCAAGGCCACAGGTGGTGGTGCGGTGAGTCGGAAAGAGGTTCGGTCCGGTTTGTCGAGTAGTTCGTTGCCTTGCTACTAAGTTGTTAGCCATGAAGTAATATAGGTGGGATGAAGGTTTACAGGTCTTCCATGAGATCCAGTAGTTGTTGACTCCGTGAATAAAGTATTGTTTTTCTCTCCCCGGTCTTTTTTTACTCCCCCTCTCTCTTTCCCTGTCACGTTGTGTGTGTCAGTGTGTGTGTGCGTGTGTGCGTGTGCGTGTGTGTGCGCGTGTGCGTGTGTGTGTGTGTGTGTGTGTGTGTGTGTGTGTGTGTGTGTGTGTGTGTGTGTGTGTGTGTGTCACGGTGTGTATATCTGTGCATCAACAGGTATCAAAACCTTTTTCCGATCCGGATATGCGTCCGAAATGGTTGCTCTAACTACTCCCCAATTACTTTTCAGGTGAAGGATGTCATCTTCAGCAATATCAATGACAAGGAGACGCTCTTGGAGTACACACAACGAGTGAAAGAGGTTGGTGATATCTACAAGTGATAAAAGAAGCAGAATTTTTTTCCACATTCTTGCGCAAGGGCTAATTACAACATGTAACAGTATCTACAAACATTTTAAAAGTATATAAGCAGTGCTAGATACCAATGTTGGCAAGTGGAGCAAGTCAGTATTCTAATGAATGAGAACTGCTATGGGATAAAATCCAGACTTTTGGGCTTGACTTCTGTTTTGGAAGCGGTGCAAGACGAAGTGTCCCACTTGGTCTGTAATCATAAGCTTTACCTCATTACCTTCATTTACAACGAAGTGGTAGTTGCAAAATTGTGTTTGTTTTGAATTTTACGAAAAAAATTGCTGGGAAAGTGACAGGCACGACGTATCCCTGAAGTGATTTTTGGTGACGCCTCAGGGGCGTGGCACTTTGCTCTCTCTCACGCCAACACCGCCGTTTTTGAGTAAAAAATAGTGTGTTCTCATTCCCCCCAGGTCGTGATAGAAAACGACATCAACAGCATTCTCCCCACTAGCGACCTTGGTACGTTCGTGCACGCCGCCATCACCAGGGACATGCCTCACATCCCCGGCCCCAGTGTCGAGTCGTGCTTCCTGGCTTTCCACAAGGCGTACACACGGCAGTACCTGGACCCCACAGAAAACCCAACCCCTTACGATGTGGTGGATTTGAACTCGCCCACCATGCTTCAAGATGCAGAGCGGGCCCTGGAAACAGTCGGTAAGGAGGGGTGATCAGAACGGTTCCTGTGATAGCGCACGTAAATATTACAGTATATTTCATTTGTAAGTAAGAACTGGAGAACAGTGGAAGGAAAAAAATGTTCTGTTTAATGGATGAAAACAGCACCACGCACACGCACACGTACACACACGAACGTGCCCCCCCCCCCCACAAACATACATGCACTCACACCAGGCGCAAACGCACGTGCGCACACACACATGTACACACACACACACACACACACACACACACACACACACACACATACACAAACACACATACATACACCAAGTTTCACAGTTGTATGTATTAATCCAAGCATTGGTTTGTACAAAAAGTGTTACTTTTTTGGGTTCCTTGAAAATTGATTTGTACAATTTCACCAGGTTTACCAGCCTTCGTTAAGCCTGCGACAGGGTCGGACACCATGGGCGTAAGACAGGTGAAAAGTCTGGAGGACATGAAGCTCGCACTGCAGGACCTCAAGGCGATGGGAGACAAACATCCCGACTTCATACGTGCACCAGGTGCTGCATTCTTTAGGTGAGCAGGTTACTCTTCTTTCTTTTTGAGGCTACGCTCTGTTGCCTATATATACTACTAGTATGTTAAGTACTCTTTTCGAGACTGTGTGGCGGGTTCTTCGTGCACGTGCTCTAGGTATGGCCCTCCTCAAACACGGGGCTTCCATTGAACGGCC
Organism: Branchiostoma lanceolatum; assembly: GCA_035149815.1. Taxonomy (NCBI): domain Eukaryota; kingdom Metazoa; phylum Chordata; class Leptocardii; order Amphioxiformes; family Branchiostomatidae; genus Branchiostoma; species Branchiostoma lanceolatum. The sequence continues at coordinate 13,758,111 of CM068877.1, read as the reverse complement.
TACCTGTTGTCAGGGCCGACATAGTCGAAGCAAGGTACTCATTTCCACCTGAGTGAAGTGAGGAACGTCGTGTAAAGTGCCTTCCCCAAGGATAGAAGATCAGTGACAGTATTCCAACCCAGGACCTCTGGGTTCTGAGCTAAACTTGACCCTACCACACGACCCCAGGTCAAATTTGTATAACACACGACGTGCAAATGCTCAATGAAGTTGAGCGTTTTTTAAAGGTGGCGTTCTAAGCGTTCCAGACGGAACAGCAGTTTGAAGACCTCACTCCTCTGTGCAATATTTAGTTATTCTGTTTCTCGTATGTACATGTCTTGTTTGAATGTACTTCATCAATTGTGCAAATCAGGTTTTGATCAACATTCCATGTGTCCACTGTTCACTTCCTTAATCCTGGCTGTCACTCAACGGTGTACGTGACTAAGCATATCGAAAATACGTAACTTCGAAAACACAGACAGACCGAAAACAATACCCCCCCCCCCGTGAGTTAGTAGCCTATTCCGTCGACCCCATGACCTCGACTGTCTGTCATGTCTGATTAACGAATAGTTCTACCACCTCTGAACTCTACTTCCTGCGACTCCCGCAAGCCTGACCTTTGCGGTGACACCATCTTCCCGCTCACCTCCTGCCTATCTACTGGCGATGTCTTCAAATAACCACGGACACACACCAACATGACAAACAGACACACCGAGACAAAGAAGGGAGATGACGTCACAGGTGTCCCCTTTCATCACCACACGTCCTGTCAGTAATAGAAGACACAAGTTAATCTGACCGATGTTTTCTTTCTTTATTAAAGGGGCCCAGAGCAATATTAGGGCCCAAAGATGGAAATTTAAAAAAAATCTGATATCCTTATTGTAATATTTACTAACATTGTTTAGCTCATTTGCGTTATAACTTCATACTTTGAGCATTTTAGAACCTCGCAAAAAGTGCCGTACGGTGATCCCCTTGGTTTCGCGAGCCTACAAAAACCCTGGCGATGATTTTCAGTGAGTTCTCGTATCACATCACAACGACGTCGTATTATTGCATCATGGACGTCGCTGTACATTGTGATAGTGTTCGAACTGATTATGTATAGAAATGACTAAATGAATTGATTTTTAAAATCCTATATTCGAGTCCTAATTTTGCTTTGGGTCCCGTAAAGGGATTATTTTCAGCTGTACCTAGATGTGGAGAAGTACCCGCTGGCCCTCCGTGATGTTGCCATCGTGGAGCCGTACCTGGACGCCGTGGCCAACTGTACAGTTGACGGGTGCGTGGTGGACAAAACGATTGTGCATTGGCCGGTGAGTTTGTAATTAGATCAGGAACACAGAATGTTTGTGGGGTTGGGGGTGGTGGTGGCGACTGTATGAACATTTGAGCACGTATGATGACAGATTAGGATGTTTCCAATTATCCTTTTGTTGGCCATGAAGCTTCTAAAGGCCTGACCACTTTGGATGGGTTGCCAGGAGAGCGATTTGGTTACTAGTAGTTTATATCTACACACTCTCTCGACGAAATTTCCTGGTCTGTGTTTGATTCTGTAAGTGGTGTCGTGTTGGTGTAAATTTAAGGGCGTTTGGCCCATAACCCAGAAAGCCTGGTTTGGAATCCTCTGACATGCCGTCGATGTTGTGCCCATGGGAAAGGCACTTTATTCTTTAAACGACATTCCTCACTCCACCCAGGTGTAAAATGGGTAGCTGACTTCGGTTGGGGAGGTAAAAGGCGGTGGAAGGAGAGGGATGGGCTCCGCCGCCGAATACCGTACCCTAGACACAGTGGATACCAACCCACTGCCCCTACGGCCTCAAAAATGACTACCTTTATCTCTTGTACCTTCTGATGACTATGCTCTCCCTCAGATCACTGACCAGATCCGTTTTGATGATCAAGACGCCAAGTTCAACTGCGTAATCTCCCCAAGTTCTGAACCTGAGGACGTACAGACGCGCATGCGCGAGGTCTATGAGGGCGTCATGGCTAAGATGGTCCAGTTCGGCTTCAACGATGGCTTTACAAACATCGAAGTCTTCAAGATGAAGGATGGATCGGTATGACATAAAACTCACACACACATGCACACACACACACGTATGCACGCACACGCCAGATTAACTAAGGCCTCATTTGTAGTACGATTGCTAACTGAGGGCATTATCCAGTGCAGCTGCATGCAAATGTGTCAGAATTCAGATGACCGCATCTGTAAGCAGCGACAGCTGCAGTGCAAAGTAGACCAGTCAGAATTACCCCGAGGAAGGTGACATACGGTCACTGAAACGTCGGTTGAGTAGAACACTTGCTTGTTTATGTGTAGTCTTTTTATTCAGTGACTTACCAACCTGGTGAAACTATTCGCGAATTTCTTTCTTATGTCCTCAGCTGAGGCTATGTGAAGTGAATGCAAGGGGATCAAAGTTACTTCAAACCTGCTACAAGGCCAGCCACAGGAATGTTATCCAGGACTATGTGTACCTGGCTGCTGGCCGCGGTGTCCAGCCGGTTCTACCCACTGTGACAGGAAGGTACGGGATGGCGTATCCTGTCAGGTTCCGGGTTCTCGACAGGCCGGGCAACTTGATTGACTTTGACAAGGTAAGTCAAACCTCTGCATGTAAAAAAAAACAATGTTGTGCTTGACTTAAAAACGCGAGCCATAGCGAATTAAGCCGCATATATAGAAAAAGCGTCATTCTTCGTCCGCAGTCTGAGGAGGTCACCCGCTTTACCTTTATCACGACCGAAAATCGACTTTTCTTAATCTTAATCTGCAGGTCGAAAAGCTGAAGTCTCAGGATCCTGACGTCGTCTTCCTCATGCTGGTGGCAGGTCCCGACGATGACGTCACCAGTTTCGCTGGAAGTGCCGGAAACGGTTTCCTCTATCTGCACACTCACGCCGACACCAGGGAAGCCGTGATCGGAAAGATGAGCGATGTCTTACAACTCATCGTCAAGAAGCCAGAGGAGCTGACGTATCCAATACATCATGGGATGTGAGATCTACCTCTGGTAGAACATACAAGAAACTTCATTGCTTCCTCTGGCAGAATGAGCAGAAACTGCAATACGAAAGCACACACACACACACGCACACACACAGATACACATATACACAGACACACACACACACACACACACACACACTCACGAAAAGACAAATACAGAAACGTTCACTTGGACACAAACAACATTTTCTTCCAAACATAAGTTCTTTATCATATAGAATTTACTGGTCACATTCCACAGATACTGCACTTACTCTGCTTTCTAATGGATCCAAGCATGAACCCGACTTGAGCAGTGATCAACTTCTCTGGCATTACCTAGGCATTCATGTTGTATTGATATCATTTTTAGTCATTGTGAATGTCTAATACCCTTTGTATTCACATACGAAAACGGGCTAAATATACTAGTAATAAGATATGTCCATTTAAGGTGTCCCCAACCCAAGAGAGAGAGATGGCAATCCTTACAGTGTGGAAGTAGGTGAATTACATGAGTAAATGTTTAGATCTTACAGACTACAGCATAAACAGTTGTGTATGACATACACACATGTACTTTCTAGAGACGCTGAAGGAGAGTGATGGATGTCACTCTAAACGTCCGGAAGTAATCTCTGAACCTTATCCAGTTGTAGAGATTGAATTGTACTTAGATAAAATGTACTATGTCAAAATCATTGTATTTACTTCTTTGTGTATCTTATCGCACTGGAGACGTTACGAAAATCCCTGTACTTCTAACTCAATAGAGTGTCATATTATAACAAATAGCTGTCAGACCGGTTGTCATGCACCCCTTGTAAACACGTGTTAGACTTCTTAATTTAGCCTGTTTAGCAGGCTCTACAAGTCTGTTTTTTTCTGATTGCATATCAGTTCTATTGCACTCGGTTTCTATTGCACTTGGTTTGTTGTTGTCAGCCTAGTTATTACCTTCGCCAAGAAGGTAATGTTTTGGATTGCGTCTGTCTGTATGTATGTGCGTATGTATGTGCGTGTGTGTGCGTGTGCGTGTGCGTGTGCGTGTGCGTGTGTGTGTGTGTGTGTGTGTGTGTGTGTGTGTGTGTGTGTGTGGAGAGCGCAACTCCAGAAGGCCTGGATGGATTGTCTTGAATATTTCGTATGTGGGTAGGTCTTCAGACCAGGAAATGATTAGATTTTGCCCCCCCCCCCTCCCAACGGCTTGTTACAGTACGGCAGCAGAACTTTCCGTTTTGATATCTCGTATTCTGGACATGCCCTGGTCTTGATCTTTGAGTGGTAGATAGCTCTTGGGGCAGAGACTAGGTGGCGTAGGTTTGGTCCCCCTAGCGGCTTTTTTTAACTGCAGGACCAGGTTTTGTTTCAGACTTTGAAAGAGAATAACTCAAGAAGTGGGGGACGGGTGGTAATGATTTTTGGTACGTAGATAGATTGAATGATGATCTATATAATTAGATGCTAATTATGCAAATCAGCATCTTATTTGCATTATTGTTTCTATGGAAGCTGTCAACAACGGAGTGAGTGCAATACCGCGAAGAGGGAAATAATCAAAACAAACAAACTCAGTCACCCCTTATCATCAATCCACGTATCACTGTGTGGGTCTGGAGGTCTTCTCTGACTAGTCTATTTGCAGAGAGGAGACTCGGGACCTTATTATACCAGCCTATTCTCAGACTGGAGAGGAATGAACGCAAGGAAGATAGTAGTCTCTACTAGACTAAGTCTAACGTGACCTATTTACGCCCTGCAATTACTAGTAATTCAAGATTTGCATATATAGGTCACTTCAGACTACTATCTTCATTTCGTTCATTCCCATCCAGTCCGATGACTTTAGACCCACGCAGCGATCGTCCTAAACAAGAATTCATCAGTACATCAGGTAAGTCCCTTCACATCTCATCAGTGCATCATAAGGCCCTTCACAACTTTTACACACAGAAAAAAAATTCCTAGTGTAGTTCGATCGGACACGTGGGTAGCCTGGGTGCCACCCTCCCCCTATTTCACTGGACCCGCGGCACGTTGGTGGCGTTGCTGCGTCGACGTCCTAGGCTGGATTTGTGTTACCCTTGGCTTGAAAATTGGAGTAGAATGCAAGTATGACTTAAGTATGACTGGAGAAACTTCAGGCAGCGACTAAGAAGTTAGAAAATTAGACCATCGTCAATCCGGCATAAGTATCCAACCGGGAAAGAGCGTCTGGATGCTAGCAACATCTAAAAACTGATCTCAAACTGATGTACCCTGGCCATCATACCGCTTGTGGTTGAACTGACCTGGGTTTGGCAGCTTTTGTTGCTAACCCATTGGGGGTAACCATGCCCGTAGCCAGGATTTTGTTGGGGGGGGGGGGAGGGGGTCTACGGTACTATGAGAGGGACCAGCGAGCGCCGCAGGCGCGAGACGAGCGCCGTAGGCGCGAGCTTTCTAGGGGGGTCCGGGGGCATGTTCCCCTGGAAAATTTTGAAAATTGAACCTTCTGAAATGGCATTTCCTGTGTTTTTGAGAGTATTTCCGAGGAAAAAATCTGAGATAAAGTTAGCAGTTTTTCTTGGATTCCTGCCTCGCTCAAATAAGTCCGCCTTGAAAAAAGAAAGAAAAAAATCTTGGACATTAGAAAGCGGACCTTCGAGAGTGTAAAATTGTCAAAATTCAAGCTTCTGAATCAGCATTTCCTGTGTTTTCAAGAGGATTTCAGAGTAGAAAGTAGTTTTTCTACTTGATTTCAGCGCCGCTGGTGATACAAAAAAGTCTGACTTGAAAAAAGAACAAAATATTGGACATTGCTTATTAAAAAGTGTACCTTTCAAGCATATGGGGGGGGGGGGTTCTCCCGAACCCCCCGAACCCCCCTGGCTACGGGCATGGTAACCACACTTTGCATGGGCTTCTGTGACGTGGTTGATCTCTGCGACTCTGTCCGCAGGATCGCTAATGATGGCGTTATCTCTGTGGAAGACCAAGTTTATGATAAAGTGGGTTACGCCAAGCAGAGGAGGGGTTTCAGCTGGTTTTTGACGTGTTTTAGGCATTTTTGTCGGGCTTTCTACTTTGTCATGTTTTTTCTCTCTATAAACTTACATTTGGGGTTTATAGAGAAAAAAACAGTTGTTGAGATTGAATTGTATCTAATAAATCAAATTACATGTACTATGTCAAAATTATTGTATTTACTTCTTACAGAAGACCTTGCGAAAATCCCCGTACTTCTAGCTCAACAGAGTTCTCTCATATTATAACATAGCTGTTAGACTTGTTGTCTTGCTTCCCCTAGGCTATGCCTTTAGGCAACACATTCCGGAGGACAGTCACATAACTTAAAATGGTGCACGGAAACTATTCAGAGTGGTGTTCTTTCCAGTACTAACATCTAGTAACATAATTCCGACAGGGTACATAATTCCGCAACCCTGAAAAGATACGTCCAAACAGATCTCCAACCCAACGTTCCCCAAGTATAGTGCACTCCAGTATATCTAAGCTGTGCATGGTTGGTATTGCACTAGATATCTCTCAAACCCACTGATTTTCAAATTGGTAGATTTATGTAACCAGACGGATTAATGTGAATGGAAAATTAACCCATATGACCTAAAGATACAATCCAAACTGCCAGACTGAATTCAAATAATCGTGTGTGCAAAGCAAGCGTCGACGGCCTCAAAGGTATGATAGCAATGACATGAAATCATGGCAAAATCTTAGTCAACACTTCGGACTGAATGCAAGATTTCTAATTGACACACTGTACCACCCAAAACAACAGTCCATTATAAACCGTAACAGTTACCTTTATGCAACGTAAAGCGTAATCCATAAATTGCTAGTAAAGCGTAGGCTGATTTCAAAATGGTCCAATGCACATGTCCAGTCCTCATTATCATGTCCGCGTGTCACTCCAATGTCAAAGGTGACTCACAATAAGCTCCAGAGCGACCAGACAGGTTCGACTTCATTTCATGCAAGAGTAAAACCGTGGCGGATCATCGATAAGATATCTCTAACATTGTCGTCCGATTTTTGCCTCACAGGTGGGAATACATTTACCGTACAAATTCTAGATCTTTGAGGAATGTTTTCATTGCGACAGAGAAATTTGTATATAATATATGTATAAAAGAGCGTACTCCAGGTTACCATGTTGTCCTTGGTAGAGCTACGACATGGTACAACGAGACCGTATTTCCTTTGAATACGTTGGAGTGGAGTTGGGAGAACTTCAACGTATGTGATAGCATATAGGTCCCTTGTCACATTATTACTTTTTAAACTGTGACACGAACATAATTCCACCATCAAAGATCTTCATTTATAAGCAAGCTTTGGTGCTTATCGGGCTCAAATGTGGCCTCGCATGACACAATAGTGCCTCTCCATTATAAGTAAAAAAAACAGGTTAGACTCCATTTGATACAGATCTCTAGGCTTTGTCATTCATTATCACTCATGCGTTTAATGCAAAGAACTATAGGATTAAGGTGCTTTTCAAGTCATCTCCATGATGCTAAATATCACCAGCTTTGACGCAAGCTAACAGTTCAGCCGCTAGGTGTGTGAGTTTTGACTCAGAATTTAGAGTAGGGCGTAAAGAGGCTGACTGAATTTAGCGTCATATGTAGCTCGGAAGCCTCCGGAATTCAGCGTCGAGCGTTCTCGAGACGCCCCCATGCAGGTCCCTCTCAGGGAGGTGTCCGCAAAAGTAGGTTTTCAACATGACATCAATAGTTTTGACGCAGAATAGACAGTTGAATCATTTGTGTAAAGTCTTGAAGCCTGTTGGGAAGCCTCATGATTTAACGTAATTCGTAATCAGCTCTGAGAATTTAACGTAATTCGTAATCGGTGGCGAAAATGTTGCGTAATTGCAGGCCCTCTGGCAGGAGTGGGTTGGCGGGAGCTTGTGGACGTATAACCTGTCGTGGGTAGCTTGACAGGGTAGTCTGGGGTTGGTTGACGGCCTTGGCTTTAATCAACTCGCTAATAGATATTGGCTGCGAAACTACGGTGGCTGCGAAACTCTATATGGAAGCTAAGAAGACAGGCTGACAGAAACGGTCAATACAGCAGACTGGGCCCGGTAAAACACACCTGTTAAAGCCGACCCGTATAGACTGGGACCAGGCTAGCTAGCCTCAGACTTCTTACGTTCATTGCCAATACATTTGCCTTTACAGGAGTGACATGTGGAAGATATTGGCATCAACAAGTCCCCGGATTCTCTGGGAGAAAGGCTTGCCCGACTTGCAGAAGCTGACAGCTGCAGTACCAGCAAGTATTGCAAGATGTCAGCATTCCGAGGCAGGCCATGGGCCAGGGTCGCCACCAGCGGGAAGTCTTGGTGAGTATGTGTGTATGTCTATGTCTATGTTTTTGTCTGTGTGTCTGTATGTCTGTGTGTGTGTGTGTGTGTGTGTGTGTGTGTGTGTGTGTGTGTGTGTGTGTATGTGTGTGTGTGTATGTGCATGTGTATGGGTATGAGTGAGTGCGTGTCGTGTGAGTGTGAGTGTCTCTTTCTATTTTTGGCGAAGCCTCAGGGGCGAGCCTAATGATATAGTATTGTGTGCAGTCTGCAAGAATTCTAGGTATCGTTCAGCAATATGTCCACACGAATTTTTAGTTATTTATTTATTTTATTTATATATTCCTGTTTTCTTTATCCAGGGTGGACGCACTCAGTGCTAAACGCACTGCTTTTCAGGCGTGCCCTGCACAGAATAACATAAACAGACTAAATAACATAACAAGGAAATAACATATAATAATGAACAGAAAGTAACCAAAAAGATAATATATACATAACCGAGCGTCGAATCCAAATCATAATCCTTAAATCATAGTCGATATGGCAGGCCGGGTCCGGAGGTCAGAGGTCAGCAGTACTGTCTTACTTGCTTTTAAAAGTTTGGCCCGACGTAGCCGCTCTAACTGTGGCCGGCAACTCATTCCAGGCAAATGCACCCCTGAACGCAAATTTTCTCCTACCAGATTCTAGGCTGACTTTCGGGAGTTGCAAAGATAAATTTGAATTATGTCTTGTTGCAAAAGTGTGAGATGTTCTGACAAATATCTGTAGGTATTCTGGCACTTGTTGGTGAATAGATTTAAAAACAGTTTGCAGGAGGTGCATTTGCTGGCGAGATGCGAGGGAACTCCAACCTAAAACAGACAACTGTTCATTATCCACATGTGCTGTGCGTGACAGACCGAGGACAAGCCGTGCTGCTCGGTTTTGAAGTTTCTGGACATTGTCAGAGAGAGTTTTCCCACAGTGGGCCCAAACAGTATCACAATATTCAATCTTTGGGAGAACCATACAGTTGAATAGCATACATAGTGACTTAGGAGGTAAAATGGAAGCTAAGCGGCGTATCACTCCTAGCCTAGATAACACCGCATTACACAGTTTGCTGAAATGAATGTTCCAAGTTAGACTGGGGTCAAACCAAACACCTAGATATTTAAAACATGAAACCACTTCCAAATACGTTCCCGAAAGAGTAAGATTTAGTTGTTCATTACCTAGGCGCAGCCTTCGTACAGTACCAAAGAGCATAGACTTGCATTTACGAACATTAAGTGTCAGTCTGTTTGCATCTAGCCACCTCTCAATATTACGGAGGTCAGCATTTAAGGCTCTGTTTATATCAGTAACAGACTTCGATGCATAGAAAAGTGCCGTGTCATCAGCATAGAGTACTATTTCACCATGGGTAATGTAGTTTGGCATGTCATTTATGTACAATATGAATAATAACGGTCCAAGAACGGAACCTTGTGGGACGCCTTCAGCTATTCCAAGGCAGTCACTAGTGGTACCGTCTGCGATCGTTACCTGACATCCGTCTGACAGGTATGACTGAAACAATAACAATTCATTGTCTTGTATACCATTTATCCGTAGCTTGTCAAGTAGAACTCCATGGGGCAGTGTGTCAAAGGTCCAGAAAAACTGCACCTGTCAAAAGGCCTTTGTCCATGTTATCTAGGATAGTGTCTGTCACATTGATTAATGTCGTAGTGGTGGAATGTTTCGGTCTGAATCCTGATTGTGAGGGGTTCAGGATTCCAGGAGTCCACTCATTCACTCACTCACTCACTCACTCACTCACTCACTCACTCACTCACTCACTCACTCACTCACTCACTCACTCACTCACTCACTCACTCACTCACTCACTCACAACAATTTTGTCACAGTTGTGTTTGTTATTACTTTTCAACGTTAGAATGTAGCATTTTATCAATTCATGTTTTACATTTTGCTTCTTGCAGACCACGTGTAGTCATTTGTGCATTCAGCTCATCTGGGAAGGAATATGCAAATACAACTCTAAAACCCTGTTTTCCTTGATGTTGTAGGTTCTTCCCGTGGCTATAGTGGCGCCAAGCAGGACCCTATATCACATCCTGCACATGCGCATAACGTTGACGCCTCTCGGTTTAAGCGGCTGCCGGTGGCAGACGACCTGATGCCCCGACTCGTCGATAGGAAGAACGGCGAGAAGGTAAAGTACTCACTCACTCACTCTCTCCCATAGCTTAGTCAGCCGTAGAGGCAGCATCACGTTCAGCAAAGGTTCTCCACTGCTGGCGATCTTCTGCCAGTCTGGCCATCTGGTTGGCTGTATGACCGGTCCACTCCTTCAGATCCGTGATCCATGACCGACGGGGACGTCCCCGCGGCCGTGCGCCTTCCCCCTTTCCCTGAAGAACTGTGTGTGAAAGTGTGCCTTTAATATCGCCCTAGACACATGCCCGAACCATTGTAATTGTTTCTTCTTAACTAAGCATGCATTTGCAATAGACGTATATATATATTGATCACCAGACGTTCTGTCCTGCCCACAGGTCCAGCCGACGTTCTCCGTGAAGGAACTCCAGCGGAGGCTGAACGTGCTGCGCGCGTTCATGATCACCAGTAACATAGACGCAGTCCTCTTCACGTCCTACCACAACATCAACTACTTCTGCGACTATCTGTACGTCGCCTTCGGTCGGCCATACGGGCTGGTCGTCACCATGGACAACGTACTCTCCATAACATCAGGTACGTCACATCCGGTGATATGATTTTGCCGAGAATGCAGTAGGATGCTTGCTCTCACGTGACTATGACGTAGGTATTGTCTGCCATGCTGGTTGGTTAAACATGGACTTTGCCAATGCCAGGTCAATCCTTTTTTAAGCCTAAAAGTAAACAGAATCAGTCTTTCTGGACATTTCTTTCACAATCCTGTCAGCCTGAAACTTGTTATAAACATTGTACTTTGTTCTATCTTGATTTAAAACCTTGCAGCCATTGACGGCGGCCAACCCGCAAATCGGCGAGAACATCGGCTACACCGACTGGCATCGCGACAACTACTACCACGCGCTCCAAGCAGAGCTGGCGGGCCGAGGCCTCATGACGCTCGGCGTGGAGTTCGACCACATGTCGCTAGAAGGCTTCACCAAGCTGAACCTCGCCCTCCCAGACATGCAGAAAATAGACATATGCAAGCCCACCATGCGCATGCGCATGAAGAAGTCTGAAGAGGAAATCTCTCTCATCAGGTGCGTACGTCACATCCGGTTTAAATTTCATGATGTCAGATACATGGTTGTGAGACACATTTTTTATCAAGCTATGAATTGATGTTGTGGCATCAACATTCTGCATAAAATGAATCCGACTGATAGAGGCGGGATAAAGCCCCCCTCTCACTGGGCGGAAACTCGTTGGTGACTAGTTGCAAATGACGTTCGCCAACTAGTTTCGCACAGTTGCCAAGTAGTTCCAATAAACGCCAATTCGTCTCCTGCAGTGGCGATTTTTTTTGACAGTATATAGTCAGTGTTGCATCCTCTTGGATTTCACTGTTAAGCAGATATGCACTTGAATTGCTGTCTACAGAAGGATTCGTTTTTAATGCTTCTAACGTATACGTACTTTCTCATGTCAAAATTGTGGGATGTGTTAACTAAGGATAATAATTACATTGACTTGAAACTTCGCTTAAAATGATGCAACTTAGGGCTGTATAAATATGCGTTGTAATTGTTTGTATTATTTTCTCCCGTGCCCACCCCATTTCCCATACTGCTGTATCCGCGGTCCACTTCCGATGTGGAATCGGTACAGAGAGGGCGCACGTATTGCTGACCTGGGCGGGTGGGCTGTGGTGGAGGCGCTGAAGGAGGGCGTGCCCGAGTACGAGCTGTCGATCCACGCTACAAGCACCATGATCCGGGAAGTGGCCAAGACCTACCCGCATGGCGATTACCTGAACAGTCAGTACAAACTTACTTCTTTATAGGCTGTTTGCATATGACGTCACGGCCGCCATCTTGGCTGGTTAAACCTAGGGGAGTCAGACATATAGATTTGCATATGATAATTTGTAATGGTTATACCTTTTTGCAAAGTATCACGCAAAGTTATTTAGCATGTCAATGCTAAAAGATCTTAATCTACAGTTATGAAGACTGACTTTGTTCCCTTCTCCCCCCCCCAGCCTGGGCCTGGATCATGTCAGGGATCAACACTGACGGGGGACACAACCCTGCGACGTCACGGCGCGTGCGCAGTGGCGACATCCTGTCACTCAACACCTGCCCCGTGATTGCTGGGTATGAATTTCTTTTTACTTGAAAAATGATATTTTTTTGCTTTTTGTAATCGCCGATTTTATGATTCACCAGATCTCATTTTAATGTTTTTAAAAGTCGACATGAAGCCGAAATACATCAATCAAGATCTAGCTACAATGTATGAGATACTAGGCTCTTTGCTAGACAGCCTTACCTACAGAAAACAATGTACCAAATTTCGTGCTTGTAATGGACGTAAATTAACCTAAACACATCCCGCAAAAACTGTTAAAGGAAGCCCAAGCAATATTAGGGCCCGAAATGTTGATTTTGAAAGTCAATATATTTCGTCATTTCTATACATGATTAGTTCAATTAGTTCATTTTTATTTTTTTATTTTTGGGTCCTAATATTGCTTTGGTTTAACTTGAAGCTGGCATCTTTGTATCTACGTCAGGTACTACACTGCCCTGGAGAGGACCATGTTCCTGAACCACGCTTCCGACGCTCACCTCGCTCTGTGGGAGATCAACTGCCAAGTAAGTCTCAGGTCGTCATCTGGCCTTGAAACATTCACCACCTCAGCCTCCGTTTTTGTCAGTAAACAATATCTAAAAACTGACATATGAGTTCGTACATGCATCTTATCTACACCTTATGAAAGAAGCTCCATTTCTACAGTCTATGGTTATTTTGTGAATGTCCCTAGTATAGCTAGCATAGGTCTCTTTGTGTGCTAACTTTCATCTCTCTACCGTTGTCCCCACCCCCGTGGCTACCAGGTACACCGTCGGGGCCTAGAGCTCATTCGCCCGGGAGCGCGCTGCTGTGACATCGCCACTGAGCTGAACGAGATGTTCCGAGAACACGGGCTGCTGCAGTACCGCAGCTTCGGCTACGGACACTCCTTCGGATCTATTTGCCATTACTACGGCAGGGAAACAGGTATGAACCGAGAGATCACACTTTTTACTTTCAACAAGAAGGTTATCTTTTCGGTAGCATGTGTCTATCACTGGGCCCCAATGGAAATCAGCTATCATAGCTGTTTGGGCCACCCAGGTGACTAAAGATGAAATAAATGAATGAATGAATAAATAATTAATAAATCTCCCTCTCTCTCGGTAGGTCTTGATGATATCTCAAAAAGATTAGATTTTGAACCCACTAGCTGCTTGCTATAGTTCTGCCAGTTTTGATATCTCATGTTGTGGATATGCATGGTCATGATTTGTCAGTGACAGATAGCTCTTGTCTAGATATGTATTCGGACATCTTTGGAAGCTTGGAACTTGTATATTCTTATAGCATGGCAAAAGATAAGGAATTGTAGTATACTGAGTGAGAAAGTACTAGTGGTTTTGGCGCGATCGCTGTGTAGGTTTCAACGATCTGATTCTGAATGTATTTCTGATAAATCTTCTTCCTTCTGTTCTCGTTCCCAGAACTAGAGCTGCGTGAGGACATCACGACCGTTCTCGAGCCCGGGATGGTCATCTCCATGGAGCCGATGATCATGATCCCCGAGGGCATGCCGGGATCGGGCGGGTACCGTGAGCACGACATCCTGGTGCTGACGGAAGACGGGGCGGAAAACATCACAGGCTTCCCCATGGGCCCTGAACACAACATCATCAAGAAATAACCATGTCGACTTTATACGGCATCATCATATAGCCAGATGTCGTTGACCAGTCAGAAGGCTCCATTTACGGGTCATTATTTAACATATTGAACGTGGAGGAATAGGTGTGCAATATCAATATTAAAAGGTGTATACGGTGAAGATGTTATACAAGACTTGACTCATTCATGTGTCATTTGATATGATAATGGCTATGTGATAATAACGTTAATGACCCGCTTTCCTTCGGTCTATACGGTCTCATAATGCATTGTCGACCCATTGACTCTGTACTAAAACGTTATCAGAAAGACATAATTAATAACCAAGCATTCCGGTCGTTTTGAAACATCAGCAAGATGTGATAGACTGAAACATGACTTTATTGGAAGACACATCTTGGGCTGGTTACCAGTGTGAGCGAGGGAATCCAAAAGAAGTTTTTGCTACATTTTGCAGGCTAGTACATATTAAAATGCCGAAAACCCAGTACCGTCAACTCACCTTTCAGTCAGAAAATAGTCGGTATCAAACAAGAGCAGCAACATCAAACTCAACCAAACTGCCGAAAACGAATACAGAGAAGAAAATATCTGATAGGTGCGCATAAACAACCCCAGAAACGAGTATTATTTGTAAAAGACCACACCTGGCTTTGATTCAAGTATCACTCACTCACTCACTCACTCATGACCCATGACCTCGTGGTCGAAAGGGCGTCATGACAGCCAGCCGCAATGATCTGTGCCCATCCTATTCTATCCTCGGCCTCTCTGATCAGTTGTGTAGCGCTCAGGCCAGTCCTAGCCTGAACTTAATCAAGCTCCTGTAGCGGCTTGCCGCCCTGTAACCGCATAACCGGGGAGGGGACAGAAATCCCCGGACAACTGGAGTTTGCGTTCAAGGCCAGTCCATGTCGTGATGTTGTCCAACCAGGTCTTCTTTGGCCTTCCTCGTTTCCCCCCTCCTGCTACTGTACCTTGCAGAATGGTCTTGGCAAGTGTGTTGTGTCGGCATACGTGCCCGAACCACTTCGGATCAAGGCTAGGTATATTTGTGAATAATGGGAAAGTGAAGGAGTGTAAAATTATCGCGTTTAGAACAGCTTGCTTGCTTGTGTGTGGACAAGTGGCCTATTTGTACCCGTTTGGTCGTCTGCTAGATAATTGATTCTAATTTTGAACGCAAGAACCTCAGAAGCAATGAATCAAAAGCGTTCCCCTGCAATCGTTATTAGAAGTGCATATTTTTTTACCATCAAAGACGCAACATTCTTATGGATGGAAAACAGGTACCTCGCCTAGCAATCCTTACTAGAACTACACTATTTTGAGATCAAGCATCGCCCTGTTAGAAACTTTAAGCTGTGTGTGTGCAACTCTTAAGAAGTTTACATACACCGTACTAACAATAGAAATACTGCTTATCATGCCTGACAGTCAGTGGTAGCATACATTTCTGTACGTCATGACATTCATGTCACGACATTCCATGTATGGCGAAACCGCCATTGATGGTACTGGGTTTATGATTTCCGATACGATTTTTACGTTTCATCAAAGATCGGGAATGCCAGTTAAACAAAATGATTTGTCATGACGCCAACTTCAGCACCACGAACATGTGTGTTTGTATGCCTGACAGGTGTGGTGTTTACTATTGAGAGCATTTCTGCTGTGTTTGCATAAGAGTTCGGCACCAACGACATGCGTGTTTGTATGTCTTATATGTTTGGTGTCCAACACTTACAATAGTGTTCAGTACTAAGTTAAGAATGTTTGTTTGCAGTGGTGTTCAGTACCAAGGACAGGAATGTTTGTACGTCGTTGTGTTCAGTACCAAGGACAGAAATGTCTGTGTGTGGTGGTGTTCAGTGCCAAGGACAGGAATGTTTGGGTGTGGTGGTGTTCAGTACCAAGGACAGGAATGTTTGTGTGTGGTGGTGTTCAGTATATTCGGCATAAAGAAAATGTAGGTTTGTGTGCGTGTGTGTGCGTGTGTGTGTGTGTGTCTATCATTATTGTTATTGGTCAATTTGAAGCATTTGTCTGAAGAGTTTGACAGCGGCATCCTCACGCCTAGAGGGTGGGTAGTCCAGGTACATCACACTGGCTCGCACGCCTGATGATGCAAAGAGCTCGCTGTTGAACTCGCTCCAGTTGAGGTTCCTGTCCCTTGCTACACCCAACAAGGAAGACATGCCATCACTCAAGAACTGGACAAACAAGTCAAAGGTATAGCAGGACTAAGTCAGTAATGCTGGTCCCTTGTTTGGAGAGTAGCGTCAAGTAGTTAGGTCTGCATAAGGCTTTTGTGACCATGGAGGTGACTTGTTCTTGGAGAGCAAGGGTAACATTCTTGTCAAGTATGAAGCCGAGACCTTTTGCGGAGTAGACCTACGGTACGCATGCACCCCCAAGGGTTAGCCTTGGTGGGCTAGGAACAGATCTGCAGATACAGATTTGGAGCAGTTGACTTTTTTCCCGTTTAGAAGCATATTGTTGGAGTCTGACCACGAGTTGAGATGAGATGTCTCTTCCTCAAGTGTTTTGTCTTCGTTGGCATGAAGCACTGAAAGGGTTCTGGGCATAACCCATGTTGAAGGTGTCAAGATGGACTATTGTTCTTGGGATCATTAAGAGCAGAAAAAGGCAAGGACACAGAACACCACCTTGTGGGACACCAGATGTTGGCTCCTTCCAAGAGCTGGCCACGCGGTTGACTACTACCATCTGACATCAGTGTGGACTCATAATAGTTTCTCATTCATCATGCAAATTAGGTCTTCGTTTGCATATTTCCTTATCTATCAACATTCCTCTCTTCCTCAGCTACAAATGTCACGTGTTTGAATAGTCCTATGAGGGAATGCAGCAGATTTATGAAATCACTCACACGCACACACACAAACACACATGCATACAGATAAACAAAAAAAATAACAACAATGCTTCACTTTCTTTGGGGTGTCAAGTAAAAACAATTTTTTTTTTTTCATCCTTATTCAAGGCTGCCCCCCACACACTCACAAAGGGACAAATAGAGAAATGTTTGACAAAGACAACATTTTCTTCCAAACATAATTTTTTTTATCATATAGAATGTACTGGTCACATTCCACATATATTTCACATTCTTTGCTTGCAAATAGATTTAAGCATGAACCTGACTTGAGCTTGTAGTGATCAACTTCTGAGGGTTTGGAATGACCATCAGCGATCATGAGGTTGGCAAATGTTCAGCCAAACATTTGGATTGAAAACAGAAATTCTCACTAAGCTTCTTGGATGTGCTAAGAACTGCCCCTTGCTCTGTATGTGCTGAATAGAAAATTGTATTTTTTTCTCAAAGCCACATTTTCTCCAAATCTCCTTTAAAAATCAGACATCCTGCCATGCTATAAACCCTTTTGGTCTTGTTTGTTTGTTTTATTTTGGTCCCATACCTTATATCAGTATTGTATCTTACATAAGTATTTTCCCTCAATTTATCTAACCCAAGTCTTCCAACATAGCCTACTGAACTATGTCACATTATACAACACCAAATTTCCGAATGACACGGGGTGAAAAAAAGTAGATTTTATACAACTTCCCTAATAACTGCATACATTTGTTTTTTACCACCTTTCCATCCAATTCCCAGTTTTTACATTTTGCCCATAAGAACTATAATTGTGAACACAAAGTACAAAAATCATGGAATGAACAACCATGCTATTGTACAATAACTGAATCTCAATATTTTCCACCTTTATGTGATACAACTAATAGTTGCCTATAACTGCTGCTGTTTGTAATTGTATGCACCAAGTATCATTATAGAATTGTTCAGCACTCTAGGTAAAACAGAAAAAAACACAATAAAAATGATGAGAGAATATTTCAGTGTCGTGGACCCGAAGATTTTCATATGTATGTAGATTGCTGCGCATATTGTGTGAATGCTCTCCCTATCCTGAATGTGATGTAAGCACTCCTTTAAAACCCTTAGTCCCCTATCTCACTGGACACACAGCATGTTGGTGACCGCGCGATTTAACAGTGCACTCAAGGAGTTGCATCGATAAAAAACTTTTCTAGCTTTGTGTGTTTTGTTGTCTTTCTAAATTGCTGTACGCTTTGCATTATATTCCCATCATAACGTCAAGGGTAACACAAATCCAATTTCAGATGCAGCAATGCAGCCATCAAGCCGCTTGTCCAGTGAGATAGGGGCTTTAGAGTACATCTGGTGATGAGGAACTGGTTCATTTGATCATAAACTTAAAAGTACACAGTACATTTGTACTAGCCCAAAGACTAAATTGCACAGAACTGTACAAAACGTGCTTATAGCACCTCCTATTTTAGACTTGAAATTCAAGACAAAATAATAACTGAGTGTACAACTGAAAACACCAAATATAATGTTACACATCTCATTGTCTTCATTTGGGAGTTGCTGAGAGAACAATGGAGTCTATTGGATGTCTCAGAATGAAATCTAATCTATGTTGTTTGACAACATATTTCAAAATTTTAATGCAATTTTTACACATCATGCAAAGAAAAGCACACAACTTCTGAATTTTTGACTGACTCTTTGGACTTTGTCAAGTATTCTGATTTCTAGCCCACTCACTTCTCACGTATGACTTTCTGGAAACATCTCTGAACCGGGACGGGGCACATTACAAACTTTTAAGCACCTTTGACCTATTCCTGAGATTACATATTCTGGAATGTAGTGTCAGAATGGGCCAGAATAGCTGACTAAGAGTTGGTCAAAAATCTGTATGTTGAGTGTTTTTGTTTGTTTGTTGAATGATAAAAAAACAGTTTTGCAAAATTCGATGTTGTGTTTTACGGGCGAGAGAGAGCCTTTGACAGTCGAACCCAGAACCAGCTTTTGAGCTCTTCCTTGACGTAGTCGATGACCGTGACGAAGCGTAACAACTGCGGAACTTCGATTTGCTTGTACATGACTGGAATCAGTCTCTGCTTCTTTGCTCCTGAAGTTTGAATTGAAAAAAAGATGTTCAGAAAAATCTCCTAGCAAAGCTGTTTATACTTACAGATATATGAAACAAGATTGGCAACATAAAAAGATGTTGCCATGGCGACGGTGGTCTCTGTTAACGTTTTCGTTTTTAGCCCACATGCAAATAAGGACCTCGCATAAATCATATCAGGTGCAAAAATGAAATCCCCATCATTTACCACTATGGATTTATGGTACTTTGTCATTAATTATGCAAATTAAGTATCAATTTGCATAATTGATATCGTTCGATATTTATCTCTTTCTCAGTTACATATGTCATGTGTTTGAGAGTCCTATGATGGAATTCAGCTGATTTGTCAACTGTCCTCATTAATTATGCAAATCAGATATTCATTTGCATAATTGGCATATGATTATGTAAATCATCACTTAAGCTATCTACACACCACAAATTATGATGATCCGCCATCCCCTTCTTGCGTTATTCTCTTTCAAAGTTTGAGTCAAAATCAGCTCCTGCAGTTCCAAAAGAAGCCGCTAGGGGGTCCAAATCTACAGGACATATTTTCCTAACAAAGAGCCATCCACCACTTAAAAATCATGACTGTAGCATGTTCAGAAGACGAGATTTGAAAAGTGAAAGTTCCCCTGCAGTACCATAGAAAGTCGCTAGGGGGCCTAAAATGCAATCATTACAAAGTCTCCCACAGACCTACCCACCTACAAAATATGAAGACAATACATCCAGGCATTCTTGAGTTATCGTCCCATGGACTTTCACATTCCTGTACAATTCCTAGAATTCTTGCAATCTGCACACAATATAGTAAAAATTTGGCTCGCCCCTGAGGCGTCGCCAAAAACTGTAATGTTAGTAATGAGAGGTATTGAGAAAAAAGACCAGATTTTATTGGTATCTTGAGTGGTCTACTTTGGCAGGTTTGACAGTACTTTAATATGTCTCATAAACAACGAAATAACATTGGCCCGGCTAAAAGAAGTAAACGTACCTGGAGACAAACTCATGGCGTATTTTGTTTGGAAGTCGCACTCTGGACTGTCCAGGAACTCAGGGGACAGTACCACTACCATACGCTTACACCTGGTAAAAAGATAAAAAGAGAAAGATGCAATCATAAAGCTTTGAATTGGATTGTTGCTCAAGCAAAGCAACAGTCACTGAATGAGTAACTGTTCCTTGCAAATCTTATCACCTGGATGTCTTGAACAAGTTCACTGATGGTGTTTGTTGTTTCAGAACCGGCAAACTGCCCTTGGGGGTAACATACCAGTTTTGTTGACTAGGTACAACTGGGTTCAAATTCCGTGGAGCCAGCGGCCCGAGTTTGCGCCCGGGGTCTGGACGCGACAGGAATAGAGTCGCATTGTCCTATTGGAGGGGGGGGGGGCGTAAAGCCAGCTGGCCTGTGTGCATGAGGAAGCTTTAGGGCGTCAAACCTTTGTAAAAGAACCCAACACATTTATTGAGAAGACTAGGGGTGACCCCGTGTGCTTGCCCAAAATACGCTTTTCGTAGCAAAGCTGAATTGCACATGGCAAGCATCAAACCTGGAGCCTATTGGTTCTGAGACAAATGATCTAACTGTTACGCCACACCAAGGCTAAAGTTGCTGGTGAAAAATGGCCCAAAATTACGCCCAAGGACTATTTTACCTGTTCTCGATGAGTTCTGCGGTGACCGTGAGGTACGCCGTCCCTGGGAGAAGGTCGCGGTCGTCGATGCACAGCTTCAGGCGGCGGCCGCTGGGACCGGACTGCGAGCTCTCCAGTCTCTCCACCATCTGGATGACGAAGTCTCGGTCCTGTTTACAGTAACAGACATACGCGTCGAACAACTCCTTGTGGACACCTGGGGAGACACAGGGGTACAACTTTAAAGGGCACAAATTTTCAACATGTTTGCATGGCATAACCAGTGCAATGATCATTGATGCAAGGGGTATTCTTTAACTTATAAAAATTCAATTTCTTAGTTCTTAGAGTTGAAAATATACTTGGCTGAAAACCAAACCAATCTAGGGTAGGGCTGACATGGCCATTCATTAACCAAACTTAAGCAAACCATTTTCTACCAATTCTCTATTGGTTACAGGGTTAGGCAACAGGGAGTAGGGTTAACTTAGAGAAACAATCTGAGCAATAAGGGGTTTATGGTTTGTGAAATGCACTAAGGGTAATATGTCAAAGGTTAAGGCCCCTAAAGCATTAACAAAACACATCAAGCATGGTCTAGACAGGGCAAGAACTGTATACAAGTTAGGGGAATTCACCTTCGACATATTACCCACAGTGCATTCTGCTCTAGATGCGCAATTGGAACCATAAACTACTAATTGTATTAATTTGCACACAACACTGTTCAAAGGTGACTACTGTCTATAATGTTTTGTTCTGTAAGTGCAACACTCACCTTCAGGATCGTCCTGTAGCGTGATGCCGTGTAACTCGGAGGTGGTTGGTAGGTTGGGATAGTTACCTGTACTGACCTCAGGAACCTGGACTGGCATAGGTGACGAGGACCTTTCTTTGTACTTACTGACGTCTTTGGCTGCAACACAATCAAATAACCTTTACTTCCAAATTTTTGTCTTCTTCTTTGTTAAGCCTCCTTTCCACTAGATTGTAAAATATAATAGAATGTATGAATGTATTTTCCTTCATCTTTCATACAAAAGAAAAATGACACACATTCCAGCGACATGTACCATTTTTTGTTTAGCATCACTTCCACTTCTGTATTTTGTCTTTGTATAGTCCAGATAACATAGAAACAGGAACCTAGATATAAAGAATTTCAGTATCTAGGTACACAACGCTTGGGTGTAAGATTACATTTTGTATTTCCCTCCTTTTCAGTGTTGTGCTTTTCTGGAGGTGTACATTTCAGTCTTACTATAACAGAAGTGACTATGCTCCATCTACTTTAGAACCTTTGAAGCACTCTGAAGTAGCTGTTTGGCACCCAGTTCCCTATTGGTTACAGTAGAGTTAGGCAGCAGGGAGAAGGTTAAAAAATCTATCAATATACAATACTAGATCTATAATGTTTGAAAATTTGATTTTGGTCAATCATACCTCAGTTGTTACTTTATTAACTGAACTGTATTATACATCACTGGAAAGCTTGATTATGTTCATATGTGTGGGTCATGATAAAAACTGTTGAAATTTCCCTGACAACAAAGTGTTTGACAATTGCTGGAGAAGTTTCTGTGTTTTTCTGGGCGAACCACCCACGAAATCAGTCAGTTTTCATTGCTCAAAAGAGTAATCACTACAAACCAGATATGTTATTTTCAACCAAGCTTTCTGATGATGTTAGACACAGTAGTGCTAATCATGAAAATAAAACAGACATATGACTGAGGCAAAATTAAACACTTTTTCTTTATAATCCAGTGGAAAGGCAACTTAGCATATGGGGCACCATTTTATGGTAAAAACTATCAATTTCAAATGATTTTTTGGTACAACTGCAATGAATTGATATACTAGTAGTACAACTGTTACAGCACTATAACAACAGAGATATCACCTGAAATTAAGTTCCCAAACTTTTTGTGTAAGGTCTTATATATATTTTTATACCCTAACCTTTTAAAGGTGCCCTAAGCGATTTCAGGGGGTAAAACTTGAAATATTCTGGGGAAAACAATTCTGTTTTGTGAGGTAGAAATTGACATTTGCTTCCCCATATTACCACATCTGCATCATTATTTCAGACTTTGGGCGTTTAAAAATAGCACAGAAGCAAGCCACAAAAGGAGTATTTTATTTATTGGTTCCCCCCAAAAATCAGCCCAGAATATCCAGCCGTTACCGTTTTCTGTCGACAATTTTCGGTAACTTCCGGCCGCGTGACGTCACAATGCCCAAGGACATTGAGCCATGACCACGTGATTATTTCTTCGGATGCGTTCGAGACTTATCGGTCAGAATCGTGCATGTTCGGAAGATTTGAAATGATGGCTGGCCTCCAAGTGCTCAGATTTTCAATGAGTTCCCACCACACAACGACATCACATTTTTGCTCCATGATGGTCGATATGTGATGATATAGTGTTATCTAAACTTAATATGGATAGAAATCAGAAAAAAAATGATTTTGAACATATGACTTTCAGCGCCCTAGTATTGCTTAGGTTGCCTTTAACCTACTACCTATTTAGTTGCTATAGAAATCAAAGGCTTATTTACACTAAGTAATTCCCTTTTCACCTGCACACAATACATGTGTATTAGAAGGGGAAGTTGCAGTTTAATAAACACAAAATAAATAAGCTTGGGTCGGAAGGTTTTCGTAGGGTCAGTTGGGTGACTGGAAACACAACACTTGCTTCCTAGGTCTTACCTGTGAGATACCACCCTTGATTTTGACTGTACCAGGAAATTTTGCTAGCATTTAACTTCAATGAATCTACAGTACTTACCTAGTGAAGATTGTATTTCATCAAGTACATCAAATCTCTCTATACTCTTCAGCATATGGATGAGTTGTCCTACGGTTGTGTTTTCCTTAAGCGACCAGACATGTAGCACGTCGTACATCGGACTATTCTTCATCTTAAAGTTCTCGATTTCGATGTACTCGAACCCCATCTCGTCCGCAAGGTCCTCCCAGTTCGTACCCGCAACACGAGCAGGGTTGAGCCACAAAGCGAGCCTCTTACGCGTCTGTACTCCGAGGTAACGTGCAGGGATGCTGTCGTAGTTCTCCCCCTCGGTGTCCTGTGATGGCGTGTTTGTTGCCATGGTAACAGGGGGTTCCAGCCAATCAGATTAACCGCTGGAGTAGTGCAAGAATCTGAAGTTCCTCTTTGACAGGCAAAATGTTCGTCCGGAATTAGCGAAGAATTTTGGATCAACCGATGCTGTAATTTATGTCACTGTGAGGTGTCATCGTTATATTCCCATCTGTAAAGAAGAAAAACATCATTATTGAAGCCTTTGTTTGTTTTGTGCATCAAACCTTTAATAGCATGCCACCAGTTTTGCACTGTAAGTCTGTAACTGTACTCGAGTAAGCACATTTTACTTTAAGTTAACACACACACACACACGCACACACACACACACAGAGAAACCGCACACATACTCACACCATACACTCACACACACAACACACCAAACACACATGTAACGCACACACACACAATGCATACACTCACGCGTACACCAAACACACGCACGTGCATACACTCACACACATAACAACTTTAATAGTCATCCACACACACACACTCACACACACTCACACCACGCACTGAGTGTTATCACCACCCCACACACGCGGCAGGATATCTACGGGACTCATGCCAAGCATTTGTAAGTTGCAAAGAAACCCCCACCTTTTCTCCTCAGCTTTCTGGTGAACAGGACCGGATCTTAGATACGGCCGGGTAGACGTACACACTTGCGGTCTCCCTTACGTACCTACTACGTTATAGTCTTCTCTAAAGTCACATACCTTCATAGGAAACTTCGTCGGAAACTACGACATCTTGGTTGGACTATATCGGGGCTTTTGGCTGTATTGGCGCACAGTCATGTGGGTGGGGAAAACCTCACTTTAATACGTGTGTAACAACATGGTGGTAGGAAGTTTTGAAGTTTTACTTCCGTGTTGTCAACTCTCGCGAGACTCACGCGAGATCACAGGTTGATATTTTTTGCGACGCCTCTGTGGCGGAGACGAGTGTGTCCGTCTCGCACCTTTGAAAGGGTCGTCGCCATATCACTGATCGGTCGATACCATATGGTGTTTCATAACTTTTTTTGTGGGCGGACAAGAAGCAGAAACGTATATATTGTAACATTCCAATTGTAAATGTACAACAGTAACGTTTAATCATGATAAATGTTTAAACAATATAAAAAAAAAGAAAAAAACACCCCAGGTTCCTAATCAACTACATCAGGAAGCATCGCATGCTAATACACTTAAGGTAACAAAACTGTGCTTTAAATACAGGCAAAACGGTGACGACCGTTTCAAAAGGCAATGATTGTTTACGAGAGGGAAATGAAATGCCATCAAGGCGTTCATGACGGAACCTCAGGGGCCAGGTGCTTGTACAGAGCAGGGAAGACCTTTTATGTTCAAAATATAAAAGAGTCAATTTTGCCATTAACTATTAACAGTTCTTTATTTGTGTTTTAAATGTCATTTTCTTCTTTGTGGCAATTGTTAAGACAACATAATATATATCAAAATCTTTTGTTACACTAGATCAATTAAATCTATTAGTGTCCCAAAAGATGGTTTAATTCTACTCGTAGAGCATTTTGTGTGCATTGCAGATACCTGACATAAAATCCTATTTTCAAACAATAGACTATATGGTACATACATGTCATATCTTTGGATGTTTGTAATGTATCCAAAGTAATTTTTTTTTCAAATAGCAGTAGGTAACGTTACATGTATTTCAAAATTTCCTTGCACAAAGCTATGGCGACATGTATCTATTCTTATAGGTTTAGTTATTTACTTAAAGATTAAAACATTCCAGCAACATTACATTATATCTAGCTGTGAGACATAAGGGTTGGCCAACAGTTTTGTGATTTAAAATTTTTTTCCTCAGTTTCGTGACAATTATACCATATTTTCACACACTATATACATATGTATAATATATATTTTTTACATGGCTTTTTGCATGAGTAATTGTTCAATAAGTGCATAGGTTACCCCTCTTATGCTGTGTTTCCAGCGACTAACACCGACGCAGGATCGACCAGGAATCCAAAGTGCGGGAACAGACGACTTTATTTACAACTTGTTATTCTGATGTTATCCAACTGCCCAGCACGCATGCGCGCGTGCTGGGACCATACCATTCTTACACAGGGGTGTTTCTACATCGCTACACACGCCCCCTCTAAAATGAAATGGCGTCCCGACATTATTGTTATACAGGGCAAATAACTGCCACGAACGATAGATGTGCTTCATACCGTATTTCTTCTAATAAAGTGCACACTTTTTTTTTTTAACTTTCAACATTCAAGATGAGGCTTCAGGTAATGTTACAACTACTGTTAAAACTCCGATCTTTATAATAAACAGAACATGTACTTTTTGAAGGATAACTCTGCATTATTACTATCACAACCATAGATAATATTGGCTATTCTACATGGTATTACGTGTAACTCTTCCTCCTCTTCCACATTTGGCACATTATACTCAAAGTACTGTCTACTTCCAAGTCGTTACTCGGTGCTCTCTTCTTCGAACATATGTTTTGGTAATATCAGGGGTCTACTTGACCGCTCGGTTGTAACGTGGCTAACAGATACAGTATGTAG
This sequence comes from Branchiostoma lanceolatum, assembly GCA_035149815.1. Classification (NCBI taxonomy): domain Eukaryota; kingdom Metazoa; phylum Chordata; class Leptocardii; order Amphioxiformes; family Branchiostomatidae; genus Branchiostoma; species Branchiostoma lanceolatum. Next base: position 13,731,579 of record CM068877.1, on the reverse strand, counting down.
CTCGATACACAGATAATATAGTCTATTCAATGTCCTAATAGTGTTCAGCGGTTAATCCATATCTCTGTGGTGTGCAGCAGGTAATCCATATAAAGTTCTGAGTCCAATGACCTGGTACCGTTCAGCAGGTAATCCATGTAACGTTCTGAGTTCAGCAGGTAATCCATATAAAGTTCTGCGGTCAGCAGGTAATCCACATAAAGTTCTGCGGTCAGCAGGTAATCCATGTAAAGTTCTGAGTTCAGCAGGTAATCCCGGTAAAGTTCTGAGTTCAGCAGGTAATCCATATACAGTTCTGAGTCCAGCAGGTAATCCATATACAGTTCTGACTTCAGCCGGTAATCCACCTTCCCTTCTAGCTGGGCGCGCACATCTGAAATAGAACTACTGGAATCAACACCATGCAATGAGGACATGCCTGGTACCACTGTCCAGGTTGCCCTGGTGCCGTATTCGGGGGCCATGTCGCGGCATTACCCGCATCCACCGCATTCATGGTTGGTACCCTCACGTAACTGGGTTGTCCACCCGCATCATATGTGAGAGTAGAGGGGGGTCGTCTCATTCGCCTTGGCCTGTCTTCTCGGCCTGGTTCACCTCTGACCCTGACGGGTACGGGTTCTTCTTCTTCCTCACTGTCGCTGTGTTCATCTTGGACAGGATCTGCATCGGAATACTGTGGGGTGTCTCTTTCTGTACTCCCCCTCTCCTTGGGTTCTGTCTCGCTGTCACTACTGTGTTCCTCTCTGAAGGGATCTGCATCAGAATACTGGGTGTCTCTGTCTGTACTCCCCCTCTCCTTAGGTTCTGTCTCGCTGTCGCTGTCACTACTGTGTTCCTCTTGGAAGGGATCTGCATCAGGATGCTGTGGGGTGTCTCTTTCCGTACTACCCCTATCCTTCTCTCCCTCCGAGACAACAGGTGTTCTCTTGGCCTGTTCTGCTGGTGGAGTCTCTAGTGGCAGTCCATTACATGGTAGGAGCATGTTCCTATGGAGGACTTTAGACTTCCCTCTTCCACATTCAGGGCTGACCTTGTAGACTGGGAGACCCTGCCCCATTCTCTTAATCACTGTATACACACTTTCTTCCCAATAAGATCTGAGCTTTCCCGGACCACCCCGATCACTCACATTCCGCACCAGGACGCGATCGCCTTCTGTCAGGCCCGAGCCATGTATTTTTCGGTCATAATACTTCTTCCCCTTTTCACCAGCTTTTTCAGCATGTTTGGTGGCTAGGCCATAGGCCTCCTCCATTCCCTGTTTCCACCTCTTCACGTATTCAGGGTAGGTCTGGGTTGCATCATCTGGTTCTTGTATTCCAAACAAGAGGTCTACAGGCAATCTTGGGTGACGCCCATAGAGGAGATGGAACGGGGAATAGCCAGTACTCTCGTTCTTCGTGCAGTTGTAGGCATGGACAACTTTGTTTAGCGAGTCTTTCCACCTCGACTTTTGGTGATCAGGAAGTGAGCGTAACATGGCCAGTAATGTCCTGTTGAATCGTTCAACTTGTCCATTTCCCTGGGGATGGTAGGGTGACGTTCTGGAATGTGCAACTCCGCTCAACTTTTCCAACCACTGAAAGAGTTTGTTTTCAAACTCACCCCCTTGGTCATGATGCAGCTTCAGAGGGTAACCAAATCGTGGAATGAAGTCATTGAAGATCTTCTCTGCAGCCGTTTTTCCTGACTTGTTCTTGGTGGCGTAAGCCTGTGCAAATCTGGTGAAGTGATCGACGACCACCAGAATGTATTCAAAGCCTCCTTTGCTCTTCTCAAGGTGTACATAGTCAATCGAGATCATCTCAAATGGAGCTGTTGTTTTGATTGTCGTGAGGGGCGCCCTCGTTGGTATGTTAGGTCTTCTCTGTTTGATGCATGGACACTTGGTGGTTACATAGTCAATGATATCCCTCTGCATCTTGGGCCAGTAGAACCTGTGTCTGGCTAAGTCCACAACCCTCTCTGCACCCAGGTGTCCCATGTTCTCGTGGAGCTCGCGGTACACCAAACTTCTTGGACTGGCTGGCATCACTAATTGTGATTTAGTACCCGCTCGCCGGTGCAGGATCCCGTCGGAGTCTATGGACAAGCGATTCCACTGACGGAGTAGTGTTCTAACATCAGGCGATTCTCCCCTAGTGTTCCTCGGATACTCGCCTCCTGATTCTTTCAGTTCTATTAGTCTGCCTATGGCTTGGTCAAGGCGTTGCGCTTCACTGATAGTGTCTTTACTGAGGGGATCGATGGTCGGGTTACCGTCTTCCGTCGGTAAACTATCCGTGTTGATAGTTACTGCACTGATCCAGGTGGCGTCCCCTCGATCTGATGCTCGCATGGACTGCAGGGTGGCATCAATCACCTCGCTACTGATGTCTTCAGTGCACGATGTCATGAATTCTTCAGCATCTACTGGTACTCTTGACAGCACATCTGCATCCGCATTGGCTTTCCCAGGTCGATACTTGATATTGAAGTTGAAGTCAGCTAACTCAGCGACCCAGCGATGGCCAGTTGCATTTAACTTCGCGGTGCTGAGCACATATGTGAGAGGGTTATTGTCTGTGTAGACTTCAAAGGAGGGCGCATAGTACAGGTAGTCCCGGAACTTCTCTGTAATTGCCCATTTCAGGGCCAGGAACTCTAACTTTCCGGAATGGAGATGGTAGTTCTTCTCAGATTGTGATAATGTCCTTGACCCATACGCAATCACACGTAGCTTGCCTTGACGATGCTGGTATAATACCGCACCCAGCCCCTGTGCAGATGCATCCGTGTGCAGGACAAATGGGCTCTCAAAGTCAGGGTATGCCATTACTGGTGGGCTGGTCAGTTGTGCTGTTAGCTGACAGAGTATTCCTTGGTGTTCTTCGATCCACTTGATAGGCTGGTTTGGGACACAGTTTGACAGCAGGTCATACAGTGGCTTGGCTGTTTGACTGAAGTTCTTAATGTATGTCCGATAGTACCCTAGGAATCCCAGCAGTCTCCGAACTTCCCCTACTGTGGTAGGTGTCTTCTTCTTTAGGGTATTTACTGCTGCAGTTTCCTCTGGATCCATAGTGTACCCTTCTGCTGTCACTAATTTGCCCACATACCTGACTTGGCGCCTGAACATGATACACTTCTTGGGCTTCAATTTAGCAACCGTGCTCCTGAAGGCGACGCAACACTTTTCTGTTCCTCTCCACATGAGATTCGAATGTGTCACTATGAACCATGGTGTCGTCCATGTAGGGTTCGCAGATTTCATGGCTGAGGCCCTCTAAGACTTCTTCCATCTGTCGCTGATATGCAGGGGGTCCATTTTTCAAGCCGAAGGGGATACGAACCCATTCGTAGAGGCCATATGGGGTGACAAATGCCGTGAACTGGCGACTCTCTTCGTCCATGTACCCTTGGTGGTATGCTTTCCCCTGGTCTAGAACTGAGAACCAGGTGCTTCCTTTCAGGCGGTTTAAGATGTCTTGAATTCTGGGCAGAGGTTGCCGGTCCGACACAGTCTTCTCATTCAGGGCTCTGTAGTCGATACACAATCTCATACCACCATCTTTCTTGCGAACACATACCATCGGTGAAGAGTATGGTGACCGTGACTTAGTGATCCACCCTTGATTGATCAGATCCTCTATGTACTCTTTTACCTCTTTGTACAGTGGTGCTGGAATTGATACATAGTTCTTCTGCACTGGTTCTTGGTCGGTCAATTTTAGGTTCAGCTTGAGTCCCTCCATGTTACCAATGTCTGAATCGTCCTTTGAGAACGCCCCGCACTCTTCTCGCAGCATCTGCTTCGCTACTTTTCTCTGTTCATCATTTAGATGAGATAAGTCAACTGGTGGATCCCAGCAATCATCTGGTGCATCGCTTTCCATCTGCGCAGTGTTTACTTGAACTGGGGTTGTCGGTTGCTTCGCTTCTTCAGCTACCTTCCTCAGCTCGACCGGCACCATAGACCTGATTAGCTCCATCTGGCCCAACACTGTCCTCGCAGGTAAGTGAATGTCATATTGGTTGCCGTTACTCACTGGCACTTTGATTATACCAGTTGAACTGACTGATGTTAGCACTGATTCCAACTCCAGGCCAGTGGGCCAACTACCACCTTCCTGTGGCTCGAACAATACAGTCTGTTTCTCCTCCACTGAACCAGTGGGGAGTCTACACCTCACTTGGACAGTGGTTCCTCTAGGGATGCGGACTCTCTTTCTGCCAACTCTAACATTCAGTGGAATAGCATTGCTGAAATCCTCAATCATGGTAACGAGCGCTTCTGCTTCTCGGGGTTTCACTGGTATCGCCTTCGAGAGTAGGGCTACTCCTGAGTGGTCAGCCTTCCGGCATTCGTTCTGGATTTCCTCGATTACATTATATCCAATGATTGGGTGTTCCTGCTTGCTGTCTGGGGTTATGAGAAAGGGTACTATCAACTCTGGTGTACTGTCTTCACCAACAAGCCTGAACTTGACCTCGATCCAACCGCTGTATGGTATTTCGGTACCATTTGCCGCTTTCAAGCTAAGGTCTGTTCCTCCCACTATTTCTCCCACTGACTTAACTGTCACCTCTGGAAGATGTATTCTTCTCCAATCCTCAGACATGATGCTGACTTGTGCCCCAGTGTCCCATAATGCTTGTGCAGGTACCCTTTCAAGTTGACACGATACTAAACACTTGTTTCCCACCAACCTTGTTATCCTTCTCTGTTGCTTTGGTGTCAAATGTGATGCAGCCATTGTGTTAATTTGAAGTTGTTGTTGTTGTTGTTGTTGTTGTTGTTGTTGTTGTTGTTGTTGTTGTTGTTGTTGTTGTTGTTGTTGTTGTTGTTGTTGTTGTTGTTGTTGTTGTTGTTGTTGTTGTTGTTCCCTCCTTCCTTGCTGTCTGTGGGACTGTGGACTGTCCAGGGCAGCCCCTAGTCCCTTGGGGGTGCCCTTGGGTCGTTTCCCTGGGTGCGGCTTTGGTTGCATTCTCTGGCGAAGTGGTTACTGCCACCACACTTGAAACAGTGGTGACATCTTTCCCTCCGTTGCTCCCAGCAAATTTGACACACTGGCCTCCTTGGTGGTGCCACTACTGTGTTAGCATTGATCCTTGCACTGCCAGCACTCCTCTTTTTCTCCTCTGTCTTCCATGGTGATTTCGGCACTGTGTTGTTCCTCTCTTCCGGTGTCTCCACCTCCAATTTGGCCATCCTGTCTCCCAGCCGCTCCATTTCTGTGTAACACCCGTTGACAACGTGCGTTAGGTGGGTAGTGGCGTCCACCAACTTCTGCATGGACAACTCGGCCTCAGGCTCTTCCTTCTTGACCACCGTTGGCGTTCGGAAAGCAGCTGGGGTGAATGGGCCACTCAGCGGTGGTAAATCTGGGTCCGACCAACTCCTAGACCTGCGGTGGCGTTCAATTTTAATTCCCCTATCTGCCATGCTTGCCCTGTTTACATGCAATTGCCCATGGGCTGCTAACGATATGGTCCTAAGTTGGCACGGTGTCCTTCAATCACTTCCTTCTAATGCCGCTCTACGATCGCCCTCCCCACGACACGGGCGCCGCCATCTTTCTTGTTGACGATATGGTAAAATGACCTCTCACCTTCTGCCTGCGTCACTTTTGGCGGGAAAACTCGATTTCCCGCTCTTTCTCGGTTTCTGTCAGACGTCCGCCCACATTTGCTGTCAGAGTTCCGAGGTCGCGATCGCTCCGTCTTCTGTACAAATCCTGGAATTATTGATCTCGGTAGAACCTCCAAATTGTTACCCCTCTTATGCTGTGTTTCCAGCGACTAACACCGACGCAGGATCGACCAGGAATCCAAAGTGCGGGAACAGACGACTTTATTTACAACTTGTTATTCTGATGTTATCCAACTGCCCAGCACGCATGCGCGCGTGCTGGGACCATACCATTCTTACACAGGGGTGTTTCTACATCGCTACACATAGTGATTGTTTTATTGCATAGTCGCATGTTGTGTTTGCTGCAGATAAATTTCATCAAATTTGATTGTGGTCAAACTGTTACCATGGTAACAGGAGTGACCTCATCTCCGACCTGGATGCAGCATGGTTCTGTGTCAGCCATGTTGTGGACAAGGTGGATACCAAATGGGACCTAGAGGGGGGTGTAACAGAGAATATAGTTATCCTTTATGTCATAACAATGTTTGATGGTTTCAATTTTTTCAAAACTTAAAAGAATAAACATCCGACAAAGGTCTCAAACCGGCACCACTGCAACTACACCTGACCAGGCAGCATTGTGTTTTCATATTCATATTTGAAGACTGAATAGTAAAGTCGTAAAAAAATTATCATCACACAGAATTCTGAATGAATCTTTTATTTTCTATTTTCGAATGTTTCTCTCACAATTCAGAAACTGGGGAAAAAGACAGCCTCCTTTGCAGACCTTCTCGCTGTGGCTGGCGTCTATATTTGGGGAAAGGGCTGATTTGCAATTTTCAACACGGGCCAGGTTCTCTAAATGCCAGATTCCACACGCCTAGACGAAATGCTCTTCGGCTTTGGAGAATCTGACGCATGTTGAAAATTGCAAATCAGCGCTCCGTCCAAAAATAAACATAGGCCGCACCTACAGGGTGTGTGAAGGAGGCTAGGAAAAATATGAAAATAACCTTCTTGCCGCGGACTCGAAGCAGGGTCATGAGCGGTTCTTTGCTGCGCTGAGCGGTTGCCTGGTCTAAACATACCATCTGACATCGACTGCACAGGCCTCGAGACTGGGAATTACAACAACAAGAATATCTAGTACTTCCAACACAATCAAACTTAATTCAGGGGCTCTCTCCTACTTTGAGTTTTTCTCATTCCTGTCAGCATGAAACTGAGGCTTGAAAGGGTAGGGGTCCTACCTGGCAAGGGGATAAAACCTCACAGTCCTGTCTTACGCAGCTTGTACTTACTATACAAAACTGGTGTGTTATGCGGCACTTTACCAGCTATGCGGAACGAACAAACAGAAGAGTCTGGCACCATAGTCCCCTAAGAAATTACGAAATCTTAACTCTCTGAAACACTAGTTCCTGCATTTTAAGGAAGCAAATTTCAAATGGCTCAATCTTAATCTTGCAAAAGGACTCTCATATTCAGAAAAAAATATTGTAGTCTATTGTAGTAATTATTTTAAGAGCAACCTGAAACTGCTGCTGCCCAATCATCAGTTCTGACCAATCGTCCTCCTCATAGGGCTGCCCGCTGTCAATCACCAGGTTGCCCCGGAAACGGAGCACCAGGTCTTCTGTGGGGATGGCCTGCAGGAGAAAACAAAGGCTGAAATTGAAGTGCTATATATATGGACTAAGTAAATGTAAATTGGTAGTATCTCATATGCAATATGGTGTGGAAAGAACATTTTTGTTACTGAACTGACCATGTTGCTGTTGGCTGTGATCTGCTGTTGTAGTTCTCTCACGCTCGGACGAGAGATGAGCAGGTACTGAGACTCGTTTGCCAGGGAAAGGGAAAACTTTCCATCAGCTGAGTTACCTCCGTCTGTAATAAAGACAGGACACATGCCAATAAGCATCAAAATTATAAAAACATTTTCCTTCAGGCCTGAGACACCAATTCAAGTTCTTGATTCTCTGAGTTTTGTAGGAAGACAAGAGAGCTGAAGGTTAAACAAAAATCAGGCATCCCGCAATGCCACTACAGGCGCCACAAAATCAGCATATTGGGCTCGTTAATGTTTCAAACCATAATTGAATGTTCAACTATTGATGAGTTGCTAAATGGAGAAAAAAACATTTCAACTACATACATGTAGGATGACAAGACACAATGGTATCTATAAGGTGATCTTCTTATTGCAAATCAGAAAAGAATTAAGCAGTGAATCCAAAAACAAAATCATATTGACTGGCCTAACTATACCCGAAGTGTTTCAGATTTATATGTAGTTCAAAACATGGTAGATGGCTTTAGGACTAGTCTAGTGTATGTGCAACCGAATGACCTTGAAATGATTCTGACCTCTATTGACCTTACAGTCCCTGTCGGAGTCGGGGTTCTGTCGAACCAGACGGCAAGGTCGTCCAAGAAATATCGTCAACCAATCAGCTGCCTCGTTTCCACAGTCAAGGCCTGTTATCCTGAATAAAGAAATAAATTTAATTAGATTTTCCAAATCCTGGTGCCTTTCTGCTCAAAGATTTTTACTTCAATATGACGAAGAACCAAGCAAATGAATTGGTGTTGCCTCACGTACCTGTCTCCACACACTTTGCTCTGGCACATGGAAGCCTCCACATCTCCAATCCTTGCAGCATTGAGGGGCACATCCAACGGCTTCATTCCTGTATAAATGTACCAAAACGTTAGCCTGAAGTCTTTCATCAAAATCGACAAGTCAATGATGACTTAAACAATAGAACAAGAAATCAAAGCTCTCAAACCTCCATGAAATATTGAGAGTTTTTGTGAATTTCCTGTTTCATTCATTTTTGTAAACTTCTTGCTAATTTTGTCTAATATGCATTTTCCTGCCTATGCAACTTTGGACCCCTTCTTCCTTCTCACATCCTATCACTCAACAACATTCAAATAACTTCGGACACACTTCAAGACAAACAAACACACAGACCGAAAACAACACCTTCATTTTCACCAAGGTAACAACATCAATGGCAACAACATTATCACCTTCAGCTGACAGCTGCAGTACTCCTTCAGTCAGGTAGATGGCAGGCCTGACCAGGCAGAGTTTGGGCTCCCTTTTCTGGCTGAGACAAACACCGCTTTCATTGACGACCATCCACTCACGGTCGTACATCAGGCCTCGAGCACTCAGCTGCCATGACTTCACCTGCAAAATTTGTACAGGAAGTTAAAATAGAACATATTTCTGTTTACTGTGTACTTTGGCTACAGTGGAGAGAAACGATAATGATTATCAATCAATTTATCAATCAATTAAACATTTTCAACAGAGCTCAAATGGGGGGTCTGCATGCATACTGCCAACACTCTCTGCTAGCTTTGTTTTCTGCTACATTCAGATGCTAACTATACCTTATGTAGAATGCACAAAGTATACACAAAATTTGAGCGGTCCGGCAAAGAATTACGTAGATTTAACTTAAGCGGCTAATCATATATCAGGCTCCAGGGGCATGCAGGACCCCTCAAATTGGCAGATGCTACTATGCAAAATGGTTCAAATTCTTTCTGCATTGCTTCTATGACAGAGAAAATGTTATGGAAAATCAAACAAACCTCAAAAGCGCCACAAGACTTGACAGGGTAGAGGAAGATGTTGGTGAGGTACCGCTGTACTAGCTCTTTCAACTCTCTGATTTCTGTAGGCTTCTCTTTCCTCCAGGTTGATTGAGGCACATTTCTCTCACTGTCCCTCACAGCAAGACTTTGGTAGCTAGAGTCCAGTCCTACATATGTCAAAGACAGATAATGGTTAGTCCACACCAAATTGATTTGGTTCTCAGAGTTTAAATTAATGTTGAATGGAAAAATCAACATGAAAACACTGAGGCTTAAAGTACTTCGGCACACAGTTTCAGAAAGGGTATTTCCGTGGTAGTCATATTCAAATTTTCCTCCCATCCCTGTTTTTCTGTTGTCCTCTTGCTTCAAATATAAGAGAACCAAGGAAATGGATTATGCATCATATCTGGGTTTGCGGAAAAGGCTGGGCTGTCTACCAGGCCTGGCTACCTTGCCTGACTATGCTTTCTGGGCCCCAAGGCTATCATGGTGGTTGGCATCTGGTAGATTTTAAGGCTTGAGAGAAAAGTGGGTCAATAGCAATCTGTGGATGAGTTGGATGGAAGGCAAGGTCAACGGTCAACCTAATCAATATTGCTTTGCTCTTACCTTGGCCTTTAGAACTTTTCTCCTCAATTTCCTTCTTGAAGGAATCCCTATGATCTTCTTGAGGACCATCTGCTTGATCCTTACATCCATGTTTGAGTCCTGAAGACTGGAGGGTTGCTGACGTCTTTGGAAAGGTACTACTAGTATCCTCTTCTGTTCCTTTCTTGTCATCCTCAATGTCTAGCCCTTCATTTGTACACTGCACATTCACCTTCGAAGTTAGCCCCTTATTGCAGTACTGCCCATTCTGACCATTCACGGCACCTGTGGTTTTGGGGGATTTTTCTACGAAACACTCTTGAACAAAGTCTAGAAAGAACTGTGCATCTTCAAATGTTGACATATAACCGAAGGAGATGCGGACAGAACCGGTGGGTTGTCCAGAAATCAGGTCTTTGTCGTCACCACAAACATGGCCGGCCTGCGTAAGAAAGCAAAAGCGACACCTTTAAACTCATTGAGTGTCCTAAAAAATGTAAAATCAGAGAGGTTAGCCAACAAGACATACCCAACATTTACATGTATGTATTGTCATAAATTGTCAATTGGCCTCAATGAAAAGTGGCCTGCAGGCCGATTGGAGCTTCTTGTGATATGACAAAGCAAGGTTCAAGCAAAATTCAAAATGTTTTTACTGAGGTATTCAAAGGTCATCAACTTCCAATGATTTGCATGTGACCATACAAACTCGTTACCAACAAGTACAGTATGGCCATTTTCATTAGACAGCTTTAAACAAATCTTGCAGCTAGATATGCACAGGTTAGGTATGACAGATCATTCAGTATAATATAACCAGCTGCTGCCACAAATTTAAAGCTAGACAAGTGTGTTACACCAAAGGGCGGCAATACCAGCTATACAGATGTGGACACAATGCCTTCAGCAATTGGTCAAAAGTGCCAGGCACAGTATAATGGTACACAGTCAAAACTAGGCTTAGGGACTTGGGAGAGAACATTCATAGTTTCCCACCTGGTAGTTTTCCCTGATTTGTTGGTTGCTGAGGCCCAGGTGTCTGCTACAGGCACCAGAGTTACAGAAACATCCTGTCCGCAGGTGGATATCATGTAAGGCCGCCAGTTTATCAACCTGCAATACATCAGCATTGGGAATACATTGTACAGTCAAACCTGTACAAGTGACCACCTCTACATAAGGACCACCTGGCCATTCATATACATGTACAGTCAAACCTGTACAAGTGGCCACCTCTATATAAGGACCACCTGGCCATTGTTAGACAAGCAAACCTGTAAAAGTGACCACCTCTCCATACATGCCATAAGGACCATCTGGCTAATGTGACCACTTTTTGGTGGTCCCTTAGATGATTTAGATAACATCGCCCTTCAGTATTTTGGACTTTTTAGACTTTCAGTATTTTGAAGTTTGAACCTCAAAGATTTTTTGATTTGTCATCCCTGATCTATGTTTGTGTGCTTGGGCCTCCCTGAACAATAGTACTAGTGCTTAGTACGTTGTTAAATGAACATTTAAAAAAATAATTCCCACACCTACCTCTGAATATCCCACAAAGTCCCCATTGGCTCTCAGGAGGTTAAAGTTCACAATGGCGCCTTGTGTGGTGATGTCATCAAAGTCGGTGTCCGCGTACACGACTGCGACTGGCTGGCCGTTGTGGTGCGTGAGTGATGTCAGCTGGAGGTAGACGTACTGGGCCAGACTGAAGGTATGCTGGGATACATGCAGCATTCCTCCTGCAACAGGATTCAACACTCGTCACTTCACAAACTAGAACTAGAGAGGAAATTTTAAACGTCTGATATATGAAGATATATGAAGAAGACCTGGTGGCTGGTGACTGCAATGACCACTCACCTTCCATGCAGTAGGTTGTGGATTTGGTCCCTGGTTCCTTTGATCATACCAAAGACTTTAACCACACTATAAGTTGGGCAACCAATTCTCTATTGGTTATGGTTATAGGCAGTAAGGAAAAGTTTTAAAATGGTACTACTGCCTTCTCTGCTTAGCACTCAGCATTAATTAACAAGAAAGAGTATGGTAGTTGAACACACAGTACAACCATTCGACTAACCCCCTGCAATAGTACTTGCACAACTGTGTGGCCCAAGGGATGATGAAATGGAGATGAGTACTGTCCCATACAACATATGGTAGAGAAAGGATTTTAACACTTTCTTCTAACTAGGGCACTTTTATAAACCACCAATGCAAATGTACTGTATTCCTACCAGTAAGCTTCTCCAGGGTGTCAAATCCATGTCTGAGAGCTATAATGTCTAAGAAAGGAAGGGTGCCATCTTCAAACCTGCAAGAAACAACAAAAGATAATTCTGGCTTTCAAATTTATAGCTTAAACTAAGTATGCTTGAACTTAATCAGCTTTACTTAATATTAAGTTTTGTACATATTCTGAACAAGGCCACAACATTCCAATTTGCATATAATATTTGATTTACAAAAAATGAGCTGAACTGGAAAATCAACATAAAATCAAAAACAGTCTGAGAAAAAAGCCTGCAACCTGGTACATAAACTATACATGTATTCAGTCACATTCATGTTTTCCTCCCAGCCCAGTATATTCTTGTGTTCTTCTCTTGCTGAATTTTCACTTTAAAATGTCTGAGAATCAAAGAAACAAATTTATGCGGCCTAAATAGCCAGAGTTAGGATAATCATGGTGAATGAAAGTAACCTGTCATGTAGATTTGGCCTGGGTACGTAAAACCTTCCGTTGCTCGTAACAGCCAGCGCTGTACCGCCACCGAAGTACGTCTTCCTCAAGTTGTCCTCGGCATCTTTACGTACGATCAGCGAGCCAAGTCCCGTCGGGAAGCCGAATATCTTGTAAAAGGAAAGAGTCACAAAGTCTGCCTCGCAGGAACTTAGATCAAGAGGATTTGTACTGACATAAGAGGCAGCATCGAGGCATGTGTACCATTTTCCCTCACTTTCCTCACACAAGGAGAACTGCTTCCTCTTGATTTTCCTGCACCAGTCAAGGGGAAACTTTCGTCCTGAAAAGTTGCACATAGCTGAGTAGGCAAAGAGATGATATTGCCTACCACACCTTGAGGTAGCATTAATGAAATCCGACCTCTCGGATTCCTTGAAGGAGTGTGTTTTCGCTGGAAAATGGGAAGGAACACTGTTGTTCACTGTACAGTTTTCTATGCTGCTGTTCTTTTCTGCAGTAATTGTTCTACTTTGTGGACTTCCTTTGTCATCCATGTTACTACAACCTAGCAATTCCTGCTCTGAAACACACATTATTTTTGCTCCTTCTTTTGCCGCAACTTCACGGACACCTAAGACGGAAGTGTGGTTGTCTTCCAGGTAAGAGAAGATGCTCCCATCTTCCCAGGTGAAAGATTCTGCAAGAAGCTTCAAGGCACCGGTGCAGCCTGAGGTAAAGATGACGCTGTGATGTTTAATACTTGTGTTGAAGTGTTGAAGAATTCTGTGGAGAGAAGGTTGAAAATGTATGGTAAACCAGTCAGCTTCCATTGATTTGAAGGATTACACTTTTTCTAACTATTGGCTGATAGGGTAATGCAGATGCACACGGTGGTGGACCCTATACTCTTATCAACAAGAAGTTCCAACCACTCAGGAGGGTGATATGCAAATTAATCATTTAAACAAAATAAGAGCAAATCAGAGTTCTGGACCCAGACAGGACTCAAACCACATACACAGATTAGACCCATGAGGGTTAACAGTTTACTATAGAAATTACTAATTATCAAATTAATCATTTTAAACCATTCTGCCTCTGCATGATTGTAATATGATCACTATTTCCTTATTTCATCAACCAGAAAGCCGTCTAACTCTAAGACTAGAAAAGCAACTTTTGTGAGCAAATGTAGGATGTCCTATACCCATCCCTTCCCCATACAAAAATGGAGCATTCCAAAATTCCAGTCCTCACCTGAACCTGAGTTGGTCGATGGTGTCTGTGGTGAGACGACTACTGGCACTCCTGGTGTGTGGGTTCCCGTACACATTCGTCTGAAGGTCCTTCATGTAGGCGTCCAGCTGGCTCTGTGCATAGTGTGTGGTACCTGTGTGGTCCAAGTACACCATTCCTACAACAGAGACCAAGAACAAGAAGAGTAGATAAATAAAAACAAAATATCAAGAAAGTCATTCAAGCATGTCATGATGATTGTCATCCCAAACATTCATCTGTTTTTACAGAACTAGTAACTTGACAACATAAACTCCAAACAGGTTTAATAGCCTGTTTCGAATTCCCAACTAAAACACCCCTGCAGTTCTAAGAACAGCTACTTGGGGGCCAAAACCGACACCACTCCACTTTTAATTATATAACACATGAAGCTAATAATTTTTTCTCACGACCATCTCATAAGTAGCCCTGGTGCTCAAACAATGAATGTGGGATAATGACAAGCAGGATATCGTCTTAAATGGTAATCAACGAGCTTTCCAATGATACATAATGCAGCACAATTGATTTTAATATTCACGGAAATTGACAGAAATCAAGTTTCCGATCTTTCTGTGTTGAGTTTATTATAACACTGACACGCCCAAAGCCCTTGGTTGGAAGTAAATTATTACAACAAAAAGTTTGAAAACTTATTTAATATAATTTTATTCGTTTAAAGGGGCATATTGTGACATGAGCATAAAACAAAATTCTTTGTTTTTGATTATTTTTCTACATCATTAGTTGAATCTACCTTATTACACTGCACAGCAATATTCATCACGTATGGATGCGACTTTGTAGTATCGTGCAGACGTCTTGAAAAAATTGTATAGGCAATCCCCACCACCACTTGACTTGTCCGCCATTTTATCGCCGAACACGCGATCGAATGTGCAACGTTCTGAAGTTTGATCACTTGTGGTGATTTTCCTATGATGCTCGATCTCCGACCGTAACGGTCGATTTGATTATTTCTTAGCGTTCTACGCTGGCTTATTTGCATATTAACTTGCGGGACGCAAGTTAATACGTAAATGAACCAGATTTTACACGTTTTGCGTTTTTCGTCGTTTATTAATGGTGGAAATGTGACAAAATGACGAGAATATGTTGGAAATAAGTAACAAATAAGTTACAAATGTGAGTCTTAGTGTAGATCTTTCAAATTCTTATCATTTGTAGTTTTTGCCCACCAGATTCTACAATATGCCCCTTTAAGAATTTTTATCATTGATCACCATTGATATTGGTACTTTATCAACTGCGTTGCGTCTTACATTAAAGAAAAGCTTATTTATTGATCTCCATCTATTTCAACCATGCTTTTGCGAGATGAGTAGCATATATGTAAATTATACAGGTTAGATGGGCGTTAGCCGTGGCGACTAACGAAGGGAGTTTTTGCTAAGTGATATTACATATACTTTCCCTTCTATTTACAGACCAAAAATGGCGGACCCGATCTTGTTTTCCATTGACTTCTGCCGCATCAAGCCCTGTTGTGGATTAACATGGGGGTTCCGACGTCGTTAAAGTGCCCGCCGTCGCAGGTAAGGGCGTTGGGAGTTCAGGGAGAACAAAAATCGGGCCCGGCGTGCAAGTTTGAAGGCCGGCGTCGCTCGAGTAGAAGTCAAATTCTGTACTGCCCCACGACTAAGAAGGGAAAGTATATGTAATATCAAGCAAAAACTCCCTTCGTTAGTCGCCACGGCTAGATGGGCGTGTGCCTTGGATGACCTAGCGCTTGCGTAAACAACAAACCTGTTGACAACTTGTAGATTAACGTTCCATTTTTTGGCTCAACAGAAAGTTAGATTGGTTCACCTTTGAGTCTGTCGAACTCCTCTTCTTGCATATTGTCGATCCTCCCTCCATATCCGTATAGTTTGCCGCAGTTCTTCAGAAAATCGGCCCTTTTCCTCTGTCGATGTTCAACATTGCGCCACTTGTCTGCCATTTTGTTTAAAACTTTCTGTAGGTCAAAGTTCAGGGGGTGAACGACCGGGCGGACGAAATGATAACAACTTTGCTGCCGTTTTTACCAATGACAATCACAAAAAGACGCTCAAAACATTTGAAACTTTTCTAAATCATCTTTTTTCGTATATTTTTGTCTTAAATGTAGAAATGTTCTCTAGAAAAGGGTTCAAAACTATTTGTCACGTGACTTTGTTTTGGAAGATCAGAAACTGTCATGGCGGCCAAGTGACCAAAATAAACCATCAGGAACATCTAGTCGTTTTCTTCTGACCGCCATGAGTCAACCCGTGGATTCTGATTGCGAGGAAATCTCCGAGTGGCCACCAAGGGACACGGGCAAAGGTAGCAGCTCAGACGAAAGTGAAGACGAAGAGAGTGTACGTCATATTTGCGAAGAAAAAGGGGAGGGGCGAGGTCAGAAATATATCAGAAGCATTCGCCAGGCCTCTCTCTCTGGCGCAGGGCCCGATAGAAAGCGCGCCAAACTGTGTGAGAGCGACGAAGACGTCTTGGAAGACTCTGAACCAGCGGCACAGGCCTCTCTTGCGCGCTGGTGGCGAAAAGAGGGGATAAACACCGTCAAAGAACCTCTCCCAAGTTCTTCAAATCCCAACACACGACTTCTACACGTAGCAAGAACGAAGGAAGCTCGAATATTCTTAAAATCCGAGATATGTCGTCTTAAGCACAAACTCACGACTACCACTGGACTTAAAAAAGCTGGGATTTTGTCAGCGCTTGCCTCTTACTACGATATGATGGGGGAATATCAGGATGCAGAAACATGCCTACATCAATCCCTAAGTCTCAACCAATCTTCTAAACACACTCAATGGCTGCTTGCTAAAGTAAAAAAGCAGCTAGATGCCATAGACATACAAGTGGAGGTAACTAAGAGTCTGGCGGGAAAGGAGAAAGAAGATCTCTTGTTTCCAAGCCCTATGCCAGTAGAGAGAGTATCGGGAAACTCTCTGAGTGCGGATGAATTTTTCAAGAACTATTCCTCTACAAGTACACCTGTGGTAATTACAGATGTAGTGGAAGGTATGACACATTCCCACTGGACGATCAAGTACTTGAAGGCAATGATTGGTCACAAAGAAGCTTCAGTGAAACACGTTGTCCACGGTTCAGCAGAATGGGCTCAATTAGAAACTGCACGAACAATGAAAGTGTCTGACTTTATAGACTCCTTAGATGAACACAACACACAGAAATTATACCTCTTTGACTGGAGCTTGCCAATTCATTGCACAGAACTTTCAAAAGAACTGACAGTTCCAAAGTATTTCTGTCACGATTTCTTAAAGAAAACCCGCGAAGGATCGCTGTACAGAGACAGCTGGCCGAGCTTGTTCATTGCTCCTTCGGGATTGTCCGGGGGACTTCACGTGGACGCTTTTGGATCAAACTTTTGGATGGCCCTCTTTCAGGTGAAGATTATGTCAAATTTGATATTATAATGTCATGTCCTACCTATGACGATAAATTGTTTTCAAATTACCTTTCACATATGCTGATATTTTCCACATACATTGTACTAGTACTGTTATCTTGACCTACTCCTATTTTCGCCATGTAGGTCAATTTGTACATAATTACAAGAACGTTTACAATTTTTACATGACAAACTCTTAGTAGTTATATTGGTAATGATTTTTAGTAATATTCTCTTCTGGAGGTAGTTGCGATATTTTGTATCTTATACTATTTTCGAAAAATAAAGTTATGTTTCTCATGTTTAATTTTCAGGGGAGGAAAAGATGGCTGTTCTTCCAAAAGGATGATCTCCCCCTGCTGTATCCTCTCTACAATCATTCCACGGACCCAACCTTCGATGTGAATGTCTTCAACCCAGACTTACGGAAGTACCCTCTGTTGAGTCAGACACACCCAAGGGAGTGCATCCTCCAACCAGGAGAGCTGCTGTTCGTTCCAGCGGGCTGCCCCCACCGGGTAGAAAACCTGGACAAATCTCTTGCTGTTTCTGGGAACTTTGTGGACGAGTCCAACATCCAAGTCGTGAAGCAAGAGTTAAGGATAAATGCCCTGAAAGATCCGCGTGCTCTTGACTTGCTCCAACAGTTTAGTGATTCTGATTCTTTGACAAACATACCATAGATAAAGCTATTTGCTCATAAAAGACCTCAGAGTCAAATTTGTATTGTATTGCATGTACTATATACTGTAGCCTGCACATTTTCTTTAAGAATTCTAAAAGAAGTTTTCTTAATTCACCTCATACTCACAAGGTGAGCCCAGAGGGACTCTTGTTACTAACTTGCAATGTGTGCAAATTAAGATGTAAGTACAAGATTAAAAGACAGAAATCTGGAATGGTTACATTCAGCCACCCCCTTTTATAAGGTGATCGATATGATATGAACTGACTCGCAAAGATAACAAGAAAAATATCTCATTAACTGATCACAACTTTCAAAGTTGCGTAACACTTTGAAGTGTTGTCACACATCGAAGTGTTGTTATTTTATTGAAATTCAAGAAAGGGTTCTATTCCCAGTAACATGTACATATATTTGCACAACAAAGATTATCTTCTGTAAAAACGATGTTCTGAAAAACAGGTGCTGTATTCAGAATTAAAACAAAACAATGATACTACGTATTGATGTGGGCTTCATCTATTTCAAGCCGGTTAGCTAATACTGGCTGATGTCAATCGCGTTTGACGTCAGAAACATTTGTAGTAAAACAAAAACTACGTTGGTCGCTTTCAATTCGTAACGGCGCGGTCGTATTCATCGTGGATCGTCATACGATTCTTATGTCGTAGAACTTTCAAGCAGGCTGTGTCAGACCAAGGAGGCCTATTTAAACCTCCTTGGTCAGACTAAGGAACTGCAGACAACGATCTAAGATTAAGAGTAGTACAGTTGAATATTGCAGGACACATGCATGACTGCCAAAAATGCATTTGATTTGCGATCGCACGACAATTGCAAGAACATCATACTACAATCGTAAGTGATGTATGAGCAGTTGTTGTCCGGTGGGCGCTAGGCGGTGGAATCAGTAGCGGTCGGGGAGTCCGTCCGGGCGGTAGCGGTTGGGGTCGCCGCCGTTGCGGCCCCAGTTGTTGGCCTCCTGGTCGGCGCGGGTGTCCGCCTCCCCCTGTCCGCTCAACCCGCTCTGGTAGCCCTCCCTGGCGTTGCTGTGGCGAGAGGAACATGTTTAAGTTTTTGGATCGACAAACACCGTAAACACCCTCTTTACAAACAACGTACACAACGACGGGACAAAATTAACTTCCACTGATCTGCTTGGAGATTCATATAGCACGACAGAGCGAAGATATGGTTTCAAAGACAGAGAAAAGAGCTTACTACAAAGGCAATGTGGAAATCTAACAAAGAGGCGAGTGTTTTGAATGCAGAACTGCTTCTCGTTAGCTTCTGAGGGTCTAATTAAAAGAGTAGTAAGTGAGGCGGCTCACCTGATGACCTCGGCAGCCCACCTGCCACCCGACCCCCGCTGAGCGGCGTCGTAGTTCCCCCGGGCGTGAAAGTACTTGTCGGAGTTCTTCCAGTTCGAATCGCGCATGTCCCTGAAATGGGAGAGAAAAAAATTAAACATCTTCTCTCTCTTTCTCTCTCTCACACATTCACTACCACACACACGCGCGCACACAAACTAGCATCTGACATTCTCAGTTTAAGCCCATTTTGGGTACAGTATGCACGTTTGTTCAAACACACACGCACGCACGCACGCACGCACGCACGCACACACACACACACACACACACACCAGGTGGCACACAGACACGGTGGCACAAACACACACACACACAAACACACGCCACACACACATACGCATACTTAGTCACTCGTTTATTGATTGATTGATTCATTCTATAAACTCACTCTCACACACACGCGTGCACACAAATTAGAAGTATAACCTTCTTTTTTTACGGTAACGCCCTGGAATGAGGAATGATTTGTAAGCCCATTTTCAGTACTAACCTGTAAGCACTGTACATGTCCCCGGCGCCCTGTGCAGCCTCTCTAGTCCTGTCCACTGCCGACCCCACGGCCCCGCTCACCCTGTCGAACCCTCGGCCGATGGCGTCCCCAACACCGCCAAACCAGGCGTCGGCGCTTGCGCAGAACAGCGCGACACACACGGCAAAGAGCACGAGACGCATCTCTGTGATATCAGCAACTGTGAATCACATAAACGTTCAAAATTTTAATTTTCTAAAAATCACATAAAACGCTAACTGCACTGTACACATATGTAGGAGTGTTCACTTTTAAGTTGATGATATATTAGAATTTTGAGACCTTTCAACTCCAGATGGCCCACATCCTGTATATCGTTGAGACATGTTTTGACATTAAGATCCCGGAAAACGTTTGGAAAAAGCCATGCTTGAATGTCTCAAAAATAATATCCAAGCATTGCATGTTTATATACTTTCTACATTTCTTAAACCTTTACAGCGAGTCTCTCACGTACCACTACAAAAGATAGACCAAACGTCGTTAAAACGGAAAAAAATTCCTGGCAAATACTGCTACATGAGGGTCTGTAAAAGTTCAAAATATCATAGACATAGTGGTTTTAAATGTAAATCTTGGTTCCTTACCTTAGATTCGTAGAAATTTGAATCGCTGTCCGGACCGGACTGGAGTAGTAGACTTGGCGCAAGTTGTACAGCACAAACCCCGAACTGCGGCGACTTCTACAGTGCCCTCCTTATATACACGGGGCGAGCAAGACGGGGTTTTCCCAGAGGTTTCTCAGAACGTTCGACAAAGTAAATTCTGCTGACCTACAAGGAAGTAAATTCCGCTTGCTCAGCTGTACTGTAATCTAATCAGCACAAGTTACGTGCACATAGGCATCATGCACGAAAAAACCCACCCACACAGTAATCTACGTCTTTTAGGCTATAGGATTTTAAGCTTAAACGAGGTAATGTAGTTACTTTTTCTAGCTTCTCGTCTATGTTAAAAACTAGGGAGGTTTAACTAGAAACAGGGAACAAGGCCGATTTTGTTTCCCAACATATTATCCCCCCCCCCCCCCACGATTTAGCAAGGGGTTTGTACCTGTTTTATGGGGCTGTGGGTTTGTCACTTTCTGCGCACTGGAATACGTTTATGGGTGCTTTTTGGTCAGACAAGGAAGACGTCGGCGCCTCCCGTCACTCAAGTTTTTCATAACTTATATGAGCACAGCATCGGTGACGTCATCAGGGGATTCGAACCCGGGACCGCTGGGTTCTGGGCCAAACACCCTGCCGTTGAGTGTATTGTACATGTGTTCCGTTTTTCTTTTGGACAGGATAGATCTAACTAAGAAATAGTTCTAACAATATGCAATCCTTGCAATATGTCAGCAGTTTCCATACTCTTTCCATGTAAATACCCAGGGCACTAGAACAAGAAGTAAAATGGTTATTTTATGATTTTTCCTTCCTACATCTGTTTGGAGATAACTTAGAAGTGTGACCCTCTGCTGCATGTGCTCGGTTACGTGAGTAGTGCTTGAGGCTACAGGTCACATATGTTGAAGCTATCAGGAAGTTGTCAAACTTTTCATCGGTCTCCAGGTTGATTGAAGGTCGCGCCGGCTGTTTTTGAACATGACGCTCTTTCCAAGATTGTGCAACTACAATGGTTGTGTTTTATATGACAAGTCATATTCAAGGAGGAAATTATCAGATCAAGCCTTAATTGAAAATGAGAAACGTTACCCACATTAAAGACACCAAGCTATCATGTTATAGTTTTCGTTGGGCTGTGTCTTTACTGCGACCCAGCGCTCTACGAATTTCATCGATAAAAACTCATATTTTTCACTTTGTGTGTCTTGTTTCTTTTTCAGTCATACTTGTGCGCTTTGCATACTAGTAATATTCTAGTCATAAAGTCTAGGGTAACACAAATCTAGTTTAGGACGCAGCGACGCCGTCCAAGTGAGATAGGGGCTGAAGCTGCATTTATTCATCCATTTTATACCAAATCAGACATTCGATTCTGTTTATGTCAAACCATTCACTGTAATGCTAGCTCCTTCATTTGTTTACAAAAATCCTTCCGTTACGAATAACCCAAAATCAGACAAGGAGTTTGAATTCTGATTTCTCAGATGTCGTACTTGGCGAGACTCCGGCATGACCGGGAGTAAACCCGGAAGTGGTCTTGGGAAGTCCAGTTCTGATCTTGGCAAACTTCCGATGGGCTCCCAAAGAATGGCGTTCGGATGGAAGAAGTGTCACGTAGGCAAGATCAACTCTATAACAGGCCATACTAGGATAAGTGTTCTTTTCGCTAATTACCTCCATGAAAAATGGAAATACAGTTTTTGGCTTGTCTGTGTGTGCGTCTGTTCGTTTTCCCGGATTTTTGTAGTCAGCATAACTCAAGAACCTCTGAATGGATTATGATGATATTTGATATGTTTTTAGGTGTTGGAAAGACAAATGTCAAGGTCGATTTTGGGCCCCCTGACATTGATACTGCAGTAGAACTTGTGTCTTTTGTATCTTTTGACCTGGTCGTGCTATGGTCTTGATTTTTTGGTGGCAGATAGCTTGTGATGTAAGGAATAAGTGGCAGCAGCTTACTCTGGAACTGCAGGGTCGTTTTTGTTACCTACGTATTATCCCTGGCAATGGTCTCTGTGTGTGTGTGTGTGTACGTCAGTGTGTGTATGCGTGAGACAATATGTGTGTGTGTGTGTGCGACAGTGTGTGTGTGTGTGAAACAATATGTGTGTGTGTGTGTGTGATTCAGACCTTCTCAGGCCAGCATAACCCAAGAATCTACAGATTGATTGTGATGAATTATGATCTTTGGTATTGAGGTATGCTACGATATGTTCTGATGGACCCCAGGGGATATTTAGAATGATATACGGAATATCTAGAATGATACATAGATTTATGTTTAAACCTAACAAAAAGTTAACGTTGAATTGAAAATATAAAATCATTGCCCCTTTCTATGAAGACATTTCCAACGCTCATGCAGACAGGCATTTATTCCTATTCAAAGACAGTTACAGTGCTTTCGTTTGTGGCAAACAATGCGTTTTCTACCAACTGTAATATGTACATGATTGCTACTGATGAAAACCTTTACGTGAACGTGCGAATGACATAGATAGATCATTTTAAATTCTCAGAGAGCACCATGTTAAAAACACCTTTAAATGGGTTACTAGATATGTAAAAATGCTTCCAAATAATGTTCGAAACAATGCACGTTCAAAGACCATATTACACCAGGGCCTTACAACCATCCCGGTAGAGACGGGGGGCACCATAAACTTTCTTCCAACTTATGATCCACTGTTCATTAAGTCACGTGTCTAATCTGCATACCGTGGCGTCACAGAAGCTCATTCCTTGACAGACTTGCTGTCCAAAAATACTTAAGTCCAATTTTCCCTTTGTGTTGGGCATTACAGCTTGACCTCGATTCAGAATGAATTTTATCAACACAGATGAACTTCCAGGCTATTCTTCCATCTTACAATGGTACGTAGTATCTTTACTTTGTTTACACTGGATGTAAAGTCTACAAGATTTTGACGTCCAAAGCTTGTTACGACGTCCAGATTTCTAAAGCCTTACCACCCGTGTCTAGTATACTTTGGAGCAAGGACATTATGTAGGATATATGATGTCCTTGGTTGGAGTGATTGTCTTTCGCATTTTCATGCTGACATGCATAATTTTGTGTGTTGATAAATAGTAACTGTGAACCTATATTACAACTGTTACGGTATACAAGTGATGTTCTTTCCAGTTAGGTATAATGCTATTGTTAGTTTGATGTGTTAACACTGGTAAGGAATACGTCATACAAGAAGGGCAGTATAGGGTGACGTCACATCATCACAGCACATGACGTCACAGTCGACATATTGGTTGGTTACATCTGGAAGAGCCATACCTGCACATTACCATGCATATAATGTCAAATTTGAATTCCGGGCTTAACCAATCAGCGTGGCAGACACTATTTACGCCATAGTCACGTGAGTGCAAACAGCCAATGAACATACATCTATCAGATAACCTTTATCGTTCGCTTTGGGGTCGTTGTGTTTCGACAAATCGCCAAGAATAAATAAATCGTCTACATGATTTAAGAGGCCTTATCACAAATGTAGCAAGCGTTCTTTTGACAACGATTGCTTACTGGAGGAATTTCTGACGTTCTGCTTTATCAGGTCACATGATGGTTAATAATCACTGCTCAGTTGTAAGGGTGCACTTCTCATAGCAACCGCCAGAGGCATTTCAAAAGCAAGTCTAGCCTTTTCCAAGGGTAGACACGTGTGTTGTTTAGTTGAGCACGACTGTCATGTCAGGCGTTAGCTGTCTACTTCGCTAACGTCGGATAACGAAAAAGTTTT
The DNA here is from genome assembly GCA_035149815.1 of Branchiostoma lanceolatum. Classification (NCBI taxonomy): domain Eukaryota; kingdom Metazoa; phylum Chordata; class Leptocardii; order Amphioxiformes; family Branchiostomatidae; genus Branchiostoma; species Branchiostoma lanceolatum. The sequence continues at coordinate 13,707,400 of CM068877.1, read as the reverse complement.
TCCTCTTCGTTAAATCGTAAAAGTATATGTCGCATGGATTTAATCTTAAAATGTTTATGGAAGCTCTAAAATATTTTCCCAGTGAGCCGAACCACTGGCGAGGGTTTGAAACTCTATGCTAGCAAACACGGAAAACACCGCCAGATGGCGCTTCTTTACTTGCTAGCACGTAGTTGCAAACTCCACGTCAGCGGTTGGTACGTCGTCCTTTGGAGGAGGAGGAGTAGGAGACAGCGGTTGCGCTTCCACACTCTCCTTCAACTTCCGAAACTGCCGCGAGGCTTGCGGCGACGCCCGGTGGCCCGACGAGTTGAGCTTGCCCACTCTGATCATCCGAACCTTCTCCGGAACTCTGCTGGATTCGAACATGTCGCTTTCCACTCCGAACTTCTCCCGGCAGCAGCAGCACAGGAGGTACCCGAACGCCCGCCGCATCTTCCTGATCCTGAAGACGTAGATAATAGGGTTCATCGCGGAGTTCAGGATGGCGGGTACCGTACCGTAGGTCAGAACGGACGGGGTGATCATCCCCGAGCCCCCGGCGCCTCCCGTCACCACATCGAGCAAGATCATCGTCATCAACGGAGCGTAGCACACCACGAACACGATCAGGACCAGCGCCATGGTCTTAGCGAACACAATGTCTGCGGGTTCCCTGTGGTCGTCTATCTTGTGGGTCTCCATGAGTGACGTCTGTTGGTGAATGGAAAAGTACGTACGGAAGTACACGAACGCCTGAAAGAGGAGAGCGACAACGAAGGTGGTGAAGATCAAGGTGAGGAACCCCGTGGTGAAGGGCGGGAGGGCCACGGAGCAGGACGGGTGGTCACAGTTCGGACGGCTGTCGTTCAGGGCCTGGGAGTTGATCTGACACTTGCAGTGCTCCACGCAGTTCCAGCCCATCAGCGGAACGGATGCTATGCCGACGGCCAACGCCCAGATGACGCACACGGCGATGATGGCGTGCTTTCTCGTGACGTAGGCAACATGGTGGACGATGGTGATGTATCTGTAACAAGGAGAAGATTTCGTCTCATAATCTCATGAAATAAATAACCACACCATTAATCATCAAAATACAATAGGCTATACAGATATAGAATATACAAACATCACTATTTTTACACACCAATCATTTTTCCTTTGTTCATCCGTACCGGTCAGTTGTTTTGTAACTAACACTTGTATACGCAAACTGCTAGTTATCTCGTTTTAGAAGGCTAAGCAGAAAGAAAGAAGAAGATTTGTTTAGAAATGGATAACTATTTTTGTCAGTTGTTGTGCCAAGTAGCAAAATTACTAGAACAGAAGTTAGCCGCTAAGGTGAGTTTACACAATCATGTAACTGTTTTCTGTGTTCATATACCAGAATACAGCGACACGTGATTGGATGCAGAGATTACGTCACGCACCTGTCTACACCAATCACCAACAGGCTGCCGGCTGACGCCATCAGCGTCATCATGATGATCAGCTTCCTCAGCATCCACTCGAACGGCGCGATCTTCACGTCCAAGATGTCGTTTACGAGGAAACTATAGAAAGAGATGAGCCCTAGCAACAAGTCCGCCACCGCTAGACTCGTCACGAAGACGTACATCGGCTTGTGGAGTCCGCGGGGTCCTTTCTTGATGGCCACGATGACCATGATGTTCAAGAAGACGATGATCACAGACACGGCAATGGCGATGAATTGAATAATGCCGTACTCCGAGTCTTTGCACTGCTGACCGAACGGTGTTAAAGATCCGTTCGTGGGAAACGGAGAGTATGACGACCAACTGCTCTCAGTGGAGTTAGGCAGTAGTTCGGCAGTGTTCACCATGGTTGCACTTGTTGAAGCTATGACAGCTTTGGTTATGGGGTGTCTTTGGTTCGTTGGGTTGAGGGTCACGGATGCAGCAGTTGAGAGATTCGTGGCGGTGTACCCAGTCGTGTTGTACAATGCAGTTGTAGTCGTTGGCGTTGTCCAATTAAGGGTGGCGATACTGATAGTGTCGTTCACGCTATAGACTGTGGTGTTGTGTAGTCCCAGGACGATACCCAACGTAGAGATGTTCATCGTTCAGTAGATCAGTATCATGCCCATGAGCTGTTGGTGAGTTGGACGCTTCTGACGAGATCAGATGTCGCGAGGTCAGCTAGACATGGCCACTTCTTGCAGGCTGTAAAAAAAAAAGGAAAAAAAAAAAGAATACTCAATGTTAGATCGCATATCGAAATGTTGGATATCCATGAAGAGGACTCCTATTTCTTTGCTCGGCCCTGAAGCCGAAGGAATAGTGTGGTTATAGCCTTGAATGTTATCAGGTTGCGTGCAAGGTCTACACGTTTCTCGGCAATGTCTTGCATAGCTGTTACCTTTGGCATTTTGTACGCGTTTCAGCTCTCATGATTAGAGTGAGAATTCCTAGAGGTAGTTTGAAATTTGAAACGCAGAGAAAGTAGCCTGGTAACAATTCCTTTTTAGCAGTCGATTAAGTAAATACAGTAGAAGCCACTTGATTTCACAGCGGATTAACGCACACTCCTGTTAATTGCACGGAATCCCAAAATCCCAAACCGGTTCCCGTTCACTCCATGGTTAGTGACTCCGCACATCTACACGGGGCATCGTCACCAATGCCGGATACCTGCACCAAAATTTGTCAAACATCGCCGAAAAGGCTCAATACCGCCAATTTGTTTGAAGAATTTGTTTGAAGAATTCGATAGCATTTGTACAAGAGCGATAGAAATAAATTGTGACCGGCAGCATACTTTTGGCACGCATACTTTGCATCTCGTAACAGAGACAGGTTCATAGCTGTTCCGAAACCCAAGGATTTGTTGATCAGTAACTAACCTTTGTAATTAAAATCAAGGTAAAGTAGCACCGAGTTTAGCAGTTTTACGCAGCTTGTTTGCTCTGTTGGGTTAAGGCAGCCCAGGCTCGAAAATTCGTGTTCGACTTCGGCCGCGTGCCTAGCCAGCGGCGCGGCCGAACTCGAACACGGTTCGAAATGTTCCACTACGGAGCATTTCGGGGAGCGCAAGGTCTGTTACACAACACAATCATATATATCATCTCAGGTATACGTATAAGTACAAAATTGTTTTATAGGCCAGGATTTGGATTGTATTACATTCCAAATGTTTCAATCAAATGATTTGGAAGTTGTCTCCTCCACAAATGTTGCATGAGCCGCGCCGAGTCCTACTAGCGCTGTTTTGACGGAGGTATTCCAAATAGAACGGGAGGTTCTATATGTTCGATATGGTGTTCGAATGGAACGGCCGTTACGTCACAGGTGTTGGATTACGCGGGAGACAACGAGCTGCTTGTGTGGGATTTGGGTTATGACTTTTACGCAATTACGCGCAGCTCAAAACAACAGAATTCAGCTTTTGAGTAATCAAATGTAATTTATCATCCCTTTCTTATCAAAATTGTCCGAGGCTATTTTGCATAGATTTTGCCTATTTTTAACTGGGGCGAATTTTCAATAAAAAATGACTCCAAAATAGCTGTTTCTGATGTTTCTGACCCAAAAAAACAATGTAATCGTCATTTTAAACAAAATAGCCTCGGACAAAAATAATTTGTATGGGGTTAGCTCTTTCCTTGCAAAATATTATGATGAAAGGTGGTGTTACCGCCTGCGCGCATAAATCCATAAAATACACGTTTTTTTAACCAAACTGTGTATTTCTAACCCAAAATCCAGCAGTAGAAAAACTTAAGTCACCTTTATTCATTGTGTTTCAAGTAGTTCTAAAACTGTGTGAAGTTTCATCGTGGTGCGACAAGGCTATCGATAGTTACAGAGTATAATCATATATGTACAGAATAATACTTCCTGGGCCGCCTTAACCCAACTGAGTGTTTTTAGACTCCTGCGGTGCTCAGTTCAAGGGCTTGAATGGCAAAACATCGGTTCCGTGTTTTCCCCTACAGGCCTCATGTCTATCACATCTGGTCCATTATCGTGCTAAGTACTGCAGTCGACCTTCAGCAACTTCCGCCTCCGCAATATAACAATCCCACAGGCCCGTACATATAGAATACAACACGGTGCATTCCGTACCGCCCGAGGCGGGGACCGAGGTTGATGTATTTTCGACAGCGGCGCGGCAACCGGCGCACGCGAAGCGCGTTCCAGTTATTTAATTCAATTCAGTTTATCAAAATCAACCTTGCAGCGTTACATAAAGGCTGAATTGTGTTGATTTTACACAAGTACTATACACAAGCAGCATCCACAATTAATAAAAAACAATACGCATGTAACATAACATGTAACAGCGACGACAATATCCATACACAGCTAAGAGCAAAAGTCACTCGTGTAGAAACGTCTTCATTGGTAAACTAACTAACAGTATGAGTGTTACTGCGTTGCCTTGTTGTACAGGCGGATAGCCTGGTGGAGGAACGAGTTTTTGAGTCTCTGTGAAATGTTATTGGATGGAAGCCCGTGCAATACTACTTCGAAGTCAGGGCAATACGGCAAAATATAGACCGGTCCGAAACACCTGTATCGACCGTTATCCCAGGTATGACATGAAATACACTAGTGGATAGAGTGTCCGTTTTGCATTCGATAGGTCGCGGGAGCAAGCCCTAAAAAGTCTAAAAATGGTACAAGTGCTTTCGCTCGCTAACAAATCAGCACTTATGGGAAAGAGTATGCCAAAGCTGTATTGCACTTCAAAGTTACTAACTAGACGAAAAAGGATCATGCTTCACCTCTGTTATGAATGACTGCCTTCCTCTTAGTTGAAAAAAAAAAAACACTAGGCGAAGTCTGCAACCGAGGCTATTGTAACACCATATTAGCTACTCCTTTCGGTGCCCGGTACTACAGGTCTTACTTGAAGCATCTGGTTTACATTTTCTACTCGAACTTTGATTATGACTTCTCACTCTGTCCCCCCACATGCCAATGTGTCTTGTTCTACACAATAATTGCAAGTCGTGGGTGGAAAAGAATTTTAGAAGAAGTAGGAGGCGGTGTCGGACAAATCGCTCAAGATTTCCGGTGTTGTCTGAGACTGAGTGCATTATTAAGACAAAGTAGCTTAGTTTCTGTCAAATCAGTCGGGAGAGCAGGGTTTTGTGCACATTGAGTTTTTAGGATCGATGCAAATAGCATCATTTCGATAAATAGGCTCAGTCTGAGTCTGGAGCGTGGTAAGCTAAAAATTTGGTAGTCTCCACCAGACTAACTACGCCAGGGTTTCACTGTGGACTGACTCTACTGGCTAATTATTCCTTTTTCTGCCGAATTCTACGATTCATACGCCCGTAAGAGAACCTGGTGGAGGCTAGAAATTTGGTGTGAGTTTATGATGTCTAATGCTGCTTCGACAAATTTTCAAGGGCAAAGTGCAACAAAGACAAGTTTAGAAGTAAAACCAGAGACCAATGCTAAAGAGACTTAAATTCAATATGTTTACTCCCATGGCAGGAATTCGTCTATTTTCATTTTCATTTCTATTCCACTAATGCGGCTGTCAAAACAAGCAGCCAGGTCTAGCCGTCTATCCTGTCAGATTTGACTAAAAGACACGTTCTGCACAAATTAAAACAACACAAGGTTCTGAGAATGACTGACAGGGAAAAACAATCTGCACAAATGGTTGACGTAGATTTAATGTTCCTGACCACGTCGTGCGCTCAAAAACGTGACACTGTCTGTTTTGTTATACTCGCTCTGGATTGCCGAAGAGCAAGTCAAAAGACAACAACACTTGAAAAATCACTCTGTCATACAAGAAACACTTATCCCCAAGCAGATGTATTGCGTCGGGTTGTTATTGTTTCTCTAAATTACCACTTGAAGACGTAGGAAAGGCAGGGTGGAGTTTGGACAGGGGTATTACTTTTACTGCTACACCAGGTGGTGCCATTTGCCTGGGTGGTGCCATTTGTACTGCCACACGGGGGTACGGATACCACCTGCCGTAAGGCGTAGACGGACAGAAGAACGCGACAATTTGCCAAGAAAGATTAGATAGTGAACTTTAAGTTCTGGCAATGTCGCAAAGGACATCTTCTACTCACAGGGATATATTATATACATTGTTTTTTTTTTTATACTGTTTCTCGCTTCGATACATTGATTCAACTAAAATGCGATAGTTTACTAGATCAAACTGTAGTTTGAAAAATATGACTAAATAAAAACTGATATTTTAATAGCTGATATTCATATCATAAGACGATTGTGTATAGATTTATCTATTTACTGGTTCAAAATATATAAAGTAATTTTTAATTTTCCTTACTCTCGCATCAAAATAAGGTGATGTCGTCCATTAAATAAAGATAGTGTGGCCGTCGTAGACATCCTGTTGATGAAAATCTCATACCGCAAGTCATGGTCGGTTACCCCCCTCCCTCCCTCATACAAATACTCTACATTACTCCGATATCACTGCAGATTTGAATCGGACACAACTTTGGGACGTACCAAGAAGGATCACGAAGGAGTGTGAAAATGTTAGACTGATTTCATTTGGGTCAAAAAATGTTCTGCTATCAAAATCATTAGCGTTTCATATAAATTCCAAGCGCAAGTGTTTTTAAAAGTAATTTCCAGCCTCATTGCAACTGCTATTCTTCAATTTTACCGGGGGTAACCCTCTCAGAAGAAAAACTTCAAAAAGGCTCTCTCTAGCCAGTTCTTCACTGTGGGTAAGATTTCTCTCTCTTCCTGTAAAGAAACAAAGTTCGCTATTCGTAAACTCGACATACGATCCACCTCCCACAGAATTACTTGATCAGTCATGGAGTAAAATTTCGCTTGCTTTGTCAAGAATAAACTCCGAATAAGCCACCGGCGACACGAACAACCAAAACACAGTATCCAGTATCAAACCTCAAACAAACACATAGGGATAAGGTTTAAGCCTGCCCTATTTTGTTATGAAATAACCTCAAAACAGGCTACTCAATGGGTGTTTTAACATTGCCGCTTTATGCTGATTATGTGGTACTGTTTTCTGATCGCCACCGTGGTCTGATAGATATTGAAAACGAGAACGACTAGAAAAGACAGAAATGATCAGAAAATATTACCCAAGTCAGAAAAAAAAGACAATAAATGTTTAAAAATGCCCGTCGAGGAGTCTGCTGTCGAGGCTAGGAAAGCTGAATAATCCCCGGATGTCTGCACCAGACAACTGCTCACGCGCTGTCAATCACTTAGACCAGATCACACTAGTAATTTGATTAGGATATAGGCTTGACGGAAACGACCTTATCGCATCAACAGATATTGCAGAAATTTACATACAATTATTAGATAGAGCATGAAATAACAATCATGCACGAACAAAAATTAAATTTTCGCAAAAAGTCTACATTCACTTGCGTTTGACCCTTTGGACACAAAAATAAGCTAGCCACTGTTATATAAATAATACACATAAAAGTAGGTAGGTAGATTCACATAAAGGCGATCTTCCAATACCTGTCTTACAGCTACTCCTCCCACGAAAACACAATTTCTAGTACATTTAACGATTGGCAAGATTTATAACAAGGAATTTAAATGTGTTGGATGTTGTTTATACTTACATACATCAGTGACATTAAACCCCCTCCCCGCGAACGAGCAGTGCCCCCAAGGCAAGTGAAGAAAGCAAGAAAGGGCAAACACCCAATAGGGGTGGAGAGCATCATTAGTTTTACGTGCACCATTTGGTTCACGACTGGGTGTTGCACATTACGTTGACAAAGGTTTCCTGTTGTGTTCCCAGCTATCATATACATATAAGTACGGTGTTTATAATAAATAACACTAATCAATCTACCCGACAAGCCCCAAAGGTCGGATATCCACATAGAGACTGTTGTAACCTGTTCTAGACTGACAGACAATCATGCACTCGCCACAGAAATGTACGGAAAGCTATGCCGTATAACTGTAATATACCGTGCTATTAAAGGTTGGCATGTACTCAGAACGTATGTGACAACTTCTAGCTCTAGATTAAGACATATCTTACCTACAGTATACTGCAAAGGTTGCTGGCAGATGTAAACATCACAGCAAAACGGTAGCTGTGCGTGTCACTTGCCGTGCCAGCCAGTCAAGCTCAAGGGGACCGGGACCTTACCACTGGGTAGAGCCTGGCACAAATGCGGGGACGATCCAATTGTTACGGGGACTCTCCATTGTCTCAACACACATGGTGTGAAAAGTGATAAACCCCTTTTCTCACGGGTGGGAATAAATTGATTGGCAAGGACAACAAATAAAACAAAATTTTGAAAAGCCCTGAGTATACCGTGACATTACAGTACGTACATCGGGTAATGTCCTACTTTCGGTGGGGTTATTTGACAGGTAACACCCCCATACCACCTCAATGCGGCCTAAAATTTGATAAATCACTCAACAAATTTCATAGATAGAAATCGAACATCTTTACACTTTTTGTGGTATGTGTGTCTTTTAAGTCATACTTTTACATTTTGCATGATATTCCAAATATGAAATCATTCGATTTAGGCCGCAGCGATGTAGCAGCGCAATCGCCGTCAAGTGGAATGGGGGCCTAATTAAGACATTAGAACTAGGTCACACATGTATCTGCAATTGTAATTTTCTATGCTTTGTGAGATTAATTCGTCACGGATGCAGACTTTGGAATCTTGTTTCGAATCACCGTGAATAGAACATGTATCCAACTTGTATTATTGCTAGGTATTTTTTTGTTGCTATTGTTATACTACTAGTAGTATCTGAAAAGTGGCTTCCTCGGATACGAGTCTCGTGTGCTTTCTTCACTCTTACTAAAAACGGAGAAGAATTCGCATCATTTATGATGCCAAATTTAACGTTCTAGGTCAAAGTCAAGCGCGCTGTATCAGGGTAGTTCACGCGTGACCACGGGGAGTGAAAGAGTCAATATTAGAAAGCCACATGAACGTGACATTATGGATGACATCAACCTGATGCGAGTGTGAAAAAGAAAGATTTTGCAAACTTTTATAAGTTGAAGGGACAACCCAGTTGTCTTGAAATGAATGAACAAATAAATAAATGAATAAAAAACACGCCTAAGAACAACGCGATTGTGAACATGAAGATGCAAAATCTTTGTTTTTCACCTCAAAATCCAGCCTAAGGATTGAATAATATAAAATGAAACACGCGCGTGGACGTCATACATAATATAAAATTCAAGTGACGTTAAACAAGCAAGTGGGCGGGGAGGGAGTCACCCCGGGTCAAACGCCGTGGGTTTGATAAATGTTTGTGCTGCGACCTACAATTAACTTTACCATATGTAACGCCCTGACGGCACAACACATGCCAAAACCGATTCATTTATTCTCTGTATATCTTCTTTCAAAACGACATTCTGCAAAATCAAAATCAAATACAAGCTGATAACAAAATTTGAGGAAGCAAAATCTCACCCAAACTGCACATACGGCTCAAATACTAGTCTATCAAAAATGAAACGACTGCCAAGGTCGCGAAGCAACGTCGAATTCGAACCAAACGTTTCAAAATTGGGGTCAAGGTCATGAAAACACGCTCTCACCTGTGTAAACAAGTCTTCCAGAACCTGTAGAGTCTGTTTTGAACAAAAAAATTGCCTCTGACGGGAGCACTCTGAGTTGTTTTGCCAGTCGAAGTGTGCTCGCAGGAAGTGTTCGCGTGACTTTGGCGACGAACATTGCTGTTGAATTATTAACCTTATGTGCCAACGGTCAGGCGCCGCGTGCAGGTCATATTCTAAAAGAAACCCGGCCCTTCGACAGATGTGCTGTTTGGGGAATTCTTCTAAAACAGCGTACCAGGTCACCTGTATCTATCGTCATTACTACTGTCGTATTTCAAGAAGCCTTCCATTTTTGGTAACATTATTTAGAAACCCCTCCAGATCTACACACTTTGACATACAGGGGGTTGAATCATCATAGAATGTTTTTGGTGTTAATACAACAATAATTACACCGGTTTTGAAAGCAAACACCAGCTGCAAATGCTAATATTTTCACACAAAATTTGCTAAATTCATTAGCATGACTGATCTCAGAAAGAGAAAATTCATAAAGGCAAGATTTTTGTGAACATTCGTGTTTTCTGAGCCGTAACAATATGTTTATTTTCAAACCGCATTTTTTTCTCTTTAGCTTGCCTGTTATATATTAGTTCTTGCTTGTTGAATAGCTAGCGACAAGACAGATATGTCAGGTCCTGATCTCATTTAGTTCACGCCTTTTTACGTCCCTAGAACTCATCAACCAGTCAGCAGCAATGCTGGCTTGCACGAATTTCTAATTCCCCTATAGCCCTGGGGTATGCCCTTCTGTACCCTTCCCCTGAACAGTTTGAAGGTACCCTAAGAGGGCCAATACCACTACACAACAACCAGGGACAATGTCAACTCCGACACAATGTCAAGACCAACACAAAAAGTCGAGGTCTTGTAAAGATATGTATTGTACATTTTTAGTATATATGGTGATAAGATAAGCTTCTTCAGACCGAAAAGGAAGGCTTGCAGAAAGATCGCAGATAAAATTTTCCACAACTTGTAATATAGAGTCGATTCCACATTACCGAGAGGGTGTTTGTTGCCTTTTGTTCTAACATTTACAAAACCTTTGTAACAATCTATGTGAGATAAGTAACTGTTTAGAACAATTTCCAACATTCATGTGATGTTCTAAATATTTTCTGCTGTGTTCCAACAGGTTAAAAAAAATTCCAACATTGAACACATTATTTGTATTAGTTTCTAAACTGTTGCAACATAGATTGATCATTTGTTTGAACATGGTCCAACATTCTACAAAAATGGTATAACTGGGTCAGTGGGCTGGGAACAGGCCAATTCACACATCCCTTCAAAGTATAGGGGATTAGGCATAGGTGCCATACACAGACACCTCAAAACAAAAGAGTTGCCAGTGTCCAGACGTGAAATCTAAAAATAAACAGAGGCAGACAATAGAGCATGATTAGCACCTACTTTTATGGGGGCAATATCCCAAATCTACCATTTTGAGAATGATACAAAATGTTGGAACATGTTCCAACAGTGAAACAATCACACAGATGTTTGGAAATTGTTCTAAATAAAGAGATAATTGTGCAAATACTTTCATACTTTTTCCAAAATATATAGATGAGTTCAGACATGTTCAAACTTTCATTTCCAATTGTTTGAACAGCCTGGAATTATTTTGACTGAAATAGTCTTTTCTCTAAAATTGTTCAAACTTATTAGCAATATCATCTGAAAACCCTCTCGGTGACATGGAATTGACTCTACAGTACAGGCAACAGAAGAAAGCTATTCGAGCCCTGTAGAGATTTCGCTGTTGGAATGTCCGTATGGTTTGTATCCAACGGTTGAAACGGTGCAGCCGTCAGGGATACGTTTCCTTCTTATGTACAGGTGGTAACAGCTGTTTCTCCAAGCAGATGTGACACTTCAGCTCGTTTTTAATTGGTCGAATTTTCTCTCAATTTACAGGTCCATCAAATGACGGAAAAGAAGAAGTTGAACGAGGAAGAGAAAGATAGGTGGAGACTGGAGAGAAAGGATGAATGAAGAAAAAAGGTTGAAAGAAAGATCTCGAGAGAGAGGGAGAAAAGAAGAGAAAGGTGAAAAGAAAGAATGGAACAGACTTGTTTTGATGTAGATGTAGTTTACCAGTGTGCTCTCTCCATAATCTCCAAGCAGATGTAGGGTACATGAAGAAATAAAAACGGAGATCACTAGTACTATAGAATCAAAGGCACAAAACACGAGTGAAGAAGCCGCACCCCACATCTTCTTGGTGATCATCCCTCCATAGACACTTGTCCCACCGGTGATGTACTGTTTCAAGTGGTGTGTTGACTTTGGCTCCTCGTGCAATAGTTTGTCTGAAGATCTGATCACTGTACTGGGTGTAACAGCTTTTAATTTTTGTTAGTAATGAAAAAACTTTTCAAGTGTTATTTCATTTTGCTCATTTGTTATTCTGTATTTTGTACTGTGTTGAATTTGTGTTTCATGCTTTACGTTCGTTTATTTATTTACTGTGATGTTAATGTTGATCAGTTGTGATTATCTATTTTATTTTGTGTACAAATTTGTTGCAAGAGCCAATTGTTGGCAGAAAGCAAATAAAGTTCATTCATTCATTCATGTATATCTCGGATGTCTATCGAACATGGCTCGACTATCGTCTCCATGGCAACGGTAGGTCAAGGTCACGCCTCTAAGACAATGTGATTGCAAGGTCAAACAAAACTAAGGATTATTTACCACAAAGTAAATAAGAATCTTTGAGCTTTTGTAGTACAGAGCTAAAACTTTGCCTTCAACGTGATAAGTATTATTTCTACTGTCCTGTTGCATGTCAATCACCTTAGGTCACGTGACCTTACGGGTACATGACGTCATCTATTGGTGAAAACAGCCAGGAAGTTTATACCGCCGTCTCCGTTCCTTTTTTGTCGCGGGTTACGCAAGAAATGTAAGACAATACAGCACATCTTCTTGTCAGCACCTTTGGTCTGAGACGACCCTGAGAGGGCTGACTTGACCCCAAGTTGGCGCCAAGGAAAGTGATGATGAGACACTTGAAGCTTCGCACGTCTCAGAATCATTCGAGAAGGGCACGCCACGATCTTTTCTGCAATGGAGGTGATAGCAAGGGTTTTTTTAAACCCACGTCCACAACATAAGAAGACACCGTCTGGCTTCTTCCGCAAGACTTGATTTATCAAACATTTATCTCAATCATTGTCTACTAGTATACAAATACTCTACTGGTAAAATAATGAGTTAGAAGAAGGGTTTGAAATTGTTCTCTTACCAGCAAAATAATGAGTTAGCATCAGGTAACCCTCTGACTCATTTTTACTAGAAGAGAGAAGAGTTCTTAGTAGTAAAATAATGAGTTAGCAACCCTCTAACTATTTTTTAAAACTTTTTTTTTTACTAAAATCTCTCTTTGTGTATACCTTAAGTCATTTTGGAAAGACCTACATGTACTGACAAACAAAACTCACAGGATAATCCTCCCATGATATCATGAAATGCCCTATTCACAAACCAACCGGGATCAAAACACATCATCCTAGACTGGGCTGGGCGACTAAAACAAACAAGAAAGATAATACTAGTAGTAGTAGAAAGATATTCAAATTCTACAAAACGTCCACTCCTATAACGGGACGCCGAGCATCCCTAATCTCCAAGCAGATGTTGGGTGGGAAATCGTAACATTTTCTGACTACATCAAGAGTGGTCTACCAGAGAAGCTGACAGTCTTTCATCCCTTCTGCTTGGAGAGGAGAACAGCCGCAGCCCGCCAGCTTGTTCCCCTAAACCCGCCCACAACCGGCAGTCTCTCCGCCCAAAAATCCAGGAATTGGAATGTCCATTCCTTTTCGAAGATGCCGGCTCACAAAGGAAATAAATCGTCTTATCTCAAAGCGGTTTCCTTGTTCGTGTAAAGATCGGAGATCCGGCACGGAAAATCGTCGATTGGGGGTCACAGAGAAAATAATTTTCGTGGGCGACAAATAACTGGTTCCATTTGTTGTGTAGGTAATTGGGATCACATTTCAGACATTCTACGGTCAAGGTTACAAATTGTTCCGCTCCAGAATCACACAAATCTTAACATCTTTGCTAATTCAACGAAATGTATATAATTATGGTTATTGTAAAATACCGCATATACCATCGACTTTAGAACACGGCTGCCGCAAATTATATAAAAACAACACTAAACTTTTCCGTTGAAAAAAAAAGAGTAACCCAGTACTTCGATAACGTTTACACACAACGTCTCTTCTCATCTCCCACCCCTTTAACCAACAATGAACGGTCCCCTTTATGTTATCGTTAATTTTTTCATAACCTTCAAACTTGTATCAAAGTACAAAGTCTTTAGCTTGTGAACCTAGAACTTGGACCTCAGTTTAGAGAACATTTCATGTCATTATTTTATCTTAACTATTAACCAAAAAACTGTGGCTGTTGTCTTCGTATTTTTGTAAACATTTTTTTCGTCAGATTCTTCCCAATCTTATCGCTGCATACAGTATGTATGCGGAGTTCCCCAAATAACAATAATAAAAGGAATTCAGGAAGTTTGACAGACCTCTATACGTAAACAGCATTTCCTTAATAAGATAAGGTTGTTTAAAACGAGTGTAATTTAGATATAACGTTACGTGTTCCGTATGGCACTATATCATGTTTTTCCATATTGAAAATGAACTGTATAAGCTTGTAGAAAACCTATTTCCCTACTTCACACATTTAATTACTGTACAAAAATTCATATTCCTAATGCAACTAGACAAACCTCCCTTGAAAAACGTGTCTGTTCTTTTATATCTATTATAACCGAAAAGCGAGGAGAAGTAGAATTTATCTAATGATAGTCATATTCTTTTGTATCCATCCGTTAACTGTACTTGTTATTTTGTTTTGTTGTGACCCGTACTTAGCCGAATGTGGCAGAAATGTGCAATAAGGGTCTTCATTCATTCATATTCTTGGTCAAAATAAAAACTGAAGTCGTAGTGAAGGCGTCTCAGTTTGCTTGTTTCTGTTTCTTTGAAGTTGAACTTGTAGTTTGTGACATTTCTTAGACCAGTGTGGCCCTGTTCACATTTCCAAGGTGGTATTAAAGCTCTTTTGTATTTTGTGGCACAACCTCAATCTCTGAAAAGCCTGTGATAGCAGTGTTGTGAGAGGAGGGTTAACCCCCAGGGCCGCCCTCCTGAGTGAAAACTGCATTATCTCACGCGACTGTTTCATGTCAAACAGGTCCCACCTGGGGCGGTCTGAGGCTCAACGTGGGGGTTACCAAGAAACCGGTAACGCCACAATTGCCCAAGTCCAAGTGTTCGAATAACGTTCATATTATAGTTTTAGGGTGATTCTACTCACTGTGGATTAATAATATCATGCAGACAGTATCTTTAAGTTAATAACTATGTAGCGTCAACGCTTCTACTTTCACCGGAATCTCTAAACAGGACCCACACAAAAGAAAGGTAAAATCAAGTAAATTCAGACTGTAAATGAGGCCTGCTAAAGAATGTCTTGAAATCCTGAAATGCCTGCTCAATGATCATATTAATTTGATGCTGCGTTAACTATATCTCTTTGATATTACAGTATTTTTTCAATGTGGTGGTCCTCGGATATCTGGCGGATTTAATCATCATTTATGATAATTGACGTTCTACACGGAATATGGAAAAACTATCAGAGCAATCTTGACCCGAAAATGTCTTACTTAAAGACAAGATAAACGTTTGTTTGACAGTTGACTGCCATTAAAGTGTTAACAGTGTTCAGTTGGACCCTGTTATCTGTAAATTAGGTCAATTATTTGGGGGGTCTGCGTGTTGTCGGAGAGTATTATCTGGAATAGGAGGGCCTGTACCCGCTCAAGGAGGAACACGTTGTTTTGATTTTGTGTTGAAGTGACTTCAAAAGGGGTTATGTTGATTTGGATGTTATGTTTGTGACTTGTGTGTCCAAGTTTGTTATTGTAAGCTTAGAATTTTTTGGAGGGGCTAGAAATAGTAGAAATCGGTCAAGGTTAGGCATAGTATTTAATGGATTAAAAAAGAAAATTGAATGAATATGCGTTCTTGTTATTCAATGGTGAAATTATGTTTCCTCTAGAAAATTCTCCGTAGACTTTACCCCCCCCCCCCGACTCATTTTGTTCTTTAGTTTTTTTTTTGTAATAAGAAGAACAAAACACAACGTCTACTAATCCTTGAGCCATTTTACTGACCCGCTACATTCATACAAATCATAGCTACTTGATTGTGTTGTTACGCATAAGTAAAACAATTCGTACAAAAGCGGCAACTTGAAAATTCATGTATTCATGAAAGTAATCAATGAATAACAATGTGTCGTTGGTAAACGAACGTTATGTTTTGAATCACAATCTATCGTAACAGCATGATCTCTAAAAATAATAGAAAGGATTAAAATACGAAAAAATAAACGACTTCACATGATAGAAAGTGAATGACAAAAAGACAAAATGCATGTGTATAAAAGAAAGAGTTTGACAAACCCAAGGAGGCTTAAAAGGGCTTTTAACCTCCTTGATAAACCCCAATGTATCCCATCGACCTAATCTATCTAGATTGACATTAAGCTATGACAGTAGCGAGAGCCTTGTGGGGTTCTGGCCCTTCTGTCAGGCAAGAAAGGAATTCTTCTGTTTTTCTTATCTACAAAGAGACGTAACAAACACAGAACACCCAAAGGAGTTGCAAGTCTATCATTTAACAATTTGCAAGTCTATAATTTAATGGTGAGACATAAAGGTAAAACGGTACAAAAGGCATCCAAGCAAAAGGCAACAGTAAAAAACAATTATTTCTTAGTGGTCAATTCTTACAACTGCCTTGTAACAAAATTTAATACAGAACCGAACCAACCCCTTGAGACCCCGCGAATTGATATTGATTTTCAACGCATGAACGCCCCTATGTACAATTTGATTTCACTCTACAGTGTGCTTATTTTGCGAAGGGCAATATGTGAAATTTTTCGCACACAACTGCGATATCATACCAAGTTTACCAACATACGCCATGCTTAGCCTTGGTGTTGCTACGATCAAACAAACGACACTAAAACGGCAAGAATATGGAAAAGGCGCAGCGCAGGCGTTGACAAAATCGCGCAGACAGTTGTAACTGTTACATTTGTAAGAAAACAAACAACATTTTGAACCCACCTGTGTTTGAAAACGGCCCAAACTTGCTTCAAATCTTCCTCGGTGAGTTGTAAACGCGTTCACACACAAGGACACGGTCTAGGGGAAGTTGTGTATCGGATATACCGATAATTCTACGTAACAGGACTTGACACTTCCGGCTTTTTTCAGCAGCAGACGCCAGTAAAAAATCGTGTCGTCACAGCTGACCCACCCTAGGGGTCACCAATGGGCGGAGCCAAGCGCGGGGTCACTGGATGATTGACACACTCAAGGACCCAACCTTGGCTGAACCATCTTATTTGGGAGTTTTCTGGCAAGCGGTGCATTTGTTTAGCACATTATTTGCGTACTATGATAAGTCTGTGAAATTTTATCTACACCATTCTGACCACTTCAACACAATTTACGGGATCTCAGTGAAGAAAAACAAATTTAAAAGTTTCCAATTATACATAGCATCCACGTACCCTTACAATGGTATCACCCAGATGTGAGTTTATTTTACGTTATTTACCTACCTACCTACGTTATTTACGTGACCACAAATTGGCCGGAAGTTGCTATGAAGTCATTCTTTGAGTACCTATTTTCGTAGTCCGGATTAAAAGTAGGAAGAGGAATGAGGGAATAATGTCTTCTTTAGAAAATATTACAATTTTAGAATTTTAAAACTACACATGACATACTTCAACTCCAACCAATGACATAACCTTGCGCCAACCAATGACATTATGGTTGCAGACCACAGTATTTCTCCTATAGGGATTTATATAGTTAAGGATCCCAAGGTGAGAAGCTTCGACGCTTGAAAATTTATAGAAAGGTGCACAATTAGGGTGCCAGATTTTTATATGTTTGATTTCAAGGTTCAATCTACAAAATATCTGCAAAATGGGGTTAAATTTGCCGGCTCGTTCTCTTTTAAAAGCCACTTTGATATGAACCCCAGCGGAGGTCAACGTACTGCAGGCGACTTACAGTAGTCGGGCGGTAACAA
Organism: Branchiostoma lanceolatum; assembly: GCA_035149815.1. NCBI lineage: Eukaryota > Metazoa > Chordata > Leptocardii > Amphioxiformes > Branchiostomatidae > Branchiostoma > Branchiostoma lanceolatum. The sequence continues at coordinate 13,689,683 of CM068877.1, read as the reverse complement.
TATCCAGGCGCGAATCCAACCCGACCGAACAAACATCGTAATCAAACTCGTACTGTCTCAAAACTGACGTATTCCTCTGCCATTCACCACAGTTTTAGCCTCGCTAACGTGCACAAAAAAAAAAAAAAACTACGGCCTTTTCAAGCAATGTGACGCACTACTTCGTACCCGAACTACTGTGTTCTGCGACCTTATATAGACATTATACACAATACAGTAGCTTTGTCTATCAAACAAAGCAGCATTCGTCATCAAATGCAAATTCCTGATGTCATTTTTCGCCAGGTAAGAAGAAAGGCAGCGGAAATAAAAGAAAAAAGGTGCAAGGAAAGCACCTTGGTGAGTAATTGTGCTATATATAGTTAGCAAGACACTGGCTTTGGAAGTATCTCCAAGCAGATGTAAGGTTGGGCTCAGAGTCTTACTGCTTTTTTCGACCAAAATACGTCTTTCTAGTAGGTAGGGTTTTTAACTTAAACGAGGAGGCGAAGACCTAAAAACCTCAAGTACATTTACTAAAAAGATGTACAGAATGCCACAAAAACAGGCTTAAAACCTTACATCTGCTCGGATTCCTAGAGTTAGGATGTACGATTTCCGACAGGAAAAAGTGGGCGAGGGAAGCACGAGCATGTTTCAAAAAAGTTGATGATAAATTTGTTTATACAGGGACTTTGGAATTGGGAGTGCTACAATGAGTAATCATTTCATAAAAAAATGTGGCCTCTAGAAAGTTGTACTACTGGATGGGCAGCCAGGACTTAGCCTCCATAGCAGAGCCTCTGTTCCTTTTTGGGGCTTATACAACATACAAGCCCAAAAGGCCCAGAGGGCCTGCTATGGAGGCTAACCAGGAATGGCCTAATTTGAATCCCTAGATAGAAGACACTTTTGCATTGGACTTTTGTTCCAAACATTATTCGTCAGCATGGTTGGTATAAAAGAGTTAGGATGTAAAAAGACTGAAAAGCATGAAATTATATATGTAGAATGCTTAATTTGCTTAAATATGTTTTCTATTGAAGCATGCTTAGCTCAGAAACCAAGCAGATGTTGGGATGGAGGATTTCGTCCATCAAAAGTAGTTTTTAAAGATGTTTCTTGTAGCACTTTCTTAATCATAGAATCTGCTACATGTCATGATGCCTATGTGAAGAATGCAAGCCAATTTTGGGCCACTATTGCCTGTATGTCAACCTAGTGTTGCAGTATGGTTTTATCATGGATCAGTGCAAGTTGTGTAAAGGTAGACATAAAAGATAGTTTGTGCACAACTCCAATTTTGCAATAATCTGCATATACAGGTGTTACTATTTTGAACTGAGGAAGTTCCCAATTGTAGATATATTCTATGTAGAAAACTCGGGACAAAGATGCCAACTTTTCTCAATCAAAATATGTTTATTTGAGAAGGCTACATAACAAGTTTTATGATCTTACTGTTCTTCTAAAAGATATCAGTTACCATCAGACATCATCTTTTTCATGCTTTATCTAATTGGCGGTGACAAAAAATGTCTTGAAAAAACAATGCTTGGGCCATTGTTACAAAGATTCTCCGAATGTTTTCAAAAGTTGTCTGTAAATCAAAAGGTCGCAAAAAACGCCACTAGTGCATCTTAACAGTTGTTAAGTTGTAATGTATGTCATTGTTTTTACTGACTACTAGAAGTACTAGTAGCTTGCTACAGGCAGGCTAAAAGTGAGTCGCAATAAACTCAACTCAACATACAAAAGATGCTACAAGTGTATCTTTACATGGAGGTCATAATTACATCGGGAATCAAAAACACTGGTGTAGATTTTATGTTGTCCTCTTCTGAATTTTCTTCCCCCATTCTCATTAGCTGCTCTGTTTCACTAACTCGTTTGTCCAGCCAGTCAGTACTATGAGCCACTAGAAGAGGAAAGATGCAAGAATTAGTACTATATCATTATTTTTACAATTTATAGTATACTATATCATAATTTTTCAATTTCTAAATGCTATTGGTAGCTTGGTTCAGTTGGATAAAAACTAAAATAATTGAGCATCAAGCTCGAACTTGCATACACATAAACTTGCTATCTTGCAAGATTATATTAGCTAATTTGTACAGTCTTGATGCCATATCCTGTAAAATGGGAAATGGTTGTGGTGGCTTCATATTTGTAGTTTACGTGGTTACCTCTTCAAACCTTTCCAACATTTCCCATTCTACTCATGACGATGCTGGGAATGTCATAAATCTGCATATTTGGGAACTCTCGATGACATATACTCACACTATGATGTTGTTGATGGGAATGTGAATGAGCTTCACAAAGAACCCGATGAATCCCATGATGGCGAATCCTATCGCCGTTGCCATGGCAATCTTCTGGAACTCTGGAAATCAAAGACAAGATTTCATAAGTATGGTGCGGGCTCAGATGCCTAATAAATCACTAGAACTACATGTAGATAAGTAAAAGGATCTTTCTCCTTCACATCGTACTCACACATTTCCAGCAAAGAAAATATCTCGCTCTTCATAGATTTATACTACTGTTAATGCATTTAAGTTCGCATGGTTTTTATTTCGTGCTAAGGCGAAAATGGAGTGTTTGCAGTGGTTTTAAGTCTGCGGCAGTGCTATAGTCACACACTGCTACAGTATTGGACAAAAATGTTCGCGGTGATTTTAAGTTCCCGGTGAACCAGTCGCCGCGACCATTTCTGCATTTACAGTACCTACCACCTTTTCTTACTTTTATCTATTGATCAAGATGAAAAAGTACAAGACACAGTAGTGATGACTGATCAGGTATAAAGGTAAAGCGGTCGAACCTCAGACTGAGGACGAGGCATGACACTTTCTCGTTAGCTATTACATGCGTTGAATGCGGCTTGGCTATAGCTTGTTTATTTCTAGCTATGCACACCGGGTCACCCCTACTCTTCTTGATAAGTGTGTTGGGTTCTTTTACGTGCAGATGTTTGACACCCTAAAGCTCCCTCATACAAAGCTTAAGGGCTGCAGCCTTTTCGTCCAACTCTGATAGGACAATGCGACTCTTTTCCAGTCGTGTCCAAACCAGGACGGGAACTTGGGATGCTGGCTCCAGAAAATCCTAGCTAAAAGCCTGGGCTCCACAGAAATTGAACCAGGTGTGGTGAGAGACAGAGTGCGCAAACCTCTGTACCACCGCGCGGACATGGGCAGCTTGAGTCAAATTACCTTTCCGATCAGGCTTGGTACATCTCTTCACAAGACGGTAGGAGTCCTTGGCAAACTGACGTGCCGGCTCTACAAACTGTACCAACTGGTCCATGGTGGGTGATGTCTGTAGAAAAACAAGTTAAAAACATATAGTAAATTGTGGGGACTTATATTCGCAGGAGGGGTATTTACAGACATTGTCCTTGTGGTTGAAAACAGTAGAAATGCAAAGGCCTGGTATCCAAACGTATTATAGCTCCCGAGTCTCTTCTGTCATCCCCGCAAATAGCGTATCCCACTATGATAGGTTTGGGTACCAGGCTAAAAAGGCAATTGAAAGATAGCATATGTTTGCAGTGTGATGAATTTGCAGTCAAATGTCTCTTAAAACATAAAAATGCAATTATATCAAGATTTACAGTAGTCTAGTCACCCTCTTCACGTTTAGTTCTTCATCTTGCATGGCCACACTAATCTAATTTCAAATTCTTGGTCCATGATACACCATTTAATTTTTTTCTGATTTTCTGATTTTGCTCATATTTTGGTACGAAAAACTTGAAAAAAGTCTTCAGGAGAATACACTTCTTATCATTATCTTTGTAACTTTTCCTGTTTTTAATCAAAATCATGAAAGTTATAAAATCATGAAAAGTTATAATTTTTTAGCACAAAAAATAGCTACCATAAGATAAGTAGCAAAAGCAGGAAACTACAATCTAACAAATTAAAAGATCATAAATTACAGGAGACAGAATTAGAAGTAGATATCACCAGAGCAGGGCCGGATTTTCTAGAATCTTCTGGAGGGTACTAGTAAACAACATTTGTGAAGACAACGCAACAACTTCGAACTCGGCTTTAGACAAACAGCCCCCCTCCCCCTTGCTTACCACCAAATTTCCACAAAACTACGTGAATATAACTCATCCACGGCATTCATAACCCTTCCAAATAACGTACAAACGTTGTGATTATAAATATTTCGGATAAATGTTGTTCTGGATACACAAAGATCTTATTTTATAAGAAAAAGTAGGACAGTGAAAACCTGTGACGTGGCGTATCCTGAAAACCACATCGAATGGATTTTACCTAAAAAAACGTATTTCAAACAACTACACTGCCCTAAAATCACAGGGCTACGTCAAAATATGGTACTGTTTCGTACTGAAATAAAACTATGGACCTTTTTTGTGTAATTTGTCTAAAAATTAGGAAAAATTTACCCTAAAATCACGAGTTCCGTCGAACAGCTGGCTGCAAAGCGATGACGCGGAAGTTGAAAGGAAGTGGACTATACGCATGCGCGTAATATGGCTTCTGGGAAATCCGTGGAAGAGCGACATCTAGTGGAAAATATCAGTACTGCTAAGATTTGTTGTCAAAACGCGTCGAAGGATGAGTTGTTGCGTCACTCCCAAGGTAATGTTTTAGGTGTGTCTGTCCGTCTGTCTGTTTAATTTATTTTTGTTTGTGTCAACCATTCCTTCTAGTTCACGATTAGAGGGACCTTAATTGACATCAGACAAGTACATAGACTTAATTCGTAAGGTCTGCATATGCTACAACTGACAAAGGTTGATACAGGTAGTACTCTGTAAGCCTTGGATGGGTCTGTCGTGTTTACCTGCTATACCGACCTCATCCGCATGATGTCCCCTAGGCTCACCACGTCCAGTGACACTATTTGTACTAACACGACAAAAGACCTCAAAAGAACCAAGAGTCCTAACCTAGCTACGGATGGTCATTTAATCACACCTCCCATACAACATATACAATTACGTATTTTGATTACAAATGGTCGAAGGAGTTGTGCAATTTAAGCCGCCAAAGAAGCATGATTTCTCGAAAATACTAGTCAAACACGAATTTCGTACTTATTCTCCAAGCAGATGTTTCCGAAATGGCCTCGGATCCTGACGTATCCGGACAGGAGAAACTGGATCCGGAACCTCAGATCCGTAAGAATCCTTACGGACACGGGCCGGGGGCCGTATTGTACTAAAACAACTCAAATTTACCTACATTAACCTACATCGGCAAGTGGTGCCCTGATGTGGTATACCACTTGCACATGTTTTCTGAAACTTTAGAAATATTCATGATGTGGAATATAATATTTCCAACAGTTTCTAAATAATGGTAACAGCATGCTACCATTATTTACAATTTTTTACAATTTCTTACCATTCTTTACAATTTTTTACAATTTCTTACCATTCTTTACCATTATTTGTAACATCTTTATTAATAGGTCAGAGGGATGGGAAGAAAGCAATTCACCCATCCTTGCGAAGTATAGGGAAGAATGCTTTCCACAAAGCTGCAGTGAAATCTAAAGATGTACAAAAGCAGACAGAAGGGCCGGATTAGCAGCTACTTTTGTGGGGGCAATCACCATTCTACCATTATTTACCATTTTTTACCATTTTTTGTAAATATTTCTAAAAGTGAAAGAATCATAATGTTTCCAAAATATCTAATTGAATTCGAATAAATTCAAATTTTCATATTCGATCTTTTACAAAAAATTAGAACTATTGTCGCTGAAATATTATTTCATCAGAAATAATTCAAAATTATTAGAAATATTATTAAAAAACCCTCTTGGTGACTTGGAATGGACTCTAAATGACATATAATATTGTATGATAAAACATTTGTATGTCATTGGAGAAAAACTTGTTATAAAAAGCAAAATAAGACTTCATATCGACAGCCTCTGTCGGTCGTAGCCATTGACATGGGAAAGGTCACTCAGACGTTCTGTCGGGATTAGCTAGTTTATAAGCGTGGACTCCGTGAATGCCAGAAGACAGAAGTGGTTGGTTATATAAAACCATGGGTTTATCTAATAGGTTGAGGTCCACACACTCAGAGTCATGGTTTGGGCATGAAGGCTACAACAGTTTATATCTACTGTAAAAAGTACATTTGAAAATGATTTGATATTTAATAAATACTTGATATGAAACATGGGCACTCCTAGCTATAGGCTTCATTTCAAAACGACTAAACGCAATTTACAGTATCGAAGTACAAAATTAACAAAACAGTACCAACTAAGCTTAAAATCGCAAACACATACCATAAAACCAATTGTTTCGGCATTTCATTGTAAACGATAGAGCCACATTCCATTAACTCCGTTCACTGAACTTTTATGACATATATTAATGTGACAATGATCTTTTAAATAGTGTCAATGGATTACTGTAAAGTTCGCAAGAGCTCAAGTAAGATGATTCACTCTACAGCATTAAAGGGCATAAGCCGAAAATATACCTCACGATCAGCTCGAAGGAAGACCTTAAGATTTCTCCAAAGTCTTAAAGAGTTAAAAGACATTAAGTTGTCAATCTGGATGAATTTTGACATTTCATGGCATCCGGATATCCGGAAGTACATGTGTAATATAGCGCATATTGAAAGTTGTGTGTAAGTAGAGGACTCCCCTAGCCTTTTGAGAAATGTACTCGGTGTTTGACCAATCCTGTGCAAGAAAGTGCAAGACGGCACTAGGCTCCCCATTGCCCCTGAGACTGTTAGTGTTACTCCTTTACCACATCCTTTATGACTAATATTGAAGATGTTGAGAAACGTATAAAAGTAGGAACACAGTATGTTAGACAAGACAGACCGACTCGAGGGATAGAGAGGAGAGAACATGTGAGTGTGGAATTTACTTTCGCCTGTTCTAAAACAAATCAGCGCCTCCGAAGCTGCATGGAACTCCGGAAGTTGCCGACCTATATTGCCACAAAACTCTTTATGTAACGTTACTACCACAAAAGACGTCAGCATCAAAGTCTTTGATGCTGGCGTATTCTATTAAGTTCACAAGAAAACTGGGGGCGTAATTGTGGTTTGCCATCGACGTTGGCGAGGGAGATGTTACGTTTGCACTGTTGTACGAGTCACTCGCGGCGGCCAGCTAGCATCGCTCAGACAATTTCAAAGACATCCTATCCAGAGTGGCTCTCGCACATTTTTTTTGCAACCGTGATGAGAGACATGGGAGATGAGTTGAGGCATTGGTATCGAAGTCTCACAACAAGATTTGTGTGAACCATGGAATGATTGATATGGAGTTCAATTGCCCTTATGAGTATTCTTATCATATATCATCCACAGTCCTTGGAGCCAAATACCTTCTGATTATGTACTTATTCGATCGTTCTTGTCAATATATCAAACATCGATCCCTTGATTTTTCTGCAAAGATGAAGAAGACAATCTAAATGTACCTCCTACAAATAAAGACTTGTCGTTTGCTTGATACACTGTATTCTGTGGTTCAATTCAGAATCCCAGCTTTGTAGTCCTGTGGTTTAGCAGAATTTTTTTTATTTTGCTGGATGAGTTTTGGTGTCTCCAGAGGATGTCATCTATAAAAGTTGGTATGGCCTAATGTAACATTTGATTTGTTTTCCAATTCAAATAATACTTCAATTTCAAATTATTTTAACATTTTTTTATTTGAACCTTGCAACTTTTGGTGTGTTAGGGCATTTTTGTGCGCTTGCCCATGTGAAGCTTCTTGGATCTTCTATGGTTAGGTGAAAGTTGATGAAAACTCATGTAACGTTTTTACCACTAGAACCTATCGCCTTGTAGGAGATTTCATTCATTTATCTATTGGTTTAGCATGTACATACCAGGGTTGCCCAACTAGCCGGAGGCTATTACTAAGGGCGAACCCATGTGCGGTCATAGGACTGTAGGTTTTGAACAACTCACACGGGGAAGGATCCCTACTCCTTTCGATAAATGCGGTGAGTTATTTAACGTGCTAGAGGTGTGGCTCTCCTCAAACACGGCACCTCCATTTAACGTCCTATCCGAGGGACGTTCCTAACAGAAGCTAGGACTGAGTGAAGTGAGGAAAGTCGTGTAAAGTGCCTTGGACAAGGGCACAACATCGGGGCATATCGGTGGCTTCGAACCCGGGACCTCTCGGTTGTGGGCGAAACACCCTACCAATTGCGCCACACGATGCCACTAGGAGATGGTAGGAGATGACGCAGTCTTTGAAAAGCAGACTTTGTCAAATGACCCCAACCCACCATTTTCAATTCAAAGGAAATCAAAACCATCAAATGACGCCTATGCAAAGCCCCGGCCATTGTTCCGATGAACTTTCACTACTTGTCCCACCACAGAGAATTTTTCAGCGTACCACCAGGTTCTCCTCTGACTCACACCACTATACTGAACAACTTCCAGCTTCAAAGTCATTCTATAGTAACAGCTTTTTTTTCACGAACAGCAAAACTATGGAACTCCCTCCCAGCCCACTGCTTTCCCCCCGATTATAACCTACAAACCTACAAAACAAACATACACCGCTAACTCTCACCTTAGCCACATTCAGATTAAACCAATCACGTCAATTAGTTCAATGGTTAGAAGTGCCCCCCTACGGCATTGCACTGAGCGAGATCGTTAAAAACATGAAGCCTGTGAAGATTAAGTAAATGACGTCTTGAACGTCTTACATAGGACGTAGAGGACCTTTGGAAAGCAGACTGCGTCAAATGTCATCTCGCCCCGTCGTCAAAACACTTTAAGCTAAATACGAAGGAAATCAACACCATAAAAGGTGGTCTACCTGACGCCTGCGTCGTTCACTATGAAGATTCAGCGACAACTGATAAAAAGACATTTCCGGGGCCAACTGTAGCCTGCGTCCATGAAATAACGACCACCGGGATGTTGAGCTAGTTGTTGGAATAAAAGCTAAGAGGATGTTTTTAATTGCTTCATTTACGTACATATTTAAAACAAGAGGTATGGGTATCACCATTTATCCTGCAATCATTGAGGAAATAAAGAACATATCAAACTAATGCAGAAAAACATATGGCTCTGATTTTTTACCTTGTCAAGTTGATATTGTCAGAGTTAAACATTTGCAGAATGTTCATCAATTTGATTGTTTCCGTATTACTTCACAGCACAGAGGATATTGAAGCAGGGACTGTTATGTCTACTTTTCTTCATTGCACATCATGTTGCCGAAATGATCATAATATTCTGTGTCACCTTATGGTTTAACAATACACAATTTCGTTGCGTTGGGAGGAGGAAGGTCAAGGTTGATTTTTGGCCCCCCTAGTGCCACTGGAACTGCAATGGCGTATTTGTCAAAAACTTCAAAGAAGAAGAACTGAAGAAAGGAGCAACAGATTTTCATGTTATTTACTATGTAGGTAGCTTAGACAGAGATGTACACAATGAATTGCAAATTATGCAAATTGGGACTTAAGTTGCATAAGTAATGAGGAAAATCTATATGTCCATTGTAGGCATGCTATGACAGCTGGCCCCCGGTTGGGTTCGAAACTGGGACAAGAATTCCCCAGGGGCCCGACTGCTGGTGGTCAAACCACAAAGGGATATACAACCAAAACCTGCATACCGGGGACTAGTACTTGTTTTTATTATGTGGATAGCTTAAGTGTTACTTGATAATTATATTTTTAAATGGTAATCATGCAAATCAGAATCTAATTTGCATGATTAATGGGGAAATGCTATAAACCCACTTCAGTCAATTGTACGACAATTCAGAAATGCAACATCTATAACTGAGAAATAAAGGGACATTGATGAATAAAAGTTATGCAGATGAAGATCTAATTTGCATAATCAGCGAGAAAATGAAGATCTAATTTGCATAATCAATGAGAAAAAAAACTGTAATTCCATATTGGTAGATAACTGCAATTTCATACTTATGGGATTTGAAAGTTATGTGACAGTGAACATGGTTGAATATGAATTATGAAAATGAGGGCCTAATTTGCATAATATATATTTCACGGAGATATCTCTCCCCAAACACGGGACCTCCCTTTAACGTCCTATCGGAGGGACGTCCCTAACCAAAGCTAGGTACTCACTTACACCTGAGTGAAGTGAGCAAATTTGTGTTAAGTGCCTTTCCCAAGGGCACAACGTCCGGGCGCATGTCCAAACATGTCTGGGATCGAACTTGGGTTCCCTTGTTTGACGGCCGAATGTTCTAGCCCTTACGCCACACGACGATATGGATAGATATAGACTCCTGTCATACCAGTAACCTGTTTACGAAGTTTTACCACTGCTATATTAAACTTTGATAGGTGTACTTAGGAGAACACTAAAGAGGATAGGATCGATGATTACTTCCATACTAGTATATCAACTACGACGTTTGTTACATCGACGTACTTGAAATTTGATTACTTACTGTTCAGTTAGTGTACATGTATTTAGCAACGGAGGCAAAAAATATTCCATCAATTCACAGTATCATTCAATCTAGGTTAAAACAGGAAGGTTTAAATTCGACGTGCCGAAAAAACCTTTATTACGTTGGAAAGTCATTTGCACGTTAAGTAAGTTACGCTTGCGCCGGATATCATATAGGAGAATTTTATTGCGCGACAATCGCAACAGGTACAATGTATGGCAACATGGCAATTGAACTATTTCTAATATCTAACAATTCTAAAAAAAACTAACCTAACATACGAATAACAGGAGACATCTATCTATCTAATAGTGTGCATGCTAATGCTCTAGAACAGTATGTAAGTAATGTTAACAGTATGCTGCGTAAGGAATGTATAACATTTCTTGTTTATACATAGCATTGTATATAGATTTAACCGGACATGATAATTGAATCTCTGTCTTGGTATGCGGTAATATTGTATCGGACTAACATACAATCGATTGAAACAATTTTGTCGGTCTTTATCATAGGTTGGACCGAGGAAATTTTAACGGACAATCCAATATGAAGTAGAATTCGTTCTCCATATCATTATGGCATGTTGGGCAGTCTCTCATAGGCTGGTGTGTTCTAGTGTCGGTCCTTTTTCGATTTGTAGGGAGTGTGCACTAATCCTTAGTTTCGTTATGCTCTTTCTAAAAGACTTGTTTTGAATGGATGAGAGATAGGATCATGATGATGATGATGATTTGCAACAAATTGTAGTTCGCATTTGCGAGAATGCACCAACTTGAAGGGACGCCATCACCTTTGTGGTTGTAGAATTTCATATTTCAGAGGAGGAACTGTTTGCCAATTTTGCCACACAAACTGCAAACGTTTTACGTCTCGTTGACGTACATCGAAAATCTTGTAAGACGCTAGGTCTCAAAACTGCATCTTGAGAATAAACCTCGCTCTCCGGAGGGAGCATCAGTCATAAGAACTTCCTCTTAGTCATATCTCTAAAGCCGTACCTCCATCCGTAATAATCCATTCCTTTTAATGGTAAAGTGCAGGTAATTAAGAGGCGGTGAGCTGCAAATTCCCAATAGATTTCCCTTATTTCAACCTTCGAAAAGAATTAAGATTTTAATGAGCACGCCCACCGACAGAGGTCTGTGTGTGTGTGTGGGGGGGTGGGGGGTGGAGGGGGGAGGGGGTCTACGTAAGGGGGTATAGGACCGCTATATGAATGCCGAATGCTAGTTAATGCTAGTTAAGTAGTTAAGTATCAAAGTCCCATTACAAGCCATACCTGTTTATCGAGGTAGGCGTAGGAGAATATGTTTTCATTTCTTGTTCCTTCTTTCATCGATATACAAATGGGGGCAAGGCCTTGTGACTTGGGTTGTGGATTTAGAATATAAAGGTTCTGGGTTCGAATCCAAAGCAGGTGTGGATCCCAATGGTGTGCCCTTCATGCAATCACTTTACAACAGTCATACGCAGATTTTACACTTAACGCACAAAGCTTGTGCGTTACGCTTTATGACGGTTTACCGGTCATAGGAAGAAAAAAACGACTGTCTGTAATACTTGGAAGCATCCAGCTTTCCACAAGAACAACTCCACCCCACGTATGCCTTTTCCGAGCCTGAGGGCATGCATTTTCTACTATTTCGGAAATTGATAGATTGTTTTTGTAACCGATATATCGCAATTCAGGGTGGCCATATTAAACAATATATTTCAAGGCACAAGACATTGAACGATATATACCACACAATGATGAATGTTAAACATCTAGTAGGTAATAAGATACGCCAAATGACAGTTACTCAAGCAGCTGGATATGATTGGTTGAAGTCTGTTTATGTTTTTCTGGCCTCTCTGGCTGGTTGTCTGTCTGACAGTGTGTTTCTGTGATTTCCAATATACATATACACAATACTGGTGGAAATTTGAAACAGTCAGACGTTTTAGACAGCATCCGCTGTCTTTTGTCAGATATATGAGACACCTCATCGCGAGCTGCCAGGTAATTGTCAGCGCGGATGTGTGGTGCGGGCAGTTTACATCACGTACACTTACAGTGTTTCTTTTTATGTGATGTCCTCGGGCTGAACCTAAACGGTTTCTGCGAATCAGGCTTTGAAACTTGGAGAAAATAAGAGTGTTTGTGCATTTGTTACCAGAAGCGGCCTCATCCAAAGATGCCTGGATCGGAGTCTAGCCACATTGAACACACACATGAACGATATGGTGAAATGTCGATAGTAGATATTTTGTTCTATTTTCAAATGATATCCTCCTACTGGACGTAAATTTCCGTGACGGAGTAATATTACGTGATAAGTGTTAACGATGAATTCGATCACCCAACCAATATCCCTTGCGTTGAGTTGATTACTGTGGCCAGGTTACGGATTACCTAAAATAAGAACGTTTTGATGACACAAAAAAAGGCACACCAGTCTCCTTCTGGGAAAACCAGTTAGGGCTGTTGCATAGTGTCATTGATTTACTCAGGTGCATGGTCTATTTGCCTTCAGTAGTTTATAATACTTTAATTTGAAAATTCATGCTCATAGGCTAATTACATGGGCACAAACAGTAAAAATGGTAACAAGTGTCCATTCTACACATCTAACAAATATTTCTACATACAATGTACAACATTACTGAGGAGTTTGACTACTTCTTAGGAGGCAGTGGCTGATGAAAAGTCCCACGTTTTAATGATAAGTGGGTTTTGCCATTTTAGTGTTTGTGTATATGAATATTTATATGTAAAAGTCTGTATCTTGGCAAGGATACTTAAAGTTTTGGCTAATCTTATCTCTTAAATACACTGAAAAGCTCAGGACAAGCCCCGCCTACTGGGTGGTTTGCGTAATTGTCGATAAGACCCACGAATGTTTTTCGCGAAGGAGGAAGTTGAGGAGAGTGACAGCCGTGACGCACTGAATGAAGAGTGGGTGGGAGTCGATATAAGAGGCCAGACGGTTTCACGGTAAGCAACTCGACTTGCCCCTGGCACAGAAGTACGGCTCAACACGGCAAAGTGGTCTACCAAGGGACAAGACACGGAAAAGTGCAAGGTGAGTAACTTCAGTCGTACAATATTATTGTAAACCTAAAGCGGCAAGACACTGCACATCTGTATGGGGTGGCTGGGGTGTTCGAACAGTTCGATACTGTAGTAATGAGGGAGATATCAGGGAAAATTATCCGGAAAATATCAAAATATGATTTCACTGGAATTCTACGAGTCCGGCATAGTTGGTTCGTTTAGTGCAAGACAGGACAAAACTATCTTATGCATGATTACACATCGCAAACTTGAAAGTCTACCTTTTGGTTAAGTGATTGGGATTTGTTTTTGTCGCAAAACCGCGGTAATTCATGATAAACCGCCTCCAGGCGTAACACACCAGTTTTGTACAGTAGGTACAAGCTGCGTATGGTCGTACTGTAGGGATTAATCAACACAAACTGGGAAGCTAAAAGGACACCTACTCTTTTCGATAAGTGTGTGTGGCTCTCCTAAAACACGTCCAGTGAGGAAATAGGTGTAAATTCTCTCTCCCACAGGCACAGCATTAGGGCCTGCTAGGGATTCGAACCTTCAAATAGACCACCTTGCCATCTGGATAGATTAAAAAAAGGCTTCGACTATTACTAAATCCTTCAAATAGACATTTTACAACTCGAGAAAACACTACTTTTTCCCCAGCAAATATCAGTGACAATGGCAGCGGCTTTCTGGTTGACGTGCTGTGTCTTGGTCTGCTCTATGTTCTACGGTGCTGCCGATGGTCATAGCGGCATTGCGACGGAGCTAGAAACATCTGATGGTGAGTACCGTTCAGTTGATCCTCGTCCTTTTACATTTTTCTCCGAATGAGCAAGGAACCGCCCAGGGAGGAAGGAAGAGGGGCAGGGAATGGAAGGGTGGGAGAATGATATCAAAGAACGGGCCGGCATGACACTAACTTAAGTGAAACATTGAGAAGAATAGAAAACCAGACAAGGTGGAAGAAACTGGTTGTCAGATCCTGTGGTGACCCAATGGTCAAATAGTAAGACTATGGGACAGATAAGATGAAAAGCCTTGGACATTTTTTGATAGCTGTGCACATATATAAGTACATTATACACTGCGATAGATATACTGTTCAGGTATCTGTTAACGACAACGTCTTTGGACAACGAGCTTGATGATCTTGCAATTAATGATCTTGTGGGGTCGTGTGGCGTAACGGCAGGGTGTTCGGCCCAGAACCCAGTGTCCCGGGTTCGAATCCCATGCCGCCACCAACTTTTCTCACTCCACCCAGGTGTAGAAATAGATATATTGTTCTCTGTACGTGGCACTGTTGAAATAAGTTATGAAAAACTTGAGTGCAGTGCCACGTCGTCCCTGTCTGGTGTCCAAAAGCAAACTAAAAAAATCACTGATCTTTCGATGATTACTGATCGCTTATTGGCTGTCAAACAGCTTCCCTCCAATCATGAAGGCGGTGTCATGCGCCCTATTCAATCTCCATGTTGCTATTCAACTTAATTACATAAAACAAATGTTCGTCCCATGTTTTATGGTAACACCTTCAACAGCTAAGACTTTTCTAAGGGTGCAACGAACACGTGACATCATCAGAGAGACACCGTGCTTAAGCTCTTGAACTAGAATTTTGTCAACAGCTCTCCGCGTTCTGAGCGTGCGTCAGTGCCTTGAACAGCCTTAAGTGTTTCAGGTCGGTGCATTATGCATGTCAGATGGGATTCTTTCTCGCAATCTTGTGTAAGTGTCCGAAAAACGTGGGTCACATCATAAGCTCTCTTTTTAAACCATACGTTTGATTGCTCTTGATTTTTGTGATTTTATGGCTATGAAGATTTCTGGAAAAAAGTCTTGTTCGTTACTTAAATCGATACTTGGCTTGGGTGTCTCTGATCTATTTTTTTGTCAGCTCGTCTCATACGTAGCAAAAACGTGAATCGTTATCATCAAGGCAATTGTCATCATCAGGCATCGCCTTTCAAGTCCCACTTGCACCCAATGACGTTAGTGTCGACATTTCAAGATGAGAGGAAGGAATTGTTAGTCTGGAAGGACAATTAAATGTGAACTGCGTTGAGGACAATGCCACATACGTCACGACTCCTGCTCAGGAAGAGTCAAAGTGGTCTGCAAGTGCATCTTGAAAACCTCTCTGGAGCTATGGAGGATATATAAGGAGAAGTGGCGGTTTTCAAGGTTTACAAAAGCAACATAATTTACATCGTTTTAATTTGTTTTTCACCCTACACGTACAGCAACAAAACGTGACGTCATTTCAGGTGGCGGTATTAGGGACTCATTGTAATGGAAAATGGACATATGATTTATCGATAACCAATGCTATATTATAAATCCATTAGATTAGAAAAATTTAATTTACCCTTCCTTGATTCATAAAAACGCAGAGCGCACATACATACAATTACAATACGCGAAATACACAACATGTAACCTTACATACATATGACCACACGCATAAGAAAACAACAGAGCAACATACTACATTTCAAGATAACTAAATACTGCCTTTGGGAGGTTAGAGGTAGAGGTCAGTTACGATGATGATAGGATAGATTTTCTGTACAATCTAAGTTTAAACGTCTTGTTAATTAACTACAACACCAACATCGGCCCCGATGGTGTAACCGCGTGGGACGTTGATCACGCAAAGCAAGAAACATGCACCTTTCATTCACAGCTGGTAATTCAGTTATTTTTATACTTGAACTGTACACCACATATCTGATGTCTTATGCACACGTAAGTGGGAGGTTTGACGTGTTGTCACCTGAACAAGGCAGATGATCATGACCCTGGCCGTGAAGCTTGACAGGAAATTAAATAAACGAATTGGAGACTTTCTGACGCCCAACATGCTGCCACACGAGATGTTTGTATGATAAAAACTGATGAACAAAGCGTGTAGATGACAGAGTTGTTAGATTAACGGAAGACTCTTGCAATCAAGACCGCAAACTCTACTCGAGGTATGAGGTGTCCGTCCTCCTGCTCAACAACAGATCTATTTTCTACTGGTGACAAATAGCAAGTGAGCGTTGTTTGCTTCGCACAACCGGTTAAGTGCCTCCAGGCGTAACACCAGTTAAGTACAAACTGCGTATGGCCGGACTATAAGATTTGGTTAACTCTCATTGGGATTGAGTCGAGAGAGGAAGTAGGTAAGTTAGAATGCCTCCCGGGCCCTTGGAAGCTTAAGGACACAACACTGCGGCCTGCTAGGGATTTGGGCCTTACGCTGGCTATATACTAGTAGCCGGTATAACCGCCATTCGGCGTAACACATCAGCTTTGCAGGCACGCGGCTCGGCAGCAGCTGGTTATATTACACCGATCGACCTGTCACACTAAGTCTTGCACATCTAGCAAGCGAAGATACCCCTACTGTACTGTACTGTACTTGAAGATAACGAATTCCACTCGACGGTAATTATAGGAAAATACGAACTATTGTCTGCTGCCCAAAGAATGCATAGCTGCGTTGTTGGTGAATATAAACTAGATAAACTTATGCTGTAAAACTTGCACACTAGCCCAGATAAAGGCCTGTTGTCAACGGGATACCTAGGGGCGTTGTTAGGAAGGATTGTCCCGTGAATTCTAAGGCATTGTTAGCCTCCTTTGCAGGCCTCCCGGACGGGCAAATTTCCCTTTCGTGAACGGTCGTTGCCTTTCAGAACGGTCGTTGCCATTTCTCAGAACGGACGTTGCCATTTTGAACGGTCGTTGCCAAATCCGATCGACCGATCTTGAATTCCGAACGCTCGTGGCGTGTTCGGGAACTTCTCGTAACTTCACGGATTTCTGAGAATTGTGGGTAATGACACTAGTGGCGACAGAAGAAGAGCCACTCGCGCCAGAACTTGTGGAAGCCCAGCCAGGAACTTCTAAATCCATCAAGAAGCCATCATGTTGTTGTCCTTTAACATTTGTTATTTCGCCAGGGGTGGTCACTTGCTGCTGGGTTTCACTTTTAATTGTTTCCCCAAATTATGCACCAGAAAATTAAATATTTACAGAAGAGACAATATGAATCTAGGGAACATATGTTGTCGATTATCAATCCTTGATTTGACCTTGAAATGTAGCGTGAATGGCAATCAATGTTGTTCTGGTCCCTTGTGTCAAAATAATTTTTCACCAAGTTTTACTACCTTGTTTACCCTTGGACAGTAGGACAATTACACGGATGAGGTGTGACTTTCATTCACCCCTCAATTCACACAGGAACAATTTGCATACCTGCCCAGGTCCTCATTTCTCACCCTAATATTCTCCCGGGGTGTTAACAGCCCTTTTTGTTCGATTTACTTTGTAATAGCAAGGAGGTTTAAATATTTAAACCTCCTTGGTAATAGCAAGGAGGTTAACCTCCTTGGTAATAGATAGCTGATGGGAGCGGCCAAGATACTGGATACTAGGCTAGTATAACAGCAGTGCCGCCCGCCCACCAGGGGGTTCTAGTCTCCCCGAGGGCTCTGGGCGAAGCCCGAGTGGATACTAGAAACCCCAAGGTGGTGGGACTGCTGTTATATCCAGATATCGAGGCCATTATACCGCCAACTATCTAACTTACCCCATTGCAAACTTCCCCGAAGCTTCCCTAGTTCATCAGCTCTACCAAATGTTACTTTATTTTGTCCTGAAAGACCAGAAATCTTTCTTTTTGCTTGACATGTTGACAAACGAGTAACAGCTGTAACGCTAGCACATACAAGACAAGTAAAACATATGGGGAGAGTCACAAATCCTCTGGGCAATTAGAACCCAGAACAGTGGTTGGTCAGTCTGAGAATAGGTCACATGCTTACTATGACCCGGGAAGTTACGAGAAGTTCCCGAACACGCCA
Source organism: Branchiostoma lanceolatum (assembly GCA_035149815.1). NCBI lineage: Eukaryota > Metazoa > Chordata > Leptocardii > Amphioxiformes > Branchiostomatidae > Branchiostoma > Branchiostoma lanceolatum. The sequence continues at coordinate 13,671,359 of CM068877.1, read as the reverse complement.
CGAGCGTTCCGAATTCAAGATCGGTCGCTCGGATTTGGCAACGACCGTTCAAAATGGCAACGCCCGTTCTGAGAAATGGCAACGACCGTTCTTAAAGGCAACGACCGTTCACGAAAGGGAAATTTGCGGCGGCGCCGACGATAATTTATCTGGGGAGCGCTGATTCGCGATTTTCAAATTATTGGGGCCTAAGGCATTGTTTGGTGTCTTTCAAGGCAGTCGCCAGCCCGTCTGAGTAGCCATAGAAATGTATGAAACAGGGGTCCAACTTTGGATGAATGTCTACGACAGCAGCAACCTGCGCCTGGGAAATCTAAGAAAGACATAAGAGTTGGCAACAGAATCTAAATGTTGAAAGCATCAAAGGATACGCGGTAATCTCTTGTTATATAGCTTTACTTCTGTAACAAGGCATTTGGTTAGATTCTCAGAAACTTTGCCTGATGATGGGAACAATAGGGCTTTGATTTTGATCTTCTAAATCTTTATCTACGTCCGAGCTTTGCTCTGTTCAGAAGATTTATACAACGGCTGGTAAACACAAGTATTTACCACACGTAGACATATAGTTAAGGGACACGTAGGATACACTGTAAGGCCATGTGGGATCCCAAAGAAGCTGAGATGACTATTGTAACTATCTAAAAAATACATGTAACGAGCGTCCGGCGTCGCCATGTATTAACTTCCATGCGTCATATTCACAAGTACGTGTGTCATGATTAGTGACTGTTTTAGGTATTGCCTTTATTTCATATTTCATATATACAAGAAGAACTTTATTGCGCGACAATTGCAACAGGTACAATGTATGGCAACATGACAATTGAACCATTTCTAATATCTAACAATTCTAAAGAACTAATCTAATATATATGAATAACAGGAGAGGCAATCTAGCTGATAGTGTGCATGCTAATGCTCTAGAACAGTAACGTTAACAGTATGCTGCGTCAGGAATGTATAACATTGTATCGTTTTTGCATAGCTTTGTATATAAATTGGCCTACAAAGGTACATAGGAACAGGGCCCGGGCAAGATATCATTGTTAGGAAGGGCACGAATAATGATGTGAAATATGTACTTTTGTGCATATGCAGGTCTGCTGCCTAAGGGAGACCTGATGGCACTGTTAGTGAGTCGGCAGGCAGAAGTAGACCCGTGCCTCCTGCCCAGCAGGCTCCGCCCGCCCAGCTGCATGAAGCAGTACGGCAGGTACTACAAGAGGATGCCGCTCAACATCAACGCACTCGGCAAACTCAGGGAAGCAGCAAACAAGCACGTGCGCACGTACGTACACTTGAAATTTAAACTCCTACAGTCTAGTGATGTAGTGCACGTGTGCATTCTTCACCAACTTTCTACCTCATGGCGTTATTCCAATCCCACCTAACATTGAGTACACCTCGGTACTGTGCCCTGTGAGAAAACAAGTTTGATGGGGGTGCTAATGTCAAAAATTCCCACAAAATGCTGTAATAATACATTCATCGGGAAGTAAATTAAACTGATGTCTTTTTACGTCACTCAAGACGTAAATGCAGTTAGAAAAGTATCAGAAAAGCTCAAAGAGGATCAAACATGTCCTTCAAAAGTTTACTTGTATAAAAGCTGGTGTGTTACGCCGAAGGGCGGTTATACCGGATTTATAGACATAGATACTTTATGTACGATATGTTAAGCCAACTTAAAGTCAATATATACCAGCGAAAATTTCTCACCAAGTCATTGGGTTCACCACCGTTCAAATATCACGCTAAACTACTTAAAAGCCAGCGACGACGCAAAGAACACAAAGTAGCCTAACTCTGAACAAGCTTAGCTGTCCACTTCTTCTTAATGTACTGGCATTCTGCAATACCTGAAAAGATTATGTCGCATTATATACTCCATTAAGTGCAATAAGCCACGCTACGTGTGGATAAAGAACAACTTATTAACTTATGAAGCTGCCCACTTTGAATTTACAATGAGTAATTCAACACCTGCGTGCCAAACGTAGGACGTAAGCCCTTGGACAAAAATGGTTCACTTTAAACATCTCAACCTTTTAGTTCTAATCCAGCAGTTTTGCAAAGATTATGGATCTGATACTGACCTGTAGGTCGTTGGGAGAGATATAATATAGTTTTCTTTCATTATACTGATTTTGGCATTTTTCAAAGGTGTCAAGCTTTCATCTCTGTGCCAAATTATATGAAACTTGGCATGGTTGGTGATTGGATATGTACGTCCAGAATTGTGTTCTATTTTTGTTAATACAAGTCTTAAACATGAATTTGTCGTTTTTTTATTGTTAGGATTTTTGTTTTTGAACAACGTATACTTTGCAATCCTTTGCCACATTATAGTATCAAATTGAATTTTTCCCCAAAAACTTCATCCAATGAAGTAAACATCAACTGTGAAAAAATCGTGAAACAAATATCAACTGATACTTTTTAGTATCACAGTAGAGTTAAGTCTCCTCTTAAAACTTTATGATGACAAGTCGTTCTGTAACTATACTTTGTGTTTTCACATAGTAGTTGTTACCATTCCTTTCAATTCAATTCTTAATAGTGTCACCGTAAAATACAGCTCTTTTTGGAAGTTAGAGTAGTTGTATCGTTCTTTTTGTCCTCTGATTTAGAGGAATGCTATTCTCTACACATACGATGTATTGTTTGTAAACTACTTCAACTTTTTAATTGTCTGTTTTCTTGTGTTTCCCCACAGGCGACCCCCTATGTGGTGAGCCATTGAAGCCAAAGATCAACACACGAACACCTCATCTTGAATAGCATGCTTTGAATAGCATAACGTTGCAAGATGAAACGAAAAGTTGACTGCATAAGATTACGATTACAACAGATTTTGAGTCATGTAGTGTAGTGTTAACCGGATCAATTTGATTTTAGTGACAATGGAGATACTAATTCTACAGATTGAATTCAGTTATTCTTTAAATAACTCTTAATTCTTAGACACCCCTTTGGGACGTTTAACCTTACAGCTATCTACTATCAGAAGGCTTGATGTCGTATTAATGATAACTGTATACGTACACAGTATGGCTTATACTGCATGTGATGTGTGGCTTATGAGCTCAATATCATATCATTTGAAGTAATTGAGTACGCACCCTTGCAATGCCTTTCACGAACTGCATTCAGAACATCTTACATACCCTGTGCAGTTTATACAATATCAAGTCGACTCAGTCGGTTTTTTTTTGGTCGCTGGCCTGTGACATATCCGAGCTGTTGTAACGCTACCACTGGAAATATATATTCATTTGGGAAAGAATAAAGAGATATTTTCCTGTATCTACGCTAAGTCGTCTGGCTATATTTGCTTCACAAGAAGGAAAACTTGTACAATTAGGATACGCAAAACAAGTGAAAGTGAGTACATAGCTTCGGCTAGGGACGTCCCTCGGATAGGATGTTAAGTGGAGGTCCCGTGTTTGAGGAGAGTCACACATCGAGCACGTTACTGAAAACCCACCGCACTTTTATATTATCGAAAGGAGTATGGGTCCTTCCCGGTGTGTTCAGTACAAACCTGGTGTGTTAAGCCATGAGGCCGATAGGTACGATTTTGCCACCGGGAGACCTGTTTGAAGATAAGCCAAAAGGTACAACAAGCCAACAAGTAGACTACTTCACTGGACCTTCGATACCGCCGACCCGAATCGGCCGTCCTTACTTTTACATAACCCCGAAAAACTTACTGATAATGAAACTAACTTATGTTATGGCCACATTTATTATTTATCCTATTTTGCCAACTGCGATTACAATAGCTATTCGACCGAGCGATAGAGATAGATACTAGATAAATAGAGACAGATGATAGAGCCTTGAGAGAGAGAGAGAGTGAGAGAACGACCAGAGAGAGAGAGAGAGAGAGAGAGAGAGAGTAAAAAAGATTGGCGTCATGATGTTCATTATTTATCCTATTTTGCCTATTGCGATCACAATTTGACCGAGATATACTCGATAGATAGATAAATAGAGATAGATAGATAGAGAGAGAGGGAGAGATCAGAGCATGAGAGAGAGAAAGAGATCAGAGAGAGAGACAGAGAGAGAGAGAGAGAGAGAGAGATAGAGAGAGAGAGAGAGAGAGAGAGAGAGAGAGAGAGAGAGAGATGATGATGGTGACATCGCTACCAAGACAACTTAGATTACAGACATTGATTGGGAAAACTCAAACCTTTCACAGCTGCTTCGTACAGGATTCCCATCGTCGTCCTCCGTTCACGGGATGGTCATATGTTCAGCTTCTCGGGCTAGTGCGCAGTATAATATATCCTGCTTGATATATTGTGTACATAAATATGTCCATAGCAAACCTTCATCAATGTCAAATCGACTCTCTGTTGCTGTATTCTATTTCCTTCATCGAGGAAGTTTATGTTTTCGGTGCCATTTGTAGGTTTTACATTGAATCCGATCGAATAAGACGGGTAGCTTAGGTGGGCGCTGTGAAGGAGCCTGATGGGATAAGGTAAAGGAAATTCGGCAAAACTAACAACCCACCCTCGTTCTTCTTTGTCATGAGACCGTTCAGTGACCCTTCTGGCGACACTCCTGACTTTTTGCCCATACCTTAACCTTCTAATGGAGTTTCGCCACCGGTCGCTTCGGATAGAGTACTATTCTTAAATAAGTTCAGCTGCAACAGTTGTGTGATCATGAGAAGACTCCATCATTTTAGATGTTCGTCATGCGAATTTCCCTGCGGGCTTATGTTATTCACAGGTAAGTAATGGCATAAATTGTCACATCTTATGGAAAAACTAACTTTAGTATCAAGGCTGGTAGGCCAAGTTAGGTTAATATACCGTTTTTAAACAAATTTCTTGGATTTCTATAGAAAGTTAGTGGAGTGGGCCGCTGAAATGGAAATTCAAGACAAAACAAAAACAGAAATCACATGATAGACCCAAACACTTATTTGTTTATACTTAAGCCACAAGCTACAAAATGAACATGAATATGTAATAGAGTGGTTAATATTTTGAACAATGAATTTTCTACTTTTGAATACGTTGACAAATGAAAAATAGTCTGTAGCAACTACATTGAACTAGAAAGACTTTCTTCAACAGCCAAAATATGTCAAGCATTTTAGGTTTAAAGTTGACTCATATAGTAGAAAGCCGTGTGGTTTCTTTTTCAAATCAGAAAAAAAGGGAATCCGAGAAACAAGAAAACAAATTGATGTTTTCTCCCAGTAATTTGGCACACTGTAAAATGCATTTAATTTCATGTGGTTTTAATTTTGCGGTAGGGAGAAAATGGAGTGTTCGCGGTGGTTTTAAGTTAGTGTATGAGACAATAGTAGACAAGTGGGTAGGAGGGCAAAAAATGTTTGCGGTGGTTTTAAGTCAGCAGCGAAGAGCTTACCGTCAAAACCGCAAACTTAAAACCACCGCAAACATTTCTATATTTTACAGTATGTTTTCACATATAAAAAGGTTACCTTGCCAAGTTTATTGCTAAGGATATAACCCAATTAGTCATTGCCTAAATTGCCTATTGTGGTGGCTCAATATCTTAGAGTTTTTCTTTTCCTCAGCTTATGCGATTTCTCACATTGGAGTGACCCTCATGACCTTCATCCATGCACGAGAGATGGAGAAAGATCCAAGGGAAGGAATTCTCATCAACTGTGTGAGTAAAAGAAGGATAAATAGAAAACAATACATGCATTTATATGTATATAAGGCCATGTTGATTTGATTATATGGATGGCATCCGCGCACGCATCCCCAAGAAAAATGAGTTTTCGACTATACTATAAATCATACAAAGCTGCAGAATGATTTATATAATATAACTTTGCATTTTTTTAAATCTTGTGTATATTTCATACCTTGACTTACTTGAATTATGACTTTATACCAGTATTTTATTTCATACCAGTACTTTGGTAAAATCTATGATTTTTATCACAAGAATTGCACATTGCACTTATAATATCTGCCATAGACAAATCAATGCTTAAATTGTTTTGATAGAGTATACATTATATGGACCTGTTTTAATCCAGGCTGACCCTGGTCACTGTAAAACTCACATGGCTGGCTTTGAAAAACCTCCCAGGACAGCTGTGCAAGCTTAAGGTGAGGGTGACAATCAGTGATTCCTCAGTGACTTAAAAAGAAAGGTAGCGAAATATGCATCTCCAAATTTTCGACGTCTTCTGTACGTCGTATTCACGGAGTGACCTAGTCTCGCGAGAACACGAGGCTAGGCCGAGACTTGTGAAGATCGTCCTGCCTCCCCCGCCTCCTTGCAGAGTAGGGGTAAGTAGGTATTTTGCTACCTTTCTTTTTAAGTCATTGTTTGGGGAATATTCTTGTAACTGTTATTATACGTGACTGATGAATTTCTTGAACCATTTAAAGATTGAAGTGTCTACAGCCATCATGCATCAGTAAAGTAACACCTACAAAGAAAATTCCAGCAGGGTACATAATTCTGCCACCCTGAAAATATGGGTCCAACAGACCTCCAACCCAACGTCCAACAGTATAATGCACTCCAGTATATTGTGCATACATATACCAGGGTGGTTGGGGGGTTGGGTGCTGCACTTTAGAGATCTCTCAAACGCACAGTTTTTCAAAGTGACGGATTAATATGTTACCTAATGGGTTAATATTAATGGAGATTACATCTTCAAGGCCTGATACAATGTCGGTTGACTGTTACTAAATGTTCATAGATAACTAGAAATTGTAGGTACGTAGCTGCTAATGCAAGGGATGTCAATAGTGAATGTTTTGAAGTAGTTGGCATGATCATAGATATGGCTGGCTTATTCTATGTAACAATGCAGACATCATTGCAGCATGTTTGATACACCAGTCATCATATATATACACAGTCAACTATTTGTTAACCTTTAACAAGCTACCAGGGACTTCAGGTGTTCAAATCAGTTCTAATATGGTCTATGGTATGGTATTCTAAAGGTTAAGAATTTTCATGAGGAAAGTTATGTTGATTTGATTTTTTTCTTTGATCTTTACTTTGAAGCAGAATATTTTTTCAGCTCAAGACTCTTATTCTCCTGTATAGACCCTTGTCCGTAGCCTGTACAATATACCATAGGGAGACTCTGATAAACCGGGCCGAGGTTTCCACTTTTGGTGAAGGTGAAATAAGCTGTTAACCAATCAGAGAATTGACTTAAACTAAAGAAAACTTTTCAGCAATTCTCTGATAGGCTGACAGCTGATTAGAGGCCATGCCGACAAAAGTGGAAACCTCAGCCCGGTTTAGCAGAGCCTCCTCAAGGTATTTTGTAAAGGCCGTGGGCGAGGCTCTGTATAGGAGAATGAAGTCTCTTTGGTTTGTTGACAGCTTTTTCGCTTTGTTACATTTCCCATTTGTTCCCAGGTGCTGACACCCCCATATGGCTTGCCCTTCTTCCCACAAACACTTTGGAACCTAACGGACAGTTTATGATGGACAGAAAAATCAAAGAATGGTGACTAATGCTTATGCTTACTTACTTATGTCGAGACCCTCCAGTCATGAGTCGAGATGGCAGCCCAAGTGTTTCGGTCATTCATCACCTGGAGCATGCTATCCACTTCAAGTCTGGTGTCTTTCTTGAGAGTGTCACTCTATAAAGGTTGCTGCGGGTCTTCCTTGGTGAATTTTGGAGTGGCTTAACAGGTATTAGGACCATTTGTGCTAAATCTATCTGAGGAAAATCCCTTGATCCTAACTTAAAAGGTTTTCCAGAAAAACATCTCAGGTGTGGTAAGGATTAGTCTTCAGTTACTGTAAATCTTGAATGGTGGTTTTATTATCGCGGTTTCAAATCATGACAGTCCCAAGACACACTTCCATTGTTTTACAGTAGTACAGGATATTGTTTGAACCATGAACTCAAAACAGCCCAAAAATCTCCTTTTCCCTCCAATCATGGGAGTAGGGAGGTCTATGAAAAAAAAGTTTACAGTACACACTGGCCTTTGAAGAAAATGGCACTAAGATGCAATACTTTGTATCTGAACTTTGAAAAGGCAAGTGTCTTTAAAGAAAAGCTATCAGCATCCACAATATTTTTTTCATAATAGATCAGAACGTAAGTGTAGGATGTATCAACTTGATTATTCCCTCATCTACCATCAAAAGGCTGTTGCTGATTTGTGTCCCTGGCAGGTAGCATAAACCCTGGATTCCTGGCTAGTGTCGTCTAAGGTTATATGTTCAGGCGCAGGTGAAATAAGGTGAAGAACATAAAATATGTTCCGTGTTGCCAGATGCAAAGGAGCCGACATTGAGCTGGGTTATCCTAGCCTGAGGCCTGGATTCCAAGCCTAGCGTTATCCAAGTTCATGTGTGTAGGGAAAGGTGAAATAAGATGAAGAACATAGAATATGTTCCATGTTGCCAGATGCAAAGAAGCCATTGTTGAGCTGGGTTATCCTAGCCTGAGACCTGGATTCAAGCCTAGTGTTATCCAAGTTCATGTGTGTAGGGAAAGGTGAAATAAGGTGAATAACACAAGTGTATCAGTGAAGAATGGATGATCCATGCCATTTGTGGCCACAAGAAATTGTTGAGCTGCATTATTCTACCATACACCATAAAATCCTGGCCTTCAGGCTAGTGTTATCCAAGTTCATGTGTGTGCAATGTAGGTAACGGTGAAATAAGGTGAATAACACAAGTGCATTAGTGAAGAACACGGAGTATGATCCATGCCATCCGTCGCCACAAGAAATTGCTGAGCTGCATTATCCTACCATATACTCTTGAAATCCTCAGGCTTCCAGTCTTAGAGTCATCCAAGTTCAAGCATACAGGTGTAGATGAAGTTAAAAGTGAAGAAAACAGAACGCTTCCTGTCAATGATACTGAAATAGGAGCATTTCTGTTGTTTATCACAAGTGGCTGTCAATACTATATATATATTAGACGTACATGCAACCTTGGCTACCAAGAATATTAAACCATGCTTTTCATTTCCAAACTTCCTAACAACAGGATCGATTTCGACATTGAATGACAGAGATCAAAACATGTTTTGCTGGTTTATTCCAAGTTTATATTTGCTAGGTGTACACAATGCAAGTACATGATATACAAACGTTAAAGCTATATAGCTGTGGTGTTTGAAAAAAAAATGTGATGTACATTTGAAAATATGATAATTTTAGAGCTATAATATAAGTATAAAGCCTTGACATCGAAATATATTTTTTTGTCACAACAGATATGATAAAAGCAATCCTAATAGAAAAAAATGAAATGCATGAAACAAGTCCAAATATGATAATTGATAGATACCGATATGTCGTGGTAATTGATAGTACAATATGTTTGTTATGATAATGAATGGTTAGCATGGGAAAAAATGAGTAAAAACATGTAACAACACATTCTGTGTTGAGAACTTGAGATACTGTGCAACATGCATCAACTTCTTTTTACTGAGAAGTATATGAGCATTGAAAACAGAAAAAGATTTTCTTTGTTTTTTCACTGCTAGACTTTTACATGTACATGTGTAGTAAAAAGAAGTATTATGAGCATTGAAGAAAAAAAAGTAAGTTTTCTTGTTTCTTCACTGCAAGATTTTTACACATAGTAATTCTGTTAGAAAGTTCAGGTGTTACAGCACAAAAACAAATCTCATGTATTGTTGATGTCTGCATGACTTAATGCATGGTGCAATGGTGCATAAACTCTTAAGTTAAGGATTCATTGGTATAATTTAGTCTGAAACACTTCTGGATCATATTCTATTTAGAAAATTGTTAGTCACGCTGCGTAAGGTATTTTTAGCGTGCACAGAGTGATATCTATTTATGAGTGTGCGTTGATTGTCCTGGCATATTCAAGTTTATTCAGCCAAACCAATTTTCTTCTTTTCTATGTAGCAACTAGTATCAGGTAACTTGCAGTTGCCAACTATTTCAACATACATCTGTAAAATGTTTGCATCTTTTATACACAATGGCCACCTCAATGTTGTTAAACATCTTGATATAGACAAAGAAAGATAAGAATTGAGTTGCAAACTCTTTTCTTTGGGGAAAAAAAAAAATGTTGCAAATTTTAGAAATTGGACAATTGTGTTCATGAAAACTGTTAACCACCCCACTGATAAGTCTGCCAAACCAAAGTTGGGTTGAGCAGAAGCAGTAGCTATAGCTATAGGGAATGGGTTAAACAAAAAACCTGCTTGGTACATGTACATGTTACTAACATCATGATAGAGATGACAGAATTTCAACGACAGCAAGCAGCAACATACAAAATTATTATAAAATCGAACATTCTAACACTTATGTAACATCATTATGAATCATAAAATCCTTCCTCAGCAGATATCTATCGTTATGTAATATTTTTTCGTAACTAAGATGTATCAAAATAGTCCTTTGATAATTTGAAAATATATAGCACTGACACAAACACCTGTATGCAGTTATCAAGAGTCTCTTCTGAATCACTTCATGTTCAATGCCATCTTCAATCATAAAATCCCAGAATAGTTGTGCCATGAAGAGTCATAAGGCTTCGTGAGAATAAAATACATTTAAGTCGGCAGAAATCTTTAAAAAAAGAATAAAAGTGTTCGAAGGTCTGAAATGCTCAAATAGATGGTGTCCAAAAATAGCCAGTAGCTTAATGTATTCATTCACCCTTTTCCACTGAATCGGCAATCGTTGAGCTACCAAAAATATATATAACTACTTACCCAAAGGATAATAATCATAATAAAAGAACTTTGCTATTCGATGATAATGATAATATATTTATGATAAAGTGTTTTCTATAGGTTTTGCATGTTAAGATTTGTTGTCTTTAAAATAATACTTTTACATCATGGATCATGTTCAATTTATAAAGTCATATCTTATACACAAAATACAATTTTGGTTGCTCAACAGTTGTCTAACAGTCCCGGAAGCCTATAGCTACCGAGTAAAAGATGTAATAACAAGAACAGAGTGTGGCCAAAGAAGGTGTCTGGTTATAGTCTTATGTTTGCAACATCTGGCTAAAGTTTAAAGCAGCTCCGTCTAACACGTGGACTGTGTATTGCATCAATGTTGGTCAGCTTCGCTGAAAGCTCTGGAAGAAAGTGAAGAAATCTGCAATGAATTTAAGAGCAAAGAACATTCAGCTAGTGTACAAGTCCACTGGTAGTGGTGTGTGTTTAACTATCATACTCTTTCCCCTAAGCACTCAGTGCCAAGCAGAGAAAGCAGTGTGTACCATTTTTAAAGTCTAAATGGCATAACTTGGTCAGCGATCAAACCCACAACCTCTTGCATGCAAAGCAAGGACACTTTTGCATGGGGCACTTACTTGGTCGGTGATCAAAGCAGAGACCTGATGCTTGCAAAGCTTATATCCAGAGAAGTCCTTACCTTTTTAATGGCATAGGGATGCCCCTGTGTGTTCTCATGCTGTGCTCGGATGTTGGTGTCATGCCTGAACCCTGGATCATCCCGCTGTACACGTTCATGGCCACCAGCAGGCAGCACAGCAGGATGGGACCGATCAGAGCTCCCTCCAGCCCAGCGATGTAGATCCCTCCAGCCACAGCCAGGCCGGTCAGGTAAGGATGGCCACCACTGGGGACACAGGGTAGGATATAAGTACAGGCCTGTCAGGTAAGGATGGCCTCCAAGGGGGCCAGGCTAGGATATAAGTACAGGCCTGTCAGGTAAGGATGGCCACCACTGGGGACAGGGTAGGATATAAGTACAGGCCTGTCAGGTAAGGATGGCCACCACTGTAGACACAGGGTAGGATATAAGTACAGGCCTGTCAGGTAAGGATGGCCACCACTGTAGACACAGGGTAGGATATAAGTACAGGCCTGTCAGGTAAGGATGGCCACCACTGTAGACACAGGGTAGGATATAAGTACAGGCCTGTCAGGTAAGGATGGCCACCACTGTAGACACAGGGTAGGATATAAGTACAGGCCTGTCAGGTAAGGATGGCCACCACTGTAGACACAGGGTAGGATATAAGTACAGGCCTGTCAGGTAAGGATGGCCACCACTGGGAACAGGGTAGGATATGAGTACCAGGCTATTAGTAAGAAGGGTATCAGAGTATCTTGTTTTTTCTTTGTTGAAGAAAAATTATCTTCCAGTAATTATCTTCTAGACACCCTTCACTAAGAAAAGAAATAAATTATATGCCCTCATCTTGCAAGGGATTACATAAACATACACGTGTGTTTCCCCCCCCACAACACACTGGGCATTTGGACAGCATGAAAATTGATTGACTTGCAAAGCTATCGGGTAACTGTTAATCCATAGATTCTGAACCCATTAGTTTTATATGCTTTTTTTCTGGTTTCTAGAAGAAAAGAGAAATAAAAAAAATCTCAATCGTCATTTTGATTATATTAAACCACATTTAAACCATTAAAGCCTTAACAAGACCCTAACAAACAGAATGCTATCGATTGATCATCATAGAAGCATGGCAATCAAGTTGAAAAAAAAACTGTACTACCTGATTGTGGCTCAGAAAGATGATAACTGCAGAATCATTATTGATTATCATTCTCAATTAGTTATACACCTCAAAATGATTATACATGTACATTACAATTTTCCCAAAAGAAACAAATGCATATTTCTCACCCTTTGATTTCACTGTAGATGGCTGTGTCCACGAACGACATGGGTATGAGGTGACACACGGCCAGTAGAATGGCCAGGACACTCTTGTCTTGTACCAGCCACAGGTCCAGCACTGCCGGCAGGGCTGCCCAGTACGTACCCACAAACGGAACAGCTGCAAACACTGCTGCCAGGGCTGCAAAGGAATTAATAAACAAACAAACAAGGCATTCAGAGATGGCAGACTTCACCCCACCTTACCTAATATACTGTTTTACAACCTAGTCTTGCAGTAACAAATATCAGCACTGAGGATGTATGGCAATTCTGCATTATGTTTATTGGAAATCACAGAAATACACACACACAGCTGACACACACACACAATGTCATACATACATATAATAAAAACATATAAACACAAAGCAATACTTCATTGTGATCAGAAGAGTCAATAAGGGATTGAAATACTTTTTTATGCATACCTAAACATGAACAGTAGCTAGGCACTTTTTATGGAACTGAAATAACATCCATAGTACCAGTGCACTTTCCATGGTACTGAAACACCATCAGCAGTACCCATGTACTTTTCATGGTACTGAAACACCATCAAAAGCATCTTGGCACTTTTCATGGTACTGAAACACCATCACTGAAACAACATGGCACTTTTCCTGGTACTGAAATGCCATCAGCAGTAACAGTGCACTTTTATGATACTGAAATACGATCAAAAGTATTTTGGCACTTTCCATGGTACTGAAACACCATCAAAAGCATTTTGGCACTTTTCATGGTAGTGAAAAACCATCATTAGAACCATTGCACTTTTCATGGTACTGAAACACCATCAACAGAACCATTGCACTTTCCATGGTCATGAAACACCATCAAAAGCATCTTGACACTTTCCATGGTCCTGAAACACCATCAAAAGCATCTTGGCACATTCCATGGTCCTGAAACACCATCAACAGTACCAGTGCACTTTTCATGGTACTGAAACACCATCAGCAGTAACAGAACTTTTTTATGATACTGGACCGACTAGAAAGTGTCTAAGAATCAATGTTTCCACAAACTATTGCGTTATCAGCAAATACACATCATGGTAGCGTGCATAGTCCAGTGGTTAGCGATCTTGCCTCTGAAACTAGAAGCCCCGGGTTCGGTCCCGGCTGTGTCGCTCACCCGACATGCAAGCTACTGGAAAGGGTCGCAGTCTTTAGGACGGGACGTTAAGCCGTGGTCCACTGTTCATTGTACTTGTCGAAAAGAGCTAGGGGAATTTCCCCGGTACAATGAACCTGTAAATACTGTATATGTATATAGCGTCTTGACCAGTGGAAGATTAGCTCATCTGTTCATTGAGTCCATTTGAACTAAACTGGTTTCCTTTCCTGTCATAGCTTTCCTTACCTGATGGAATGAAAACAATGTTGATCCCAAACACAGTGTGTGTGAGCCAGGTGTAGAGGCCATAGAATACAGCCATCTTCAGGGATGCTCCAAACACACTCCTAGAAACAAAATCAATGAAGGTTAGACATCCAGGTACATATAATATATCATACAAAATCTATCAAACAATTGGATACGATTTGTAACAGAGTCAGACATGTCAGACAGTATCTGCTGTCTTCCCAGTTGACTGATAAAACACAGTGGATGCTGTCTGAAATATTATAATATAAAATAATAATGGTTTTATTCAGCCCTTAAAGGTGTACAGACTTGCAGGGTTCCCTATATTGGGCCCTGAATTACTCAGACATTCACATTAACAAACTTGATATAGACATGTTGAAATCTTCACCTTTCTACTTTAAAAATGATGTCTATTTAAGTTGCGTTGATTAAAAGCTATATACAAGAGCTTTTGAACTCAGCGCATTACATGTAAATAGTACGTGTAAGCACTAAATATCCCACTGGTAAAATAATTGAATAAACAAACACACAAACAAACACGTACCTGATGGCTTCTTCCACTGTCTGCCCCAGTCTGTTGGTGGATCCTCCCTGTCCAGGGCTGGGGAACAGGTTCACGATCCACTCCACCGGTTTGTACTGGTTCTCACTCACACTCAGGAGATAGAATAGGGTTGTCAGGAAAATAACCTAGGAAAAGATCCATACAGTAATTAAAGCAGTGTTTTCCTTCGTTCTGCTAAAACACAATTCATTGCATGGATGTTGGGGCAAAAGAAAATAATCTGAAGGAGGAAAATAATCTAAGGGACTATCAAAATGGCCAAAATGGCCAGGTGGTCATTAAACAAAGGTGGAGACTAGTACAGGTTTGGCTATAAAACTAGCACAACATTGGCAGGTGAGAAAGTTGTTCTTTGTACCAAAAGTACACTGTACAGTTGATTAATTGACAGCATTGATGCTAAATTGTCAAGGGATCTAGACTGAGGTAGTGTCAATGTCCAAAATGCCAGACCTATCAAGCATCAATGCAGCACTAATACAGCCTTGCACACCATTTTCATAGGGGTGCTTTTTTGCTGCTTTTGAAGACTTGTACAGTACTTTAATAGTCTTAGACACAGAGTTGTATACAACACAAGGCAAGTCTGGAATTTTATAGCCAAAGGTCAGTATATAGAGTACTTCTTCCATTCTTACATGACTGTACTATAGTAATTGTTGTATGTTGTCAGCCAAACCAATAGATAAATATAATAAACAAATAAATTTAAAGTAAACTCACAGTGGAGAGAACAAAGTTGAGAATGGCAGTCCCGCTGAAGAACACAATAGATATGGTGGCTGTCACCATACTCAGGGCCAGGTTGATATTTCCCTTCAGGACAGCCCAGATGGATTCAAGAACCTGGAACAATTTAAGAACCATGATTAGAATCATTTATAATGAAGATTGACTGCAGGGCTCAAAAACATCCCCTTCCCTGTTGTATGCAAATTTGCAAGGTGTCATTAGTTTTACCGGCAAGGTGGAAAAAATATGCTGCTGTTATATGGCATAGTAAAAATATGCCAGTTATATGGCACTGTTAAATGGCATTATTCTTAAAAATGTACTTCATAGGGTGTTAATTAGAGTCTACTATTATCTAATGCGTAAAAGAATAACCAAACCTTGTGTTTTTATGGCACATTACAAAAAGAATTACGATACACTGCAAGTTGCCATAATTCAGGCTATAGTATGCTACTGTTTATGATAAGTAAATTATTATTCAGGCTCTACTTTTTTATGCTTAAAGCGCCACCTAGGAAAAGGTAAGCAAACTACAAGAGAACAACTGATAAGAATCGTCATATGACAATACTTACGGACATGAGTGTGCTCATGTTCTCCTGCACGAATGAGGTGACCTCGGACAGACCCAGATGACTGACACCATGCCAGACGCTCATCATATTACTAGTCATGTTCCCATGTTTGGACAGTTTACTGGACACAACTGTAGTATTCTGGGGAAATGGTAGGGAGCAACATGGTAACACATTCTAAGGTAACAGTAAACACCTTTGTCACACATAGCTGACCATGGCTTTGGATATGTTTCAGACAATGGTTGGGAGTCAGTTGCGAGCAAGGTCATCTGTTTACGGTAGCGTGCGTAGTCCAGTGGTTAGCAATCTTGCCTCTGGAACTAGAAGCCCTGGGTCCGATCCCGGCTGTGTCGCTCACCCGACATGCACATTACCGGAAAAGGTCCCAGTGCTTAGGACGGGATGTTAAGCCGTGGTCCACTGTTCATTGTGCTTGTCGAAAAGAGCTAGGGAAATTTCCCCAATGAACCTGTAAATACTGTATTTAGCATCTGTCTTCCTGTCACGACCAGTGGAAGATGAGCTCATCTGTTCAATGAGCTCATTTGAGCTAAACTGGTTCGAGATCACTTTCCTTTTTTTTCCTTTCCTGTTGCTGGGAGTTGGTCAGCGAAGTTGCCAACTTGTCTCTAAAAGTTGATGCTGTAGCCAACTATATAAAGTTTAGAAAAAAAAAATCAAAATTGGGAAAGTTATATTCCGGAGTGCTTGCATACGATCAAAATTATCTACATTCAACAGTGCATCAACAGTCAGAAATCATGTGCTCAGCTCCAAGTTTGGGTGCACAAACAAATGTATGTACTTTAACAGTAACTGTTACTGTAACTTAGAGGAAAGATTCCGCTTACTTTGGCCAGCCAGGTATGATACAGCCGGTCCCAGATCTCCAGAACTTGTTTCTTGATCAACTTTTTGTCCACTGGCTGCCCAGAGAGGCCATCATTGATCTGACAAGGAGGAAGAACAATTCAATCATTGTTTATAGATTGCCACCAGTGTACTGCAACCTAAATGGATTTTCACAGCTGAAATTACACTACTTTATAGATCTCCAATGACCTGTATGCATATAATGTAGTTTCCTAGTTAACTTTTCATTTATAATCAAATAGTATATTACTGTAATATACATGATTGTGCATAAACAAAACATCTAGCCACATCTTATAAAATCTAAATGAATATGCGTCTTACTAGAGTGAAATACTACATAATGTACAAAAAGTGGTACAACCTTATCTACTATACATGATTTATTTTACATAAAGAAGTCAACTGTTACCAGTATCTTATGTAGGGGTAGTTTGCTAAATAACAATTGTTGAATAACAATAGGTACTATTATAATAGTACAATATAAGGTTATAGAATGTACCACTAGATTGATATCTAACCTTGGCTTCTATCCACTCTCTCCCATAGACGTATGCATTGTCCATCATAGAGTCCATGGTAGTCTGTATTCCTCCACTGTCTGACAACCATCTGTACATTGTAAAAGCATCAGGAATTCTGAATACATGTATATGTCCAAACAACTATACCTTCCACCCATCTCTACTGTATTGTAGCATTTTTCTCTGGACATGTTTCACATCACAAGGAACCAGCAGGAAAATTTCTCCTGCGGACTCCTGATTTTGTGTTTGTTTGAACCTTTGTTTATTCATGATAAGCTCAAATCGGCACGCAGACCGCTTTTCATTGAGGTCATGAGGGAAGAGGTAAGGGTCAGATACAATATAGCAGAGATACACAGTCATTTGAGTCCTAAAAACTCTATCAACATATATCATTACATATTTATGGTACAACAATATACAATTGCTACAACATACAACATATAGTAGGGCGAAAGCTGGTTCATGGTCCGTGTCCATTCGTTTTGTTCATGATGTCTCTGATGCTACAAGGTCATCAGATTCTGTACCTGACTTTAAAGAAACTGGGTGAAACTGAAACATTTTTCTGTAGAAAGGACCTGAAAGATACACTGTATGATGAGATGTACTAGAAGCTGGACTTTGTTTTTGCTCCAGCTCTATAAAGATATCTGATAGATAAATACATTTCTATCAAGTTCTATCGTCACACGGTTTTATAGCGGGGTGATTTGGAAATCCTACATAACTTTCTTAAAGTTATCTTTTATAATTAAGAGCATTCTGAAGTTATGGCAGAAGTGGTACAAAATCATAACCTTTGGAGGGAAAGTTTGCCAACAAATTTACCAATGAAACAAAGTTGCGGGAAGATCTAAGATCCAAAGTCTGGTAAAACTATGAAATTCCATGGCCACCTATTCATAATCTAAAATACAAATTAAACACTTACTCATTGATATCCGGGTGTAAAGTCTCGTTTAACACATTACTGGTCACATTCACCAGATGTACACTCTCTTGGTGGACCTGTAGAAAGACACACAATACATGTAGATTATCTTCATCAGAAAACTGTACATTACAATTTCTAGATTCAGTAATTATAAAGGCCCACAATTGGCCCGAGTACAATGTAGACAGTACATTCTAGACTGGGTTGTGGGACAGAATAGGCATGCAATGTCTTGTCTATTCTAAGACTATTTACCCACACTTTCTAAGAAAGTTGCATTTCCTATCTTTGGATAAGTTGATATAACATGGTAATATAAGACCTTATCCTACTCACCTGGATGGCGAGTAGTATTGTGAGGAGCGTTGTACCAACCAACAGAAGGAGGATGACAAAAGTGCTGGTCAGAGCATTGAGTGACTTCTCCAGCATGTTGGAAATCTGTAGCAGGAAATATTGTCATACTTTCAGCAATACTGTTTTAATATTGATTTAACATGGAAAATTTCAGAGTTGAATAAATATCAAATTTAGACTATCACAGAATAAAATCAGCATTAGATCAGTATTATTGCAGCTTCTATAAGGACCTTTAACAATGTTTAACTGGGTTGTATGACTTATTCTAATGCCGGTCATTTAGTTAAACTTATTATAAGAATCTTGTAAGAATTTTGCTTAACTTCATTTATGTATTTGTATTTGTCCCTATGATTGTACATACAGATCCTTGAGAAAAGCTATGCTGCCTGAGAGTCTGTGTAGTGTACTGTAACACCTGCCAGTAAATAGAATAAAATAAAACAACTTATTACAGCTACAGTGGCAGTACTGTACTGGCATTTCAGTACTGTATTTTTGCTAGCAAGACTAATAAAGTCTGACCTTTTTGTCTCCCTGGAGGAAGAGTTTCCAGAGCCCCCTGATAGGTCTTGGTGCCAGTGCCTCCTGTCGAGCTGACAGCCACTCCTTAGCTGTCTGCCTGTGGTGCTGCAGTTTGGTCTGGAACACCTCCCACATGCTGACTTGGACAGCTAACTTTTTGATCAGCAACACTGGAATGTGAATAGAAACAACTGTAAAACAACCAATTTTCCTACAAAATATAGTACTGCAAACCTTGAAATATTTGTATTACAGGCAGTCAAACCTGTCCCTGGCTGATGTCCTTGGTGCTGAAACAGGGTCCCTATAACAACTAAAAAAAAGCAAAT
Organism: Branchiostoma lanceolatum; assembly: GCA_035149815.1. Taxonomy (NCBI): domain Eukaryota; kingdom Metazoa; phylum Chordata; class Leptocardii; order Amphioxiformes; family Branchiostomatidae; genus Branchiostoma; species Branchiostoma lanceolatum. Next base: position 13,651,879 of record CM068877.1, on the reverse strand, counting down.
ACTGTAAATGCATTTAAGTTTGTGTGGTTCTTATTTCGCACTAAGGAGGAAATGGAGTGTTCGCGGTGGTTTTGAGTTCGCGCCAGTGCTATAGTTCCATAATGCCACAGTATAGGACAAAATGTTTGCGGTGGTTTTAAGTTCGTGGTAAAATGGTCGCCGCGAAAACCGCAAACATAAAGCCACCGCAAACATTTCTGCATACACCGTAACAACATCATACATCCAATGATTGTAAAAACCCATTCTCATCCCATTCTACATACTCTTGTATTAGGTAGATTAGCCATATGGAACTGTAGTTATGTAACAGTAGATGCCATACTTTGTACAACTGTTGTGCAATAAAGTAATGTATGAACCACTTAACTATAACTCACCATTCAGTGGTATGGGCAGTAGCTCCAGAATCCAGAGTTGCACCACCACGATGGCATTCACCAGCCACAGATACACTTCTTACTAATAACAATAACATCAACTATATACCGCTGAACTATATTATTCACCAAGGAGGTTTAAACTCACCACTCAGTGGTATGGGCAGCAACTCCAGAATCCAGAGGTGCATCCACAGTCTAACCACCACGATGGCATACACAAGCCACAGGATACACTTGTTACTGAACGGCATCTGCTTGGATTTCTTCCTGGCTAGCGTGGACTCCAGGGAGGACTTGCTCTGACGTTTGGGCGTGTCCGGGAAAGACGACGGGCGGATGTTTTCAGCGGGAGGCGGCTGTTTCTGAGGCGAGCCTTCGCCGTCGCTCTGGTCAAACATGGTGGTGCTTACAAGGTTTCCTGTCAACAAAGCAAAGACTCATAATCTTCAACCTTCAGAAAGGAAAAAGAAACATATTCCAAACTATGAAATGTAATTACAGTTTGAATACTACATCCAATTCATACGATAGCATCTTTATATAGATTATGATTCTGCAGAATCGGCACCAAGGAACAGCATTAGGATAAGGAGAATGATTTCAATGTTGTTATAAATCATAATGTGTGAAGTATGAAAAGATGCAAGACATTCTATGCTGTACATACAGAAAAACCTATTTATATGTGTGTGTGGCATAGTGACCATTTAATATGACCATAAATGGGAATGCAAATATGCAGGTGGTCACTAGGCTTGTTAATTCTTGAGACAATGGTGAAATCAAAGGGAACATGGAAACAATTTCCAGGTGGTCCTTAAGTAAAGGTGGTCACTTGTACAGGTTTGACTGTAATTCAGAGGGTTTTTTATGTTAAGTTCTTAATGATATGAAAGGCATTTGAAATTTTTTACACACATGAAGTCTGAAAATAACGCAGAATCTCCAAGAAAAATCAAGTCACACAAACATCTTACTTTGGGAGACAATAACTAAAAAAAGTATATCAGATATTCACACAGACTAATGATATCAATATGAAAGAAGAAATCAGTGAAAAGAGGAAAAAATAACAAATGAAAATAACACCATACCAGGCAGACCATACAGGTCAAAGGTGTGGCTATATGGAGAGAGTTGAGTGACAGGGGTGCAGGGATACGAGCGTGACAAGCCCAGACCGACATAGGTGTGCTTGGGCCTTTTCACTGCCAAGAGTTGTGTGAAGAAATAGTGCACAGAAGAGAAAGAAAGAAGAACAGAAAAACAGACAAAACAAAGAAGGCAAAGGAAGACAATCTTGTAGCTAATAACATAATATAAGAGAGGGAGAAGTGAGCTTTAACTATATGTCTATCTATGAAAAACATAGCGATGTATGCCATTGTATGGTAGATTATAATTTAACGTCAAGTGTCTCATGTCTAAAAAGTATTTTCAAATGGACAGAAATTACCTTCCCCGAGAAATAAATAAAATACATCATGATGATAACACACCCTGGTTATATGAGGATGAAGGATGAACCTGCGATCTCGATGCAGGCAACACTAAGTCGATCTTTGCTAGTAACAGGACGATATATGGCCCAGTGTTACTCATTTGGAAAAGAATACTTCATGCAAGTCAATCGTCATGTATTTCTTAAAACATTCTGAAAGTAATGAAAAAATTAACAAGTAACCAAAGGATGTACATGTAGCATCTAATGGTAAGAAGTTGCGCAAAAGTGATTCACCACAATGTTTCCTTCGACATTGCAGCTGCTGTAATGTCGAGCGAATGCAGAAAATATCAAAATCTACTGGGAACCCTAAGACCGGTGTTATCAAGTCTTGGAATACCTTTACATCTGAGGTGTGCATACCTTGGGGATTACTGATGCTGCATTAGTAGATCTCTTTAGATTCACTGTTTTTTTTCATGTGGTGGTCTTAGGGTACCCAGCAGGATAATGAGGGTTGACACAATAGACACTATACTTCAACTACACGCCAAAAAAAGTTACTGGAGCAATTGGATAAAATTCTAAGACAGTCAGACATTTCAGACAGCATCCGCTATCTTTCGTCAGTGACTAATGGAAGAACTGGAGAATTAGGTTTGTACCAAAACTCTGAATTGAAATGTTAATGAGGTGAAGACAATTTAGGATGGGTCAATAGAAGACTAAGTCAAGACGAGTCATTAGTGACTGACGAGAGATAGCGTATGCTGTCTGAAACGTCTGTTTCAAAATCATATCCAGTTGTGTTTTTGGCGTATCTTACTACATGTACCTGGATGTCTAACCTTCATCAACGTCTACTTCAAACAAGTTACAATGAACGTATACATGGGCAGTATCTGGCCACATGACATCATTAACATACCAAGAATATCAGCTGTCCCTCCTGCCCTCAGTTCAGCCACAAACCCAACCACCATGATGGTCACCACGGCAACAAACAGGGGCACCCGGAAGGGCCCGGCAACGGTTGCTAGGTGGAGCAGCAGCACTGCCCACACCGGGATGGAGAGCACTTTGAGGGCCGTGCTTGTTCCCGGTTTCCACCAGAACACAACGGCCACAAGATACGCGATGACTGTAGTCCACACCTACAGGAATAAAGTTGTAACTAATATCACACAGAGTAACATAAATCATAATCAACAATGAGACCATAACAAATTCAAACCTATTTCACTGATTCAGAATTGTAACTTAATATACTTAAAAAGTAACTCAGTCAGTGCATGGTTCTAAAATGCACATTGTAGATAATATGCTTTACATAATGACAATAATGTATCATTGTATGAATGATGTTGAACAACTTAGTATGAGTCAATTGAAAGTAATCAGTGTCAATATTTTGTCCGCAGTGTTATTTAGTTTGCGGGTGAAACAAGGTGGTAGGTGGGCAGATAACGGAACAAGCATTTTCCTGAGCACTGGTTATAAATTTGACGTTAAGAGGTTACGGCATAAACCACAAACATTAAACCACTGCAAAGTTAATAAAACCGCAAACATAAATGCATTTACTTATTACTGTAAGTATATATATATATATATATAATGATATATATATATATATAAGCAGTAGCAAACTCACCCAGACAGCACTGAAGTATCCCAACATGTGGTAGACTGCATGTATCGACCCCTGCACAGCATACAGCATCTTCTCCAGCGGGCCAAAATAATACACAAAGTACACGGCCGGCATCCCAAAGGCAACCCCAAGGATAAGCTTCCATTTCCGTGAAGCGAGGCCCCCTAGCACATTAGCCGAGTAGTTCACTGCAGTGAGTGGCAAGATGGCCACCCCCACAGCTAGTGGTGTGTCCGAGTCACTCAAACTCTGCAGCCAACCCTGGACAAAGTTGGTGATTTGGTACTTGAACGGATACAGGAATGTGCCGCACAATACGGCCCATAGAAGTGGTCGTAGGAAGGCTTCAAGGACGAAATACACGGCGACGGCAGCCCCTATTGCGAAGAGTATGAAGAGGTTTGCAGCGGTGTTGTAGAACGCCTGTTTGAGGGGCTTCTCGTGCCCCTGGGGGAAGAAGTGCAGCATACTGTGGAGGGGGGACCCCACACTCGAGGGGCCGGGGAGTCCAGACGAGGATTCTGTAAGAAATGTTTACTGAAAATTAGCAAAAGTGTACTGTGAATTCATTTATTTTCACAGTGGAAGGGAAAAGGAGGTGTTCTCTGTGTTTCAACTTAAATTTGCCATTCAAACACTGCTGTAGTAAGGAGTATAATACATTGGAAACATAAATTCCTGGTGTCGCGGGTCTCCGCAAAAATAAAACCATGGCAAACATTTCAAGATTCACTGTAATCAACACAGTAAAGACTTTAAACTGTGTTTTGACTGTCCTACTGCAGTATTTTAAGATTGAGATCACTCAAATGTTCCTTACTCATGTACCTCTGTGATCTTACACTTTTACATACATGTGATGTGAGCAAAATGTCAATTGAAGGTGTGTAATACGTACCAAATTGAATGCTTTTAGCTATATCGCATATTACTGTAATCTCCAAGCAGATGAAGAAAGGCAAAATCTATTTTTGTAGATTTAGGGCCCAATGCTCCAGGAACTGGGAGCTTGAGAAAGTCATGATTTTCCCTTTCTATATCTGCTTGGAGATTGATATCATTGGTCAATTTTGATTAGATTATGGACATCATCCAGAATACAGGCACAGGCATGCAAATTGGTACGTAAAGAATTAATTTAATAGCCTTACCACTTCTTGTCGAGGTTGATGACATCGCATCAGGTTTCTGCTTCCACCATTAAGCATGAGAATCCCAGCCCACTGACATCAGCTCATATAGCTCCGCAGATCATGCTTCATCTGAACAATAAACACAAAAAAACAACTTCTCCTAAATTCAAAATATTTCCTTAGCACCATAAACATGGGAAAAACAAGGCAGAGATGGGAAAAACATGGCAGAGATGGCAGACTTCACCCCTTACCCATCTTGCTTTGTAATCCATCCAGTCCCAGACTGATAGGAATACTAGTATTGATCTATAGCAGCTCTGAGGCAATGCTGCATTTAAAGTAGGAATCACCGGAACACACACAGAAAGACACACACACACGCAGAAAAGCCAAAAACAAATTTAAGACTTCCCTCCCTTGGAGTAAAATGTCAATAATGCATGAAATGTTTAGCACGACTTACAAAGCTTAGGTATCACACCTGCAGTTTTTGCATCATCTCTGTATAGCTAAAACCCTTAGTGTGCCTCAAGCAAGACATCATCTATGACTGCATTGTGAAGTCTCCTATAAAATGGATTTTGGAAGCATGCCAGCTATTGGTCATCAGCTTTGAGTAGGTGAAATGCATTTAACAGCAATATGCACAGAATGTTTGGTATATTGCCAAAACTGTGAAGTGTAGTGTGGTGTTACTAGTGTATAATTGATAAGTCCATCACATGAGACTTTTTGTAAGATATATCACAATTGTTGGTTGGGAACCATTGAATGTAACGTTAGATTGAAAGGAACAACCCTGAGAACAAGACATTAAATTCTGTCTGTTTTCCACTCACTCTAGTAAAAGTGGAACGGTTGTTATATAAAAGATGATGCAATACATTGTACCTTGTACAACTGTTGTGGCAGCAAGTTGTGCTAAAACTAATTGTTTGATAAGCCTTCTAGCTACTAACTAGCTAGTACATGATTTTGATTTGATAAAATAATTTTGACGATGATGAAATTATAAGATATTTTGCATTGGCAGGATTATATTACATGGTGACTGGCGATACTGATATCCTAGTGTTTTAGGTGGATGTAGTTGATAGCAAATATTTTAGATATAACATCTTAACCTGTAAAAATATTTACTCTTTACATGACATCCTTTATGGCAATAACTTTAAAAATATGCAACAAAAATAGTTTCTTGCCTTGTATGCACTCTTACCTGTATCCATACTGATAGGAATACACCCAATGAAAATTGTAACAAATGGATAGAATTTCAAAGAATTATTATCATAATATTAAGACATGGAAAAAGAACAGAGATAGATTCAAAAGTTTGACAATAATATATTACAAATTAGCTGTCGTAAAAATGTTTCTATTGTGGTATTAGCAAAATGTCATTTCAGACAATGTATTCTAAAGAATACTTTGAAGGTTAGTTCATGCATAGTAGGTAATAAAAGATTAATGTTAAAATCAATCAGCTCTGCCACGCCCAATGGCTAACATAACGTCATCATACAGATTCTATCACTAGTACGTATATACAGTAGGAGGAAACAACACTTGGATGTTGGAAATTATCATATAACGTAACATATACTCATCTTTTAATCGTCATGATATGTAATAAACAATGTAAAATAATTTCAGTACGTAACAATATGTTTTCGGTATGTTTTGACATGTAAAAACCTACATTATGGGGATTTAAACAGGCCAGATTCTGACGCAGTGCAGCATGACGTAATCCAGGAACATCTGGCTTTTCCCACTAAATTTCACGTCTACGTAACGAAGCCTTGCGAAGGCTGATATTTACCCAATATGGAACGTTACGCCCCCCTCCCCCCACCAAATATAATCGACTGCTGAAACTAGGCCACACGTAAAACCTCTATATGAACGTTACTACGTTTTCTACCAGAGATAGAGTATTAGAGCACGTACCTCAAGTAAAGATGTCGCCTGTCAATGTTTTAAACGGTCCCAGCAACGTGAAATATTTCGTCATGGATGCGAAAACACAACACAGAATGGATGTCGTCGAAACTTGGTCAGGGTTAAAGGTCATGTCGAATCGCCTGATTACCCAATACGTCTGTCTGTCTATATATGTCTGTGTACACTATAAACTATTAAATAAAACCATATCAAATTTGCATTGTGATGGCCAAATTTATTGTGTTATCTACGTCACCAAGACAAATATTCAGTTTCATCTTTATACGTATAACGATATTTATCATTGTACATTATAGATATGGCCTCCTTCGGTCAATATTGACCATAGTATTATCCTAATTCACATCAGCCCTACAGCCGATGATCGACTATGGCTAAACAGTCCTATTGTAGAATGTAGGTGTCTCTGTCACATAGGCGACATCTTTAAACTCAGTTCTATTGCAAATTTGCCTTTGTACATAAGGTACACATAAAGATACACAAATTTAATTTCTTGGTAATCCCGTGGTTGATGTCACGGCCCCAAGGCGCCTGTTAGGGGAAGTGATGCTGTCGTTAATGGCGGATCGGCATTCCATTCATACCATTTCCCTTTTCTGGTTTGTCCATGATCGCCATAGTGCTGTCCCAAACCTCCCTGGTAGGTTACGGCGCTAGCACAGATCACTCTGTGTTGGACAGGCTTGTGTGAGGTGTCAATGGACGGCTTTCTGTGCCATACGGTTTTTATTTGCATGGAACGGAAATCCATCGCAGTATTCATTACAAGCCTGATACTAGTATTCTAATTTTGTGTAACTTTTTTCATCTTTGTGTCTCACGGACACACAGACACACACATACACACACACACACACACACACACACACACACACACACACACACACACACACACACGCACACACAGACACACCACGCGTGCACGACACACACACATATACACAACACGGAATAATTAACAAGGTACAAAGTATTTATTCTGTAAGATATGCAAATATAATATTCTCTCAGCATCATGCTTCATTTATATCTATTTATCTTCATGCGTATAGCATGGCCATTGATAGAGCAGCGTAAGGACATTCATGGCACTTCATTAAAAATCGTAGCATATATATTTACAAAATAAAGCAAAATATTAGATATTTTCGGCACGATAGCTTTGATATTTACAACAAACCTATGCCTGACAGGTCCTGTTTTTTTACATTTTCAAACACAATAGAATATGATATGAATGCTAAGCTAGCAGCACATGAAAGGCGCTCTAAACAATTATGCCTTTAGCTTGATATTTCAGCCACATGTGTTCAGCGTCCAGTTGCCTCAGGGGCATTCACTTACTCTGAAAAACAAAATAAACAACCAAATTAGTAAACACATCAACAGAGACTGGGGGCACCATAGACTTTCTGCAACCATAACGTGACGTCACAGAAACAATGGATTGCTCATTCCTTGACAAAGGCTGGGTTACGGAGTTGATAAGTCGAAAATTTGGGTGTGGTCTGATTTTTTTGGTGTAATGGAAATTGCAGTTCAACTTTAATCCAGAATATGTTTTATTTCCAACTACAATTACAGCCTGATTTAATCGCGTTTATCGCGGCCCACCCAACTTTGGCCTGCCCCTAGGGGGAGGGGCTGTTAAAGGTTGTGTTACACAGACAACATGAATTGCATGACTGAGAGTATACTGTATCGGTTACCTGGCATCTTCCAGCACTCTTCCGTCCTGAGCCCGTGAAATAGCGGTTTGAGAAGACTGTGTCTGGCCACGTGCGCCACCTCGTCCCACGCGTTACTCGTCTCACACAGGTTATTGGTGGGGTTGGCAGGGTCCAGCACGACAGGCCTGAATAAGGAAGAACAAGCAAAGTAGTATTTGTCAACAAGCTAAGCAACATAACATTATCATACCTTGTACTGAAAGTGTTACTATAATGATAACCATCTGTATCCGAATCTATATAGCCGGTATAACCGCCCTTCGGCGTAACACATCATCAATGCAAAAAAAAGCCAGACAACATAATTTTGCTGTATAGCATCCAATATAAGCATAATAATACCATAAAAAAGGACCCACTATAGCTGTATATGGTCCTTTTCATTAGACACGCAATGCAATTTTCATATATTTAGTTTTTTCTAGATGCTTTAATTGCTGTAACAAAATGATTGTAGTAAATCAAACTGTTGGTAGGACTGCCATACGTCCTTTTTGCACAGCTAACGTTACAGCCAAATCAACAAAAACGCATTCACGTTCCCCAAAACCACAGTAATGTTGGACCGTGCTCTCCTTGTCGCAACGCCATCATGCGGGAAGCAGTTGGCGCATTGGGGAATCAACTGACTGTGGTTGAGTGAAACAGAACATAACGTGTACATGACTTACCAACAGGATGAAGCTATAGCTATCAGTCACCCACCTTGGTCTTTTCATAATCTTCTGAACGACGGGCCAGGACCGCTCGTAGTTGTCGAACCAGGCGATGCAGATCTCACGATAACTGACGAGCTGTTGCAGCACCGCTCGGAAAGCCTGCGCCATGGAGAAGTTGATGGGATGCCCTGCCCGGTCCCACACGTGGATCGTGATCAGCTCCAGCGTGTAGGAAGACGGCAGTCTCCTGTTGCTGAAAATGTGAACAAGCAGGGTCATTTTAGAGGCGGTGTGTCAGTATGCTGCACTTTTAAAGACCTCCCCAGAGCTGTGGAGGATAGAGAGAGGTGGAGACGTTGGAACGTCGGGGGACTAGAACACTTGTATTGGGTGTGTACACATTTTATTCGTCGATTTACCACTCTGATGAAACGATTCACGGGGGTATCTTACCTGTTGTCCGCCGACGGTGGCGCGAATGACGTGAGTTTCCAGTGCTTGACCAGGCGGATCAGGTCCTTCACACACGCCGGCCGGACCTTCACGAACTGGACCTGAAGCTGCATCAGCGACACGGAGAAGTGCTGCCGGTCGGGCGGGTCTTTGGTGCCTTCTATCTGCCTGTACAGTATTCTTCTGGTCTCTGTCAAAAATAAATGATGTCAAGAAAGTTAGGCTCACTCGAGCTTTATATATTGGCAATACATTTACGCAGGTGTACCGCAAGGATTCATTCTGGGGCCCTTTCATTTTCCCTCTTCTTAATTTTGTCTTAACGACCCAGTGGACGGTTTGTAATTCCAAGCTTTTTATTCGATGATTTGGCAACACTTTAGCTTTATTGATACATGCATCAGCAATTGAATACGCAGGTGTACCTCAGGGTTTAATTTTTGGGCCCTTTTCTTTTCCCTCTTCTTCATCTGTATTAACGACACAGTGGACGGTTTGTCAACCCAAGCTTTTTTCGCTGATGATAGCTAAAATGTATTTATCAATGTCCCGAGAGATACGTAGGTATTTATCATCGTGTCGGGACAGTTTTCATTTTGCTTAATAAGTGTCGTGCGATCACAGTCCTACCTTTGGAAGGACTCGGTCCCAGCGTGTCGAAACTCGGCATGACGTCCACCAGGTGCATGTGTCTGCTCTTGTAACACTTGAACTGGAATCGGATGGCGAACGGCGTGCTGTTCTCCATCAGGATCTGGTTAGCCATGTCAGACTTCTTCAGACTAACCTGTTGGAACGGTTGATGATTAAATGTCAAATGTACATACCTCACTGGATTAAAACGTTGGAATATCAAATAGAATTATACCTATCAGTGCCGCATTGTAACTTGACCAATAAGTTATCATGTTGCCTCAGGAGCATGCTTCTCACCTTCTCACCTTCTCACTCTGACGCCTTTAGGCCAATGGCCTAAGTTGTAAGCCTCATGGTGAAATAAGCACAGGGAACTATCTTAGAATTATCATCATTGTAGTGAGACTAATTCAAAATTTCCCCAGATATGGGCCAATTTAACACCCGATCGTGTATTGGTTGAAGGGGTTATTAGGAGGGGGATACCAGCTCAGTCGACGTATGGGACAGCATTCTTCTTGCTATAGGGCCACTTAGTGGCGAGGGGTAGTTCCCTTTCATCATTACCAAGATGAAGGTATTAGCAGAAGGTAGCCTGGTATCAAAATCTATTGTAGCTGTTGAATCTTTGTCATTTTACGCAATACGACGAAGAGACTTGGCAGTTGTGATAGGTTTGGATACCAGGCTAATAAGCGGAAGGACTACCAAAACTTTGGCCGGTAATCGTCTTCTATCGTGTGTACCGATTCGCACTTACAGATAGGATTGTGATTTTACCTGTATATTGTGCAAGACGTTTCGCGCGTCCTTTTGATGTTCCCTGAGACTCGCGATCTGGTCGTGTAAACTGGACTCCTTGACAAACAGGACGAAGTCGACATCACATCTGCTGGCCAAATCCGTGCCTTTGATATACGAGCCGCCCTGTGAGTGATAAAAAACAATGGTATTAAACAAATCATATACATAAGAGAAGTCTAATTCCTACAATCTGAGTTGAAATCATGCAACATAGTCTGGCAAAACCAAGGGTACACCTTTCCATTGTGACGTAAAATTACAGGGCGCTTGTGTGAACAAGTAATGAGGAATTAGAGACTTGATCACAGTTGTATTGTATGACTTTTAGTTCAAGTTCAAATCATTTCCACAACAGACAATGTATGTCTCATTCACGTTTCCTTAGCCCTTGGCCACACAGCAGTGTAAGCACAGATAATACTAACTGCAGACGGCTTGCACACTGCTATAGCAATGTGTGAGTCATACAAAATGGAGGGGGTAAATGCGAATGAAAGGTTTTCAAAAATATACAACTTTCATGTATCTTTTTATATCTGCAATTTTAGGTACAGTTTGCATTTTCTGTCAAAGCATGAGGACAACGCTGTATAACAACACCCTTGCTATAATTGGCTCGTGCATCTTTTAAGCAAAGTTGGAAATGTAACAGCAAATTTCATTGGCTGAGCTCTTGAGACATGATACGTGTCATAAAAACAAGGAACGCAAGGGGGACGTGATGCATTGTGGATATATTCAAATTTCAATATGGCGGATTGCAAGACAGGTAAGTAGTTGTTACAATATTTCGGTCGGCTGAAAACGTTTGAATACACAATAGAACACATGAGTTATAACACTTCAACAAGTAAGCTAGAAAGAGTTTTGGGTTTGTTCATGTATGATCTAAATGGATGGAAATGGATTGTATATGACCTTTTATAACTTATCATTATAGATAGTTGTATCATACCATTGAAAACTACTGGATTCAAAATATTCTAGTTTTGTAATAATGTAAGCGCTGAGTACTATTAATAGGAGAGAAGCAGGGTGAATTCTGCCAAGTTCGTCGAGGAATAAGCTCTCTCATACTTCCGAGTGCGTATGCGAAGAAATTGTGTGTAATATGCCGCTGACCCGTCTGGGCATTGTTCAAATCTAGACAATGGTTGAAACAAGAACTGTTTACTATTACAAGTCAGAGGCTTTCACAATTGACATATTACCCACAGCATGCAAAGCGAGTTTGACTCATGGGACAACAGATGTTGCAGTACTTGTATTACCTTGACGATTCTGTGAACTGGAAACGGGAGTTTATGTTTCAGGAAGTGGAAGAGTTTGTCCAGCTCCTGCTGACACCCCATGTCTCCGTCGAACGGCAGCTGGAGAGATGACCGGACGTACTCGGACAGTCCAGACGGCCGGACGTTGTCCAGGAAGTTGTCGTTGGTCATCCGTAAAGCCAGAGCTCCTGAAATGAAGGTAAAAAATGATGAAAATTGAATATTTTGATTGACAAAGTTTTACAATTTTAATCAAACATCGTCTGAACACATTAAAAGAACATCAACTAGACGCTGGTGGGAAATGAGTTTGAGCAAAACAAACAAACAAACGAACACACACACACACACACACACACACACACACACACACACACACACTCAAAAGTTCAAAACACATAATTTGTTATATAATTTCCTCTGCAAATTGAAGTTATGTACTGAAGAAAGACTACCTTGTCAACTGTATGAAAGCTAATCGAGTGAATAAAGTAGACAAATATCCACAAGCACATTTAATTTCACACACACACACAAACACACACACACACACTCACACACACACACACACACACACACACACACACACAAAGAAAACTAGACACACAAATACGAATATGACTGGAATGACAAGGTACGTATATGAAGCACATTGCAATGAAAGTTAACGTTCCCTCACCTCTCAAGCTTGTGTTGAAGAGGTGCACCTCCCTCTCATGCTGTTCTCTGCTGTGCACGGACCCGAAACTCTGCGCGCACATCCGACACGTCACGCTCGTCTGAGAGGCCACGAAGTACGCGGGCGCCTCCCCGCGGTTTGGTCGTGATCTGCAGATCAGAACAGTCTTGTTTGAGTCGAAAGTTGGCAACAAGTACACAATAACCTGCAAGAAGTATGTTGCTGAAAAGCATGACGTTGCTAGATATGGCATATTTTCCCTCATGAAGAAATGGAGGTATTGTTTTGGATGGGTGTGTGTCTGTGTTTCTGGATATATTGTGGTCAGCATAACTTGAAACCTCTGGATGGATTGTGATGATATCTGGGTAGGTTTTGAGGAGATGAAGGCCAAGGTCGATTTTAGGCCCCTGTTTGTTGCCCTTGGTACTACAGCAAAGCTCCCGTTTTTAGTATCTTTTGTGATATGGCCATGCTTTACAATGCAGCAAACGTGCTATATAATCATGTTTGTATATATTTATCTAAGACTCACTTCTCCTCTGACGTCTTGATATCTTCAGTGATGTGGGCATCTTTAAGATGTTGCTTCATCAGAGTACGCTTGACCTCTTTCCCGCACCTGTCACACTGCACACACCCCTCATGCTTGCCTCTACAATAAAAACAGAGCAAGGTAGATGAATCATCAGTACAGTACAATGTATTGCCATGCACACTTATTCCAGAGGTGTTGTGCAAATCCATATCTAGACTGGCCATCTCTCTCTCTCTCTCTCTCTCTCTCTCTCTCTCTCTCCTATCCACCCATGTACACACAAGAACTTATTTCTTGCCCATGGATATTTACCTGAGGTGTTGTAATGTGGCCGTTTTACTTGCAAATCCTTTTCCACACCGTGGGCAGTAGTACAGCTTTATCCCTCCGCGCGGCGAGGTCGCCATCTTTTCAAATCATCAGCTGATATTCTGCAAAATTGCAGAAGACGCATTAGCATGATACGATATCTAGTGCCTTTATGTTAGCTCCCAAGTCACGCATCAAAGCACAAGTCTTAGGAATTATTCACCCAACAATAATGATTAAAGCCGTGAATAATTTATCACGTCGTAATGTGGGGTTGCCTGTTTGCAGACGATTTATTAAACTACCATTAATATCTGTGCTAAGCGTTTTGCTGAAAGCTGACAAAAGATTAAAAGCCAAAATATTTCTTGACTAAGTTTAACCAAAGATGTCAAAACTTAAGGATGTTTAAAATCTATTTTCAAATAAAGTTTTTCTGCATTTTTGGTTTTCATAATCTTCGCATGTACCTAGCATCTGTGTATCTGTTGTAAACCCTTTTTTTCAATTCCAAAGAATATTTTATGACACCCTAAATAAGTTGTCGTTACACCAAAAAACATCATAATCTTCACATAATATAACATAATATTTGATCGTGTGTATGTCATGCATAGTTTCTGTAGTCTCAACCAGACCTCTGACGGACTGAAAATATTGTAGAAATCGGCCAGAGTACGGGTAATTTTTCATATGAAGCTTGGTAGATTATAGAGGTGCTCTCCTTTTTTTGTGACGAGATGTATGTTAGAAACTAGGTTTTCTGTTCACCACATGCGCATGCCCTTATAATGTATGAGAACGTATCTCAGACGGCCTCACTTAGTGACAGATTAAACTATATTTGCCCGGTCGTGGGCCGAGCCACCTTTGAGTATGCTTTATCAGAAGCTTGTCCAGTCACAGGAGTACCCTGCTATTTTTTACCAGTCCGCCAAGAAGTCTAGTAGAGATTAGAGTTCCAGTGCGACCCATACCTCGTATATAGGAAAGTATCCCAGACAGCCTTACATAGAGACGGATTGAAATATTTGCCCGGTCGTGGGTTGACCCACCCTTTGAGGTATTTTATTAGAAGCTTGGCCGGTCATAGGGATACCCAACTTTTTTTGTCAGTCCACCAAAACGTCTAGTTGAGACTGGAGTTTCAGTGCAACCCATACCTCGTATATAGGAACGTATCCCAGACTATATTACTTAGTGACAGATTAAAGTATTTGCCCGGTCGCAGGTTGACCCACCTTTGCTTTCTTCAACAATTGTTTGTACAACGCATACTGACAGGTGCCTGGTAACCCGGGCACTCTACACAAAAAACAGATAATCTAAAATGATCGCCCATCGTTTTGCCAGCTACACTGACAATACCCATTAACTAAAGTGTCCATTTAGAGCGATAATTACTTTACGCGTTGTGAACACGCAAACAATGGGCCACCGGTTAGGTTTTGGTGTCAACATATATCATTTTGGTGAAAAACTGCTTAAAGAAATACCATAACGAACGAACCTGACAACTTGGTTTCTAAAGGATAAAGAATTCTGTGGTGTCTCAATGTCGATTTGTGCTAATCTTAGTAACACGTCTGGCTCACTAAACAAACGCACTCTGTGTTATGTGATCCTTTCTGTTGTTATTGTACAAAACATCGACCGAACTTCAGCGTATTTTAGTTTCAGACGTCAAACTTACACACAGGCTTGAAACGCACCTATGGTAGGGCCCAGATCACTTGAAAATGTTGGTATTGACAAATGGTAAATCAATTGTGTGGGGAGCTAATATCGACAGGAAAGTGTTTCTGGCTGACCTGGAGAGAAGAATGGCACTGCCTGTACACAATGAAAACAACACGATACAACAAATACTTCTGCATGGAAAATACTTACGTAGACCTGTTTGAACTGCGTTTATTCTGCTGCAAGTAAATTTGTATCTTGAAATTAAAGTCTTATGATTTGATATGCAAGCAGAGATGATTAGAATCGATGAAATGTGACCTCTTGCATTTAATCCTCGTAAGTCAATAATCCAAGATATAGTAGCAGTACTAAGTATCCAGTAACTGTTATGCCATTCAAGTGAAGTACAAAAACTCGAATGTCAATTTATTTCCATGTTTTAGCTAGACTCTACTTCTATATACTGACTAACTCAAATGTTTCTACAAAAGTGGTAACGTGTATGTTGAACGTACCTTCAATGTGTAAATGCCTACGGTCGTTTCGGGGTTTAAGTTTGGAGTCAGTAGTCTTGGAAAGAAGTTGTTTAGTGCTGCGAAGGTTACCGCATAGGAATGACGCCCCTGTGTGATCCGGATCGTTAACCTGATTGCTTGTAATCGCCTTTTCCACCTGCCTGATTTTTACCCTAACACGTTTGGCGATTGCGGCTTGACCCCGCTGTGCCCTAGGCAACGGACACCACCACATATTTGCATAACAATGGAGCGATCCTACAGGTGTTTCGGGGAACGTACCATTCTTGGGGAAAGGGGTGTAATTTGTGCGTTTTTGCTGAAAAGCATATAAAACATATAACTAAAGAGGTTGGAACCATGCATGATACAATTCGACGCGTGTTGTTGCTGTTTAATTCTAATATACTATTTTCAAGCACTGCATATGAAAAAAAAACATGTTTGCAGTTTTGGTCTGTAATACACCACAAATATGAAAGAGGGCACTCTTGTGTGATAATCATTACAAGCAAGGGTGCGCCAACTGCCTGCCTACGTGCTCAGGCCAGAAACTGGCCCCTTGCTTTCCAGGAGGATCCTCCAAGCAGTCCTGTCCCTTGCCCTAGCCTCTGCTTCCCGACTGTTTAAGCCCGTGTCCTTCACAATTTGGTGGTCTTCCCCGGGGTCTGGGGGTAGCGAACTCCTGGCTGTAGGCTTTGTACACTAGTGTTTGTGGGGGTCGTTTGCTCCAACTATCTAGACGTTTTAAAGTTTGAAACCATTCCTCTTTTATCATTAATGTTACCCGGCTGCAGTCCGGTTTGCATTTAATCTAAATCATAATAGAAGTTAAATTTATACCGAAGTGAATATAAAAATACGCAAATAGCCCGATAGATGAACTCGAAAGAAAGTTAAACATATTCCCTTTTGGGTTTCCTCTTAGTACAAGCGGAGTCACTTGATTCATCTCAAATCTTTTAGGTAAACTATAAAAGTGAGCGCTGAAACTATGAATGAAACCGACTTGTAGACGATAAGTCGTTTTCCCTTAAGTTTGACACAATTCTATTTCTGTTATATATAATTCTAATTCAACGACACGGAATCTTGGAAAACCAAAGTTCTTACCACATGATATTACAGACACTTACCTGGCCACCTTCCTCGGAGCCTTCATGAGCTCCACTACTTCTCGTCGCATGGCGGCGCTGCAGCAATGATGCGGTCCCAAATGTGACAAGGTCTCCACCCCCTACCGTCTTTATTGATGACTTCTGTGGATTCTCTGATATCATTCATCCAGCAGGTGTATGGGTCTGTTGTCCTCTCTGCCTATAACTTTGAACTAACTGCCAGTCTAATACTAGTCTTATCCGAGCCCTGTACGATAAACTGGAGCAAATTCGGAGAATCATTTGGTCGTCACTGAAATTAAGTTTAACATTTACTAAATACTTGCATAAAAGTGAAGATGGATATGAAAATTTGATAAAATTTTAGGCCTTGACCTGAATGTGAAAGGTCGTATCTGGAACAAATGGTAATTACAGATTTCAAACGAATTACCTTTGTGGTAAACACGGCTTGGGGACTGCATTTACCACTCAAGGCACTTTCACATAATGCAAAATTTTGAAAATTAATCATGTTTGATTCCCGGAAGATTTCTATCATCTTCTCCTTTTTCTCATTAATGTTGATGATGAATGACTCTAATGTAATAAATCACAGGAATACACGGTGCAGAATGCAGTTTACGGTGTCTTCCCTGCTAATTCAAGAATCATCGATTCTTCTAGTTGATATCATCCATCCGTCCCCTGGGGCAGCTTGTTGTAAGAGATTTGTGATCGATCTAATACCGAGAAAAACACCGCGGGTTTAAGAAATTCACCAAGCAGCTCACCAAACATCAACCACCTCAATGACATACAAGCAAACAATCGAATTAACAAAGAAGCAAACAAACAAACAAACAAACAAATATAAAGTGCAGCAATGAGCTATCTAAACAGAAAAAGTGATGCAATTTCACTTGAATTGAAATTTGACGTATCATTGAATTATAAAAATGTGGCGATGCAGGTTACGTGACGCTTGTACGTAACTTTCGTTGTGTAACGGCCGCTGCATCTTATCTAACAACACGCACAAGATGATTTGCTCGCTAAACGAGTTTCATGTTGATATCTAAAAGTGATATATAAAAGTGATGTAACGCTTATTCAACGATGTTTTGTAACACAATGGATACGACCTCATATCTAATTGCTAAGCATACAAAACGAGTTAAAAGGTGATTTTTAAACATTGTAAAAGTGATGTAACGGTTATACAACTTTTTTTCTTAGAATATAGTATTGCATATGGTTTCATTGCTCACACAACGAATTTCATATTGATATTGAAACGTGTATTTACAGCAGGGCGAACACATTGATATTTCCCGTGCTACTGTTTGATTTGTTTCATATACCCCCATTTCGAACTTTGTGTCTGCGGCAGTGTCTCGACTTATTTCGTTAACATTTTGATTCCGGTTTAGATAAGGTAGAAATTGAATTTAGAAAAATGATCTTTCGAATTTCAAACCCAAGAAAACGTTCATATCACTCAAGAAAACATTCACATTATTCCGACTTTTTCGTCGAGCTATTTTAAAACCCAATAGGCATCCAGCTATATCTTATCTGTAATGATAAATTATCGGCTACCTAGGCCAGTATAATTGGCTAGGTGGGTCCCGTCTGATGGAATTAGATGCATAATGAAGGGGGAGAGGTCAGCGAAACAATCATCTCCTCAGTCCTACGGCGGTGAATCTATTGCCGCCTGCATAACTCACAGCCGCCGGTAAAGGGCGAGTGCTATCATTGGGGTCATTGCTGAAATTAAAACGGGACTTTCGGGCAACCGGCTTACATTTGTCTTCTATCCGTTCTCAATTTCTGGCTTGACACGAGAGAAGGCGTGACGTGAAATCTGGCGCGAGATATCGGGTTATTTACCAGCATCGATGGCGGCCCAGATACTTTGACGGTTGATTAAAATGTTAAATTAAATCTGGGAGCGGGCAGAGTCGTGATTTCCCTCCAGATCTACTTCCAATCACACGGGAACATGTCTTCTATACCCGATATAGGAAATGCAGAGGTGCTGCCGACGTTTTAAAGTTTAATTTTACCTTCAAGCAACATATATTTAAGGGTGACGTATCACTGCTAAGGTTCCAGTCATACATTATAAACTGTAGCATAATAAAAATATAATAGAGCATTAATACATTGCAATCTGCGACATTTATGGAATGAAATGTCTTCTATGCTCGACATAGGACATGCAGTGGTGCTTCCAACGTTTTATTGTTTGATTTCAGTTCGAAGCAATGTACGATTTTAGGGTTATGTATCAATGTTTAGATTCTAGTTACTAGCCAGAAATGACATACTATTGCTTAATGACAGAAATAGAGCGTTACAATCTTCGACATATATGAAAAAAAATGTCTTCTATATTCGATATAGGCAATGCAGAGGTGCTGCCGACTTTTTAAAGTATAATTTTACTTCGAAGCAACATACATTCAAGGGTTATGTATCACAGCTATTAAGACATTAGTAGGAAAACTATGATGCAATGAAACGCACAAAAGGGCCGTGACTCAAATAAAACGCAAATGATACCTATACAGTGATGCAATCCATGCTTAAGTGACATATGTATATGAGATAAAAGGTATGTGCGTTGTAAGACGTAGGTATTCTTATTACCCTCTATTCACGTTTTCTGTTTGGCTGATGAGATTCTTGACGAGTCGTGTATTACGAGACGCAGTGTACGTAATCATGAATTATTCATAGAGCACACGAGGCAAAAGCAGACGACAGCCTGGCACTTTAGAGAGGAATAGGAAAAAAACACAGCATTTAACTGATTTGTAATTGTTGCATAAGCTAAAAAACAAATCTTTTTCCAATGTGACCGACTTTAACCAGCTAATATGTTTTAAAATTTATTCTCAATCCATAACTCAAGAAATCATACTTGAACGAAATGTTCACAATTCTGTTTTTCAAGCCTGATTTCTAAGTCTAAAGCATCAAATGAGTTTTGATAGATCAAATTATAAACGTGATATGGTCACGAAACAATTTTTGATTTATGAGGTAGAGTACAAGAAAAAGCCTGAACGATAATACAAAGACAAAGTAGATGAGCCCGGGTGTAAAATGAATCATTGTTATCTCTGTTTGTTTGTTTGTTTGTTTGTTTGTTTATTTTTATTTCACCTGGGGAATCATGTCGCCAGCTGGCGATTTTTCAATGAGCCCTGGGGGGAAACCCCAAATAAAGTTGTTTGCACAAAATTCAAATAAGGTTGCAAGAAATAACAAAACATTATGCAAACTACAAATCAATATAAAACCGGAGTAACTTAGATAACATAAACATGATATTACATTGCCTTGACATAATGTACTAATAACGAAACATAATGGAATGAAATCAGGATTTGAAAGCAAAACAAGTCTTAGCTTAAATCCAGTGCCACATTCAAAGGACAATTTCCATTCAGCCGACGCGACGGAATGATAATTCCTTTCTAAGAAAAATGAAATCGAAAACTAAAGTACTAGTCATTATCTCGAGGGAACACGTGTGGTGATTATGAATATCATTATCAAAGACCACCTCAAGTTTCAGCCCGTTTGTCATGGGTTTTCTATTGATTTTGATTGATGGTGCCTGAAAAATAATACAGGTTTAAACAGACCGAGGCAATGTCTTATTAAGTATCAAGTATAAGCTTTATCATAAAGTTTCTATCACGACTATGTTATAATTGCCTGCATTTATGCACGTTAAAAACATTCTTACAATGTACAATCACATCATAACATTTAAGGTCTGTAACGATGCACAGGGTCATTTACATCACAAAAAGCGAACGGTAATATACACCATTTTATGGTTTAAGTCATGAAACGGTATAAGTACTTTAACTGCCGCGTATCTCATTCCAACAATGAAAATTCCATTACCATGGAAATGATACAGCAAAGCAAGCGTGAAGGAATGACGTTTTCCACGTCATCTCAACCTTCCCTCAAAGTCACGAGGAACGCAAGACTTGAATGTCGATGCAAAGCCCTCTTCCTACTAGACGGTGATCGCCCTACGACCTTGCTGCGACCTAAATTGGATTTGTGTACACCTTGATTTCATAATTAGAAGAATATCATGGAAATGTAGAAGTATGACAAAAAAGAGAAGAAAACGCATAAAGGTACAAAAAATGTTTTCCTTTTATCTACGAAATTCGATCTGTCAAATATTAGGTCGCAGCTATCCTCCTTTGCAGGCCTAAATCTAGAAACGGCGCCGGCGTTTAGTTTTCGGGGTGAGCGCTGATTCGCGACTTTCAACATATCGCGGTCAGGTTCTTTTGTTTGGGAAATCGTATAGCTGGGGAAATCGTATTGCCGCCCCTGCCCCAGCAAAGCAAAAAGAACCTGGCGTGATATGTTGAAAATCACGAGTCAGCGCTCATCCCGAAAACAAACGCCGGCGCCGCCCCTAGAAGGCCTGCAAAGGAGGCTATTTGCAGTGCTATCGCAGTTCTATCGCAGCTCTATCGCAGTTCTATCGCAGCGCTATCGCAGTTCTATCGCATCTCTATCGCAGCTCTATTGCAGCTCTATCGCAGCGCAATCGCAGCTCTATCGCAGCGCTATCGCAGCTCTATCGCAGCTCTATCGCAGCTCTATCGCAGCGTTATCGCAGCGCGCCGCCCTAGTGGAATGGGGATTTAAACTGAAGACCGTTGGTTTGACGTGATTGTGGTTGAAACAACTGCCGTGAAAAATCGATAGTTTAGTGACCCCTGTTAGACAAATGAAAGACCATTGCGGCGAACACGCAATAAAAACCGCTGCCGTCCACCGACTTAATGATGATTTCCGGTCCGACCGGAAGTTTCAATTTCAAAACGGATAACGGAATTTCGGTAACGGCATTCAGGTGCTTACGTTGGCGGTCTTTTCTCACAGGGCTTTGGGTGTATAGTTTTTCAGTCTGTTTTTCTTAGAAATAATACAGTTGCCTTATAAGTTACATGTATTTTTCCATCACATAAAACATCTAAACTACGCTTAAACAAAATATTAAAAACCTGGAAGAAAATCATGAATTTTCCTATTACAGATTTTCCCTGAAATTGGGTGATGAAAAATGAGATTAAACCAGTACCCGTCTATTCTAGTCACGTCACGTGACTTGATTGACCACCCGAGCCGTGCACACACAACCATTGCAGTCGATTAAGGATATATTTCCCGCCAGAAACCGCGGGATTAGTTTCTCCCCAGTGTGATACGTCGTTTTCTGCCAGATCCTTGGTTGGCATCTAGTACATTCTTACGATCCGTCATTAAGGCTTTAATCCTTTGATTCTGATATATCAGGACTGAGATTATTTTATGGTAATCGTAATGGGTTTATGGCATCCCACCTGTTTTCCCTATCAGACAATATTGAATATGCCACCGGCGACTAAGCCGTGCGCCTGCAAACGCCTTATCAACGGAAAGATCGATTCATCCCCGAAGATGAATTGTATGTGCTTTGAAACACTGTTGAAAATGCCTCGTATAAATCGTTCTAATGGCCCCACATGTTATCGCTATCTCCCGGCATGTTTTCTTCTCAACGCCCGGCGAAATTGGGCCTCACACGCCTGCTACCTACTTTGTATTCTTGCCGACGGCCCTTGGAAGGGCTCGGAACATAAATCATGGTTATCTTTCTTGCACTGACGCCGCTTATGGTCTCTGAGAGGCAGATTGTAATCTTAATATAACCTTGTATCGGTAACACCAGCAGTTAGCAGTCAGCCAGATAACGGGATGACACTGAGTAGTCCCCAACAACCGAGCTATACAGGAGGACAGGGCGTTAATGTTATTACCATGGGCGTATCCTGCCTGAGAAATTTGATTAAAGTCTCCAAACGCCACCGCGATAAGATAGAAGGAAATACTTAATCACAGAACACATGAGGTATATGGGAGATTTAGATTAGATACGGCCAGAAATTAAAGTAACTTTTCGCTTGGAGTAGCCATCACATAGCCTGGATGTTCGTGGACGTGGTGGCGGTTGCCCTCGCATCAGCGGATTGCCATTGCCTTGATATGGGAGCTTTCAAATGTAGCTTGAGGTACCAGTGTAGGAAATAACTGATTTTGGCAGCGGTATTGTTCCCAATGAGGTAGAAAATTAGCCATACTAGCTATCCGATGTCAAATACCACCACCTGCCCAAACGTACAAAACTGCGACGTGAACAAGCTGGATACAATGGGTGCCTTTTACAAAGTTGCTCTCGAGAATCTACTCGTGAACTTCCTGTAATTCATATATGACTTGCATTTTTTACTCAAACTTTTGCTGCATGGTCTGTTTTCAATATACTGTTGTTTTTTTCTATGCATAGCCCCAGTCCTCAGCTTAGCAGCTGGGCTGTCAGTTATTACTTGACAGGACGCTGTCGTACAGCACTGAGGGGGGCGTTATTGGGTTGACCGACTACTACCCGACGGGACTGAATCGCAGGGGTCTGTAGGCTGCCATTTTGGCGCCAAGGTGACCTCAATACGACAATTGCCCCAGGTGCGGCCATTGAACTGTATGAATATGAACCACTCACACCGGGAAGAACCCCTACTCTTTTCGATAAGTGTGGTGGGATCTTTAACGTGCTCGAGGTGTGGCTCTCCTCAAACACGGGACCTCCATTTAACGTCCTATCCGAGGGACGTCCCTAACCGAGGCTAGGTACTCATTTACACTTGAGTGAAGTGAAGAAAGTTGTGTTAAGTGCCTTTCCCAAGGGCACAACATCGGGGCAAATCGGTTGTGGGCGAAACACCTTACCGATTGCGCCACACGACGCCACACTGTTGTTTAAAATGAACGAACAAACATTGTGGACTGGTAGAAAATTCACTTTGCCTTGTAAAAAGTGACGCATACTTTTGTGACTATTTCCGTTCTACAAGTCGTTGTAAGATGCATTAACCATCATCCAGGCCAGAGGCACTGAATAGTATTGATAAAACCAAGATGATCTGCTCTATTCCCTCTAATGTAACACAGTTATAAGTCATTTCAAAACAGGGGCTATGGGTATGTACTCTTTGTTAACCTAGAGCAATAACTGAACTAGACTCAATGGTATCGAATCAAAAGGACAGTTTTACATATAATTCCGGCGGTTTTGGTCTTTCGGTTTGAAGAACAGGGGCGTTTCTTTTCACAAATTGAGAGACATGTTCCATAATCTATCGGCAAATTGTTTACAATTTTGAATTTCATTCTGTACAAACTCTGAACGTACAATCAATAGACAAGGCCGTACAGCATAGCTTAATGTTTTTTCAACCAATCTCAGTAAACCTGACAGATAGATGGATATTACAAAGCAATAATAGAGTATGTGGCACCTTATAATCAGGCCTACGGAAAATTATTACCATTACATCGTACGGTGTTAAGTCAGGGTTGCTATTAGACAGACAGCCGAAGCCACAGAGTAAAGTTAGAAGACAATGCCGTACAACATCGCCAATATGTTTTTCAACCAATCTCAGTAAACCTGACGGATAGATGAATATTACAAAGCAATAATAGAACGTGTGACACCTTACTATCAGGCCTACGGAGAATTATTATCATTACATCTCACGGTGTTCAGTCAGGGTTGCTATTAGACGGACAGCTAAGGCCACAGAGCAAGGTAAGATGGTACTTACTCAAGACTGCGCAAATGGTGGAGACTACTTAAAAGGGTACCGTCAACACATCACAGACACCGTGACAATCTTGGTATAGTTTTTCCAGACGTAATTTTGCCGTTCGGCTCTGTAATGTACATGTATATATTATAATTGTAATTCCATTATCGTGAAGCATTTGGAGGAAAGGTACTTTTTGGCGTCAAATAAGACTATATAGAACTGCCTAAACATGTGCTATCTGGGGGACTTCTGTGACGGTAGAAAAAGACATTTAGAAAACGCCTTCGACTCCTTTAAGTAGTGTCCTAGTTTAACTTCCAATTGGCCTTCATCCAGTGCAGTGCATGACTAAATATTTGTCGAATATGCGAGATATGTTTGAGAGCTTACCTTTTTCATACGGACGACGAGTTGTAGCTTACTGAAAAGGTCACTTGAAATTGTCCAACTACATCAAGATGTATCTGTCGGCCTGACTGTAGCATTGGGTAACGTTGGCAGTACTAGTGACAAGATGACATTTCTCAAGAGTCTTAAACATAATGGCAAAAGGTAAGAGGAATTAGAAGATAATTTTAAAGTCAGGTAATAACATTCAAGGACATCCTTCAAGGATATCCTAGTCTATAGTATTAGGGGGGATGGATCAGACGACGCAAAACGGTGTATGAATTTTAATGTTATAATCATGATTAATGATAAGACATCTCCTGAGGTTTCCAAGTTCCGCATGTTCCATTAATAACACTTAAGGTGAAGGATCCGAATCCAAAGACACGAAAGGACGTGAAAACACGATGGCCAAATTCTTCTTCTGCAAACAACCGAGTTGATACTGGTATATTTACATGTACGCGCAATTGTGAAGATTCTATACGCTATTTCTGTACACAAAGTAAAGCGCTTGCCAACAAAATTTCGATCAGCCCTCTGACCTTTCTCAAGTTGAAATGACCCGAAGCCCGTGTCACGTGACCTGGACGCAAGGGTGACGTCAGCAGCGGTTCAATGGTGCCCGGCAGTCTGTGTCGGCCCCCGTCTCTGTTGATGGATGGTCAATGAGCCCTAATGTAGGTGGCCTCTTTCACTGCTCTTAGGAAGTAATCCTGCTCACCGTCCAAAATTCTAACTTTGTGATATGGAAGAACAAGCTATTTTTCAATACGTGATTTGAGGGAACAGGTTGTTAAAGGTACACGTTGTGGACTGTCGAAAATCAGGAGTAGCGGAAGACTTTAATTTGATATATGTGCATTGGCACTTCACACCCGACTCATATTTTCCGAGTAATGAGCAGTTATTCTGACAAACGATTGGGGAAAACCTTGCTGGCGTATATTCTATTATCACCATATTCATCACAATGTAGGGAGGAAGATTTCTTCTATTCCTGCATTTTTCAGCTACATTTAACAAGAATTCGTCGTGAATTCTGGCCAGGGTCCCTCTGGTGCCTTAGTAAAATACGTGTGTATCGCAAAATTACCATCTAATATCTTACAAAGATACTAGTTTAACATCTGGAACATCAGATCGGGGCACCTCTTCCAAAAGTGTTGACTCACGGAGTTCAGCTTATTTTGAGAGGTTTTTCAGGATTATGTGTTATTGCATATAATTTTGATTACGATTACTATGATTACGGACAGAAAGCCCACACTAATAATGGTAACATGAAAGGAAACGAATAACGACCACAATCAGCAAAACATATAACACGTTTGCAAAAGGTTTCAAAAACATGATTGTTCATAAAAGCAACCTGCCTGCAAAATAAAGTTGAAAACATGATCTCTTCGGCATTTTGTTATGCTTATTTGTGATAAAAAACATTGGCCTTACATTTAGGAACTGTGCACCTTCTGAGACCTGGCACACCCCGTTCTCATATCGTTCCTGTTCTGGGAATATGAATATCATTACCTAGTATTCATAGACGGTGAACTTCTGTGCTCCTACATTATCTGAGAAATATCGGGACGAGCCGAGTGTTAGCCGTCTGATCCCTCTGCACATTTACTCGCCTTACTAATGGCGTATTCTGAGCTGCGGGAGGGATGGGAACATATTCATGAACACCCCCCCCCCCCTACGGAATAAACTTATGTTTTAGATATTTATCGTTATGAATAATTCTCACACAACGGCGCAATAATTGCCGGTGGAACACAGATACTTTTGATGAAAAAATCTTCCCAAGTCGGCCAATTTTGGTAAGGGGCAATTTTTCATGGGGCATTGAACCGCTATGAGGAATTGCCCCCCCCCCCCTACGGAATAAACCGTCAAGTTCTGACTCAGAAAGATGAGACTCTATTACAGTGGTTGTCATGTTACCCGTAACCTTGAGATGACCTTCCGGTCTTGTGACGGCATGACTAATTAATCGATAAAAAAAAAGATAAAAACACTTTTCCCATTTCTGATGAAAACAGTAAAATGGCCACGGGAAGAAATGTACTTGCAATACTTGATGCATATGTTGTCACTGTCATCTTGATAATTTTGATGGTACGTTTTGTCAGAGACATACAGTTCTTAAATTTCTAGTTGGCACTGTTTGGTTTGTGACATAGAAGTTATCGAAATTGCAACGAAAATCAAAATGAATGTGGCACGTAAGGTCAGTTTGTCTGCTGAATGATAGTTTGATATACATTTATGGTTTTAGCTATGATAAAAACACATCCCATTCATGGCTGGTCCGTGTAACGCAATCATCTTGGGAGCGGCTAATGAAATTTCAGTCACATCCATAAAGTTTTATTAACTGCATTCAGTGTATGCTGTAATGATTCCATTGATAAAGAAGGCAGCCCATCTTCATGAGATGCAGACACATTTGGGTAATTGTTTGAGGTCATCACCCCTTTTATCAGTCTAACCTCCACTGACAATACCGTTAACATGCAAATTTTCACATGAGGTCTCTAAAAACAACATACATTACCTCTAGATCTACAGTAAATATCATATACATATTATCTTGAAAGTTTATCTGTGTTGGTAGAAATCATTCTGAAACAAGTTTTAACTGTAATTTCCAACACAAAAATTGGACTTCATTCCTTGAAAAGACTGTTGTTGTACAGTCGAAAATTTGGGTAAGTCCAATTCTTGTGTTGGAAATAACAGTTAAAATTTGTTTCAGAATCATATACATCTTGTCATGTTGTGTCGTGTGGTGTTTGTCCTTTCCATGCCATATGGTGTATAAGTGGCGTCCATTTCCGGTTCCATAGCCCTTGGGCCTTACAGTTTAGGCACTACAGTAGGGCAAGTTCACCCTGGTAGTGGTGTGAGCTCCCTTTCTATACGTGTATACCAGGTTATTGCTGCGTATCACATGGTTCCTCTACTTCAAAACATAAACAGCGAACAGGTAGCGTGGGACACAGTGATGATGAGATGATCCCTACACCAGAGCATATTAACCAGCACCATCCGAGGTGGGTGGGGGTGGGTGGGTCGGTATTATGAAAATAAACGAGACATAACTGATGAAGCTGATGTATTCATATTGCATGTACATAACGTGCCGTTTGCTGTGGGTCACAACAGAGCGTGAGCGAAAGGAAATAAAAGTTTTATCAGAATAGAGCTGAATATATATGGCCTCCGTTGGTTGATATCGAAAATGTAACATATCAATTCGCAGTAAATATCATATATATCTTTTAATGTTGTGACTTATGGTGTTTTAAGTATAGTTAAAGTCCTTCCTATATGTTGTATGTAAGGCGACACCCATCGCTGTTTCCATAGGCTTTGGATCTTACAGCCATACGATGTAGTAATAATCTTCAATGTATTGAAAGTCCAGTTTTCTTTCAAAATGGTATAGCTGTAAAGGAACGGTATAAATTTTGAATTTCTTTGACAAGATAGTGCCAAAACGAAGGGATAGCCTGCAAATAGCGCTTGCTAAAGCGTGCTTTTATACCAGTAAACGCACCAGTGGACATACCGATAAGCATGGAAATCCCAGGGTGACACCCACCATACAGTAAAGTGCTATCTAGCCATCAGATGGAAAGTCTAGACATAAATACAATCCCTGTACTCAACGATATCTAATGGGTTTTATGTATTTCACACACAGTGTGCATAAATACGTGTTGGGGGATTTGATACGCGTACGGAGGTACATATTAACACTTAAGAATTATCATAACTGGACTCATACTTGTTGTTTTTGTGAATATTTTCACACCTTCCGTTTGCTATGCAAAAGAGATGTCTTTTAACCGTTAGGCATCCCTCGTTGATTGCGAATGGACAAGACTTTTTAGTTGAAACGTACATGTGGTTTTAGGAATTGTGTCTTTTTGCATGGTAAGTATTTCTAAAACTACGCTTATGTACGTGTCAGAATTTTTTTGTATTGTTATCGCAGGTTTTGTAAACACCTTGCTGTTTGTATTGCATTCCCAGTAAACTGCCTCATGGTGTCAACATCCGGTGTATACTGAACAGTACAAGCTGCATATCCGGACAGATTTAATTGATCCACTCACACAGAGATGTACCCCTAATCTTTACGATAAGTGCGGTGGGTTCATTAACGTGCTCGAGGTGTGGCTCTCCTTAAGCATAGGACCTCCATTTAACATCCTAACCAAAGCTAAGTATTCATTTATACCTGAGTCGAGTAAGGAAATTGTTGTAACTAGGGCACAACATCGGGACCGGTCAGGGATTCGAACTCAGTACCTCGAGGTTCTGAGTCAACAACCCTATCCACAAAGACACCGTACCACACTATATTCTTGTGACGCATGCTTGTAGCTTAGTTGCTTTCCCGTTCACTGTTGATAGCATGTTAGCAGTTTGCCCTGAGAAAAGCTAATACTATAAAACCCGTTACAGACAGTACCGGACTCCACTCACATACTGCCAGCTGTAGGGGGCGATTCGTTATCACATAACACCCCCTTCGGCCCCTTTTGGATGGTTATTGACAGATATAATAGCATTGGCCTTATCAAACATGGTGCAATCTTGTTATCACCGCTTTACAGGGAATACGATATCCAGTATAGTTCAACTTTACGAGATACGAACATGGCTGGTGTGATTATTCCATGTTGAAGTTCATAGGGGTGGACGAAATAGTACTCGAAATCCGGATCCATTCCATGTATCAAAGAAGTATCTTAGGTCTAGAAAGCTTTAATACATTTTTGGCTGTTTGGTAGTGGCAAGGAACCTCCTTAGTAGTAGTAGTTTTGCCCCTTTTTTTTCGCAACACATAATTACGGAAAAATACAGTTGGTTTTGTTATTTCTGTGATGACAAATGTATCAATGATTCTATATTCAAAATTTCAATTTGCGTTCAAGACTGTGACAGAAAATATAATGCTACGGCGTAACCTGATTAAATTCTTGGTTGGCCAACTATACGGGGTTGGACAAAGTATGGTAATGTGCTCTTGTTGTATCGTTCAGTGCGCGCTGCATGGCAATCGGTCAAGTTTTGTATGTTGGATGGTGCCTTGTCTAGTTTACTGTTTATTGAACCACAGAATATCCTGTCTCGTGTCTATCGGAAATCGAAGGGGCAGCATTCGGTAGAAAATGCCGTGCCCCCAGCAAGCAAATGAGTGCAGATTAAACCGTTTATTTCCTCTCCTTGATTTTTTAACATTGTTGCAAACTGGGTAACAAAGATGAAATAGGAATAGACTAACGTCTAAGGTGATTATCATATCTATCTATCTGTCCCTGCGTCTCTCTCCCACCCACTGCCTAGTATGTATATAGAAGATATCAACGCGCGCACACACACATACATACACACACACACACACACACACACACACACACACACACACACACACACACACACACACACACACACACACACACACAATACATTAGTACATTAGTGCCACACCCTTGCTGTATCCGTTTGAATAGCTCACTCGGTAAAAGCTAATAGAAGCTTGACGTTGCACTTCCGCCCAGACTTGCGTATTTCCTGACCTGCAATCAAGGCAAACGTAAGCGCCACACACAAGTTTGGCGTATGAAAAATGTCTTCATCACAAGAATCGGGGTGAAAAAAACAATGCGACCAGTCCTCTGATATTTTTCGGGATTCGGAATAACTGATCACCCGTTGCTCAGAACACGCCATTTTTAAAAAGTATGACGCGAAGGTCAAATGTAGTAGGACGTTGGAAATTGTCCCCGGTCGGGTTCAATGAAGATCTGAATATCGTGGACTTAAATGCAAGAAATGCCACTCAGCTTATACAACTGTGGCTACTTTAGCTGTTAACACATTGGAGATTTAATTTGGTTTCTTTATGTATTTACATAGATTCTAACAGTCTTGAACTTACGGCAAGATGTAGTTACGTTAACCACTTCTACCAGCTACAATACGGTAAATGCAGAAATGTTCACAGTGGTTTTATGTTCGCGGTGTTCGCGGTGAACTCTTTAGCGCTACTATTGTTTCAAATGCGAACTCAAAACCACCGGTACCGCGAACACTCCATTTTCCCTTTACCGTGAAATTCAATCCCCGCGAACATTTCTGAATTTACGGTATATCCCCAATTCTTTCGGTTCCATTTATCGTCTCTACCGAGCTTTACCCCATGGACAAGTAAAGACTCAAATCCGTTCAGTCTTCAGTTTACTCACAGCTGGCAGACGTATATATAGTAGCCCAAGTACTATGAATAGCTTCATCATAGTGGTAAGTCATAGGAAATAGGGTTCTTACATTTCATCCTCAAAGGCATTGACCTGGCCGCCGGTTGCCGTGGGTCTCTTTCAGACCGTGAAGAAGATAGCCATTGAGTTATGACACGTCGGTCCAGCCTGATGTTGGTCTTTGATGTTGTGGTGTAAGAACGCTAGTCGTATTGCGTATTGAAGTTGCTTTGGGAAAAACAGTACGAGATTCGTTGGACAAAGTGGATTCAGTAGTACACTCTACGCAAGTTCTGTCTTTCTTGTTACTGCTGTACGTACACTGCAAAATTGCTATACAAAGAAAAATTAAATTCTATTACTTTTCGCAAACGTTCTCATGCAATTTCATATTCGTATATGTATATGCAAAGCGCAGTGCATTGAAATGAGGGCTACTGGCGTCAATGTGAGGATACTCAGGCCCAGTAGATCCTGCATCATTGAGTTTGACGCGAAAAGGCTTCTACCTGAAATTGCCGTCACTGCTTGTAAATCTCACGCGGTGACTAGTCCATTCGCCCGAAAGACGGACAAGGTCAGGACCAGAGAAAAAACAGGAAGCCTGAAGTTGCCAAGGTCATGTACGAATCATCCCAACTTACCGGCTTCTGATTATATTGACAAGGTCGTTTAACGGCAGCTCACTGTTGAGTCAAGCTGCTCAGTTAATCAACATGCCAGCCTGCTTGATTTTTTTCAGCAAGGTTATCTTCACTCAGGTTTCTTTAATCGGAAGGAGAAATTGGTCATAGCTCATTTTACTCTTACAACCCTACAACGTCACATGAAAGATTTTGCTTATGTAACCACCCCTTCTGTAAAGACGTGCAATGGTTTGGAACAAAGCACGCGTAATTATTGGCTGATCTCTTTAACCGTTATATTTTGAATTTTTGACACACAGCAAACATTTCTTCACCTTTGACTTATGTAGACTTGGTCGTTAGGTACCATGAAGGACGTAGCTTGTTAGGTTTAATACGGCATGTATGGCTCGGTCTTAGTCACATGAGTTCCCATAGACGAGACGGCGCGGCATATTGGCAGTATTGGCCAGCCGTGTCTCCTAAAGTGGCATCGAAAGCGTCAAGCGCCGAATACAAATGCAAAGCCGAATATACTAGAGTGTAAATATATGTTTTACACAAAGTACTGCAGGAACTATCTTTAAAACCTTTTTTAAAGATAAACATAATTATTGTCAGGAAAACTGTTTATAGTTATAATATAATTGCGATGGTTAGAATACAAATGTAAAACCGAATATACCAGAGTGTAAATATATGTTTTACACACAAAGCACTGCAGGAACTATCTTCAAAACTTTATTTCGAAGATATACATTGTTATAGTCTTACATAAATGTTTACAATTGTAATGAGACAGAATTATTTCAAAGATATACGTTGTTATGATAACACATTTGATATTTTTTGTCAAAGTATCCAGTTATATGGTTGTCTTGACCAAAGGTATTTCACCTTTTCCAACTGTACTGCTTTGTGTTGTCTGCACTGGTATGGGAACTAGTCAGCAAGGTGATGTACCCAGGGTACGCCTAGCCAATTGGGAGATGATGGCGCAAAGCAAATATCTTTCATTCCTTAGGCCATTTTGATTTGATTATATGGATGACATCCACTGGGAACCCCAAACTGATGCGAGCATGCGAATAAAAGAAGTTTGATAATTACAAAAGTTGCCTTCAGTATGAAATCTACGTGGTCAGGAAGGTTGAACAGACGACTGAGTATGGTATACCGAATAATAGAGTCTTCATTTTTATTCTTCTTCTTTACCTATAGAATTGACTTTGCCATCTTCCGACCTTAGCATCGTTTGCCTTAATATTTTGTTTACAATTTGCTGATGAATTTGGTATTTTGCAGCTGCTTTGTATGATCCTCTGTATGGTCGATTTTTTGGGGGGAGGGGGGGATCGGACGAAAATTGATGCGCGCGTGGATGTCATCCATATAATCAAATCAACATGGCCTTACTACAAACTCGAAGTTATGCTTTAAAGCCGTCCGATCCTGTAGTAATATTGGATTCTCCTGCTGACGTTGGTTGTAATGATTATGTTTTACGCCTTGGTTTAATGTATCCTAAGTCTATAGAGACTGTGTAAGACACTTACTGCACACCAGTCACCTTTGCACCCATAAGACGTTCAGAAACCGTGCATAAAAGCATGGCTTCAGGTCGATGGACGAGAGCAGCACCTTAATGGAAGGCTGTGGTGTTTTCAATGTCAAGGCACCGCTAGGTAGAAACAAGGGTCAATGTTGGCAATATCAACCGTATGCGAGTGAAAGTAAACATGCTAAGGAAGCATTTGTGTTGTAGCAACAACATAAAATTGTTTTCATCTCCCTCCAATGCGTTAGGGTACTCAATCTTGACCTTCAACTGCAGAACTGTGGCCTAGACTGTTCAGTTAAAAGGTTCCAATCAGAGACAGAAATTCAAATGTCAGTGTGCTGATCTTTAGTAACCGCTTTTAAAACTGTGCGAAGAATGATGGATGATAATGAAAAATGCCCGTCGTTAACTGTCACCGCCGTATGAAAATTCCAACCCGTTACATCGTTGTATTAAACGAATCTTCATTAAAGGTTTGTGAATTGGTAAAGTGTAATTGCCTCCGAGCGCTGATGATTTGTTTTCGGTGTGTCTGTTTGTTATGGATGTGTTCCTGTGTGTCTGTAGTTATTTGAATATATTGCCAGTAGAGTGGCAGGAAGTGAGTGGGAAGCTGGTGCCACCGCAAATGACAGGCATGACAGGTCATGGGGTCAATGGAAGAGGCTACTAATTCACGGGAAGATGATTGTTTTTACTCTGCGTTTTATCCATATGCTAGTCACGCTCACTGTAGTGACAGAAAGTGATACAATTTGTACATATTATATCAATCAAAATCATACTCGCATAATTACTTACTAACCATTAAACCAGACATACGAGAAACTCTGAATATTTCACGTAGGTGTGAGGTCTTCGAACTCTTGTTGGTTGTTGCAATAGTTGTACAGATGACCATTTAGTCTTTAAGTGATTTCATCCTGTCAATGTGTATAGGTCAGGCACTGTAATGTAATTAATTTTCTTAACATGTATATCTATAGATCAAACAGAAGCGATAAACGATACTTGACACATGAGGGGGAACTTCACAATGCTCGTCGACCGAACAATTGCTTTTTATAGTTCCAGGCAAACAGTCAACTTAACAAGATGTTCAATATCAGCGATTACTACATGGCTACTGAATCTTGTTGATATTTTTGGCGACAACGCTTCACATGTTATCAACTTATTATCTTCGCCGAGAAGATTATGTTTTTGGTTACGCCAGCTGTTGGGTGGGTCTGAATGTATGTCAAGAGCATAACTCGAGAAACCTTTGATGTATCTTCGTGATCTTTTGTAGGTGTGTAGTGGTTGTGCAAAGGAAGGTCAAGTTCGAAAACCGTTTACCTGGCGTTTTCCAATAGTACTGCAGCGAACTTAGCATGTTTGTGTGTTTTTATGTGGGCAAAAATAGGGACGGAAACGTTGATGGATCTTCATGATTTTTTGTAGGTAAGAAGCGGTTGTGGGAACCAAGGTCAAGTTCGAAAATAATTCATCTGGCGCTTTCCTACAGTACTGCAGCAGGCTTTGTATGTGTGTGAGTTTGTATGTCGCCAGCATAACTCGAGGTGCTGTTGACGGCTGTGCATGATATTTAGTGGGTAGGTAGGAGTGTCAAAAAGCAAGGTCAAGTTCGATAATGGGCCTCCTAGCGGAAATTTAAGGTACTGCAGCGGAGTTTCAAAGATTGAGACCAAATTTTCTGGAGGCGCCAGGTTCATGATTTTCGAGTGGTAGATAGCTTCTGGGACAGGAAGTAAGTGGTGTAAATTAAGGCCCCCTAGCTGCTTGCTTGGAACTGCAGTTGGCATTTTTGTTGTTACCTTTGGAGACGAATAACTCCAGCAGGAACTGACGGATCATAATAATTTATGGCATGTAGATAGTTTGGGTGATGCTTCACATAATTGAATATCTTTTATGCAATAAGGAGCTAATTTGCATAATAAATTAGGAAAGTTTATTAAACCGCTGAAAGCTTGTAGTCAAATCTCATGCAAGTGCTATGGTCATGATTTTTAAGGGCTAATTATGCAAATTGGGACTGAATTTGCATAAGTAATGAGGAATATCTACTCCTCCATTGTAGGTATGTGCACCTGTCACATCTGTTGGTCTCTTATCCATGTCAAGTATTCCCCAGTTCCCAACAGCTGGTGGTCAAACAACAAATGGGTACACTACCAAACCTGTGTACTTGTTTCTATTATGTGGATACCCTCTGGCACATAAAACAAAACAACCAGCAGCAACAACAAATAAGGGCAAATAAAACACATCATATATAAAGACAAATTTCATGTATTTGGGTCTTCGGACTCTTGTTTTATCTGTTATGATTGGTATGAAGATAGTAAATTCTTAAAGTGAAACTAATGATTGACATAGTAAGGTGCTAATTATGCCAAACAGGAGCTAATTTGCATAATTGATGAAATTTGTAAAATCCGTTGCGTTGCATGAAAGCACTTACAAACTTGTGGTATCTATCACTGAGAAAGAGAGGAATATCGATAAATATCAATTATGCAAATGACATTTGAATAATTGATGAGAACATTATGTACTTTAATAGGGCCATGTTGATCTGATTATAAGGATGACATCCTGTGAGAACCTCAATGATTTATTTATTCAGTTTTAGATTTATGTTTGGTATTTCAAGATAGCATAAGTGAATTTGATGATTGACATAGTGTCTTCAAAATCTATCCAGTTGCTTGAGTAACACTAACTGTTTTATATCGTATTCCATACCTGGAAGTCATTGACATTCAAACATGTGGCATATGTTACTGGAAAAGAGGGGAATATCGATAAATATCATTTTGGCAAATGAAGACCTAATTTGAATGATTGATGAGAAAATGTTATAACGCCATATTGGTAAATGGCGGGAATATGATACTTGCATCAGTCGGTAATTACGATATTGTTCGGCGAAGATATGAGGTCGTGGAACTCTAGTTTGTAATTTGATTATATCAAATGTAAATGCAACGTTTCCAAGGTGCATTTATAAATTCATGTTTTCTCATTACGGTTTGATTTATTTCTAAAAACGAAATTTGCACAATTATTATGTGTTTAATTGTACGGAATGCAGGCCAGACTCCGTCCTTTCCTAACATACTTGTTGCAGAAGGATCGCACTTCGTTTGCGCTAATTGCTTAATTCTATGTACGATGACTGTTGAATAAAAGGGCGAGAAGATAATTACATTAACATATTTCATTACTTTCATTTTCATTTGAAGTCAATGCCTGATTACCGTTGCCTTTGACTTTACTGTTAGCGATAGATAATTTTTTGCTAGGCTAGCCACGTATCGACCGACATCGCTGAATACAAAACTGGTCGCATCCCTCAGAATTACCATGCGGGCTCTTGTCGATAAGAAGTAAAGGCATTTCTACTTTCACTTTCATTTCCTGTTTAACTCGATAACATATTGCAGAGGCTGCATCGCAAAATGACGTGTGTTATTTAGCCAGGTAAACGTGGATGTACCCTTCTGTTTTCGTATCAATATCTAATGTCAGTAGCTAATTACGATGTAATATAAAAACTCTGTGAATTTGTCTACACATATTTTAAGAAGAGAGAAGAAGCGTGCAAATCATAGATTAAGCATTTTCTTTAATATTTTCATGATATTCTAATGCATTTAGCCCTTTGTTGGGCATGAATATGCAATAAACCTCATTATCATTATTGAGGAAAAATAAAAGAAATCAAAGAACAAAGATCATTAATAGCCTTCTTAGAGGATT
The DNA here is from genome assembly GCA_035149815.1 of Branchiostoma lanceolatum. Classification (NCBI taxonomy): domain Eukaryota; kingdom Metazoa; phylum Chordata; class Leptocardii; order Amphioxiformes; family Branchiostomatidae; genus Branchiostoma; species Branchiostoma lanceolatum. The sequence goes on along the minus strand of CM068877.1, from coordinate 13,614,609 downwards.
TGATTTTTTTGCTATTGTTTTCTACTTTTTTCTTGTTCGTTCTGTTAATTCTATCACATAATCGAAAATCTTATCTACAAAGGGACCTGTGTTATTTCAGTAGGATCACGTTAGTCTAGCGTTCTGTTTTAGTATTATAAAGGAGGAAATATAAAGAAAAGAACAATGATCATTAAGCCTTCTCGGAAGATGACCTTATTCAATTTTTTACGTTCGCTACCTCCTAAAGGCGCTGTGACGTCCCGTTTAATCTCATTAGGCGAGTCGACCTCGCAACCTAACACCTGCGACAGCCTCAGAATAGCGATGAAGACCTTTTCTCCATCTTAGATGTGCAAATTAACACCGTGCTGTGTTTGAAATTGCGTTCTCCGCTACAGGTAACGTACCAGCTAGCGCTACCTTCTCCGCCCTGCAGTGGTTACTGTGCAGATATAAATCTCAGCAAGCTACTTGGGTTAGCCGTAAACTTCACAGGTTCAATTTCTTTTTGGTAAACCGTTTTTTTTTCTAGATTCTTTGTGGCATCTTCCGCTTCTCCTTCTGCCGCACCTGCGCAGTTGGTGGAATCCTGGTTGTGCCATAGGCTCCGGGAGAATCCGCTTGACCCGCCACTATCAACAGGCAACAGGACGTTCGTGGATCTAACATCGATATCTTTTTTTTTTACTCCTCTCCCCAGATTAGGACGTACATGCCTTTTCCAGGCAGATCAAACTGTGAGTAACCGCCAGATGGCAACGGCAGGACCTGCTGGTCTCCTCGGCAGCCGTACCGGGAGTCCCTGCCGCCCGCAGTAGTTATCGTTCACGGCTGTGTACCGTGGCAGACGACACCGCACGTCGACTCACCAAGCTCCTTGTCCTTCGCCTCCGCCACATTTCCCTTAGATCATCAGGGGATCTTCTACCCGAGATTTGACGACATGATTAGAATGTAAGGTGGACGCCATCCCATCTGCCCTGACGTCGAAGAGAGGTAAGACGAATGTGTTCCTTCTACAGAAATATGATATTGATATTTCAGTAAGGCAATGTTGAATGGAAGTTTTCCTTTTATGGATTTCTTGAATCAGGAGTGTGCTTTGCGAAACAGCTTCAGTTAACGCCAGTTGGAATTGAAAGGCGTTCCAATCGTGCCATGAAGGTGGCCATTGCGCTGTTTAGGTGCTCCCTTGTTACACTCAGGGAAAGGCTCATTTTACGGACTCATTTCGGTCTCTGATTGTGGCTCTGTGCAATTCGGTACGCCAAACATCCGTGTCTGCCACAATTTGTAGATCTGTGTGTTACATTATTGAAACAGCTCGCCTTCCCATTGTTGTGTTTCTGTAACGCTGTGGAGGAAAACCTGTAGCTATGTCAGGTTGAATACAGCATTCAGTGAGCGTTTGAAAAAAAGCTTCCGCATGTTGACGTTGGCTGAGCTCCCACATGACAGAAATAACCCTTAATCCATATGCGCACCATGTTTTATTCTACACACGGGGCCCTGCCCTACCCAATAATGCATAAAGACTCTAAAACGAATTGTAGCTGACTGCAAATACGAGCATCGGTCTTATCTCCTACATTTTCCCCCATCTAATCTTTTTTTCCATATGCCTATCATTGAAATCGCCGGGGACGCTGAAAGAGAAGGGTGGACATGCACAATAATGTAGAAATTACGGAACACTTCCGTACACGTCATTCATCCAGGCTGACAGGTCGAATAAAGCATCAGCAATTTGGAAACCGCTTGGATGATGAACTCCGGATTGAGTGTGGTTTTCTCTTGCCCAAGGGAAGGACTAGCAACACGACGTACGTAGAGATAGAAATGATGAGAGAATTTTATTAATTAGGATAGCAGGGCCCCTGGGATATAAACAATCGATCGAGACACATATTGCAGAAGGCATGTTTACTAAAAGGGGTTGCAAAACGACACTCAATTGATGGAGATAGCTAAACCACAAAATGAGAGACTAAGTTTTCAAATGAGCCGGTTATTTCTTGGTCTTCAAATAGAGCAACTCAGTATATTTTGTAAGAGAATGACTCTGATTGGCTGTCGTTTAAAAATCTATCCACGAACCCTTCTGTGATGCTCAATGTGTTTGCAGCCCTGTTTACACGAAATAGAGTACTTTAATGGTGAGCTTGATCAGAAATACGTTTTGCAGCAAACTAGAATGTGAATTGAATGAGGATACGGCTTACTTCATTTGTATGATCGCCTGTATCATATAGCAACATTCCAATAATAGCCTAACATTGATAACTTTAGTAATAAAAGCTGATAGAAGGGGGACTAACTATTGAACGCCATCTATAGTTCATACGAAAATGCATATTTCGGAAATCTTGCAATTCAGAAGGATTGCTATCAATGTGTTCTTAGGACATCCAGATCGACTCTAGGGAAATCTAGAGGTTCAAAACACTGACATTAGGGACGAATATTCTGGAGTGAATAGATCGTGTGGAAGCCACGAATCTAAGGTAGTAGAGAGAACTGAATCTTTTTTTCTATTCAAACCAAGTATGTTCACAAAATACAATTCGATACATCGTTTGGTGTATCCATCAGAAATATTGATGATTCTCCTACGTATCTAGATGATTACATAAGTGAGACTTGAGTGTTGTAAACCATCATGACGGATTATGCATGCAAACGTTTGTCCATATCGAGTAGACATCTGAAAGCACACGTTCCACGTCGCGTTTTCATATCGCCCTTCTCAATATGGATGATAATGTGACGAGGTCGACGCCCTGATGTTGAGTGTGTAACCAAAGACATGATAAAATAGTAAGTTCATGTGCAGTATTGAAGCATTACCTATGATGGAATGTAAACCGTTGAAATTTGATTTTACGTATGTGTATCAAATGCATACTATAGAAAATGCTCTATCCAGAGTAATAAACTTGCCTTGGTATATGTTCCATATGTGTGGAATATGTTAAAGCAAGGCTGTATGTAAAGATATGTCCCTGCAAAATACTACTGATCTAAATCTGTACTGAAAAGAAGCAATTCTCTTTGAAATATTCAAGTCAGTACCCCTACCCCGTGTATAATGGATGTTGTCCTTGGTGCTGAAAATTTTGATGAGGAACCTTTTTTCTGCAACAATTGTCGGAATTCGTCATAAAATATGTATACTTGGTCTTACAGATTCGAATCAGCAAGCTTATGTGTATCAAGAACCGTTTACGTTCAGGAATCCATATAACTATGGAGATTTCGTAGGGAATATCCGCGTACTAAAACATTGACCCCTAGCTAAACAGAGCGAAGCAAACTTATTGATCTTTTTTTATGTATATCTAGATGAGATGCTCTGGCAATGGTGGTAATCCCATGTGTAACCATGTAACTATAGTAGGCCATAGCAACATGTCACATCAAAAACATACATTTGCGGTATTGCTATTCGCCAGTATAAGCACTCTATAGGACCAATAAATACGTGAAAGACATTTCAGGTTATCTTGACAGATATTTGTTCCACTTGATGATTGGCAATTTAGATAGAGAAGCACCAACCTTTCTAAAGTACATGTGTGATTCAGCCGTATATTTATCATACATTTTGATGACAAAAGTATAATAATAAAGAGAAGGAGGGGCCGGTTAGTCAGATAAGACAGTCTGTGAATGTTTTCAAGTGCTCTGCTACGGAAATCGATCTCAGTTTCTGGGAACTGGTGAATGGCCCCAGGTTAAACAAACACAGCTCTTTATTTCATAATTGCGCGCGTTATCTTCAAAATAACATGTAGCATATTGACAAATCTGCAATTTTTGTGTCTGAAAAAGCGTACATAAGGGACAAGTCTATCTTATTGGTTTGCGTATCATCTGAGGCTATGAAGCTATGAACCCCTTTGTTCCATCATTTCTAGCGTTATCCACAATATGACATGCATCAAGTTGAGAGCAACTCTACTATTTCTTTGCATGCAAAATTTTGCATACATGGCAACGCAAGTCCATCTTATTGGTTTGGGTTATCATCTGAGGCTATATGAAGCTATGAACTCCTTTATTCCAAAATTACTAGCATTATCCACAATATGACATGCATCAGGTTGAGAGCAACTCTGCTATTTCTTCGCATGCAAAATCTTACATCAGGACAAGTCCAGGTTTGGGGAATCATCTGAGGCTATGAAGACATAGGTATGGGTGTTAACATGTCACATGAAAATAATGATTGCATTGCAGTGAAGAGGTCACCACGAAAACCGCGAACATGAAACCACAGTGAACATTTCAACGTTTACTGTACACGGAAAACGTAGTTCTCCTCGGAGCTTGCAAAGAAGAAAATGATTGCTAATGCTTCCGTTCTATCCTATCTATTGCGTCAGAGCGACAAACTTTAAGGTAGATACATCGTCCAGAGCGTGATATCAAAAGAAACAGTTACATTAACATGTAGGTACTAGGAAGCTGATACATATATTCCTTGACTCATAAATTTAAATTCCATAAAAAGACTTGTCAAAATTCCGTCCAAAGATGGACATTAAAAAATTGAAATATTTGATTATGGTATTTTTTACGTACGTTTCAGTTCATATGCTTGCTTTCAACGCAAGTGGTGCTTGATACTCATACATCTCATTACAACTACGCATCCCGATTCCACATACAATGCGTGCTACCAGGGAGGTTAAAATATGTAACCTCTTTGGTGGTACCTAATTGAGTCAGCATACCACTGCAACACGTTTGTATTGATTTATTTGTCTATTCGTTTCATACCCGTTAATATTAGTCAAAAGTATTACAATTAGCAATATTTCATCCAGACCATTCCCCGTCTTTTACAGACGAACGATAAACAATGTACCATATGTGCGGGGTAGGAAATTTAATAAATGCTATCAGTAAACGGGAAATGAACATTCTTTATGATGAGTAGTTGATAGTCGTACATTGAACGACACGACCAGAAAGGCTGTTATGAGGCTGGAAATTTGATTGGAGACATGTATGGCGTATGAGGAAATGAGGACTGAGTAGGTCGTGCAGCGTACACACAGCCATATAACTGTCAATATAGCTTAACGGTAGGTTTGGGTATCGGCATCTGCCTTCATCTTGGTTTGCATTTAGATCTCAACTGTTTTGTCCTGCCTCTATCTTAATTCTATTTATCCCTGGCAGTGGTGTCGATATACAGGCCCCACAGTTACAGAATGACATGAAACTTTGAGATATGTATAATTTATAAAAAAAAACGACAGTAGGTCAGCAATAATGAATAAGTTGGATAATGATTGAATCAATTTCAATTTACAGTTTCAATAGTCATTGATAGACCTCCAACTTGTCTTGCTAAAGTTGGTTTTCTTTGATCCATTTTGTATTCATGTATATATATTGACATTGTGCTTTACACTTGTTTTATATTCATGTTTTTTAGTAGAATGTATCATATAAGCGATTGTGCTTTTTGCCTGATACTCCTAAAAGATATGTAAATAAAATGAACTAAAATATGTATTTTAGTTGTTGAGATGTAATTATGATGTGCATTGTATAATAGTTTGTTAGTAATGAACTTCAGACATGGGGATCTCCTCAGTTGCACATGGAGTCTTGCTTTATTTGTTAAGAACCTGAATAAATCTACTAGTTATCCGAGTGAGGGATGGCATATGTTGTGTTCAGCGTGGGGGGTAAAGTGTGTAATTCATCATTGTTGTTACATCTGTTATATCAGGAGTGTTGTGTTCTGTACGTAACGTCGAATCACATGATTCTAACGGGTACTCTTAGGCCGCTACGTTTAAAAACAAACGGTGAAGTTAAAGAGATCTGCCAGCACAGCATCAGTAATCCCCGAGATATACATACTTCAGATATTCAAGTATTCAATAGAACTTTATTGAGAAGGCCACAAGGACACTGTTTTTAATGTGGTGGTGATATGGTGCCCAGCGAAATTATGATAGTTAACGCTACACAATTATGATAGTTAACGCTACACGCATTGTAAATAAACGTCCCATCTTCAAATACTAGATCTAATGATGACTTTAAAATGTTATAAATATCATCACATCATGATCAACGTAAGCTCTTTTCTTTTACATTTTGAATATGTTTGAACAGAAAGAGTCACCTTTTGATGAGCAGTTTATATCAAATTTCTTATAACGGTTCTTAGATTTGATGAAAGCTTTAGCGCAGCATCTAGATCGTACAGATGTGACCAAAAGGTAACGACCGAGTAAGACCTTAGGACTGCACGGTAAGTACTTATTTTACAAGAAAGACAGTAGTCTACGATCCTTAAAAGAGAAAAGAAATAGCTTATTTCCTACAGTCTTATCTTTCCAAACGGAGATAATCCAACCATGGTATTCAATTTCGGCTGGAGGATTAACGATAATCCATAGGATCCCCTGCCGTTTACAGAACGCTTCATGGTTGCAGCACAGTGATTTGGCATTGAAAGGCTTCAGAATACCGGGTTCAATGAAATAACGGGCTCATTTCTGTATACTACAAACTTTTGCAAAATGATATTTTGACTACGACTGATTCATGCCTGAGAACATACTTATATGTATTGCGCTAACCGATATATGATTACTGGGCTCTTCAACAATGATATTACGCGGTTCTAGAGTTGAGTTTGAGAATTTTAACAGACAAGAAGCTGAATCATTAATAATACCACCCAGTTTTTGATTAGTCGAATGTTTACAGACTAATCATATACATTCATATGAACAATTAGATGTGTATAGAAATTCAAAAATGCATATAGAAATTAATGACAGCAACGACAGTTTGTATTTCAATATATTAAGAATGATAAGGCTGGGAATACGAGCAAATACAGAAAACCCTCCTAGTATCTAATCATAGTAACCCAACACGGTTTTCTGACAAAATGACAGAAAACTCCATTTCGAATGCTTGTCATGTTTGTCTACATAGAATGATTTTTCATAAACCTTGCACTTTCCAAGAACTCTCTGTTCACGCCCCCATAGGGACAATGCACCGGGCCGTTCATCAATTTTACATCTGGTCGCAAACACAAAATTTGTCTTGCTGATGCTTTGTGTCCCTGACGATTTTGATGGGCACGTGAGGGCATTAAAGTATTAATAAACGGCGTACGTAATATGAAGTATGTGTTTTATTTGCACTTGAATATCGCGTTCGCCTGATCTAGTAATGGATCATTGTCAGAGAAAAAAGGAAGTTAGTTATGCATATCTTGCGTCTTGACTGATAAACGCGTTGATTTAGGTGCACGTATGCATGGTTAAACTTGCGAAAAATTAAGGGAAAAACAGGTACATGACTAGCTTCTCTAATGAAATGAAATTCGTAGATGGAAGGCAATTATATGAATGGAGCCCGTGGAGCTATGTTTTGCCAAACGTTTTTCTTCATTTATTTATTGTACATTTTCACAAGAAACGCATCATGTAGTGATGAAAATAACAGAAGAACGTGCAAGGAAAGTAACAAACATTGTGGCTTTTCGTGGGCGTTTCCCCAAACCGACGGTACAATTATAAATGCTGTTAATGGTATACACACAAATGAAAAGAAAATTTAGCAAATGAAGGAAGCAAAATTCGTACTTAATATAGAAAAACAATATTTATATACACCATATAGCTTATCTCTTTGTCTATTCATAAATCTTTAGGGTGGTCCCTTCAGTAAACTGAGTGACTGGTTTCCAACAGGGCCCTTCCAAAATCATAACAAATTAGAATTCAAAAAGGATTATTTAACATAAACTTAATGGGTCTTCCCTTCACAATATAGCTTACATTATAATGGAACTAGTCGAATGATGCCTGAGATAGATTAAATGATGGTATTTTTGTTACATTTACATGCTTGCAAACACTAACTTGCTTCTACAGTGCCTACTGGTAATTTAGTAATTATGAAGAGGATTAATATCGTGCTGGGATGCTGATCACTCCGGCTGCGAGGCAGAAAGGAGTGATTAGGCCTCCTTGTAGGCTCGCGGCAGGGGAGTCCCCCAGTCTTACTCCGTCTATTATGGATGGCGTTGATGTGTCGCATATCCCCGGATCCCTCCCCGTAAGACTCGTCGTGACAGGTGGATATGAGCAGAAGTGAGCCAGTTACCGGGGTGACATTACCGCCCGTGGAAACGGCGACGTGTTTCCTAGGGTGAGCTCATGTCATCTTAATTAGAAAGTCTCTGAAAGTCAAACAAATTACTTGAGAAAACTGCTAGTTAGGTAGAAAAAAATATGAACGATTAGACACTAAAAGTCAGGCAAACTAGCGGGGAAACGTCTAGCTAGCTACAAAAATGTGAACACTGAAAGTTTAAAAAAAATTAGTGGGGGAAAACTTCTGTCTAAAACAGTGTGAGCAATTAGACACTGAAAGTCAAACAAATCAGTGGGGAAAAAGCTAGCTAGCTACAACTGCGTTGACAATTAGGCAGAGTTGATATGTAATTTCTGTGGGTTGCTATAATTGCTTTTAATGATGATCATAACTGTGAGTGCTGCCGTAAGCTGTAGTGTGATATTTTCTGTTTTATATTAGTATTACGCGCACTTTGTGTATGTTATGTATTAACAGTAGCTGTTCTTGATATTTCAATTTCTGGGGATTGAAGTTATGTTTCAAATTTAACCGGAACAATAGTATGGTAATTTTATTTGTACTGTTTACGTATTTGAATGTCTAGATACATTTGTAATGTGATCGGTGTACGGTAACGCAATCTAACATGGGCTATTGTCAACCACTTGATTTAGTACCTTAGAAATGGCGCTCACACTTCGTCGCTCACACAAGTCGTAGGCGGAATATGAACCTAGATTGCCGAGACAAAAAAATTTCAGCGCAGAGAAATTACCGACAAACACTCACACTGTCACATATTCAGGGTGTACATCTGTAATAATTAGAAACGTAAGCATGAACGAAAAGGATATTTTGCATATTCTTATGGATGACCATCTAGAAATATATGCACCTTAGATACGAAACAAACATTTACAAATTCTCGAGAGCTAGAACAAAATGCATAGTGTTATTTTCATCCAAAGGGCAACCATATTTATGATATTAGATTTGCTTGGAATTCTCTACTCCATTTATGCTCTTCAGAATGACTATTTACGTCTAAATGTCATAATCAGTCATCTTTTATTTTTCAAATCAATTCAAATAAAATCAAGACATTCCAAGGATGTCCGTGATATTTGCAGAGAATCCTCACAAGTATTCTGGTCTTGCCTTGTTTATGCAAAAGTGCGGCTGTTGAATTTCAATCTATTCTTAAAATAATAGCCTTGAAAATGTCGCAGGCGTTTCCCACTGAATCAAAACAGATTACGTGTCCCTCCTGTTGAGATATATAATGTAAATATTCAGTGTTGTCCTTGAGTCCGCCCCGCTGGATGACTGAGTGGATTTGTTCTCATCTCCGTTCAAATGCAATTTCCAGTGGCGCCTCCTTAGCAATCGTCTGGGCAACCCGCTGACCCGGCCAATGGTAATGTGCACTTTTCTCCCAGCAATATCTGGTGGTCCCGGCTGGAATTGCATTCTGAGCATTGACTTTCTTGAAATTGCGTAACGGTAATGTATACAGAATAGCACCTACGATGTGAAATGGGATAAGGCGTAATAGATCAGTATTCAGAAGAGAATACAAGATGGCTTATCCATACATTGCAACCATATCTGTATACATAACTGCTATACTAGTCATTTGTACCCTCTCTAGATCTAACAGGAGCAAACGGTATCCGATCGAAGTAATACATGGCTCCGAAGTCAATCTTTGATAACATATCATCTCACATGTCATACTAATATTTATAAATGCTATATATATGTGAGAAGATGTGTTGTATCTGTATTATATTGTATTGTACACGATTCTGAGTATCCTTATGACGTCTGATTATTGTTTTGTTAAAATCATTCCAATGGTATTTGATTTAACGATTAATGAAAATCATTATTATACAGCGATCGATTTTAGTTCGAAATAACTAAACTAATGATAAGATAATCTAAAATGACTAAATTGAATTAAAGAAATCGATGTATTTAATTGAGGAAGATGATACACAGATATTACGAGATCTTTGTCGAATGAACACAAAATCAAGAATGGCGACAGCGCTAAGAAGAAAAAAAATACGTGAAATAACAGAATGAAGTCAAAGAAAACTACATCTGTTAGAAAGTACAACATATTAATCAGGTGCTTTATTGGTATACACATGGGCATACAGAATTGGATCCCTTGCTTTATTTAAATCCACACTCGAGCTTAAGCACGAGCTGGAAGACTGCATCCTTACTTAGATCATAAAAAATGAAAGCAACTCTGTGTGAAGGAGCTACAATGAGGATAGCTCTGCTAAGCTTAAAGCTTTCATGAAAAGTCGAGCATCAATCTTAGAATCGTTTGTCAATGAGCCCCGTTGTCAGCAGTTAAATCTAATTCAGATCTCGGCCTGATTTGATTCGCAGCGAATCTAGTTTTTCTTTTGAAATTTCATCTGGAAGCTCTGTCTGGATTTCAATCTAATTAATCTCAACTCAGGTGGATTCGCCAATTTGAGACGGATTTGTCGTTAATTGGATTCTGAGCAGAAAGTTCTTGTGACATATTTCGGGCTTACCGTGTTAGTATTCTGGTGGTGCACAAAAGGCGAGGGGAAATTTACTTCCAAAGAATTTTGATGTTTTTTCACTGCAGTGTAGTTATACATATTATTTCAATTGGAATAACTGAATCACCAACATGTTGTTATTCGTTAGAGTTGATTGAATTCTTAATTGTATCTCCAGGTGTCATTGTTTTAATCAATACCTGTTGTCATATGAAACCTATTATTATATATACCTTGTGTCATGTAATTTCAAATGTTCTGACTTGGTGAGAAATACACACGTGTGTTTTAGCGTGCTAATTTTTAGAGCAATAAAGAATCAATACTACTATGATGCCTACCATTGCTGCAATTAATGATACGACATTACTGTTCATCTAGATTTTACGTATTTTCTGTCGCAGTGTTATTATCCGTAATTATCAGCAGTACTGGGGTACTCCGTCAATGGTTATAACTGGCTATCCATAGTTATAGACTGGAATCAATTGAATCAATGTGTCATTGGTTTATGTGCTGGTATTATGATTCAATAATACCAGATCATTGTTGTTCCAACAGAAACAACTGCGAGGTTGGAGAATGAAGATAGGGACGAAGAGTATTACGAAAAGGTTGGTTCGTTTAAATTTAATCAATGGTAAAATTCTCTTTTCCAAATAGTCCTTAAGGCAATTCATTTCAATATGCGCTTTATGACAACCATGGCGAGCAACAGTTTTATTGATTTTTACCAGAGCAACCCGTAGCTTTTCCTGTGCAACAGCGTAAGTGATATCTGACCATGTTTCTTACTCTGTGTAATGAAAATCATATCAACGGTACAAGAACTAAACTTAATTATAACATTTGGGTATCTTCCTTAATGGTAGTGTTATCCTTTGTATTAAAACAATTATGCATTGAACGGGTAATTGACGGAGGCTTCCTCGGATGTTATCTAGAAGTAACAATGGTTGGCCAATTGTGTACTTGTTTCAAATGATATGGCTTCTCCGACGAACATCAGGGTTTGAGCTAGCAGATGTGCAAGCTTGTATGATCATTCGCTAGAACAGATACTACCATATACTATTAGACATCAAACAAGAGCGAAGCGAAATGGACCAGTGAATTCCTTCTGGAAGGCAAACTGATGACAAAGAAAGAAAATGTTCGCCGGTTTACTCAACGTCAGCGCCGTAGAAAATAAATGCGTCGTAGCTTGAGTTTTTGTCAACATCATTTCAAGATTTCTATTGGCACAAGTTTTGCGTTAACCTGAGCATTGGACGAAGTTTTTGCCTTTGCATTGTTACATGGGGTGTGGGTGAAGCAGATATGAATCTTTTGCAAAATCTGTAGAATTTAGGGATCCACATAGATGTGTCTCTCTATGTATTCTACCTCCATGTCTTTGCCAACATAGCATGTGATGTGTTTATCTTTTTTCATGAAATTCTATAATCATATGTTGATTCTGAGGAGAAACGTAACTTCTAATAATGACCTGATATATCAAAGATGATAACAGTTTGAAGAGACTAGTTGACGCCAGGGGTACTTCCCAGTAGACAAGTATTTTGCTTCTTTGCTGCATTAGATAGAAGTTGCATATTTGCTAATATTCTACATCAATTTTGCTAATGAGTACACTTGATGACTTCGGCGTCGGCGTGATTACTGAATAGACATATGAATTACCGCGGCAGAACCAAGTACGGAAAATCACAGCTTGTCTTGGGGGAAGACTTCCTCGTGGCCAATGACACCAATTTGATTTTTAGAACGGTGGTATGATATTGAGATCAAATCTATCTCGGCATGTAACAAGCGCTAATGAATCAATGACCTCCTGCAAGCATGTCGGCTTAGTAGCAGCTCGTTCAAAATAGATGGATATCACTTATGGTTCCGCCGAATATCACTTATGGTTCCGCCGATTAACAATGTCCCCATTTCAACTCATTAGAAAGATGTCAGGACGGTGGAGATGATTCACATCTAGCTGTCGAGAACGATCAGCCGGATCAAAAGTAACTGGTAGAAGTCCATCTTCTTAGAAATTAAGTTTACTGCCCAGCGACTTTGCATTTCAAAAGAAGGACTTCCATTTACGGATAGCGCTATACCAGTCTTCTTACTTATTTCGCTCTTAGATAGGTATTTGAATTTAAAAAAGAATCAACACACCAACTGTTTGATAAAACTACAGTCCCATGTAGCAAACTTATGATTTTATTCCTACAAAATCATGCAACCTAACTAGGTCTCTAGCGGGGTCATCCAGTTCTATGCTTTTTTTTAATTCTATGTGTTATGCACCTGGATGTCTAACCTTCATTAATATCTCTAACATTATGAAGATATTGATGTTTAGACAATGTCTTTCTCACTTGTTTGTTTGCTTGTCTGGTTGTCTGGGTTTTGCGAAGATATGCAGTGTTCCTCTCTAACCAGATTCCATCTACAAGACTTATGCATGTGCACTTAAAAACACCGTGGAGAGCTATTTAGAGAGTGGAACATTTTTGATAGGCACCCTCTTAGATAGGTACCCTCTTAGAAGGGAATATCAATTGCCATCACCCATACAATTACACAAGGTAGAAATGGTCTTCAAGTTGTATAAGGCACTTATAGATTTATTTCGAATTCTCTAACCCAAACATCAATTGCTTTCTCCAGTAATCGTTTTCTGGTGCAATTTCAACTTCAGAGGTGAAAAAACAAGAAGGCCGATAAAGCTTCATATTTCTTACGAAAAGGGAACGTTGATGGGGAACGCTGTTATTGACATCCGACATAGGAACGCCCAAACCATTTGGCTGCTGTGAGAGGAATGTTGATGGTGTGCAATCTGCGCAAGCACTTCTTTATTTCCTTAGTACGAGTACACATTACTGGGGGTATGACGTACGGAAGCAGTACTCTAATTGTCAAGATTTGTCACTGGCGTCTATTCAAACAGGAAGAGCGGATTATTGTCGTCTTCCTTCACAATCAGCATAACAAGCCGTTAGATATACAATTAGATCTAAATGCTCATCCTAGAGGCGTTTAAACTTACATATAAACCATAAAAATATCAGAACAGCATCTGCGTGCCAGTAGGTATTTCATACATGTTGAAAATCTAATGCACCGCACCTGGCACATGATTTTTCAACAAACTTGAAGCATCTTATCTATAATTTTACCTAGTAAATCTCTGTATAAACAGATCACAATGCAATCACATGGTTATCAAACACAATCATCTAAATCGCAAACCATCCTCTTACCGAAGCTCGGAACAAATGCTCGGAAAAAAGCGCACGTTGTCCAGCACATAGACTGGTTTGAAACTGTAAAGTTATTAGATATTGTCAACATTGTGTATATAGACCTCAAGTAGCCTTATCTTTCTTTAATCATTTATGTACATGTATATTCTGCATTTGTGGTGTTCCTGTGTGTCATGTAGTTTTGTCCAGTCATGTTTTTGAATGGACCACAGGAAGAGTAGCTGTTAAGCTAATTGTGGATCCTAATGAACTCAAACTCAAATATGTGAGTTAAAAGAGTGATGGCTCTTGCTTTGTTGGTGGTCCATGTACACCCGGTGCTTTTGATCGTGTGATCCTTAAATACAGGGAAAGTTTCACACAGAGTGATCGTAGATAAGCATTTTCAGTTGATCAACACCGATAAACAATTGTCCATAAAAGTAGTATCCTTCTAATATGTTAACTACTAAAATTAGAAATAAAAATCTTGATTATGACTGTTCGGCACATCATGAAGACACCAACCCTTCATATAAATGCACTAACAAATAAACTAGAAACAAACTAAAATAGTGTGTTTCAGGCAATAATATATAGTTCAAAAGTGTATGTATACCCGGCTAAAACCACCTATGCTGATCCATAATCCCAGGTGTGTGTATTTTGTGTCTGGTGAAGATTACTGACAGCATCACAATGAATAATGTCAAGGAGCAATTCCAAGTTATTTTCATACGAAGAGTGTGACTTTTTCGACTCGATCTGTACAGTTTGTACAATAATTGAGTATTCCTCATATCATCATATCATTATTAATATAGCCCTCAAGTTAAGATGTTGGAATTCATTTCCGGTAGGACTTTACACCTATTGCCTTGGCCTTCAACGAAATGGTAATTTACTGTTTGAAGGGAACGATCTAATTCGTCCCTGAAAAAATAGCACAACTGACGCAATCATTCAGACTATCCACAAAACACCATGGGTTGCAAATGTCTCCAGCATTGAAAGTATGAACGTTCTTGGCAAGTGTTGGCTGGTACACGACCGGAAATTACTTTCCTGACTAGACCATTTAATCTACCTGTAATTCCTTGCTTTCGGTATTCAGCTGACGACGAGAGAAGGAAATTAGCTAAGACCAGTCAATTTTCCTAAATCCATGTCATTCCGCTTACCCATCTCCGTCCAATTTAAAGTTATTTCACACCAGGGTGTTCTGATGACCCTTATTTAAATCTCAACAGCGAAAGGAAGTGAGGTCACTTGAGGGTCGTTGAGAGTACATTCAAGTTCGGAGGCAATAGATTGGGAATACTTTTCCTTGAATGTTCCGGGATAAATCATTGTCGTGTGTGGTGTACGTTCCTCTGCAGATAAGATCTGACTATTTATTTCTGTCTGACTCAAGCTAGGAGTAACGTACTTGCATGATGAAACTGGACCTAAGCGGTTTTATGACATGGATAGTTGTAAGGGCTCTGTGCAATTCATTTGAGGCTTATAGCTTTCCTCGAAAAACCATTTATCATTTTGTGGGTGACTTCAACGTTCGAAAAGAAAGGGTCGTCCTTTCCGGTATATTGGGATTTTCCAAAGGAGCGATGTTTTATCAAGGAAAATCGATGGACACCAAGCAGTGAAATTGCTTTGTGTAGTTCAGTGGTTGGGACCCAATCTTGAAGTCCAGATTAAAATAGATAAATCAATAGCAAGCAGTCATGCGGGGTAAAATGAATTGCCTTGCAATAGATGCACAACTGAACTGTAATACGGGTTTGCCGTCCATTCTAACCCATTTTCCAAAGCAGTAACCGTCTGGATGCACCTTGCAAAGATTTGATGTAATATCGAAATATCAAGTATCTTATGACCCATGAAATAGGCTTTGTGAGGTCTAAACATGCTGAAAACAAAACGCTTTCTTTTGAAGGTTCTAAAAGACTACATACCTGTAACGCGCTTTATTTTGACATTCAAACTGACATTTACGACATCTCTTCCAAAAACAAATATAGCTGTCTAGCATGACCAATCTCCTTATGCTTGATGGAGAATGGGGAAATGTACACGACTGGGCTTACGTAAATATAAAACAATGTTCTGTCCGGAACATTGCGCGTAGGCGTTTAATGGGTTTCATCTTGCATAATGTATTTCGTCTACGTACAGTTTACGCCATAGCAAAGGAACTACAATATGATTTAAGCAAAATAGAGTTGTATAGACATGTAAAGTTTGCAAATGATGTAAGGGTGAATCACATTAAACCCCAACGGGCGTCATGGTTTGATACACCGTGACCACAAATGGCATACGCCCAGGCACTGAACAGGGCCCACATGACCCTCCCGTCGTCATGTCTGTCCGAAATCCAATATGCTGTAACGTTTAAGCAATATGTAGAATATTGCGCCGTTCTTTGAAGTATTGGTGATATCCTTGACGCCTTGACCATCATTAGGCCAAGTCATAAGATCGATGTGTGTAGGGTGAGGCAATTTGATATCTTTTGCATGACAGAAAACCAATATGATAACGATTGTGGATCCCATGTCTGTTCTGGATTGATGAATAGTCCACAGTAGTAGTAACCGTTTAGATTTAACACAGAGTATGACATGAACTGAAAGGTAACATGTTTTTATAATGAGAACGATGCCAATTTTGATATGATCAGGGAAGATTTAGTCCTGCTGAGCTCGACAATTGTCGGTTTGCACATTTTTGTTCTTACTTTATGCTAGCCATGGCAATTGTCTGGTTGAGAGAATTTCTGGAATGTGTACGTTGCACCCGCGCGGTTAACGTTGTTGTAAAACGAAGTAACTAAAAATGAGCAATATCAAACAAGTACCCTTTGTTTCAACGGTGCCAAGGCAGTGGGGGTATATTTTTAGTCTGGAAATCCAGCAGAGCAAGGCTTTAACTGCAATATCAACATCATCGTAGATGGGCGTTTTTGGCAGCATTTCTTACTAGTCTCTACCATATCAACATCATCGTAGATGGGCGTTTTGGCAGCATTTCTTACTAGTCTCTACCAGACTAACTACGCCGGCTATAGGGAGAATATTTGCCGGGGGACTTTGGCCATGGAGGGTCACATTACCCTCTCTCCGTAGCCGACTCCCTTCATACAGTTGACTCTATTTGTCCAATTTCTACTATTTTCCCAGCGACCCGCGGAGGCTGGTAGAGCCCCGTAATTTCTTGCTTCCAATTCCCAGTGTGAAACATTCGTAAGGAAATTGATTGTTCATGCCGATGATTCCAATGATATACTTTCATCATGTACCTTCAATATGTTGTCTCTAGCTGTTCTTTTCTAAAGGTCCTTCGCTTCGCAAGAGTTGGAATTAGCCTACGAAATAACTGGCACAAGGCTGAAGAGAGCATTCCGTGAAAACCTCCCACGAAAATTGAATCTTGAAAAGTTATGTCTGTCCTTCTTCATTGGTCATGATGAAATATGTCTGATATAATTAGCAGCGTTTACATGATTCCGTACAATCAATATCACGCTCAGATTGGTGATGCATTCATTATCATCGGTATCAGTTGCGAGCATGTAGTCTTCTTAAAAGTTTTACTACAGTTGTGTTCGGAGATTGAGGTTAAACAGGTCATGGATTTTCTGAAAAGTATGAGCTTTTATAACAGGAAAATGCCGTTAATTTTCATCCTGGAACTATTGTCATTATCAGATAACATTAAACTGGTCGCTTAAAAACTATTTTTATGCATAGCTTAGAATCTATCAAGGCAGACTACGAAATTAATCTAGAGTGATACAGAATTTAAGTTATGCGGTATTCATTTATGCCATCTCTTTCCTGTCTCCTACATTGGAAGTTTAAAAGGAAGGTTGAATACGTATCAGCAATGCTACCTGGTTTGACCACTGTATCGCGTCGTTGCAATTTCAATAAAATAAAATGAAATTGAAACTTTGGGATGTGAAATAGTCAAATGGCTTTTAAAACAGTAGTTTTATCGGATACCAAGTTCTTACAAGCAGCTCGATTTCTGAAGTGGTGTTTCAAGATTAACATATGTGTATATGATTGATATCATTAGTAAATAAAGACATAATGCTAACTTAGAGTGCATAAGACACCAATGGCATAAGAATTAAGAATTTCGTGAAATTATATAAACCATAATACTATTGTTTAATAACAAAGAAATTTGCACAAAATATTCTCACTTCGCATGTTATTGAACATCGAACCATCAAAACATCATACCTCCAGATTTTGATTCTTCCCACCAGGTTATTACATTAATCAGTGACTTGCCCACTCACGACGTCACAATGAACATGGCAGCCGGTTTGGAACTTTGCACTGCGGCTCGGAAACAAAATAGATATTGTTATGTCCTTTAATCCTACTTCAGATAATAACAAAATGTTGTATTTTGGTGTCTTATGCACTTTAAAAGTCATCTCAAGATGATATGTCGACTTTCATAATCAATATCTCCTATTATCGTTATAACACGATGCAAATAACTAATAATAGTATCTGACAAATACACAATTTGAGAACGGAGATCCAGGTATTTTTCATGCGGTGAATATTTGTAGTTTACTGTCTTGACAAGACAAAAATGTAAAATCGCGGGTCCAAGTCTTTTTCTATTTGGTGATCATTTGTAATTTACAGAATTAGGACATCGTCAGAGAATCGATCACAGACGTTAATGAAATACTAATGAGGTCATTACTTTTATCATAGTGATTAGTTTTCCCGCTGTTGTGAAATGAGATGGGTTGGTTCATTAATCCTGATTTAATTGACAGCTTAATGACGTGCATGATCCCAGACTCTCTCTGGTCATTCGTCACTAATGGAGATTTTACCACCAATCAGATGCGTACCCTGTAATTAGTTGATCACAATGCTACCCCGGAGATGTTGGTCACTTGCCTCAAGTGTAACAGGTTACCCTTCAGTTATTCTTTATTATTATTTGACGTCCGATCTAGTCGAAGTCCACGTAGGATTATTTTACGGTCGAGGTTGTAAAAGGTTTAGAGCCACTTTGATGAAGGTTAGACATCCGGGTTCATCAAGGCTCGAAATATTGGGTACATTTGCACTTTTGTGCAACTAAAATCGGAGATGTGCACCTAAATTTTGACTGTGGTTGCACCAGTGCACAGCCATGTCTAGGTTTACGTAATTATATTACTATGTAAAGGTACTACTATATTCATATACCCTAGCAAACAACATATTCTTAACATCAACAAGTGTCATGAAAAGTAATAAAACGTTAGTAGTAGAATTTCATATTCATGCTCTGAGGAGAGTCAAAAAGGTTTGCAGTCAGGTTTTGCTGACATTCTACGTTATTTTGTGTTGTGCACCTCATCTTTTTTCTGTGCCCCGAAATCTTTAGACAAGGTTCACCAGTGCACTCTATTCCCAAAAATGTATTTCGAACATACTAAGTTATACAAACTAAATGAAACAACTGGATATGGCCTTTAACAGGGTCAGAACAAGTTTCACTGATTCTTCGAAGCCCACTGATGAAAGACAGCTGATGCCGTCTGAAGTCGTTATCCACTTGATTTATTGTTTATAATGACTTGCGATTTGTGTGGGCAAACTAACAGACGCTGATTTATAAAAAAAACGCCGTCAATTTATTACCTGATGACGGAAAGACAAACAACTGGGTTGAAGCGCAACTCGAGACACAGGCGAATTCATGAGCACGCGCGTGGGATCCATCCACATCAAATATATGGTAATTTCCAGACCTGGGTGCCCGGCAGCAAAGAAACCGCGTGACTGTTCATAGTTTAAAAGGCTAATGTCTTGAAATAATGGGAGACAACGCACTGCAACAAACGTGCATATTCATAGTTCAGGCCACTTTAGTCTTACATAGTCTGAAACGTGACTAGACGTCTCTTATATCAACCCCCACACAGTGTATTGCATTTAGAATATGTATGGAGATGCATGTTTTAGCACAAGTATTTGAAGGCAACGTTTATTTTTCTATTGCCCGGTGAAATAGCGCGTTGCTACACCATTGTTTAATGGCAAATTACAAATAATTGTAAAATGCACCTATTACATGTCATTCTCTCTCTCTCATTTTATGTACTTCTTTTAATCAACATTATGCTTCTCATCCACCAGGAAAATATTCAAACACAGGAGTGTCTATTTTTCTTAACTGGAACTTTCTCTGTTACTTTACAATGTGGTATACATTGTGTTTGTGTTGAACACAGATAATTGATAAGTAAGTTTACGCAAATCCATGTACACGTACTTTGACAAGCATCCGGTGCTCTCGGTGGAACCGCCGTAACCTTGAATGTCGCCATTTGCCTGTTTCACTGCACACACTTCCGTTTCCTTTCTCCATACGTCAATCAAGGTTGGTGTCATTTGCCGAAACCTATAAATATACCACTTTTTCACGAGCTTTTGGCTATGAAATAGTTCAAAATCATGCAAACTTTAGCACGCCCGGTACACCATGAGCTATGAAAACTGGAACGTCTGTTGCAGGACCATAGAAAGTCACAAGGAGGCCCATAATAGAACTTGTCCGTTTGCAGACGCCTACCTACATACTTAACATCATATGTATCAATCCGCAACCACACGGATCTAACGTATCTACCAACAAACAGTCAAACAATTAAAGAAACAAACACATCCACAAACTGCACCAAAAACATGGCCTTCTTGACATGACGAAGGTAATACAAGAACTTAATATGTGCAGTTGCAATGTGATTCGGGTCATTCTGTTATATGCATGTACATGTACTATCTACATTCACGTATTGAACAACCAGTAGTACCAGATATCATTACAACTGGTATTACCTAACACAGCATCCCTCATCCATAATGAGATTTAGATGTCACACGTCATGGTGTTCCCGGATAGATACCTCCTAGATAACAGGTATTCCATTTAAATTTCCCAAAGGTGGAACTGTATCTACAAGTACTACCAATAAAACCCGAGAATGAATCCTCAGTAGCCAAGTCTTCAGAGTATATCAACTAAGTTGCTTTTTCTTACCTTGTCCTTTGTCGAAATATCACTTTGACATTGAACTTTAAGTTGGGTACATAGAGCCCATTAGATATGACAGAACATTAACAATGATCTTTGCGGTAACTAGTTCTTAAACAAACCTAAATATTAGATTGCCATATATGGGGGTAGAGGTACTCTATACCGTAGAGGAATCGACGGTCACCTTGAACAATGCATACGACCTTATTTCTGATCATGCGCGCTAGGAACAAAAGTAAATTCCCCACCATGCTTCAGTTTCTTTTTCCAGGGTATGTCTGCAGCAGTAGGTTGTATTTCTGCTGGATAGCTCTGGTTAGGTCTTTTGTTTTTGCAGTGGGGGTAAACTGTTTCGAATGTGAAACGAGGAAGGTCAGGCGGAGTGACCTGGGTGACCCAGGGGTCAAAGGTAGGTACCTGATTATTCAACCTCATACATCTTTTCTTCGTGTCGGCTGGTCGAACGTTGTCCCAGATCTATCAGTGTCTACCCAGTGGGTCCAGGTGGTTTCAGGAAAGGTGAGATTTATGCAACTTGAATCTGTGAATTCACTTTTTGCAGTAGTATACCTTGCGCCAAACATGTCGAAATCTATCTAAATAGATAAAACTCTCGGACACTGAAAATGTTTCTAATGTTTTGACGGTCCATCGTTCCATCCTTTCAGTGGAGCGGTTAGCCTCAAGTGTAGAAATTCAGTGCAAGTCAGGCCTATATGTTTATAAACTTCATGTTGAATTTCCAAAGTCAGCTACTGAAATACGTTAACTGCTGATGCAAACCACCTATCATACCAGCTTGATATCCTGAACAGATTGTGCAGAGGTTCACGGCTCATTTGTTCTATGGTATCATGTAGG
Organism: Branchiostoma lanceolatum; assembly: GCA_035149815.1. Classification (NCBI taxonomy): domain Eukaryota; kingdom Metazoa; phylum Chordata; class Leptocardii; order Amphioxiformes; family Branchiostomatidae; genus Branchiostoma; species Branchiostoma lanceolatum. The sequence goes on along the minus strand of CM068877.1, from coordinate 13,592,774 downwards.
CAGGTGGCGCTAACCAGAAGGGAGTTCCAAGAAACGTCCCACCCGGCCAGGGATTATTAGTTTTATAACGGGGCGCCTGATGTTTGTTAGAGAGTTACACATATGCTGACCCATATTTATTGGACATTGATCATCGAGGGACGGGGGAGGTTTAAAGGCATTACCCTGAAATGTCGATAAGAATTTGGCCCAACGCTCTAGGACTAGGTCACCCCTTCTGTTTTACTTGATAGCAGTGTGTTGGGTTCTTAAGATCTTAGACGTGACAAAGTTTGATGCACGAGGCTTCCCTATGCACGGAAGTAATGTCTAGAGTCTCCTAGCCTCCGATAGACGATCTGATTGCCGTACTGCAGTCTCTTCTAGTAGTGCCAAAGTGAGATTGGGGGAGAGAAAACGAGACTTTGTGGTAACATGCATCTGTCTTCGTATGTGGCCTAATGATATGTATAAAAAAAATGTAGTAATCAACGATTCATGATTGAGGAACCATCATTCGTAGATTCTAAAACAGGAACATTTCTCCCCCATAAATTTTGGGGGAGAAAAGTTAGAACTTTAAATTCAACTATAAGAAAGCTATCCGAGCAATTTCATGATCAAGCGTGAATTCAAACTATTCATGGACATTCCTCGTATGCTATTCTCAAGTACTCACCCACACTAGTGTCTATTCATCTGGCAATAGTTATAGTTGCGGAAAATGTCATACATTCTATCCCCACCATCGAAAAGTATTGTACAGTTCTTAGAATCAGCCAGTATGCGAATTTTGGATCGGTATGGATCTAGTATCTGGCCCACTCACGTCTTACATGTGTGCCAAGAAGTATGATGACGAGCATGACTTCTGTCTGTGGGCATTGCCATGCCATTGCTGATCAAGGATTACTTTTGTCTCGTTTTCTATCTGGCTGATCTGAGCCAAAGGAAAGGTTGTGGCATCTCCCATTTGACCCGTCCAGCCCCTTATGACACGCAGATACTCCCCCGTCTTTCTAGCTCCTCTTAACTCGTTCCCCAGTACTTCCTTATTAATAGCCAGGGAGTTGTTGTTAGATATAGCGTCAATTTGTCATCGTTTCGCAGTAATGTGCAAACGAGTCTCCACAGCCGTCAGTACAAGCCGATTGAAAATGACTTCTTCATATCTGGGAAATCTGTCTGAAGTAGGGCGGGCTGAGACCACCCCGGGGCTTGTACTTTATTTGCCGCTCGAGTTACGGATAATATAAGGTATCGATCAACCCACGCATTATTTCTGTGAATTGGAGGAAGGTCGCCATGGTTTTGAAGCAGTGAAAGTACTAAAGCTGTGGATTTTACCATTAGTAAGTCTCTGTACCTCAACGGACATAAGCCTCACATTTGAGTCCCTGGTTCCAACCAGTTAGTAACTGGGATACCCCTGCCCAAATCCGGGTAAAAGGACACCTCGGTTGGGGCTGCACCCTTCTTTCGGAAGGGACGTAAAATGGCGGTCCTGTGTTCGAGGGAGTGCCATAAGCACGTTAAAGGGCTAGCAAGCCCTGCCTAGCAAAAATATACATTGCAACAGAAACAGCAGAAACATGCTGACCTATGGGCCACTAGGCACTACAAGGTGAACAATAACAGCAACACGAGTCAACAACGACTTAAACATACCATTGGATTTACACTTTCTCTGGCTTCTGTGTGAATTCTGCCATGAACATTTTGTAAATCAGGAAGTTGGTCATATGTCTAAATTTCTGCTAGACGTTCCAAAATTCAATTTACACCTACATTTAGGAACATTCCATCTAAAGCAATATAAGATGTTCCCACACTTGACTGGGCAGTCCGTCCATATCAGAACATTGACAATTTTTTGTAGGTCATCTAGATTGCCGAACATGACCAGCTGAAGCAAGGGATGTTGGAGGCGAAGGATAAGTAAACTTTTGGCGTCCATTTATCAACGTAACTTGGCAGAAGGTAGTTTAGTCCAAAGTTACCATATTCTTGGCCAAGAAAATACCCCTGTAACCACTAAAAGTAGAATGTTTCAGATCAGCTTTTGTGCTCCCTGCTTTTGGGTCAGGTCAGATAGTTTCTACTGTCAGTGCGTGGAGCTAGTCTCAATCGTGATGTTTCTGAATCAGGGAGATGAGATGCAGCTAAGTTGTAGTTCTATTTCAGTTTCAGTCCTGACCCGTAACCTTGAAGATGCGTCCAGGTCTTCCTACGTAGAAACAATTGCGTAAGGCTAGGGGAAAACAACAACTTGATTTGAAGAGGTGGAGCGTTTACGCAGCTCACTGCCAATACAGTTTGTCCTCCATGCTTTATCTCAGCTAAGTTATCTCTCCGACTAAGTTTCAATAAGTTTCTTTAGGAGGTAATAAATAAGATATACGTGCCAGTCTTAAACTTGTTTAGTATCCGGAACGCAGAGAAGAGGTATATCTATATGTCCGTTGCAACGTTGTACAGTGACTTGGCTGGTAGAGTTTGCAATGTTTGGTAGATGTCCGTATTACTGCTTTTTCTTTGAGTGTGTCCACTGAGGCATGTATAGAGATCGTAAAAGACAACATTTATGACAACGCTTATACACAAAGACACGTCTTTTCGAGTTCCCAGACTTTAAAGTCCTAAGAGATGGGAATCAGGATGTTGATGGTACTTTGCATTCCTAGCTCATTCCATGAACGTTCGTTAATTTCCTGTCTTCAATGGGCTCCTGGATCTGGTAATAAGTGAGACCCATACCTCATCATGCCTCTTATGAGTTCACGGGATCTTAAGTTCCCACCGTTGGACGACTATACATTAATCTTTTCACTCCCGCCCTTCAAGTCAAGCATGCATTACTGAGGTGCTTGTCTTCTTGGCGCCGCAGCAGACATGTCTTGTACGCAAAGGGCTGTAATGATATTTCGACTGAAAGCAGATAGACGTCGTCTATAACGTACCAGTTATTGATAACGTTCAAGATAAAATTGAATAAGGGAAGAAAAACAATAGATGCTGTGAAATGAAAGTATCAACTCCCTTGAGCTAAGCTGTCGAGTTTCAAAGACTTCGTTATGATGGCATTTAACAGTGTTGTTCTTTGCTATTCATAGCAATAGTAAATGACATATAATTTAGCAGCAAATAACGATTTTAGCAATATTAGGAAAACTGCAGCCGCTCCTCTTATTCAACGGTTGCCAACTTCGTAATACAAGCCATTCTTTTCGGTCAGGATTGCTGCTAGTGTTAGCCGATATGGTTACATATTTTTTTGAGAAAAATCTTTGAGTCCTCGAAGGTGGTCCGCTGGATCCAACCTTCACCTTCTAAGGACCGAGTCGGCAATTCACCAAGTCGGCATTTCTGACGCCTAGTAGCAATTGGCATGGTAAAAGTAGAATTCTTCCCACATCTTTCGGTATTTAAAGTGGTGACCGTCTACATTTCTATGGCCCCTAGGTTTGTTTGTTTGTTTGTTTGTTTGTTTGTCTGTTTTATTCAGCTCTCCATTAGTCTACAAGTTGTAGAATTTTTACACTAATCTTCCTCGAGTCCGCCTACATCAAATACAATTCTATCAAATACAGGAACAATACAATTAAATCAAATATAGGGAAAAAAAATTGTTAGACAGTAAATTACGCAAAATCAAATATGATGAACTTAAAGGTCAGCGGAGAGGTCAGAGGTCAACATAGAATAATGGAATCCTTGTATAGATATTGTATATAAGGAAACCCAGAAGTAATAGCAAATGACAAGGATGTAATTTTTAAACTTAGTTGAATGAACTGAGCATAAATATAGCATAAATATAAACACATTAAAGTATTTTACATGTTACGTTTAACATGGAAGGATTCTGTAGAATTTACCTTTTATAACAATGATTCTGACTGGTTAATCCAAGCGGAGCCATATACAGCACAAATTATTCCAGTAGGAGATGCATATTCCATCCATATTTCTGTTGGAAAACAAGAGACTAGTGGAAGACAATCAAGTTAACTAATAGCATCAGCAGTGGCATTCATTAGTACCATTGTAGTATCGTTTTGTTCCTCATTTAGGGAACCGTCTTATCTTGAACATGCACAATACAGAGCGGCTCTTCTTTCAAATTCGTTGAGGACTCCTAATTTTGCAGTATAATGGCACACTAGGAATCGTATTAGTCCTGGCAATTTCAACTACCAGGAATTACCCAGCAGATTATTCACGAATTTCTGTGCGTTCCGCCTCTGTGGAGATACGATTATAAGAGGAAATTCCCTTTACTGGTACTTCATCCTTTATTATTTCGATTCTAGGCGAAACAGATCAACGTAAATATTCATTAAACCAATCGATATCCAGAGATCATCTGATCAATGATAAGCTCAAGACCTTTAGTGGACGATCGGTCAATATCGACTTTTTGTAATTAGATATTCAACAAAGCACATCGAGAGGAGAGCATCTGCTGGAAGGGTTGAACCGTTTTCAATCACACCCTAAGGATATAAATAAGTTTAAGATTTAAGAATGCACACATTCGGAATAGAGACAAGTGAAATGAGCTTAGTATTGTGCAACGGATGCAGTGGAAGATGAAATACATTTCATTTGTAACTGCCCTCATTATGAGGGTGAAAGAAACAAGCTTTCCAAACAACTAAAACAATGTTTCCGATATTTCACCACCGAGAACACATTTCTACTAAAATCACAAAACCCAATAATCATTAAAAACGTTGGACTTTTCATCAGCCAATGCCTCCAAAGAAGAAGTCAAACCCCTCAGTATAGTAATGCTGTATGTATAAATATTAGTTAGATGCATAGAATAGACACTTGTTATCATTGTTACATGTTCTACTGTTTGTACCCTTGCAATTAGCCTACGGGTATGAATTTGCAAATAAAATAGAATAAAGGTTGTTATTAACATCATAGGTACATAGTGCACAAACGAACAACGAAGAAAAGACACGGATCTCTCATCACCAAAACGCCTTTGCCAGGCATCGCTTGGAGGCAACGCCAGAAGGTACATGGAATCTTCCCAAAGACGGCATCACTGGTTCCCAGATGCCACAAGAGGAGTTAGTCGTCCTTATCTAAACCTAAAGAAGCGCCTTGAAACTGACACAAAGTTGGTCGAAAATATCTGTCAGAAAAAGATTAAAGTAATAATGAGTAAGAGCAATAGTGCGATGATCATGCTAGTGCACAAACATCGTACCTTGTACACACCAAGAAAAGCTCAGGGTATTAACATGTCATTGCAAGTTTAATTATAGGCACTTCTCTAATTACTATTTCAGATTTCTTACTATACATATCTCGCTGTGATACCATCCTCCGTAAATGCTTTATTTTGTATCATTTAATAGAAATAAATGACTTAAACGTAGAATCGAATCTTCAATGCAAAATCATTAGTTTGCGAAAACAAATAGCCCTTTAATATTTTGTCAAAACCTGTTGTGTATATTACATGATCTACAAGGCGGGTGCATAACGGGTGGCAGTCTTTACTGCCATCCTCTTGGTATCTAAACATACGTCAATCGAATTCGCAAGGGAGTTGTTATACAGTCACGTAGTCTGTTGAACTCAACTAACTATTGCATTTCAACTAAAATTTCATTTTAACATTTATTTCGTTCATTGCGGCTATTGATATTACGTTTCCAGCATCAGTCAGACTATCTGCTATGATAATCTGCTACCATCTCGAGAATTCCTCTCTTTAATGACAGAGACTATATGTACAGCTCAGCACCCCAATTCCGTCTCGACAGATTCGGGTCATGCCTAAGTAGTATTGTTGATGACATGCTACGCGATTCCTTCGTACATCAACCGCACAGTAATATTGAGCGACAATAAAAAAAGTCCCCTAGGTAGACACGAAAATGGTTTAAACATACGGGCAGCTACCCTTACTTTGCACTGATGACTCTCTCTTCTGGTGGTGTCTGTTGATCTAATAAAACAGATAGCATGGGGTCTCTGAAAAAATGCAATTGGCATTCAGCAGCGAATGCCTTTATCTAAGTCGGCAATTTGGAATTCTCTTTGTGTTTGCGCCATTTACAAGCCTGTGTCGAAGATTGCAAAACGGTCTCAAGCGATGGCTGCCGTCTTTCAGGACGACTGGTTGAAACGTGTTGCAGCGGCTGGGCATTTCTAGCTGTGCTGTCATCAATTACAATTGAATATCATATGTCATGAATAATTTCATATTTTGCAGTCAAATCTTATTACGGTATCGCTTGATTTATGTTTTATTCCATTCCTTACATATTTAACAACATATTGTAAATGATTAAGCCAAAGGGACGTGGTGCTTGCCAGCAAAACATGATCCGTTCGTTTTGAAATGTTTGACTGAGAAATCCTTGTAGAAATTATCACTTGTATGATGTGTGTGGCGATGCATAATATATTTCATCACAACTTATTAACACAAGCAAAAATGTCGACGCTTGAGAAGATATAGAATAATTTAAAGTAAGATCATCAGATGAAACATTTGTCTTGACTGGACACGCCCACACTACCTATTGCACAGCACTAATTTATAGGACATTCGTTTGTAATTGTTCGTTCCGACCTTTGTAGTGCCTTGTGACACCTAGGGCAGCAAGTTCCTTGTTGTTTCAGCAGCAGGTTATATTTTTTAAGAAGGGTTGCTAGCCCTTCCCCTGCCCGAGGCACTTCCTCAATCACGGGAACCCAATTTTACATCCCTTTCGAAAGACGGGTGGAACATAGATGCCCTTCCCAGGACTGAACCGCGTTATCTCAGTTACCAACTAATTGGAACCAGGAGCTCCACTGTGAGGCTGTTACCACGTGAGCTACAGGGAACCCCCCCCCCCCTAATTTATAAGACAGCACTATGTTTAACAAATCCTATTCTCGTTGAAATTCCACCATACACGAGAACGAAACAAGTACATGGTCTTATCCCAAACTACATTCAATTTGTCACTTTAGTTTCCTAGGAATGTTGTTAAGTTATAGAATTTGAAATATCATGTATCGTATACAATTGTCGTACAATAGATTTCCTTTATCATGTAAAACCACACTGCATTTTAATGGTTTATTTAGCAGTATAAGATTAATTTATTGCAACTGGATCGGTTAACGAAAATAAATCACCATAGGATTCCTTTCCCTCGTGTGTCAAGAGACAATCATTAAGTCCCACGCATTCTCTTTAAAGCCTAGACTATTGTCTTGCATTTTCATTTTTGAATAGTCATAAATCTCTCAGTAAACGTTGAGAGCAGGCTTCCAAATAAAGTAATAAATCTGGATTTGATTTTTCTTTGCGCTATCGTCGCCTCCCATACCGACAGTAAAACGGCAACTACAAATTGCAGCTGCATAGATTTGATTTTTATTGTTGTAACAAAGATGGAATCGAACAATGCATCCGGCAATCGTCACTGGAAAAGGTTGTACATTAAAGACGATGTCATCCACGAGACAATTTCTAAACCTAGATTGGTCTTGTTATGGTACTATGGCCTGGTTGCTAATTTCAGTAGAGAGACGACGGAACACCAAATGATAAAACATTTAAAGGCTTTCCCCAAGGTTATCGTCATTCAGAGTTTGCTATGCTATATATCGGTGACTCCTAAAGAACAGCCGTTTCATCTGATGAAGTCAAAAATCTATAGCCAGCACGCAGAGAGAATGCTTAAAGCGACGAGGCCTTCAAAGGTGATATCCATTTCAATACGCCTGTTGTCAAAACGTATGTTGCTTTCAATCAACGTTTTTTTTTCTCCCGGTTCTTGTTACTTGTTGCTTTGGGAAGTGGAGTTTATTCTATTATTCAAGTTCACGCTTCTTGGTGCAGGGATGGTACACGAACAATGCTCCAACGGATTTAAAACTATTTTTACAGCGCGAGCGCTGTTCGTCGTTGCCAGGTATATTTTGGAAAATTTGTAGCAGTTCATGTATAGTGTTGTATTATGCATGTGCAAATTTATAGGTGTCTTCTTTGTAACGATGGCCTCTTTTCTTGGCGCATGCCACCTCTAGGGTAATCACGCGTAGGCCCATTGTTACGTACCTCCATCGTCTGCTAAATCAATGCGCCTTGAAAGGGAAAAACGATCGTAGAAAATTAGCAATCTTAGAAAGTGCACCGCCAGGAGGTATGATATGTGAAGACACAGTCGAGTCGACAAAACCATGGACACATTATGAGTGTTGGGCCGGCCCCAGATGTGTTGAACCGGGTCTTTATCTCTACCGCTGGACAAGATGGCAGCGTGGGATCCCTTTAGCGATGAACTTGGGGACATTATTGAAACGGTAACGACTCATTTATATCGCCATGTCGATTTTTAGCTAAACACGTCGGCTGGACCAGACGTAGATCATGCTTTTGAGATTAGCTAAAGCAAAATTTATGATATTTATGACATTACGTTTGGATTAAGGCATGCCGGACATCGTAATTTGCCATTTGCATCGACGTGGTTTTATGATGCTAATATTCAAAGATATCTGAGCATGAACAATCATAATATTGTATTTCGAAAACCTTGATTTTTCGATGCCTTAGGATCAGTCGAAAATACCTTTATCACATCTGACAGGACAGCATTGATTTTGTGATTTAATTGCCTTTGTGCCCCAAGCAGTTTACTGAAGACAGCTGCTTTCCGTACTGTTCATATTCCAGATTTTATCTGGAACTCCCACGGAGGAAATTATACTCAATGCAATTTCATGATTTGTGAAAGAGACTGTTTTGGGGCACGACACATTTTGTTATTATTCACTCTCATCTGCTATTATCATGTCCATGATAACCAATTATTATTTATTTAATGGTTGGGGTTAAGGTTCGGCATTTAAGCTCCGCTTACCACATACCAGCCATTTAACGGTCGCTTGTTGTCCTTTCACGTACACAAATTTGAGTACACAAATTTGAACCTTTGCGCTCACCGCCCCCCAATAGAATAATACTATGGATATCACAATAGTTTAAAAGTTAACAAATATCTGACCATATGGTTATCGTAGACTTATATACCATTGACATCATTAATCTGGATTCTATATGCCGTCAAACATCTAAGGAAAGACCTACTCTTCAAGGGATTTTGGACCGACCAATGGCATTGATTAAAGCTTAGTTTTGATTACACTTATTGATAGAAGGGAAGGTAGATCGTTAAAGTTCACCCACCAAGACCATCCGCTAAATCAGAAGTGACATTGCCAGAACGCAGATTCATGGGAGTACTTTCAAAGGCGTTACAAAGGCAGTTACTAGTTCTTCACCATACTTTTAATACTTTCTTGTGATCTTCTGGTTCAAACTGTGTCCATCTTAAGAATGCTCGTATGAAAATCAACATAATCGCATTAAGCAAAGTGCTAGTGGAACTTTTTTGCCATTCTAAAACATTCGCACCCAAAAGAAGACATTCGTTTAATGGTCTCTCTATAAGCTACATGGATATCCAACGATGTACAAGATGAAAGGGTAAATTGTGGTAATTATAAAGTCTATTATCTTATCTATCTCTATTCAAACCAACCCATTTGCACGATATTTTTTTCATTTCATTAACAGATACATATATCAGGCAAAAAAGTTAAGCTCTGTCGAGTTGAATTATGATATTTTTATTTATTTGTTAAAGGTATCGTGTGGCTTATACTAGGAAGCCTACTAAACTATTTACTAGCCTAATCACCAGTTGTTATTGATGGTGGTGTAAAGTAGGACAAATTTCTATTGGGCACCCTCCGTCATTGTTCCTGACCTTTGTATTTGAATGAACGCCAAAGTTGATTGACCTGTTAGACCTATTCTGATGTCCGGAAAGAAGATCTCTCCCCCCAAGCCATTCTTATGATATGCTCGGACGGCAACCGAAAGCGGACATTATTTCGTCCAGAAGATTACGTCTACACCATCACTCCATCCTCCGGGCGTTGTCAGTAGCCGCCCGATCTGTCAGCAGCTATGTCAGGGAAGAAGACCTCTTCCCCAAAGCCATTCTTTGCCCGGACGGCAACCGAAAGCGAACATTATTTCGTCCAGAGGATCACGGCTATACCATCATTCCTTCCTCCGGGCGTTGGCAGTAGTCGTCCGATCTGTCAGCCCCACATCGGGGCCTCTGGAAAAAAAATACATGCTTGCAAATTGCCCTTGCCCTACTAAGCTTGTGTAGGAAGGGGATTTGAGCCGGGTGTTTAGCTGGGAGCAGAGTTGAATGTGGAAAATTGTGTCACAGATCCGACAGGGAAGCTTCCAGATCGCGAGGTCATCAAGTTACGTGTTAGGAATACCCGGCTCTGGATAAATACAGTTCACTGAAACAAACAGTACTTATAAACATTAGAATTATCCACATCGAAGCACCAATAGCTTATATGGAAGCAAAGTGATAGAAAATATGTTTTGCCCTTTCTTTTGCGGCAAAATCTTGGGCAGGATATTGTCTCGTTGATAATTTTATATCATCTCGGACAGAAGGGCCTCTTCAAGTAATGGTGAGAATGTGGATGAGGATCATCTGTGCACCAATGGTTGATGTGGATCATCTGTGCACCAACGGTCTCTGGATCAAACGAGTAGTTTTGCTCGTTTTAGTCTGTTTGTTTAAGGTGCGGGTGTGTAAAGGCAGATCATAAATGGTCATCACGATTTATTCCAACATAACCGACGTTCGACTGTGATAGATTATACCAGTTGGATTCCTTTAATTGGATCATAGATATGTAGGTCCGTTTTTATTTTTTGCCAGAGCCTCGGTGAGAATGAATATGGGGTGCATAGATTGACGAAATAAGAGTCTCATCTAGCTGTGACAAGTTGGACGTATGAAAACGTCTGATAAACGTTTGCGAGAAAATTGCATCGGTTTTATCTAAGCAACAGTACCATGCTTGGCTAGCTATGGGGATCTCTAGACGCCTGTGTGCTTGAATTGCATTGTAACCGATTAGGCAATGTTGGCGTGCACCTTATGATGCTGTAAGTGAAATGCAAATCTCATAATCACAGACGTTTGATATCACTAATCTACCGATATGTCAGTGTTTACGCATATGAATATGACACCCGTGAAATGGACTACCATGCATGCAATCCATGTGGGAAAAGATCTGGCTATTATGTATTCTAGGTAGATATGACTGCCGGCCATCAAGAAATAAGTTTGCAGATATTTCTTTAACCAGAATCAGCGATCTCATGTATAACCTCTGTTGCAATTTTCGTCCTACATTTGGGACTTCAACTTGAGAGCTTTTAAAAGCTTCAGTAGTTGCACCACGGGGTGCGACCTGTAGATGCAGCTCCAGCTGCCAACATTCACACTCTCCGCTGACACTCAGGAGTAGTGCTGCATACATGAACTCATGTTCTGGTCCGGATTCAAGTCCAGGGGTTCAGGACCCATGGCATATCTGAAATTCCATGTTGATATGAAGTTGACATATGATTTGAAAAAAAAATATACATGGAAAATTATATACACTCACAAAATACAAACTTATAATCACAAAAACAGCAATGTTTTCGTCTTTTTCCAGTGCAAATTTCACGATCTATGGAAGGTTTAAGATGGTTTAGAACAAAAAGGAGAATATAGAATGAAGAATGAAGAATGAAGACCTTTATTGCACATTTCTGCCACACTTGGCTAAGTACAGGTCGCAACAAAACAAAATAACAAGTACAGTTTACATATACAAAAGAATATGGCTATCATTAGATAAATTCTACTTCTCCTCGCTTTACGGTTATAGTAGATATAAAAGAACAGACGTGTTATTCAATGGGAGGTTTGTCTAGTCGCATTAGGAATATGAATTTTTGTACAGTATATATAAGCGAGAGATACCTTTTTGCAAGTCCGGACTTGGTTCCAGACGGTTAGTTTAGGATACGCAGGAGTTGTCTTTGCAGCCAGTACTTACTGTACATTAAAAATCAGAGCGCGTCTTCTTCTAACCAGGAACAAACAAGGATCCAGGCACGAATCAACCAAGTTTAATCACGCCAACTCACGTACATGTTCCTTCTTTTCACACGGCAAATAATTAAAGGACTACTCTGCAACAGCAGCATCAGGGGCGACCATGATTGGGTTCAAGGGCAAAACGTTCATTTCAAGGGAACAGATTAAAGTGCCTCCTCTTGATAAAGGCAGACCTGTAGATTTTGGAGCACGTTCATTGATAACATTCCTGGCAAACTCTCCTTGTAAACTAATGAAGCTAAAAAAATTTTTCTTAAAAAACACATTTTTTCTGAGTAGATGCCGTGGAGGGATCACGATTTTGTCAACGATGGCGTCATGAATCGATCGAAATGCCAACCATTTGGCTACGCATTCCATTTCATCACGTATAACTCTAGTGTACTCCCAATGACAGAAAATACTTCTTTCCTGATATCTTAGATGACCAGTTGCATGTAACGTCTTAAATTCAAAGGACAGTTTCTACTCGCAAAGATGGCCATTAGTTTATTGAACCAGGCAGGGTCATGTGGAGAATACGGCGCTGCTAAGGGTAATCCCGATTGCTCACTCCGCTCAATTGTCGCGCGTTCGACCTTTGCTCCAATCATCCAGCAATGCCTCCGAATTAATTTCCTTCATAGTGAGGTGTTCAGTTCCTCTTTGTCCCGGTACTTCGCTAAACCAACTGTGAAATTAGGAGTCCATTTCTTGTGTTAGATGTCTGTGATTTGGTAAGCTTCATCACCTGCCCTGGGCTTTAATCTTCGTATCTTACTCTGCATTAGACAGATCTAAAAAGCCAGCAACTCATCACTGTGCAGCTCCGTAACTATCTTTTCATCGAAGTTCGTGATGTTGAGATGTGATCTAGCTAGCCCTGCCTTATTGCAGAAGGGATCCCAGTAGACGTGTATTGCGTTGAAAACTTTTGTTTGCGCACCCGGGGCCGATGGTCGGATGAATAATTTCTTTCAATGACCATTCCCTGGTAGTGACATTTCAGGTTGTGTTTCTTTCTTTGAATGTGTGTGTGTGTGTGTTTGTTTGTTTGTGTGTGTGTGTGCGTGTGTGTATGTGTGTATGTGTGTGTGTGTGTGTTTGTGTGGTAGTTTGATAGCCAGGGTTCTTTTATGTTTTCGAACTTATTTACTTTGGCCTTCTGTCTATCCATGTTTTTGTATGGGGCTTGTCCATTCTGTAGCATATATTGCCTGGTTGATATACTTAGAGGGCAGCAGAGTTGCTTGTGGTACGTAGGTTGAGCCATTGATATGACTACCGCAAATTTGTGCACATTTCGGACTGTAACGTTCAAATAGCATACAGAAGGAAAATCATTACTGGTCAAGAGATAGGGAAACACCACAGCAGCAAATATGTGACTCTTGTACATCTTTTTCCGTGATGTATGACCTGTGACGGGGCACCATTGATTTTTTTTACTTGCATAAATCTTTGATGCAGAATCTAGGAAACCTCCAGAAACCATAAAATTGGTCACGGCTAGCTTGCGTGCAAATAATCAAATTGCGTTAGGCTCCTTTACTGCCAAGAAAAGTATGGGCCGTTTTAAAGTGTGTGGTCTCTTATTACGGGTGTTTTCTTTGGTATTGATAATCCCACGCGGGTTTTTATGGGACCATTGTGACAATCTATACCATAATAGAGTAGGAATTGGCAAAGAACATTGCTTGAAACAAACGTCGGGTCTAATTATTGGAATGACCAGTATAGTAATAACAACACTGTAATATAGCTGTATGTCAATACACATCCCCCTGGATGTACAAAAAGTCATGACAACAAGTATTATAGGCATTCAAATGGTAGACAATAAGTTCATTTGAGAAATGTGGGTACCTCGAACTGGTGTTATTTGTATGAGAAGTTTGCCGTCAACACATAAAAAATCAATACTCCATTTGAGACCGATCCTGCACCCACATTTATCAATGAATGTGACATTTTACTAACAGGCATGATCGTTGTAGGGTGGGATATTATTTTTCCATGTATAAGATAGTAAATGCGCGTATTCAACTTTTTACAGTCAGAACCTGAATCAACGGAGTTTAGGATGAAGCAGTTTATCATTCTTGGTTGCACTATGTTGCTTTAAACTTTATTCAAAAAGTTTCAAGTCTTCCGCTCCTTCGGTGGAAGCATATGTATAGATATATAGATAGGGCGGTGCCCATCTCCGTTTCCATAGCCCTTAGACAGCAAAGTTGATGCAAAGGGAGTACTCTACCCACTTCGTCATTGCATAAGAACAATAAAAACTTTTAGGTTGTATCAAAATGCATATCTGCGTACTCAGGGGCATCCTTGTAACCCGTGTACCATCATGCGTGTCTTCAGTTTGATTTTTAGCATCATTGTAAAGTTTACCAGGTGAAACTTTTACTAGGTACGCTTCTCCCTGGCCCATGCGGATACTTACAGTATGCTGGAGTCTGTACTGTCCTGACCCGACCTTCGGCAATCATCATCTTTCAGGTTATGTACACTTTGCAAACCAGGAAATGTTTCAATTAGGCTGCAGCTGATGACATCCTAATGTCCATGTAGTTTGCTGGTCATGTAGAGGCATTTCAATCAGGACCTTAGATGAGTTGAAGCAGAAAAAAGGGTTATGTCATTACTGGTGTTTCCTAATCTCTCAAGAATCTTTCTAGATACAACAAGACAGCAAATCAGGTTTACGCCAAGTCTGCTAGAACCTTGACATTATCTTGGGTGCCATGGGATGTTTCTTGACCTGCCTCTTTGAAGAGTAAACTTTCTCAATACTTTATAAAATGCCTAACGGCAAAGTTTATAATTCAGTTGTATATGATCACACGTACAAAGCTTGAACGTTTTCAGCTGTGTTGGTAGAATCTCTTCTGCCGTAGAAATGTACTGTAAAATCCATCACAATTGTTTGGACTTACCCAAATTCTCGACAGAACAGCATCGGTCTTAGTCAAGGAGGAAGCAACCCACCACTTCTGTAACGTCCCGTTATGAAGATTAGATACGTGACTTTAAATGAGCAGTGACACGAGACTATAAATTGCAGAAAGTTTATGACATCTCCCGTCACTATCAACACGCACATGGTATAATTTATAGACACCTTAGCACTGCGATACGTAAATTCTAAGCCGAACTTATACAGCATCTATTGCGAGCAACATAAATATGAAACTAAACCGTTTGCTAGCACGGTCTTCACAATTCTTACAATGATCTGATCGTCATTTTTCAGCTCCTTACCTCTAGCTCTTGAGCCATATAATATAGCATCTTGTAACGGATTATAAGCACGTTAACGTTTTAAATGACCTGTGAGTATCCCATTATCGTCTTCCATGAGCATCCACCACTGTTAATGGGCCGTTATAGTGTCAAACTTCTTCATCTCGGCGACGATCCATCGGGCGGTACAACTCTAATGCATTCCCGTGTGGTATAGTTTGCTACATGCTCATTATACAGTGAGGTTGGTGCTTCCAAACGTGTGGAATACCGTACGTTAAGTCAAATGGAAGGTGAATGAAATTTCACAGAGCACGGAGAATTGTCTGCGCAGCAGCGTGTAATTTCCTACGCCGGATGGTCATTTTGGTTTCACTTTTCGTCAGGTTCAAGAGTTGTGCTCAACATAGGCATGGAGAACAAAAACATGTACCTGATTCATTTACTTTCGAACCATCTAGTTGGGAATGTACATGTATCAAATCCACATGACATAAGGATTCAATAGAGCTTTATCGCGTGACGTCATAGGGACACCAACAATTGGCAACATGGAGGCGGATGCAGTTATTTGCATTTCGGTGAATCGTAGCTCGAGTGTTTTCGGACGTCTTGATATCTTGCCAAAAAAATACTTAAAAATGTGCTGATAAAGGGAACCTGGTTGGAGCTGCATTCGTCTTTCGGACGGGACGTAAAATGGGGGTCCCGTGATCGAGGAGGTGCCTCGAACACCTTAAAAGGCACTACAACAGCCTTGTTAGTCAGGTGGTACCTACTGGATGTACAGATGAAGAAAATCTTTAAAGGTCGGGTACTCTTGAGCTATAGCCTACTGAAATGCAAATCAAGGACACCAACATGGCAGTCAGCACCTGCTCTACGGAAAAAAAATCTAGAAGCTGCTGCTTTTCAAACAGCTACTTTGCATTCAACGACAATGATGAATAGCACGCTCGTTGTCTGAGAAATCAAAATACCATCAGAGCCGGTCTAGTTGCATGCTTAACTACTGTGTGACCTCAATAACCTTATATGGTGTCTTAATGTCTCCACCGTATAGCCTGGTTGTCTGTGTAGCTTACTGTCAACAAGAGCGGATAAATGACAAAAAGAATTACAATCAAACCTGAGATGGCCTTACATTGTTAACATGTATGCTAAGTGGCAGTAAGGTTTTATTACGACATACTGTAAATGAATTTAAGTTCGCGTGGTTTTTATTTCACGCTAAGGCGAAAATGGAGTGTTTACGGTGGGTTTAAGTTCGCGGCAGCGCTATTGCCACATACTGCTACAGTATTGGCAAAAATGTTTGCGGTGCCTTAAATTTCGTGGTGAAACGGTCGCCGCGAAAACCGCGAACATAAAACCACCGCTAGCATTTCTGGTTTTACAGTACCCTTAATGCGTTTGGATGCCGTTCATGATAATTACGCATAGGTATCCAATGGCTCCATTGAAAACGCCCATCACATTAACACCATTTCTCCATAATCACCATTTTGTCTGTGTCGGCGGGAGCTAATGACTTAAAACGAGTACTTTGTCAACCAATGGCTGATTTGCAATAAACTCAATTACAGATATACAGTGGTGAGATGTGGCTGTATAGGATGACATGTATGTCTGGAGTTCTTTTTTCTGATTATACTAGACGTGACGATCTTAAAACTCGGAAAGATGATTCTGCTCTGAAAGCCGACCTGTACTGTTCCGGTTGATACATGTTTATGAACCGTTATATTTTCTTAGATCTTGTTCTCCAACTTAACAGTCAGTCTATTGTGACCAAATTAATTGCTAAATAACATGGATCCTGTTGTGTGGATGGTTTCGGGTGCCGGTGGGTTTATGGTTGATTTCAACAATCATATATATTTGAATATTTCAATAGGTGTCTACAAAAGCAATGCTTTTTTAACGCTCTATTTGTAATTTTCCTCCCAAACATGTTGAGCTGTTGCTGCCAGGCAACCAAGGTGACCCGACGCTAGAATTCTGCAAATATTGTCTGTCAATTGCTCTGCTGCAGGGCCCATTATTGTAATTGCCTTTCCAAATTTCACTGGTGGTTAAACCTGCAAAGACGGGATACTGGCCGCTAAGCTAATTACGCTACCGCCTACGGTAAAAGCTTATCCCAAGAAACGCCTTGTTAGGTTCATTTGGTACAGTAGATGAAAAATGAAAACAGGAAGCAGCCGTGGGTGGTTCTAACCTGTAAGTGTAACGTCTTATGTAGCGAAGAGGAGGGGAAAAAATCAAATTCAAGCCTTCAAACATACGAATCGTTCACAAGAAACACATGGAAAAACAAGTGCTTACCTATGGCCCACACATAATAACTAGTTAATCATGACTAATTAAGATCATGGTGTATCCACAAATTCAGAGAATATGAATTTACATATTTCTGTGACAGGTGTTTAGAAATACATTGCTCGTGTTATCAGTTAACAGTGAGTTTTGACGATCTTTGCCATTGCAGGTGTTGTGAAAAAAATGCTATATGTGAGTACCAAGCGTAATTTCTACAACTGTCCAAATAGAACTAACGTAAAAATCGTATTTTGGTCCTACATTCGGGGAAGATGCAGCTAAAAATGCGAATGGATTAGCCCTAAGATAAAGGTGAAAGGTGCAGTTCAAACATTTGAACAACAAAAAACCTGTCGTGCGGCATTATTGAAGAAGGGTAAGCGAGGGAACTTTGCAGGCTTGGGATTTGTTCGTAGAACTTTCAAGGGATGGAAACCACTTAAGCTGGCCCAGCAATGTTCTCGGCAATTTATTTCCTCTTGTGGGAAAGATGGAAGAGTACGCCAAAGACTGCACAGAGAGCCACAGAGACAGTGTCTCTCCACCTGTGTGGCTCCTAAAGCGAGCTTACCAAAACAGACCTTGACCAAAACATAGCGAGAGAAGAGGTCATCGTGCGGGTTGCATATTGAGTAGTAGGATTGATGGAGGGATTGTAATGGGATGCCGTTATGGGTGGGCGATTTGGAGCCTCTTGGGTGCAAAAACGTGCTTTAGTGTCGAGAGAAAACGGCGGAGAACGTCCATGAAGACATCAAGTGGCATGGACACTTTCATCCTGAAGGACTCTGTGCGTGCTTCACCCGAGTGAGCATACAGGTTGGAGATTTCTCATTAAGAACAGTCGATAGTTAATTACTTTGTGTGTGGAAAAAGCTGATACGCTTCATGTTTTATCAGCAGGTGCCCGGGAAACGCACCCTTCTGCGGTCATTACATGCTCGCTACACGCAGAGAGATAAGTAAATGGGCTACCCTTTGGTTTGCCGATTCGATAAAGACATTTCTGATTTCCCCAATTACAAATCACGTCAGAAAGGATTGCAAAGACGAATAAAACGAACGTAGCTGACCGGCAAATTGCTACCTACAAGCTCGTTTATAGGAAACCTATATCGCCATTTCATTTGTAGCGCTTTGCAGAGGGGCCCGTGAGGTGCAGGTAATAGATAATTCTACCAGTCATATCACCGGCCAGCAGTCGTCTGCTTATCTAGCTTCGTAAATCATCTTTGTCTGAAGTCATAAACTTGCTTTTCTCTTGGGCTATGCTAGGTTCTCTCGTGTATAAAAGAGCTGTGCAGAATACTGCTTGTGAATTAGATTAACAAAGACCATACTGTACACAGTTTACAATAGTAGGGACTTACTACAGTATCTATTGGAAGCTGTTTAAGTGTAGTACCAAATGTCTAGTATGGCACAGTGACTGTTCATGGTGAATGGCGCTGTTTCTCTTTGATCTATACCTTTTGTTATTACTTTGGCACCTTCTCTTGGTAAATAAGTGGGTACAAATGTTTCTTTATCGCAGAAACCACCATATTTTGCCTTTGAGGGATCTTGAAACAGGTGTGAGGATTGTCACTGCGGCGTAAAACCTTTTAGGGGTCACTCTTGGCAGTATCGCGCACACTTTCCTGTTGCAACCCAATGTTAACAAAATGCTTCTTATGTTTGTAACTGAATTAACGATATCATACCAATATACATAAAACCGTTCGACTTCACAGTGGAAATGAATATCTGATGATTTTCCATCACGATGATTTAAACTGCATATCCAAATCTACATATGCATACTCATGAAATCCGTCTAAAGAATAAGCCATTGCCGCCTCTATCTAGTATTATTACTTAAAACGGTAGCATCGTCAAATACATGCATGCATGAGCACACCCAGCCACAGTGTAAGTCTGCTTTTATAAGATGCCACGTCAACCATGTAATATTCATAGTCGCCCTCCCTTTAATCAACATCCGGGCCAGAATTAGGGATTCTTGTAAAAGCCGATCCATTCCGAGCTAATTTCAGGGGTTCCGTGACCCACGACCCAGGTTCAATTCAATCTCGATGCAGCTGCTGTAATGGACTATATTGAAGGCGCACGTGCCCGGAGTTTTGTATTTCATGCAATTTGTAGTACTGGCGTATTCTCTTATACCCCCATTCCACTTGGACGGCGCTCTCGCCGCGCCCTCACGGCGACCAGAGCGCCGTGAGAGGCACCGATTTCCTGGAAAACATGCTCAAGTGGAATCTCTACGGCGACCTCAGCGCGACCAAAATGTCAAATGTCAGCAACTTTTTATGAGCGACCAAAGATTTCACAGATCACTCAACGAATTCTAGAGATAAAGAACGAATTTTTTTTTCGTTTTGTGGGCTTTCTTGTCTTCTCAGTCATACCTTTACCTCTTGCATCATATTTGAATGATAAAATCAAGGGGAAAACAGATGCAATTTTGATCGCTGCACGGTCGCTTAGTGTGTGTCTTAAGTTATATATTTGTTCAAATATGTTTTTTTGTCTGTCATGTAGCCTGTTTGCTATAAATATCTTTTATTATGCTACATTATTATAGAAACGTAAATCACAGAATTGTGAAACACTTTTTGAACCACAGACAATAAAACTTGTAGGGAATCTAATTTGAATGTAGTTATTCGTCAATTTGTAATACCACTAGGAAAATTTTGATTTGACCACAAAATTCCCAGAAATTCAAGATACACCGCTTCAAGAATGAAATTTGTTTGAACTACAATTAAGACCATTCAATCATTCAATCCTCGTAGAGTGCTCGCTGCGATCCTTGAGCGCTGCGGCCCTTTGATCCCTCGCTGCGGCCCTTTGATCCCATCGCCATCCTCGGCGCGCTCACGGCGACTGTTTTGAACATGTTCAAAACCATCGCCGAGGTGACGGCGCGCATGGCGCGCATGGCGCTCTCACCGCGCTCCCAATGCGCTCTCGCCGCGCTCTCGGCGCTCTCACGGCGCTCTCGGCGCTCTCACGGCGATCTGGCCAAAATGACGTCGCCGTGAGAGCGCGGCGAGAGCGCCGTCCTAGTGGAATGGGGGTCTTACCAAATCTGAATAGTTGTTTGTGCGAATCATGAAATATATGTATATATCATTAGATAAAGCAATATATAAATATATATATGTATTTCTGGTATGTGTTTGATGATTTTCAATTCAAACGGGTTGAAACATTACCGATCACTGAGAAGCAATTTTTCAGTTTCAGATATTTCATGTACGACTTCACCGCAGTACTACCCTTTTGGACCGTACTTCTTTAAGTACGTATTTGACTATAAAAGAGAACAGTTAGGGAAACAATTTAAAGCTAATAGTTTTGATAGTTTAAAAGAAGTCCAAAGCTATAGAGGATAGCTAGGACTGGAGGAGAAGGGCCATGGACATCATTCAAACCTTCAGTACGAGATGGTGATAAAAATAAAGTCCATAAATTTGGTCTGACATTTGTGTTGGCATTGTAAAGAGGAATTCATACATCCGGTCTAATCATACATGGATCATACATATATGACGTTTTAGCACGAGGTGAGGTCGCAAAATATCTACCGATGACACAGTAGAAACGGCTGCAAGAGTACCACTGCGACCCGCCGTTCGATACGCCCGGGGTGTTTCATCGAATCACCTCCGCTGGATGCCGGCCAGTTTGACCCCGCTGAAAATCGCTGGTTTTCTCGGGGCGGTTCGATTTCTGTCTTGAAGCAACAGCAGCCGCGTCGAGGGTGACCTGGATGACCTGGAGAAAATTAAGTTAGCGTAAATAATAGAGCTGATTCTATAACTGTCAGCATTGACGTTATCATGATGACCTCTATCAAAAGAAGGTAACCACGAGCAGTGGCAACGCCATGCTGATCATAGCGAGCACGATGTGCATAAGGATGAAAATAGACTTCAACCCAAACCCAAACTATTCAAATTTTTACCAATCAAACGAGATAAAATAGAGACAAAGCACAGTTTTCAGAGAACACTTTATACTGGCTCAGATGGGTGCCATGTACATGTAAAGACAAATATATTATATCCAAATATAGCCTGATGAAGAAAAGCCTTCCCCCTCTCTCTTCCTTCTCTCTCCCCTCTCTCTCCCCATCCCTCGCACTCTCTTTATGACAACAGTCTCCAGTAATCTAAAGTTCAAAAGCATCAAAGGATACGCGATAATCTCTCGTTTATATTACTTTACACCGATAAAAAGGCATTTTTCTGGGCAGATTCTAAACAAAGTACGAAAGATTACCAAGATAACCAGTTCTGATGTAGCAAGAGACACGTAGAATATATATATATATATATATATATTCATTAATGGTAACCTTTGAAGCTTCTATATGGTCCACACCTTCATTCACTGTACAGGTAAATGTAATTCTCGTAATTCATAGATCACCAACTTGTCTTGTTTACATTCATCTTTCTTTTATCATGTTATTCGGCGTGTGGAAATGACAGACAAGTGCTTCCACGGAAGCCGGATTAGAAAATCAGGCGTGGTCGTCCTTGTTTCACTCTAAAGAGGGTGATGGAGGTGAATGTTGAGCTTTCTTCTGGCATGTTTGAAAGATACTTGTCATAACCGTTTTGTCATCTCATAGAGGATGAACTGCCCTGAGCTCTGAATCTATTTTCTGGAGAAGCTTTTAAATCTCATATCTTACAATTTGTAGCATTTTTGTGTGTTCACAAAGACAGCACATGAAGGAATAACTGATTAAATCTAGTCTCCAAGCAGACCTACGGGTTGGCAAAGACCGTATCCAACAGGCAGAAGGAGTTTTCATAGCCAACCCAAGATTGCACTATAAGCTCCTTCTTCCAGTTGGATACGGTCTTTGCAATCTATTGGGTCTGGTTGGAGACTATATTAAATCGTCTTACAAAGGAAGGTTGCTGGAATGAGTAAGATTAAATAAAGGTACCATATAAAACAGTCACTAATCTTGACAGAACACTAGTGAATATGGACTCATGGAAGCTAATACACAGCGACGCCGGACGCTCGTTATATGTTTTTAGTGACTAGTCATTTCAGCTTCTTTGGGATCCCACATGGCCTTACAATGTATCCCACGCGTCCCCTGCTACATGCCCACGTGTGGTAACTACTTGTGTTCACCAGTCGTCGTGTAAGTCTTCAAAGCTCGGACGTAGATATAAATATTTAGGGATCTAGATCAAAGCCCCCTTGTGCCCTTCAAAGTTTCTTAGAATCTGCCCAAATGCCTTGTCACAGACGTAAGGCCACGGCAAGTAATTTTTATGGATGACATCAGCGCGCTCATTAATTTTCACCTGATTTCAAAATGAAAAACAAGAAATTTCATTGCCCTCAGACGGTGTTCAACATGCCAAAAATGGGCAAATATGTCGTAAACTTTGACAGTCTAAGGTGTTTCATTGCATATGAATACCCAGTGTGGTTCCTGCCCATGATGGTATAGTAACAAGCTGTTTTCTGCATTTGTTCTAGCAAGGACATTAGATAAATAATGGGGGGGGGGGGTTCTAGTTGTATTCACAAGGTGTTTCATCCCATATGAATACCCAGTGTAGTTGCTTCAGATGATGGTACAACAAGCTCTTTTCTGCATTTGTTGTAGTCAGTCTATTGAGATGTATACACATCTACAAGGACATGTTTACTGTTGAATCAAGGAGGTTTTATATAATACATGAAACCTCATTGGTTGAATACAGGAATAAAAGACCTGTTGGTCATGATATCATATTTCGTCGCCTCAATTCTTGTTTAACAAGATTTATGATCTCAAAATTTGAAAATATAGGACTCTTGTATTTTTTGCCCGCCTTGTTTTTTTTTCGCCCTATCTCATTAATTTTGGAGTCTGCGGAGGATGTCATCCATAAAATTTACTTGCTGTGGCCTAAAGCTATTTAACAAGAGATTAACGCGTATCCTTTGATGCTTTCAACATTTAGTTTACAGAATTCTGTTGCCAACTCTTATGTCTTTCTTAGATTTCCCAGGCGCAGGTTGCTGCTGTCGTGGACATTCATTGAGAGTTGCACTTAAACAGCGACCCCTGTTTCGTTCATGTATCGGGCTACTCAGACGGGCTGGCGACTGTCTTGAAAGGCACCAATGCCTTAATATTCACAGCACAAAGTCACATTCTACGTGTGCACTAGGACCTACTGTTATTCATTTGCAGGTTCTCTGAGTCTGAAGAAAATTTGAACTGAAATCTTTAACACAGTGGGGAAAATTGGACATTCTTTTACTAAAAAGCATTACTCTTTGTCAAGAAAAAACAGTGTAATGTCAAGGTATGCAGATAAGACACATGACTCAGTGTGCAGTGGATAAGTTTATGACGTCCCCTGTCTAATATTCCTCGACAAAGATAGGTACTGTTCAGTCGGAGATTGGGTAAGTCCAATTTTTCACTTGCTACAGTTCAATTCTCCTTCAGAATGATTTCTACAAACTGTTAAACTTTCAGGGTCTTTGAGAGTTAAAGTCCAGCCAAGTCTTGCATCGTTATCTTCTAAATGCACAGGTTTGCTTCCGCTTTAAAGGAGATATTTAGAAGTCAATGTTGCCTTTACAAACCTAGAGAAATATGTAAGCTTTTGGTGTTCCCTCGAGCCTCTGACTGAGTTTTCAAAATATCTGAGATTGCATTTACACTTTCTAAAGGGAGTCTGAATGTGTGTTTCATAGGTGCAGTTACTTTTCGAGCTAAACTGAATATGATTGCTTTCCGAAAGAGAGACCGAAATAGCGCTCGCTGGATTTGAACATTACTCTCTCGTCCTATCAAAGCCGGGCCAATCCTGCCCAGTGCGCTGATTGATTGCCTCCCCTGGCCCAAAGGTTTTAGTCCTTTCAAACATTAACTTCACCCCCAACGGGCTCGTTCCAATAAGGGCTTGACGAGGTTATAATGAGCTGTTTTGGGCCAGTCAATAAATGGTTTATGTTCCATCTCCCCTCTTTTATCTATCCTGTTAACTCCGTCAGTGCATGGATTTGCAGAATATGCCTTCGTCCCCCAGCTAACGCCCCAAAGCTTTTGCCAACCTTATTGTTTAATCTTGACCGAAAAGGGCCTACTCTCCATACCGGTTCAGTCAGAAATTGTAAAGGCTGTTTCTAAAGTTTCCTGTGCTTTAATTGAAGCGCTTAGATTGCAGTGTTGAGGACTATCGATCGATAGCTCAGACATAATGGCAGTGTGGTTCTTATCTGTCATCACCTGCCTCCATGTTAGGGTGCAGACAATCCAGCGGTAGGGAGGTGCGTTCGGGCCAGGAAACGGGGTCTTTTATTAATTCACTCAGGGTGCCTGGCACGTCATAAGGAGGCCTCGTGAAATTCAAAATGGCGACTGAATAGATCGTATTTTGAGAAGGGCAAATGATGTGCTTTCGTTCCTTCCTCTCCCACACATCCCACACAAGGAAATGATGTAATGAACAACGTCCTCTCTGGAACAGCGTTGTTTCTCTTATAATGTGTATGCACAAAATGGGCGCATCTAGATTATCTTAGCATATGACGCTGGTACTAAATTCATATGAGGTTTGAATTGGACTGCACACAGAATTTGCTAGCACTTCGGTCTGGAAGCATTTCTGAAATATTTTATTTTTGCCTTAGATCTTCTCGGTCAATATCTATTGAAATCGCTTGGTCTCAGCCGGTAGAGGGCGTTGTTGTGTCGTGCATGATTTACATTATACGTTATATAGAAATCAAAATAGAGGCGGTTGGTTGGTACAATGCGATCGAAGAGAATGTTGAAGAATAGGAAAAATTTTCTTGCTGACAAACATTTTCTATGCATTGTTATAGGATAAATCAATGCTCAACTGTGTAAGGTTGATAAAGTTTCAAAGATCCTTTGACAGCTTATGTAAATCCACTGAATCATTCGATTCTAAAATACTCGATTGTAATCATCAATCGAACGTTTTTTGTATTTAATTTCCGGGCACATTGGATGTCTCTTCGTTGCAAAAAGCTCAGTATTTGGCAAAGCTTATTTGCAACCGAACCTTTAATTTTATTGATACAGCTTTGCAAGCCTTTTTACAAGCTTACAAAGATGACATGGTTGGCGATACGTTCATGTCATCTACCCGTAATCATACAAAACGACGCTCGTGTTCAGTATGATCGCAATCACTTCATGCCACTCAACATTCTATTCCAACATTCTATGCCAAGACAACTCCGCAACCATGCAGAATTTGCCATGCCATATGTCATGTACTTTCCTTTTGGCACACTTATTTTGTCTTATGTCTTGTATAGTCACCTTCTTACATTTGCTGCTCAAAATAAACATATTCATCTATATGCATATATTGGGAGGCATCTCCACCAGCGCAGGTGCACTGTAGTTACCACTGGGACGAATTAGGTCACTGCTTAATAAAGTATTGACATGCCATCACCTTCCTTCCTTTTGCCAATTAATAGATTTCACGGTGTGTTAAATACTCCTGGTGTTTTTCCAATAGCACAGGTGGGGAAAATATGCCAAGCAAAGTTCTGAAAATAATCCCAAAAATCATTCGCTAAACTTCTACATTTTGAAAACGTATGATTAATACAAGGCAAACGTTTAAGAGAATGTGTTTAAGTTTAACCATAAAAATTTAGTGAATAAACTGACGAATTATCAATCTATGGCTCAATCTAATACGAACTCTTCTGGATCTACTATTCAAACAGTATATAACTATTATAAGGTAAACGTATTGTATATCAAATGAAAGAAAATCAATGATAAAAATCGTAATATAAAACCCTTGCAGGACCATCAGCTGAAAACTGTGATTAAGTTCTTATATAATTCATACATTGTTGCATCATCGACCGCATTCATTTCACGCTAACCGCTGTTTGCCTTTCTGAAAGTCAATCTTCTCCATTGCATTAGCTTGGCTTGTACCCTGATCCATTCATTCACCATTCATAGGGTCAAATCAAGCTGAGATTGCCCTACTTTCTTCATTGCAATCGGTGCCCTAGTCTAGCGACAATACATCAACGAGCGCTCGATGATAGTCTTGCCTCATCCGCAGATCCTGTATCAACATGGCAAGTTCTTTTGTTTGTTATCTACATGCAATACCTAGTGATTAGTGAATGTGCATTGTCATCGGATATACCTTTTATTCTTATATTCTTACATGTTTGTATATCGTTTTATTGGCGTTTTAAACGTTAGAAAAAACGACGACTATTGCAGGTAGATTTGCTAAAGACAACGACAGTTTGGTGCCTGTTCAGTTCGGTAGGAAGAGGCCGACTGCTATTGCGACAGTAGAAAGTATTGCACATCATTGCAAGTGCTCCATGTTTCCTACCCTGCTTATCTTTATTGTCATAACATAAAAAATCGTATAACGTCTTGTGTTCCAATGGTTGGCACAAATGCAATTTGTAGACTGGTAATTGGTAAAAGCCAAGCTAAAGGTTGTATAAGCCGGGTGGATTATGCAGATTCGCAATACCAATTAGCTTATTTGAAAATAGCCCATTTTGCATGTGATTGAAGAAAAGCATTTCTTTGAATCCCAGGGATGCTACTTATTTTCCTTTTTATATGGGGATATCACTCAAAACTATATAGACCACCTGGGACTGAGTTACTTTACAAGAGAACATGTCTTTGATTTAGATTGGCAACAAAACCTCCATTAAGGATGAGTATTGTTTGTTGTTCATGTTTTTGTAATGCCACAATAATAGGTCAATACGAGATTCCTGAAAAACCAAATTAAAACATTTCTGCTTTTTACATCAGTTGCTGTTTTGGACGGTATGTGTGTAGATGTATATAGGCTTTATCAAAACGTCTATCCGAACATGAAATTATGTGCAATACGTCTGATGTTGCAAGTGCAATTTGTAGACAGCGTCTTGGGAAGAGCTCAAATCTATCTCTTCCTATAGTATACGAGAACACACACCCTTAATGGTGCTAGTTACGTTCGTAAAACGATTACTTATCTCTAACATTCCTGCATGTGTTTGATTTCCATCAGAGTTTGCACGTAGTTTTATGACTGTAGAATGATTTAATGGGATGATATTTAAAGGTAGTATTCCAGGCAATAATCGTACCGGCACATTACTGCTGTGGGAAAACCAAAAGGGAAACATTGGAGGCTAGCTCAGCAATTTCAAGTCACCTTTGCAATTAATAACACGTTGTAAACTTCACAACTTTTCTTGCTTTAAAGATACATGTATGTCAATCTCAAGTACGTCTTTTCTGATCTTTCCTTTAGCTCGCCGACGTATTTCTTTATTGTAGTCGTTGTTGTACACCATCGTTATACTTCCCAGTTTAATCAAATTATATCTTTACCATTCCTTTATCACTTGGTGTTTCTTGGAAATATTCTACAGCATGACTTTTGGATTGAGGTTACGCTGTGGAGCGTAGACTGTACTGAGGTCAGACCACCCCCCTTGTGCAATACACATTATCTTTGAAGCCTTGATGCTCATCATTGCTGACGTTACGAGTATCATGCTGATTTCTCCTCCTTATCAATTAAGATAGCAGCTTCGTAGGATATTAAGCGTTTTCTCATCGCGGACCATTTAGTTTGATGTGCGCGACAGGTAGTGCAGACGTCATTCATCATGAGATGTAAGTCCGATACGTGACCCGCAATTATGGGATGGGTAGTCAGCCCCGGTGCATTTAGGGTAGGCATTGATTATCGGACGGGTTAGCTACAAGAAGAGGCCGTGGCTGGGAGGTGGTCGTGTCGGTACGTAAACTCCTTTGTTTAGGCAAAATATCCGCAGAATCACTCACTTTGCGTTAGAAATATATCAGCCAAACGTCGAGATGGAATTGAATGTAAATATCTTTACAAATTTCATTGAGTGAGTAAATGTATATTAGATTAAAATGTTTCTTATTATTAACATATGGATTGATATCAATCATTTACTTGGTGTCACAGGTAGGGAGGCAGATGTTTATACGTACGCAATCTATTGCTAGCACATTTCATGTGTTATCTTTTTTACCGCTGCTGTGAAATGTTTGCGCACTTACATTTTAGTCACGTGTGTATACATGTTCATTAAGGAGCAACATGTCTGCCTTATTACGCAGGTAGCTTTCAAGATGCTTGCCTTAGAGTAGCTACGTTTGAAGATTTTGTACACCAACTGTTATTCCAAGACCGTTAGCATATACTTTGCCTGCTTTGGTGATGTGAGGGAGGTTGGTAGGGGTAAAGAGCATCAACGGCACAACAGTATCTGATGCTATTCGGAAAATAACTATCTTTTGAAATCCGCATATACGCCCTAAGATATGACGAGGAAGAGATATGCAGCACGTTTATTCGTGAAGATACGATTCGGAGCGATGTAGCTGTTAGTCTGGCTAATTTGATATGCTGTTAATCGGCATAAGCGTGTCGCATGGGCCTGGTTAACAGATGATTGATTGGCCATTTTTGTCTGCACTGTTAATTTTGCTGATCAGCGAAAAATGAGACAAACAATGCAAGAGTGGTTTTATGGGGCAACAGATGGTCAGAGACGTACATAACGACACCCATCATTGCACGTGCCATTGGAAAAGTGGAATGATAATATTTTACTGCTTAACGTTTTACGGATCCTTAGGTAGAGAGTCTGCAAGCATGACTGTTTCGTAATCATTTGAGAGCAGAAACACATGATGGAGCAATGATATCAGTACTTTAGATTTTTGTTTGTGCTTATTTGTAAGGCGGTAGTGAAACACCCTGTCTTCACAAAGTGTTCTTGTGATGTACGGGCGTTTCTAAATAAATTACTTATTATGCAAGCGGTCCATGAAAGCATATCATGGCAATCTTATGCAGACGACGCGGCAATTGCATGCAAACGACGTTGCAATGCTCATAATTCAACATTAAAACATAATTCAACATATTCAGCAAAGGCCAAACACCCATGTCGAATAAGCAACGTTGATATATGCTTTCTAAGAAAAAATGGTGTTTCAGAAAGTTTTTAATTCCAATCTAAACCACTTATGATTAGCATACAACATCATCGTGCAATGTCTTTATACATTATGCCTCTTGGCGCCATTTACTCTTTTCTGGTCATATATAGACCATATCGTGTAAGTCGGGTTGTTTAGTTTGTTAAATACTCTTTCTTTTCAATCCTCAGGTGGAGCTACGCGTGCGCACTGATGTCACCATCTCCTTCCCGGCCCTGACTCGGGCTCGCTCGACGCAGGGGAAGTCATGCTGCCGGGCGAGCCCTCCCCCATCCTCTAGGAGCCAACCGACCCCGACCCGCAGCCGTGTAGAGGTCTCCACCGTAGCCGCATCGATAGCCATGGAGCTAGCTAACAGGAAAGAGATGGGGAAAGAAGACTCCTTCACCCCGCTTGCCTTAGCCGCC
Organism: Branchiostoma lanceolatum; assembly: GCA_035149815.1. NCBI lineage: Eukaryota > Metazoa > Chordata > Leptocardii > Amphioxiformes > Branchiostomatidae > Branchiostoma > Branchiostoma lanceolatum. Next base: position 13,562,754 of record CM068877.1, on the reverse strand, counting down.
ACCCCGGACGTACGGGAGGTGAAGCCCGTGCAATGTGTGCCAACATCCACCGTGGGCACGGGCTACACCTCATACCGCAAACCGTCCCGGTTCCGACGGTTTGCCTTGGATACAGACATCCATGGCATGAAACACCTCATCAAGCGGGGACCAATCCGGCGTACCGCCTGGGTGCTCATGCTACTACTATCCCTCGGCCTCATGTCCTTTGAGTGCATGGAAAGCCTTATTTATTACTTTGAGTTCCACCACGTCACCAAAGTGGAGCTACAGTACACGAACAACATGACCTTCCCGGCGGTAACTATCTGTAACATGAACAAATACCGGAGGTCAGCGCTTAGCATGAGGGACCTGGCGACCGTCGGACCGTATATAGGTAAGGCTTAGTCTTACTTACATCTTAAGTGGATGCTACTTGAAACGTCTGACCGTTTCCAAAATCATATACAGTTGCTTGTCAATGAGTAACTGTTATTTGGCGTGTCGTATTACCTGGATGTCTAACCTTCATCGACGTATCTATAAAATCAGTCTAAAACTTTGTCAAACAAGGTATACTTATAAAGAATCTAATTGCATATACGGAAACCATCACTCTAAGACTGAATCCCCGAACCGCACAAACGCTGTTGCTGTTAGACGTCATGAAGCTACCTGCGATCGACTTACAAAATACATAAAAAAATTAATCAGTTAAGCTTTGGTCTACTATTTATGAATAACTGTTATACCAAATAGAAGATGACACAGGACTCATATTAGAAGATGCTGAAACATTCACTGTAACTTAAGACCATGCTTAATAGTAAGATGTCAAAAGAGAACAAGGAGTCAGCTCCTGCATAATATCTTGGAATCTTGTTTTTAGTTGAAACACTTTTGTATTTTGGGAAAGGTAGTTTACCTCGACAATGTGGCCATGGTCTATCTAAGTGTGATTTGTTGATAGTTTACTTGAGGTGAAAAATATATCTCCATTGTTCAGGTAAATGACTATTGTTGTCCTCTAGACACAAAAGAACAAAAATATAGAACCACATTTGATAATCAACACATGTTATGTCTAATCGATGAATAACACAAATCAACGATGGCTAAAGTGAAATATACATCACTACGAATATACAGAATTCTCTCATCTATCATGTTAATACACCCTTATTTGTACCATATACAGAAGTCATCTTTTAAATACAAATCTCACATTTACTAAATTTCCATTGAGATCTGGATTTTGTTATTTCTTTAAGTTGATAATCGTCCTAATTTGCATAATATATTACCTTTAAAATGTCAACCTTTTTGAAGTACCGGAGTTATGATTATAATTATAACATTCTTTTCATTAAAACTCAATGATTATACTACGTATACATGTGACCAGCGAGTCTGATTGTTTCCATTTCCATTTTTCTAGACATTGTGTAATACTGCCATCACGAGAACAAACCATAATCATAAATATTTGCCGAGACAAGTACTACGGATACAATTACACACCTGTTTTTAATGGCACGGCAAAGATCAAATCTATTTACGATGTGCACAAGCGAAGAAATCCAAACTATTGCCATTTCAGCACTTTGTTTGAACAAATAAAAATCTACTTCAATGCAAATCTATGCTACTTATAATTAAATACTAATTTGTGCTACGGAATTCTTTGGTAGATGTATATATACCAGATCATATTTAATGATCGTCGCATTAAATATAAGTAGCTGATTGTAGACATTGGCAAAATGCTTGCCTTCAGCATAATACTCTTGATGATGATTAATTACTCATAAAAGTGTCTAAAAGAAGCGCATATGTATAAATCATATGAAAAATTGCAATAACAAGGTCTAATCTCAATACATCAAATAAACCCAATGTCATTCAAGATCCATATCAAACCATGCCCCTAAGTCAAGGAGGATTTTGACTTTTTTCATACTCTTTGTCTACTGCAATCCTCTTTAACCCAAAAAGGGTCTTATAACTTGACAGAGACTGTATTGTGAGCATATTGTAGTCGTCTGCATCTGGAGATATGAAGCCCTTCTAACCTGACCCAGCATTCATTAAATTTCTTAGCAGAGCGTCGGGATAAAACTACATGTGAATATCTTTGAACATTTCTTTGAATGAGTAGAATGTATATTAATTTTGCTCCTTATCATTAATACATAATATCAATTATTTACTTGGTGTCACAGGTAGGAAAGAAGATGTTCTGCTTCTGCAGATATGAAATACTTCTAACCTGACCCCAACTTTCATACTCTGGATCCGTCAGGGCGATCGCAGAATTCCCCCGACTCAACAGCGCCACGGATCCATGAAATTCATATTGATCCAGCTTTAGCTCGAAAAACGCCATGGGAAAAACCATTTATACCTTTCACCATCCAGCTGCCAGGTATATCTGTCTGATTTATGAGGACGAACCAATTTTTTGTCAGCTGTAAAACAGCATGGAATGACACAAACCTGCTCGGCATTATAGTAGTCTGATTTGAGGTGTTGTACTTATTTTATTTCGTGAAGTGGTAGATAATTGCCGCTTTGTTTTACTGACATGATTAGAAATGTACAGGATAGGTATTTGGACATTGTTACCAGACCGGAACATGTATAAGTCAAAGGCAGATACGGAAACAGCCGGCCACACAGTCACAAACACAAACACACACACACACACACACACACACACACACACACACACACACACACACACACACACACACACACACACACACACACACAGACACCCCCTCCACACACACACACACACACACACACACACACAGTCACACACAGAGACACAGAGAGAGAGAGAGAAAGAGAGATGAGCAATGTATGTTCTTGATCTTTGAGAGAGGGTGACGCACCCAAAACAATACCTTCATTTTCCATAGAGGTGAAACGAGAACAATCACGAACATGCTAAGGAGGATTAGTTGCGTAAGATCGTATGTTGCTTACAAAATCACTATATTCTGTTATACAACACCTCGTGCCTCTTTCTTTTCACCGAACTTTGCATACATAATCTCCTACTCTTCTATCATTGCCCCCTTGGCCTTCTATATTTGTGATTGCCTTATTCAATTTCTTCACATAATGTCCTGTGGATTGACTTGTCATTGCCTTAATTTCTTTATTTCGTTTTAATCGCAATCTCTATGTTTGTCCCAATCGTAAATAAGGTTCAAAGACCACATATTTATCTTCATTTGACAAATATTGCCGGATAAGATCCCATTGTGTGAGACAATCTATGGTAATTTGTAGTGTTGAGGACAGATGGTACCTGTTTTCATCAATGACTGTGCACTGAGACCATTAAATACTTAACTACCACATGTACTAGATACCACCAATTATTAGCGACATTACCGTCGCCACAGTCTAAACCGTACCTATATTTTCAGCACTGATTTAGTTGTTCAGGAATATCGATCGCAAGAAGGGGCCAATACTGATCGATTACTTTTGTCGCAATCACAGGATTTTCATCCTCACAAATTGATTTCTTTCTTCCCGCGCTTGGAGTAGATATTAGAATGTTGCGCTTCAGTTTTTAAGATCATCCCAAAGAACTGTCAGAGTTCACAGACTATTTCTAACAACAACTCAGGGCATCATTTGGAGTTAATAAACCAGCAGGCGCATCATGTAGGTGACGTTAAGGCGTTATGAAATATCGCAGATATAGATATGAATAACTGACATGTAAACAAAAGAGCGAAAAGCACACGACAAGCTGTTGTAACATGGAAAAGTTAGCTAGTTAAAACTAAACCCTTCCCATACCTTTTTGCTTCTAGAGCGGTAACCATCACCGTTTCGTTATTTTGATGGCTCATTGGCAATGTTAATGGACTTGTTGACCATAACCAAAGTATTTCTGATACTGACCTCTTTTGAGACCATCCCCATAATGGGAATTCTTCGCACTTGCAGGGATAGTGGATCGGCAGCAATTCACGCTACAGCAGGAGCACTTATATCCTAAGGCATGGGTGGACAAGGTGAAGAATGAGAATCTGCTAGCGTTGTCCAAGATGTCGACTGGCCACCAGGACTTTTCAGTCTTCGTGAAGCGAGTCGGCCATCAAGTGGACGACATGATCGTCAACTGCGAATGGAGGGGAAGCCCGTAAGTATTTCCTGTTGGTGTCAAACATCCCTGCCTTGGAATATTTCATAAACAGACCCCTATAAAAGTCCTTTAAAACACAATGGCGTTTAATTTTGAAACATGACAGATTACAGGCCTAGGATGTGTTCGGCAAAGTAACCAACTTATAGATATGTTATTTTGATCATGGATATAAAATCTTACTTGTCGGTTTTCCCCCAAAACATACCATCATACTTCATCATTTTTTCGATGTGTGTCTAACTGATAGCATGCAAAGGAATCAATGAATTATAAAGCTTTCATCCAATAGTTTAGGGTGCAAGAAAGATGCTATCGCGGTAGCCCTTTCCCCAATAAGTAGTTATCTAAAGTATATCCTTATAGGTTATGGAGCTGGTCGAAATTTAATAGTAACTTTTGCCTCCTATACCCTTTCCTTTGCGTGTTACTTTACCGTGTGCATGCGTGACAACAAACTGCAGTGATGAAACATTAAGAAAGTTATTATGACGTCAGAGATAATTGTTTCAGATTAATGTTGCAGTTTAGGGACTCTTTAAACCAACAACGCACTTCTTATGCTCCTTTCATTTTCTCCTAGATGCACGGCAAAAAACTTCAGCCATACCTTCACACATCTCGGCAACTGCTACACATTTAACGCAATGACTCTCGCGGGGAAAGTGCTTTCTTCAAGCAAACCTGGGGAAGGTAAAGTATTTTCTTCTCTACTCCACATTAGATTTTACATGTCGGTACGGCATCCGTGTGGCGTCCGTGTGGCGCAGTGGTAGATCACTCGGCTGTCAAATAATGGGTACCCGGTTCGTATCCCGGTGTGCCCAGAGACATGTCCGGACTTGCGCCCCGCGCCCACCACGTGCACGACTTTCCTCACTTCACTCAGATGTAAATGAGTACCTAGCTCATCTAGGGTTAGGAACGTCCCTCGGATAGGACGTTAAATGGAGGTCCCGTTTTTGGGGAGAGCCACACCCCGCGCACGTTAAAGAACCCACCACATCCTTCGAAAAAGAGTAGAGGCTTGCCCCGGTGTGCGATGGTCCAGACCTTACAGTCCGGTCTGGGATGACATCTTGAAAAGGTGATAGTTCACCTGTTATTTCAATCCTTCCACAAATGTGGTAAATCGAAATAAATAAATGAATAGGCACTCACATTGATTATAGCTTGTTCCCTGTCCCACCTCACCTCTTAAAAGAAGATAAGACGAGTCGGCTGGCGATTCCAAGATGGCCGACACATGACGTCAGAAATCAACATGGCGACGACCATTGACCAAAGGGTAAAACAAAAACCTTTGTAAAACCTGTAATAAATACTACTTATTTCCAACGATTGACAAACATACCAAAAATGAAACTGCAACTTGGAAAGGAAAAGCAAACCATACATGATATTTTACATTGATTATCATTGTTGATTGGGACATTAACGTTTACGATGTTGTAAAATCACAAAGTGGTGACCCTGGCCTGGAATCTCATATTTCAGGCCATAACTTAAAACTGCAAGGTCTACTTTAGATGTCCACTAAATTTCAAATCGGTGCCGTCATTTTCTTGGAACCGACGTCTTTGTGAGAACGCCTTTTGTATTTCATCATAAAAGAAATGATTTTCTGCCTTCAAGCGGAGCAAAGAGAGAGCACTCTGGCGTTGGCCCAACATCTCTGGTCGCAGCTCAATTGTCCATGAATTTTCCCATGGGAAATCCCTCATCCACTAAAGTTCAAAATGCCCTCGCTCGCACTGAAATGTGACAATGCTTTGAAATTTGGAGCGAATTGATAGAAGGATTTACAGTTGTGCCCCGAAATATGAGAGTTGAGCCCCTTTATTCCGGGTGTATTCCGTGAGCGCTTTTGTTCTCGATCCAAAATCGAAAAACCTATCTGCTGACAGTTATGCATCATCATAAAGGTGCAATTTCAGCTTCCTGCGGTAACCAGAAGTAGGTCATTCAAAATCTTTACCGAACAGCCCTCGTAGGATACATTTGTTTTCAGATGTAGTACCCAACAACGACTACTCATTCTATCATTCAGAGTGCAGAGCGTATGCCACGTAGAAAAAGACACCTATGTCACCCTCGTAATAAGAAACGTTTCATCTACTGCTTTCTGCCCACCATTTAACGTTAGTGTCTATTGATAATATTCGGATTCGTCACATGCAGCTGCATTGGAGCCGATGGTTGGGCCAAACGCCAGATGTGGAAACCATTCGTCTTCATAAGAAGAAAGACATTGGTCTCCCTCTGGTGGCGCCAGGCTTACATATTGCCACAGACAGATGTTTTGGAGACACTAACCCCTACAATTGTTTCATGCTTTCCACTCCGATGGTTGTGTTTGAATTTTATAACGTAGTATTAGAGTTCCGATCAAGTCACCGCGAGCATCTATTTGTAATACTAGTACATTTTCACTATTTTGAATAGAAGAATTTCACAAAAATGGAAGTGGACGTTTTCATGTTTGAAGTTATTCATATGATTATATATTTTGGAAACATTTTGAAAATGGCTGTGCAAAAATATCTTTATTGAGCTGAGATCAATTTTCAAGCATATGATTCTGTCGCTGTTACAAATATTTAAAAGAAGTTGCAATCCAGCCCCATTGGCTGCTTCTGTATACTTTTAGATTTCACTACGGAACATTGTTGGCTATTTTGTAATGAGCCATCCATGCATGACGCCCAGGCATATTACCCTGTGCTTCGCAAGGATGTTTGACTTGCTTTCTTCCCAGCCAACTGGCCCATTTACAAAATGTTACCAATAAATCTTACATTGGAACATAAGTGAAATGGTCAATCTATGTTGCAGTAGTTTTGAAACAAATTTGAATAACGTATTCGACATCTTTCTACCATGTTGGAATACAATAGAGAATATTCAGGAAGTCCAACAAAGTTTAGAAATTGTTCACAACAGTTACATATCTCAGTTAGTTTGTTACAAATGTTTCGAAAATGTCATAAAAAAAGGCGACGAACACTCTCGCTGTATTGTGAAATTGACTCTTCATCTTATTAATAAGCTTAATCCACACAAGCCAATCATTACATGCTGGACCCAAATATTGTACTTCTACATTTGAAACAAATTCAAAGCACATATATGACTCTGACAATGTAAGCTACAGTATAAGCTGACGCTGATATCTACTGTTTTCACTTTATGGATAATAGTTTTAAATGCATGTTAAAAAAATGAAGATATGGGAGTAACAAATTACGTATTGTTTCCTAACAGAGTTTGTAAAGGTCTACCAGGTTGGGATTCATCCAGTCAAAATATTTTGCAGGTAATGGACTTAAAGTGACTATCAACATCGAGAATGACGAGTACATGGCAACCAATGACGTCGCCGGTGACGCAATGGATGCCGGGATAAAGGTCATGGTTCATCCCCAACACGAACCGCCATTTGTAAAAGAGTTGGGCTTTGCGGTTTCACCAGGGTTTCACACGTTTGTGGCTATCAGGAAAGAAGTGGTGAGTAATGGTAGCATGATTTTTATGTCGATGTTAAGTTTGTCTGTTGAACGTAATCCAAACAGATAACGTCTGTTCTTGTTGTAGCAAACGCAAACGCAGGATATTTCACTCCCATCCCTCACATATACAAATATGGATGGTTGCAAAATCACACGAAAACATTGAAAGCAGGAAGTATGCACATTACCATGTCAATGTCTAACATGCTATGTATAATTTTGAATGCCTAAAGATACATCTTTATACATTTAATAGGATTAAGTTTAGACTTGTCAACCTCGGGTTGGGTCCCATGGCAATTGCGAAGATTAAAAAAAAAAGAAGTACAAACAAACATACCTTTAAGTGGGCAATAATATCATTCATGATCTTAATCTCTTGAACACCGAACTGCTTTCTGGACATTTTTTTACTTCTTTAAAAACTTTTTTGTTCACTATAATATGTCCTAGTTTGAAATTAACTGATTGAAAAATCGCATTTTATTTTCAATTTGCCGTAGATTACGACACTTCCAGCACCATACGGCAACTGCCAGGAAAGGGGTAGTCAGAAGCACTACCCTGAGTACTCGCTATCGGCGTGCCGGATAGAGTGTGAAACAGAACACGTCACACAGGAGTGCGGGTGTCGACTCGTCGAAATGCCAGGTAAGTTAGCAGCCTCTATACGAGTGCACTCCAGCTATCACTTAACAGAGACAGTGGCCGTAATAAACTTCCTGGTACGTTTGACCAATCGCTGACGTCACGTATCCGTAAAGACATGTGTCAATAAAGTCACGTGTCTGCAACTCTCGCGAGTTTATGTTAGGCAGTGATTGGTCATTATTGAGCACTAACACAGATGAGCTTCCGTGAAAACAATCACTAGTTACAGCGCTGGCTCACAAGGTGGCAATAGTAATGCAATGTCAAAAATGAATGACATTTTTGTTTGTTTGAATATTTCTCTGTAGATTCCTGTCATTTTGTCAAGTTTTTATCATGAATTGTTGTCCTTTGTACAGGAGACCGGGTGCCCGTGTGTACACCGGAAAGGTACCAGTGTGCGTACGAAAAGCTAGGTACGTATACTGAGACCGGCATGTGGTCTAGTCATGGATACTTAAGAATAATCCCTCCACTGACCTATATATTCTTGAATCCAAGGTAAGCCACTAAGCAAGTGTAAATTCTTCTCCAAGGCATCAAGTATATGTTGCCTCAAATGTAAGAATACCATTCCATGTCTCGAAATGTATTTGAACTCCACATTATCAAGTCTACATGAAACATTGAGAGAGAAATGTACATGGCTGGTCGGACAAATATAGGTTACAACTAACGTCAACGTTTCCAGTCCTCGTGTACCCTGGGAGCCCAGACTAGCACCGGGTCGATAGCGATTTCCTTCGGCGGCCCAAGAACAGTCAGTCCGCCCGATCTTAATCAACGCTCCGGGGAGCCCGGGGGAGTGGACCGCGTCCCCTTTTTTCTCTCGGGCGAGAACTCTCCTGGTGCGCTAATAACGCTGTCGGTGGGCTTGGAGCTCTGGGCCGCCGAAGGAATTGGCTAGAAGGAACCGGCTGAAAGGAACCGACTAAAAGGCCCGATAAACAGTCTGGTTCCCAGGGTAGTCCTCATGTGGCACTTTATGTTTGATAGAAATACAGCATTGCAGCTCATGGATGGAGTCAAGTCAAGTCAGTACAGTACAGTTGTAACAGATACAATGTACAGTAAGGCAAAGTGTTGGAAATGACTACTCTTTAGTTACAATAATTTTAGTACAATCTATACGTAGATTACAAACTACTCGCTAGTTACATTAATCTAGTACAGTGTACAAGTAGATTGTGAATTACAGAATACTGATAGAAGACACAATCCTGGATGTACAATGTAAGGCAAAGCTTTGTATAAGACTAGTTACACTTTTGTATTATTACAATCTGCACGTGAATTATAAGCTATACAACAATAAGGGGTTGTATGTGTACAATACAGCTCATTATATTGACAGAGCATTTTATTACACTGACGATGATGACAAGGTTACCATGACGAAGTCAGTTTCTATGATGATGATGATTTTAAGGTTCGGAAGCCGTCTGTCAATGACCTACCGACCAAGATCAAGAGGCGCATGAGAGACAACCACTCGGCCAACCACCCAACCAACGTAGCCGTTGTTGATCAGTTTGTAAACTCATCATGACGTAACTCGTGATGTGATGACAAGGTCAATGTCACTTGCCTCCTGCAGTGAGAGTCACGGAGGGCGATTTATGCGCCTGTCGATCACCATGTCACAACGTCAAGTACAACGTCAAGTTGTCGACGCTCAAGCTGCGGCCAAGAAGTGTGGCGAAGGTCCTAAGCAACAACAGCTTCATCAACATGTCAGACAAGGAGATTCAGTAAGTACATGTTTTATTCTATTCGCCCTACAGTCAAGGTGATGGACGGAGAACAATGCGCTTGGCAATGCAGAATACCATGCCATGCAACCAGCTACGAATGGACTTTGTCTTCCTCCAAGCTACGGCCGAAGAGCCACCTGTCCCATGCACAAAGACGTGGCCTTAACCTGACGGAGGACCTGATACTGTAAGTATATGCATGTCATCCATTTGCTTGATGTCACCGCTTTCGCCTTGGTTTCGTTTTAACGGCCTGTCTCCTCCACATGCATGTCCATGCCTTTTATGTTTTTCATGTAAAAAAAAAAAAGAAGAAAGTTCCAGACCAACTCCCAGCACGAATTCCGGAGATGTTCTAGCATCTGTCGTCACCCGTTTTCGAACCTTCAGCTTGTCCTGACGTTTTAGAAAAGAAAAAGAAACAATGACCAACGTTAGAACAACTGTTATCAAAACGGAGATGCAGAACAGAGTGCGGAACAATCGATAGAGTTCTTTCTGGGAGTCTTGGAGAAGGAACCGCAGAATCCCAGCAGGAATTCGGGCTGTTCCGGTCCTGTCTGTTAAAGAAAATAAGAAAAGGATGTGAACAAACCATTGTCAACCATACGACGAAAAGCCCACATCAAAATACTCTTTCTACCTTTCTGGACTGAAGGTAAACAATGACTTGAATGGAACGATCGGAACAGCTCGAGTTCATATTCTGTCTGATTGCATAAGGTCATTAGGAAGGTAGAAGGTTGGTCAAGCAGACAGAATATACCCACTTTCCACATGTCTGGTTAGAATATCTGTACAGCTTCTTGGAAGTTAGAAAAATTCAGAAATAAAGCGAAATACCAAGCAGTTCAGTAGTACATGAACAAACACTACCAAAATTGTGTTCTTCCAGTAACCGTGCCAGACATAGGTCGAACTCAGTTACACTCATTATTTACTCATTTACCCAAAAATGATAATTATATTATAGTATACTTGTATAAATCTTAAGCGCCATTCTTGTCTGGATATGAATCCAGGACATTGGACAGATATTCCTACCTGGGCCTGTACTGGGACCATTTTTTCTTACGCTTTTGCTTTTATTCTATAACCCAAAAGTTTTCTGAGACGATATCAAGAGTACAAGATAGTTGCAATGATAGCTAGGACTTGTGGTAAACCAAATGTTGATAGGACATAAGTAAGTCCAGTACAGTCCAATCAGGTAGATTGGAAGAAAATCGAAATCTCAAGGGCCGAATTCTCGCTGGGATTCTGTTGGTGACGAGGTCATGGCGTACTCGTGGCGTGGTCGTGACGTGGTCGTGGCGTGATCGTGATCCCTTTTAGAAGGAAAGTGTCTTTACCGTCCCGGATGTCCACGTTCTGCACTACCAGCGACGGTAAGTGTCTTCACCTCCTGTTACAATTGTCATCACCCGCTCTCATCTCGCCACGTTGTCTTATTTCGCCGTTAAGGTAATGAAATAGACGATTGACTGCTATGAGCTATAGACAGCTGAACTATTCAATAGTTACATCTTTGCATCTCTTGATGATTTGAATGATCTAATTGTCATAATTTGTTTTGTTTCCCACAATCTTAGACTTCACTGAGTTGGTTGATATGTTTTAACTATATCAATTTCTATAGCCCTTTGTCCACACAGCCACGCAGACACTGCACATACTACACTGAGAATTAGGTTACTGAACATTAACAAAATCTGTTGGATCCAAAGATCAAAACACAGAATGAGTTGTTAAAACTTATGACTTTTGAACTTATTTAAACTCAAAACGACTATAGACGTCGAAGGCATTAGAGGCATAACGACTTTCTTCTTGAGTTGGGTTTTTGATATCGATTACAATATAAATATCATAATAATTAACGCACCGTGTTTACTTGATTAGAGCGTTAGTAAATGAGGGGAAGATGATATATTTTTGGGAGGGTACAGGTATTGCACAGGTAAGGTCAAAGGTTACAATGACTTGCATGTGTGAAGTGACGTTATGACGATTGTAGAGGAATGTGGTAACCAAGAGATCGTCATACGGCTTTCCATTGAAATATTGAAGAGGGAAGATCTTGAGTTATTGTTACTATAGTAATATGTTTTCAAATACCGATGCATCTATGATCATATGAAATGAATCTGTGGTTGGTGGACATGATCTATATTGGATGGAATACTAAGATAATATTTTAGAGTTTCACAATAACAATCGCTGTCGATCTCAATAAAGTCAACTCAAATCAACTCAACTTACTCTGCTACCAACCTTGTTCGCGCTTCTTTTCCTTACACAGAAATCTTTATTAACACGACAAAAGTACAGCGACTTTCGTAAGGTCTTCTACAACTATATATGTATGTTTTTTTACATGTATGTCAGATGGCCATTTGTAGTTCCACATCCTGCTCATGCGCAATCAAACCTTTCTGAAGAAAGTAATCCAACTAGTAGAAACTTGGTCCTAACAGTGTTCAATTCTATGCAGGTAAACAAAGTCCTAAATCATGATGTGTGTTAAGACTACAACTCACCAGAACGATAATTGGGAGAATCTACATCTACAACTCACCAGAACGATAATTGGGAGAATCTACATCTCTTTTTTTCTTTCCATTGCACATAACCTTCTAATATGAACCATTGATCTCTTCATTTTAACATTTTTTACAGTGACAACATTGCGGTTCTAAACGTATACTATGAGGCTTTAAACTACGAGTCGATCGTACAGATCCCAGCCATCGAGACAGAGGGGCTATTAGGTAGGTACTTGATGTAGTCATTACCATCGGCAACACTGGGAATGTATGCCATGTTCCTAGCTGGCCACAATACAATAATCAAGACCTGCTGTCTAATACATGGTAATCATGTTAGAAAGAGGCTGTAAAGAGTTTTAGTCCCTTAAAAACTTACATTGGCAGGGATGTTTGACCTCTAAAGTGTCAATTTAGAGCATAGTTTCAAGAACCGCGGCCACATTGATCTCCCCCAAGGGAAAAGATACAAACAAACTTTACTGTTCTCTCAACTTACTCTTTGTACCATGGCAGTTGTCATCACATACTTAACTCAATTTGAAATCAAAGAATTGTTTAAAACATACGGGGCCTGCTCTGACTTTTATAATATGTAACATTTTAGATTATTTCTCGAACTAATCTACGTCAGGCAAGTAGTCGACGTGCTTCAGGATCTCTCATTTTAAATCTATCGGATAAAACTGCAGAATAGATCTATAACTCTACAAAATGTATTTTATATTATATTATTTTATATTTATATTAGACTACCCAATGACAAGCCTTACGATGTTTACTCCACCTATATCCTCATGGTATCATCTTCTATAAATCTTAATCAGCTTTAGCTGAAAAATATTTAAAGGTACATACTTGATTGAAAACCACATGCAGATATACATATTTGATTGAAAAAAAAAACGCATACATACTTAATTGAAAATCATCACAAAGCGTTACTGTTCCATATACCTTCCAGGTGACCTTGGCGGGCAGATGGGACTTTTTCTGGGCGCGAGTTTCCTTACACTGGTGGAGGTATTCGAATATCTTATGGACGAGCTCTATGGGAGGGTGCTCAAGAGATGTTGCCGGTGCAAGGCTACCGCATCAGCCCATACTACGTCTCCATCAGCCGACGTCTTGAGTGTAAACATCAACGGTAGTGCCACACAGCTCCCACAGACCAGCCGCGCATGACTAGAGCCGGGTGACGGCCCCTTGTCGTGCCTGGTCTCCACGCATTGCGCATGCGCAGGGAGAAAGTTTGGCTGCCTGTGTACAGACTCTGGTGGGGGTTGTTTCTGTGGGTCAAAGGTCGCGACGGCTGATTCGGAACTGTGATAAACTCGTTTATCTATTTCTTATAACATCTACACTGCGCTCTGCTGAACAACAGCAACCGTATTGTGGGGGTTGCTGCTACGAGGCAGGTTGCCGAAGTCTCTTACAAGAGAACCTATTACATTCTCACTTGTCAGTCTTTCTAGGAAAGAAGAGTGAACTTTTGTATGTGTTGCTAACTGTAGAGAGATAATCCGTCTCAGCAGAATGTTGAAGCTTACAGCAATGCTAGAAGGTGAAGTTGTAGTGAGCTTAATCGGACCATTCAAGCTGAAAATGTTGAGATCCCCCAACATTTCGTTGGGGTCTTGTCGATTGTGATTACAAAAGCTCATCCAGTAGAGAAGGGGTTTTGATGCCCTGTAGTGGCTGCCACTTCTCGTCATTGCTAGACAAGATGGCGAACAATTGAATCTTCTTGCAAACCCTCCCAAAATCGTTGCGCTCCTCTGTGTAGCATCTGTTCGAGTAACCAAGAAGATTGGACCTTGTCGTACTTATGGGCTTTTGTATCCAATGGGAAGTAGGGTGTATCACTGATTGATTTTGTACTAGCTGTTTTGAGTAGATATATGACTGTCGTAGAGAACATATGGAGGAGACCACATTAGCTTTGTGTTTGTACTTTTGCTTCAGTCCATGTTTTTGGTGCGATATGGGCTTCGCACTGTTATTCGAACTACGTGTCCCCGGACTTATCGTTAACAACTCTATTTGCGTTCTTTTTCCTCCGATAGTTCGTAGTTGTGGTCACCCAGGTCGGAGAGTGGCTACGAGTACAGACTGTTGGGATACGAAATTACCCGATTCTAGTGAACTGACAATGTTTATTGATTTACACTCACATTGTCCTTGAACTCAACGGGGTAAAACATATTCACAATTGAGCCCCTCTATGGCCAATTCAGATGTTCATATTGCATACCAGTGGGTCTCCTCCATGCAGATGTTTTTCTAGAATCTAGAAAGTATTCGTGTGACCATCGTGTACATGTATGACGATAGTTTTTGAGACTAGAAAACAAGTGGTGCATCATATGTGCCATGTAGGAATAACGTATTTAGTTGTTCTGTCGACAAATGTTGATTGCATTATCAATGTTATTGTAAATATCTACTTACGGGTTAGTATGGTTGACGTTGATATTTGTTGTATTTGATTAGTTCTCATTGTATGGTACACCAATAATCTTACGTGTTTTAAGTGTACTCTGTACTTAGCCTCGTTTTGGCACAACATCTCGCAGAACGTGGGCTTACCGCGAGATTTCGTGCTGAAAAGGGGCTGGCAAGACCTGATTCCTTGCCACTATTTTCAAATAAATTTGTAAAAGGGAAGGTACCTTTTCATCCCAAAGTATTAGTCCTGTACATTTTTTGAAATTACCAATACTGTGATTCACAAATGGTGTTTGAGTATACATTGTTTTACCTAACGCTTTGTACCCTAGAAATGCATAGCTTTTTGCTATCATCTTATTTTTGTATCATCATGAAGGCTCATCTGTTTTGGTAGTTAACATAGCACAGAGCTAAATATTTGATCCATCCAACCAAAACACAAATCGTCTAAAAGACTACACCGTACACATTGCTTCCCTTTTGATAATGTGAAATGCATGTTACCTATCAATTATGCAACATCCTTATCATTTTTTATTAATTTCTAAAAATATCATTTCACGTCAACATCAGCTATCAATGAGCGGCTGTCCGTACATGGACAGAACCGGGCATGTTCTTAGATGGTCTGGACTGGTAAAGATTCAAAAGGGTCGTTTCTTGGTACATGATGTCTTAGAGACGACGAAGATACACTTACGTTACATGCACCATCGCATACCTCCCAGGAAATACATTGCTCTTCAAAATGAATGCAGCAGCAAAAACAGAAAATGGCAGTTTGCTAAAGAGGTGGAAAGAGAAAATATGACGTTTCCAGTTTCGAAAGGTAGTAAGGGGTAAGAAAGTGGCTTTGACTGTCTGTACCGTACCGTTTTGTCTGTTGACGTGTCCTCTGCTGTAACATGGTGTTACCCGTTATTGTTACCACTGTGAAACGTATAGAAATTAAATGTATATAGATTTAGGTCAATACCTACGTCAGTGAACATTTCGGATCACAGTTTTCTAAATTTCCAGCTAGCAGTAATAGACTCCTTGTCATCGATTTCCAAAATAATTGAGAATTATTCACTTCTGGTCACCAAGTATGATACAGGGTTTAAAATGTGCAAAAAACAGGGCCTTTTTTCGTAGAAAAGAGTTATCAACTTAAATAAATATCACACCACATCTTCATCTTTACTAACCTGTCAATGTCTTGGTTAGTAGAGGTATGAAGTATCAAGCAATATGTGTGTCGTAAGTACCATGTGCTATGTTAACATCTGCATTATATGTTATGTTTATAATAGGGAGTCCTTTTGTGTTTTTCGCAGTGACAACATTTTGGTGCTAAACGTATACTACGAATCCCTGAACTACGAACTGATTCAGCAGATGCCGGCAATCGAAACGGAGGGACTTCTAGGTAAATCAGTGTTACAGTCTGGAGACAGTTGGTTCTCATGTATCTATGAATGATTTACCTTTTATTTTCTCCTACTTATGTTTGGACCTTTATGCATCATCAAAGGGGAGCAAAGGTTTCAAATTGAAAAGCCTGCTCTGCTATGCTGAATATACCCCAAAGTTAGTTCTCACTTATTTTACATAGTCCGTGATAGTTCATGGCTCTTCCACCGTTTGCAACCCGCGCCGTGCCGACCTCTACTAAAATGAATGATTTAATTTGGTGACGTCAGCTCAAAAGAAAAGCCCTATTCAGAAATAAATCAGAACTGATAAGAACATGACTGACGTCACCAAATTCAATCAGGCAGTCGAGTAGCCGCCAGTATTGTTTCGTCCGGTGCTACATAGTTCATCGTAGAATACTAGTTTCCAGAATTACTGTATAAGCTACAATACGATGTGCCCTATACAGTTATTAGGCAACAAATCTAGTATATACAATGCAGTATAGAGACACAAAATGCACTGTAGGAATCAATATGAAGGAAACTTAGAATTAAGCTGCTTACAATTCATTTCCATCAGCAAAAGTCTTACGCAAATGCAATGCATATATATTGCTACGGTTTAGCTTACTGCAGAGAATTTAATAGTCTTCCTCCTCTCCAGGTGACCTGGGAGGACAGATGGGACTCTTTCTGGGCGCCAGTTTTCTGTCACTGGTGGAGATATTCGAATACCTGATGGACGAGCTTTATGGGAAAGTGCTCAGGAGATGCTGCCGATGCAAGGCAGCGTCAGGGGCGACCAACGCTTCCCATTGTGCTGACGTCGTGAATTTGAACATCAACGGCAGTGCCACACAGCTTCCTCAGACCAGCCGCGCATGACTAGGACGGGAGGACGGCGCGTCCTGCCTGGTCTCCTCGCAATGCACGTGCGCAGAACGGGCATTCGGCTGTCTGTGCACGCAGGCGGACTGTGACTGCTTGTGTGGGAGACCCAGCGTGACGCTGGAGGTTGATGCGTAGTCAACGATGCATCACCTCCTAGCCGAAAAAAAGCTAGAAAACCTTGTGTTGTCGAAGGCCAATCTGTGTTGAAAAGAAATATCAATTCCGGGACTCAACTTGATTTGTACTTGATGCAAAGAAGACATTGTACATACTTTTTATGTTACATTTGAACCAAATGTACAAGATCAGACTCCAATTGTATTATAGCTATAGCTATTCTAATCTACGAATTTGTCCATGTGTACAGCACTAGGTATCGCCCGATGTTTTCTGTACATGTATCTACTGGAGAAATTCAAACAATTTGGTTTGAATCTTCTCTTGCTGTGACAGAAAGCCCCACGTTCGAGGGAGAAGTTTGGTCGCATCTTGCCGCCATTTTGGAGAGACGATGGTCACGTGAATCTTCTTGTAAAGTCTCCCATCACCCACTGCGCTCCTCTATGTAACACCTGCTCGAAACCGTGAGAAGTAACGAAGACTAAGACATTTCAGCGTGCGGGTTTTCCTATCACAGAATCCCTAGATTTTTCTCTTCTTTTGTTCTTTAAATGTTGTAACGTACCTTGTAAAAACAAAGATATTTAGAGACAGCAAAAGAGGACAATCGAATAACAGTTCCTATAAGTTGTGCACGGCGGTCTGTGACTGGCAAAAGGCGCATTCTTACTGGTCGGAGAAAGAGTGTACCACATGCCGGGTCAGATATCGTGTAGCACTGTCTGGGCGAAGCACCAGAAAGCGAAATATTGCCCTCGGACACGCGTTAGAGTAAGATAAATGAACCTCACGTTGTTAATACTTAGATACTGACAGTTGATGTGCTCCATTTTGTTAGAAACCACCAAGTTAGGCATGATTACTGTGTTCTATGTATGTAATTGCTACCATGTCGCAACTACGTGTGGCCGTTTTTGTAAATTACCGTAGGGAATTTGATACCGCGAGACTCCACGAGATACTACGAGGTTCTATATTGGGGGCCCTTGCAGACAGTTAGTTGACTTATCAAAGTGACTTATCAAACATGGCCAAGTCACAAGCTTTTGAATTAGAATATTAACTTCTTAGAAAGATAACTGCCCCCACATTGTGCAACGACGTTTACGCGACTTGTATTATGTTGCACTGGATTCCTTCACGCAAGTACAGCTTATATCTAGCTATGTATGATTGAATTGTATTGTATACCAGTTTGAAACACCACAAATCTTGTACAAACCATTGGCTGGAGTAGAAAAGTCACTTCGTCATGTCTGCAACCCTTTGCATGAAGATATCATTGGGTCATGATAAGGTTATGTCCTGCACTGTAAAGCAATGAATTCAGTCGCTTGATGAAGAATTAAACTTTGTTTTCATTGCATATGTCAACGTCATTTTTCTTTCTTACATACAATCGTATATAATCGTAAACAATCATTGTGACGATTGTGACGATTAGATGTTTCAGTAGATTTGAATGACTAGTCGTGGAAGGACTGATATCAACTTGATATCGATGTGAATGTTTGGATGCTGTTTGACACTTTTAGATAAATTCAATTTGATACAAGGGCAATATCTAATACAAAATTGTATTTAAACTTTATTCAGATAAACAAAAGATACAAAACAGAAACATGAAACAAGAAAAGACAGGTGCACATACACTGACAAATACATGACTTGCGGCAACAATCAATTGATCTTACAAAACATGGTATAATACAAGAATTTGTTACATGTAACAATACAAATGAATTAATGGCAGTAACCCCAGTTGCTAGTGTGCCCTTTTTTCTACAACATTATCTATAATTTGCATTAGAAATAATGGTCTAACATGCAGATCAGTCTCACTATGTAATATCTATCAGGGCACATGTACGTTGTTAACAAGCCTAGCTTTATTCACAAACATATCATCGACCATTCTGGTGGTCTTACACAGTCCATACCGTCTATTATGGCAGAGCGAAACACCAAGTGATTTCAGACGACCTATGTTCATTGCATCACCCACAGCACAGGACCACTTCCATCATTCTGGAAAATGTAAACCTCTTCTGTCCTCTTGAACGAGGATATAATCAGAAATCTGAATATCCAATCCTTGTGAACAAAAGAAGTGATGATACCGTCATTTCACGGCTGCCCTAAGGTTAAGTGGGACGCGATTGGTCAATCAGTAGGTCATGGCCTTTTTAGAACTAGGTCAGATGAAATTAGTATCTTCCTGACATGATCAGTGTGAAAATGAACACCCACTTGTGTTCAGCCCCCCTCCCCCAAAAAGAAGCTTTCCTTGGTTTGGCCGTGCACGCACAAGCTACTTATACATGTACTGTCTGCGAACTATGAGGCAATTAGATATTATATTACACGTGAATGACCCAAGTGTCATTGACGGAATGAAACAATTCGCCGATAACATCGTTTTACTACCAGGATGCCAAGAATGAAAGGGTTCAGGCAAGGTGAAGGGTAGAGGCCAAGTTATTGGAACTGCTGCAGATTACCTGCAGGCCAGGCGGACGACGTCAGAGATTCTGCAAGGCAAAGATGGAATTTTAAACGGGTTTTATGTGTCAGATGTTTATAAATTAGAATATATCATACCGAAAGGGGCAGGTGAGTTGTTGAGAATTGAGGCAAAATGGCCGATAGAATAGCTGAAAAAAGACTCAACAATTCATAGCAGTTATGCTTGTTTTATTTCTGTATCTTTGTATCTATTTATCAGTCACATGTGTTTTTCTATGGATTTTATCTTATTAATTTGTAGTTCAGCAGTAGTACACTCAGGTACATTACATTTTCATTGCATCTTGTCTGTCATTCATTTATTTCCAGAGCTGCCCCGTCACCAGTGATCCACTCTCAATGCAATCAAGGCAACAGGACATCACGTTTTAGCATGTTGTTCCTACGGTTTATACGCCTGTCATTGGCAGCATTTGTTTGACAGTACGTCAAGTAGATTTAGCCATTGGAAACTCCTTTTATGAAGAACATCAATCATTTTCCTACCGTTTACTGTTTTATTGTATAGGACATAGGACCCATACAGAACCTACGTTGAAATCTAATATTGGGCAATATGCCAATTGCTCGGTTCATATTTTTCATAAAAAGGGTAGAAATTGATATCTGGAACTGATGGTGTCGACTTTGCATATTGCACAAGGCAGGTACGTAGGAGCAAAAACGCGGTGTATTAGAAATCCCCATGCAGGACAGCACAATGCAATGTAGCTAATAGCTTATACAGCAGGTCGTATGTTTTTAAGTACTGATACGAGGTTTCCATGATGGAAGATACAAAAAAGTCCAAGCAGACATATTCTCAAGTGTTGTTATCTCCATGAAAAAAGGCTTTTTCATGGATATACTGTTTTGCTTGCGTTTGGTGTTTGTGTGTATGTATGTGTCACCGGATGCTTAAAGTCACCATAACTGTAGAACCTGTACATGGATTGTGATGATTTTTGGTATGTGGGTGGGTGTTAAGTGGAGGTAGGTCAAGGTCGATTTTGGGCCCCCTGGCATATGTGACTGGAACTGCAATGGCGTATTTGTAAAAATCGTCAATGTAGAAGAACTGAAGAGAGGATCGACAGATCGTCATGTTATTTGGTACAAAGATAGGTTAGACCAAGATGTACACACTTAAGTGCAAACTATGCAAATGAGACCGAATTTGCATTAGTAAGGAGGTAAATCGTTTGCATGTGTGTCGCTGGATGCTTAAAGTCAGTATAACTGTAGAACGTGTTGATGGATTGTAATGATATTTGGTATGTGGGTATGCGCTGGGAGGAGAATGATCAAGGTCGATTTTGGGCCCCCTGGTTAGTGTCCCTGGAACTACAATGGCCTATTTGTAAAAATGTTCTAAAGGGGTATAACTGAAGAAAGGAACAACAGATTTTCATATCATTTGGTACGCAGGTAGGTTGGACAGAGATGTACACACTGAAGTGCAAATCATGCAAAGTTAGTGTGTTTGCGCGTGTGTGCGCGTGTGTGTATGTTTGTGTCACCGTGTGTGTATGTACGTGTCACCGGATGCGTAAAATCAGCATAACTATAGAACGTGTAGATGGATTGTAATGATATTTGGTTTGTGGGTAGGTGCTGGGAGGAGAAACGTCAAGGTCGATTTTGGGCCCCCTGGTATGTGCCATTGGAACTGCAATGGCGTATTTGTAAAAATATTCAAAGGAGAATAACTGAAGAAAGGAGCGACAGATTTTCATGATATTTGGTACGCAGGTGGGTTGGACAGAGATGTACAAACTAAAGTGGTAATTATGCAAATTCGGACTGAATTTGCATAAATAATGAGAAATATCTACTCTATTGTGGGCTTTGAGGTCGCACCATCTGTTGGTCTCTTATCTAGGTCAACTATTCCCAACAGGTCCCAACAGCTGGTGGTCAAACCACAAATGGGAACACTACCAAACCTGTATGTGGATACCCTTTGGCACATAAAATAAAACAACCAGCGGCAAAAACAAACAACTAGGGCAAATAAAACACATCATATATAAAAACAAATTTCATGGAGATTTTGGGTCTTCGGACTCTTGTTAGACATTGCATTTACTATGATATTCATTGTCAAACAGAAGAATAATGTATTTATGAAGACAGTGTTTGTTTCTCTTTGTTGATAATCTTTATGTGTCCACTAAACAACAATCCGTGGCCTGTGAGTACTAACCATAGCTCCATAATGATCAGAAATGTAAACAGTGGGTACTTATCCGCGGAGTGTTTGAATTTCTGGTCAGCTTAGCTGGTGAGCAAATTCTGCAGTTACCATTTCCTTCATTCAAAAACGGTCTATCCGATCATGATCAAAAGGTGGCCAGTCGAATTTTGTAAACCAATTATGGACTAGAATGCGACCATTCCCTCTCGGTTTGATTCTCCTGAAATTCAAGACACGCTGCCTTACTCATTACTACATTGCTTAGTAGGAAACTACGTTACTGTGAAACTCTATTACATTCATCCGAAGCAACAGTGCACATATACATGCAAACTTATTGGTAGAGGTGACATTGAAACGCCCTTGTCGATGTGATTGCTATTGAGCCAGAGTGACCTTAGCATCTAAGTAGATTACACTGAGACATTACACCCTTGACGTCAATTACTTGACATGCTGTCATGACACGTGTACTGTGATTGGTTGATAATGCCCTTACTGTAGAATCTATAGCCAATCGATGGCAAGGAAAGGTCAGGAAGTAGCTGATTAAAAGAGGAACCAATTTTGCCTCGTCAAGGATGGAAATTGCCCTCTCGTTATCAGGAAAATGCCAAGGTTGTGAGGGCAGTGGATTATTGGTGACATTAGTGGGTACAGTCATAACCAAATACATAATGGACAGACACGTAATCAATACGGACCAGTTCTTCCAACATTATTGCACACATAAACAATTTTTACATCTCGTCGTTCGCACAAGACAAACTATGATTTTGGTTAAGCCTGTCTGATTTAGATATGCTTGACGTGACGTCTACGAAGAGGCCTTAATAGGGAAGGGATATTGCCAGGTACTTATTTCTTTACCCTCCTACATGTATAAAATATGTGTTCACCACAAAATTAAAAGTGCAAAATCCCAACAATTCACTTACAGTATATATAAATAATAAAAATTCATCAATCCCTTCTTGAGTTATGTTGTTGATTTGAAAGCTTAAGTTTTCAAAGGAACACACCTGGAGCTTTAAATAAAGCTGATAGGGGGTCCAAATCAACATCATTATTCACAAGAACAACACCTCCAAAACAATGATATCATAACAATCCAGTCACCCTCTTTAGTTACAATATTTAAAGACAAACGCACGATGCCAAAACTTTACCTTATTGAAGACTTGAATTAGAGATTCCGTAAGTTACAAATACTGCGTTGCCCAAGTTCTGTCAAGACTTGATCAGCGTTTTGAGGTATGAACGAAACACTGGCAACTGAATACAATGTCAACAATTGGGAGGAGAAAACAACGAAGGGACAGAAGGAAGTCTACAGTGTCGGTAGGTATCCAGGACTTTGAATTTTGTCGATGTGCATTGTATCATCCCTGTCGATGTGCATTGTCTCATAGTTTACATGAACGTGCAAAACAAATGAACAAGACAATAACCCGTTTCACAGTTCCAAGCGCACTCTTGATACAAGGTCAAACTTAAAGGTCCGGCATTTTAAAACAATTCTTTTATAGACACGCTTGCAACCTTCCCACGTTTACTTCTGATGTGTCTTAATCTCTGACCTTACTCACAATCCACCGTGGTGTTGGAACCATGCAATGGCTTAGCATGATGAACAGAGAGCAGCATTCATGGTGACAGAAAATGACGTCAACTGATAGGGTAGTACCAAAATGTTTCGGGAGGGGGAGTGATTGATGACAAGTTGTGAAAACCAGATTTACCTACCTCCAGATTTACCTAACTTTGCATATATGGTGCGAAATAATTGTAGACATAAAGGGCAATACATGAAGTGAGGCAATATGGTAAATTATAGATGTACGCAAGAATGGTGATAGCTACCTACACACAAGTTCTTTAGTCACAATCACGAATTGATATTTAACAAGAGCCGACGTTTCGATGACCATCTGTCATCATCTTCTTTGGGACAATTCTGACTGGGACCGCATTGTTAGTAGAGACACCTAGCTTCAGTGCATAGTGAACCAGTCAAAACTGCCCTGAAGAAAATGACCGATGGTCATCTCCCTAAGTAAGATTATAAAACGTACCAGGCACCGGACGTTTTCTGCTAGCCAATATGGTACCAACCAATGCAGTACCACTTATATCTTGTCACTTTAAACGGATAAACCACTAGACACTTGAGAAACATTGAAGGAAACGTATCTGACATGGCATGTCTCTAGGCGATTTAGCTCAAACCGCGCAAGAGCTGCAAATGCACCGATTGCCACCTCTGGCCTAAATATGTCATTTACGACAGTCACAGTACCGTGTTATGACGGTGTTCAGACGAAAATAAAACAAAACTCAACGATTGAATATCGGCAACAGAGATAGCTGACGGCCATTTTGGCACCGCGCAGGGCAACCGTGACTGCCCTCAAGATCTCGGAAGATCTCCCTATATTTAATAAACTGCTTCACTGCGCCTGCGCCCGGTAAATATCGCGACTTCGGACTATTCAGACAAGCGTGTTATTGATACCAAGAGAAGGAGGCGGTCGTGTGGCCTGCATTGCAAGCAGGGCTATTGATGGCAGACTGGTGACGGGATGCCGTCATGAATGGGCGATTGGAGGCCTCCTCGGCTCAAAAACGTGCCAAGAAAAACAGCCGATAACGCCCATGAAGACAACACTGGCATGGGCATCTTCGTCCTGAAGCGTGCTTCACCCGACTCAACACACAGGTTGTAGATTTTCTGATCAACTCTAGTCGATAGTTGTGTCCTGGCATGCTTTCATCCGGTCTGATAGTGTTTTGTGGACGGTGATAGAATCACGGCATATGAAACCTGACCAAAATGGCACTCAGCAGTCAATCACTTATGTGTAAAAGTGGCTAACTGTAGTACGTAACGATTTCCACCGGGTGCCTTTGAGCTAGTCTCTCGGCAACCATTATATGCCGGCTTTGAACGGACAGATTAGCAAATGGTCCGCGTGTTCCTTTGCTTGTTGATTCTGTGGAGATATGTTTTTCATTTCCCCATGCCGAATTCCACCAGGGAGAATAAACCGAGGCCTATAAAACGAACGTGGGGACTGACAAATCGCTCTCCACAAGCTAATTTGATGGGAACCTATATCTCCATTTCAGTTATAGTATTTTGTGCAGCACGCATAAAGTCAAACTGGTAGATATTTTACAAGTTATATCAATGGCCGGCAGCTGTACTCGTCTTCCTTCTCTGTCGACAACGGGTATTCCTTAAAGATCAGTATACAGAATACTATTCACTCTCAAAAAATCGGAAGCCATTTAAACACAAGGTTCTTCTGTTTTATGGAGGCTCTTTAGATTATTACGAAAAGATGTAGCCAGTGGTCCCTGCTGTTTATCTAGATGTTCATTTCAGTGGTTTTTACGCCTGCAGGATTGTTATTGCTTCTGTTTCCTGTCATCCATATCTTTCCAGTGTTAAGGCCGACGTGCAGTAAATGCGACAGTAGTAACAAAGTGAGTGACTGAGTAGTGGCAAACGCTCCCGGCGGCCTTTCATTCTCTCTCGACAACTGGTTGCATTAAGCATCCTACCTCATTAGGACTCTACAACAAAATGCATTTTACTTTTCTTTAAAAAGATAGAAAAAGTATTTAGATAATGTATCAAACAGAAACACTACTGTCAAAGATCGAAAGTAATTATACGTTAGATTCAGATGATTGATAAACCCAAAATACACTTTATTTCATAAACTAATTGACTCGATGACAGTTGATGTTACATCAGATGTCCTTATAAAAGAAGTGTGTATCATATTTCGTATTTGTAAAATGTTCAGAGGTGAATAATGTTGTCAAAATATCTACTTAGAACAGGAAACATCACCGGCGCTTATAATTACTATCACTACCACCGTATGGTATTGACGATGCACCAACAGACATTTTGCTGAATTCCATTGAGCCCTAGGAGGTAGTTACTTTTCTACAAAAACAATATGTGTTTTACGTTAACCTAGAACGATTGAGAGATCTACATATGTTTTGACTGTAGGTGTATGTGTAGTGTTAGTGACAAATGACGTTGGATGGCGCCATTGCATACAGAAGTTAAAACTTGGCGAAATTCCGCAGATAATGTACACGTATAGAGAAGCAGAGAAGGTGCTGGCTGATCTGATGTTTTGCTCTGGTTATAAACAAAGGTGATCAAAGAATACAAATGAGAATCAAATCATGACTGCGTATGCGTATCACAAGAAGGTAACATCCCTGTGTTTATGCAAGAGCACACCCCGCCACAATGTCTACCCCCCGACTCAGCTTCTGTAAGGTGCTCCGTCGACCATGTAATATTGATGGTCACCTTCGATCCAATCAAGGTCCGGGCCAATATTGGGGATTGTTGTGGAAACCAATCTATTCCAAGCTACGTTATAGGGTTTAATTCATCCCCAATGCATGTGCCGTAATGGAAAAGAGCAATAAAACTGGGGACGACACAGGTACCCTTTGACGACTCCAAGATTCAAATTGCTGGCGGTTGTGGCTAACAGTCGGTCAGTAATTAAGATTGTTCATATCTGTGTTCATACAGGTCTCTCAAAAAAGTCTAAATCCCCCCCCCCCCCATCACATACAAGGATGCTTAGCAATGTTCTTCTTGTACACGTGCATATCCTTTATGTGTCAACATATATTCTGGTTATGCCTGGTGTTGTCAGTATGCAACGCTTTGTTTTCTCTCAACGGCGTTCATATGAATATAGGATAATATAATGCTTCCTATTAAGAGGCTGACATGTTAAGGGATTGGGCAATAAAAGTAGGCCATACTCATTTTTCATTCTATACCTTGAAGTCATTATTCCACGGTTGGTAGAATTTATCATCCTCGGTGATTTATGTTTCTCTCTAAACACACTTTTCTCTTTAAGCCGAATGGTTCCCGGTCGGATGGATCCATTTAGCACTAAATTATGTTTTTGTATCATTAAGAAACCTGCATGGCATTGCCTTTGAACCCATTTCATTGTCGCATTTTGTAAGAACAAATGTGCGTCAGCGACTTTGCTATTTTACATGTAGAAGAAAAACTTATATTTGCAATTAATCGTGTTTCTACATGATTAAAGTTGCCTTTGAATAGCCATTATATTGCCTACATCCGTATCTGTATGCATCAAAGCAATAACTACAATTCGTTCAAGCAGTTATCAATTTATATCACTTTACGTTTAAGTCATTAATTATGATACTTTCGTGTAGCTGGTTTTATTTTGCCTTGATTGTTGAGATAGACACTTGCACTATTTTTATTGGGAGAAGAAGAATTTTTAGTTTAAAAAACGCTAAAAACGGTACGTTTTGTGATATGGTTTCTTTTTCACGTAGAAGTTGAATTTTAAGAAAACTTCGTCCTCGTCTCATACATTTATTCAGGTCTAGTCTACCTTGAGGCAACAGTTGAGATAAACGTTTCCAGGGTGGCAGCGAACGATTGTTAGTCTGCATTGGGAACCTGGATGTTCGCATGACCCTCCCTCTCTGTCAAAGTGAGATCATTTCTGCCCACTGCACTGATTGATTGGTTTCTCCCCCGACCCAAGGGTTTTAGCCCTTTCCGACAGTATCTTCACCCGCAGCGGACTCGTTTCAATAAGGGCTTGACGAGGTTATAATGAGCTGTTACGCGCTAGTCAATAAATGGTTTATGCCCAATCTCCGTCTTTTATCTATCTTGCGAACTCTGTCATCGCGTGGATTCCAGGAAGGTGCCGCCGTCTTTCAGTTAACACCGGAGACCGATTGCTATCCGTGTAGCGTAATCTCCTGAGAGAGAGAGAGAGCGTTTCTCACACCTTTTCAGACACGAATTACTTATGGGAGTTTGTAGAGTTCCGTTCTTCAATAGAAGCGCTCAGCTGGCAATGGGAAGGCTTATCGACCGAAGGAACCGACGTAATAGCAATGTGGTACTAATCCATCATTACCTGACTCCATGTTAGGGCGGAGACAATTTCACGGTAGGGAGGAGCATTACGTATCAACATTTGCTCCAGGGGTCTGCATCCTCTTATGCTAGGCCCGTAGCTTGAAACTGTTAAGCATCAGCCCTGGCGTTCTTTTCTTCTCTCTTCGTTAGCACTGGCTATCCGTCAGCCAATCAGATCCACCTCCAGTTGTTGAAGGCATAGCTACTAGCCAATCATGTTGCCTCTTCACCGTAGACGACGACGTGATTTGCTTGTAGCTTTCCCTCCAACAACAGGAGGGACGGTATCTGATTGGCTGACGACAGGCCATTACTGACGATGGAGAAGGACGGATCGAAGGCCGTTACGCCAGGGTCGTTGTTTGACACGAGTGAAGGACCTGGCACGAGAGGAAGAGGGTCTGAGGCAAGTTAGATACGTGATTGTAGGAAACTGCATTAAAATGATGAGCATCGTGGGACTCAATAAGTCGTTGGTGAAGAGTAGAAACTATTGGAACACATTTTGGCATATTCTAGCCTCTTGACAATAACATTGTGAACCTAGGGTAAAAAGTATCGTATATATGATTTATAAGTGATCAAAATGGCACTTCTATTTGAAAGTCCTCTTTATGATATAATGCCGTTTGAATGGAGTTAATTTTTTGGTCAACGCTATTGTGCTACGACATGCCTAATATGAATATAACGATGACTGCACACAAAGTTGAATGTTCCGTTCGTCGATACTACGTATGGGCCTGTCCTTGACCCCCAATCATACACGTTGCATCTGTGGCGTCATAAAAGCTATTTATATTCATATATTGGCGTTGAACGTCTCGAGCTCAGGTGCGATGTATTTATAAAGGTCCACAGAGGCAAATTAGATACGGGCGTAAATGCCTTATACGGCATCAAATTGTCGTTCTTTTCGCCCTTAAACCATTCAATTAACACATTTCTGTATAGAGTCACTTTATATCTTATGTATAAGCAGAAGGACAAACCTTCCCTTACAAAACATATCTGTTTCTACATTTTCTATCATAACAAAGAAGCGAGAAGAAGAAAAATCTAAACAGTAATTCCTGAGTACACGATGCAACCTCCTTGCTGCACTGTATCATGCATATAATTAATATCTGTTCATAATCTCTTCTATATTTTTGTGACCTGTACTTAGCTCAATGAGGTAAATATGTCCAAAAGATATCTTTATTCATTGTTATTGGCAGCTACGAAGTACTCTGTTTTGTTTTTGTTTTTTGCTTGTGCTTTGCTTTTTTTAGTGTGTGTGCAGAATCCATGTACATATTATAATAAGAAACATTTTATATCTAGTCGTGATATGTGAACAATATTGCTATATTCCCAGTTCTATATATTAAACGGAAGTTGTGATAAATTGTTGCTTGTTGTTTTTGTGTAGAGAGTACATCGGTAAAAAAATAGAAAATACTCTCTTCGTTACTTTTAATCAACATATCTAAGAAAACAATATGATATATAACAACAGTATGTCTAAACCATATCTAAACAAGGAGGTTTTATAACTTTGTAGAAACAAACAAAAAGGTTGCATAATATTCATGCACAAAAACATAGATATATATTG
This sequence comes from Branchiostoma lanceolatum, assembly GCA_035149815.1. Taxonomy (NCBI): domain Eukaryota; kingdom Metazoa; phylum Chordata; class Leptocardii; order Amphioxiformes; family Branchiostomatidae; genus Branchiostoma; species Branchiostoma lanceolatum. Next base: position 13,533,006 of record CM068877.1, on the reverse strand, counting down.
ATGGAGTACTTTGGAAATCTATTTCAACAGAATTAAGTAGCCGTGACATTCTGGAGAGATTTGATAAACTGGGCTCCCTCGGCACCTTTGTACATAGTGTCTGCTATTATCAATGGGCAACATGAATTGCATGATAACACTAAATTGATGATAACTTAGCACTGTAAAAATGGGATGGATTTCTTGGATATACATGTTGTGAGAGAGGGAGAGAGAGATAGAGAGAGAAAGAGAGGAGAGAGAGAGAGAGAGAGATGAGAAATGTATGTTCTTTATGTCAAACTGCCAATGTATGCCATTGCCCTTCTTTTATTTCTGATTTAATTTTTATTTTATTTTCGCAAGGCGTTGAAATGATGAACAATAAGACAAAACGATAACAATATAGAAATTCATTACAATTGAATAAGTATAATTATGATCACAACAATGATAAAAGCAATAGATGAATAACCAGGGTAATGAACAGAATAGTCAAAAGTAATTAAGTACATAGTAATATATCAAACAATCAATAAAGTAATAATCAAGCAAAAAAGAGCAGGGGAATAATTTCGAAACGATTGAAATATATTAAGAGCTAATGGAATTATCAGCAATTAAATGTAATGATGAACAAAGTTTATAGTAAATAAGAATTGAAAGAGGCATACTAGAGGAATAATAGTGAATAAGTGATACAAGCAAATAGTCAATCTCAAATCAAGCCTGATACCTAAGATCGATCTATTTCGATTAGGATTAAACTAAAAATGGAGAATTGCTATCAAAGGCTATCATTGCAATCATAATAAATTATCAGTAATTCAATGTAATGATGAATAAAGTTTATAGAATCTTGAAAGGAGAATAGGCATAATCAGGATGATTGTGAGTGATATAATAAAATAGTCAATCTCAAATCAAGCCTGCTGTCTAGAATTTTTTGTATTCATTTCGACAATGATTGAGAATTGTTATTGAAGGCTCTCACTGTTAAAGATTCTGTGCACCTGCGCGAATGTGCTTTAGTTAATCAATAATCTCATGAACCAGAATTCTGTGATATACTGTCCTCATCTGCACCTGCAGAATCTATCGACTTGTTTGTGTTATCACTGATTAATTTGTATTGCATCGCCATTATATTAGTAAAATCAACGTAATTCGGAGGTATACTATTATGTCATTTTTGCAATATTGAAGGTAGAACGAAACAGCGAATACCTTGGGAAAAAAATATATGTTGACTACAAGTTTGTTGGAGTATTGCCTTGACTTAGACCTAAGGACAAGGTTTACCTGAATTCTAACATAATACTACATGTTCTCAACCGACTCACTTGCATGTATATTACTTCCCCTTACTTGAGGATAATAAAAAAATATCCCATGGGGGTAAGGTTTTATCTTAACCGTTTGCATTGCTCGCAACCAATTATTAATGCTCGAACTACAGCAAAATCTGAAGTCCCCACTTATCTTCAAATATATAATGATAATATGGCAGATTTCCAATTCGAGGTTTGTAACCTATGAGACTCGCCGAGTCTTCCAATCAAAAGATTCATTTGTGAGCTCACTCCCCGTCTTGACCTCTTTTGAACCTAACCGCCTTCTGAAAGGTGATCGCAGCTATTGGTACATGGTTGCCACAGCTGATTCGCCAGACGATTGATGTGTCATTTGTCTGATATTGGACGGATCAAGTCTCCATCTCAAGCTGAAACTCGCCTTCCCTTTGGATGCATTCCCAGCAATCAGGAGGGTCACTCGACAACTGGTTCTTATGCTTATATAGTTTATGCCTCATGTAAATTAGGTAGGCGTTTTCAATGGAAAATATAAGCTTTGTGAAACAAAATACTCGAATGACTTTGCCTATTCCGATACGGTGCTGAAACATCTCTCGTCAACATCAAAGATCCGGTAAATGCCATATGACCACTACGGGTCAACGACATTGATGCAGCTTTCCGCTCCATATCGGCTACATTATGAATTGAGCGTTGTTGCTCATTTTCAAAATCAACGAATCAGACAGGTTCTGGCTGCCACGTTGGCGTCCCTATTTGCATTTCTTTGGATCGTAGTTCATACGTACCCGACATTTTTGTGTTTCATCGTCGTTTTCCAATAACGCTTCTCGTATCTCGTCTTTAATTCATTCAATAGTGGTTATTTGAGAGGTTTTAAATGTCCGAAAAGGATCCAACTATCTTGGTTCATTGATATGCAAATTGGGACACCAACATGGCAGCGAACACAGCGATAAAGTGAAAAGAATCATACATGTCTCCGCTTTACATAGCTCATATTTCTTGGGGCACATTTTCGTCTTGTAGTCATCTACAATATAGAATCATCTGCATTTTGTGGACAATTCTCTAATCAAAAAATTCAGAGACATTGCATCATTTGCGTAATCTGAAACCTTAGATCTTGGGCAATCCGTGTGCAAGAATGTCCTCAGTGAGTTTAGTATTCTCTTCAGGACTTTGCAATCAACAGCGAATGATCTTTTGTTATTTCTGGCCATGTTTCAGTCCTTCCTATGAAATTTAGATCGCTATGTGTCCTGCTAAAGAGTTTCTACAAAGATGCTTAATCTCAGATTTTTCAAATGACATTTTATGTCTATTTATCTAAAACAATGATGACGACCACTGAAAGACAGTAAATTCCATTTAGCAGTATACGCTAATAGGCGCGCTCGCCATGTGGCAACATAACCCGAGCTCTTCCAAAGTTAATGTAATCATCTTTCAGTCCTACAGGTGGGCCTATCTCAGAGAGCCACACACACACACACATTTGTAGTCTTCCAGTACTCGCTGTGGTCTTGCATTTTATTGGAAAACATCATAATGGCGTGATATTCAAGGTGGCATTCCGGACATCAATCGCACTGACACCCAATTGTCAGGGGGGAGACGAAACATTGTTTGCATAGCAATCATCCGAAATTCACCGTTAATAACATTAGATGGCCTGCCCAGTATCTCTTCATCCATTTAGAAATTAATTCCTTCTTTAAAAAGATAAACAAATTCTTCTTTCCCTAAAAATCGCTTAACCTTACGATTTTCCTTAATATTTCTTTGATATCACCCCAACCTTTATGTTTTCGCTATAAGCTGTTTTTGTGGTAGAAGCTCGGATGTTTGATACATATTAGCACCTTAAAACCATGATGCTCATCAACGATGTCGTTACGTTATCTCGCTGGTGTCGATGGCAATTAAGGTAGCAGCTTAAACGTTTCTCAGGGCGGGCCGTTTGACTTAATATATTCACGACGAGTTACGGCAAACGTCATACATCATGAGATGTAAGTCCGATACGTGACTTGCAATTATGGGATGGGTAGTCAGCCCCGATGCATTGAGGGAAGGTATTGATTATTAGACGGGCCTGAGTCCAGGAGAGGCCGTGGCTGGGATGTGGTCGTGTCGGTAGGTACAAACATCTCCTTCTTCTAAACGTTTTCAGCCAAAATCCCCTTCAAATGGGTCTCCTACCGATGAAAATATGCAAGCAGACGGTTAAGCCCGTTGATACGATCTAGGATTCAAAATTTCAGCAGTCAGGCGACATATGAACTTACGCTTAGATAACAATAATATGCTTGGTATTCTGGGTATCAGGTGTTGATATCACGGAGAAGCTGTAATAAGTACTGCTCGTTTGTCTTGTATTTATCGCCACAGAGGATTGTTTTACACGGGCGGCTGCGTCACGTGTGCATGTTTGTTACGAAGCAACATGTCTACCTCCTGTTACATATGCAGACTCCTTGTCCTTACCGTAGCAATATTTGCATCGCTGCGTTTTAAGATTGGGGCCGCGCGACCCGTTATCCTTGGACTAGGCGATTGGCTTGTTCCGCTGATGAGACTGGGGGTGAGTGGGAGATGGTCGGTGCAAATGAACGACACGTAAAACGTCTAGAAAAACTGTCAGTGGTGTATTACAAAAACATATTTGTGCAGGGCTGTCCTAAAGAAATATCCAACCTCACAATGTTTATTCTCCATATGCTATTTAAATACATCAGTACCTTTTAGCTCAGGTTAGTTCCGACACAAGGCTGGCTGTGTTTACTGAAGGAAATGCGTCACATGGCTCTGATCAGGGAATGATTGATGCGCCAGTTTAGCATTCAACCTGCGCAAGAGTGGTTTTATATGGCAACAGATGGTCAGAGACGCACATTATGACACCCAGTATTGCACAGACCATTGGAAAAGTAGAGTAGCGCGTTTTATTGCTTAACGTTTTGCGAATCCTTAAACAAAGACAATGGCCCCACGTCTGATCCTTAATTTTGGGAAGAAAATGTCCACTGGGGAAACCCTTTCATTGTTGCAGTTTCTTACATCATAAAGAGTCATACTTGATCAAACGTAATGAAATAAGCTTCTGCAATTTGTCTAAAATTAATGAGCTGTTATACAAGCATTTACATGAGGAGAGTTTTCTGCCTAGAAATTCAACATGGAGTGCGTTGTTTTTATTGTTCAAGGAATATTGTCTACGTACATCCTCATATTATTTAATTTTCCTTAGATACAACTTTAACATCTTAATGTTGACAGTTACAATGTATTTTCAAACTACAGGTGGAGCTACGCGTGCGCACTGATGTCACCATCTCCTTCCCGGCCCTGACTCGGGCTCGCTCGACGCAGGGGAAGTCATGCTGCCGGGCGAGCCCTCCCCCATCCTCTAGGAGCCAACCGATCCCGACCCGCAGCCGCGTAGAGGTCTCTACCGTGGCCCCATTGGAAGCCATGGAGGTCGATACGACGAAAGACATGGGGAAAGAAGACTCCTTTACCCCGCTTGCCTTAGCCACCACCCCGGACGTACGGGAGGTGAAGCCCGTGCAATGTGTGCCAACATCCACCGTGGGCACGGGCTACACCTCATACCGCAAACCGTCCCGGTTCCGACGGTTTGCCATGGATACAGACATCCATGGCATGAAACACCTCATCAAGCGAGGACCAATCCGGCGTACCGCCTGGGTGCTCATGCTACTCCTCTCTCTCGGCCTCATGTCCTTTGAGTGCATGGAAAGCCTTATCTATTACTTTGAGTACCATCATGTCACCAAAGTAGAGCTACAATACGCGAAGAACATGACCTTCCCGGCGGTAACTATCTGTAACATGAACAAATACCGGAGGTCAGCGCTTAAGATGAGGGATCTGGCGACCGTCGGACCGTATATAGGTAAGGCTAATCCCTCATTTACCCAAAAAGTTGACTTCCCCTCATTGGAGATCTACATTTCATTGGCTGCAAAGTTTTAAAACAACATGGACACAGGAAAATAATGCATTCTCAAACCCTCCAATTGAGAAGCTATTTAACCGTTGCTTAATGTGTGTTAAGTTTACTATTTCACAAAAATGCTGTAGAATAGAAGGTACAATGCCTTCCAAAGTATATCAGATCATTTTTACATCAATGTTCCATGATCCCTATAACTTATAGGCAGTTGATCAAATGGCGAATTCTAAGGAATACGTAACTGTGACACCAAAACTTAATTTCTACATCTTCTGAAATATCACCTCAACTTCTGTACTTTAAAGTTTGTACTGTGAACAGACAATAAGTCATCTCGCAGTTCATAGTGCGCATGTGCAGTTGTGAAGCGGTGAGGTCGAGGGTCAAAGTTGATGGTTTATGGCTCTTCTTTGCAAGCTCCGAGGAAAACTAAATTTTCTGTCTATTTCACAGACAAAAAACATAACTAGGGTTGCAGCCTACCGTCACGATTCACTTGCAAATTTTCATTGTCTACATGTATTCGCTAAGTTGCCGCGTCATATTTGTTTACTTCTGAGGAGCCTCAGCTTATGACCTTACCAACAGTCCCCTGTGGCGTGCACTATGATGAAAAGGCTTGCTTTTTTTTACAATTAATACTCATACTTTTGTATTTTAGCTTGAGTTAACTAGATGTTAATACACATAACGACAGTTGCTTTGGATGTACCATGGTACTTACAAAAGAGCAGCTTGTTTGCTGCATGCATGAAATATCAAGAAAGAAAGAAAAACTACAGCCAATCTAGCGAGAAAAACTAACAAACCGGAAAAAATAAGTCATTGTCAAAGTCCCTTAGCCTTCTGTTTTTTGCTTCTGTTTTGTTGTCTAGCAGCACGATTTAGTCCTTTTTTGTGTTTGTCGATAACGCTATTTTGCAAGACTCTCACCTCTCATTTAATCGTTAGTTGATGGACTTTTCAAGCATGTAATCATCTTCATGAATAAACGTCAGGTGAAATATCCAGAGGTATTCATCATCGCAGTCCTAGTTGGGAGAAAACACGCTTTTCAATCACAGACAAAGAAAAGAACTGCTGCAAGCTGAAGTTTATCTGACCTGATCAAGATCAATTCAAAAGAAAAATCGTTACAAAGCATTGCTTTAAACGTCTTTGACTGATAGCTGGGGCCCATATCAGATTTATCTTTCCAGTCACGAATTCGAAGCACGGGCTTTCGACAGAATTTGTTCTTGACAATTGATAATCCTGTATACAAGCGGCTGCCAAAAAGGCTCATACTTTATTTGATTTGATATTAACCGAAGAGCTTGGGATGGAATGTTTTTGTATCAGTGAAACAAATAGTTACGCATCATTGGAGATTAATACTAGCTCAAGGCTATAACTTGCGTCAAATTTGCTGGAATTGTAACAAATTTGCATCGATTCTTTCAGCTTTTGCTATAGCCGTAATAGGCTTACGAAGGAAATGAGTTTTTTAATCACAATCTACGGACATGTTTTCAACTGAAACGCATATCTTGCAAAGGCCAGTGTTGTGTGCAAGATGTACTTGCTTACCATGAACCACACACACATATATTATACATTGCCAATTTTCCCTTACTTAAAGCTACATCTGAGTGGACCCAACGCTCCTATTCTGGTCCTGTTGTATAGGATTATTAAGTCGATCACAGACGGCCCATGGCTTAACAACACCACGGATCCATGAAATGTGTATTGATCCGACTTGAGTTTGAAAAACGCCATGGACAAAACCAGCCATGCCTTCATCCTTTCCAATCTCTACCAGGAAGTCCAATTACTTTGCGTACCAATCACTGAGATCATGGTATGGAGTTCCTGAAATTAGGTGGTGAACAGTTGATTCGTCATCATACATTTCCTCAGGCAATAAATACTGCACTGTAGGTAACTGGAATGAATAGGGTGAATGTGCTTCTTACCAGACGCGGCATCAGCAAAGGATGCAAAGACATGCATATTTCGACATCTGTGCATTGCCATCTACTAAGAATCAGGTCCAATATAGCCGAAGACACTGTTTTGTTGGCTGCCTTGTTTGCAATTGCATTCCATATTTTGGCACTTATTTGAATTCTTTTTCCTCGGCATTTCTGCCTTTCTTTTTCACCTTCATTTAGGGTTCAAGGAACCTAAATTCGTTGTCATTTGACGAATGCTTCTCTGTCTGCTCTGTCGGGTGGTATCCCATCATGCGCGAATTTACCGATCAGCTGTCTTCAGAACAGATGGCAGCGGTTTTCATCAATGACTTTTGAGACCATAGAACTCGCCCCAGATGAGAGCAATTACGTACGACATTACCGTCCCCACTTTCCAGAGCATGGTTTCATTTTCAGAACTGATATAGCTGTACGCAGTTATTGACCGAAACAGAATTATTTGTCGATTGTATTTGATGCAACCACTAGCCGTTCGTCCATCTTCACAGCATGGTCGAATATTGTGTTTTTGTCGGTCGATATAGAGATTTACGCCCTCTACCCTAATAAGGAATTGCATAGTCCCAAGTCTAGGTCAAAGTTCAACATCCCAGCGCTCAATAAAGGAGTAAAATTCAGACGTTTTTGCAATGTTCTGCTACCTCACAGTAGGCTGTGCCTTTTTTTTTTCGGGGATTCTTAAAACTAGCTGTTGCCACGACGTCTAAGAGACAAGTGGTATCCATTTGCAAACGAATGGATCTTAGCCTCAATATCTTTGCCACCACCACCCCACCCTCCAAACTCCTTATTGGGGTCATTGGGATCATGAACTTTGACCTAGACCACAATGCATCTCAACTGTACATGCCCACTCGGAACTGTGAAATGGCACATTGACATGAAGGTCCCTTAATTTTCACAGCAAAGATCAAAATTTAAGATACCCAGCATGAGGTAAATAGGCCTTTAATTTTGTGCTGTTTAAAGTAAATGGTTACCTGTACACATGTATTGAATATTCTTTACCATGATACATTAAGTCAACAGATATGTAACAAGTGTCTCAGAAATGTCCCAGAAGTTACTGCAACGGAAATGATACGAAACGAGATGGCAAATGTAATGCAAGACAATTCAATATACGACCTAATCAATTGTAAATTTGCTGTTACAAGATCTTCATTAGAATGGACATTCTCATTAGTTGAGAGACGCTGTCTCCCCGGATAACGCTCCGTCTATGTGCTCTGACCAATTCAGAATGTAAAACCAATAGATAATCTTGTTTGGTGTCCAGTATATTGGCGTTGTATAGTCAAACAGAGTGTCCTGAAGAGTCACAATGTTTATGTTGGAGTTAATTAAGTTGGAGTGAAGTTATGTTCCAATCAATTGAGCTTTAATGCTAACACACCTATCAAATACAACATTCTAACGTAATAATAATTCTATTAATTTTTGCTGTTGCAGGGATAGTGGATCAGAACAAATTCCAGCTAAAGAACGAACATTTGTATCCGAAGGACTGGGTGGACTTCGTTAAAATGCATGACTTGAAGACGATATCAAAGACTTCCCGGTTTCCAGAATTAAACAAATTTGTCAAGCGCGTTGGACATCAAATCAAAGACATGATCATCAACTGTGAATGGAGGGGAGAGACGTAAGTGTTTAATTCTTAATTTGAAGGTTGATGTAGACGGTTTTCTCTTGATGTTATTGCTGTGTCCTTCGCCATATTGGTGTCTCTGTTGCATATCAACATAAATCATTCAAAGATCTTCTGACTAGCTCAAATAACCAACGTCAAAGGTATTCAACTCAACGAGGAGAATAACAAATACCACAACAACGTTGACTAACTTTCAGATAAGACACAAAAATGATGTGTAAGTTTGCACAGTGATCTATCTAGATACAGATATGGACACCAGCATGGCCATCAGCATCGTCTGCTTCATTGAGTGAGATGCTCCGTTGATCAAATACATCAGGTATTGAAGGAAATATTATCATGCTTGGCATGATGTAAGACATTTAAAGAGGAAAGGTGAAGAAGTAAGAGGTTATCTGAGTTTCAAAGCAATCTAATCTTAATTGTGTCGCAGATAGACACGGTCAAGCTATTGACAAAATGTCACATTAAGGATTGAACAAATTAAGGACCTTTAACCAGTGACATTTGATCCTCTATCCTAACCAGTGCATGCTATTACTATTCCCTGTGTATATTTAGCCGGCATCCTTGTCGATAACAAGTGTGTGACTGCAAATATGATTCCGAGTCCAATATGAATTGCAATTGCCAATAGGAAAAAAACCCAAATTTCAACTGACCACCTCCAGTCTTTGTCAAGTAATGATCAATCCACTGGGGCAAGTCCATTTCTTGTGTGTTGGCAATTGCAGTTCAACATTGATTCAGAATGACTTCTACCAACACAGATGGACTTTCAAATGCAAATACGATTATGCCATTTGAGAATGTCTCAACCAAACGAAGTTTGATTATGCTCAGTCAAACTTTTCTCCTAGATGCTCGGAAAAAAACTTCACGCACATATTCACCCATCTCGGCAACTGTTTCACATTTAACGCGGCACCAGTCACCGGGGGAACCGTGCTCTCCTCAAGCAAGCCCGGAGAGGGTGAAGTATCTTTTATGAATATCTGTGTATATCTGTGTATATTTGATTCCCTGACAGGCCGGGCATGCAGCTACGGTAAGGAAAAACTACAACGTGCTGAGTACTATGGGGGACGATGCATGTGACGTCATCGGTGTACCTGTCGCCATGTTGGGGTCCCTATTTGCATTTCACTGAATTTAGATGTATTATAAAATCTGAAATAAAGCCTATGAAGTTTTCAAACCTCAGAAAAATGATAAAAAGAATGACACAAGTTCTCTTCAATACTGGACGATGAAACACATACCTGAGCTTTGAAATGCAAGTAAGGACCACAACATGGCAGGTAGTTTTCGTTATTATGACACCAGATCCACTTAAGTGACAACGTTTGGATCAAAAATGCAAATTAGATAGAGTAGCATGACTGAATGTTCCTTATAGATTTTATAAACATATTGCAACTTTGTATGCAAACCAACGGCAGGTTTTAGTAAATGTATGTTGTACTTAAGTCATGTGTACTGTAAACCATAAAGTGCATCTATGTTATGTGCATAAAGATGCCCATCTATGCGTTTGCTTTATTCATAATATCATTTCGTGTACCACAAATTGATAACAAAACTATCAAATAAATTTGAAATGCTCTCTCCGTAAAAATTCATGAAGTCATAATACCACGGAATCACGGATAAAGGTCTTTCAATTTTTGTCATAAACGTCATATACCATAAATTTTCTTTTGTTCTACGTACATGATTATATGATTGTTTACTAAGAATCCCTATCAGTGAAACACCAGACATTGTCTGGAGTCTTCTCCTAATAAATGTTAACTACGATAAAACATAAACACCATAAATATTACAATTTATCATAACTAAGAATAATGCTCATGCATATTGCGCTATATCACAGTATTATGTTTTAACTATGTCTAGATCACACATAACATAACATTAATAAAACATAACTGATGGGATTGCATGTAGCATTACCTTAATATAACTTAACAATGAGACGAAAGTGTGATCTGGGATAAGGTAACAATGATGTCAAAACAAATCAATACATTATTTACGATTTTCTACCAAGAATGAAATCAAACTCAAATATTAATGTACAAAAAATCATAATCACATAATGTTGAATTGGTAACAGAGGAACGCGCAGTTCAAGATGGTTGAAGTGTTTTCCACCTGTTAAAGCTAAACTGTGCATGAAAGGAAGATTGTGGCATACAGTGTATGTTGCGTAAAATGATGCATAAGATTTCAAAATTTAAAACTTTAAAGTGTCTATGACACCAAACTGCAAAATTATCTGATTCAATATATTCCACAATGAAAGCACTTCTCTGGTGTACATCCTTCTAATGTTATTGAACATCGTAGCGCCAACAATATGTCTTCCGACTCGAGATTTCTGTCGCAAGCTGTTCAGATTATGTTAATTATCTATGTGAGACGTCACAGTGAACATAGCGACCTGTTCAGAAACTAGCACTGTAGTTCACAAAAGACGTATTTAAATTTTTGAGCAGTGCTTACTCGTCGTGATGATTAAATGCAGTTGCAACCAATACAAAATATTACAATATTTTCTTTTTAAGCATTTCATAAGTACGTTTTTCTCGAGCTGCTGTGTGAGTTTCTGAACCGGTTGCTATAATCTTGGGTTGCCAAATTAATGATAGTAATATCTTTGTTGAATATAATCAGAAATTATTTTTGTCACAAGCACTTAAGATATAGTATGTACAATTTGACTTTCGATCAGAAACCTTTTGGTAAATCCAAGGCATTGCAAATAAAATTTAAATAACTCTTAGCAACTGTGCAACATTGAAAATTGTTTGCAGGAAATGGTCTGAAAGTAACCATCAACATCGAGAATGACGAGTACATGGCCACCGATGACGTCGGCGGTGACGCAATGGATGCCGGGATAAAGGTCATGGTTCATCCCCAACACGAACCGCCATTTGTAAAAGAGTTGGGCTTTGCGGTTTCACCAGGGTTTCACACATTTGTTGCTATCAGGCAAGAAGTGGTGAGTTAAATAGACTGATAATAATCATGTTGAAAGTACCCAATACATTATCATCGGGAAACACATCACTAGATCTACATGTATCATAATTCAAAGCACTTTAAAATGTGGTGGTAAAAGTCCACACGGGTATAGGTATAGCCAAACATCGTTACAAAGCCACAGTTGTAGTAGAGGTCAAAGTTCAAATGTGTGTGTGTGTGTGTGTGTGTTTGTGTGTGTGTGTGTGTGTGTGTCTGTGGCCAAGGTGTCTTGAAAATCATATAACACGACTGTACATGTTTAATTGGAAATATGAGATGGCATATTTTCATTTGCCCCAATAAATGTACATGTATCTATCCCTTTCTCAGTTCTGTTGCATGTAAGTAATATGAGGGACAATAAAACTGTATTCCTTTGCATGTAATCTGTGGAATAGGATTTTAAGAAAAATTGATACATTGGTGCTGTATAAATCTTTTGCATTGGAATTTTTATCAATACTAAAACAAAACAAAACAAAACAGTAAAACATATATTTCTTTCCCCCTGTAAGTTTTAGGGGACAACTGATACATATCATGACGATAACATTGATGGTATATTGTATGTTTTCTTCAACATTCTTACCATTTGCGGCGATGTCTGCTTTACCAAATATTATTTGCCACAGATCACGACACTTCCCGCACCATACGGTGACTGTCAAGAAAGAGGGAGCCAAACGTATTTTCCACACTACTCATTATCGGCCTGTCGGATAGAGTGTGAAACTAATTACGTGATATCTGAGTGCGGGTGCAGATTAGTAGAAATGCCAGGTATGTCAGGTATATAAAACCGTTATGGTTAACCTTGAAAAAAGATGGATGTTTGTTTATCACAAGGATGACTTGATCGATCCAGGATTGAGTTTACATGTCTTGTAGGTTGGTTTCATGCATTTCTACATTCGGCCACAACAAGGTAATGACAGAATGTTCTTATTTTGATGCCAACAGTTGACGAAATGCGCTATAAATTTATATTTGTAGTACTTATCATAGTTTTTCCATTTATCAATGCATTGAATATGAAAATTCATTTATTTTGATCATTGACCAACACTGGCGGTGTCAGTTGGGTCTCTGTTATTATTGATTTTCTACGAAATCCGAATACTCTGAAATTGAATTGATGTGGCCGTAAAACAACATCCATCGTTGCTCACTTAAACAAGATACTTGCAATGTAATTTGAACAAGCTGAGAAAGCATACACCGTACAACACACAAAGTTACAGGTATAAACTTAGATATGTTAGACAACAGAAAGGTCATCCAACCCCACCTTACTGTATTTGTAATAGAGACCTTGCCGAAAGGCGTTTATCAAACAACTCTATTAATGCCTTTATCGCTTCTAGAAGTATAATGTTATAACACTACAGATAGAGCCTCTACCTGCCAGTTTTCTGAGATCTACTTCCTTTGTATTTTATCTGTCTGTAAGCCTTGTGCTAGATTACTTCCATTTAATCATATTTTGACATTTTTCCTCCTTACAGGAAATGTACCAGTGTGTACCCCGAAAATGTACGAATGTGCATACGGAAAGCTATGTAAGTATATGAGAATATGTATGTAAAACTAATGTGTAGTAACTTTGTCGACCGTTACAAATAATGTCTTAAAGGTTACCACATGAAGGGTATAGCTTAACAGATTTACCACTTTTTAAAGCCATCATACCAAATGTTTTAAATGATTTCAAAGCCAGTTTGCAAAGGCATAAAGTGACCGTAGAAGATGCGTCACCTGTGTTATCCCTGATATTGTTTACTTTTCTGTCGTCAATCATCTTTTTAGGACAGCACATAATCATGACAGTGGATCACTTCCCCCTTAAACAAGTGCATATTGCCTCAAGCACATCACGTCTAGGGTGTCAGATTTACGGACATCGATATCATAGTGTAACTCGTGATGACAAGGTCAATGTCATTTTTCACATGTAGTGAAAGTCACAGAGGGCGATTTGTGCGCCTGTCGGTCACCATGCCACAACGTCCAGTACAACGTCAAGTTGTCGACACTCAAGCTTCGGCCGAAAAGCGTGGCGGAAGTACAAAGAATGGAAACTGACTTCGAGATGTCAGACAAGGAAATTCAGTAAGTACACGTTCTGTCATCCGTACAGTTAGACAGTTTTGCAACTCCGAATGCCGTGATATTCATTGTGATCTGCTATAATGAGAGGACAGTGTCTTCTTCCAAGATTTTCCCGAAGAGTCACCTGTCCACCTCCCAATGACAGGGCCTGAGCATGTCACAGGAACACTGTAAGTAATTCGCATGTTGTGTCATTCCATGAAGTCATCGCTTTGCTTTGCTTGGTTTTCTGTATGTGCTCCAAGCATATCCATCGCTTTTTGTGTTGTCCATGTACTGTAACAGTTGTTCCTGACAAACTCCCAGCACAAATTCTGCATGTTTTCCAGCATCTGTCGCCACCCGTTTAACAATTACCCCAAACGTATCCGAAAATAATCAATAGCTTCATTTTGCTCTCAATAATCCAAACGTTTTAGACCGTAGTGATAGTAGAGGATACCAGTAGTTGCACCAATAATGCGAGTCATTACCCGAAGGTAGCAAGGACAGCTAGGTGATCATGCCTTGTGCAATCAAACTAACAAGTTTAATTAGATTTTACCTGGGAACTAAAAAGAACGGGCTGGGATTCTGTTGGTGACTTTTTTGTCGTGCATCTCGTGGCGTACTCGTGACGTGGTCGTGCCGTGGTCGTGATCATTTTCAGAGAGGCAATGTCTTGAACGTCTTGGAACTTCACGTACATCACTACTGTACTGACGGCAATGGTAAGTTTCTTCACCTGTTGTGTCATCTTGTACAATTCACTAACATCCCATTGCATCTTTCTGTTCGTCCTTAAGCTTTGAAATAGAAATTGTGAAAGCTGCAGAAGGCATTTAACTTTGACCGTAGGCATGCGTATCTTTTTAGTGAATTACTACCACACAATGAAGATACTGCTATAATGTTCAGATATCTTTGAGCTAACATCAACATGTGCCCCGAGGATAAACCATCTCAAGTTTCTGAGTGCGCATGCGCAGCGTAATGCATTGTGGTCCATGTCAAAGTTCGAGATTAATTCCCTAGTAAACAATTTCTACCAGTTTTTCATTGCAATACGGCAGAATAAGGCTTAAACAATTATGAAAACCACTAAATACGACTGTAGCCCTCTGTTAGGCTGACGAAAGTTAAAGATGTCAAGACAAGGTTATCAAATGTTGAACTACACCACAATCTTGACACACCTGCGCACTTGGAATGGTGACTTATACACTGTCGGGTATCACGAAGCATGTCACTTTTCAGTAAAATCAAGGCACGGATAAATGAGGTTTGCTCAAACCAGTTCCGGCTATATGCATTTCCAAATACTAATATGCTGCATATTGCAACGACTCACATCTCCCAGCTTACAGGATTTTGCTGTCAACCTTGTATAGACAGTGTAAGCGCGATTCTGTCAAATGTAGTCCTTTGATATCTTTGTTCTATTTTCTACAGTGACAACATTGCGGTTCTAAACGTATACTATGAGGCTTTAAACTACGAGTCGATCGTACAGATCCCAGCCATCGAGACAGAGGGGTTATTGGGTAAGTACGTGTAGTAATAGCTGTAATAGTTATCAGCAAGGGACAATGACTTGGAATGTTTGGAAAATTAGCAACTTGAACAGTGTCATTATTCTCGGTCATGTGGAGTTAAGTTAACTGAAAACAAATGTTCAATGCAAAAAAAATATATAATTCCAAATGTTCCAACATCATAGTATTTAACAAAGTGAAGTATCAAAATACTAATAAGACGTATGTAACATATCATGCGTTGAATATAAGAAATTGTCCATTAGCTTATCAAAGTGCCGGATTGAACAGGATTGTATTATATGTAACACATAAAAAAGCACATTTCTTTCCCTAACTGAATGTAGAATTATCTGTTACACATAAAAGAGCGCATTTTTTTCACTGGCTACATTTTAGAATGGGATAAACATCAATATGTACTTTACACATCACATCATCTAGTTCTGTTATTGCCTTTCTAGGTGACCTTGGCGGGCAGATGGGACTTTTTCTAGGCGCGAGTTTCCTTACACTGGTGGAGGTATTCGAATATCTTATGGACGAGCTCTATGGGAGGGTGCTCAAGAGATGTTGCCGGTGCAAGGCTACCGCATCTGCCCACTCCGGATCACCCTCGGCGGATGTTTTGAGTGTGAACATCAACGGCAGTGCCACACAGCTCCCACAGACCAGCCGCGCATGACTAGACACGTCCTGTCTGGTATCCACGCTTTGCGCATGCGCAGAGAAGGAGCTCGGCTGTCTGTGTAGGGACTCAGGTTGTCTCTGTAGGTCAAAGGTCGCGACGGCTGATTCGGAACTGCGATAAACTCGTCAACATCCTTCCGCGCTCTGCTGGACAACAGCAACCATCAGATGAGGTTGCTGCAACCATCAGATGAGGTTGCTGCTACGAGGCAGGTTCCTGATGAAGATTGCCATGTACATCATCAACCGGCAATCCGAACTTCCTCACTTGTCAGTCTTCCCAGGGAAACCAAGTTGAACTTTCATATATGTTTCAAACAGAACCATTAGTTATGATGATAGGACGTTATGATGTATGTCAATAGCTCAGTAGGTGTTGAAGCCCTCCAGTGGATGTCACTTTCGTCATTGCTAGAAAAGATGATGGACAATTGAATCTTCTTGCTAACCCTCCCAAAATTGTTGCGCTCCTCTGTGTATCATCTGTTCGAGTAACCAAGAAGATTGGACCTTGTCGTGCGTATGGGCTTTTGTATCCAATGGAAAGTAGAATGTTCTGCTGATCATGGAGGATTTACTTACAATTTAAATACCTGACTACTGTAGAGAGTCATGATCATAGATACTCGTAACTCTGTCTATAATGTTGGTTCTGTCCTATGTTTGTGTGCGACCTGGGCTTCGCATTCTCTTCAAATCTACGGCAAAACATACGACAAGAGTATTTCCTTCAACTGTCTGTAACTGTGATCGCCTTGGTCGGAGAGCGGCCACAAGTACAGACCGTTGGAACAAAATATAGTCTGATCTGTAATAACATGGTAATGAACTGATAGCATTTCATATTGTCTACCCACACTGAAGTAAAGACAACAGAAGCACAATATATATAGAGCCCCACAGGGGTGTGTAAAAATGTTCAAGTCTGCTGCTAGGGCTACTCAGTATACAGGCGTTTCTCTAGATTCAGCAAAAAAGTATTGATATAGTAAGTGAAAACTTGTAGGATTGAGAGATATATGGAATACGTAACTCAGAGGGATCACGTAGAAATATCGTATCAACTAGTTATGTCAAAAAGGTTTGTCCTTTTCATCAACAGTTTATCAGCAACTTTAAGGATTTCCTGTAAATATTTACAAACATCAGTGACGTTAGTGTTTATATTGAATTCGTTTGTAATGTAATGTATTGCGTATACAGTTAGCCTTCTGTGTTGTTATAGTATGATCAGCCAAATTGTTATCCCGTTCTGGCTCATCTCGCAAAATGTGGGCTTCTCGTGAGATTCTATGCTGAAACGTGGCTGGCTATGCAGTATCATTCTCTCATGCCAGTCCCACCACTTGCATATATCAGGCAACGGCCCTGGCGTACTGGTCTACGTGCGTTCCGCCCGTCTCGCCACGTCCGCGCTGGCCAGCCGTCATCAACCAATCACGTCGCCACGTACGGTCAAGGGGCAACGTGATTGGCTGGCAATTTTCCCTCCGAAAACAGGGGGGCTGATTGGCTGACGGCTGGCAAGTGCTTACGCAATGTGAAGGGCGGATTACATGCGGGCCGGTACGCCAGGGTCGTTGCTTGAGATATATACAAGCGGCGGTCTTGGCACGAGAGGATGTGCAGTTTTCGTTATCTTGTTAATATAAAGCAGACGCAACATACATAAAAGTCATAGAAGAGATAGTAAGTTGTATTTGTCAAGGAACATCTGATATACATAGATTTCTCTGCGAAGGTTTCACATTTTGAATAAGTTAGTAAACGGTTATATCTTACAAATACATATTGCTGGTCTATCATTATACTTTGCTGAAGAGGACTACAATCATAATTGCGTAAGGTTGCTGCTATATTGCTTATGTTGATAACCAAGAAGTTTAAATAACATTTCTGAGGGTACAGAGTTTTTTTATCAATCTCTTTCCATTCTAGAACTTTTCCAACGATTTCGTTTAGTTCTTTTTAGGCACATCTTATATGTGCTCAAGCGAATACCATCAGGCCACATTTCATTCCTGCTAGAAATATCTACACACCAAAGAATGGCAAAGTAAATTTTTCTTTACCGTTCCGTATGACAGATGACAATAGATGGTTGGAATCATTTATATTCATATTTCCAAGTATAATGTCAACACAGTTCATGCCACGTCATTGCAGCAGTTATTATCCAGATAATACATTATTTTCGTAGTAACTTCTATCATGTTTTATGCCCATATTTCGTAGTTTCTACCATAACCACCATTTCTATGAGCTGGTATCCCTTCTGTTCAGTACATGTTATGTTTATTTTTCTTATTTCCAAATATCTTACAATTCGAATTATGCGCATTCAGTCGTCCTTCCAATCATATACGAAGAAATGCTGATTCAGTCGTGTTAAGCCCCAAACTGGCGTTCGCATTCTATAAACATTTTGGCCGCCGATTGTCATTTGAAAAATACAATTACTATCATGATAATTTCCATACCTTTGAATAAGACCATTCAAACTCTACGTTGACACAATGAAGACAGTTTTGAGGAGCCTACAGTGGTTGAAAAATGTTTGCCTGTAACGTGTACATACATATATGAACGTGCGTTGTCTGTTAAACAGCCACGACTTGATTTGCCGTTCTTCATCATTGTTGCGAATGGACGATGCAAATTGCCCTTTGGGTCGCCCGTTCACCCTGACAATTACTACGGAAAGACTTACATTTCACGGAGCCCCAGTCTGAGCTATTTGCTCGGTCGTTCATGATAAGGAACGCCAGAATGGCATGTCCAATTAAGAAAACGGCCTCTACGTACGGCTTTGCAATGTTTTGCCGACAATTGCCCGCGCGCACCAAGCTTGAGGGCAAGACTTAGTGTCTACGGGCATGGTTCCTTTATAAATTCGTAGTCCTCTGCAATGCAGCGGGTCTAGCGTTAAAGACTGTCCATTAAACTAAGTAGGTTTTGCAGTTTCTTGTTGACAACTTAAGCTTAGTGATAGAGACCAAGATAGTCACAAATAGTCCATATAATAAAACCCATACACTGGTCGTGACGTAACGATTACGTAACATAACGCTTACGTAACGTCGTGCTTATTACGATGTATGAGACGTCGTTGAATCCGTTAAGATGTTTTGAAAAGACCTCAAAGTGTCAGAAGTATTGACACGACAATAAGACTGCACATGCATGTTAACAGCATCCCCTTAATACATGCAGTTCCTCTCTTCACATGTATTGTCATCCTTTTCATCTCAAAGATATACAGCAAAGTGGCTGATATTGTAGGTATAAATACTCATTGACCTATTCCTCCCTTTGATATATTTTGCAGCTACACTAGAGATGCATGAGGACATCCCCAGTCCCCAACCAACACCTTACAATTTATATTTGGCAGCTCGTATGTCTAACCTCAAGCACACCCACTGGTTAATGGCATGGTCTAATTCTGAATACACCAAACAATTCATTCTAAAACAATTTATTTTTCATATACCTGCCATACGCCTGTAGTATGTTTTGTGTAATTTGGCTCTTATATATGTCTGTGTGTGAACAATTAATCAAACCAAGACCTTTCTTTTCTTCGCAGTGACAACATTTTGGTGCTAAACGTATTCTACGAATCCCTGAACTACGAACTGATTCAGCAGATGCCGGCAATCGAAACGGAGGGACTTCTAGGTACATTTGTTTTCTGCAAAGCCACTGTGACGTAGTTGACAAGCATAGGCCGGATTTGTTGATTACCATAAAGCCGTTAGATTTTAAAAATCGACAGAGGGTCGCGCGTACTTAAGTCTGAAAATGGACCCTGTTATATATCACTACCAACTGAATATGGGGTTAAAGGGATGTTTTCGGGGTCCTCACCCAAAATGGGGGCAAAAAGGAGGGAAAAGTCACTCTTTTAACCCACTTTCCCCTCCTATGGTCCAGGTAAAATGGGGTAAGGACCCCAAAAACATTCATTCTAGGCATTTAACCCAAAATCGGCCGATCCCTAAAGACTGTACGCGATGGTCGAGAGAATGCCAGGCGCATCACTGCTGAAATATAATTTAGAGCTAGCAGACTCGTCGGCCGATCGATTTTTCTGCTGTGTGACAAGGGCATTATTTATATACGGATTGGCATTCTCTACATAGGAGAGAATGTGTAGAAGAATTGATAACTATAATCTTCAACACAAAGAAAAAGACACTCAAATGTTTGACTGCACATCATCTGTCGTCAAGAAACGAATTTACCGCTTGTATCCAGCCCTGACGGAGGATGCTACAAACTACCTGCTTCATTTGGTCCACAGATCATGGATTCACGTCTGTAATCTGCAAAGACGTCATAGAACCTTTTGATTCATTTCGATATTTTTCAGTAAAAAATTAAGAAAGTCAAATTCTTTGTGTTGGCAACCTTAAGCTTAGTAAAATGAATTGTACCCAAACAGTTAACTTTCAAGTCAACAGATAGCATTATTCCTCCTCCTCTCCAGGTGACCTGGGAGGACAGATGGGACTCTTCCTGGGCGCCAGTTTTCTGTCACTGGTGGAGATATTCGAATACCTGATGGACGAGCTCTACGACTATGGGAAAGTGCTCAGGAGATGCTGCAAGTCCAAAGCAGCGTCGGGAGCGACCAACGCTTCCCATTGTGCTGACGTCGTGAATTTGAACATCAACGGCAGTGCCACACAGCTTCCTCAAACCAGCCGCGCATGACGTAAGAGACGGGGGACGGCGCCAAAATGTTGTACGAGCTTGTGTGCGACGCGACGTGACATGACGTTGTGCGTGGACGCCAGGCTACAGTTATAACGGACTTCCACACCAGTGTAGATACAGTGTAACTTCCTTCGTTGTCGAAGGCCTATCTCTGATGATAGAACAGAATGTACCAATTCCGGGATTCATCTTGATTCATAAACAATGTGTTATAATTGTATGTTTATGAAAGAGTAACTGTATCTATATGTTACTAATTCCTCACACGTATTTCAACACTTGTGTTAAGAGGAGGTCAAACACTTTGGTTTGGGTCTTCTCCAACTGTGGCAAAAACCCCACGTCAAAAGGAAACGTTTGGCCGCTTCTTGTCGCCATTTGTAATGACGATTGTCACTTGAAATCCTGAGCCCCATCAGAGACTGCGCTGCTCTATGTACACATATGTGCGTATGTTGCATCTGCTCGAATACGTGAGATACAATGAAGACTAGACCTTTCCGCGTGTGGGTTCTTGCATCACAGATATATGTATAAAATAGTTCTGCTGCTCACTTAACTTTCCTCAATCACCTAACAATTTGAAAGAACTCTTGTAGCATATACGGGAAGAAACCAATGGCATTTATCAACTAATGACAGCAAAATGAAGTGTTGAACGTCAGTTCCTGTTGAGTATGGACGACGGTCTGTGTTGGTGGAAAGTCACATTCTTATTGGTCGGAGAAAGAATGTACCGCTCATCCAATCGAGTGCCGTCATGGTGACCGCCATAACTGAATTTGCACTTGAAATTTACCGTGCGTTCACATGGAATACTGACAGTGGTATCGTTAGTACTAAGTACTATAAGTTAGCAGAATAAGAGACGCACGTTAATTAGATACAGTTATTATACCAGTTAATTAGGTATGATCATATGATTACCATTCTTATCAATGTCAATGCTAATAGAACCTGCTAATTTCATTGACTATTCTTGTGAAGAATATCATGCTGTATTGTAAATGTATAATGGCTTAAGAATCATACGAGTAAAACTGCACTTTTTTTGCACATTACGCACAGATAACCATTAAAGTGACATGTAGAAGACAGTATTTTGGATGCAGAATTCAGATGCTTTGTCTATGCCATAGACTGTGGGCTGGGCATTGAGAATCTTGTTATTATGAAAAGCCATGTACTCCGTGTCTGTCTGAAGGCATATTGTTAATCCATAAGATCTGACACAGTAAGTACTTAATGTACATATTCATTGTCTATAGTAGTGTGAGATGCATAATTGTCTTAACATGAGGTAATATTTTGAACTGGTATGTAATAAGTTCTGACACAGCCGCTTTGAAAACAATTGTTTTTTTTTTTATTCCAGTTGTATAGTCTGTCTCATATCTTTCATATAAGTTTTCATGAAAGCAATAAGTCATCTCACAGTTCCAGCACTGCATGGGGTTATGGGTAAGGTCAGAGGTTAAGGCTGCTCAGAAGTAAACAAACATCCTACTGGGAAGTTGTACACATTTCTAGACAGAGAATTATTGATAAGAACGATGAATGAGGAACCTTAAACTTTGACCTTATGCCACAATGCATCAGGACTACATATTATGCACAATCTGTACTGTGAGATGACCTACCATAAGCCTATATGAACTGCCAGTTTGAACTGTCCATGCACGAGTTTAAGTGAAGGCCCCTTACATGTATTTACAGTTCTTGCCTACACCATGCTTTATACATGCTCAAACATGTCTCAGGGGCTTTCAACTTTCACATATTACACACATTGCATCACATTGCAGCATGCACAGTTTAAACCATGAACCAGCTTTTATGATAAAAGGCTAAACTTTCTTCCAACACTAAGGTATTCACGGATCAAATTTTCAACGAACACTGTCGCCTTCTTCAGGATCAATATGATGATCCTCAACTTATTAATCCTGAAGAAGGCGACAGTGGTCATTGAAAATTTGATCTGTGAATACTAGTACCTTAGTGTTGGAGTAAAGTTTAGCATTGTATTATGATTACCACCAACACATATGAGCTTCCATGATAACATGAACCAACTTATTCAATTAACATCAATCAGGTAGGTACAGTTTGATAAGATGGTCTACAGCAGATGGGTAACCAGTAATAGGACATCTTTGGTGTTTTTGTACAAAATTGTAGATACATGGGTAACAGAACACGTGACCTGACGTGGACAATGCCGTGTCGTTGGTTCGCACCCTCCCACAAATGGGGCAAACTGCTGGGTGGAAACGGGGGGCTGTACCATCCTGTTTCACCACGGGGGGTGGAGGGGCCGGCAGTGACGACACGGCCCTTGCGGTGTTCTGATTCTCCTCAGAATACCACCACTCCAGGAACTGCAGGAAAAACACACCCACAGAAAGGGCGCTTGAAACCGAAACAGCAGTGAATGCCGCTGCTTTGCCGAGTAACCCTGCAAGGTTACCTTGATTAGAAGTGCCCCCACCCATCGATCTCTCCAATGTCCCTTTGCTTTGCTGTAACTGTATGTCTTCTGCACTAAGATTGCACAACTTCACCCCTGCTAGGTGTAAC
Source organism: Branchiostoma lanceolatum (assembly GCA_035149815.1). Taxonomy (NCBI): domain Eukaryota; kingdom Metazoa; phylum Chordata; class Leptocardii; order Amphioxiformes; family Branchiostomatidae; genus Branchiostoma; species Branchiostoma lanceolatum. The sequence continues at coordinate 13,509,445 of CM068877.1, read as the reverse complement.
AAAGGTGAGTGGTACTGACTCTTATCAAAGATGTAAGTAAACTGGAAGTATAACATTGCACTTTCCCATCCCATGTGTACATAAGGATACACAATACGGAATGCTCTTTCCAGTTTTTTCCACAAGGACTGTTCTTGGATGGCATCGCCGATGATACCGCCTGCATCAGCCTCCTCTTCTTGCAGTGTTTCAAACTTCTGGTCAAGTTTGTGTTTGAGATACGGCAAAAGAGTGAGAAACGCAAGAGATTTCAGTTGATGCTGGTACCCAAGTTTGCCCCCGTGAATTGGTGCTCTCTTAAGGCCATAAAAGTTCTCGGCAAATGAGGCACCATATGTTTTAAGGTAATGGTGTTGGAGCAGGGTGTCTAGTAGAGTGTAGATCTCATCGTTGAACCTAAAACAACAGGAAATCGAAGATCTAATACTTCCGTTAGATATCTACACTGAATTAGAACTTTCATCAATTTCGTGACAATCCATAACACAACCATGTCCATCTCACACATTACATGCTCCACTCTTACATGCCATCCTCATGTTCCTGACTTCAGCAATGGCAACATTAATTTCCTGCATGCCTGCCGAAGAAATTTGGACCCAGACAAACTATAGAAACACGCCAGCACAAACAAACAAACAAACAGACAGACAGACAGCAATACCTTTTCAATGAGGTAAAAAACAATAAAATGTAACACACAATGTTATGTGCAATAACTGCATCATAACTGAATGCCACCCCGTAGAAATTCACCGGAGTGCGCTTTAGACCTCGATCGGCGGGTGGGCAACGCTCTCAGCAGTGAGGAGATCACAGTGAGCTCACGTTAGGCTATTGCGCGCCTTACCTGTAAAGCCACCCGTAGCGAGCAGGGTTCCTCTCGGCAAGAATCTTACTAGCGTGTTTCACGGCCGGCCGTAAGGCTGTCATCAAGCTTTCCTGCGCTAACACTTCGAAGATCGACGGCTTCTCGTCGCCCTCCGTCCCCGCGGCGGTAAGATGTGCTCCGAATTCTGCCATTACGATTCCTACTGCCTATATGTACACTTGTAACACGGTACATACACACGAAAGGGGGAGGGGCGGTACGTTGGCACCTACTTTGGACCAACAAAATTTTCACATGAGACAAGTTCTGAGGCGCGAAAGTTTGTGACGAAAGATTCTGTGACAGAATTCTTACTCCGTCACCGAAAACAGATTTGACGACTGTACATAACTGACCAAATCAGCGCTAAATGGACTAGAAATCGCAAAATACTACGATGTTTCGCAAAAAGTCACTAAGATTACGGAGCAAAGGTCATCCTGTGGATCTGTGCTCTGATTGGTCGGAGTTCAAAGTTCACTCTCCCTGGGGACAACATTCCAAGATGGCTTCCTAAGACAAACGATTTGAAATCACCTAGGAAACGAACGAATTTTACCCCTGAAAAGATTGTTCTCTAAGTGCTGAGGTAAGTTTGCGGTATTTGCACGTGTAGAAGAATTATTGTAAGTGTTGTTGCTTCAGTTATGCGATAAACCGTAGTTGTTTATTTAGGTAACTTGGCGACCAATTGTCCTTGTGGGGAGGGGGGCATGTACAACAACTGTAGACACCAGAAAAGAAATAGTAATTCCGAATATATTGTGACTACGCTGAGATTTATAGCAGGTGAGATAGGAAACATGTTTTTCAAAGCTGCTGTTTTAATTCATTGTGGAGGTTTTCCAGATTTTGAAATCCACGTAAATTATGTAGATACAGTACATGAGGCTCCCGGATATGTTTTTAGGTTGAGTAGAGTAAAGTGGATACAGTCTTGTATTCTTTTGTTCTTACGGTCTCATTCATTAGTTTTTTTCGCCCCATAGGCTTAAGTAACTAAACGTTATGGTATGATAATCACAACATGGTACAAAATGCATGACAAAATTTCAAAACAAAGACCATATATAGACTAGTTATTATTAACAACAGTCATGATATGATATTTGATCTTTGCAGTGCATAATTTTGGCATTTTGCGACCTTATACAGTAGTGTGTATGTTGCGTACTAGGAGTAAGCGACAACAGCTAGGATTTGAACTCCCAACTTCTTGGTCCAGTGGCAGGCATGCGGGACTGGTCTGTTCTAACTGTCTGTGTCTATGTCATACTACTTCACTAATGGCGACAACAGTTAAGTTTTACCCTTCTTTCCACAGTGTTACCCATCCTAGACATGGAGAGCACCAGTGAGACCCTGAAGCAGCAGTTTGCTTCCCTCCAAGAACAACAGAAGAAGAAGATGCAGAGACTTAAGGAACGGAAACAGCAGCTGAAGAAGGAGCAGGAGAAGGGAGATGATGAGAAACCTATCCGGGCCAGCATGTACGTGGAGGATGACATGGGGCTGGAGGTATGAATCTGTTGGTCTCTGTGATTTTGTTTTGTATAATGTATGAGCTGATGTTAACCAACAACTACAATTAAAGCAAATTTTGTAGCAGCATGTATCATACTATATAGGGGTGAAGTCGGAAAATTCTGTTTGCCTTGTTTTCCTTTCATTCCCTTATTCTTTTATTCATGTGTTGACTATGTATACATATTATCGTTAGTATAATAGTAATATGCAGGATGAATTAGTATGACATGTACATGTAATACATGTTTCAAGCATAAGTATTAGTGAAAAAGGCATGAAAACACTATTTTCCATGTCTGATGATTTTCTAGTACTCCATGCATGAATTTGAATTTTGATATACCAATGACACTTCTCTTGTATTCTATGTTGTTACATCAGTTGAGTGGACCTCCTCAAAAGAACGACATCATGTATGCTGAAGAACAGATGACAAATCTAAAGGACCAAGTCAGAGTGAGTATCATTGTTAACATTCAATAGTATTATGATTGCCTCTAGGTGTTATACTATGTGGTAGCTTTTAAACAGATCAGTTTTCAATCTGTTCTACTGAAAGAATTTTGTACAATTGTTTTGTTTAGATTCAGAAAAGATTTTCTATCATACAATCAAGTGGTCTTTGGTACATTGAAGAAAACTCATACAACAGGAATGTTGTGTACAATGCCTTGTAAATATGCCTATGATTTCTATATTAGAGTGTGTTACAGACACAAAATCTGTGAAATTAGGTAAAGTCATCTTTGTCCATTGATCTGTTCTGAACGTTTCCCACTCTATCATTGGCTGCAGTAATGAACTATATATACATAGTAAACAAATGATACAGTCACAAGAGACAGAAGTGCTTAATGTTGAATTTCTCTGGTGTGATGATGAAGACTTGCTATTGCAACTGTTAACAGGAGCTGAGGGATGAGAATGGCCGCCTGTACAAGCTCCTGTCAGAGCGTGACTACGAGGTGCGTCAGATCAGGAAGAAGATGGAGAAAGAGCGGGCTCTTCTCACAGGTATATTGTCTCTTGTCAATAAGTGTGGTGGGTTCTTTAACCTACTTGAGGTGTGGTCCTCCTCAAACACTGGACGTCTGCTTCATGTCCTATCCGAGAGGATGTCCCAAGTAAAGAAGTTTTTGTACAGTTAGCCCCATGTACAATGTCAAGATCTGTTCGGGGTTCAACCCCAGTACTTCTATCTGAGCCAACAACCCTCACCACAAGGCCACAAGATGTCACGATACTGACGATTTTTTGTGATCAGCATTTGCGTATCTGGCAACTAGAAGTGGACAATCTCAAGTCAACTGTACACATTCATACCACATCTTCAGAAAAGATTTTGTAGCTGCATAGTTCCCATTTAGAACTCTTATTCAAGCCCACATCCAGCATTTGCATATTTATTTTGTAGGTAGTACTGGAGGCGTGGCCAGTGAGGCTGTGGCCACCAAGATCGTGGACCTGTCCAAGAGGAACAGGGAGCTAACTGCAGAGGTGGAGAGTGGGAGGACCAAGATGACACAACTCACACGGAAGGTGCAGGACCTGGAGAAACAGGTAGGTGGCGCAAGTGAACATTAACATTGAATATTATACATAACCGCCTTTTTTTTTTTAACAAACTTGATCAGTGCAAGGCCGTAGACCTAACAGAAAAAAGGGATACTGAGCCCTGCATAGCCACTTATCTGTAAAAAGTATGCAATTCAGCCTGTGGCTGCGATATACTATTCATAATTGATCACAATGAACCCACCATTAATTTACTACTTGCATTCATGTTGTGCCTATTTCAGTAATGATATGATATCTGTCCATCATGTACATATACAGTGTAGTTTTTTCTCGCCCCAGTTGAAGGCGGCAGCAGCCCAGGCCCGTGCCAGTGCTCGAGATGAGAAGGCATCTCCCAGACAGATCTCACTCAGTCTGGAGGAGGAAAAGGTAGAAACATCCACCTTCTGTATAGCAAATAAAAAGTTAAGTGTCTTAAATGTTTGTACCAGTTAAGTTTCTTGAACAGTCCTACAGCTAGAAAGCTGTGAAAATGTATTGTTTGGTTCCTTTACTAGTACCAGTACGGGTATTTTTAAATTAAAGAATGCCATTTTGATTTTTTGAATTCCAACATTTTACTTTATTACCTGACATCAACATGATTGTCCTGGTCAAACAGTAAAAAAAATGATATTCTTTAACTATTGATTCATCTCTTATTTCTAGACAATGAATTTGTATTTCTTCAACAAAGAAGGATACTTTTTTCCTAGTTCAAGCAGAACTGTTATGATGTGATTATCATTTAATTTCTTAATTTTTTAATTAACACGTTATTCCAAGTGAGGGTTACCATGTCTAGCAAAAAGAAATCTAACAACTACATGTATCTCCATATACAGGACTCAGAAGCTGATGTCAAGGCATTGAAGGACAAACTGACCCAGACAACCTCGAAGCTACTGGAAACCAAGAATGAAGTGTCCATGTTGAAGCAAGAACTGAAAGTGGCTAACAGGGTATTTTCTTTGTCTTTTCATTTCTACTTTAATTTTCACTCACAACTCACAAGACAAAGAAAATTGTATGAAGTGAATATGTATATAGTAATCAGTTTCCTTTCATTGTAGCACGTTTATATTGTGGGGTTTTATTTTGTATTTTTTAAAACTATGTTGTGCAATGCCATGATATTGATGTTCATGTTCTCTTCTGTATACATGTTATTCCATCAAAATTTTGTATTCCTTCAGCATTTTGCCAGTGTTTGACTCGATACTTTTGCACAACACTATACTAGGCCAAGACTGATTTTGTTTAAAAATCAGCAAAGAAAAAGACTGTGTGGCTCCATGTATTATTCATACCAACTGTATTACACTCACGAAACATACAACTGGGTTAGGACATTGCCATGGAGCCAGACAGATCTCACATCTAATTAGATAATACTGAGACATTACATCCTACTCTGTCTGGCTCGTGTACTGTGATTGGTTAAGGATACCCCTACCGCAGAATATATGACCAATGGGTGCCATCAAAAGGTCAGACAGTTGATTAAAAATAAAACAATTTGTCTCCCTGTGACAAGAATTGCTGGTTTACAGCCCTTACCTCATTTCACCTATCCCCTAGCTGACTTGTAATTAATTACATTAACCGTAAATCTTTAAATCTTTACAGTGACTTTTAGTTCAAGGTTTTTGTCGTGACAATTTTGCTGTGTTACTACAGTGTATGAAGTGTGTATACTTCTGTAACTGTCACAAGATTCATCAGTTTATTCTCAAACTGAAAGACACCATTATCTATCAATTTCACTGTGCTGCAAAGTCTAACTGCTGCAAACCTAAATGAACTTACAGTAACACAGAATGCCAAGGTTGAGAGCATTGTGCTGATTATATTAGCAAGGAAAATCTTATCCAAGTCAACTATGTCCAGGCAAATTACAATTGTCCAGTTGCAAATAATTACAAAGGTCACTGAAGAGTATGACCATGAAATCTAACTGTTGCAAGCCTAAATGAATTTACAGTAACATTAAATGTCAAGGTCTAGTACTGATTATAGTCGCAACCTTAATCAAATCCATGTCCAGACAAATATTCATTGTTAAACTAAACTGGAGAATGTTGCAACAAGATTTAACTGTTACAAACATAATTATGAAATTGATTGTACAGTGACACTAAATGCCAAGGTGGACAGGGATGTCAAGTACTGATTATATTAGCAAGTTTAATCATATCCAGTTCAAACATGTCCAGACAAATATTCATTGTGAAACAGGTCACTAGAGGATACTGCACACAAGAACAATTTTGTTAAATTAAACTGGAGAATTTTGGCACAAAATTGAACTGTTACAAACATAAATGTAAATTTTACAGTGACAGTAAATGCCAAGGTGGAAAGGGATGTCTAGCACTGATTATATTAGCAAGTATAATTACGTCCAGTTCAGACAAATAATCATCACGGTTGTAAAACAGCTCATTGGAGGATATTGCACACAAGAATAATTTGCTGATGTCAGACAGGATAGATCAATTTTTAACTTGTCTGACTTGGCGGAATATGTAGGAAGGGGTCTGTGACCGAGTAGGACAGGTTTCCAAATTTTGTTTATACCCTTAAATGTGTAAGTTCAAGCTTTATATTAAATAGAGTTGGCAAAATATTGAAATTGACTTGAAAACCTTAGTCTGTACACAACCCTAATTTATGTCAACTATTACCAAGCATTTCTTTTAAATTTACTAGGGCTGTCTCCACGACCCGTCCCTACATCCTGGGACCAAGAATTTACTCGTTGAGACGTAAACAACGTTTCAGCCTGTACGCCCAAAAAATCTGAACTTCAAGACATGAAGTTGATGTCAGTGTATAGAATGACGGATTTAACAATGAGTTGGACGGAAAAAAAATTAAAAGCTGGACAGAGTCTTGCTTTTATGATAGAATTCAACCTGCCAAAGACACTACATGACAGAAGTCAACTCAACACATCAGGGATGAAAACATGTTCTGCCACATGTTCCTATCAAAAAAGCCCTATCATTTTTAGAAGATATTGTGTCAGTGTTCTAGCCATCCTGAAATTTTTACCCGTCATCTCAATTTCGTTTTACAGAACATCCAATCAAGCGCTGCAGACTCAGCACAACAATCTTAGGGGGTCATGCTCCCCCGGGAAAATTTTGAAATCTTAACCCTCTGAAACTCTTTCCTGCGTTTTGTGGTGCAGATTTTGCTGGTAGATTAACCTTAGTTTGATGACAACTCTTTTAGTGAAAAATTATGCAAGGGTTTCAGCTTTATCTTGGGGGGAGGCGTGGTCCAAAATGAGGGATAGGGCAATATTTTTGTCCCTCATGAGCGATAAAATTCTGTCAATGACAGAGTGACGAGCGCTGGCTAAAACACTGTACTGTGCTGATATTTTATGTCCTTTTGTCCCAGGTGTTGGAGAAGGAGGTTGGGGAGGGGGTGAACATCCAGGCCTTACTAAAGGACTCCAGTGGGTTCAGAGGTCGCTCTCAGCAGATTCTCAACCTACAGAAGAAGGTGCTATTACTTAAATGTTTTTTTGTAAAGACCATTGGTCTTAGGTTGTTTTTCTACTTCATTCCCTTTCCACTACAGGCTGTGATTGATGAGCAACCAAAAATTTGACTGAAGGAATGTTGTGCATGGTGCTGGCTTTTAAATCTTACATTATTAGCATTGTCCATCATATTCCAATTATTTGTATTGGCCAGTATCAGGTATCCCAGGAGCAGTATGATCAAATACTGTAAATGCAGAAATGTTCGCGGTGGTTTTGTGTTCACGTTTTGAACTCTTTACCGCGCCATGTGACTGTAGCGCTACTATCATTTCAAACACAAACTCAAAACCACCACAAACATTCCATCTTCTCCCTACCACGGAATTGAATCCCTGCAAACATTTCTGCATTTACAGTACTGGATACTCCTACATGTACTATTAGACATACTATAATGAGTCCTAATGTACAGTTGTGGCTGTGTCCACTGTAGGTGTCTGAGTTGAAGAGTCAGCTGGGGATGCAGACGACTCGTTCAGGGTCCGGCCTGAGTCTGGAGGAACAGTTCATGGGGACCTCCACCCGCGCCACCAACTACAGCGACAAGAACAGGGACAGGATCAGGCAGCTGGAGAGGGACAGGAAAGAAGCCACGGAGGTGTGTAGTGTGCATAGTCCAGTGGTTAGCAACCCTCCCTCTGGACCAAGAGGTTGGGAGTTCGAATCTCGCTGTTGTTGCTCACCCAACATACACACTACTGGAAAGGGTTGTTAAACTGTGGTCCACTGTTCATGGTACTCGTCATAAGGAGCTAGGGGTATTTCCCTGGAACCATGACCCTGTATATACTGCATACACTGTATAATGGACTTCTGTTTAATCTAAATTGTGCATACTTTGGGGTTGCTGCTCTAGAGATGTCTCAAAAACACTGGGAAAGAAAATCATGCTTATAGCAACATAGACAAGGCTGAATACAGTATGAATTCACTGCAGATGTGTTGTTATAGTAATGGTGTTATTGTTATCATATTCAATCCCCTGCACTACCCAAAGTGCCCCAGGTCTCCCAGAATGCAATGGTATCCATGGAAAGGTCTCTGTTTGTAAATTGTATACATGAAAAATATGCTTTAATTTGTGATTACTAATTAGCAACACCCATTCAGTAGTAGTCTAAACAAATTGATTCAATAATTAGATATCTATCTAAATGTTTCTTGCTTCCTCTTTTTTCTTTAGAAAGCTCAAGCAGAAAAAGAAGCCCTGGAAGCAGACTACAGTAGGATGAAGGACAGGTTTGACGCCAGTAAGGCTCGTAACAAGGTCCTGGCTAACGAGGTTAAGTCGTTAAAGGACCAGCTGGCCGTGCTGTTGGACAAGGGGAAGAACGATGATGAGCTCATCACTGCACTCATGGTGAGATGCCCTCTTAGCCCTGTAACAGAAAACAGTTTCTTATTTCTAGTCCGAAATGATGGTCTTCTGTATGTGCTACAACCAGGCAGGATGCAATGAAAATTAGAATAAGTGATAGGTAACAATCATGATAACTGATAGCAGTTGGTTGCAAATACAAAAAAGATATAGAATTCAAATATCAGATTGTGAGAGGCATATGGAAGTCATTGCACATATGAAAAATACATGTCAAACAGGCAAACATACATATCCTTGGTGCTGAACACCATCCTCACACAATCAACCATACATGTCCTTGGTGCTGAACACCATCCACACACAATCATACATGTCCTTGGTGCTGAACCCTATCCACACACAGTCAATCATACATGTCCTTGGTGCTGAACACTATCCACATATAGGTGAAATGTCTGTCCTTGGTGCTGAATGCCAACCTCACACAGGTAAACATACCCATCCTTAGTGCTGAACACCATCCACACACAGCCTGTCTAACACTACAAACACATGGAAAAACATACCTGTCCTTAGTGCTGAACACAATGTAGCATTGCCATACATCCTCAGTACTGTTTATTTTTAATCTTTTGAACTGAAAGGGTTGCAAGCTGGTATGGGTAAAATATGACATATCTGATTACCTTTTTTAATCCTGTGCAGAATCAACAAGAGCAGATGCAAAAATTATTGGAACAGACAACAAAGAAACAACAGGAATATCAACAACAGCAGCAGGCTGAAGTCACTCAGATCATCACCAAGAACATGCAAGATCAGAACATTGTGGACCAGCTCAAGGCCATAGTGGCTCAGAAGGAGGGGCAGGTTAAGGCATTGGAAGAGGAAATCAAAGAAATCAGGGTGAGCACTGCCATCTACTGAGATATGGGTGAACTGCAGTTAGATACAGTTGGCTAGAACATATTGGATAAAGTTGGGCATGAAGAAATGATGAAAGGTAAGAAAGGCAAAGCACTGGAATGTGGTATCAAACAGATTGTTGTGGGAGCGATGCCATCTAGAGGTTTTTGTATGAAATACAGTGGGATATGTTGAACAACATTAACAGGTGGACCAACTTATAGTAACTGCAGATACATTTTAGGTAAAAGAGCAGTGTCTTTGAAGGGTGCTGCCATCTTGTGATGGGTTTCTGAACTGCAAGTAATTTCACCTTGGACAACAAGATCACAAACAACTTTAAATGTCTTACACATGTTTCTGCAAGCCATGCAAAAATAGAAAAATGATTCCAGATTTAGATCTGGGGGTCAAAATCAGAAGTAAGACCTAACAGCATATAGATGTGCAAGAAATGAAATTGGTGTTGCCTAAACAAGTAGAGATATACTAAGTCTTGTTAAAGTAACCCTTACTGGTCATACCAGACTTTTAAAAATTAAGTACTAGTACTCAGCTCCTATGGGAAAAAGTGCTACCAGTGGACTAGCCCCCTGCTGTAAGTGTAGCCCAAGGTCTAATGAGACAGAGATGGAGCTTAACTTTAACCCTACCATGTCTTCCTACCATGTCTTCCCTTCAGGACCACAGATTGCAGACCATGCAGGGCGGCCATGTCAGTCCTGTCAGGCGTCCTCCCTCCAGGTCAACGCCCTCGGATCTCCATGGCAACCGCCCACCCTCTGCCCACCATGGTCTTGGGAGCTCCATGTCATCCAGTCCCCATGGCAACAGTTCCCATGGCAACATCATGAGACCTACATCATCAGAGGCATTCTATCTAAATTCACAGAACCAGTGAGTGATAGCATAATTTGATATTTTGTGAAGAAGGGTTTGCTTTATTTGGTGCCATTTGTTTGTTGTTGAACAGCATAACTTGAGAAGGTATGGATGGATTGTTATTATTTTTGGTATCTGTATCAAACATGGAAATGATTTTGGGCCCCCTGGCAGCTTTTCCGTGATACTCCAGTTTTTGCTTTTTAAATCTTATGTTCTGGACTTGGTATGGTCTCAATTTTTGAGTAAAAGATAGCCTTTAAAATGCTTGAGATAATATTGTGACATACATGCAAGTTTTGGCCCTCTAGCAGCTTTATCTGGAACTGGAAGGGTACAGATGAATGGCTTTTTTGTGCATGAAAATCTTAATCTAGATTGGTCAGCCAGTATAACAGCCACTTTTTGGTGTAACAGACTAACTTATAGACACACTAGCATTGTTCAGAACAAGACTGCAAGTTCTTTGAGGTTTGCACTAATGTCTTTTCAAACGTGATTGACAGAAATGGACGTGGCAGCAGGACTGGTAGTGCCCAAGGACAGGCAGCAGTCAAGGGAGCAACCATCATCAGGCCTTCTACAGACAGGTAGAGATACTGCTGTCATAACAAACTGTTTTTGGATTGTTCTTTTTTTTTGCATATATGTGCATATGTCCCTGCTCTTATTTATGATTTTCATAATGCTCCCATGAAGTTTGTACAATTTCTAGATTTGTGTTGATGAAATAAGGAGACAAAACCAAGACAAAGGCTATTTCTGTAGCCATAAAACAGTAGTTTGTAGCTCAAAATATACATTGGTTTCAGCAGTGATTTCTTTTTTCCTTGTTTTTTTTTCCATACGTTGACACATATATGTATAAACTCTACTTGCTGCTGATAGCAAATTTTGTAGTCTCACAGTAAGTTAACACCTTGTTGTGTTGTTATCAGTGAGTTGAAGGTGAAAGACATAGAAGTGCAGCTGCAGGAACAGAGGACAGTCTGCCAGGCTGCTCAGGTGGAAAGAGACAAACTGTTGGAGCTGGTTCAGGTGTTACACAACAGGTAAGTGATTCATTCCATATCTTAGTAATAAATTACCCTTTCTTCTTCATGTACATGTAACATAAATCCCTTTCGTACACAATTTAAAGTGGTTACCAACAAGCTTTTGATCAGTCATCTGACCCTTCTCAAGTTGAAATGGCCCAAAGCCTAGGTCATGTGATCTGAACAGAAGTGTGACATCAGCAACCGGTCATTTCAGGTTGAGAAGGATCATGTCAAATACCGTCACTGGCGAGTTTTGGTTCAAATTTCACACATCATTCAAACAAAGTTGGAGGAAGTCATAACCTAAGATAGAATCTAAGCCCAAGAAATACGGTTGTGGACCTTGGCGTCCAATTGTACAGATTAAACAAATAACATGTATGTATGATAGTATGGGGGTTGAATATGGACATGTTTTGCATTTCAGATTGGATGAAGCAGAACAAAAAATGACAGAAGCAGACAGTCAACTGACACAGCACAGACAGCGCAATGTACAGCTGGAAAAACAGCTAGGTCAGTGCTGCTTTTATCGTCATTTCCTTGTGATATCACATGTACATTTATATGTAAATTAATGTAGCATTGAATTTTAATGGTCCTCTGTTTAGCATTCTACCAGAATTTACCCAGTAAATTTAGAATGACTTGCTGTTGCTTTTGGAGTAAAAGTTTGTTTTTTTAATCATATGTAAAGAGAGGATGATCTCCATTGCAACATGAAGCGATTGTTCTTTAGAAAATGTTGAGTGTCTATTTTTCATTTATGTCAATAAACTGTGTGATGAACTAGCTATTGGTGCTATATTTCTTGTTACAGTAGATTGATTCTCACTAAATGCCGCTGTCTTATAGATTCAAATCAATATTTCTAATGTTATAAAATCAAATCAATTCTTTATCCAGGCAAGGCTAAGCTTGAAAACAAAGGTACTCCCAAGAAGGGAAGAACAGTTCGAGATTCAGTTGGCCAGGGCGACATCAAACCGAATCCAGACGACATTGAAGAGATGGAGGTCCAACTCTCCATCCAACAGGACGAGAACGAAGCTCTTAAAGAAGCGCTACAGAGTACTCTCAAGGCAAAGGAGGAAGACCTGAAGTTTTACAGAACAATCATGGACCAAACCAAGCAGATTTTCCTACAGGGTCTCCGAGAGCACAGACAAAGAGGGGCAACTTCTTAAAAACATCCATTATTGGTGATGACATACAGGTGTAGCAGTTCAGAAAAATATCCCTGGCCAGAATGTACCCAGTTATGTTTTGGCCAGCTGCAGGGGTACATCTATATTCTGGCGTGTTACCCCTGTACCATCTGCATTGATGAGCTGCACATTTGACACTTGTTGAAACTGTTATAGAATTGATATGGATTGCTTTGTATGATAAACATGTTTAAGTGCAAAGGTTTATGTATATTTTTTGAAATGTCTGTAAATATCTTTTCTTCACGAGATAGTCATTGGTTATTTTGAGGTCAGCTTTTGTTTGTGAATTTAGCAGAGAAGTCTTCTTTGCAAAATTAGCACTAGAAAGTAATGTTAACAAACCTTAGAAAACATTAAAGAAAAATAAGATTTTACAGCACATCTATTTGGTGGACTCCACATGCAGCTTTCGACATTGCTGGAGCAATTGTCTGTGTTGCGTTGTGAATACAAATAGGTGTCCATGACAATTGAGACTTCTTTCACTTTTATGAATTATATACGTGGAGCACTGTGTAGAACCCGGTCCTGATGTGACTGGATGTGCAAAAAACAAACTGCTGCTGTTACAGAATCTGATGTGAATAGAGAAAATAGGGAAATTAAATGTTATGACTAGACCATCTGTAGACACAGGTTTGCATACAGTCAAACCTGTATTAGCGGTCACCTTTGCATAGCGGCCACCTGCCCATAGTGGTCACTTTTTGTCGGTCCCTTGGATTTTTCCCATTGACATAAGCATTAAGAATTAGGCTATAGCGGTCACCTGGCCAACGCGGTCGCGGCCACTCGATTTTCGGTCCCGCGGGTCTGGAAACACTGCCGATAACGGTCACGGCGCATGGTCGCCGCAAGATTCGGGAGCCTTCTTTCAAATCCCCGCAGAAAAAAAATCATTATAGCTACAGTGTTACCCATGAAAATGTTGTACATGGTTTTATTTTGCTCCTGGTGTTGGTTTTGAATTTCCAAAACCCGCCAAGACGCCAGAAATTTGAGACAATCAGAGCCTCTTGGTGCGCGGTCCTAGCGGGACGTTTTGTTTACTTGGGTTACTTCACTAGTAGTACCATGGGGGAGTAGTTTGTTAAAAAAAAGACAGATGCCTTTTATCCTCTAAAAAAATGTTATAAAGTCATCCATTCTTTGTACATTCTGTTCTCTTTATTCAAAGAACTTCTTTGACGAAATAAATTTACATTTTGTACTATTTAATGTAGAGTAAAATCATAACTCACACATTACAGCTGCACCCACATTACAGTAGACTATCCCAATGACCCTATGACCTCTCATCTTGCAGCTGTTGTTTTTTCTCCCGGCAAGGAATCCGACCCAAACAGGCTGATTTTACCGTGAAATTCCGCAATTATTTGCTGATAAATGATGTCGCCGCGCAATTGAAAATGACACGGTTGTCTTTGGCAACATTTTGGTGGCATGTGCTCCGGATTGGGGGCGGATCGATGGATCGACTTGGACTAAATTTGCTAAACTACCGAAAGCAGTCATCTTGAGCCGATGGTCGTCTTGTGAAAGTGGTCGGTAGACCAAGTTGGACTGTACATGTATGTGAATAAATGTTTCTCAGTGGGTACAGAAAACATGTGCCACTTATTGCTCGTAATCAATCAACCATTTCTATAGAGCGGCCACCTGTCCATAGCGGTCGATTTTGGCCAGTCCCTTGAGTGACCGCTATAGGCAGGTTTGACTGTATTTAGAAACCACTTCAAACATATTACAGCATACCATATATTGTCACCGGGTACTATTGTTGATACTGTAAAGTAGTGTTAGTGATACTATACCATACTATACTATACCATACTATACTATACTATACAAAGAAAAATGTTGATCAACTGCACCTCATTGGAAACACAGAATTCTGCCACAATCTGAACATGTTCGTGTCAAAGGGAGTGAAGAATTGTATCACATGTTGCACATGTATAACAGAATAGGAAATAAATATGTTGATGAGAACTGTGGGTGGCCTCACTCTCTTGTTAACTCAAAGCTGTCTGTTGCTATGAGTGTATGCTTTATGAATAAACTGTAGTTGTAATGTTCAGGTGCTGCAACAACTTGTCCATATATGTTGAACAATGTGTTGCCATTGCTGTACATGTACATCACTGCACTCAATGATTACAAGCACACAGGCAGTACTGCCTCACTGACTGTTTTGCAGGACTGAGAGTGCGAGTACATTTGTGTGTACACGAATCACATAATACCTTGTATTCTGAACTAATAGGTATTTCTGCAGTAAGATTCTATTATCAAAACGATAGGACATGTCCATATTTGAAATGCAAGTCTGGATAGATTTTTCGGTTTCTTTCATCTTCCAAAAACTGTTTAGAGGGATTAATTGCCTTTGAACAATATGTGGGTGAATGATATCACGATGTGAAACACATCTAACCATTGATGGACTTCAGGTCAAAATATAAAACGTGAACAAAATTAGCATTTGTGTATATATTCATGTATGTCCATCAACGGTTACAAAGATTATTTATTTGAAGCAATTCAATGTATCATCTGTTCAACGCAAATTGTAATTTACAAAAGGTAACCACAAATGCCGTCACAGCGACCGGAACTATCCGGATTGGGTTTCCTCAGTTTGCAGTGATCAGAATTTCAAACAAAGAGTAGCCGGTAACGAGGTATGGAGTCTACTGTACAGGGGAACACCACAGAGGGAAGCAAAAGCTCAAGGATAGGTGAGCGCATATTTGAAGTTATCGATTCGTTTATCAATTCTTTGACGTCAATTCTAATTGTTTATAGGAGTTGAAGTTAGAGTGAGGTTAACTCAAAATTCCACTATTTACCATAGAATCGCCATGGTTAAGAAAAAATAGTGTTATCGAGGCAATCGCAAGAATGTCTTGAACACCTCAATAACTAAAGTGTGTATACATTAATAGCAAGATCTCGTCAAATTCACCTTTTTTTAACATGGGGGTTTTAGCCGGTGGAATTATGAGAGTTGACTTTACTAGATTCAATCCTTGGATCCGAATCTTCACATGTTTTAAAGGAATGGTTAACAATATCTATTCGTTAGCTCAAGACAAAAGCTTCAGCTCCAACGGGAGGTTTTGTTTTTGGTTCTGTGTGTTTGCACCTGTAACTGAAGATCGGGTTGATGGATTTATATGAATTTTAGGTATGTTGGTAGATTTTTGGCCTCCTAGTAGCATTTTCATGTACTGCAGCACTACAGACCAACACCCCCTTGCTGATAATAGAGTGGTTAACCCCGTAGAAAGCTGGTCAATGACCTCATTTATTATAGTACATGATAAGGCTAGGGCTATGGCATTCAGAAATTCACAAAAACTCAAAATATTTAACGAAAGCATAGATCTTCGATTTCTTGTTTACGGAGTGAATGACTCATGACCCTAGCTTAATTATAGTTTTATGTTGAGTAATGTTATAGACCCATCTTTGATTTTCCTACGTTGTATTAACTTTGATTTATTGCTTTGCTCTTTATCCTTTTGTTAGTGGCCACCAAAGTTAAGCAAATCGGTTAAGCTGGTCGCCACTAGGTCTTGTCAATAAATGTTGAACTGATAAAAAAGGCTAATGCTTGCTTGCATCGTAACTGCTCTTCTTTATTCACAGTTTCTTTACGTTGACTCGTCTTGTAATGCTTGTATGTTAATTGGCAGCAAATGGGATCACGATAGACCTGAACAGATGTAAAATTAAGTTATGCACTCTAATAGTCTGTACGTTACATAAACCGCCAGACTAGGAGCTGCCCGGATTTCAAGTCAATTAGTATCAATCAACGTTCCGGCAGTACCGAGGTAACGTCCATGATTGATGAGTGACATGACCTGACAGTTCATGCATATATGGAACAAATTCTTTTTAATCAGTATGACTCGTACTGTGAGCGTGCCAAAATTCTTACAGTAATTCTGTAGAACTGTATTTAATGCTGTTGATATTTAGATATCTGAATTTTTAGGAAAAGTATACAGTTCCAATTTCCAAGTGAGTAGAGTGTACTTCCTTCTCAGCTTAGGACTTAGCATTTGGGAAAGAGCATCCGAGCGTAGTTAAGCACACATCACTACCATTAAACGCCCCCCCCCCCCTGCAGTATTTGCACAAAGATTTGTGGCCCAGGGGCTATTGGAGATGGACGCCACCACATGCAACATATTGTACGGGAATGGCTTTTTATTCTGCATTCTGTTGAATATATCATAACATTACCCTCAAATTCTCATCATCATGTGTCGTCCGAATTGGAACAAAAGAGATCAGTTTGATGAATTAGGAGCTGATGGCCAGATTCTTATAGAAAGCCATCAAATTTTCATAAACCGATCCACTTAACTGTTCCTCGTCCAGGGGATTTGGTACCTTATCAGTTTTGCGATCATTAGGGCTTCATCTTTTACAAATCAATCATCAATCGAAATTGTTATGTCAATGGTAATTTCTCGAGGACCACAATGCTACCTCCGTACTGTCTAAAAGTTCGTTGCCATGTATTTCCTTTGATTGTACTGGCTGAATAAATAATTGAAGTTTGCAAACACTTCAAATATACTCGTCCATAAATGGGTACGGGTGATATAATGTAGCCTTGCGTTTTTCCTTTCTCTCTGGGAAGGTAGAGTCAATTTCAGCGCATGCATATCCATAATTTCTGTTATGATTTCATGGCATTAATAATACTGCCGTAGTTGTCCATCCATAGTTTGCTTTTTAAATCTGACCGTGGCACTTATCTTGTCTTTAAGTTCGAATTGAAATATCTATAAAAAAATTGCATTTTACTACACATCAATCCTACTTGATAATGTTATTGACCTTCCTATCGTATTTTCGTTTGCTTTTCACCTTTGTATTCCGTCCAATAGATCATAGGATTCTCATTTGATGCCCAAAATGTAACTGTAGGAACTGTATCCTTAGGTCGGAACTGTCTATGAAATAACTTGTTATCAGTTATCACTGACATGGTCATATTATATAAATTTCTCTCAAAAGTGGAACGAACACACTTTTGCAGTGGAAAAGGGCGATTTTACGAACAATTTTTCCCCACCAGATTGCTTATCTATCCGCTCCAGGCATTTGACATCCCATTTACTTAATGGACAAAAGATTTACCGGGTCTCTCGGAAAGATGCATGAGGATCGTTTTCAGTCCTTAGCATTAAGAGATGACGGATCATCTTCTCTCCACCTATTTCGACCCCGATTTTCAATATCCGTCCTCCGCGGATTTTCCCTAAATGCATGCAATATTACAGTCCATTAGGGGCTCGTTTTCTGTCATTTTTTCCTCGATCACTCCACTGATGGCGCGGCCTGCATGGATATTATGTATGGAGCAACTCGGTTGCAATGAAGAGGGCGTACGTGTGATTGATGACGTTGAAATGGAAGCAGCTGTTATCTGTACCACAGATCGACGTAAGGGTGTGACACAGAACTGATGAACGACGCATCTCTGCGGAGTCTGACACTTGGAGGTTACGGGTGGGGGAAACTTCGACAAAGTCACTTCATAACAACAACCTGTCAATGTGCCCCCCCCCCCAAATAAATAGACCTAAAAGTTTGCTCAATTTGATCTTGATATTTTTTTTTTTTAGATTAGTTGTTCATTCTTATCATTAAGCATTTATTGTCAGGCATTTCGGTTTATTTTTGTAATACAGGTTCAGCCCTCAGCCCTTATTACAAATGACGTACCCGTCGCCCTAGGGGCATTATGTCTGAAATTTAAAATTCCTGTTCGTGTTTTTTTTTATATGTTATTTCTTTTTTCACGTTATGTTGTACTTTTTAAGAATATCTGAAAATATAGAATTTAGATTGGTCCTAATCTATTAGTATTATGCCATTCTCTTCTAAGGCATACTTTACTTAATATATAAAGACCATATCTGAGTATCTAAGTGTTACGATTTAGCTTTTCTCTGACATCTTGCCATGTAATGTATGTTCCAACTGTAGAGTGCAATAATTAGGATACAAATACAATTTTCCCGATAATTTGACTGACCTTATAAAGTTCCTCATTTTAAAATTCCTCTACCAAGGATTACAATGCAGGGACATCCTATTAAGGCCAAACCTAATACATGGGGGGGGGGGGGCGCAATTGGTACCGTTAACCAAACTGATGAATATGATAAATGAATGAAGACCTTTATCGTACATTTGATTGAATGGAATAACTCGATTGTGTATTTCAGCCCTATTGAGCTCTGATAACATGATCAACAACATATTGAAAAGTCCCAAAACTAAAAAAAAATTGTTGGAGTCTTTCAAATGAAGCCATTGTTTGTCAAGTGACACCACAGGAAGAGCACAACATTTACATAATATTCAAATTCATAGGAATTACACTAGCATAGGAAATATCCAATGTGCGTCACAGAAATTAACAGTATTAGTTCTCATATTGATTAGACTTATAGGATCAGAAAAGCAATTTTCTAGGGTGCTGGCGTGGCCTATTGCATTAGTAAATCTTGTTTTGTGCCTATTTTAGTGCATTTTGTAAATAGTTACACGTTAGTATTTATAGAATGTGGACCTCTTTTTACATATACGTATTTGATGCTTGTAGAATTGTCGTCTTCCATCTTAAACATCTTTTTTTGATTGTCACCTTTTATTGAGGTCATGTATTGAGAGGAGGGTTGGGTCAAGCAAAAAAAAACATGTAGAATACATCCTGATGGTTGAAGTCCTAAGAACTTGTTTCGTGAATTAACGAAGACAATCTTTAAAATACATATATCAACCGAACCATTCTTGTCTCAAAATTTCCCTTGTAGTTTCATGTTAAACCTTTAATACCGTCAGCTATCATAGTGGCAGTCCCCTTTGGAATTCTTGCAAAGCAAAGATGCAAGGTTCCCCATTCCAGCTATTCATAGAAGGCACTCGACTTTACAAATCAAAACCAGTCTTGCCGAAAGATTAAGGACTACCAATAAGGTTTCTATGCAAAATTTGAAAAAAACTACTTTTTTCTTTCGTGCATAATCCGTACATTCCATTTCTTCACCATGTCATGTGGATAGATAGGATTAGCTTGCACAAGAATGTTCATCTCATTCCCAATTTTCCCCGGCACTGGGCTGTCTGATTTCATCAGCGATATCCTATTATTGATGACCCACATACCTTAATACACAGGCCTGGTGAATCTTATCTCTTGTACTATCAAATCTGCTTAACGAAGACCTGCATCTCCCGCCAAATTAGATTGGTCATCTGTTTCCTCTATTTGTGTCCTTCCGATGCGACAATGAGATTTCCATCGACTATGGCTTATCTGTGTAAGGTCGATATCATCGTTGGCCTACGGGCTATTTTAGACTAAATGTGCAAAGTTTTATAACATATATAAAAATGACTCGTTAGACACAGGAGAAATTCCCAAAGACTGGAGGGATGCAAATATATGTGCCATTTTTAAAAAGGGAGATAGAGCTGTCCCCGGCAACTACCGACCTGTATCACTGACCTGTATATCCTGCAAACTACTTGAACACATTATCCATAGTCATGTCATGAAACACTTAGAAAGTTTCAACATATTGACTGACTACCAACATGGATTCAGAGCAAAGCGATCCACAGAAACACAGCTTATATTGACAGCTCACGACATAGCTGGCGCACTGAACAGTAAAAAACAGGTAGATCTAGCAATTCTTGATTTTACTAAAGCTTTCGATAAAGTCCCACATAGCAGACTCATCACTAAACTAGAGCACTACGGAATTCAAGGCACCACACTAAATTGGTTGAAGGCTTTCTTGACCAATAGGGAACAGACGGTAGTGGTAGAAGGCAAGGCCTCAGCTCCAGTTAGAGTTGCGTCAGGCGTACCACAGGGAACTGTTCTGGGACCGTTACTCTTCCTCCTGTACATAAATGACTTACCAGACCAGCTTGATTCAAATGTTAGGTTATTTGCCGATGACTGCCTGTTATATATAGAGTTGTCCACACAGAGTGATTCACAGCTTTTGCAAGAAGATTTGAACACACTCGAAGAATGGCAAAGCAGATGGCTAATGCAGTTTAATCCGGAAAAATGTTACATCATGCATATAACAAACAAACGAAACCCAATTGTAACCACCTACCAGTTCTGTGGACAGGCTCTAGCAACAGCAAAGAGCCACCCGTACCTAGGCGTTACATTAACAACGGGGCTAAAGTGGAACACCCATATCAACAAAGTAACAACTAAGGCTAAACAGACATTGGGAGTGATCAAACGTAATTTGTGGGCATGCCCAGCAAAGGTAAAATCACTTGCATACACGTCTCTAGTAAGACCAAACCTTGAATATGCTGCAACAGTTTGGGATCCATACACAAAGAAGGATATAGATAAACTCGAGAGGGTGCAGAACCAAGCTGCCAGATTCTGCACGAACAACTATGAAAGGGGCGCCAGTGTAACAAAAATGAAAGCAGACCTGCAATGGATGTCACTTGAGGACAGGAGAACAATGTCCAGACTTTGCATGATGTACAAGATGACTAATAAACTTGTGGACGTACCGACTGATAAGTATCTAATGCCAGCTCAGAAGAGGACCAGAAATAGTCATGCTTTTAAGTACCAGAGTTATCAGCCAAGGATTGACGTGTTCAAAAATTCGTATTTCCCGAGAACCATAGTAGAATGGAACTCGTTGTCATCAAGTACTGTAGGAGCTTCATCACTAAGTAGCTTTAAAGAACGGTTGCAGTCAGATATGCAAAGACTAGGTGTAACAGACCGTTCGGTGTAATATGACCAGCTGCTGCCGCGCCGCGTGCTTGCGAAGCTGGTGTGTTACGCCTGATGGCGGTTATACCGGCTATATAGATACAGATACAGATATAGGATAAATTCCGAAAATAAGTCGCGAATCGGGGTACATAGTAGCAACAGAAAGCATTATAGACGTTTTCCGGATTCGTTACTCGTAGAAATGATGCATTTAACAGACTGCTAGGAGGAGCTGTCGTATTTCGGATATCAAGCTACGAAAGCGATGTTATCGTAGCAAACTAGTATGTAAAGAAAGCACATGTAATTCAGTCTTTGATTCATTGACCTTGTATATTGTTTAGTTAAGTAGATTTGCCGTGCGGCTTCGAACGCCGGGAAACTAAAGTCAGCCAACTTATAGATGAGAAAAACTAGATAGAATTACGTATACGTATAACCTCGGCTGGTTTCTACATTGGAGGGCCGAAAAAATCGGAAAGACAAAGTCACGGAATGGTGTCGAGCGGAGTGTGCGTGCTTTGCTCCCTTTTCTAAGTTCTTCTGAACTGGGTGACAGAACATATGAAGAAGTTCCTTATCTAGTTTGACGTATTCTGACACTCGCTTGTCTTATCTGTATCAACCTGCTTCCATCTGCCCCTGTCGCTGATAGATGCCAGACAACGTCTGTGGAGTTGCTGCCTGGAGGTCCGGGTATGAACCAGGTCATCTCAGAAGATCCTCCAGATCATCAGGCTGATGCGGCAATCTCCATACCACCTTCTGGAACTTACCCCAAGGTCAGTACGTCCTTCTGCGTTACGAAAGCAAGCAACCTGTGCCACACAGATAGCCTTCATGTCTTGCATTTTAGAATGGGAAATATGCAAAAGTGCGGGGACTCCGTTCCTCTTAAAAGAGCAAAAGAACTTCGAGAGATTAACTTGCAAGATGCGGAGCGATGAAACAAATTGAAGAAAGAGTGATTACAACTGCAGGACTTTTACATGGTTGCATGTGCAGGGCAAGTACTTGATGATGGCGATGTGCTTAGGTTTTGTGTGTTTTAAACGTACTGTATGTTCTATGTTATACCCTAATATATTCTCATAACTTCTGCCTTCTTTGATAGCACTGTCCTTACTCTAACATCTGTCTCAAACATTACCATAGAAATACAGGCACTCCTCATAACATGGGAATCGCTTCATTCGGAAGCACTAGGAGCGCTGCAAATATTTGTTTTTTGTTGTTTTGTTTTATTTTTATTCAGTGTCTATTAAATGCCAGATACCTATAACGATCAATCCGATTCTGAATCATATTCCTAAACCCACAAAGCATGCCAAAAACATCCCGCAATGCTATGCTTGACTGGAAGCAATCACCAACAAAGAGACGCTAAGAATAAGGTCCCGTTACATATTTACAAGCAATATCAGATTCGTATCAAAATCTGACCTTACAATATGGTACATTCACCGGTAAACAGATTAAAAACCAGCCAATCAGAATCGGGTTAATAACTTGGACCTACTGTTGGGTGCAACTTCTAATGGTGTCAATGACACAGTGCTATGCAGCCAGCCGTGGTTATGTATATTTCATCGTGTACATCTTATCATGTATATTTTATGTTCTTCTTTGTGTGAGTTTGGTGTTGATGTATCTCCCATGACGGAGGCAGCCAGGTGGTATTGTAGTTAAGCTTACTAAGCGTCACATTTTCATCTTTCATTTAACGCACAGGTTGTTAAGAAATTACAACGAACGCGTGCGTCATGTTTCAGACGTCATCCTGGCCCAAACATGTTTCAAATGAATCACATATGTAAGATGATCTCCATGCTTGTCAGCAATCATTGACAAAATATTAGACACTTCCGTAGTGTTGAAGCCATAATTATAACAGTTTTGTGGCCTTCTTTAAAATGATGGTGTCATTTATAGATAGATATTTAACGCCCGTGGTTTATCTACTAGTATTTGGTGGCGGAAGATGAAACACTTGCATGTTTATCCAAACTTGTGTTATCTTGGTACAGAGTTAAAACTTTGTTCCAACACAAATTTAGCACATCGAATTGTCGACTGTCTCCCTCAGAGGTCAAGTGACAGATTGCTAAGGTCACGTGACCATACGAACACGTGACGTCATTCATTGGGCAAAAGTGCCGAGAAGTTTATATCGCCCGCCGTTTCTGTTGGTGTGGAGAACCGATCGCCCCTTCATTAATCTACGCACGTTTTACGTTTTTGTAAATTTGATTTGTATGTTTGATAATAATGAAAAATTAAGCTCGGAGTATGTAATACCATACAGTCACATGTCAAATCCAGGAATAGTGGCAGCCCTGAGTAGCAAAAGGAAAAACGGAATATTGACAGGTAAATTCCTTTGGTTATAAACTTTCATTTATCAGTTTTTTCATCATCCATTGTTTAATGTTTCATCTGCCCATATTTCGTCAACACCTTATACACGCTGGTTTTCCATCAGTGAAAAAAAAAGAAGAAGAAAAACATGTCAGTCAGACAGTTTTTCGTGTTACTTACCACAGAGGTCGAAGAACTTTGTAAATTGCAAAGTTGACATTGACAGAAACGCTCGAAAGTCAAACGCTCTCTTATAATCAGCGGAAGCACCGAAGCAGGAGTGTGTGACAAATAGCGGGACTGTCTCCCGCTGTGCGTATGAGGTGCGCTTGCTGATTAATCTTTTCCACGAAAGACGCTCTACGCGATTACAGATGATAAACCGACTACTAAGTATCTAGTACCAGCTAAGAGAATTAAATAGTGATGCCTTCAAGTACCAGAGTTATCAACCCAGAATCGGGATGTCAAAATATCAGTTTTCACAGGAACTACTGAAGAGTGGAATTCGTGTACAATCAAGAACTGTAGGAGCACCCTCGCTAGATAGCTTTAAAGAACGCTTACAGTTTTCATCTAGGTGCAGAAAAGCTTGAACTATGGTAAATCTTCAAGTGGTTATGTAATATTTTGCAACAGAAATAGCTGTTATCCAGTATCGTCTCTGCTTTTTCATGACCGTCCTAACTTGACTCGCTGTAGAGTTTGATGCATAAAAAATCGTAGTCATTTTTGCCCTTAGAACACCATTGTGAATGCCAAGAGTTTAAAGTCGCGAGTTGTGCGTCAAGCGTATTCAAGAGTCGCAATTTTCCTTCTAATAACCATCACTTTAGTCGAAGTTTCCCGCACAATCGTTCCATAATTGTTCTCGTGCGTAGGTTATGGCCCGTTTAACCCCCAGCAAAAGAGCGCTTGACTATTCCAGCACCGTCGGCGCACAATACATCGCAATCACACAACTTCAAACCAAATGGAACGCTCACTTGAAGCTAGTTATTCAGAGTTCGGCAGTGTTAAAGTGATCACCTTAGAAGTGATGTTGAATGAGTGATGAGCTCGCTTCAACTGGATTACAGAACTAACGTCTCTCCATGCAAAGTGGCGTCGCTTAAGTATACCGTGTTGCTTCAAGTTGGGGACTAGATTTCTTTTACGTCTTCTGGTGGTAGCACAAATGGTTCTAAAAGTTCACGTAGTTGGAATTTCATTGTGGCGATTCTCTTCCCCCATTAAAATGTATCTTAGTATGTAGCGATACAAAACATTTGAAGGGATATTCCTCTTGTGAAGCAAGCTTTCTAACTGGTTTTACAATTCTTAAGTTACTACTTATTCTAAGACCAATTAGATAAACATTAAACAAAATATTTAGTCAGAACGTGTTCCTCACAGGTATCCAAAATGAGGTAATTCTAATTCTATTCATATTTCTAATCATCTATTGATCATACAACTTGGCAAACTTCTTTAGTCTTTTTACAGTTTTACTCGATACCGGTTTCTTCCATTCCAATGCTAAATTCAAGTTTCTATCTATTCCAATGCGAAATTCAGATTGCGTCCGATGGATTCAGCCCAAATGTTAAGTGCTACTGTGGGGGGTGGCTGATGGAAGTTTCCAGCCACTGTCAAAGGAACGCTGGCAACGTGCAATTTTACTAGTCCGACTTCTCCGCCTAACGCCATTACGCTGTGACGCAGGCCCCGTTTAATCTCCAGTGACTGATTACGGTTCCTCCCCACGGAAGTCGGCAGTACTAACTACAAACCATTTTGCGCGGGGAAATCACTCAGCTAGGGGATCAGGAGCAAGCGCCAGGTCGATTTTATGTCCTCTACGCATTTCTTTCATCTCCCGAGCGGGGAAACTTTCGCGACAGGTGAAGCATACACTGCACGAAAATTGGTATTTACCGTAACGGTAAATGTGATGTAAAGTCTGGTAAAGGTTACATTTACCTGCTATTTACCGGACATTTACCCGCTGGTAAAGGTGCAGATTTACCCGGCATTTACCCGGTATGGTAAGTCCGGTAATGGTTGCCTAAATTTACCCACATTTACCCAGGTCGTGTAAAGCTGCATTTACCGAGATTTACCATTCGTGGTATAAGTCACAGTTACTGTCATTTACCCGCCTATACGGACGGTGTAAATATGCATTTACCGGGATTTACCATTCGTGGTATTAGTCACGGTTACTGTCATTTACCCGACTATACGGATGGTGTAAATATGCATTTACCGAGATTTACCATTCGTGGTATTAGTCACAGTAACCGTCGTTTACCCGCCTTTACGCGGAGTGTAAATATGAATTTACCGAGATTTATCATTTGCGTTATATCTTAGACTTAGCGGCATTTACCCACCTGTACATTTATCTGGACATTTACCAAACAGGTTCTGACACTCCCCTGAATTACCCACATCTACCCATGTTTGTGGAGCACATGGACAGGGTAAAGGACAACGCTCAGCAATATTTTCTTTTCTATAGGGTATGCAGATAAGATTTACAGTGTTACCGGTTATAAAATGATCAGACACTGAATGTGATCAACCGTCCTGTATTAACGAACACATAAACTACACAAGATACTTACAATGCTTACAAGCATCATTTGTGATGAATGGCACTTAACATCTAACAATACTGACAAACACAGCAATTTGGGAATTGCATAGAGGAGAACGTTTAAACATAAATACATGTTGTATCATAAGTTCTGTGCAAAATTCTGATAACATCATGTCATCAATATTTGGTAGTATGATAAAAAGCTTGAGAACTATGCAAAGAAACAGTAACATTACTACGATAATTATAACTTGCCCGGGCCCCCGATTACATGTTAGACGTGGAAAATATGTAGCCAACATTTAGTGGGGCATGCACTGTTTTGCCAACATGATCAGTGACATGTTTATCCAAGCAATGCTTTATCATTATTTGATAAAAGAAAGGTCTGGGAAATTTTTCCAGCATATCTATATGTCACAAGTACATCAATTTACAATTTAACATTTCGACATTCCAAACACTTTAAATACAAGACTTTGGTGCAGGGTCGGCCTGTATATGCGGGATAGTGCTGGTAAAATCAGAGTTAAGGTACAATGTATTTCTTTCATATTGTAAAATGCATGATCAGCATCATTATAATAACAGAACAATATTAACTGCTGTAGAGTGCAAATAGACTGAAACACAATTCGCTACATATTGTACTAAAGCTATGAAGGTCTTAGTGGCCCTTAGTCTGATAGCCAAATATAGAAATGAACTTGTTCCTGCCCCCTACCCCCATACAGACATTGAATTCCAGGAAAGTAATCCTTTATGGGCTGGCAAAACAGTGGACACCTATGGTACATCACATCATTAACTGAAGTGTTATATGCTGTGGAGCTGCTTGTGTCCTCTCTTTATTCCCATTTACATCTGAGTCCACTGCTGCTATGCACTCTGGGCAAGGTATAGACAAGGCTGTCTCCCTCATGTCTGCATGTTAGACTTCTTGGTGTGAGGTTGAGTCCTTGTAATGAGCCAGTTCCTGGATAAGAACACCAAAGTATCATTGAACATACATTCACATGGACATCTGCCCTGCAAAGATTGAAAATTCTAAAAAAAGAAACTACACATGTATATAGTATGATCAAGAAATATCATGTCACGCTGGTAACTGGGATACTCCAACAGTCACTGTCATGCCTTATACCATCAAATAGAGCTGTGTACCTAAAAAAATTTTAGGTACAGGTACAGGTACTAGTACACGGGTTTAGGTACAGGTCCGGTAAATGGTAGGTTTTCAATAACTGAATAAGGACAAAAGCATGTTTGAACTGGTAACAACATAATATCTAACTGTGCTAGGTATTATTTTTATAGAAATACAGATGAACATTTGACTCCAGCCTTGCAAATGTGTCATATGTGCTGTAGTATAGTATAGATGTGGCTTTAGTGCACTGCCAAGGTAATTTCATAGTGATTTTAGCTGTCAAAGTGGCCATTCCCTGAGTCAGACTTGACCTGATCAGTACCGTACGGAATATACCGTATTGTATTCTAAATGTATGCACTGAATGTGCTTCTGTCTTCTGATCATGAGTATGCAGGACTTAAGTCTTACCTAAGAAGCCTGTAGCAGCACTTTTGGGTACTCAGCAGCTGCATTTCTGTCAGTTGCTAGCAATGTTCCCAGCCAACCTCCTCACAACCTGCACTGCATTTTTGAAGGTCTCTACTGCTGCCGTACTGGAGGTACATATTGGTAAAAAGGGACACAATAAGTGAATGACACAGTTGTCCACAACTCTGGGATCCTTAAATATCTTTAAACATATGACTTAGATTTCTACCTGAAATATAATATTGACAAATCATCTATAGCTGAATACACCTGAATAACATATTCAGGGAAGAAGGCGTCAGGCCTGTAATACAACAATCTTATGGAAATTTAACTTAACACTGCTGATTCGAGGTCACCAACAACAAAATGAGATTGAGAAACAAATGAATATTTGTGAAAATTTCAGCTTCCTCATTCATTAATACAGTAAAATGTAATTCTTGTTTGCCAATTGTGAACATCCATTCGTGTCTGGTTTAATACCAATCATGAGAAGGTTGCAAAATATTATAACATAATTACATCTTTTCTTATAAGGTTAGCTTAGTAAGTTGGAGACATTGAAATTTTCAATCATTTGTGTTTCTGACGATGCGATGTCGTGTCAATAACTTGAACTAATTTTGTAAAAAAAAAAAAACAGCATTTTCTCATCTATACGAAGTGTTTGTACTCACCACTTGGGTTCCGACCCGAAGATGGTATGCGGGCATGCAGAAAAAAGATAGTCCTTCTCGGCAAGGGGGGAGGGGGGCGAAGTGTTGACGAAACTGACATCATCATTTTCCGCGCGTTTTGAGCTTACAACCCATCCACTTAGACTATCCAGCCTCCTCTTGGTCTCTTGTCAACCATAGTAGACTATGGCGGTACCGTGTTTCGCGAGGATCGCGATACAACGGCTCATCCATGCCAAACGAACAAGGAAGAACGGGTTTCCCCTCCATTTTTGAAATTTTCACCACCCACTTGTGCGCATGCGTGCCTACACTGACCAATCAGAGGATGTTGACCATCTCGCGACCATTCCACTATCCCGCGGGGGTCCTGAAAACATGAAGAATGATGTTTGACCTGTCTAAAAGCCCCCCAAGAAAGGCTTTCAATGTTTTAGTGTTCTCTCTCATCGTGTGGTATAGGCGCCTGCCCCCCCCTCCGTGCGTATGAAATAAAATACTATGATGATAAATAACAAAGTCCAGCTTTGTTATATACTGCAGTAAGTTTGGAGACTCATTTCTGCATAAATAAACCTCCTTGCTATTAACTCATAACTGAAACTCTTAACTGGGACTCTTGCATGTTTTTACTAAAAATCTTAACTGGGACTCTTGCCTGTTTTAACTGGGACTCTTAACCGAGACTCTTAACCGAGACTCTTAACCGAGACTCTTAACCGAGACTCTTAACCGAGACTCTTAACCGAGACTCTTAACCGAGACTCTTAACCGAGACTCTTAACCGAGACTCTTAACCGAGACTCTTAACCGAGACTCTTAACCGAGACTCTTAACCGAGACTCTTAACCGAGACTCTTAACCGAGACTCTTAACCGAGACTCTTAACCGAGACTCTTAACCGAGACTCTTAACCGAGACTCTTAACCGAGACTCTTAACCGAGACTCTTAACCGAGACTCTTAACCGAGACTCTTAACCGAGACTCTTAACCGAGACTCTTAACCGAGACTCTTAACCGAGACTCTTAACCGAGACTCTTAACCGAGACTCTTAACCGAGACTCTTAACCGAGACTCTTAACCGAGACTCTTAACCGAGACTCTTAACCGAGACTCTTAACCGAGACTCTTAACCGAGACTCTTAACCGAGACTCTTAACCGAGACTCTTAACCGAGACTCTTAACCGAGACTCTTAACCGAGACTCTCGTCTGTCTTAACTGGGACTCTTGTCTGTCTTAACTGGGACTCTTAACTGGGACTCTTAACCGGGACTCTTGCCTGTCTTAACTGGGACTCTTGCCTCTCTTAACTGGGACTCTTAACTGGGACTCTTAACTGGGACTCTTAACTGGGACTCTTAACTGGGACTCTTAACTGGGACTCTTAACTGGGACTCTTAACTGGGACTCTTAACTGGGACTCTTAACTGGGACTCTTAACTGGGACTCTTAACTGGGACTCTTAACTGGGACTCTTAACTGGGACTCTTAACTGGGACTCTTAACTGGGACTCTTAACTGGGACTCTTAACTGGGACTCTTAACTGGGACTCTTAACTGGGACTCTTAACTGGGACTCTTAACTGGGACTCTTATATATAACTGGGACTCTTAACTGGGACTCTTAACTGGGACTCTTAACTGGGACTCTTAACTGGGACTCTTAACTGGGACTCTTAACTGGGACTCTTAACTGGGACTCTTAACTGGGACTCTTGCCCGTCTTAACTGGGACTCTTAACTGGGACTCTTGTCTGTCTTAACTGAGACTCTTAACTGGGACTTTTACCTGCCTTAACTGGGACTCTTAACTAGGACTCTTGCCCGTCTTAACTGGGACTCTTAACTGGGACTCCTGCCTGTCTTAACTGGGACTCTTAACCGGTAAGAGGTTATCCCATGCTTGTGCAGCGGCCTATGACTTACTGCAATGCTAATATTTACCTGGTATTTACACATATTTACCGGGTAAATGTGTGGTATTTGTGGGTAAATGTTAGATATCACATTTACCGGGAATTTACAGACCCATGGTAAGTTTGGTAAATCCCAGATTTCGTGCAGTGATATAGAGACGGTTAGATAACAGTGGTTTCCGCACTGTCTTACACTCTCGGATACTGAGGCCGCCTATTATTTTTATCGAACGTAGAGCAAAGAATTACTATGCAAAAAACTTTCGCGACAAGCAGAGCATATAGAGACGGTTGGATGGAAATGGTTTCCGTACTGCCTTACACTCTCAGATATTGAGGCCGCCTTTTATTTGCATGGAACGGAGATCAAACAATGAATTTGCGAAAACAAAATTCGCAAAAGACAGAGTATATACTGACGGTTAAGTAGCAGTGGTTTCCGTACTGTGTAGTACTCTTAGATATTGAGGTTTCATTATAGTTTTAATGAACGTACACCGAACGATTGAACGTATGCACGTACCGAGCTATGCAATTTCGTTTTTGAGATTGCTGTGTCAAAATTGTACGAAATGTCAGCAGAGTTGCATCAACTACCATCACACTCGAGCCAAAAATATACATTTGTTATTTAGGGTAGCCAAAATGCCAGAAATACCCAATTTGGTACTTAAATTTGCTAACTACTGAATTGTCATTTATAAGTTAGTAGCTACAGCATATTTCAAACTAGACGAGTATATTTTCAATTATTTTCCTTTTGTTATTTTAGACTTTGCTGTCTGCAAATCTTTTGAAAATTCGTATCGATACGTACAGGATGAATGTCTTATATGGTGCGAGTTTGCGAATATCAACTTAAAGGCATTTTTTTTTTTACTAAGATTCAACACAAATACTTAAAATGCTGTCCGTCTGTCGATGAGAATATTAAGTAGTCGATCGGAAGTTGGATCCAAACTACTGAGATAATCCCCTACTTTCAAGTATATAGAGGACATAGTTAGCCTCTCAAATGTCTCTCTAAATATTCAGATCATCATCGAAGGCATCTTGACGGAATCCTTCCCCACGCAATGTGGATAATGGCCTCTCAAGCCCTGCTAAGTCTCGACGCTTATGGAAATCGCTGTACAGCCTTCTCGCCTTGAACCATCCTAGCTCGTGCGGCAAAAGGTCATTGATCCCGATGCTTCCACGGAGACATGATGAAATAAACTAGATTGTAAAGTTAATGGCTCGAATGTAGAGCTCTTATTTCAGATGCCCTTCGCTTGGCACTACGTATACGGCAAGACAGTTTGTTTGAAACGTCGGCATTGCACATCTAAGATAAGTATGAATTGGAGCATATTGCGCACGTTTCACATACCTTTCTTTCATCTACTAGTATATGTTTCTCTCTTTCCCTGTCTCTCAATCTCTCTCCCTCTCTCTCCCTCTTAAGAGAATATAGAGAAAACGCAGCGTTACTCATATAATGTATGGAAAGTGGAGTATATTGTTCATTCTAACCCAAACCCCACCCACCCCTCTCTCTCTGTCTAAATGATATCTGATGAAAACACAATGTTATGTACATATCCAAGATAGAGAGAAAGTGAAGTATATTGTGCATTGTATCCCATACCTTACCCTCTTTCTCCGTCCGTCTAAATATGAAGAAAACACAACTTCACATATCTATAAGATACAGAGAAAATGGAGCATATTATTCATTCCATCACCACCTCTCTCTCTGTCCCAATCTCTCTCTCTCTCTCCCTCCCCTCTCCTCTCTTCTCCTCTTCTCTTGTGAATAAATAAAGAAAGCATGACTTATACCCAGACATTTTTCGTTAGCCCTACACACCTTACCTGGGTCTGTCTTCATTGTTAATGTTACTCTTAAGCTGGCATCACCCGCAGTCACTAATGTACATTTCTGTCGACACCATAAGTAGTGCCATTTAGGCGCTTAAAGGCGATACTGTGTAGATTGTGGCAGTAAAAAAGAAAACGTAGACATAAACGGTCCGTTAGAATAATACGACATACATTTAATCTTAAAAACTGCCGCATTTTCAGAAACATACAGTTAGTTATATAGTGTCTATTGACTCTTTTATTTCCCGCCATGAACATTTTGCCTTTGGAAGGTCGTTTGTAACTTTTATCTGCACCGCACGGTGCTCTATCAGTTAATTCCTGGACTTGACAGGGATAGTGAGTGAGCTCCATTAAGGCAGTAATGAACATGCTGTCGAACGGTTTATCGCAGGGATGTGCTCGAGTGAAGTCTCTACTGAATATTTCCGCACGGTAAAACGTGACAGCGGTAAGCAAACGGCATGTGGGTTTCGTCTGAAGTTAATGAAAAGCATGAACTAAACATTATGATGATGGTGAGGATGATGGAGATGGTGAAGAGGAAATGGTGATGATGGAGATGGTGATGATGATGGTGGTTGTGGTAGTGATGATGGTGATGATGATGGTGGTTGTGGTAGTGATGATGATGATGATTGTGATGATGAAGAAGATGATGATGATGATGATGATGATGATGATGATGATGATGATGATGATGATGATGATGATGATGATGATGATGATGATGATGGTGATTGTGAAGGTGATTGTGATGATGATGATGATGATGGTGGTGGTGGTGATGATAATGATGATGATCTCTAGCAAATAAACTAAAATACGCGTTTGGAACTGAGCAAAAAATTATTGAACGACTCGAGTACGTACAGCTTGTAGTTCGTTCCCTTAGACACACACAAACATGTAGGATGTTTATGTCAGGGTATAGATTGGACTGTATTTACAGATACTCCGATTCGGGATCTCATTCTGCCAGTAGAGATCCATGTTGGAGTCTTAAGATTTAAACAAATCTTTTGCAAGTTCGATTGCTGTTACTTGGACTAAAATGGACTTTAGAATGTAGGATTCATAGATGTGGTGAAATCCTTACAGATTCCTTGCATCCTGATCGTAGTCTCTGTCTCCAATGAGGAATCGGCGACTCTGACAGATCGTGATCTACCCTGACACATGTATCAAACAGTCTATCGTGTGTTGGGATATAGTTTTTTTTATTGAGTAGTCGATTCACAACTATTTGCCAATTAATTTAGCATAATTCCTTCATCTCCTTGGTGTACCTATCTAATTTTCGAACGAATAGTTTGAATGGGAATGGTGGTCTTATTTTTCTGTCTATTATTACATAACAACTTCACCGCAAGGATAACTCATCTTACTCATATTGTATTATATGTGTATATATCTAATACTGCCACCTAGAATCAATTTGAGCACACATCCAGCTTACTAAGTCGTTGAAGCATGCTTCACGCTAGACTGCAGCATTTTTCATCCACCGTTTCAATGGTAAAGTGAAAGGGCTAGTTAAACTAATAGTGTCGTCTCGATTTCTCTTCCACTGCTCAGAGGCTCGGTTTCACATCGTCTCATATAACCTGTACGCATGTTTTCTTTATGATAAATTTCTTACAATAACCATTTGTTTTCGTCGTGTCTGTTTGTTATATTCTTGTGTGCCCGTAGTCATTTGAATACACTGCCAGTAGAGTGGCAGGAAGTGATTGGGAAGATGGCATCACTGCAAACGTCAGACTTTTGAGAGTGACAGGAAGTACAGTTCAGAGATGTTAGAAGAAGTCGTTTAACGGACATGACGGACAGTCCAGGTCATGGGGTCAAAGGGAGGGGCTATTGTTTTTGGTCTGTTTTTGCTTTCGCAGTTAAACGTTTTCGATATTTACTAGTCGCGTTCATCCTAGAGTGACAGGAAGTAACCAATTCATACATGTAAAGTTAATCGGAATCTTGTTTTAAACTGTATATTGTTCAACAAGGCATACGAGAAGCTCTAAATATTTCACAGAGGCATGGGGTCTTCGAACTCCTCATGTTGAAAATGCGACGATGGTCATGCTCGATGAATTCTGAAAATACTTGGTGGTTCCCCACGACTGCCAAGCAACAATGTACAGGCGCACTTTGTTTACATGACCTTCTTGTGATAGCGCAGCTTTTGAGTATTTACTGCTTCTTTCATTTGTGTCTGATTAAGATTTTGATCAAGCATTAAGTCACCTAGTACAGTAGTGACATCCTAACTTGATAACTTTAAACAACGTTAGCTGTATAAAGGTTGGGTGTGATAGGCCGTCCCGTGTGTTTCGTATACAAATACAATTTGCTCTAAAATGATAACTGTCAGTCAAAAGAACGTTATTTTAACTGACCAAATATATTCACATAATCAAGTGTAGCTCTGTCTTGACAATTGTGCATCACTATCCCGACTTATACATTTATGAGGGTATGTATATTCATACTATTCATACTTGATAAAAAGTTCTCCTGCGGTTTTGTTCCTGCACCTGCAGTTTTGCATAATTTTGTATCATGTTTATTCCTTCCTGAAAATAAGATACATATATGCAGCCACTCTAGCTGCAAAGCCGTGCATCTGACGCTGTCGAGATGCGTGGGTAATAGTTCTGTACGTAATGACTATAGCGTCATCCGCGTGACTTTCCCAGCTCTTTTATTCATCACAACATAACTAAACAAAAACCCGGCGCTACAGTTTTACACGACCAAGCGAGCGTTACTGAAACAGCATTTCCGTTTGGCCCATTTTTCCATATCCACCCCCCAAGATAGTCAGTACTTTTCCACGTTGCATTGAGATTCATCACAGTCCCCGTATATACGTACATGTCTGACTTCCTTTTACTTTCATGTCTAGTGGGATGAAGCAAAGAAGAAAACACTATCCAGTTACAATTCACATCTGCCAGGAAAGGACTCCAGCAATAAGCAATGGCAAGAAAGGAAGTGAGTTGGTTTTTATGCCTTTTCCTTGCTGTCGTTGTAAAAGCTTATTCCCTAGAGTGTTCTCCAAACGTTTTGTAGCCACTTGTAGTAGCTGAAGTTGTAGCAAACGTGTTACAAAGGGATTTTTTCTATCAGGATGACGAGAGAAGACAAGAGATATGTGCCGGTGCTTGTTCTGTGTTCACCAAGCTCATAAAAGGTAAGGTGAATTTATTCATGCCTTTTCTTCCGTTTCATCATGTCTTGTGAAGCTGAGAGATTGAGAAGAAATATTTCAAATCCCCCGCTGTGTGAAAAAAGAACCGTTGATCCTCAGCAATTTACATTTTGAAGGAAAAATTAATTGCAAACAAGATTTGTATGCTGTGAAACACTAGCGCATATACAGCAGGAAATACAATCTTCCTGTTTTCCCTCATTTATTGATGCTATATTTTACCCCCAACGGAATATAAAGATGAATTCACAAACACTTAAGCTTTCATACTTAGTACGGAGAGTTGACATGCTACATTTTTCATACGTCCATATTCCTACTGAAGCCAAGCGTGCATCACCAAAGCTTTTGCTGTGAAATATGTAAATTATTTGTGTGTTCCTCATGTGGTATTTAACGTTGGTTTTTTTTGCTCTCCTTAAAAGTGTAATGACGATCACATGCGGTCAACATAGTTCGGATCTATACGTTTAATATCCTGTACTTGAATCAGTGTCAGTACAGACAAATGTTCTTTCCTAGAATTGTCTTGATTCCCGTAATCATCTAATCCATATCCAAGTGATGCAATTCATGATTTCATGCCATGTCCATAATCAAAAGACGCATGAAATAATATGATTATAAAGTTTTCTTCTCGCTGGTAGATCATGTCTTTTTGAGTTTTAGATGTTCTAGCATGACTTGAAATGACAATTGAAGCTCCTGTAGTTATATCTATAGCGCGCCGATGCAAAATGCCTTTTGGGACTTCTTTCCGTGTAACTTTTTACTGGCAATGAACATTGTTCGTTTCATCAGGTTTGTAAATCAATCGGTATCGAGTTCTTTTTCCATAACCAAAGGTAGCTCATATCATCATTGCCCTGAGTAGGGTATACGTAGCAGAAGTCCTACTGATACATTGGTAGGTATTATACTCTCTTTGTTGTACAGAAAGAACTGTATAAATTTTTACATTTTTATGGCCCTTCTTAAGATACATACGGTCACTGTACATTTCATATTTGGTGGTCTAAAACCTGCAAAACTTTGTCTTTGATTAAGAAATTCTCGTATTGGTGATGTTAAAGTGATACTTTCTCAGAACTAGTTCCTGTAGGAAAATATTTCCGTTTTACAAGTAATAATGAATGTGTCTCAAGGCTTCTCTTAAAAATCTGTACCTAATCCCTGGGAGAGCCACTGTGGTAAAAGAAAATAGAAATGAATAACAAAACGTGTCAGGGATGATTTGTACACTAATATATACATAGTCATCGTTTACATCATTAGATAAACATGGGGCGACCAAGGAACGAAATTGAATTGAATACCACGGTTACCATTTAATAAACAACTACTGAGTCATGTTATACTTCATCCTAAAGTTTGGCAACGTCTGGTCCTTGTAACGTAGGAAAAGCATGCTGATTTTGTCACCGCAGAACACACATCAGTAGTACATTGATCAATGCACCTTGAAATTAGATGAAGCGCCACATGTTCTTTATCTATCTTGCTGAGGATTACGCCGTGAAGACTTTGGCCTTACCTAACCTCACCTAACCTGATGTCCTCCCTTGCCTTTGAGATAACTCAAATTGCCTTGGACGTATTTTAGCTTTCAAATGTACTTGAAAGGCCTGGCCAAGGTATGTGTTTTAGCATGCTTGCTGCATGTAAGATTCCATACTGTCACTGCACGGGTAAGATCTTCATACATCAAATGTATGCTAGCCTTTATTGTATTAGTAACTAGGATGCTATTCTATGCTTCTATTTTGTATTATGTTTAAGAATTCTTGCCATACTTTGTACCATGTACAATAGCAGAGCAATAAAGTTCTTCTATGAAAGCAGCTTGTTTTTAAACACATACAGACACACACACACAAACACACACACACAAACACGCACACAGTCACAGAAACACACACACGCACAAACACACACAAAACGCATTGTGTCCGACAGATCCAACTGCCAACAATAGTGTCTACGGACCTCATTCAACACAATCGGTACGGATTCCAAAACCGATCCACTGATGCTTTCATCAAGTTCTTACTGTTTTCGTCTTTATTACATTATCATCATTATGTTCAGTATACGTACATCGTACTTAAAATATTCAAAATCATTTGGACAAACAATTTGACACTCTTGTCCGGACATGAACTGTATGGTCGTTAATGTCGCACCATTTTGAGGCAGCGGCATAAAAGATATACCGCTGAATTGATGAACAACTTCACACGAATTCCCATCGACTGCATTCCATACGTAATCGTGCGTCCTAAATGTGAGGCTATGTTTACTGCATGTCTATTTCACACACGCTTAGTGTCGGCCATAAACGGGCATCTCATCGTAAGAATTCCGCGGGGTCTTTCTCATAAACACTGCACAAAAACCTCCGGACAAAGATGATGCTTGGTATTTATGAGCTGGCCTGAACTTTGATCTGCTATTACCTCGTTCGTCCACGTCGAAAATTACTTCATAATTACCCTCATCCCATAGCATATGAAACCTTAATAGGCAGACTACTGTCACTCAATTTTTTATGGCCCGAAAGAGTCTGCCAGCCCGATATGGCACCATATGAAGTATCGGCGAAATACCTTTCAGAGTGGGACGGTGATGACCGGTTTCTGTGGGTCTTCTCCCGCACTTAGCAGGGTTGGATGCACGGCGCCAGATGGACTGCCGTAGATTTTGTAGCTTAGTTTGAGAATCCTTTTGGCTAACGTCCGATTTCCAAGCCGGCATTCAGGATAAAGGATAAAGCAACTACAGTTCTTGGCTGAGTACTTATGGAGTTGCTTATTTCTCTACGACATCTTCATGATGTTCAGAATATTTGTTTCATTAAAGTGTCCATTTATCCCATCAGCTTACAATATAGCTAAGTTCGTTTCTTCGATCGTGTACTGTAGCTAGTTTGGTTTATGAGTACTACCCATCCTTCATGTCGTCACTGTAGGTGTTCTATTGATGAGACAATAAAGGTCACTCAAGTATACGTGATGTTGCCATGGCAATATGTTAATCAAGGTCGGACTATGGACAGATAACAACTACTTAGACTTCCGACGTTGTCAATGCCGCCGTACTATTCAATACTTTGACGTAAGCAGGATGCACTCAGCGTTATACGGAATATGTGATTACGTGCGTACATACTTTGTTAATGTAAAAGAACTCAAACATTTAGCAGAATACCCACACCCTGTTCCGAGTGTATTCATGTCAGGAGTTTTAGGTTGAAAGACATTTGAGCATAAAGTCACATGTCTATTGAAATCCCGATTGCTACACTTAAAGGTTGCATGTTTTATTCCATGAGGCTTTTTGACGGGAACAAAAACAAGGCCTGCACAAATGAAATTTTCCAAAACATTTGCTTAAAAAATAACAATCGACTTTGGTCGTTTTAGATATCTTTGTCACTCATCCACTCTCACAGTCACACACACGTGAACGTGACGCTGAAATAATATTCATGTGCAAAAATAATCTGCCTTTCCAAGTCTCCTGATAGTATCTGGGCACAAGGCCAAGAGATAGCGATCTTGAAAAAGAACGAAGACATTCCATTATCTTGTCTGCCTTCTCCAGGCGGTCGAGTTTATTCCAACTCTTCAGGGCCCCGTGTAGATTATCTGACTCGTGGCGGTTATCGCCTTGTTATAAGAATGTGCAGGTCGCAGAAGTCAACCTCTTCCTAGCCAGATCCACGTCAATATACTCACACCCGCAGAGAGCTTGAATAAATGTGTTATTTTCTCTAAACATAATGGTCAAGATGTTCCTCTAAGAAGACGGTAGTGAATATGTAGCCAGGTGGTCCAGGTTGGCTTGAAGATTGAGAGATATTTTCAGCTAAATAATATACTTTCCATACTGTCATTTGTCGTGCTTTAAGTAATAGGTCAGGGACTTTCAAGTAGTTCTAAAATGAAAACTGTGGACCATATAGTTTAGCCGAAGGAAGTTTTGTCCTTGAAATGCCCTTAGAATGTAGCAAGATGCTCTGAAAAAGGACGCGTGCATGCTGCTGGTAAATAAGGCGTCGGTTTGATCCTCATATTTATTCATTGTAAATTACCATAATTTGTACCAGTAATCATACCGTAAAGTGCTTCTATTGCGAGGCAGAATATAATAAGGGTATAATAAAATTAGCAGGGTGACAATTTGCCTATATCAAACACTTCAAACTCTTCAGAATGACAAATATAATGGCTAATAGTTTCAGTGTTGTAATTTCTTTCCCTTTCTTTGGCAATGAAAACTAGATCTTCAGTTAACAATACATATATAGTCTCCAACAAGCTAAGCTATGCTGTTTATATTTTTGCCAATGAAATATGAATAAGATATTCGTTGCAAACAGCACTGTTAGCCTTTTCTTCCGTAATGGTATTCAGAACTCCTTCGTCCATACTTTTCAACTCATTTAAGATTTGATTTTTTTTATTATTCAATTGTCAAAGGAGGAATTTTCCTGGCACACGGTTCACCACATATAATTTTTCGTTTAACGTTTTAGGTTACAAGTAGTCTAAACATTTGTGTTTGATTTGACAGATTTCTCCATTCATACCCATTAAACATATGACAACAGTTAATTTAGATTTTTTCATAGGTCCTTTCTAAGTTTTACAGCAACTGTTTCTTATAGTGTGGTAGGCTTCTTCATCGTACCATACTTGCTATGAAGTCTTTCCGTCAGGAACATGATTATAACATCGTGCATCAATACCTATACACATTCATGACTTTGCCGCCAGCATTGACAATGACATTCGAACGTATCATCCACCCAGAAGGATTAGAACTAAGCTCTGCTGTCAACGTAGCTACTTCTCAAACTTTGCAA
Organism: Branchiostoma lanceolatum; assembly: GCA_035149815.1. NCBI lineage: Eukaryota > Metazoa > Chordata > Leptocardii > Amphioxiformes > Branchiostomatidae > Branchiostoma > Branchiostoma lanceolatum. The sequence goes on along the minus strand of CM068877.1, from coordinate 13,468,712 downwards.
AGTTACTCTTGAAGTGTGCTTCTCCCAAGGGCAAAGTCGCTAACTTTAAGCCGAGCTTTTTGCATTGACCTTCTCGTGTCTGCTAAGAGTAAATGTTAACGCTGGCGTCGAGAATCCTCATCGTTCGTGCGTGGAGGATTGTCTTTGTATGGTCTCTCCTATCGCAGTCGACCACCTTACTCGGCGGAACCAAGACGAATCCGCTTTAAGAGCCGACTGGCATTACAGGGCTTGGAGGTTTGGAGGTAGCATCCACACAACAATGTACGCGATTACATGTAGAGCTCCGTTACTTAGAACATGCGTCATCGATGAGCTGCTGAAGGACATTCGGTACAACCTGTCGAGATGATTCATCCAGTTAGCGAGAAGGGTGGCGGGCAACGCTGGAAACTGTCAATCCGCAAGCGTGCGTTGCCATAAAAAGTACGCAGGAAAAGTCGACAGAGTTTGCCCTCGTGGACTGAAATGTGAAACGGAGTCTTTTACCAGATTCCAGAGGATGTGCTGAAGAATTCTCTATGATCAATGTTTCATGCTCTGCCGCGAATCCACAGATTACAATTGAGGTCATCGCCCTTACTGGCAATTTAGCTTTGCCTTGTAGCTAGAACTATAATCACTCAATTGCAATGTTGGGATTTCTTCTTTTGAAGTGCCTTGAGCTGGAAGATCTGAGGTATCAGCATCTTCCCTTTAATACTGGCGTTGACGCACTCCGCACATTTTTGCATCCGACTGCCAGGTTTATCACGTCGGAATGAACTAAACTTGGGGATTAACTGTTGTGCACAGCGGCTTTGAAAACACTTACCGACTGACGGGAGTTTTTGGAAAGTAGGTGGTCTGATGGAAAGAAGATGGCGCCGGGCTCTGCCAAGGGCACCTTTGAATGTCAATGCTTTGTGTATATAAAGCAATTGCAGATTCTACGGTTACATAAAAGAGGTATATGTGCAGTGAGTTGCCAACTTTTGCGGCAGTCAACAACCTTCATATTTCTACACAAAGGAATCTTTTCTTTTTGTTGTTGCTTATGGTATTTAATGCATGCCGATCATCTACCTTCAGCTGTAAATCTTAGGACCCGGTAACATTCGTCGTATAATCGTCGTACGATTGCAAACTGAGGACATTCTTATAGTCGTGCATGTATGGTATAGAATTCAGCTGTCTTGTGACGAAAAGGCTGTCTTAGGTCCTTGTCGGCGGTTGGCTCTGTATCAGCCTGCTTAAAGATTGTACGACATCAAAACCAAACGACGACCTACGGCAAACGTGCTTTGCCCACAGACTGACCAGGATGCGACGCCATAGCTATAGTCTTGCGAGACTGACGGCTGCCAACTTCATAGCTCTGTCCTATGTCCGTTTCCGCACCCCATACTTTATACCTCACTCTGATCTAATTGGTTTACGTGTTTAAAATCGCCTCCTGTCATCAGTGTAGTGTAGTTATTGAAGAGAACTGCGCGAGCTCAGGCTTTCTCAGAAAGTCCCACTGAGTCACCCACGCGTGTTTTATGAGTAGGTCGTTTTAGCAAAGCCTTTAACAAAGATGTCTTCCTGTGTATCGGGATACAGAGTCATGTACGCCGACTTTTAATGACTTCCTCCTATCAATGCTGTTGCATGGCTTCATCTCTCTCCAGGATGTCGCCGTTCACGCATAGGACCTCCCTTCGGCTCTGATGACCCCTAGCTGTGACAATGTTTACAGTGAAAACATTACACTGCGGTACGGTGGCTTTGTTGTTAGGGATGTTGACTCAGAACCTGGAGGTTCCGATGTTTTACCTTTGGGAAAGGCACTTATCAGCACTTTCCTCACTCGACTCAGATGTAAATGAGTACCTAGCTTAGGTAGGGACCTAGAGACGTCCCTCGGATTTGAAGTGCTAGTGATATGGAAGTTCCGTGTTTGAGGAGAGCCACACCTCGAGCACGTTAAATAAACTACCACACTTATCGAAAGAGTTGGGACCAAGTAAATCTGTCCGGATATGCAGCTTGTATTGACTATTGTTCGGTGCAAACCTGCTATCTTACGCTATGGGGTGGTTTTCTGGGTGTTCATTGGAAACAAACGTACACATAGAGTGCCTCATGTCGTATTGACATTCATTCATTCACAATGTATAAAAAATTTATTTCTTGCAGCCATGGTACGCGTAGCCATCGTACAAAGTTAACGTCACGGCATTTTCATCCATTCTTGACTTTGTTTTGTCACATATCCACAAGATACAGGTGGATAATATGCAAATTCACATCGTAATGGGGCACTCAACCGGTATATTCAGTATAGATATACATTGCCAATTGCAACAACCACAGGAACTACTAGTATGTGAAAAGTCACAGTATGAGCGCCAATGGGGGAAGGCGAAAGAGCGACTCTGACAGCCTTTGCAATACCTGTGCAAACATATTGACACCGAACTCAAATCGCCACAACAAAGAAGATGGCAGCCTTTTGCAATAGTTAAAATGATGCATATGCTTCAACAAAATATATGCATTCTATCTCATTTTCAGATACAGTCAAACCTTTACAAGTGACTATATTTGTATAAGGCCATCATGACTCCAAGCAGATCTACACCGGTGCAAAAATCGTATAAGCTAGCCAGAGAAGGTCCGTCAGGCACCGGTAGGATCTGCCACAAGACGGAACCGAACAAGGTTATTAACCGGTACAGGGAGGGGCAGTCTTTTGAGAAAGTTGTCTCTGCTCCGCCTCGTGCCTGCAACGTGAAAATTGGCAGCGATGATCATTTTACAACCTGAATCTGGGACGAACCCAGCCGGCTAGCTTATACGACTTTTGCAGCGGTGTAGATCTGCTTGGAGATTACGTTATGACCACTTTGCTGTGTTCCTTCAAAATTTTCCCATTGACAAGCATCAAGAACTGTCTATAGTGTTCACCTGTCTACTGTATGTGGCAACCCTCATCAAACCTTTTGGGTGCACTAAAAGGGTAAATTCTAAAGGTAATCCCATCTATAACCTTTTTAAACCTCCCCAACCAAAGTCAGGTACCTATTTTTACATATGAGAGAGGGAGGAACGCCTTTCCTACTGGCACAATATCGGTGACATAACAGGATTCAAACCCAGGACATACCCTACCCTTTCGCCACACTTCCCCACTATGTACTAATGCACTAGTAGTGCACTAGTAGTCATTAAAGACAGTTTGAGCTGGTTGGCAGGTTTTAGCATAACGTTTGACTCTTTCGTGACAAAGAATCGGTGACGAGCGCAATCATACAGAAACGTACATAGTCCTCCGCCGATCTGTTCTTTATATTGGAATGGTGCTTCCTCGAGAATCGAGACTTAGCGTTTTACTTTTCAAAATTCTGTTGCCATTTTCATAGAAACTTAATCTACTGTTTAGGTGGAAGCTATCTTTGAACTCCAAACATAAGTCCGTCTGCTGCTATGACATTGCAATGTATTATTGCATTTTGAAAGCGTTGTGAATACCTAAAAGGCTTGTCACCGGTAGTCCTTTCTTCTTTTTGTTATGTGTATTGATTGGAATTTATGTTCCTTTCTTTCTTTGATGTTTGACGACCGTGCAGCAATCCTGGCCTTGCCCCCATTTCGCTGTGCTCTTGTGACATACATAATTGGCTAGCCAAGCGACAACAGACCGTGCCCCGCAAGCAAGGAGGGCCACCATTACTTTTTCATGTCGCCATGGCGGTCTTTCACCCACCCACGGACCTCATTAACATGCAAATTCTTAATCAATACATGAACCTGTTGATACTTAAGCATATCCTCTGCTGAAATGGACCGCTTTAAGGCATCATCTCTCTCTTGGCTCGAGAATTACCGTCCAATTTGTCCCTCCTTTGATGTGACTAAAGCCGCAAGATTGATGCAGAGGAATGTACGTTTTCTCCCGTAAAGTGCTTTCTCTAGGTCATTCACTCCGTCTCTGTACCACCAAAATTGTCACTTTCTTCTCTCACTCTTTGGTTTAAGGCAAAAACCCGGTGCCTACATACGAGCCATATATATTTATGGACACAGGATGATTGGTTTAATTCTACTGCAGTCCTTTCGTATCCTATAATTTGGCCTTCTTGTCAATATTTAAACAGTCCATCTAAATCATCTGCCGTATGCTGATTGCTTGAGTACGAGGTCTTCGCTTCTCGTGGGCGTGGTTTCGCAGTTATATTACCACCGCGAGTCCTTTTGAATGCTGAGTGGTCCAACGGTAACAACATTATCATGCATGGCACCCTGGGTGTGACGTCAGCGAAAATTCAAAACGTAACGGTTTTTAAGGAGGGTGACGGGAAGGAGCCAGCTCCAAACATCACCTGCACTCAGCACGATAAGGCACACATCCTCGCGCGCACCCATCGAACGGAAACCGCCCAGCCCTGCATCGATCTAGAGTACTCGGCCATCAAACGGTTTACGACTTAAAAAGGAGGCCAGTTCCCAGATAAACAGAGTTCGGCCAGACGAAATTTTTACCGCGAAAATAACTGACGAAGAGCACTACTGATTTCGAACTGCAAAATCGTCCGCAGAATCTGAAAGCGGCTATAATCTCGACCTTATACGATTCTAGCGAGCTACTAAATTCCTCGGAAGTCTACTAAAATCACATTCAGTGTCCACTTCAAAGGGACAGGTTTTACGTCCTAATTCCGCTTGTAAAAATTGTAAAAACTCTCATCCGTAGGCTTTGCTGTGTACATAGCTTCGGCTTTACTTAAAGCAGTCACCACGGCTCCTATAAACAACACTAGCGATCCCACCATGCGCACCGGCAGGGTCCCGCAAATGACACGGTTTCGAACCAAATCTGTTGACCTAGGGTTTCTCCATCGCGACAACACCATCAGCGAGGAAGACGACATGCCGGCGGGCAAGGACGCACTGAAGGGCCGGTCAGGGTCACTCGAAGGACCCGACAACATCATCGGCGAGGAATCCCGCAACAGCTTCGACTTCGAAACAGCATATGCCAGAGGTAGGTTATTATCATCATACCATCATAGTACATATAAACAACATGTAAGGTTTTGATATGATACACAGCATAGTTTGTTTGATGAGCATATGTTACTACGGCAGAACATCCTTCAGGTAGATAGACAGCTGATATTGTTACCTCCAAAACGTGTATACGTAGGTTATAACATACCCATACCAGCATATTACACGTATACGGTGTGTAATCTTTAGATATAATACACAGCATTCTTTGTTTGATGAATATATGTTACTACGGCAGAGCATCCTTCAGCTACCGACATTGGTACCTCCAAGATGAGCATATATAAATGTCTGCTATTACAAAATTGATAATAGGTATAGTTATTCCTTTGAGATTTCGCAGGACATTCAGATCGACAAAGGTAAGTCATGAAATATTCTGTTGATTGTACTTTGCCGTAAGCTGAGCTAATCTGGTAACGTTTTTCACATCTGTGCACGCGAAGGCCGCACGGTGCATCGGTATCTATAGTCTGATGTAACGTCTGATAACGTTAAATGTCTAACCGTTTGTCACAGCGTTTAGTTTGTCGCACGCAAACGTACCTTGTTTATGTAGTCCTGGGTTGGTATGGAAAATATGTACTGCCGATTGTCAAAATATGTACTCTCGTAGAAAAGAAACATTTTGGACCCAAGTAACGCTCAGTATACATTCCTACCGGTCCCCTTTGGGAGCAATCTTGATCAGTTTTTAAATCAGATACATTAATCTTTAATAATTCTGCCAAGATAGCTTTAATGATGCGCAAATATTAACGAGGAATAATTGTCTTCCCATCAGTTTGTATTGAGTATGTATCAACTGCAATGATAACCGTGTCATTGAAAGAGTGTTTATGTTGCATAAAAATTGGACACTGTCTTATGAGCCAGAAAAATATGGTCTCGTCAGTATGTATTGAGAATGTATCTACTAATAATTATAACTGCACAATGATAACCGTGTCGATGGAAGAGTGTTTATGGTCCATAGCAATTGAACACTTTCTTTTAAGCCGGAAAAATATAGACTAATCATTAATTCACTGCAACATGGGAGGAAAAAGTACTGATTTATCGGCAAAGTAGATATATGTATGTATCAAATGCAATGATAACCGTGTCATTGGAAGAATGTTCATGTTGCATAACACTTTCGTTTAAGCCGTAAAAATATCGACTTATCATTCATTTACTGCAACATGGGAGAAAAACAGTACTATCGGCAAAGTAGATGTTTCCGTCAGTATGCATTGATAATGTATCAAATACAATTATAACAATGTCATTGAAAGAATGTTTATGTTGCATAGCAATTGAACTCTTGTTATGATCCAGAAAAATATGGTCTCGTCAGTATGTATTGGGTATATATCAACGAACTGCACAATGATAACCGTGTCGTTGGAAGAGTATTTATGGTGCATAGCAATTGAACACTTTCTTTTAAGCCGGAAAAATGTAGACTAATCATTAATTCACTGTAACATGGGAGGAAAAAAGTACTGATTCATCGGCAAAGTAGATGTTTCCGTCAGTATGCATTGATAATGTATCAAATACAATGATAACAATGTCATTGAAAGAGTGTTTATGTTGCATAGCAATTGAACTCTTGTTATGAGCCAGAAAAATATGATCTCGTCAGTATGTATTGGGTATATATCAACTAATTGCACAATGATGACCGTGTCGTTGGAAGAGTGTTTATGTTGCATAAAATTGAACACTTTCTTTTAAGCCGTAAAAATCATTCGACTTACCATTCATTCATTACACCATGGGAGGAAAACATTGTCAAGTAAATGTTCCCGTCAATGAATTTGTATTGAGTGTCATCAAATATACAATGATAACCGTGTCATTGAAAGAATTTTGGCGGTCCATAGCAATTGAACACTCTTTTCTGGTCCAGAAAATATTGGCTGATTTTCAATTCATGGCAACATGGATTAAAAAAACGAAAGTTTCATCGTCAAAGTAGAAGTTCCCGTCAATAAATGTGTATTTAGTATCACCAACAGCACTGATAACCGTCTAATTGAAAAAGTGTTTAAAGTGTATCGCAATTGAACACTCTCTTTTGAGCTAGAAAAATATCGACTTACTTTTCATTGAAGGCAACATGGGAGGAAACCACTACTGTTTCATCGTCAAAGTAGATGTTACGTTCCATTACCTCCCTGTAAAACGGGTAAATTTGTGCCCGTGTTACGGTTTGCGTAGGTGATAATAAAGTTTCAATTAACCATTCCATATCATTCAAAGTCGTGTAATGAGCGTTGTAAACGCACTTCATCTTCATGACCAATGTTTATCGGCACATTCTATGAGGATGAGTCGTTGATGCTTTGGTTTTAGTCGTCCAGAACCTTGTCGACAAGTTACGTACAGTAGCCTTCTTGTGGGGTTTCCAAATGCTGCAAAATGACCGTACGAGTCTGTAGCTTTGTTTCACTGTGACCAAAATGTACCTAAACACTGAATCTGTCTGTCGAGGACATCATACCAATCTCAACTCAGGAAACATGGATCCTCTTTTGCCACTCGGGTGCTCATTCGGCCCGCCATCAGCATTCGTTTCTCGGCTGTTCTGCCGGGTCCCGTGTCTCTCCTGAGCGTGCTGATGAGAGTACTGACATACTGGAGTGTCTGCTACTTCAATCTGTTCTTCCCCAAGTTACATTGACTAGGTATCCGTGCTCGCATTGCTGTTTTTAGAAAGTGAAATGTCTGGAGAAATAATAAAAGGAGCACACAGAATGCAATTTATTAGTCATTTTCACTCGGTAGATTCTATTACAGCCTGGGACCTTTGATTTGTCCGCTGGTTTGTGTTGTTATTGGTGTGGTATGACTAGCTTTAAATTATAACTCCACTGAGACGCAGTCAAAGCTGTGGATTCTCACATAGCCTCACAGACAGTCCCAGTGCGACAATTCAACACTCCGAGGTGTGAGGGCGTCGGGGGTTGTAACATATATCTAATCCACAGGCACAGCAACTTCAGAAAAAGCAATTGAGTGTTCAGTGAAGAGAAATACTTTTAACTAAGCGGGGAACCTTTTCCAACATTATCTGACAATGCACATCGGACAAAAGAACGGCAAAACGGCAAACCGGGTAACTCCATGAGTATGAACAAAATATATAGAATTTCAAATACAACAATTGATAACATTCGCGTTTTTGTCTTCGTATTATATTATCAGATACATATGAGAAATGTAAATTGTTAAGTTTCCAACACGATGACGCATCAAAAGAATCCATAAGTCCAGTACAGAAAATAGGGTCGATTGACAAATATAGTCTGTCGTCAGATATTTAGCAGGCAATATTAATGAACTTAAGAAAAATTGTTTTCACGGGACTCGGGGTGTCTGATGTATCTTTTGCAAGCTGGCGAACATCTGCGTCGTACCCTATACACTGTCGTCTGCATTTACCTTTTGAATATGTTCTTATTTGAGGAAAGGTTGTTTCTTTTACATTCATTTCGTACTTCTTCATTCGTTCCTTCAACGATCCCGACCCCTATGTTTTTACAGAAATCCTAACTTTCTGAAGATTTCAGCCATGGGGTAGGACGAAAACAGCAATCTGTGGGGTTTATGTAGTACTCTTTTGATCTCATGTGGTCGAATGATCAAATTTTCATCACGCCCTTCGGGAGTTTCAAAGGTTGGTGTGACAATGTAATTAAGGCTGAATTGATGACACTGCCTACCTCAAAACCAATCCGAAAACACATTCAACTCCTAAAGGAATTTTCTTCAGTCTACATCTCATCCTCCTACGCGTTTGAGGATCTTGCGACTCTTTTCATTTTATCCACCTTGTGCCCAGGAGGATTAGTCGGGCGTCACTATGTAGAAGTAATGCGTGGATATGCATCACATGCGACTTAACACAGAAACCGCCGTTTGATCATAGTCCCGCGAGTATGATTCAACAAAACCTGACTCGAGTTAGAGATTAGGATCTAACATATATCCTACTTTGGCAGTCAGTGGTGATTCGTATGCTCAAATCTCACAGGGGACTGCCATACAACATTTAAGATACGAACTACGAACAAGCAGTTTCTGTGGAAGTGGGACGTTTTATATAAGATAGACACACGTAATGACCGTCGTGATACCACGGGTTCATTCCAGACTCTTCACAGTTACGAGAACATTCTTCGAACAGTGACTTAGAAAAGGGTAGCGAAAATACGCACCTCAGACTCTTCGTTGAACAAACGTCCATTCTTCAGATTGGAGTTCACAAGTACTGATTGCTGTGCCAACTAAATATTACATACATAGGAAAAACATACATGCATACATAGTAAAAACATGCAAAGTAAAAACATACATACATAACATATACTTTACTTGGGCGTAAGTAGCTACAGGTTCTTTTTAGAGATAAGAAGTCCCATTGTGTTGGAGCAAAAAGCCCATTTCCATTCTTCGTAACACACAATCTCGTGTGTGAATGTTATGTCTGTTGACTTAAGATAGCGAATCTAAAACGTCTTTTAATTCTTTTATTTCCTGTCTGACAAAAATGTCAGATTTGCAGTTTCAGGGACATGAGCAAAATATCAATAGGCCTGAAAAAACTTTTTAAATTTTCCGCTTGTATTTAGTTTCAGGAAGAAGTCATGAGTGCGCAATGCAAGCCTTCAATTAATGCATCCTACCAAATTTCTGTTATTTAGTTTGTCTTCGTATATATGTAGACAAGTGAACACCTCCAGGCCTAGAGCATATGAATGTTACAGTAACTGGAGTCATCTATATGTAAAATGTAAAAACAAACGGGAAGGTCGATGTTCATGGATATCATTACACACATTCAGTGGTTCGTCTGACATGCAACCAAGGTTACCCAACTACTTACCAACTATAGTTTCTGAAGTATTATCAAGGGCTAGCTTTAGAGTTAACCAAAACGTATAGGTCATAATCATGATATGTACTTGGCAACTATTCACAGTTTGAAATTCATGTGGGCTTGCTCTAAAATCCATGTTCCGATGATTAGTCTTGAGATCTTTTGCAAAAACGTCCACCAACAGCAGTTCATCTTCACTAATCTATTTAGCATCAGAAACTAGAGTTGAGTGACCTTCAGCGGCTCCTGAGTGATTTTGAACATCGCCTCCCGGTGTGCCGGAGGATGATGACTCCCACATCCTGTTGAAGTGAAGATAAGACCAGGCGATGTTTATCAATATCCCGGTAGGCTTAACAGTTCGTTCTCACCCACCAATGGTGTTCCCCGTGGCATCGACGTTGGTTCACTGTTGTGCGATGTAACACTTAATTATTTTGATCCTGTTAAGGCCCCTATTAAAGTCTTTTGGCACCGAAGCTGGATATTTTTCAGAACGAAGTGGCTTGGGCCATGGTGTATGTTTCCATTTATAACATTTATTCAACAAGCATATCTATGTCATTCGAACACATTTTTGGTGCGTACCTACGATCACAAGACGAGTAGTACATTATGTGTCGAGCTAGTTCGGTACTCTGGACCAAAATAAAACCGATTGGTTAACAGAACTTGAGATGGTCAACACATTCATACGTGGCACAATAACGCCCGTCGCATTTCTAAAACTTGAATTGCTAGGCAATGTAATAAGGTAGATTCAATTAATTATGTGAACAAATTATTTGTTGATCCGATCCAGCAATAGGGGCCTGTAACGATCATCCTCAGAAGGAAACAATAAATAAACAAGACGGTTATGATTACTGGCCATTACTTTTAACTTTTCAAAATGCATCGCCAAGAAAACGAAAGATATCGGCTGTCAAGTTTGATTTCTCCTTTATGCACCGTGTATCTTCTCGGTGTCTCGACAGAACGTTATAATGTCACCAAAGTTCGCAAACTATGGATTCATTTCCTGAACATTCAGACTTTTGGGTAGTGCCTTCATTTCTGAACAAGCTGATTTTCAAGGGAGCCCAATGTACAAAACAGGTAAGAACATAGTCAATACAAACTTGAAATAAAACATAGATGGCGGTGGGTTCAAGCTTTTATACCTAGTCATACTGCAGTGTCGGCACGGGTCTCCCTGTTTGAGTGTTACCTGATTGGGCATGGGACCGCTTGCACGCAGTACGTGTTTCGTACTTTAAAACGGCTCACTCGATTCCGCCATATGTACAGGATTTCTGGTCGGAGCACATAAGAGCTTTCAAAAGTAATTTAGCGTGGTTATGTCCAACTGTCCTTCGACGATTGGACCAAGTCAAGTACCCTTTTTGCTTGCACATGATTTCGGGTCAGAACACATTGGAGCTTTCAAAGGTAACGTGGAGATGGCCAGCCGTCCTCCTTTGACAATTGCGCCGGGTCAAATATCTTTATCGCTTGGAATGCGACTTTTTCCCTCTAAAATGAATGTAACAGAGAACACAGACAGCTGTTTTTCTTTCTCTTCTCAACTTTCTTTTGATGGTTTTGGCTTTATATGGACCCACCTGCTGTATAGCATCTTTCAGCACCGTTAGTTTTAAAATCGTTAATGAATTTTTTAAAGTATGTTCTCGCGACTTTATTCTGCTGCAGACAGTTTAAGTTTTTTAGATTCATTTATTTTTATTAATCAACATAAGAATATATAGGACACAGAACGGATGCACTTAAGCAAGTAGCTAGCACCAAACATCGCCTCTGAAAAGAAAAAATGTCAGCTGACAAATACAATAACAAAACAATTAGATAACTGTCTGGGGATTCGAACTTCCACATGGAATAGTGCCCCTGTGGCCATATGTCACTAGCTTGTACTGCCAGTTTAAGTTGACCTAAAATGCTCTTTGACTTATCTGTTCAGCCAAAGTACCATTTCAACAGGGAATTGCCACAAGCTGAGGATCTGTGCTGATCGATCCACTCTGATACTTCTTTTGTTAAAACGTCTTCCATACAAACAACCAACATCTCGTATTCGCTTTATTCTTTATACGAGCCTCTGTCTGTGCAATTCAGTGGTTTCCATTGTGTTTCTCCAAAGAAAACTTTAAGTAACGCATCAATCGTCACTCTTATCGTAGTGTTCGTGTGATACCGTAGTGTTGATAGGGATTCATATCAGCTGGATTCCAGAAAATCACCCACTAAATAGATTGAAAATCGGAACACCAAGCCCTTCACAACACTCTCCGCGGCTTAGTCTATCTCTTCATCTAAATTGAAACATTTTGGCAAAAGTTCGCTATTGAGAACTGCGTACGTATTTTCCCTAAGACAATTAATCACTCCCTCGGTGATATATCCTCACTGTCACCCCAACGCGGAAATTTCTACCCCAGACAATGGAAAAATCGAAGTCAATCATTTGAAAGCCCTCGTAATCTGACTCCAAAACACATACGGAATCGTCGCTACAATGTACTGCACAGCTTTTTGATATGATAAGAGTTTGCTGCACCAAACAGACCTTGTGGCTTGTGTCGGCAATGCTGTTTTGGCTATACTGTTGATGGGGTCTGACTTGTATACAAAATGCGCCTTGGAGTAAAAACCCTTGGACAAAAATGATCTCATTGTGGCTCAGCGGCGACTTGAAGAGCATCTGTTCGAAGACTGATAAGACGTCTACAATCAGGCCCGTGTCTGAATGGACTTGGAATGGACGTCCCATGCATCCATCTAACCAGCAGGTCTTTTGATGCTAAAAGGTATACAGCGGACCCTTTTTTAGCGGGTCGAACATCTTGAAGAAAAGGTCGTACAAATTGTCTCCTCTTGGCGAAGCGAAAGTCTTTCAAGATCTTAAATGACATGTTATGGCTCCTGCCCGGAGAGCTATGTGTTAACATACGAGGCGTGCGCGTGGAACCAAAATATTTGTCATTTCATGAAAAGTATTTCATTTGAAAAATATCAAGACACAGTTGGTTCCCTTTGCACGACATCATCGGGCGTGTTGCCCGGACTTGGTGCGACATCTATGTCTTATAATCTCCAAGCAGATCCACGCCGGGCGCGAAAATCGTAGTATGCTAGCCAGAGAAGGTCCAGTCAGCCAGAGAGGGTTCATCAGCCCGGCAGCCGGGCTGGCTGACTGGCTGACTGGACCTTCTCTGGCTAGCATACTACGATTTTCGCGCCCGGCGTGGATCTGCTTGGAGATTATGTCTTACTCTTCCCAGCCATGTTAAAATTGAAGATCCCTGTCTTTGATCTCTTAAGCTTTTGATGCGCACATTTGGAAATAAAAAATATACAAGATGTACAAACTGAAATCATAGCTTAGCCATATAAAACTAACTACAACCTAACAAAAAAGTGTATTCCAATGTATTCACGCATGAAATACATATCAACTGATCTTTACAGTGGAGGCTGATAAAGTCAAGTTTGAAAACGTCCCTAGATTGTAAGATGTAGTCGCTGGTGCTGCCTTTAAAATCTATAACTATGCCAGCCGTTTTCCATTACGATTTACGTCGCTATCATTGTGAACCATCAAGTTCACATTATACCCTTTATCTTGGCTGTATTTCATCAGCATGACGTATAATTTACGTGGACCAGAAAATGGGAGATGCAATATTGGCGGGCAGCCTAGACTACGACAAATTTGAATGCCATTTAGTTAATGACCTTCCCATACTGTAGTGAAGGTCATATTTAGACGGTCAAAGTTGTCCAGCTGTCCTGTTTGAGACCCATTAGCCCACTGTGGATTGCGCCACTAGATACAACTTGCCATACAAAAAAGTTTTGTGAATCTATAGACGAAAAATAATGGCAAATGAGACGGACGCCCGGGCTTTAGTTTATCTCCGGTTTAATAGTGATAAACCTAAGGAACAAGTTAGACTTTGAGCTACCAGAGTGCTCAAAAGCTGATTCATAGTGACTAGGCGTATAGATATAGCTTTTTAATCATCTCCGAGATTATGCTAACTGACAGTTTTAGTCATGTGATTGTCCGGAAGATGATAACAACATAAAAGTGGAAGAGCTCTTATTGGTATAAAGGTAAAAGAAGTCATTCTCAATTGAGATGTAACATGCTATGGTGACTTTTTCACGTAGTGGCGCAATGCGGCTTTAGAGACGTTTAAAACTTATTCTTTTGATATCCCCAAGATCTTCTGCCAGCTAAAAACGCCCCAGCCATCATCACATTGTTCCTGATGAACTATATTTTCTGTTGTGTGATTCTCTTGTTGATACCATCGTAGATATAGATAAAAAAGGACAAATTCTTAAAAAAGGTTTTTCTTCTACTCTCCTCCAAGATCTTCTGCCAGCCAGAAACGCCCCAGCCACCACCACGCTGTTCCTGAGTAAAGTAGTGGAGATCCTGTGCGACTATGTCCGCAAGACGTACGACCGGAATGAGAAGGTTTGTCTGTGTGTCTGTCTGTCTGTCTGTCTGTTTGTTTGTTGATGTTTTTTTGTTTGCTTGTTATGAATAGATTGTGATTGTGCCTTTAGGCGTAGCACACCAGTTTTGCTCTGTACGTACACGCAGCGTAAGCCCAGTTTTGTTGAAGTTACACCGGGATGGACCCCTACTCTTTTCGATAAGTGCGGTGGGGTCTTTGTGCTCTAGGCGTGGCTTTCCTCAAACATGGGACATCCAGCTTTACGTCTCATCCAAGAGGACGCCACTGATCTAGGCTTGGTACTCATCTTCACCTGAGTGGGGAATATTTGTTAAGTGCCTATGGCTCAATTTTGGGACCTGGTAGGGATTCAAACCAAGAACAAAGTCAAGAAACCTTATACAATGCCATCTTGTCTAGGTGGTGGACTTCCACCATCCTCAGGACCTGAAGAAGTTCCTGGATCTGGAGATTCCCGACGAGCGACCGGAGACGCTGGAGAAGATCCTGGAATCCTGCCGGGAAACTCTGAAGTATGGAGTCAAAACAGGTCAGTGTTTTTGTTTGTTTATTTGTTTGTGTGTTGGTTGGTTGGTCAATACACGCATTATTTTTACGTACGTTTTAGCATAAATTCCATCTGTATCACAACATTACATTATGTAAAGTATTTAACTTTAACTCCAACACAAAAATTGGGACTTATCAAATTTTCGACCAGTCGTTTGGTCTTCTTCAGGATGAATAAGGACCTAGTTGATCTGCACACGGGTATGATTATGAGTCCTTTTTCATATTTATGTACATGTATTACTTAAAATTTCACATTTGTTTCAAGGACAGGATTGTATACTTGTAACAGTGTAACTTTATATTATTGACTGTATGCTACTCTAAGACGTTTTGAAGTGGAAAGTACTTAGCCTCATTCTGAAAAGCAAAAGTCGGAAACAACATGGCAATAAGAGATGTCAGACTTCACCAGCTTACCCATATTGCTTTGCGATCCGTCCAGTCTCTCGGACAAAACTAGAATCGCAGAAAGGCACACACACACACACACACACACACACACACACACACACACACACACACACACACACACACATACACACACAGAGATTAACCAAAAATACTACTTTGCTCCTTTGACATTATGATGAATTGATCATGAGGTAATGATGGTGATTTGGTGAAATTGATTTTGATGACCATAGTTATAACGAGCTTGATGATGAATATGCTTATGAACATAACTATATGGTGATTACAATCACATTATATGTATTGGTTGGTAAGTACATGTATTATGTTGGTTTGCTGCACTGACCTGAGCAATAGTGTTTTAACAGGGATTAAGTACGCGTCAATCTGATACCAAGTAAAGATGATCAATACATGTTTGTTCGGACCGAAATGTGTATCAGCAATGGTGGGAATGTGTAACATACCATATGTACTAGACAAACTTACATGTACAGCCAATGCACTATTGAGTAACCTTCAAGCCTGCTCGGGCGATCAGCGTAAGTTGGCGGCAGTTGGCAGCAGTTCTAATCGGTTGGAAACGCTTCGGTATCGAGAGGAGCAAGTGTGTTTTACATGTCATGTGTGGCCGTTTACCTCCGAGAAGCCGTCGTTTCGGTATGTGCGGGCGGTCCATCAACTCTTTGCATCAGATAGGCTTTTGCAAAAGAGGATTAAAGGTTGGTCGCCGGGGTGTCTCCAAACGGCTGTCCTCGGGGATACATTCACCACGGCTTGTCACAGCGCCGCATTGGAGGCTGGTTTGCCCGAGATGGGATCATCAATAATGTCTTGTAAGTGTACACGGGCCATGAATGTCGCCGAGCACACTGCTGACTCTTCCATCGTTTTATGGTTGTTTCATCGTCACGTTACATGCTACCATGTCCTCTCTACTGACGGTTACTTACTTACGCGCCGATATTTCCCTTGCCACTGTCGCCAGATGTAACTATTTGAATGTATCTACCAAAGAGGCTGTACTTCTCTATGCTATCAAGTCGTATGCTTCACCTGTTTAGGCTAATGACGGAGAAACCACGCTAATTGCACTAATGGAGAACGTACATCCGTCAACCACATTATCTACCCGCGTATCACGTTAAGTCGGGCTGGAAAAGACTGGCGCTGGTTTTCTGTACGGTTTTGATACGATTGTCTGCAATCGGTTCAGTCATTAACACACTGTGATAGCGTCCCTATGGACCCCCACTCTACTGTGATTACATTATTACCTTGCGCAAGGAACCAAAAGCACTTAAACATTTCTCGGTGAAAACACATCGCATGTACATCCTTAATTACACATTGCATTGGTTGGTAGAAGAGTACTATAGATGAGGTTATGAGGTTTCCTTCAACTCTTCTTCTTCTTTTACAAGTTTATGCCATTTTTGCCGGTATCTCTAATGCACGCTGATGCACCCAGGACTGTCGTAATGCAGCCTCACATTGCTCAGGCCACTGAAGCTTCCAACCGTCTCTTTTGATGCTGTGTGACGTTAAACTTGCGTTGGGCACTACCAACTTTAAATCGGGCGCTCTTCAAAAACATCATTGACAAAACTAAGGCATTCCTCACCGACGCACGAGGAAAAAAATCGATACGTTCCAGTTCCGTAGACATGCCTATTACTCATCGCCTAATAGAGGAGTCATACACTGTGCATGTTCTATTCATGTGGCTAATAGACCGGCTCGTGTGTCGTACTGCAGTAATGTGCTGCTGATTTGAGTCTAGTCGAGCGCAGCGCGGTGTCTGACGCACGGGGAATGAATAATTCACCGCGAGCTTAGCTTCTGCAAATGTAGCAGAGTGGCAGTTCTTCTTGCTTGCTAACCGCAGTGGTTTGGAGAATGCCCCGCTGGGAAACTAAATAACGTGTGTCGGAATGAAGTCCTGGGATTTCCAAGGTGACCTCTCCAGGGAATCATGCCGTAATCCCCCCGCTGTGTGCAATCAGGACGATCAAGTCAAGTCCATTGCCACCTTATAATCACCTTTGTGGTAAGCGAAACGGTGATTGTGCCAGGCCATCTGACTCTGTTAACGTCTACGATAGACAGTGGGGATTCTCTCAGAACATAACCTAACCGCTATCATCTTGAAAACAGACTGGCACACTTTAAAGTACATCGCCACAGGGCGTTTGCGGCATTTCCTAGGAAATGGGTTTGGTATTCAGTCACCATATGCCTTAGGTCATTTGATAGAAGGAGAGCTTTATACAGACTTATGGTTGACAGTCATCTGTCTGTAGCATTGCCCACCGGTTCCGATTTAAAAGACAGCAGTAAAGGTAAGATAACAAAATATAAAATGGACTGACACACTTTAAAGTCTATGGCAACAGGGTGTCTTCTGCATTTCCTCTGAAATAGACCCGGATTTTCAGCTGCCGTTTGCTTTGGGTCATTTGGGTGAAGGAAAGTTTTATAGTCATTAGTCAAAAGTTGACAGTCATCGGTATGCTCACCAGTTCCCACTTGAACATCAGCCGCAAAGACAAAATATCATATATGAAATGGGTGTCAATGTTCTCTTTCTCTAGAGAAGAGTTATATCAATATATGTTCCACTAATATATAGATCAAAATTACTCAAAGAAAACAAAATGCGTAATAGAATCTTCATAGGTCCGTAGGAACAGCGTCTCTGATTGGCCAGGGTTTTTGATCAGTAATTGGTGATGGAATTTTGAAGACTATTTCGTGACCATCAGATAAAATGCCTACCGTATGTATAAGCAAACTCCACACGTTAACTGCACGGAAAAACAAGTTGAAATGCTAGTCTTGACAACTTGACAAGAAGTTGAGCAGTTGCAGAAATCTAAACGCAGAATCTGAATTTCTACCGACAAAAGTTCTTCTTTTCTGTTGATAAGATTTTTCATCCCCCAAGTCTTCAAGCACAATCCCATTTCTATCACTCAAACCAGAACATTTCTTGAAACTTGAACAGAAAACCAATAAAGAAGCGTTCTATCTACATCATAGAGCTAAAAGGGAGATGGAAAACTATCACAAGATGACCCAAACTGTAGAACAAGAAGCAACAAAAGTAAACTTTGATGCGGTATTTTAGAACTTACATCAATACCCTAAGCTGCAAAGGACGCGAAGATGCTAGGCTGTCTAAAAGTTAGGAACTTTGAAAGGACCTTGCCGGCGTTTGATTATCTCACATCGCCAGGTCTTTTAATGGAGTTGAACCTGGTGTGAAATCTTCGCCCGTGTTGTCATGTCCTTCTTAAGTGGATCTTAAGTTCTGTCAAATGTTACAACCAAATGCTATGCAAATTGCCCTTTCTTTATCTAGAGTCACTGTACAGGAAAAATCTACTTTACCCGCCTCGGTAGAAAATGTGACTTTGAATGCACACAGTGAAGTGGAATGAACTGCCGGATATTATATGTAGATTACATTTGGATAGGATCGCGGGGGAATGGTTACGTAAAAGCTTTTTGGTTATGCGTTTACTGTTCGTTCTTGGAAAACAGGAAATTGGACGAACGCTAAGATGTGTAGTTACTATCTATGCAATTCCGAGCCGTTTTCGCATTCACGAAGGATGGAATATTTACATTTCACTATTAGCATTTATGCGTCGCAGGGTCTAATTTAATTTTTCATTGACGTCATCGAACTATGCGGTAACATATTTCTAACGACAGGAGACAGAGAAAAAGTACAGTACTTCCATTTCATAATGTTAACAATTAACCTTTTAACATTAATGTTAGCTACGTCCTCGTAACTTTTCCACCCAGCAAAAATAGGCCGTAACCCTGTAGAATATAATGAATATATCCTAAAACACATAATTACAATGTATTTATACACATACTGAAACATCGTTTCTCACAATAACGTTAGAAAGCCGAACACGATATAATTTTCTTTCACAGGTCAAACTATGAGATCTGCGAACTTTCTTAACCATGGCCAATTTGTCAAGTATGATTTCTATCTAGGCTTTTCAGATATTCATCTCAAATGTCTTCAACTTGCCATTTTCTTTAGGACATCCCCGCTTTTTCAACCAGCTGTCCAGCGGGATGGACGTCATTTCCCTGGCGGGGGAATGGCTCACGGCGACCGCCAACACCAACATGTACGTACCGGTCATCTTTACCTCCGTGAAAACGGGTGTACTGTTTTTGGTCTGCGTGTTTGTTTGTCATTAATTGTGCGCGTTCGTAGGTGGTCCGTGCATATTTGTTCCGAAGGCAAGCATGAAATGAATTATTTTTCGACGAAATCAGGAACCCGAGGATTGCATGTTCACGATAATGGAACATGCAATATATGAAATGAAAACGGTGGTGTTTTTTCAACATATTTACAAAAACTCAAAAAGAGGTATGAGATCTTCTCGCGCGATCGACCTCTTGTTACTGTATGAAATTGCTTGTATAGATACATTTTGAATACATGGAGAAATATGACATGTTTGCATTTAAGTGCATGTTCATGCAGTCGATTGATGAGCATAAAGTGTTGAACCAAGGGTGTCAGTAAGTGATGATGGGTCCATCGCTAGCAGACCAACTCCCACGTACGTGTTAATTATCAAACTCCTTTATGGCCTCTTTCATGTCAATCATCGAACTAGTTTATTACCCTTTTTGCTTTCCACTAAAGCGGCAGCCATTGTCAGTGATTAGAACTCTCTTTGGTAAAAGAATTGTATTGATAAAGAGGTTATTTTGTACATTTTCTGTCATTCGTTGTCTTTCAAGTCATACTTTTACATCTTGGATCCTATTAGAATTATAAAGTCATAGGACATACTAATCTAATTTTAGTCGCTTGGTGGTTTCCACCCAATGGAAAGGGGTCCTAATTGACTCAAAATTCAAATGACCTTGCATTACAACTGGGCATTTCTCGCTACACTTTGGGAATAGGGGCTAATTTAGTTAGACAAATGATGCCATACTTCTAATGAGAATCTAGTTCATGGTTTAAATCCTTCGCAGTCGTTGTTTGGGCCTACCGATTGGACGAAGTCTGCTGTGGAACCAAAAATGTCGAAGTCAACGAACTTATTACCGAGCTGATAAATGTACACTTGTGTCGCTAAATGTCATGCCGCTAGGTAACGTTCTTCAGATAAAACCTGCGCTATTTCAGTGGTGAACTGTTTCACGTCGACATCCGACCATTCCGTGAGACTTGCAAATTAAATCAGAAGGCATGGCAGTGCAATCTGCTAGCACAGATAGGCAAATTTCTTCAATTTCATGTCATTTTCTTCGCATAAATGTGTCACCTATGTCAGTCCTAGGCACGAACTGTCAGAGACTGGACGTCCCTTCCTCCCTACAACGGACTAGATCCGATATCAGTATCCCTGTATTTGCCAATATTTTTATCAGTCCGTTTAAGACTGATTTTTCACTGCTGCTTGACAGTGTATCTGTTAGATATACATCGATGAAAAGAGCAAATACGTGTTTGTCCTTCCTCTGAAATGTCAGCTCTAAATATTGATGGTGAATAATTCTTTGCCCGAATAGAACCATTAGTAACAGCTATGTACTGTATATTGGACTGCCGGTCTTTTACAGGAAGGTCCACAATGGCGTGACAAAACCTATTTAATTGGTCAATATGTCATAGCAAATAAAATTACAAGCTTCAGTGCCCAATGACATCGCATTTACTATCTGTGGGCATGCGTGTGAAAGAACTCGAAGAGAAAGACGCGAGACAGCTACGAACAGAAACAAAATCCATACTAAAGGTTTGAGGATGAAAAAATGCAAGTTTTATTTGAAGCAAGGGCGTGATTTTCCACTCTTCGCATGAAAGAGTGCTCCAATAACCCGGCTTAAACGGTAAATTGACCTTCCAATATGCTGTTACGGTCTTGGTGCTTTTGAAACAACAGTTAAGCCGCCTTAAATCGATTGGTGTATCTAGGTCATACAGATAGGCCAGCGGAAGAAGGAGATTCTGATCGTCTTACCATGTGGGTTATATCCTTTAGGTTGGTATCTATCAGAAATAATCTTGTGTCAGATGAAACAGTAAATTGTCCTGTCACTGTATGTAGTGTCTGACCCCAAAACACATCGCTTTCTATTAGATGTACGACGAAGGATAAAGCCGACATAAAGCACACAAAAGATAAGACCCAGTCACATTCATCGTATAGCGTACGATCGTAGCAAGATTGCGAACAGCGGGCATTCTTAAGGAATGTCGTACAAAATTTAGCTGACTTCTTACTGGAAAGGCTTTCTTATATCCTTTGCATTCTTGGCGGTTTGTTCTGTCACAGCCTGCTTGAAAATTCTACGACATCAAAATCGTACGACGACCTATTTATTACAAATGTTAATACGCCGTTATGTAAAATTGAACAAGAAAAAAAACTGTCAGAAAAAAACTGGAACAGGCTATATAGTAAGAAATTTAACCGTGAAGTCAATGTCGACTTTCCTCGGTGCACTCTGATAGGATACTGATCCCTAGTGACTGCTGCTATTGCTGTGTGACGAACGATATGGAAAACGTAGATACGTATTGTAATTACACAAAATCCAGCCTGTCAAACGTTGTCATTTTGTAGTTTCTAAGTCAGCACTCCTGTCATACGCCTTTAGATGCTCTAGTCCCCGTAAACATCATAAAGGCAAGATGATGGGCAACAAAATCCTCCTTACATTCCGTATCTTCCGTTATTTCCCTCTAGGTTCACGTACGAGATTGCACCTGTCTTCATCGTCATGGAGGAGATGATCCTGAAGAAGATGAGAGAAATCATCGGTTTTCCCGCCAAAAGTGGAGACGGTATTTTCAGCCCAGGTATGTCAATCAAAGTGTAATCCGAAGGCTGTGATTGGTGACGGTACAAACGTTGTCATTGAGAGGTGCACGCTGCGAGAACTAATTTCTCATGCAAATCAAGCCCATTTGAGTTAAAGGTTATGTCTAGTTACTGCCTACCACCTTCCATGTAAATGTTGGCATTTACGTATACTCTCAACCCTTCCTTAAGATTTTCTCATGTTATCTTAGAAAGTTATCTTAGAAAGCCATCTTAGAAAGTTATCTTACAAAGTTATATTAGAAAATTATTTCAGAAAGTTTCCTCGGGGTGTACGGGGACGACTTCGCTGCCTTGGACTTTCTCTCATGTAGACCGCACAGTTGGCTTCTTGAGACTACATGACATTCATTCTACCAAGACGGCAAGCAACACAATCACATCATCCTGGCATGCCTTTGATTTTTTTTCTATCTTGAAAAAATATGCGAGTCACTTGAGTCAAGAAAGCAATTCGCATGAAATCTAAGGTCCCATTTTCAGTCATCCATATCCATGTTTCCAACAATTTCTTAATCATACATGTAGATACAAGAAAGACAGAATAGGATACGCGCGTTTTCCCGCTCATTCTCCTACGCAACAGTTGCTAGCGAACGTCTGTGAACTTCTCACAAGTGTAGCTGCAACTCACAAGTTCAAAGTCATGCGAAGGTTAGCCGTTGAAAGGGGTAGATTAATTGTGCCTTATGTAGCGGGAAGATAATGCACCATTAATCACAGAGGAGAAGGTTCCCGAGTATTAATAATTGGAAACAGTCGCAAATTTTCGCGATGACTATGCGATTACGACAATGGAGGCTAATTATCTTTCTAAGAGATAAGTATGAACTCTGCTTCTTCAAAGCGGCACATTCCAAATAGTAATTTTTATGAAAATTGCTACTTCAAAATGAAAATAAATTTTATAGTTCGACAATTACGGTTAGTGCTCCGTGCTTTCTATTTGTTTGTACAGTGAGGGAACTTGGGTTTGTACATTTTCTAGTTTCACGTTGCCTCTATTACTTACTTCCACCGGTTTGCTACAGTACGTATTTCCTCAATTATGTGTACAAAATATCTTAAGAAACAACAGATAGAATCGTATTTCATTCGTAAGAGACTCCTAGTTCCGAACTGTCCGATGGTATTTCCATTCTACACGAGGCTATAACTATAAGTTAGGCCACAGGAGAAATGCAGTGACATTTTCCCGGGCGGCTACCTAGATAATAGCCGACGTTAGCCGCCGCTTTGGACACAATCAATTCCTTCTCGGTCTGTTTCCTCGACTAGGCCTTCACAGCCGCGGTGTTGATTGAAAAACGGTCCCCCGCGGAAGCAAGCCATTATTTTTTAGTACTTACAGATGTTCACCTCGCCTTAGGTCGCAATCATTTGATCGACGCGTCGCTGCGTGGTGCGTGTCGGTTGGAGCTATCGTGAGCGGGAGAAGACTTTAGGGGGCTTGCCTATCAGACAGTCGGAGTTTTGACAAATGGCTTCATACTATCTGAAGTTCCGACATGACGCTGGCGCCGGCGTGTATCTCCCAAAGAGCGACTCAAAAATTTACAGCGAAATTACATAGGATTATATGAATGTCATGTTCTTGAAGCAATCTCAGCCATACTTTTGACATGTGGTGAGCAATTTTAATGCATATCAGAGTTGTTTATTAGATCGTATGGGTATAGTGTATTCAATTAAGTGGAAATGCTGTTTCATTAGTGAAAACCACGTAAAATGTATATGGGTCTCTCCTTGGTGCTGAACAGTTTGCTGCGGTTGTCATAGTATCTGCATGGACGTCAGCTCTCACAACAGGCAAAGATCAATGGCTGGAAATGAACACTAAGTGCATTTCATCGATTGAAAGACCCATCATGCACAATACGAGTAATAGGGCCCCCAACAGTTTCCAATCTCTTCTCCCCACGCTTCGCCGCTGGAGCGTCCAACGGGCGCGAAGAGAGCCATACCCCCCGCGGTCGGCTAATTTCCTCCGTGTTTCTTAGAGAGGAAACGTTTCCGCATCAAACTGTAATTGGGGTTTGCTACTCATTCACCCATAGAAATCGCAAATTACTTTCGTACAAAACTTAAATCTGCTTCTCGTCATATAAAGGTAAAGGGAAAGGTTGGATTTCCTTTATACTGCAAAACGGTTTGTGTATTTTGTAGCTTATTCTTAGCAACTCTTGAAATGACCATGTTTTCCTGAAATTCCTTTTTTCCTTTTATGATATCATTCTTTTTCTCACTTGTCAAAATCAAAGTACAATTACAGAGTATGAAGCGGAAACAAATGATGAAAGGACATGGGCAACTGCAAAATAGAAAAATAAGATCAAGGAAGCAATAACACGGATTGAACAGTTGGTGTGCATTGATATAAGCTCCTCACAAATTGCTATACAACTGAATATAGCGAATCTACGCCACACCTTGTTTAACGAACTTTAAAACGTGTTTAACACTAGTTTCTAATGTTGTACAGGCGGTGCAATCTCCAATCTGTACGCCGTGAACTGTGCACGCTATAAGTTCGTACCAGACGTCAAAAAGAAGGGACTCAGGGAAGCACCAAAACTCGTCATGTACATTTCAGAACATGTAAGTTTATTTCTCTCTGAGTATGGTGAAGTATAACATATCAACGGTACGTTACGGTTAAAAGAATTCACAGACTGCGTACTTCAAGACGTAACATGACAGAAAAAGCAACATATTCTTCAATAATATGATATGAACTTTAATTTCAAATGGCATGGTTTGGAACAAGGCAGACACTGCCAGATATAGAAATGCAACGTGCAGTTTGTTAATGCGTGCACTTAGATTGCCTCTTGTGTTCTTGAATCTGATTCAGCACTGACTGCTCTTCTAAGCCCATTATATCAACAGCAACCCTTTGCATTCTCTCATGTTTTGAGGCAGTGCCAAATAGTGTTATAAAGGTACAAATATGAAGTGGGATCTGAATTGCCTTAGCGCCGCTTGTTCAAAGGAGCATGAATGACCGAGGGAGTTCTTGTTATACATTAACGATGGTGCTGACCTCATCTGAATTGATCAAATGGTTGGTATGAAATTAACAGTTACTAAAACAGGAAGTAAACTGTTCGTTTTTATCATCTAACATTTCTTTCAATCAACTATAAGTATTTATGACACTTTGTTACAGAGCCACTATTCTTTGAAGCGCGCTGCTGCCATAGTCGGGATCGGAACAGACAATGTCTATGGGGTAAAGTGTGATGAACGGTAAGCTTGTGATGTCTTATTCTTTCTTTACTCAAATGTATGTGCACGGCGCTACAAACTTCCACACCATGAGTCTGTGTGTATGAGTGCGTTTCAAGGTATACGCACCAAACTTTGTATGATCAAGCAGTTTCCTGCATAAAATGTTGCACTAACGTGCTATCAGGTTGTTGTTGGCTGAACATGAAGCACACATCAAAAATTGGTATATTTTACCAAATATGAGTCATAGCTAGCATTGCTATAAGCAGCTAGTGATGTTTGCAAGTCTATCCGACTGATATGAAAAGATAAAGTGTATCTATAATTCAAAGATGTGAATGTTTTATTTGTCTCTTAGACTTCAAGTACCAGCTTCTAATTGTCATCATTGTCAATTCTGTTACTTCATAGTTCGCTACAAAATGTGATTCAAAAGAAAATGTGGCCGTGTTCTCACTACGACTTAATAAATATTCAAGACGTGCGTAATTCTAGGCGATGATTACTATGTCAAGAATGCATGCATTAATAATGGCTGGCATTCGCCCGAAATGGGAATGCACTTTCGAGAAAATTACTCCTAATGCCTGCCTGGCATATGGTTGGATAGTTACAAATGGGCACTTTTTCCTCCAAATGGAGCGTTGTGGAACTCTGTAAAGGCATTTTGTTACAATGAATAAATCTTCTTAATGGATTGAATAAAAGCTGTCAAGAGCACTCGAGCGAGAGATGTGGTCTCAATCTATTAGATTCCATAACTAATTTATGATCCGTTTACATTTACATGTTATACTAGAAGTTCAACGATGCGCAGAAGACTACTTATTAGTTACTTTAGTCGTAAAGGTATCATAATGGAAAATGATAAATCAAAGAATTGTACCGGTTTATGAGCATGGCGGATAACATTAATAATTTGACAACTTGGAAGATGATACATGAAGAGATTTTGTTTACGACATCTAGTTGCCAAAATTTGAGAGAAAAAAAAGGTTGTCTAATTTCTGATGAGCTCGGTTACATCAGGAAGATTAAATATCTTCTGATTACAAAATAATTTTGACATTTTTTCCATATTGGTGTGCTTTTCTGTTTTACATGATAATATATAGAGAGGTATAACATTTAGAATTATACACGTTATTGTAATCTCGTTGTAATCTATTCACGGTTGATTACACACGCACCTTATCATTTTTCCTTTCACACAGGGGAAAGATGATACCATCGGACTTGGAACGAAAGATTCAAATCGCAAAATCGAAGGTAGATATGGTTCTTTATTGTTCTGTTAAATAGTGGGCGAGAATAGGTTTCCGGCCTGTAGATAAAAATGATATTGATGCAAATGACGTTCTCAAAATGGTTTAACTTGTTAGAAACTGGGCATTGAAAATATTACGAAAACAGAATCATCAAGTCTACGATATTGTAAGGTTTAAAACGTTTTGTATGCCTTCCTTTCATCGCATTAGTAGCAACTTGGTCAAGTATCAATCAGCATCATGATGATGATACAGAAGACGACAGTTTCATTATGTTGCTTTATTTTGGAATATCATCAGTTAATAAATTTTACATCGTTTCCTATGGTTCTCCTTGAATTTCTTCCTAAGGGCCAGGCCAGGTCACGTACGTTGTGTGACTGTCGCGCGATCGCGAACCGTGCATCTTTAGGTAGTTGTGCATGCGTCCTGCAAAGTTTAGCTGTCTGGTAACGGAGAAGGTTGTCTTAGAAGCACTGCACGAAATGGCCTCGTTTCCCGGCGTATACGTACCGGGATTTTTCTGTATTTTTGTCGGATACTAACGGATACTGACGGATACATGCGGATTCGTGTAAGGTATCCGACTATTTCCGCACCGGTATATGGAATATTTCCTGAAGAATCCGAAAGTAAGGGATTTTCGACGAATACGGAGCCGTACACTGTACGGAAATGCCACCGATCCTGACGGATACGAACAGGAATTTTTCTGTATTTTTGGCGGATACTGGCGGATACATGCGGATTCGTGTAAGGTATCCGACTATTTCCGCACCGGTATATGGAATATTTCCTGAAGAATCCGAAAGTAAGGGATTTTCGACGAATACGGAGCCGTACACTGTACGGAAATGCCACCGATCCTGACGGATACGAATAGGAATTTTTCTGTATTTTTGGCGGATACTGACGGATACATGCGGATTCGTGTAACGTATCCGACTATTTCCGCAACGGTATATGGAATATTTCCTGAAGAATCCGAAAGTAAGGGATTTTCGACGAATACGGAGCCGTACACTGTACGGAAATGCCACAGATCCTGACGGATGCCTACAGGGATTTTTCTGTATTTTGAAGAAAATGGTGAATACTGACGGATACAGGTGGACCCAACAACGAATCCGTAACGGATCCGACTAAGTGCTTGCATTCCTAATTTAACTATACCCAAAACATCATTTTGAATGACAGGAAGTTTGGGAAAGCCTGTATGTAACATATGTATCATTTCATATCTCAACATAATGTATTTCTAAGTTCAAAAACTATCAAATACAATACAATACGGAAGTACTATGTGGCTAAATGATCCATTTCATTTGAGACAGGCTGAGGGACATCCACATATGCATACTCAAAGCACCACTGCATATGCAGGTTAATGTCGGTAAATTGGGGTTGTGCAAGCACAATGTTCTGAAAAATTATGAAATGTATTACAATTAACACCATCACAACATTGTGGTAATATTTACTACTGTATAGTGCCCTTGGACCAAAATTATCTACATGTTCTAAATATTCCACTAAAGTAATAAAAGCCTTATTTGTGGCCAGCTCTTCGTCTAAAAGCCATCAGATGACAATTATTTCAAATACAGAGGTTGAAAATAGAAAGTAACATTATACTGTCTGAAGAACTCCCATGATGACACGCCACATTTTAAACGTAAGTAGCATATGCCGTGGAACTGCATGTGTATAATCGTCCTCTCCCCATTCTCTGACTACATCTGAGTTCACTTCTTCCATGCACTCTTGGTAAGGGACAGGCAAGGCTGATTTCTTCTGTATCTGCATGTTGGACTCAGCTTGGAGTCCATCTTGTGATGAATCAGTTCCTATATGATAAAACCAAATGATGAATAAATATCAATTCACGTATTTAAGGAACATGTCACATGATTTTGACATGGGCTCGTTTCATCACAGCAGCTACAAAAAACACGGGACAATGGATATCCATCATGCCTCTCTCAGCTAACATTGAAGTGTACCGATGATGGACTTACCAAAGGAGCCTGAGGTACTCAGCAGCTGAGCATCTGACAGTTGATTGCTTTGTTCCCAGCCAAGGTCCTCACAATATGTGCTGCATTTGTGAAGGAAGTATCTGCCGATGCTGTACTGGATATATATATATATATAAATGGAAACAATGACAAATATTAAACATATCACATACTCGCATGTGTAAAAAAATGAATCTGGGCATCGTTGAATTGACTACGTAAAACTTACATCTATAACTTGAATATGATATTGATCAAACATGCACAGCTATAACTGAATGAAATAATCACTGAGGCACACTACTGCCTCCTTATAAGTTCTAGTTCACTATCCACAAACTGTGGGATCTTTGTGGGACAAATACTTATGACATTTTCTTCCCTTCCATATCTTTAATTATCTTTCCCTCCACTGCTTGCTATTTTGTATCTGAAACGTTAACCAGACACACATGTCTGCTGACCATTGGCAAGAATGAACAAATTGAAATTTTAAATTTCCTAGATCCTAACGCCGTAAAAGGGCAGGTCGGCTGGAGAATTCTTATGGTCATGCGAATGCGATGATATGTCAAGCCACAATAGGAGGATAACTGACGTCAAAACTAGTTAGAAACGGGAATTTTTCAATTTGTACTTACCAAAGGGCAGTCCCTCAAAATGATGAATCAACTCCCTACCAGCGTTTACAAGGGGGGAGGGGGGCGACGAATATTGCATGCACGAAGAAGACAACGTCGCAATTCCGCGCGTTTGAGTTTACACCGAATTCCCTTC
Organism: Branchiostoma lanceolatum; assembly: GCA_035149815.1. Lineage (NCBI taxonomy): Eukaryota > Metazoa > Chordata > Leptocardii > Amphioxiformes > Branchiostomatidae > Branchiostoma > Branchiostoma lanceolatum. The sequence goes on along the minus strand of CM068877.1, from coordinate 13,439,177 downwards.
GACTCTCAAGCCACTCAAAAATCACTGGTCGACCATGGTAGACTCTGGCGATGCCATGTTAAGCACAGAAGGTGATGAAACGCCGTTCTTGTCTGTGCTGTTAACCGAAAGAAAACCGTTAACGTTTGTCGCGCCCAGAAGTGTCTTGTGGGTAATTTGGATATCCGACACGAATCCGTGTTCCGTACACGTCAGGATCCGAGACAGCTCATGACTTCTAACATATTGGCAAATCTGAACTTCTAACATATTGGCAAATACATAAAAAAATGAAAGATCCGAGTAGATATTGTATCTGTACCCGAAACGTATCCAGACGTATACGGCATCAGAATTGCTGGATCTGAGGTGTTCCTGGTATTTGTCCGAATTTGCTCGGAAACGTTCCGTATCTGTACCCGAAACATATGAAGGATCCAGACGTATACGGCGCGGGAATTGTCGGATCTGAGGTGCATCGGATCCAATCGGAAACGTTCCGTATCTGCTATGATGCGCAATTCCGGGTCTGTTGGATTCGTCAGGATCTGAGATCATGCCGCGTGCCGTGCAGTGTGTATTTGTTGGTCAGGATCCGAAGCAACTACCGACAAACAATCCGAACATCTCTGCCATATTGACAAATATCTAGAAACGAAGGATCCGCGCAAATATCCTTAGGTATCCGACGCGCATCACGGATCCAGACGTATACGGCGTCGGAATTGCCGGATCTGAGGTGTACCTGGTAATTGTCTGAATTTGCTCGGAAACGTTCCGTATCTGTACCCGAAACGTATGAAGGATCCAGACGTATACGGCGCCGGAATTGTCTGATCTGAGGTGCATCGGATCCAATCGGAAACGTTCCGTATCTGCTATGATGCGCAATTCCGGATCTGCTGGATTCGTCAGGAAATGAGATCATGCCGTGCCGTGTGTATTTATTCGTCAGGATCCGAAGCAACTACCGACATACAAACAATCCGAACATTCCAAATATTTAAAAAAACGAGGGATCCGCGCAAATATCTTCGGGTATCCGAGGCGCATCACGAATCCAGAAGAATACGGCGTCGGAATTGGTCGGATCTGCGGGCACTTCAGTATCCGAGCAGTGAACTGGGATTTTTCCGGATTCGCTCGGAAACGCCATGAGGCCCGATTCCGGATACGTCGGATCCGTCAGGATACGTGGCCATTTCGTGCAGTGAAGGTTGCCTGGTTCTTTAACAGCCATCTTGCAACGTCAATGTTTAGTGGTGGTGCTAACATATTGTATTAAGTTTATTAACTTGAGTGCGTCACCACTACGTCTGTCATGTCTCCTTATTTGAATTTTAAAAAAAGGCAAAAGCGTCGAAATCGTGCGACGACCTACGACGAATATGACCGCGCCTTAACCACTACCGTATGCATATTACAGGGAGAAACACCGTTCTTTGTCAGTGCCTCCGGAGGCTCGACCGTGTATGGCGCCTTCGACCCGCTGCACGACCTAGCGGACATCTGCCAGAGACACAAGATGTGGCTCCACGTTGACGTAAGTCAGCAACGATTTATATTATATTGAGAGTCGGGAAGATGGCGGCAGAACAGACAATCTGATTACTGTTTTCGACCTTGTATCAGAATGTTTTCTTCAGAATAACAAACTTGTAAAACAGAATAACAAATAGCAAACTTACGTTTATGCTCTCATTTGTTGTTGTTGTTTTCTAAGACAGTGTAAGGTAGGGCACTCGTGTAAAATAGCCTGTCAGTATATAGGATTTCCGTTTGCAATACCTTGATTAGCCTGGGGATCCCAGGTGTCCCTATTAAGTTTTCTTGTAATGCAGCTACGATCAACGAGGATGAGCAGAGGACGTCTTAGAAGTCAGAGACAAATCAGACGAGTTTCCGTTGCTCTTTTATGGCAACAATAATGTTTGATGACAATAGTCTGAGAGAACTTTGTTATAGTTTTTTTTTATTCATGAGAAGCTCAAATCGGCCTGCGGGCCACTTTTAATCGAGGTAATGAGGAAAGAAAATATATCAAATCTATACAAAATCGTAACAAACAGTGGTATCCTAACACATGTCTTGTTTTGCCCTCCACAGTGCGCCTGGGGAGGTGGAGTCCTGCTGTCCAAGAAATACAGGAAACGACTCGACGGCATTGAAAGGTAAGATATACGAAAGTCACTGAGTTGAGCCTCATCGTAAAAAGATATGAAATAACTTCATGAAAGAATATGGTCCTTGTAATTGCTTTAGGGTCTTAGCATCTGGCACCAAAACGTCTTATATCAGGCCAAGACAATGACGTCTTAATAATTTCGATTAAGATATCGTTAGTCACTGTGGTATTGAATGAATAGTGACGTAAATAAAGGCCATAGTGTGTTGACTCTGTGGTCTGATTGACATTTTATGTCCAACGCCTACGTTCATGTATTGACAGAAGTTCCATGGCCCTACGGGGCATTTCACGTTAGATTCATTTGATGTGCGTTGATGTTGAAAATCGATGATGTACGATTTAGATGGTCTGTAGTGGAAAAAGTAATAAAAGTTTTTAAGTAAGATTAAGATCTTCATTTTTGTACTTCCTTTTGACCTGCTTTAGAGCTGACTCGGTGACATGGAATCCACACAAGTTGATGGGCGTCATTCTGCAGTGCTCCTGTCTGCTACTCAAAGAAAGCGTACGTATCCATCATCATCGTTCACAGGTTTCTGTATCTAAAGCCCTGCAGCTGCATTTAGTCTCTCTAGATCTTCAACTTCTTCCTCTTCGTCTTGCATCTGGCAAGCTTCTTTTCTGTCATAGGAGGGACGTATCCATACAGTCATCGTTATCTTCTTTCTATAGTGTTTTAACGTCTTCACAGTGGTAGCCTAGCGTTTGTTAAGTCGAACGTCTGGTACCTTAACAACATTTCTATCCCCTTTTATCTTTATGGATTAAATACTTACAGTTATCACAGTTTGGATGAAAACCAACGTAACGATAAATCGATTTATAGAATGAAAGGATATGTCTCTGTCCACCTTTACACAAGGACAACTTTGATGTTCTCCTGCAAAAGTTGCGATAATTTTATCAGACAAGTGAGATACTTCAAACAGAGATACCATGTCTTGATAAAGCCGTGTACATGCTGGTGCAAGACGACAATAAATTGCCAAAAGCAACGAAGTTCGAAAGGATTGAGCATATAAGAATTAAAGACGAAAAAGATATGCAAACCTGCTCAAAATCAAAATGTGTATTTTTGGTCGCAAATGTATTCACGTCCTTCAGAAAACACGTTATCACCTGAACTCAAAGAGCTTTGGATGGATTGTTATGAATAATGGTATATCTTGTCATCTTTTAGGTTCCTGGTAGCTTTCTTCTTCTACTGGTATCTCATACTGTGGACTTGCTTTGGTCACAGATATTGGGTAGGAGACAGCCTTTGTAAGAAACGACCTCAGACCGCCTAACAGTTTTCTGTCGAACCGCAGGGATGTTTTCGTTGCAGACTGTGAAACAATTCTTTTTTTTTTTTTTTGCATGACAGGACCTACTACAGCGGTGTAACTCCATGAGCGCGGACTACCTGTTCCAACAAGATAAGAACTACGACGTGAGCTACGACACCGGCGACAAGACCATCCAGTGCGGCAGACACGTGGACGTCTTCAAGCTGTGGCTCATGTGGAGAGCAAAGGTACACGCTGTTTGTCAAAATTCAGTATTTACTGATGCAGGGTGTTATCATTCTCGGTTATTGTATATTGTCTTATGGCAGTAACGCTAGACGATGCAATCCTCCCATCCACATTCCATATCTGCTAGGTCTCGCTCGACTCTTTTCTTCCACGTTATTGCTTGGCCATTTCTCCTTCCTGATCATGATGTATTCTACAACTCACGTTGTCTTAACAAGAGTGGGACCAGTCATAATGCAAATGGTAAAATATAAGAATGAAAGGCTACTAACAACATTTCTGCAATTACAATGATGCTATGTAATGATATGTGAGTGTTGCTTGTGCTGTTAGCAAAAAGCCAATAGCTAATGATGTTGCGTAGCTATGTCCTATGTCCTTAGCATGTTCATAGCAATATGTTTTATAATTTCAACGCAGCAACAATCCTTCATCTTGAGAAAAAGGGTAAATAAAAGCTTTCAAACAGTTTCTGCCGTTTCTGGAAAGGTTCATACAATCGGAATTCTTCTGATTTTCAGGCAACGGTTGGATTTGAGGCGCAGATCAATAAGTGTTTCGACCTGGCACAGTAAGTATTTCCTTGATATTTGATGTAAAAAAATCTTCTGTTTTATATAAGAGTATAGAATATATGCATTTTCAGTATAAATTACTAGTAATCTAATTTGCTGACGAATAAATTGCACCATCCTTGAGAATGTTTGACTTTTGGGCTAATCCACATTTTATATGAGAAGAGAAGAGAACGGTTCATGTTATAGAACAGAGAATAAAGCTTTTACTCCCTTTTCTGTGGTCGATTTTATTTTCTATTTCCATGCAAGACGGAAACGTTGCGCTACAAAACGACTGACTCAACGTATAACGTACTGTACTGTACTGTACTTGTGTAGCTACATGACCGACAAGCTGAAGACAAGAGAAGGTTTTGAGTTGGTGGTCGAGGAACCAGAACTTACCAACATCTGCTTCTGGTACCTGCCGCCGAGTATACGGGACCTGCCCGACGGACCCGACAAGAGGGACCGGCTTGCTCAGGTCAGTGCAGCCGATACTTGAGGCTCGGTCACATTTAGTCTCTACCAGACTAACTACGCTAACAACTAACGATCCACATCCCCGTGGTAAGGCCTGGTGGAGGCTCGGTCACCAGAATAACTACGCTGGCTATATGGAGAATGATTTTGCCATGGGAGGTTGGCCACCATCGGGCTTCTTTTTCAAGGCGTGGGGGGGGGGGGGGGTAACTTCCAACGGACAGATTTTCCTGGCGAATCATTCCCCATTTTGCCAAACCCTACAATCCATACCTCCATAAAAAGTTCTGATAGAGGCTAGGTCACTTTTGTCGTACGGTTTTATCTGTAGTAGAATTTCCATAGCATTCATCAGGCCTTTCTACGGCGGTATGGGTCGAAGAATGGCAAAAGAACCCCTATATGGTGGTCAAACTCCCCTGGAAAAAAGAATCCCACAACAGTAATAAGTCCGTTGGAGACTAGGATTTTCAGCAACCTTTCCGTCACAAGGATGTCTTCCATTTGATATCGCAGATCTGGCGTACGATGAATGTGACCAGCGACTAACTAAAATTCCCTTTGTAGAACGACCATTCCTCCGCGAAACAAGATTGTTGCATATTACACACAGATGCTACCTAACGTTAAAGTAACACGTGAAAAAAGAGAATATTCCAAAAGCGATCTTAATAACTGCCTACATTGTCATTTAATTTTAAACGCGCAAATCAAGGCTTTTAGATTCATTCATTCCTTAAAAACACCTTGTACTTTGCCAACGTTTATTCCTGTTTTACATTTCGTTGCTGCTTGCTTCAACATTCTAAAATGGCTGCCATCAAATGGTTCAAAGAAAATGTGTATCTTTTTATTTTTTTTTCATTTTGTACGTATGGTTTCCCGCATCCTGTACACTTATTGATATAAGGGTGTCCTTACATGCAACACTACAAGCCGTACGTAGTCCTCGACAACGAGTATTGAAATACATTTGGCTCTACGTCAAGGCCTTGTAGACAGTACTTGTATGGTGCTTCATGTTTGGGCGAAACACGTGGCAGAGATGATTGACACACTACATAACACTCATCTATTCGTAAATCAAATATATCACAGAATCTGGAACTGAATCCAATTCGATTTCAATCTAGTTTCAGATCTGACAGGTTGATTCCCATTGTCTCGTATAGACTGTCAGATTATTCTTGTATTTTATGAAAGTGTTAGTCTCTATAGATTAGCAGCCATGCAGTCACTATATTAAAACATACAGGTTGAGTGTTATACTCACAGCTGCAATGTGACTACTAGTACACACTCTGACGCTAATGCGTCGTAAACATGTTTTCGTTAAGAGGTACTTCTGACACTTGACCGTCACTTGAACAACGTCACACACTATCAAGTCCTCCTTCTAAACGCTAACATGGCATCTCCGTACACGGGTACACTTGAATGTATGACTCGAGTACAAGAACACATCGTAGATGGCCTTTGCGTTTACATCTCTATACATGTACATGTGTAGCATAGCATTGTATACGTATATGTCAAAAAACGACATTGGCCAGCCGTCAGCCAATGAGATACCTCACGTCCTTTTTTGGAGGGAAAATAACCAGCCAATCACTTCGCCGCCTCCGGTCACTAGGTACTGTGGTTGGCTGGTAACTTTTCCTCCGACAACAGGAGGGTGATTATCTCATTGGCTGTGTGATCGCAGGCAGACACTCCTTTGCAGAAGCCCATTGGACAGAGAAATGCTACTGGGCAGCGTCAGGTGACCATTAGCCAATGAAACGGATAGTTGTGTGACATCAGAAGATCTTTGGCCAATAAAATAGTAGACTTATAGCATGACAGGGTTTGAGGGTTATCCAGAATTCGAAGCCATTTGAACGCCAGCGTTAGAGCAGATTGTTGAATAACAAAATTATCAATTCACAACCAGTTGCAAAGAAATTATAACAGCTATTTCTTTGCAATTGGATGTGAATCAAGAACTTCGTTATTCAGTCATTCACCAACCTGATGGAAGTCGATTGTTGTTCGTATAAAATGTAACGTGGACAAACCAAGCGTGGATTGTTAGGAACAAGATGTGTAATAAAATCAGGAAACCTTAGTTATACTTAGTAGTGTAAAATGTGTAATATGTTACAGGTGGCCCCGGTGGTCAAAGCCCGCATGATGGACCGAGGCATGACGATGATCGGCTACCAACCCCTCGGCGACAACGTCAACTTCTTCCGCATGGTCATCTCCAATCCCGCTGCTACCACCGGCGACATCGACTTCATGATCGAGGAGATAGAACGGCTAGGAGAAGACTTGTAACTGCAAGATTAAAACATCTTTGCCACCAACATCATCTTTCAAAAACAGACTTGCCACTGCAAACCTAACGTCCAATGAAATCAATAGACATGTAGCTGCAAGCCTATTCCATCTGGGACGCAAAGAATTAAAAGATGAAGTACACCAACTCTACCCAACAAAATATTCGGTCATCTAAGAAAACGGCGCATCTTTTGACACGTCCAACCCGAAATTGTCTACACGACTGATCGATGCGCATGAAACCATAAGTGACTCAGGAGCATTCCTACAAAGCCCTTCCTTCTACTAAATCCAGAGCAATAGTTAATCAAAAATCTTATCGACTTATGAAATTCAAACGCTATTGTACAAACACCCTTTCCCCTACCTCCAATAATCGAAAACCAAAGATTTGAAGGACCAAACGATTACTCAACTTAAAGGAGCTTTATAGCCAAATCTTACAGCTCACAAAGGCCGATTTTCTTTCGTCGAAACTAAAGATATCCATGCTATACAATGATACTTTCTCGCGGTTTCCGGTCAATAAAACACAGACACAAGAAAATCAACTAAACGAAATGGTAACGGTGAGTTGCTTATAGATAGACATCGTATTTCCTTGTTAGCAAATGTGTTCCACTACATAACTTTAAAAAATAGTCTTGTTTATATTGTTTAATGGTTAATTTCTACGCTTAATAGGCAACAGAACTGTGTTACTTCTAAGACTATTAAAAAATGCTTTTGCACATTTTCAGACATTTTGCCAATAAGATCGAGTTTTCGTAGATTTTCATACATTTTGCAAAAAAAATCTTGTTTAGCGTATAAAACAGCATGCTCTGTTGTGTTATTTCAATTGTGTTTTCGCGATTATCACGTAATTAATCTGATTGCACTTACATTGCTGCACTTGAATTCAAATAGGCACCATGATAGTGAAGAGTACTTGCCACCCCACAGTTCAATACGATGCCTATCTATGTGAACAAACGTGAACGTATGTCAAAAGTCTACGAAAGTTTCTATGAAAACTGACCTAGGAATAAAGGTTTGAAACATGCCACGAAAGCCCTGTATGACATCACTTTTATTTCAATCTAAAGTTCCTTTGTCGTTCACCAAAAGCTGCAAGTAATGATAGCAAGGTAAAACGTTTTACGTTGACGTTTTGGAAGAGTTTTTGTACCTAGATCTAAATAGGGTTTTGGTTTTTAAAAGCTCAAACTAAAACAAACAAAACATAAACAAAGGGAGTATATATTACGATGTTGAGCTCGATGTTGAGCTCACGAAGCAAACATCGTAGGTTTTACGGCAGGAAGAGTTTTTTTTCCCTTGGTTAGTATTAAAGAGCACTAAACCCTGTGGGTATAAAGGTCACAACGCATTGATTAAAGTTATCTAAGATTATTGGCAATTAAGATTATTGCAAAATTAAAAATGCACATTCTTGTGTTTTTTCTGCACCTACTGGTGAAAGAATAAGAGCACTTCTAGCACTATTTCTTTTTTTATTCTTAAAAGAGCACACACTATCCGAAAAAGCACCATCGTTTTGTGCATCCTAAAGGAGTTCAAAAAGTGATAAATTGCCTGAATGAATATCTTGGTTTATAACGATTGGTTTACGCTGCTCTAAAGATGCGTTTATATATTTTCTGCACTGAAAAAATCAACTAACCGTATTTTCATTTGAATTTGAATGCAACCAATCATAAAGAAGCTATCTAAACGGCAAGGTAGACTCATTGTGTGCTGCTGCGGTCACTAAGATGTATATGAAGAAAACACGTGACTTGTGATGACATAGATACCGGTTACACTAATCAGGGAGTGTATAGTGCAATGAAGAAGTGTATATTTACATGTATGCAAGCTCGTTTACAAATGTTACGGCTATGCAGAAACTATTATAAGATAGAACGCCGGTGGTAAAAACACAACGAGAAAGCCGATGTATTACTATATGAATGGTTAGGAGCCAAAAGTGTTGTGAACAAAGATTATATGAAATGTTAAAGATACGGAAAGTTGTTTAACCGAAGCTCAAAACTGTGATCTTGAAAGTTAGACTTGATGCTGCAAAGGGATGTAGTTTATAACCCATTTCAAATTTCTAAGTGCGCATGTGCAGACGTAATGCATTGTGGTCTAAGGTCAAAGATTACAGCACTGGCTTGTACAATGCATTCTTTGTCTACAAACCAAGGGCCTTAAACTTTGACCTTAGACCGCGACTGTACATGCGCAGTCGTAAATGCGAAGCGGCTTATCTACATGCGACTTTGTTATATGTTAGTATGTTATGCACATGCGCGGTTGTGTAGCTGTGTTGGAACCACGTGACCAAATGACTAGTATCTGAACTTGAACTGACATTCCAACTTGTAAACGTTCCATTTAACTTTAGAGGTCAAAAATGGGGTTGTTGTTGTGAGACTCAGAAAACCGTTTATTGCAGTAGATAAGCCACTGTTAACATTGTATTCAACAATTCCAATGAGCAAAACATGTCCGACACCAAAACATAAACACCGATCTCTGAAGGAGCTCAACAATATCCATGAAATTGTACCAATACCTTTGGCAGTTAATATCAGCCCCGTTTTCCCCATTTTTTTTCGACAATATGGTCTCACCTGTCCTCAGTGAAAGTCAGCCGTGTCAAAAACACTAGGCCAAAGCGTAAGCAAGGAAGATAGTTTCACAAACAAAATTCTGCTGTGTGCTTCTATAATGGCTCGGGCACCTGACAGTGAAGACAAATGATATCATGACCTTTTTCAATGGCTGATAAACTGTATCGTTTGATGTTGAATGTGTAGAGGGTGAACAATATGACTGCCATTAGTAATAGGTCTCTTACCAGTGTTTAACATCCTGATCCTAAATGTCTAAGGGGGTGAATGGGTCCCTTTGATTCTAACATAAAAAAATACCTGCTTTCTTCGCACTCTTTCGAAAAACTAGTTGGCTTCAACAAAGTCCTTCTACTTAAAACGTTATTTCAAGGACAAACACTGTAATAACAAAAATGCATTTTATGTGGACTATTAACCGTCGTCTGCTAAGGCAGTATTTTGGCTCGAAATTTATTATTGGTTATATGTTTGGCAGCAGGGAGAAGGCTACACAATGTTAAATACATGGAAAGCCAGCTACGTTGTCCCTCCTTCCTGTAACGGACATTTTCAACAACGCCCTCGTGCGATAGTAATGGATGTTGCAGAGTTAGATACAAGTGAAATGCACGCATGTGAAGCTTTGTACACAACCCTCCTTCTGTCGAAAAATGTCTACTCCAGAGCAGTGTACCTCATACCCACGTCTATGTACAGTACGTCAGACAGATGAAATAGATATTTTTGTACCGTGACGTTTTGTCCATCACGTGTTTGTATTAGATGACGTGTTAACAAGAAATGATGACGTATCACACAGTGGTTCCAGTGTCGCAGCAAAGTCTTAACCCACGATAAAAAAGACAAGACTGTTTCATGAAAAGCTAACGCAAAATATATATGATAGAAAATACCCTATTAATGAGTAAAGACGAAACAGATGCGACACTGGGCCTGCAGGTGATGCGTCATGAAATATTTTGTAGAACCACTACCACGCCGTACCATTCACTCAAGGAACATCCAACCTTGAGATGGTCATTATTTTTCCAGGTAACGTATCCAAACAAGGTGCTGCAACCATCTAAAGAAAATGTTCCTATTACTACCAAGCTAAACCACCAAGCGGAACATGCCAAACACCCCATGACAACATAAATGCCTGGAACAATGTGACTCATCTCTAAGGTTTTATAGCAATGTGATATTGTTTCTGATTTTTCGTGTACGGCAAATGCGATATTTACTCGGAAAAGGTAGAATATCCCATGATTCGCTAGATCGCAAAGGATCATGGTGGTATGAAAATGTAACTTATTATGGCCAATAAACATGCAAGACATCAGTGCAAATCCTCTGGTTGGTAGCAAATCAAAAAAAGGAGAAAAATCCAAACCTTTAGAACCAAAATTAAACATTGCGACAGAGTCGTGTGCACGTGTTTATTTAACCCTCAAGGCATCAGTTAGGTGATCTACCATATGCGCTTCACCGTATCAATGGTTGAAACTAAGTCTGAAAACCTAGACTATCTTTGTCAACACAAACAATATTTGACTCTACCAACCAGGGGGGCCCACGTCTTGATAAACATGTACATGTTTGTGATGGGTTTTATTTCCTCACATTTTGTTTTAACGTTACCCTCCCTCTCTTTTAGCATATAGGACAGAAAGACAATGGCAGAAAATAGTAAATAAATTATATATATACATCAAAAAGACAACAAGAACTGTTGTTATATCTATAACTTATAGCAGCGTTTGTGTTCTAGAACTCAGGCTCTGCATGGAATAATTACAACAGCTATGACGAGTCCATCACAGCTTGGAGAAGCCCTTGTATTCTTAATGAAGACACTACACCTAAAAATATATTTGGAACGTACATATTTAGCTCATACCTCGTTTTTTTGATGGAAATCTGCACAGTCACGAAAACAAGAGAAGTGTCATTAAAGACTCTCATTACAGCGTTCTTCTATCCAGCACATCGACGGTAATATTTGCATAGATTTGCATAGATACTCCTAGAGCTATCATATCCTGTCTGGAACCAAGTCTATTATACCAAAATCATTAAGAGATACCAAGCTATTATTCTAGGTACCAATTGATCATGTAGAGGGTGGGCTACGTTTCTCATTTTGTAGCACCCCCACCCCCCTTAACTACTGATAATTATGCAACCACGTTCATAAACAGGCGAATCGAACATTTTCTGCTCCACGTTGACATGTGATCAGAAAAACAGTCAATAAATAAACAATTACCCTACTTTGGATGATAGTCCCCCTATCACAGTAAAAACTGTAGTACCAAACAAGGCCGCCAGGAGGAAATTGTATAAAACAACCATCAAGAGCTGAGGGAACTTCAAAGTTTGTCAGTGACTTTTAAAATCTTCTCTTGGCGGTCGAGTTCGGAACTGCAGGTTAGATAACCTGACTTTCACCTGACTTTCTTCTCACCTCAACACCTGTAGACGATGCAAGTTGGACAGTCAGCTGTCAATTTTTTTCACTAAATCTCTCCACAACGTTCTGCATGTGTTTATGTTTTCTGAAATATGCCCAAAACACACACTGTCTTGGTTACAAAGTTGTCACAAATGGCGTACATTGTTCTAGAATAACGTTGTGCGCCTGAACGAATGGACGTGACTGTCTCTGTGTGATGTTTTGAAGCCATATAGCGCCACGTCCAAATATTTCTACGTGACTGCGCTTATAAAACCAACGTTTTTATAAAACCAACCAGCTTTGTTGTCTGTATACGGTTGCGCAGTTTCAGGAATCGGGATTCCAGCCACATCTACAGTACCACGCCTCTTCCGCTTACCTATCAAAACAGGTTACACCTAATTGCGCCTCGACGGTACAGAAGCGCCCTCCAGTGATTGGTATCAGTACGTCAGCTAAGCAGCGCAAATGAATTAAACATTTGCTTTTGCACATACGGACAGCTTTGCGTTATAATGCAATTTATGTCGTGGGGTACTGTAACTAGGTGGTGTTATTGACAGGTGTTAACATGCCTGTTGTTACACATGTTTCAGTCCGGAATACATTGTTCTAGAATAAAATATCTCACAGCTATAGATTACTATCGAAAAAAATGCTCCTAAACAAACAAACGAACGTGACTGTCGCTATTTGACGTTGCTAAGTGACCCACAACCAAAAGCATTCTGTGGAAGTGAATACTAAGACTGTCCTGATTGGATGGTAGCAGTCACGTGTGTCATTACCAGCCAATCGGCACATCGATGTCATCATTGCAGCCAACAACGAATATCTACTTGCCTCCACTGTTCCAGACACCTTCGACTCGATAGGGCCAGACCTATCTAATTGTCTCGTGCTAACAAACCGTACCATTCTGTCACACAGACGCACAGTCAACCAATCAAAGACAATCATTAGCCAGAAGCATTTTACTTTAATGCAGACATTCCGAACATAAAGAAGGTACAAAATGTAAACTTAATATCACCAGTCTCATTGAAAGACAGTAGATGTAACAGTGTTGGTATCTACTTGGTTGTTAAATGCTTACAGACATGCTCGGTCATTTCAATTCCTCTGTTGATACATGATCTTTCCCATCTTTTTCAGTGTCCTTATTACTTGTTCAAGACTGTGAGATCATACATACATGAATGGCAATGAATGGCATAATCACCTCCTTTGTAACCAAATAGCATGTGTTACATGTTACAAATGCTCTTCAATATCTCCATCAACAATCCATCTAATGATAACATGATCTTACAAATCATTGGTACAAATCATTGGTGTACAGTACATTAAAATACTGCAACAAAGTTTAACGTTCTTTCATTTTGCAGCGTTAAAGCTTTTAACTGCACAGAACTGGGGTCTATCTTTTGCTTGCCGTTCCCTATGGATATCCGAATATATGTGGTTAACAAAGTAGTAAATCGCCATGTGGGTCACAATGATAATCCTTCCGTAAAGGACCTAACACATGGTATAAGACAGGTTGTTATTCTACAGCACATCGTCTGCAACTTTGACAGAAGAACCGTTCCTGAAATTCCTGCCTTCCAACAATTAAAACAGAAATCAGAGTGTTGCCAACTTTTCACCAAGCATCTGGCATAAGAAGGACATGTGTGCTTGTATCTAATTAAAGATAATGAAATGCAAAAAAGGCGTGTCACTTGATATATGTTCTTTTTACCTACATATATCGGAATAGAGTAGACCGCCTTGACAGAAAAAAATTCTAATTTTGCTGCCCTCTAAAAAGTCAAGAAAACTTATATTCTAAGGTTTTCTCACCAAGTACTGTAGACTTGGTATGATATCAGTCATCAAAATTACATTGTGTTTCTGTATCTGATAAAGGAATGATGAAATGCTGTCAGACTATAAATAAATGGTGACTGAAGTCACTGGTTATATGTTATATATATATAATCCTATCGGCATCATCTAAGCTTTGACAAAATCACCATTCCTAACTTTTTGCGTTCCGACACGTCAAGTGAACTCAAAATCTGAAGGTTGCTTTGTGCTTTCAAATTCCTTCAATCTTGATAGGATAAAAGAATGTATGGGCTATAGAGTTTCTAAAGGCTGCGTGTCACGTAAGTCAGTCTTTGGACATTGTATGAATGAAGACCTTCATTTCACATTTCTGTCACACTTGGCTAAGTACAGGTCACAACAATTATTGTAACAGTTTCCATAAAAGTACTTTCAGCTCTGCCTTCACATGTAATTCATTGTCACTTTTAAACATTACAATACATAGTGATACAGTGACATACTGTGATTCAATGGTGAAAGCAGTTCAACTTTAATTTTGATATGTCTAACAAAGATTGGGTCCTGGAGAATACAAACAACGTTTCATTGAGAGCTGCATGTACGTATGTATGTGGCAGGTAATGTGACAACGGAATAACAAAAAAAGGATACGCCAGTTACGTCCCGGGCAGGGATCACTTCGGGACAATTTCCTCAGAGTCCTGTTATGAAAAAAATAATGGAAACCACATGAATAGAACAGTTATCTGTAGAGTTAGTGTTTCAGTGATGATAGTTTTCAACAATATATATAAAGAAACATCAGTTTACAACTTAAGTCAGTAGGGCAAGGAGTCCAGGAAAGTTTGGCTTTGATATAATGTTCAAATAACAAGATGGTCAGAATCATTCACAGTTCTCTTGATTTCTACGCTAGCAATTCCTCAGAAAACGATCTCTACAAATTCAGTTATCGCTAGATTATACTCCTTTTACCTGATAAAAACATGTCACTCACCCTCTGCTTTCCTTTCACAGATGAAGTATCTTGTCTTGTAACATATGTAATCGTTCCACCTCCCTGTAGAGAGATACTCCACACACGCCTCGCTAGGTCTCATTGCTCCCGACCAATATTTTTGTTGATTTCCATTGTCTGGCTGATTTGGTGCCCAGTATTTGAAAGACCAGAGAGAGCTACCATCAGGCCACTTCCATCTCCCTTCCCTTGCCCTATCATTCAACCCAAACCAAAACCCTAAACTACTTTCAGCATCCTTCAGGTGGATCAAGAATTTGTTGGTGCCGCTGTCTTTTGCCATTGCCAACATCCCGCCTGGTCCCTGCTCTCGGCAGTAGTCAGACGCATCACGCCAGGTCTTGAAAATGCTGTATGCTTTGTAGCACTTACTGGAATATTGTTGCCAGCCG
This sequence comes from Branchiostoma lanceolatum, assembly GCA_035149815.1. Taxonomy (NCBI): domain Eukaryota; kingdom Metazoa; phylum Chordata; class Leptocardii; order Amphioxiformes; family Branchiostomatidae; genus Branchiostoma; species Branchiostoma lanceolatum. The sequence continues at coordinate 13,423,818 of CM068877.1, read as the reverse complement.
GAGGGGCATCGACCTAAATCAGAGCATGTAAAATGTTAGGTTTTGTAGAAACTGTTGTCCAAGCTTCAGCCTATTTATTTTTCATAGTATTCTATGGAAGTTAATAAAGTAGAGCCCCACTTAAAGATAGGTCAATCAACAACTTTGACCAGTAAAGAGAGGACTAGAGAACATGGAAATGTTTTAAGAAGCCACCCAACCCGGTGCTCGTGACAAGGAAGAAAAACAAATGCCCACGTTCCAAACTTAGGTACTATAAAAAGTACTTGACAGTTTCAGTTGATAATGACAATGAGTGGTGGGTTTGATATGGTCAAAGTTACACGAAAATCACATGACAGGTTTAGTTGATAATGGCAATTAGTGAATATTAGCATATTGCATCGGTATAAAATGACTCACCGTTACAACAATATATCTTGGAGCCCGTCAAGCAACAGCGCCCGTCACCACAACCGTCGCTCCTCACGTATCTGCCCCAGTCGCAGTTGCCAGGGTCGCAGGAAGAAGCTGTGCCTTCCCAATGGCACACCGAGGCATCTATGTGACATTGTAAACATTATACCACTCATCATACCACTCGCCAATTCATTTTCCTCTGTTCCCGGTCATTTGGAAGTAAAGAGAATGACGGAATAGTGGAGGGTTGGAGGCAAATTTCAATCTGACTATATTCACTCCATGAGACTGTGTGTAACAAGATACAGATTTTCCCTCAAATTACATTCTTCATGTTGATATTTAGAGAGAGAGAGACGCACCCGAAAACATACTCTTCTGGGTGAAGGCAAAACTTGCTAGGTGGCCAAAACCTACACCACTTGTCTTCTTCGTTAGAGCTATCTTTGATCAAAATGTTCTGACCATAACACGTCCAGAACATGAGATATCAAAACCGGAAGTACTGTTCAGTGATTATAAAGCCGCTAGGAGATCCATAATCTAATCATTTCTTCATTTTGTCATCACCTACCAACTTATAGATATCCACCCACGACTTCTTGCGTTATGCTGTTCACAAACACATACAAACACACAAACCGAAGACATAACCTTGTTGCCAAAAGTAATTAATGACTATAAATAGCTGACCTGACCAGCTCAAAGAAAGAAGCAGCGTGCATCCAAGGACGACGACATAGAGATTCCTCATGATGAGTTTTCCTCTCTCTGGACCATGGAAAAAAGGACGGCAAATTTGTATCTTATGTTTTACATACTACACCGCCGTTTAGATGAAACTTTACGAGTACCCGTGTTTTGGGTCATCAGTAATAATGTATGTATGCACTATTTTCCCAAATTAATGTAACATTGCTCATGCTATCCTCGGGCAGGTGTATCAGTGATATAATGTGAAAAAAAATTAATTTATGAAAGCAATGGACATTCGAACATCATACATTAACAAGTCTTGCAATCGGCAAAAGTATAGCCTATATGATGCCCAAGAGGTCTATTTACTGACATACACCGCAGAATACAGCGAAATACACATAAAGAAGGTTGAAATTAATTTGAAAAAAATACTGGCGTGACCAAGACAGCCAAGTTTTGCAAGAAGCACGCATTCCTATCAGGATGGCATGAACAGAAGAAAGCATCAGTTCAAGTGGGATCACCAGGTTGCACGGAACACTGCTATGGCTGGCTTTAGTTGTGCATGACACGGAACATTTAGCATGTTAAGCTTTTTCAGGGTTAAAGTAACCAACCAAGTAGAACCCTCAGGCAAGTCCTGTCACCTTGCGCGCGGCAAAAAAGTCCGACAACCGCTAGGAGCCCCACAGGACCACGCCCTTAAGTTCAAAAGAACGGTCGAAAATCATCGAGCGGGGCCACATTTTGGAAATTTGACCGAGGCTTTACATGTACACGTAGGTGCAAACTGTCCCGTCAGTCTATCATTCAAGCACAGCAACGCCCTAAGCTTCTTAAGGCCCTGTCACACTTCTGCGTATATTCAAGTGCGCGTGAGTTGCGCATTAACATTTCTTAGGTTTAAGTAAAGTTTGCCGGGAAGAAGTTGTTTTCTGCGTTGACCCACCGTTGTGCAGCCTAGTTATCGAAACAAGGAAATGACTTCTTGGGCTGAAACTTCAATCTTGACCAAAAACATGTTAATACGCAACTCATGCGGGCTTGTATATACGCACAAGTGCCAGGGGCTTTAGCAATTTGTGAAAACATTGCTCAACACCGCAATGCGTATCAGTATAACATCTCTTCGTTGACAAGTTACGTGTTTAAAAGAGAACATCAAATCCAACTACATATCAGAGACCAAGTCCCTGCCCAAAAGACTTTGTAAAGAAGAAGACCCAACAAGTCAGACAGTGTACCCACCAGACTCGCGTGACACCACAGTCAGTCAACGTTCTCCGTGTTTTTTCTCCTGCTGGGTCTGCCGTCTGAAGGCGCGAGGAGCGCGTGGCGGTTTTATACCGTTTTCTCCCGTCAGTTATCTAAAACAAACACTAGTATCCTTGGCAATCAGCATTCATGTCAACTCTCCTCGCTGTCTGTTGGTTGAAGCTGCCCGGAGGAGGTTCACTGTATTCATGCCAGTTGTCCGTGTGGAACGGAGACTCACATGGTCCAAGTAGAAATGACATCAAAGGTCACTCTCGTCATACCTGCTGTGTGGCGTCGAATGGCCGAGTGGCTATGTATATATCTGGCTTTTGGACACGAGATCGAGCGGTCACAGGTTCGATTCCCTGGTATTCCTGGTGAGACGTGGTGTCCTTGAGAAAGACACTTCACACGGCTTCTCTTATTCCACCCAGGTGTAAAATGGGTACCTTACCTAGTTAGGGAGATAAAAGGCAGTAGAAGGAGAGGGTTGAGTCTTCCAATACCGTGCCCTAGACAAAAAGCTTAAAGGCTATGGGACCTTCACCGTTACCTGTACTTATACGGTACTCGGTTAATCTTGGAAAACAAGTGCGGCGTGAAAGGATGCAAAGCATGCATTGGTACCATTGTTCAGAACAAATCGACCTTTCTCCATGTTAGAATGTTTCTTTTGCGGGCACATTGTTTCAATCAACTTGTCTAGAGCTTGCTATTGACAAGCATCATTTTCTATGTATTTGAGCAAATCTGGAGAGAGCCGTCATGATTTATCAGAACATTTTGGACATTTTCACAGTACGGCAGCCAAAGCGAGATCCTTTCATGATATGTGAACCGTAATAACTCGTACGCCTGTGACAGCTCGGCCGAAGAAGAGCTATTTTGTTTGGAACGATGACAACGGGGTTTTCACATGACTCATCATGCGTAAGTAAATATGCTTTGTGTGACCTTCAGATTCCTTACGTTAAGGATAGGTGTTAGCTTTAAGAGATTATAAGGTGTCTATAATAGTTACTTGTTTCTCCTATTCTAGACATAATGTTATGTTCGATTTTATCATTCGTCTTGCTAATTAATTGGATTGCATGTATCATTTCAACGAGGAGATGACGTATTGCTAAGTCATGGCATGCTTTATCCGTGTTGTACATGTAGTGACGCACTTTGGGGTCATAACTATTTTCCTTCCTCATGCTAAAACACCATACCTTTCTGTCACACTGGCACACAATCAACAAGGTCAAGGACACGCGTTTGCCACAAGCATTTTAATTTAATGCAGAAATTCCGAAAAAAAAGGTACAAACCATTAAGTTTACAGAATATCACCAGTTCAATAAAAGACAGCAAATGTAATAGCGATGGTAGCATTTTGGTTCTTACTTCCACTTTACACGCTTCTTTGGAATGTTAACAATTTCTTGGTCTTCATTCTAATTCCTCTGCTACTGGAACAAACCAGTCCATTAATACAGGATATTTACCGAAAACATTGCGTTTGTTTCTTTCCATCAGCTCATTACTTGTTCAAGACTGTCAGATCATATATACATGTCTTAATGAATGGCCAATCACCTTCTTTGTTACCAAATAGCATGTGTTACATGTTAAAGATGTTCTTCAATATCTCCATCAACAATCCATCTAATGATACCATGATCTTACAAATCATTGGTGTACAGTACATTAAAATACTGCAACAAAGGTTAAGGTTCTTTCATTTTGCAGCGTTAAAGCTTTTAACTGCACAGAACTGGGGTCTATCTTTTGCTTACCGTTCCCTATGGATATCCGAATATATATGGTTAACAAAGTAGTAAATCGCCATGTGGGTCCAAGTGATAAACCCCAAGAAGTTCCTTCCGTAAACAATTCAACACATGGTATAGACAGATGTGGTGAATGAAAATCTGTCTTCTTAAATAACCATGGCATTGGCCTCAAACGTACCTCATTCTGCCCAAAAGTTATGATGATTTAATGTTCCAAAATTTTTTTTGCTGTTCATGTTATTGGGAAAAAGTTCCCTACCAATGATGTTGACATCCAAGCTATCCCTGTTTTCTGTCTTTTCATTCTGACAGATTCGATCATTTTTGGCACCTTTCTGAAGAACAGTGTGAGGAGTATGTTTAAAACAAATAGGGTTTAAGCACATCTTTAAGGTGTTTGTACGCCTTTCTAAGATAGATTTTCATGCACGAGTGCGATGTGATGCATTGTGGTTTAAGGTCAAAGTTGAGGGTCCCTAACTTGTCATGATGAAGCCACACACCTGATTGGACATGAGGAACGTCATGGCATTATCACTGTGACACCATCACTGTTGCACTGTCAACCCGTTTTCAACAGGACTTTTTTTAATGTGGCTATCAGCTTATAGCGCCACAGGTCAGAGCCACGATAATTCTTTTTTATGTAATGTTATTTTAAAGATAGCGTGTCCGAAGATGTTGTAGTCTACGAAGTGTTAAACGAGATGACTGTGCAGCCAAAAAGTAACTCTATGATTAATGCTTACCTACATATGCATATTATACAGCACATCGTCAACCTCTTTGAAAAGAATCAACTTTCCAAAAATTCAAGAATACCAACTTTTCACCAAGTAAACTTGGTATGATACCTGTCATCAGAAGGACAATGTGTGCTTGTATCTGATTAAGCGATAGTAAAATGCAAAAAACACGTGTAAAAGTATGACTGATAAAGTCACAGGTTCTATTATCTCCTTAACCTGAATATGCATATCCTATTAGCTTAGCGTGTACCTCTTTGACAGATTCACAGTTCCTTGTCGCTTTCAAATATTCAAAAGAAGCTCACAATCTGAATGTTGCCAACATTTCCAAAAGAAACTTGGTATGATACCTGTCATCAGAAGGACATTGTGTGCTCACATCTGAGTAAATGATAAACAGTGTCCAGTTTAATTTGGGAATTCAAGTTTAATTTGGGACTACCTTCCTCATTTCAGTATTCTTAAACCCTTCTTTTTTATCCACCAGATGTGATATTAAGCCATTTGGGTTTAAGATAACTGAAATGTAGTCCCAAATTAAACTGGAATTATCAAATTAAACTGGAGGCCGTTGATAGTTAAACTCAATTAAACTAAATTGTGACTGAAGTCACTGGTTATATGTTCTCCTTGACCTACATATGCACATCCTATGGATACAATGTCTACCTTGTTTGACAGAAACACCATTCCTATACTTCCTGCCTTCCACACATTGACGATAGTCACAAACTGGGTGTTACAAACTTTTTACCAAGACTGCGTATGATACCTGTCATTAGAAGGACATTGTATGCTTGTATCTGATTACGCGATGATAAAATAGAAAAAACTAAAGTGGTTACACAGGTTACATGTTCTAATTCACCTACACATGCACATCCTATCAGTACAGCACAATGTCTATCTTGTTGCCATCCAACACTTGAAGTGAGCTCACAATCTGATTGTTACCATATGTTTTAGCTGACAAAGGCCTTAATCAAATGTGTACAATCCTGAACACACTCCAAAGGCTTTCAAACAGTTACGTCATAACAATGCTGAGCAGTTTACCTTAAATTCGTTTCCTGTTTCAAAACAAAATGTTTTCATCATCTGCATCACGTGATTCCTTGTTTTTAATCGGAAAGGGAGATGGGCAGGTCTAGGGAGGACGGCTGAGATTTGAACAGTGGGTTGGGCCCGGCCTGATGGTTGCACTCTTAGTAATTGTAACGGTTTTTCTTACCCAGGAGAGATTTTACCTCATAGTCTTTTAAAGTTTCAAGATAAATGCTTTGAAGATTTGCATTTACATGTGATTCCTGAACACTTTGGAGATAATCCGTACACAATCAGTACTATTTTCGCACACTTAGGGCATTTCAATCTGAAAATTGAAAATGAGAAATTGACAGGTCAGAGGAAGAAGGCTTAGATTCTAACAGTTGGTTGGGCCCAAAGATAACAGAAATAGAGATTAACAAATACTACATAGAATATGACAGTTGACATGAGAATGGCAGTAGAAAAATAGATAAACTAGTTACGTCCAGAGCAGGAATCACATCGGTGCAATTTGCTCTGTCATCAGACTCCTGTTATGAAAAAAAGAAAAGAAATACGACATGAATAGATATCATGTGTAAAGGTAACGTTACAGCTAATGATGCTTTTCAACAATTTCAATATGATAACATCACTGCTTTTAGTTTTTAGCTTGAGTAGCAAAAATAAAGAAGTTAAATGACAAGTGGCATTTCAAACAAAATTACTAAACGTCCGGCTGACATGTGATGTTTCAATGACAAGCTGGTCAGAATACTTAGTATTGTTCCCAGTCTTGTTGGATTGAATCTATAATAAAAATTTCTCAGAAAGCAGGTTCTGGAAATTCAATTATCACAAGATTCTGCTACAGTTATATGATAGAGGTTAAGCTAAAAGATGATGTATTCATTCACCTTCTGGTTTCCTTTCGCAGATGAAGTATCGTCTGTTGCCACATTTAGCATCGTTCCAGTTGCTGTTTCTCCACCCGGTCCTGAAAAACTCCACACAGTCTTCGGGATTATTGTATTGGCCCCACCAGTTTTTACCCCCGTTGTTTGGCTCAATTGGTGACCAGTATTTGTAAGACCCAAGAGAGGTGCCATCGGGCCACTTATAGCTACCTTCCCTTGCCCTATCATTCAGCCCAAGCCAAAACCCCCAAGAACTGCTTTCAGCGTCCTTGAGGCTAATCAAGAAGCCGTTGGTACCGCTGTCTTTTGCCATTGCCAGCATCCCGCCTGGTCCCTGGTTGCTGCAGTATGCAGACGCATCAGTCCAGGTCTTGGACAGGCTGAATGCTTTGTAGCACGTGCTGGCTCGCCGTTGCCAGCCAGAAGGGCAGCTGCCTAAACCAGATCGTTAACATGTCAGTAACAGTTAGGTTCTGCAGAAACGGTTGCCCAGGCTGCAACCTGTAGCGTCACAGTAGGCTTTTGCGAGGAAAGTAGAGTAATGATCCACACATATGCAAGAGTAGGTATTCAACATTATGATACATATTTTTGCTATTCCCAGAAAAATTCAATCAATTCATAAACATATTACAAGAAATTGAAGGGAAAACATTCCACACAAAACGCATTGATGCAATTAACCCATTTAGAAAAAGAGACATGCATACATGTCACATTGTACAGTATCAAACAGCTTTGTTGTCATCAAGACTTACCATACTTAAAGTATTTTTCCAGGCTTGGTTCCAAACTCTTAAGTTTTTGTTGCGCCTCTTGTGTCTTGGTTGGGATTTCACCTGTGCGTCCTTTGATTCGCAGTGCTGTGATCCAGACAGCGTATCCGCCTCCAATGAGCCCATACACCTGCGTGACTTTCCGCGGCATCTGTAGGTGAAAAGTAAAAGTATCATAACCATGCTGTGTAGACCAATATCAGAAATGTCCCTTCTTATCGGTTATGCAGCCATAAGGTCATGAGCATGGTCCAAATCCGTACATTCATGATCAGGAATGATGGGATTGGTGTGTAAACCGAATGCTCCTGAGTCTACTCGAAAAGGCATGTGTAAACCCAGCCATTGTTACGGCTGTAAATATCAGCATAATCGTCACCTGCCATCTTGTGCAATTGCATCTTTACCATGAATGTCAAAATTAAGATTTAAAAAGGGAGAGAATGGTTACCTTTTCTCTATACTTAGGTATGTTCCCTCGCAGTTGTTCATGATATATCTCAAACAGAGATTTTCCACCGAAGAGTACTGACTGTGGTTTCACCATGTCCAACAGATTGTACAATACCTGCAAAAGTCAGAACAGATTTAGACCACGAAAGTTGAAACTTTGGAGAGTGAATTTCTATCAAATGTGCAACACTTCTACATGATTCATTTTGACGTATGCCGTGTTGGCACGCTATTTGCATTTCAGTAAACCATAGCTCCAGTGTTTTCGGACATTTAGAGATATTTTGACCCCTTTGTCTAACCAAATCAAAGGTCTACAGCTTATAAAGAAGGGAATGCCAGAAACACTCCTCTCTTCTACTGAGTGACTAATGCAATGATGAAATGTACACATACCTGCTGGACTCCATCGGAACCATGACTCAGCACGCTGTCTGCCCATGCTTCAGTGTCGTGTATTCCCGTGTACTGCCCGTTGTTGACTTGCATCTTGGCAAGGGTGTCCAGCATGTTCCTCAGTCGTAGTTCGTCTCGGCCATACAGGATGACTTGTTGAAGGTACTGTTGTCCTAACTGTAGGCCACTGACGCTTTGTGCCAACTCGTTCACCTTCTTGTCCAGGGCGCGAATCTGATCTTGTATTTCGTTGAGCTGCTGCGTCGTTTTTGCAGCCCCGACACGAGACCAAATGAAATTGGTGATTCCCACTAGCCCTGAAAAAACGCCGAATGCCGCGAGGACAGTCGCCGTAGCTATCACCCGCTGCCAAATAGAGACGTGTAAGCTGAATGTAAGCATAATTTTGCAGGTCATCATAGGCACATGGTCAACTCTTCCTAAAGCCTTTAATCAACACGTCACGTATTCGACTATGAATCTAACTTGTTGTAACATCTCACCTTACTCCATCCTAGTAGTTGTAAAAGAGGAACTTTTGGGACTTCAAAACATGTAAACTGTAGAAACAGTTATCATTCTACAAGCGTAATTTCAGCTTCCTACAGTAATTTTAAGTGGGTCCACAGACTTCCGGGGGTGTGGTCATCTTGAAGTGAACTCATTTGCTCATAGAAATTCCAACAACAAACTGAGATATTTCAGTCTCAAGAAGATATGTGTCTTTAATCTCCAAACAGATCTGCCTTGGCAAAGATAGTACGAGCCGGCAAAAGAAGTATTATTGGCCACCGGTAATACTAATTTTGCCGGCTGGTTACTATCTTTGCCACCGATAGATCTGTTGAGAGACTAATGTGTCTTTACCTTTGTGCCAAATTTGAACTAATGCGTTGAAAAATTGAGCCTGTTATAAAACCACTTGCATTACTTCATTACTGACCCTCGTAGATAATTACCTTTTCGCTGTCCTGCATCATTAGAGCGGATCCTGGAATGCAACAGAAAGAAAGTTAATACTCTACCTGCAACCTCAAAATATCGATATTGTGTCTTTCTATGTCCATCAATGACTACGGTGACTTAACTTAACGTGTAACATCAATTTAGGGATCTTTGATCTTAACTAAATCAACATGCGTTCTTATTCTTCATTACAGTTTTTATACCATAAAGATAAATATAGCTCTTAAAATTCATTCTTTCACATCTTGTGAAGACAAAAATAGAGTATATAGAAACATCTTATGAAGCCATCCAATCTAGTGCAAATGATGAAGAAGAGTAATACATGCTATAGAACGATAGAATAACTTACTTATGTTGTGAAGACATGTAGTATCAAAGCATTATTTCCCCTTCTCTCAATCAATCATAAGGAAAATGCATGTGACATGACACTATCTAGATGTAAGGCATACCTCCATACTAGACATGTCATGTCGTCCAAAACTTTTTAACTCGACGATTGTGCTTTTTGTGTTAAATCTGTGCAATACAATAACTATCATCTTGGACAATTCAAATGGTATTACCCAAAACACTACACATGAAATCCTGAATTACTATTACCTGTTATGCTTTTTTTGGAGGGACCGACATCACAGTTCCAGGGTCCACTGGAGTCACGGACAATCTCAGAACCAGGAAGGCAGTTGGCACGATAGCAGACTCGGTCTGAACCTGTGCAGATACAGTTGTCGTGCTCAGGCGTGCTCCACTGGTCTCCAACCTGCAGGAAAGGAAACTAAACCCTTACATAACACTCTTAGACAAACACAAACTTCTTGGGTGATCGATGACATCATCTAAGAATCCAACCGTAAGTGATGGTCTTTTCTCCATTGGTCTGATGAGATCGTCATCATCACTTTAGGACAGTCAATCTTGTTAACATATAGACAATGTTGTTTTAACCTGCTATATGATTGAGCACGCTAAGCTTGAAAGAGTTGGGTGGCATCCAGTTTCAAATACTTCTGACAATCAAATTGCTTTATATTACAGTACTCTGCAACCAAAAGCCCAAATGTTTGAATTTCAGGCTATTTCAACCGTGTGTTGAAACATGGAGAACATCTGCAAACATGAAGAATGATGAAAGCAAGCACTGTACGATGCACCGTTGTATCTTGCTTTGCCTTTACCATAAAATCTGCTGCTGGCCATTTCTAATGTCACTGTCGCTATCATTTCTAATAATAGATGTGTAATTACCTGATGGCCTTGACAACCTTCCGTCTTGGATAGTCCATCATCTGACAATTCCCGGACAAGACTCTTTTCTTCTTCTTCAACAGGAGGAATCTCAGCTGCATCGTCAGGTCCCCCAAGGTCAGTCGTATTTTCTTCTCCTGCAAAAAAGGACATCACTGTATTTCAACGTATTCAAATCTGTAGGAGAACCATAATAGAATAGGGCTCTTGTCCGGAGTTTCGCACCAGCATAGAAGACAACTAGCCGAGACACAAATTGTTTCCATTACAAATCAATGTAATGTAGGGTGATCTAAGGCTGATCCCTATGCTGGTTATTAGCATGACAATTTATCATTGTGATTTGAGGTCGACCATTATGTTTTTGTGTTGACTCTAAAAGAACAGGAACCCTCATACTTGGCTAGCCGAGAGTCTGTGACTTAAACCATCACTGACAGTCCTATGATAAACATCACCTGATGTGAACCCATCGGGGCAGTCCCAGAGGCCATCGGATTTACGGACGATCTCAGAACCAGGAAGGCAGTCGACATGATAGCAGAAACGGTCCTGTTCTTGGCAGTAACAGTTGTCATGATCAGATGTGCCCCACTCGTCTCCATCCTGCAAGAAAACGTAAATGCATAGAGAGAAAACCTACTTTGGGAAAAGCCATCTCCTGAACAACAAAAAAAGTCAGTACGTTTCATTCCATGATAGTTATAATAGATCGACTATCATTTAGATATCATAACTAATATACTAGTATCAGAAAACAATACAATGCTCTGCCTTTTCCTGTCGACTGGTGAAACAACGTACTGGCTAATTGAATAAGATACAAACCCTATTCGGCCATCGAAATGTTCTTGACATAACATGGTAGAGAACTAAACTCGGAACACACTGTATTATTTTTGCTCCTGGCACAATTACGGGATCAAAATGATACACAGGCAGTGCACCATGGCTAATTTGTAATGTTTTGACAGAACTGTCTATACCTCACTGTGGCTTGCCATCTAGAATTCTGTGTTTCATTACATGTACAATATTTTTATTACACGTACCTGGTGGTCTTCACAACCTTCCGTCTGGAAAATTCCATCATCGGGATCCTCAAGCCCGTTTCCCTCTGCAGCAGAAGAAATGACGGATTTTGTATGCATTGAACGCAATTCACTTGAACGCCAAAAGTTGAAAAAATATGATATCACTTCAAATTTCAATCAGAATTTTCCAACACTTCATTGCAATCACCGTAGTAAGTCAATGAAGTCATTGTCGATACATACATCAAAGTTTCTGGTAGTTACCTTCTATTTTCTGCCGAAGATCATGAAGGATGTTCACGACTTCCTCGGAAGCTCCTTGCTGCGTCTTCTCGCTTTCTGTTGTTGCATCTGGAGAACAATAGTTGATAGGTTTATGTTCTAATAGTTGCTATTGTGCCAGAAAGAACTTTGGGCCCACTAGCAACATCCGTTGGGACTCTTTTACCGGTTACTTTGGGGAAAACAATTACACTATAAGGGATGGATTTAAATCGATATTGGCTTGTCCGTGTTGGTCATCTAGCTGATAACGAACATGGACTATACTGATTATAGACATTAGGCATTCATGATAATTCTTGGATGATAAACAATCAATATTATACTATATTCTTCCCTTGTGCTAACTAATATCATACTCGAGAAATGTGTAGCTTTGACGGGGATGAAATTATGTAACTAAGGACCGCACAAATAACATGAATGCAAAAATACTTTGACTTATCTAACGTAGAGGAGGACATCTTTGAATAAAAATCATGTGACCCCGCCAAAGAGAATGGGCCTGCAAAGCCGCCCCTGGCACCTTCTTCAAACCCATCGCATTCTGTGCATACATTTAGAAACTTCACTTGTTTCCGTTACAAATCAATGTTATGTAGGATGATGTAAGGCTGATCGCTATACTGGTTCTTAGCATGACCATTGATCATTGTGATTTGAGGCCGACCAGCATGTTTCTTGTGTTGACTCCAAAAAGAACAGGAACCATCATACTTAGCTCGTCGACAGTCTGTGGCTTAAACCATCACTGACAATCCTATGATGAACATCATGCACCTGATGTGAACCCATCGGGGCAGTCCCAGAGGCCATCGGAATCACGGACAACCTCAGAACCAGGAAGGCAGTCGACATGATAGCAGAAACGGTCCTGCCCTTGGCAGTGACAGTTGGCATGATCAGGTGTGCCCCACTCGTCTCCATCCTACAAGAAAAACGTAACTACTTAAAATTGACATAAAGAGAAAACCTACTTGGGGGAAAAAAGTGAATACGTTTCATTCAATGATAGTTATAATAGATCCTTAAAATTAAGATATCATGACTAATATACATGTATCAGAAAACAAAACGAGGCTCTGCCCTTTCCGGCAAGTGAAACAACGTACTTGCTAATTGAACAAGATACAAAACCCTATTCGGCCATCGAAATGTTCTTGATGAATGACATGACATGGTGTAGAACTAAACTCAGAACATACTTTATTATTTTCTGCAAATAGCATTTTGCTCCTGGCACAATTGCGGGATGGAAGGATACACAGGCAGTGCACCATGAGTAATCTGCGCCAAAAATAGTTACTCAAGCAGCTGGATAAAATTTTGAAACTGTTTCAAAATTGTATCTAGTTGCTTGAGTAACTATTCTTGGCGTATCCTACCAGGATGTCTAACCTTCATCAACGCATGAGTAATTTGCAATGTTTTGACAGTACTGTCTATACCTCACTGTGGCTTGCCATCTAGAATTGTATGTGTTCTATTACATGTACAATGTATTACATGTACCTGATGGCCTTCACAACCTTCCGTCTTGATAATTCCATCATCGGGATCCTCGTCAACAAGCCCGTTTCCCTCTGCAGCAGAAGAAATGACTGATTCTGTATGCATTGAAATTCATTTGAACGCCAAAAGTTGAAAAAATATGATATCACTTCAAATTTCAATCAGAATCTTTTCAACACTGCATTGAAATTACCGTAGTAAGTCAATGAAGTCATTGCCGATACATACATTAAAGGTTCTGGTAATTACCCTCTATTTTCTGCCGAAGATCATGAAGCATGTTCACGACTTCCTCGGAAGCACCTTGCTGCGTCTTCTCGCTTTCTGTTGTTGCATCTGGAGAACAATAGTTGATATAGATTTATGTTCTAATAGTTGTTATTGTGCCAGAAAGAACTTTGGGCCCACTAGCAGCATCCGTTGGGACTCTTTTACCGGTTACTTTGGGGAAAACAATTACACTATAAGGGATGGATTTAAATCGATATTGGCTTGTCCGTGTTGGTCATCTAGCTGATAACGAACATGGACTATACTGATTATAAACATTAGGCATTCATGATAATTCTTGGATGGTAAACAATCAATATTATGCTATATTCTTCCCTTGTGTTAACTAATATCATACTCGAGAAATGTGTAGCTTTGACGGGGATGAAATTATGTAATTGAGGACCGCACAAATAACATGAATGCAAACATATTTTGACTTATCTAACGTAGAGGAGGACATCTTTGCATATAAATCATGTGACCCCGCCAAAAAGAAGGGGCCTGCAAATCCGCTCCTAGCACCTTCTTCAAACCCATCGCATTCTGTGCATACATTCAGAAACTTCACACGGCTGAGCTCGTGATATAAGCAAAAGAGCACGAGTCAAACCATTCTGTGAGCCAATGAGCACGAACTGCACCATAACGTGAGCAATTCAAAAGAGCACAAACCGGGCAGCGACTTGATCTGACAGTAGAAAACGAAAAATGCCAGCCTCAAGAGAGTTTGAAAATAGAAATGAGTAACCTATAACCGAGCAATGGTACCTAGAACATTTTAAGACTTTACCTGCCAGTAACTGGAGAAGGCTGGCATCCTCATTCTTGGCTTTATCGTCTGGTTTCGAGTCACTGTAGGCTAAATTGCAACACATTTCTTTGATATGACCAAAGTTCACAATCAGTAATACGCCAAAAAACAGTTCCTCAAAAACAGTACAACCAGTAATAGTTTAAGTTAATTCAAGTTACATGAAAGGTTCAGTTGATAATAACAATGAGTGATAAGTTTGCTAGGATAAAAATTACACAATGATTTCAGTTGATGATGACACTGAATGATTAGTCCGATAGGATCAAAGTTACTTTACAGGTTCAGTTAAGGATGACCATCGGTGTAAGGTTTGATATGTTACATTAAATGCACAGTTGATAATTAGTGATTAGTTTGAAATGATCAAGGTTACATGACAGGCTCATTTGATAATGAAAATAAGTTATAGATTTGATATGATCAACATTACATGACAGGCTAATGTGATGATGCCATGGACGATGAGTGATTAGCTTGATATGATCAAAATTACATGGCAGGTTCAGTTGATAATGACAATAAGTGATGAGCTTGATTGATCAAAACTACATGACGGGTTGAACTGACAATGAGTGATTAGTTTGATATAAGCAAAATTACATGGCAGGCTCAGTTGAAAATAACAATCAGTGATAACTTTGATATGATCAAAATAACATGACAGGCTCAGTTGATAATGACAATAAGTGATAGGTTTGATATAATAGAAAACACATGACAGGCTCAGTCGATAAAAACAATGAGTCATGTGTTTAATATGATGAAAATTACAATGCAGGCTCAGGTGATAATGACAATGAGCGATTAGTTTGATATGATTATATCACATAACGTGACAGGTACAGTTGATATCATTTTTAATCAAAGATAATTAGTAGCTGACCTGAACTGCTGACAGAGAGAAGGAGCGTGCATCCGGTAAAGATGACGCAATGAGCCCTCATGGTGGGTTGTCTTCTCTCTGGAAAAACACAACGACAAATGTATTGCTTATGTTTTACATCTTACACTACCATTTCCATCACCACCCATGTTATTGGCCATCAGTATCAGATTACGTATGTATATACAATCTATCTAAATGCATTGCCTAATGTTCAGGAAACGTGTCAATTACGATAGTCATGTACGATAGTAGAGTCTATCGAGAAAAAAATTGTAAAAAGATTTGTGAAAAAGATTGCACCAGCAGGGGTTAAAACCCAGGTCAAAAATATAATGCTAGCGCTTATCCTCTACGCCATGAAGCGTCGTGATGTTAACGGAGCGTGCTGATGCACTGAAAGTGTACCATTCAGCGATATGGGAATGACTGTTTGCGAGACGGATGCTAGCGACGGTGTCTTGACAGCCATGTGCTCGGCGATCCGCTGAAGGCCCATGTCAGTGACGGTCGTACAGACGATATCACGGTGAAAAGGGTTGTCACAATGTCAAGGACCTTCAGTCAAATTTGTTTTCCCCTGAAAACCTACCCTGTCACATTGGACAAGGCTCAGTGACTCCCTAAGGGTCGCGCAGTGAGAGGATACCGACCGTCTTCCTGCCGAAGATGTCCTTTAATCAAAAAGAGTTCGCAGATGTGTCGGGCGAGCTATTTTTCTGTTGTGTGACGCCGGCTCAACGACCACTGGCCGAATTTGTTGATCGCCAGAGGGTCACCTAATTCCAAACTTACCCGAAAGTCGAGCGTATTTTTGGCCCGAAAATTACACGGTCATATATTGGACCAGACTCGGCCGGTGGACTTTGAACACTCTTGATCATAAATCCCCCCAAAAGCTGGCACCGCCTTTTTTTAGACGCGGACGAAGTGTATCCAGAATATCTTCGTAGAAATGCAATGGTTTGATCCATTTTCATTTTTTAGCTGTTGTAATTTTCTAATTGTGAACAGACAGAAGCTGCCAAAGAAGAAGGAGAGGGCAAAGAATCGCAGAATATGGATCAACTGTTGGCTGCTACCTGAACTGACTAAAAAATAAGGGCAACATGAAAAAAAACATTCAATCCAGAGTAGGTTACTATGACCTACGAACATCGACCGATTTCAAAAATGGAAGGCGGTGGTCAAGAAGACACAGGTTGAAAATGACCTTTTAGAGGTCGCGGAGAATTTCGTCTTTTATGGCCCCGTTCATGATTGAAAAAGTAAAACGGTTCGAACCGTTTCAGCAAAATAAACCGCGTTTAACTTGTGAACATGAACGCTCCGTAACGGTTTCGTTCCGTTTTATTCTGAACCTCCTCGCGAGGTAGTCTACAAATGATCAGAATAATGTGTGACGGCTACTTAACTACGCAGGAAATAGTAGTCGGACGGTAGATCCCCGTGCAAATGCAAGTGACGACGCATCGATGCGATGTAATATGAATAAGACTTAAATAAAAAACAAGGGATCCAGCTATCATACCAGATTGAGATCTCGCAATCGACACATGTATTACTCAACACTGCAATATATGAACATAACATCAAGTTAGGTCAGTGTTTGAAAAAGAACATCAAATGCATCTTCATGTGAGAAAGCAGGTCCCTAGCCTGCCCAAATACTTTGAAAAGGCGAACAAACAAGTCAATCTGTGTACCCACCGAAATCTCGACAAGTGTGTGACACCAGAGTGCCTCGATGTTGTTCTCCGGAAGCAACCTGTTTCTCCCGGGACGGCTGTCTGAAGGCGCGGGGAGCGCGGGGCGTTTTTATACCGTTTTCTCCCGTCAGTTATCTTAGACAGTAACCTTGGCAATCAGTCTTCACGTCAACTTTACTCGCTCTGGGTTGGTTGAAGTTGCCCGAGGGAGGAGCCAACGGAGAGTTATGAATATTCAAAACATTGGGACCCATTCACTGTGATATGCGCATGTTAAACAAAGCGCATCACAAGTTAACATATCAATCACGAGGACGATTAATACCCCTATTCCACCGAGGCGGAGACCGTTGGGCGACGGCTGAGCGACCACTGAAAGCGCGCAATGGCCTGCAATGTCTTCCATTTTTTTCATAATATATAATTGACATTTCCATCGCTATCGTCGCTATAGCAATTATGCAATTTTGAACTGGCTTAGTGAACGTTTTCACAGAAGCAACTTTTTCTGGAAAGATTGAGCCAGCGGTCACTATGGAGGATGACACCGAGGCTAGGTGAGCTCTGAGTGATCTGGCAAAGTGTAGTGACTTTGCATTGGCTCGTTTGTATCAGTCCTTCGGTCAGGGGCCAATCACGTAAAGTTCAAGCAGATGTAAGGGTTTGACTCAGTCTCAGTTTTCGCGTGGTTTAGCAACATTCAGTACATATTTCCAAGGAGCCGGTGAATGGCTTAAGATGTGCACTACTAGAAAGAAATTAACCTAATCGTGAAAACATCGACAGCTGGGTGTCCCACGGAGACCCCACCCGAAAATGTACCCGTAAACTACCATGCCGGCCTCTGTTTGGAAATGTGACCGAGGCATTAGATGTACATGTAGTGATGTACATCCAAACTGCGACGTCAGTTTTTCCTTGAACCCAAGTCAAGCAACGTGATCTTAGCACTTTGCAAAGATTAAATGTGCTAAACGTTCCCCAATAAAAACACGTTTAAAGTTATGAGACTGAGCCGGATCCTTACATCTACTTCGAGATTAGCCTTATTACTGTCAGGTCATCAGTCGGAATGCCTACACCAGAACGAGACGTGACGATGCTTATCTTAAACGGTCTGGTTGCCCTGATGCCACCGTACCATGGTCGGTGGGTGGTCGGTTACGTTGTGGATCACGAAACAAGCTAATCAAGTTAAGGTTAAGGTGTTATTTCTGTGCTTTTTTTGTAATCCTTGTAAACACACCTTCTCGACGACAATCCTTTTTGCCTTTGCCAGGGCATGTTTTTGGTGCCGTTTGTAGGTATGATACCTTCGTCAAGAATGTTATGGTTGTCAGTGGGTGTGTGGACATCATTGCGGAGGGATCTTTATCATATTGGTCTGTGTATTGGATGTGTCCAGGGACACATGAAAAACAGACCGCATGCATGAGTTGTGATTTCTCCCTGGTAAAATGAGTAAATGAAAAAATAAATGAAATGTGGGTCAAAGTCTTCAAACTGAAGGACCAATTTAGATTATAGGCCCCCTAGCGACTTTATATTGTACCGCAGCAGAACCGTCAGTTCTGGGCAAACGATGGCCACGTTTTTCTACAGAAGTAGAAAAAGCGGAAGTCTTAGCGGGTGTGACATTTTACACTACTCAGCATTTCATCACCCGATCGTAAGACTTGAACTCGTGTGGATGATTGGGATGACCACACACCCCACACAAAACCGCGTATAGCCTATCGGTCAAGGAACTTGACAACATGACTTCCTAAGTCATAGCTGGGTAACTGTTAGATTGATGGGTAGCTTCGTACCAGGTGTACTTTAAATTTTTGTTTGACATGGTCCGTTAACTAAGAAAATCTCTGTGTTTGTGTTCTTCTAATCCATCGTTCTACAAAACTTGTGTTGATACCATTCATCAGTGTGGAGCCGAGACTCACAGGGTTCAATTTGTGCCATCACACGTCGGTTTCGCCACATCTAACGTACACGTTCAACTTTTAACACAAGAAAAATTGAACAATTCTCTATGATACTGTTCTTATGTAGACACGTTTTCAATAGACCTGCCTAAAACTTGCTAGAGACCAGCAACATTCTCCATATGTTTGCACAGCTTCGACAGTTTGCAGTCATGGTTTATAGAAACTATTCCAAGAACGTCTCGGTACAGTCACTGCGATATCCTATCATGCACATGTGAAACGTTATCACCTGTAATCCTGTGACAGCTCGGCTGAACAAGACCGCTCTTGTTTAAAACCACAACAGGATGCATGGCTCATCAATAGTGATGTACGATCTACAGACTCAAAAACTTCATTAACAAAGGGCACCTGGTCACGAGAAGACATATACACAGTACAAACTTACATACACACACACAAACATACATACACTGATACACACACACACACACACTCTCACCTTTACCTAACTTCTAAACACAAGTGACATTCCAGTTATTTACCACTATTGTATCAAAGGCCTCTCTAATTCAATATGCAATATTGATTTCTAACCATCATCTTGTATTTCAACATGTTACATGGTTGAAAGTCGTATATAAGCAAGGGATTACAAAACATCCTCACCAATCAGCAACTATTATTTCTATCATCACTTGAACTATCTACACGCCAAAAATTATGACAATCCATCAACCCCTTCTCGAGTTATTCCTTTCTAAAATCTCCAACAAAAAAGTTGCTAGGATAAAAAAATGATATACTAGATATCATAAAGATCAATCCATAACTAATGCTTTAAAAGGTAGGGTGTTGGTCTACATCCTAGTTTCTCACAACAATTGAAGAGAGATCACTTTAACTTTGTCAAGCTGTGTTTATTTTTGCAGAGAGATGTCATAGAAAAGAACCAAAGGACAGAGCAAGGTGGTTGTCATACGATAATGTTGACTGGTACATATCAGCAGAGGTTAGACAATGTACACCTTTCAAACAGTTCCAATTCTACCAGTGCTGCAGTTTCTTAAATTTTAACATACACTGGACAAAATGCAAACACATCAAAGATTCAAACAAAACATTGCTATATTTCAATGAAGATATTTTAACCTCCATATTTTGCATATTTCACCTACACAAATTAAATATCTAATAATAGTTTGCAAATTTCATGATTTCAATTCAGGTCATGCTACTGACACACAGGTGTATATATACTGCAAGAACAAATATCTAGGTGTACATAACAGTGCACGGTACAGTACGACTTAATTAAGCTTTGTCTTCGTCTGTCCTGATGTCATCTATCTTTAGGATCATCTTAACCAGCTGTGTGGCCAGCATGATTTGCTGCTTCTTGGCTAGTAACGTCTCAATCACATGCTGCTCCTTCATATCTGTGGGAATAAAACATACAATATATAAGCAACCTATGATATGACAATCAGAGATAGCAGACTTTGCCCCCTAGACCCTCTGGCACAACATACAGAACCTGCACACTATAGAAACATACACAGACTGACAGACAAGCCAAAACAATATGCTGGTCTCTTCTGGTGAAGTAGGATCGAAAATCAGCATGTGTAAAGATAAAGGCAAAGGTAGCCCCATAGCCTCTTTTTTTTTAGGCCATAGGGGCAGTGTGTTATTATCCACTGTGTCTAGGGAATGGTATTAGAAGGCGGAACCCAACCCTCTCCTTCCACCACCTTTTACCTCCCCAACAAAGTCAGGTAACCACTTATGGGTTAGGTACTCCTGGGTGGAGTGAGGAAAGTCGTGTTAAGTGGCTTTCCCAAGGACACAATGTCTAGCCAGAAATGCCAGGAATCAAACCCCTGACCTCTCGATATCGTGCTCAAACCTAACTTCAAAAGTGCTTCTGCTCGAGGTGCTCCCAAAACTGATTTTAAGACTGTAGATTTCTCTTATTTCTCACCATTGGTCCCCTTGCTGAGACAGTCGATGCCAAGTCGCGGGTTGGTCTCCTTCACCTGCCGAGACTTTACGGCCGCTAACGTCTTGATCGGGTGGAGACCGCTGTTCTCAGCCAACGCCATGGGGATGTCATCCAGCGCATCAGCGAAGGCTCTCATGGCGTACTGTTCTATGGACGGATTCTGTCGGGAAATACACATCGTGTGAGCTTCATTCTGAATTATAGGACAACATTAACTCAATGATGTAGATAGCTTTAAACAATGCATGCAGTTAAATAAGCAAAGGTTAAGTGTGACAGGTCGTTCAGTGTAATACAACTAGCTGCTGCTGCGACGCGTGTCTGCAAATCTGGTGTGTTACGCCAAAAGGCAGTTATACCGGCTATACAGATACAGATAGTGCAAGCTCCATAGATTGCCCACCACCAAACAAACATCTGAAAACAAGGTTGTTACTCTGAATCAAGTCCCTGACACTTACTTTTGCTGGCTTGATTCAATGTTTAACTTAACACTCTGTTATTGCAGGACATTGCAGGGGGTTGCAGGCATGATCGCAGCCAAAAAGCTGAGCCAACATTAAGACAGAAGTGCACTAGACCACAACTGTAAACACATACCTTGTCGGCTGCTTCAGACACAGCCAGAGAACAGGCAATCTCACTGGCGCCACCACCATACACAATACGGTGATCACGGACAAGGTTCCGCACTACACACAGGGCATCGTGGATGGACCTCTTCGCCTCCTCAATGATCTGTAAAGCAAAACAATTCATCTGTGGTTTAGTACACAATATATTAACCCATACTGACATCCATATACAGTTACTTCAATTTTAAAGGCATATGCCTAGAAGGGTTTTAGCTTGATGCAGATTCTTCTTATTTCATGTATTGTGAAAAAGTTTAAATGTTTTAAGCACATATCTTAGGTTGATAATACATTAATGTTCCATAGCATACCTGTTTCATCAAAAAGCATTTACATACACAAAACACATTTCCAGTGCAATGTAAAGATGAACCGTTAGAAAGTATTTTGGACTACACCTTTGCACTATAAGAACTACTCAAAATTTCAATCAATTTCTAAGTAATTTTTAATATTTCTCAGGCAACTACATTCTGTATTCATAGATTACTACAGCATTTCATCACTCCTAAAATACCTATAGCAGCAAAAGAGGCAGTGAAGAAACTATTCAGACATGTTTCAATTCTTGTGGTCTTAATCTCAGAGAGAGATGATAGTATTAAATTCTTTATATCAGAGAATGGACTGCCATGACACGTAAAACATCAAGAACAGAAACCAAGGAGGGTGGTGCCACAGTGGTAAAATAGTTAGGGCCCATGTGCATTCAAGTCCGTATGAGTTGCGTATGAAAATTTTTCTGGTTTAGGTAAAGTTTGCGGGAAAGAGGTTGTTTTCAACTTTGACCCACTGCTGTGCAGCCTGGCTATCGAACCCAAAAAATTACTTCTTTGGCCGCAAACTTTACCTAGACCAAAGAAATATCAGTATGGAACTCATACGGACTAGAATATACGCACAAGTGTGAACGGGCCTTTAGACAAAGGGAAAGATCAGAGATGACATGAGGTCTTTCTCACCATCTTGTTGCCCCCTCTGATGAAGATGGTAACTGCACGTGAGTTCTGACAATGTTCGATCACCAGCATGCGGTCCTTTGTGGTGCCGAACGTCAGCTCGCGAACGATCCCGGCCTTCCCCAGCTTCTCTGCAGACAGCTCCTGGAAACGGGGGACGATCCTCCCGCCTGTTGCTATGGCGATGAGCTGTGAGGTGAACCAAATACATTCTTCACATTCCAACCTTCTTATATATTGACTAACAAGGAATTGCCCCTGTGCCCAGTGTTTCCGCCAGAGGGGCGTCTTCCCGTCAAATGACGGCCTTTTGTCGCTTTGGACGGCCTGAACTCAGACATAGGCCGTCCTCTTTAAAAAAAAAGACAAACTAAATGCCGAGAAATCGGGAAAAAAATACGAGAGGTCGGCATAATTTCTTTGTTTTTTCTTTGTTACTGCGGGCGTGGGGACGCTCTATATCGTTGGACATTCACACTCTTTTGTTTGTTGCTATTGTTAAGCTTGCGAAGAATCGATGTCGGTGCCTTTGGCATACGGTGATCTCATTAAAAACCCGTTTTTCAAGACTCAATCAAAGAAAGTCATCGAAGAAAACAAGGAAAAACGTAAACAAACCAAGAATTTCGCCCGTGCATTTCAGCCTCTACGTCGTGATTTGCCGCGATTCGCCGTGATTCGCCATAATTTCTGACCGTATTCGACACAATATATATTCCTTTGAATGTTTTTCCGTTAAAATTCTCCAAATGTACCGTGGATAAATCGTTTTTTTCGCTATGAATTCACATAAGTCGAGTCGCAACCTGCCCCGTCCCGGGCCGTCCGCCATGTTTTTAAGCTCATTGATATGCAAGGTTCTAAGCGCTGATTGGTCCGCGTCTTTAAATCTGTGCTTTGATTGGTTGACGGCAAGATGTCACGTGACCACAGGGCTGGAAAACCCCTTTTACACTTTAGGCGTTTCTGGTCAATATAGATCGCATTTTGTGACATTTGAAGCAGTATTATAGCGACCTCCGTAACAAATTGATTTTGAAAAATTAACAAAGTTTTTCCTGATCACAACATTCAGTTACTTTTCCTGGTTAATTAATTTTCGCGGTACGGTCAATTAATTTTCGCGGTACGGCCCTCCCCAAGTGGACGGCCTCTCAGTCGCGGTCTGGCGGAAACACTGCCCTGTGCCATTACCAAAATTTCCAAATGAAAGAACTAGTGTAAATTCTATTACTTTTGCAGTTGTTTTATTTCACAGTAGAAGAGAAAAGGAGGGTTTAACAGTCCATGGTGCACAGTCGGCATTCATAAGTTTGATCTCCCCTACACTACATACCAGAACATATGGAATAGTATCAAACTAATCAATGACATTAGGGCCAAACATTTCAAAGGGGAGACTATTTCCGGGGGAAAGCAATCAGAGGTGCTAGAGTTGCTAGAATAGCTGATTCCAGGCTAATAGGATGGTGCTTCTGTCAAACTTACCTCGATTTCCGGCCCACCGACCCAGCGTACGGCCGGCAGCTGTCTCTGCAGCAGAAGATGGTTAGCCTCGTCATCGAACCCCCACTGGCAGATGACCAGGTTAGCCCCTGTATCCTTCACCTGCTGAACCATCTCGTCAAACTTCTCCTTCTCGTACTCTTGCAGCTTCTTGTACGCCTCGACAGACGTCACGTCCAGGTGGTGCTTCGTCTTGGGTTTGGGGGGCTCGAAGGGGCAGGTAAGGATGGCAAGCTTGGCATCCTTGACTTCCTGAGGAGGGTTAGAGAAATCATACGCAATGAGATATCCTGTTTTGGACAAAAACAGACCTGCAATCCCCTGAAAAGCTGCTAGGTGGTCCAAATCATCATTTTTTCCCCAGTCAAAAAGCCACCGGCCACTAAAAAATCATGACCATAGCATGTTCAGAACCTCATGTTATGAGATATCATGATATCAAAACTGAAAGTTCTGCTGCAGTACCAGAGAAATTTCAAACATAGTCAAACTTTTCCTTTGTTTTGCTGACATGTAACCACTTACCAAATTTATAACAATCCATCCATAGCTTGAGTTATGCTGTACAACCACAAACAAAGTCACAAACTGAACCACAAAGCTAGAAAAGCTATCCTTGCTGACTAACCTTGGGCATCTGTGGATGACTGAAGTCCTTATCTACGATCACACCTTTCACAAGCTGGGTGTCTTCCATCTTTCCACCAACCTAAAAACAGATCAAATGGGTCAAAATACATCAGCTCTCCTTCAATAGGTGAATGCTTGCATGAGACTGTATGCTCTATACATAGTAAGAAACATATATCTTTGAGTCAGGACAGGGAGCAGAAGAAAGAAGAAAACTAAGAAAAAGGGAGGACATGTACACAGGGGCTTTCATTGTCATTTCAAGTAAGGTAAATAAATACAGTAGCTTTTACAAAGATTCATGAACTTAATCTGAAGAAATACTGAAGACGTTGATGCAACATACCTTTCCTTCCACCTTGATAAGTTCAAAGTCGACATCCTTCCGATCGAAGTCTGCCACGGACAAAATGGCCTCCACCGCAATCTTAGCCATCTGGCGATGACAGCGGTTGATTCTGAAAAAAAACAATTGTAAAATCCTTGATTGATCCTGAGCATTTCATTCATCAAAACTCTCATAAAAATTTCCCCATTTTACAGAAAAATTATCAAATTTAATATTATAGATGTTTTCTAAACAAATAAAATGGTAGCATGAAAACCTACATTTTAGAGCTGAGCGTAGTCATGGCGGTTTCTATGAGCGGTTCTGGGTTCTTGGGGTCCACCGGGAAGGAGTCAGCAATCTGGTCAAGTCTGTCGATGGCCACCTGGGCGGCGCACTGGTACCCGTCCGCCACACGGATGGGGTGGATCCCCTTATCCAGGAGCTGTTCTGCCTCCTCTAGTAGAGCTCCAGCAAGGACTGGGAAAGGAACAGATCAACATTTTAACATAGGGCTACAAAAAACTAAGGTCATGGTTCTCAGAGTCAGATTTTACCAGTTTTTCAGGATAAGAAAAAAAAGATCACAGGTAATATCCAGGATTATGTGATCTAGCGTATTGCATTGGGGAAATCCTCACAAAACAAAATACTGATAGTTTTGCATCAATAGTTGAAAGTCATTTTTTAGTTGTTAGAGTTTTTTCCATTCATCAATTTAAACCCCTGTGGTAACATTTAGGTCCATTTCATGTGTTTTTTTATCCACACACTCCATTATTCTTCTGTAAAAATCTGACAGCCAAGAAAGTAAAGCCCTGATTACACTTCATGCAACAGCAGCCCCTTTCCCTAATGAAAACTAGCACACTACAAAATTCTAACACATACTCCTTGTAAGTGCTGAGAGCTTACCAGAGAAAGTCATGTGTACCATTTTTTAAAAGCCTTTTCTATGACTCAGTCGAGGGATGTAACCCATGACATACTGTAACGGCATTGAAGTTCACAGTGATTTAATTTCACAGTTGGGAGAAAATGGAGTATTTGCGGTGGTTTTAAGTTTGCCACTGAAACAAAGGGATAGGCAGGCAGATGACAGAAGAAGCCTTTTCGCGATGGTTTAAGGTCATGACTCACAGTGAAGAGATCCCCGCAAAAACACCAACTTAAAACCACCGCGAAAATTGCTGCATTTTACAGTATTGCATTTGCTCCAAACATTCCCTTCATACAAAAAGTGCCAACATACCGACAACTCCCGTGGTGCCGTCTCCGATCTCGTCGTCCTGAGACTTGGACAGCTCCACCATCAGTTTGGCGATCTGATGTTCCACGTCCATCATGGACAGGATCGTGGCCCCATCATTGGTCACGGTGACGTCACCGTCAGAGCTCACCATCATCTTATCCAACCCTGAGTCGTTTCAAAGAGACCAGGATGAGTAAAACACCAATGATATTGTAAGGTCTTTACATGCAATTTCTTCAAGAAATATCTATTGTAATGCTCTAACTATCAACCAAGTTTGTTCAATCCCTTGTAGTGCCTAGTGGCACATAGGTCAGCAAGTTTCCTTGCTGTTTCTGTAGCAGGGTATATTTTTACAGGGAGGGGACCAGGTTACTAGCCTTTCACTTAAAATTTTTTTAAATAAAATTCTATACCCTAAGAATGACAAGAAACCAAAAACCCTCCAACAGTACCAAAAGTACTGTAGTAAGAAGGGCAGAGACTGAAAAAACATGGTAACACCCAGAAAAAAGTCTGAAATTTCTTATTGATGATATGAAATATAATATATTTTTAGTTTGAGCAAAATGCTGGACACCCAAGTATGTCTTATTTCTAATCTTAGCTCTGCTCGCTTCTAATAGATGCAAGAAGTAAGAACCTATATAACTGGCATGTATATTCTGAGACACATATAGTATCCTTTGATCAAACAAAAAAATCATCTGTATCCTTAACTATAATAAAGCATAGTTTCCTTTCCCTACCATTGGGACCCAGTGACGTGCGAAGTGTGTGTGCCACGGTCTTCCCTGCCAAGATGTGTTGCTGCAAAACAGATGAAAGATCATGAATATTGATATTGATGATTCTGAATTCTGTACATCATACTACATCAGTACATGACAGTTAAGTAGAACTCCAGCTACAAATGCAACAATCATAATTTCATTATTTCATGATTCATCCCATTTTATTTTTGCATTTAGGATTGTAAGTCTGCCATCTCTGACTGCATAAGTTGTTCAACAAAGTATACATGACTTTGCTATTTTTAGCATATACATTTCTCTTCCTTACATGTTAGCTTTAGTATACAACTGACACCGAAATTATGCATGAGTGATGAACTGTAAAATAAAGCTATTGTCATAATACTCATAATAGTCATATGCAAGAAAAAACACTAGTACTGTAATTTCAACCAAAAGTGCCTACAACAAAATAAGACTATATCTAAGAATAAATGTCTCTGCATCTTCTTGCGTTTCTTTTTCGTCTCTACTACGGTCGTAAGCCGATCGTCAGCTCTTCTGAATTTTTGTGTGCACATGAGAACCATGCCTGTCCGCCCCCCTCCCACAAAATATTCTGGAACCTTCTACATGTTAGCTGTCATATTTGCACAGATTCTCTAACAGTGACTGTGGAAGAAATGATTTTATAATATATATTATGCTGGTAATAGTGATAATGAAAGGGTTTTTCACCTTCTGTGCTTGAATCCCTGTAAGCCGGGTCTTACTTTCCTGGTCACGAAGAATGATGAAGGGACGACCATATTCGTCGAAGGCCAGAGAGCCCAAACCGCCGCCCCCTGACTGCATCATTTTGTCTCACTCGAAAAAATTCTCAGCAAATTTGAAAGAGAAGGAAGTACTTGTTAATCTGGATGATTTTTTGGAGGCGATTAACGCAACCGTAAGCCGATGATGGTGGATGTTTTCGTACAATTTTGCAAAGTTCGTCTGTCACTGTTCTTGACGGCTGCCAGATTGGGCGAATCCAAATCTGCATATAAGAATAAACCGAATAATGGAGAAACTAAATATAACTCCACTTCTTTTTATCATATATAGACATAAAACAGTGACTGCTTTCTTCATATTTCATGTTTTATACTTTAATCCTTTGGAAATAGAATTTCTTCTTAAAGCAAAAATTAAGGGTTTATCCCCTTTTATTCTAGTGTATGCTACCCAAACCATATCTCGCGAGAGTCTTCGAGAGTTGACGAGAAGTTCCTGTCGCCGTAGCAACGAGGTCAGCTGTGTATACAACATGGCCGTCTGAAGTCTAGAAAGTTCACATCTCTAAACATATCTCAGCGTCCGTTTCCCATATTTTCTCGCATAGACATGGCGTTTTTCGGAATCACCGGACTAGGATATCAGGATGCCATCAAGGAGAAGGTGCTGAGACCTACGGAGATCAAATCGGAAGGTCTCGGGACGAGGGGAGTCGACACGGCGGCCGAGGTGGTCGGTGATCCCGGCGAAGGGACGCCGAAGCCCTTTACTCCCGCCGAGAAAGTTAACCCGTCAGAGCTGACTAGCGGTGACCCACAAGGTTCATATGTGAAGTACACCACCATGTTGAGGAAACATATAAGGAATCCTCATGGTAAGTTGATACTTTGATTTTATTTTTCTACGTTGACAAAATATCCAAATGAACCATATTGGTGACAGGTGTTCAGTTCATCTTGTTACTGTTTGTTTACATAAGAAAACAAAACATTTCAACCAGCAAACTACGGGTTACTAAATGTATGGGTGCTTTTGCTTTTACCGATTGTAAAAATCTGCAGCAACTCGTTATGTGACTTTTAAGTTGGGAAAACTTGTCGAGGTGCATGAAATAAAAATCATGCATGCATGCTTCGCATTCCCCTACGTTGCTCTTAGACAATACAAGCAGGGCTGAGACATCTTTAAGTTCTTTAAGTTACAGCTGTTGATTACAGATATACATACTTTCCTCGACATTTGGTGTGTTCCTTTATCATCAAAACCTCCCCTCTCCTGCTGTTGCTTTTTCCTTCTGTTTATTGTCCTGTGTATAATATGCAATGTTTATGACTTTATTAGGACTTCTTTTCTGTATCTTTGTTATATTTTGTCTGACCCTTACGTCATACCTGTGGAGTCACTCATGACCTCAATGAAAAGCAGCCTGCCGGCCAATTCAAGCTTCCCAGGAATACAAAAGATTAAAATGAAATAATTACAAAGATACTGTGAATTTTATTTAATTTTGTTTTTATTTCCCATTTGGAGGGGAAAGGAGGTTTTCGAGTTGTTTCGCATTCACATTGGAAACAATGCTGTAGTTCAGTAGCAATACAAAACTCAAATTTGCAATGACATGATTTCATGTAAGAGGTCACAAACAAAAACAAAACAAAAAAACACCACAAACATGTCAGGATTAGCAGATTTTCCATTTACTTCCAGCACCCAACCAGTTGAACCGCCTGCCCCAGACGGAGGGCCAGTGTGTGGGGTTCTGGCACCCCAACAAGGGAGAACCCGCCATTCAGCAGCGGCTTCCCTGGACACGGGTCCCACGATATGGAATGGTCACCAGCGAGATGACCAGGTCAGTGTTGATAATGTCACAAACAACATTTTCAATCCAGCATGTTTTTATGAAAAGGGTCCTGCTACTCTCATCTCTTGAATAAAGGTACCCCTCGAAAGAAAAGTACCAACTGGACATATCTTTGAAATCTAAAGCACCCCTGGAAATGGATTTGAACCCAGAACCTTTAGAGTCTGAGTCGACTACTGTTTCAAATATTTCAAACAATGGGCTGTAAGTGTAACAATTTGGAAGGCAAAAAACTTTCTTCAACTGTTGGTGCCAAAATATGAGCATTTGGAGTGTTGAATCAAATCCTGAATGGTGCATGTTATTTTTTTTCCATATCAAAGCAAATGAAGCGGCAACTTCAGGAACCAAGAAATGAAATTGATGTGGCCTGATGACACAATATGGTCATTGATACAAATTTGAAATTGTGAAAGTGGATATTTATATGACTTATCAGAAATGTTAATTGATGTTGAATATCTTCTTTTTGTTTCCCTCCAGATTTGTAGACCAGATGGCAGTGACCAATAAGGAGTTCCGTTTGTTTTGATGGGTGGAGTCTGGATCCAGGAGATTTTCTACTTGCAGTCTTTTATGATAGTATTTGGTGATATTGCCATGGAGATATCCCATTATACCTTGGGATAAGTAAGGATAAAGAAAAACTTGGAACTGACTTCTCTACAGTGACACTTTTAAGGAAAAACCACCTTAAGTGTTTTAATTGACTACTTGGGGGTGATTCAACAACCCTAAATTCCCATAGAATATAAGTGCTGCTATATCCATATTTTTCACGGATAAGGCTAAATCTCATCATAAAAGGAAAAATGACAACCTTAAGAAGAAGGCTACCAGTAAGTGTGAATATAGAGTGTACAGTACTTCGGAACATAACAAACATATCAGTTTGTCTGGTTATCGAATGACAAGGGATAGTTTTGCACAAAGAATCACTCATGTGCTCTTAGCTTTACAATGATCGGCATAATGCAGAATTTGCAGTATGTGTACGAACAATACATCAAATTTATTGATTAAAAGTTGTGTTCTAACTTACTTATCATCTATTGCTCTGGTTCTTGATACCATTCTCCTGCAGGTTTTGAGCAACTGTTCAACTTCAAGCAGTGAGATAGCAACTGACAGGGATATTGGTGGAAAAGTAAATCCTGAAATAGATCGCAAAACTGTACATCCTATTCTTTCATATAAGAATATTAAATCATAGTACTGAGCATATCATTCTTCCTTCAGAAATTGTTCATACATTCAAGCATTGACTTTTGGTAAACCATAAAATACTCCTCGAACAAATTAGGCAACTTAGGTCTCATTTCCCCAAGATGTAGCTTTGAAAGCTCAGATGACACAAGGATATGGAAATTAGTTTTGGGACTTTCGCCAGCTTGTTCTTAGGTAAAAGCGCCCTCTAGCAAATGATGATAAAATCACAGTGATAGTCCTTAGGACTGTATTTTTATCAACAGGTGCTAGAGGGCGCTTTTGATACATGTGGCTGCAGCCGCTGCAATGTTGAAATGCAGCCCACAGAAGTCAACTGGATTTCACTGGCAGAATTGGGATGCACATTTAGCTTGCAATATACTTTTGCTGGGTAAATAATATCATAGTGATCTTGCAATTCATTGAAACCTACTGATATTTTTTTTCTAAAATAAAAGAATGGTTGAACCCCTGGTTAAAAAAGTTACAGTAACTGAAACAACTAAAGCTTCAAGTACATGTATTGTATTCCTCATGTAACCTCTATAACATTAAATCCACCACTTTAAAACACAATCTCTAGTACAGCACTCTCAGGTATGCAGTTTAGATATACAGGAGTGCATTATACTTTATATTGGGGGTTGGAGATCTTTTCAGGGTGGCGGAATTATGGACCCTATTGAAATTATGTCAGTAGGTGTTACATGTATTATTTTGTTGCAATTCTAATAAATTAAATTAAATAAACCGCAAATCAAAGTTCTTTCCTCACAATTTTAGATGTTCACTGAATGGGATTATAAGACGTTTCAGGTCCTCAGGCTACACTTTGTGTTATGGTAACTGCTGACCATTCACAGAAGGCTAATTTCATAGCATGAATTTTCCTCTTTGTTTGTTCTGTATCCAGGCAACCTGTTTGGTCGTGGCAGGAAGTACACAGATCAGAATCATGGTGTTTCCTTCCTGTTTAGTCACAAAAATGTTTTGACTATTGTCTTTGAAAACCATCCAGCTTTGTTTATTCAAAGAGATGATAAACCATAACCATGCCAACCCTAGTCTTTAAAAGAGGGGGGGGCATTGATTGTGTCCAATTGATTATTCTGTCTGATCTATGTTGTCATGGTAACACTTTGGCTTCTTCCCAACATTACCAAGAGTTCTCAATTTTCCTTTTATCCAATTAAGCAGAGGTTAGACTTGACTCTGGCTTGTTTTGGACATATTTTAAGGCTTTTTTCAGAACGAAAACCTGACAAAATAGAAAGCCTGATAAAAAAACTTGACGTATCTTAAGTTTTTTTGTCAAGTTATTTTTCAACAACAAAAAAATGACAAAATAGAGAGCCTGATAAAAACGCCTTAAAATACGTCCACACCAAGCCAGAGTCTAACTCTAACCTCTCCTTGGAGAGTCAATTTTTCAAGCAAGAAAACTTGCCCCTTCTGACCAGTGGGAGGGCTGTCAGGCTAGTATAGTCTATAGGGACAATTATTCTAACAGTAATGACATGTTACACACAGGAGTATACAATGAAGTTTTTAATCAAACATAACTTTGCACTGTACAAAAGGTACTTCTGATTTTGCCTCTTTCCTTAACCTGCATTACATGTCAATACCTACTAGAGGGGGGTGTCGAACATTGAGGAAGAAGTGACTCCAAATGGATGGAGCCTTTTCAACATGTCATGATCACATGGGTACATCGGTCAGGTGACCAGAGAAACTGCTTACAATGTACACCCAAGTCGGTTTGGAAGAATCATGAACCTATCAGTAAAAACCCTGCGAAGGTGTGCACAGAGTGGGGATCTGAGGGCAGGGTAGAATGAAAAAGGCAGTTGTGTATGTATGAAACGTGAAAGACAGTACGTACTTTCATATAACCATACACGTCTGTGAAGGAGAATTTTGCCGAAATGTGCCCAAATATCAATCGAAGGCTGATACTTAGAGAACTTGGCCCAACATTCTCCAAACAAGACCCATTTCTCACAAAACATAGCTCACTCTCACTACAACAGCAGTCCTCTCACCTCAAACAATGACAATTGTGATGGTCACAAGGCCACATTTCAAGGAGAGAGCTTTCTGTTGATTTAGGTAGACCACATTTCTATGTAAAAGATTTTGTTGGTTTTGCTTTGCAGAGTGTTCTGCATTCAGTTCCGGAATTTCGGAAACAGTTTGTAATATTTCTGGCAGGCCTGCCTTTCATTTTGAATACTACTATCAATGTCTTCTGCTCAAGATATTTGGTATAGGTGGGTATAGGGGGCATCTAACAGAGTCGACCCCATCTAGAATGTGCACATCCCCCAGGGTTTACACTAACAGGCTCTTGGTTACCATGGTAACTACCCTAAGCACAGACATGTCCAAGATTACCGCACGTATTGTTTATCCACCATACTATAGAACATTCACATCTTTGCTGTACAGATGTATAAACATTTCTCTTACTAGATCTATTATTGAATCAACCAAAATCCCGACAAAACTTTTCATGTAACGGCTCGGAATAACCTTTTGTAACAAAGGCAGGAACATCTTTTAGACAGGCTTAATATGAAAAATCCTCTTTCTTTCTTCGTAAGGCCAGATATCTTTATTTACATTAAGGAAGAAAGATCTCATGTACAAAATAATATGAACCTATACTCCCGTTCACCTTGCAACTTTTCTTTTTAACCTTCAGAACAGGAATATTAAAATCAACTGAATTGAAAGCCCTTAATGTTGATGTTCCAGTTTTATAAACCAAAAACCATTTTACAGTACGTCATCCTTTTGCCATTAAAAAACATTTAAGAACAAAAAACGATTCTTGTTGTCAACCAAGCTTTAAATAAAAGACCAGATAGGTATTGTCACTTTTACTTAAATTTGATATTTGTGAAAAATCCAAGCATAATACACAAATACTGAGCATTGTGTTAGAGTCTAGCACCGTTAGTTTCCCCATGCTTATGTTCACAGCACAACTTAGCACTGCATTGTTGTAAAAGATAGAAAATAAAATCCTGTACGTGTTAACTTTAGGTTCATACAGAGTGTGACTGGTACGTTATGGAAGGACAATGCAGATCAGTTACAAGAGTTGCCAATTTGAATCTTAAGTTCATATTTAGAAAATCTTGTGCTCTTTGGTCTACTTCACTCACTTTACCTGCTAAGCCTCTCCCACTACACGTCTAGAACCGAACATGGCCTAACATACAGCCATTTTTCACTCATGTGACCAGCACAAGTAGTTTTCGCCTAAATAGATTGTTTTGTGGCTTATAACAAATATTTAGAAACAATATTGATAACGAAACTGCCGTCCCCCACGCTTCCTTCTCAAGACAAAGAACTTTTGAAATTGTGATACATAAAGTAGGACTTCTTGCCATTGCATTTTGCTGTTCACCAATCAAATAGAACATAAAAGAGTCTATAGAAAAAGGAAAAACAAAGATTCAACTTGTTCAACAGTTTTGCTGTCAAGAAATATTTGACAAAAGAGCTGTTTGCTAGAATGTACAGGGGGAAAAGTAGTTTTCTTTGTACAGAAGGAGGAAGGTTGAACATTTAACATTTTGAACTGGAACAATGTCATATTTACAATAGATCTCTCATAGAACTCCCAATATATATCCATACGCATGGAAAAACCACTGGACCTTTCCCCAAGACAGCTGTAAACTAGCCCCAAACACCCCTACATCTTCAGTGGTCCTGACCAGCAGCAGTTGGAAGATCAACCAAAGTGGACTGTTCCGCTCCAAACATGGGGGTGTCCAGAGTTACCCACAGACTGCTAGAGGGACTACATCGTAAACTTCTTTCAGTCCAACCATCAGAAAACAACGTCAACTTCCTGTCAAACCACCGCATTGGATACGAACAGAACAGTATCCGTTTTTCAACACAAAGTTCTGTGATTGGACGTCGCTTTTACAAGTCCTCGGAGTCGCTACTGGAGATGTGGGGGCTGGGGCTCGGACTGGGACTGGGGCTCGGACTGGGGCTTGAGTTCTCCTCCTTCTGCCTGGACGACCGCCGGATCTGGTGCCTGGAAAGAATTGATACAGTTTTTAGTCATAAAGCATCAAAAGCCTTATAAAAAGCTCACAAGTTAAAACCTCAAATACATGTATCAAACTAGCTAAAATTCCTTCGGTAGCTTGACGGTATTTGGAGAATTCATTCTTTATCAGGATTTAATTGTGATATCAAACACAAGCAGTGCCTTACAACCATCCCTTGATAGAGATGGTGGTTATCTGAAAATTTCTTCAACTGATGTGTCACATGTTCGACCTGCAGAATGATGTCACAGAGCATGGATTTTTTTTATTTCTTGACATTTTTCCTTCTTTTTCTTTGTGATGGATACTAAAGTGTAACACTACTTCCCTTTTTCTGTTCTTCTGTAAGAAACTTTAAAAAAAGGACATACCTGGCCTCGCGGCACCTCTGGCAGATGAATATTTCCGGGACGTTGGACTTTCTGATCTTCGCACACGACAAGTGGATCCAGATTGTACACTCCGTACACTCGATCATGGGACGTCCCGCGAACGGCTTCTGGCAGAAGCACGTCACCAGGTTCCAGTCATCATCTGGCGTAAAAAAAAAGGGTGCAAAAAGTTAACAACATCTGAATATCAGTGAACTGGTTTCATTGAAGTTAAAACTCTTCCCACAGCTTTTGGTGTTCATCTGTGTTTCTTGGCCAGACAGTTGTGTAAGCACTACAGCAAGGGGCTATTCTGATAGTAGTGGGGTGTGTTCAGCTTCCATATTGTTTGTCGTAAGTGCTGAATACTAAGCACAGAAAGTAGCATATCAATTTCAATGACATTACCTCCAAAATGTGCGCGGCCACTCAAGGAAACACTAGGCTATTGCACCAGCTGAACATCCTTGAACAACTGACAACTTGCATTGTATCATATTAGTAAGGAGTGCCCATAACTGGGTAGCCCTGGCTGTACTTTTTTACAGCCAAATAAATAAATCAAATCAAATCAACTAACTATGGTTAGGAGAGTAGTGAACACATACCAGACTCAATAACTTCGTTGGAGATCCTTTTTCTCCTCTTGGCTGTTTTGTGTTCCGCGGGATCGGGACGCTCGAACAGCGAATCATCTGTCACGACACCTGGAACAGCAAACAACAGAAAACTCATCAGACCATTGTCAACATTTGTTGTGTTCGGAAAATGACATCATTGAGACTCAAACCTATATAGGTTTGAACTGTGTTTTTCAAGAAGAAATCATCAGACCATTGTCAATTATTTCCACTCAATTGTTTCCTCTTAGTTGTCCTAAACATGCAAATTGAGCAAAATGATTTTATTTCCTCAAATGCTTCACTTTACTTGTCCCGAAAATGTAAATCATTTCAAACAAAATAATTTGCATATGCTAATTTTCATCCACAACCCACCTGTCTCCAAGGCCTGCTGACTGAGAATCTGCTTTCTCCTCTTCTTCTTCTCCTTCTTGATCTTCTTATCGGAGCTGCTCATGCCCTTGGTCTTGCTGACGGAGCGTGCGGGGGTGGGGAAGCTGTGTGCGGGCGACGTGAAGGAGTGGGAGGAGCTGGAGCTGCCCTCCAGGTCCTGCACCTCGCTGGTGGTGCTCTCCGTCGTGTCGCTGCCCGCCGAGCTGCCCGTGCTGTTGTGGGGACTACTTCTCATCTTCTACAGGGAACATGATAACAAACCATTCAAATAATGAACTATTTCTCATCTTCTACAGGGAACAAGACAACATCATCATCATATCTCTTACTCTTAAGAACAACAAAATACTCAAATGATTAACTACTACTTATCTTCAACAGGGATTGAAATTCATTTTTTTTCAATTTTTGAACATGAAAATTTAGGTGTACAGAAAACAAAATTTAGGTGCGACAAAAAAATGAAAAATTGGTTGCACAATCTAATCATAAACCTGCTCCTCTTCAGAGCTAGAATCTGAAATGCTTTGCCTGCTTTGAACAAGTGATGTGAATATGCTGTATATCTTTATTTATTCTCCTAACTGCAGCTTACCGGAGGGTATTTTGTGCCCTGACAACAAACATAACAAGATGACCAAGCTAAAGCCATCCAACCAGGAGTTTGGTCCCCACTCCCCAGCAAAGAAATGTTTCCAAAACTGACAATTCAGTACATACCAGTACAAACAAAACGTCTGTGGGTACATCCGCATACTAGAATTTGTGTACCCAACACAAGATCTTGGTTTTCAAAATAAAGGAAACTGGCAACACATCCAGTGTTTTTCCATACCTGTAGTTGTGCTTCATACGCCAACACGAACGCACAGAATGTCCCAAAGTTGTCGATTGTTTTCCGCTTCCTCGCTATTGGTGGAATCAGCTGCACATGGAAAGAAAAAAATCATGAAAATCATGCTCACATTTCAAATTATCCCAGAAAATTTGTCCCCAAGTATGTTAACTATTGGTATTAATGTATTTGCAGTTGGTAAAACTATAAGTAAGCAGCTTTAAGATGGCTCTTCCTGTAAGAAAGACCCAAGTCACCTCTGACATTCAACAGAGGGAGTAGAGGCAAGTATTGGAACAGCCAAAATGGCCCCATGGGATGTTCCTCCTCAGGGCCCTGAATCAGCATATCAGATTAGTGGGGCCCCTGCTCCTGGATACATGCGGACACACTTCAGTAACTCATTAATATTCATGAGCTGACCCCAGTCAGTCACTAAGAGGTCAGAGGTTACTGGATGAAGAATGCCCTGTGTGTCTCTGTACTAAAACAAGGTGCTAGTGCTAGTATGCCTGAACTACTAAACAGCCAACTTAATGCATCTCCTCGCCTATGGAACGTCAGGAGACCAGTCACGACTGATGGGAAAGCGTATTTCGGGCATCGCCCAATTCGTCTTTTCGGTATGGCCCTTGGGATTAGCTAATTACAGCTCACGCCACGAGAAACGTGATCTCCGCTATGGCAGAACACAAAAGCAGGGCTTGGCTTGCTGTTCCAACCAGGGAGGGACCAGTGTGTGGCGTATTACTGCTTGTTTTCAAAAGGGTACCTGAGTCGTCTTTACAAAGCAAGCTCAAAGGTAACTTGTGTGACGTATGGTTACGCCTGTGTGCAGTGTAAATAATGCAGTACCACCATTTCCTGTCTGGATTTTACGTCCTTTGTAATCAAATGTAAGTCCTGAATATATGTTGTGCAATATTAAAAAACATTATCCATCTAGTCTTTGTATTTTCTTGTAATTGTGTGAAAGAACTGACTTCATTTCATGTGCTGCCTGTCGGCAATGGGCACCAAATCATTTTTGAATGGACATCTAAGGAGTGTTTTATTATGCAAATGAGGGGAATATTAGGTGATTTCAGGGTGTTCGTCATCTGTCGCTCGAGCAGGGAGCGTGGGAAATAAATGTTGCTACCCCCTCAAGGCCATTCTGACGCCGTCGCTGCATTCAATTAAATACTGTACAACAAAACATATATAATACAGTATAATATACCTTGAGCTATGTTTCTGATTTGATCTTTCTTGTTATATTTTTAAACAAGAGGGCACCAAATATGGAATCAGGTAAGAGTGGCACTGATGTAAAAGATTTCTGGATAAAATATTTTAACCTCCTTGGTAAAACCAAACGATGTCAACCAGTTTTTCAAACACAATCCCCTGAATTGAAATCAGACGATTTCATGAGATCTATGGAAACTGTTTCTGAATAGCTTTCTGTCAAGCCAACCTGGAATGGCATTTATTTGTGGTAAATATTGTATCCTTTCTATGTCCTCCAAAGATAGTGAATGTACATATTTATCTACCCTTTGGTTCTACTGTAACAAAAAGACAGCACTGCAACAGAAATAGAAACAGTACAATTTTTTTCTCATGTCTTGTCTAATTTGTGCATGTCACTGAAGTCAGATCCATCTGTTATCCATTATTTACATGGCTGTGCAAACAAAATTTATTGTTTGGGGGACAGCAATAATTTTTAAACTAAGAGTATATTATGTGCATTTGTCAACCAACCCTGGTGCTGATAAATAATATCATACTCTAGATCTATTTCTTTTAAATCCCGAAATATGACGACAGTTCCTTCTTTCTTGAAAAGCACATTTATAAGGAACAGATGTGAATAGATTACGCAGTTCTAAGAACTAAGGCGTATCAAATCTTGCCGTTTTCAATTATACCCCGACAAGCTGGTGCTCTGACTGCATTCGTATGCAAAACTTGAGTTCATTCTCAAATACGCCATTCAATATCATATCCAGGAACCTTTTGAAATAATATCAAAGCTGTATTAAAGCCTCACACACCCTGTTCCTGAGTACAGAAACCGAGCTGTCAATCATTTAGAGGGGCAGGATTAAACCTGAGTCAACAGTGTGTGACAGTTAGGGATTACCTGTTGTTATTTTTCTTTGAACACTTTAAAAGCATTTCACTCTTTGTCCAATCAGAACATGAGAAAGAAACAGTACAAAGAAAAAGAATAGCAGAATTTTAAAATTTGATATACTCTTGTTAAAAATCTATCAAGTACTGGTAATGTAAAAGAACCCAACACACTTATCGAGAAGAAAAGTGGTGATCTGGCGTGCTTTGCCAAATACGTGAGCCGTAGCGAAGCTAACGAAAAGGTATTGTGCTTCGTACTCAGTCTGAAGTTCGACCGCTTTACCTTACTGGTGGTGTAATCTGTGTTGTGCATCATCTTGTAATATCTGCATATTCCATCTAGCAAAAAAAATTCCATCTATATGCAACTAACTGGAAGTAAAACATCTGTATAACATGACAGGCAGAGGACAGAATATCCTCCTACCGCCGACCTGCGTAGATTTGCAGTCCGTGCATGCACAAATATGATCACTATCTGCACTGCACCAACAAAAGCGGCTTAAAGTCCATGTTATCAACTTGCATAACAATTCCATATCTTATCAAGTAGCCCCCCTCCCACACACTGTAAGAGTGAGTGCCAAGACAAGTTTTGGTTGGCGAGTGTAGAAGACAACTCCTCTCTGCACACATTTGCGGCTATGTGTCAGGTTTGTTTTGACTGCGCCTACATTGTTTGAAGTGTAAATGAACGTCCTTAGCAAACTCTAGGACAAACATATTGAACAGCAGTATCAGAAGTTACGATGCGAATCCTTAGAAACACTTATACCTACAATACAGATTATTATGTAAATTCAAAGTGCTGTCTTGCAATGAATGTTCATAACTGACTGTTCCGAAATGAGTCAAATACATGTATATCACTATATGCAAGATCTTTTGTTACTCTATTTGCAATCAGAAATAAAATGCCCTGGCCTAAACTATAACAAGTATCAAGTATCAAGTTTGCTAGATCAAGACAGAAAATCTTAGAAAGAGAACTACAATAATACTTTGTCATTGTATATACCTGACATTAAATACTGAATTAGCCTAATTTCTGGACAGTACTACACTGCATGACCTTGGCTTGATTGGAAAACCACTTCTCTACTTTCTGCTCCTTATAAATACTTTATGGCAGGTAAGTCAATTAATGACCAATCCTTTTCATTGTAGGAATGAGTAGTCGGCGAAAATCGGATTGTCTTGGGAAGTGGGTTGTCAACGACAACTGTTTGAAAAACAATTCTGGGGTAGAGGTTGTCTTGAATGACCATGAGGTATTGTTGCCACATGGGGAAGAGAAAGGGTTGTGTTTTCTACCTGGTAAGTTGGATAATTCCACTGTTGTCTGCTCACAGAACAGAGTACCTTCAATTGTCATGGAAAATTCATTTGTTCCCTGTTTCAAGAAGAATTTCCCCTCTCCCAAATGAAATTAGATTGGAAAAGATCTTTTGGAAAAATATTGTACAAGAATCTCTTTCATCGATCAGGACTACATTAGGTTGTAATTTCATTCCATATACAATATCCACAATGATATTGATCTTTTTTTTTAGTCTGTATCATTAAAAATGTTGAATTTAACGTAACTCTGTGAGACAAATGAAAAAGGCAGTATAGTTGAGCGACTTTTCACAATCATACAAAAACTACACTGGGAATGACGTCACTGTCATTATAGATAAGGCGGCACAATAGATTGCCCTTCTGACGTTGAGCGATTATATGGTGAAATGAACATGAAATGACAATCGTAGGTCTGAAAATTACTGAGCCCCTATTTCATCTGCAATGCATTATTTGCCTACAAATAAATCTATACAAATATGATATACGGTATGAGTAATAATAGTCAGAACCGAACGCTCGGTATATGTAATGATTTCTCCATGTGCAAGATACGGTTTTCAAAGAAATGCTCCTTGCTTTTCCTTGTGGCAAAAACAAAAAAAAGCAAAAAGGCTGTCGTTCATAGAACTAATATGCAAACAATGCACACTGTGTGACACAGCTGTCTATAGTTTACTATACACTCCTGGAAACATATAAAGACACTGCATGTGACTATGATATATACATTGTACAAAAATGTACTAAACTCACCTGTGTGTTGTTCAATTACTATTCCTTTAAAATACAGTTAAAAAGAATAACAAAGAATGTCATTGTTATATTTTTTCATCAAGTTGAAAGACTGCTGCTGCATTTTCTAGGGCGTTCAACGCGACAACAAAAGAGCACATAAGTCACTGGGCATTATTTGCCTGGAGCCTCCAAGGGCGAAATAAACAACCCCCTGGTCCAGTATAATCAAAACACTACGTCACACAGGTCCAACATTGAGAGATTTGCAAGGGGCGTTTTGGCCCACGTCCAAAATCCCAAGGAAGGGCCCGTCCCTCTTTTAAAACCTCAGACATTTAGCAAGAATCTTCAGAACTAAAGTCTACCAAAGATTTGATAAATACAGTATGCTAGAATTAAGAAAAATGCGGATTTGTAAGACGTTTCTTTGTGTGTGAGCACTGTTTTTCTAAGAAGGCTGGGCACACAGAATCATGTTTCGAGTAGTCTTGACCTAGCTCGTTTACGTTTACAATGCAAACTTTGGAGGAACCATACATTCGATAACTGGGAAAGCTCAGGCAGTCTATAAAAGGTACAAAAATCAAGCCTTTGGTCTTCGTGAGAAATAAATATTTGCTTTGCGACATAGTCCCTGTATTGTGTTGTTTGGGGTGCTGTCTTGGAATCTAAAATTTCTTACGACTGGTAAAGAAAAACAAGACGATCTTAAGTCAAGGTTGTGTCTTGATATCTGCCTTAAACCTTGCGAAAGGAAATGG
Organism: Branchiostoma lanceolatum; assembly: GCA_035149815.1. Taxonomy (NCBI): domain Eukaryota; kingdom Metazoa; phylum Chordata; class Leptocardii; order Amphioxiformes; family Branchiostomatidae; genus Branchiostoma; species Branchiostoma lanceolatum. The sequence goes on along the minus strand of CM068877.1, from coordinate 13,381,546 downwards.
CATCTGTCTTTCATTGATGGTCCCACGAGTTTCAACAGTTGTTTGAATTTTGACAGGTAGAAATATGCAAATCGTGTTTGTTTCCGGAGGTAAAAATCTACACAAGAAATTGACACCCCTCCTATGCAGCTCGGAAACGGCTTGGCAATCATTGTTTCCATCAAACCTACTGCTTTATCTGATTGTTATAGAACCATGTCTATATGATTTAGTAAAAAAACCATTAAGAAATTCACGTCGATAGAAATCTGCTTAGCGAAAGGTAAAAATTGCGAGCGACCCACAAACTATTTTTACAGAACAAGATGGCGTCACTATTTGGTGTATACTGTAGTAGTAATTCCTAACGCGCCGTGTCATTTGCATACAATTCCTCTTATGATTTTAACAGTTAGAAGACTTTCAGAGCTCCGTCAGTAATTTTTCTGAATGCAGAAACAACTGATCTTTCACGTCTCAAAGAACGTCTTGGCTCATAAATTAGTAGAAGAGTTGGGCACGATAAAATCTATCCTGAAAGATCAGCGGGGTCATTAAATCGACGCCATCTTGAAAACACGTCGATGACAAAAACTTTCGAGACGGTTTTCTCGAAAACTACCCGGTGAATTCTGCTGAAATTTGGTAGGAAGGTTTTGTTGTGTGAAGTGATCGACTGACAGGAATTAAAGCGAAAATGGCCCGGTAGATTTTGAGTATGCATAGGGGTATCAGTTCGGAGTGGTCTGCTAGCAACCTACAAGTCAGGGACTGTCCGACAAACGTCAGAAGTACGACAGACCACAAAATGTTGACAAAATCGAGAGATTTACCCTAAACAATCCTACGATAACCAAAGATTTGGTTGGAATAACCAACGGAACACTACCTGACACAGTAGACAGTGTCAGAGAATGTTGTTGCCATTTTGCTTGTCTGTACAGAACACTGAGCCGCCGTGTTCGACAGACGCCATATTGAAAATTCGACAACACGGCAATCTTTCCACCAGGATTTCTCGACAACCGAACAACATTGAGTGATATAATTTGGCTCAATTGGTGATATCGTGGACCTACACCTTTGGACCAAATTTCAGGAAAATACGACCAGCCGTTTGTGAGCATGCATAGTGTGTATCCCGACTCCCAGTCATGGAAAATGTGCCAACACGCACTTCCAACCTATTTACTTGAATATCTCAAAAAGGAAACCACCCAATTTCTCAAAACAAAGTACGGACGTCCAGAACATGTTTGGGAACAATTCCTTAAGTTTTCAGGAAAATCCAAACAGCCGTTTTCCCGCATGCAGCATGTTCATACTACCGGATATCAAAGAATGTGTTCCAAAATTTCGCAACACCCACCTCGGGATCGATGTCCAAAGTGTCCGCCATCCTTTTTTGGGGCCGTCTGTCCTGTTGGGATAAAACCGGAAGAAAATACAGTCAGCTTTCCACTGAGAACAGTTCAAGATACGAAAATATAAAAATCCTAGACGCTAGAAGTTACATATGACAGAGAGAGAGGCTAGAAAATCAGCTTGTTCTCTGGGGGCCAGTACAGTCAGAACAACTCGTAACGGAAGTGTGCGGAACAGAACGTTACTCATACCACGCTGGAACCTCTGAATGAATCAAAATATCACCGACAGTTTAACAAAAACACGGTAACCCATGAATAAGTCTTACCTTCCACAGTATCCTCTCAGTTAAGTCGTGCCGTCTGCTTCACTCTCAAACCAGAGGAAAAGTCTTCTCCCGACAAATCGTCAAGAAAAAATTATTATCACACGCACTCCGGCAAAATCGAGTCTGTTTCCCTTCAGGAATGAACCCCGCAAATCCTCCAGTTTCAACCCTAGCTCGGAGACTGCAACTGCGAGGCCGAAATCCGTCGGAATACATACAAATGTGGCTGGAATTTGGTGGGGGAAAGCCGAGACTTTGACCAACCTGGCCGGTTTGACCGTCAGCTTTCTCTCTCCCTTGACCCGCACTGCGCCGCCAGGAGGCGTGACCTGGCAAATTTGCATAAGGTCAACAGGTCGGGCCGGAGGTTTATGACGTCACGGCACGTGACTACGGAGATGTTTGTTGCACTTTTTCGAGTCACCATAGGTGGCGTCTTTTAATTATTGCATAGGGAAATCAAAATTAATCTTCGTAGTGCCAATTTTTTATGTGTTGGGTGAACCTCATTTTACATCGTCGTTCAGGTGGAAAATAAGATCTAACGGAAGCCCTCCAGTCGACATGAGAGTCATTTGATGCACTGTTACTAGCATGACTCAGAAGTCAGTGTCCAGTACTGTACATGTATTTCATTATACTGCTGCTGAGGTCCCAGACCCAGGGTTAAGTAGCAGTTAGCTACTCTTCACACCATTCTGCCATGAAGAGAAATGTATGTATGAGCTAAGTAATTGGTAGGTATTGCCTATTCTTGCTTCAATTACTTTACTTGTTTTTCATCATGTCTGTTTAACTAGCTTGACTAAATCTTAATCCTTTGCTGTTGACATGTCACCATAAAACCAACATGACAGTCTTTAATATTTATATACTAGACCAATATGTGTGACTGCTTACTTTTGTTTATAAGTGTGGTGGGTAATTTAACATGCACAAAACGTGACTCTACTCTCTTTCCAATTTTAATTGTTCTATCGGTAGATATTGTAATGACATGTTTATCCATCAAAATACACCATGTTCTGCAGCTGAGGATGAAAAGCACTTTACATGTTGTCAGGATGTAAGTTGCATGATTCAGGTAATTTTAGACAGAAGAACGATATCCAGCATAGTGGCATGTGTTGTTTCTGAGTAATTTTGCAGTGTTCCAAGCCCATATGCCCCTTCGAATTCATCTTTTTTTAATCATCTTCTAATCGTGCATCACAGGTTTTGTGATAACTTTGTATTTCCATCATCAAATTGACAGAAACTTTCAGAATTTTCTCGTAATTAGAGATCATTCCAGGAAAAGGTTGAAGCCTACAACAATGAAAAAAAGCTATTTTCTTAGAAGAAATGGAAAAAAATTCTTACATTTCTTATTTCATCATAACCCTTTAATTTCTCATTTATCTTTAGCAATACATATGCATACAGCTAATCTACAGTCTACAACACATTCATATAGAAGAAATAAACTCAGGTCAGTGAATGACAGGTAACATTTAATGCATGGATATCTTTCCAACCTAATAAATCATACAATCCAGTCCAGTATTATATTGTAACAGGCCTATTATACTTTTCTACCATGTGAACTAGTCAAGTCAGAAAAAAAAAACAGTTCAGAGTGTTACAGCAGTGAAAGTTTACAAAACTTAACATGGAACAACACTAGAAACAAGAAGGATTGTTACAGTATACATTTTTTAACTACAAAGGGTTGGAGTCAACTTGTTAAGTCCATGAAAATGAGAGACGGCAGAAAAACAGTGCTTTGATCAACATAAGTCTACCATTCACCTGTTTGATACAGTCACAGCATGTGGTACGTGTTTCAGGAAAAACACAAAATACCAGATAATGTACTGGTGTTTCCAAGTGATAACAGAATGAAGCTAATTATCAGAGGACTGCATAAGCAGAACTGTTTCTCTAACAATTGGTGTCTTCAGCAAGTTTTGTTAATAAGATCTTGTAGTGAAAGCAGAAGTAGATGTTCAAGATGTCCCCAGGCTTGTTCTGCTATGTCTGCATCTGTTCAACCTTGTGTCCCTGTTTTTCCAGTTCCGCTCTGTTAAGAGAATGAAAAAAACATTAGTTACATTATATACAGCAAATTCAATATACCTCAATAAATACCAAATATTCAGAAAAAAAATTGTGTACTGTAAAACGAGAAGATGTCTAACACGTCCAGAGTAAAATACTGAATTGAATCAAAGTGCAGGTGTACAAAATTATCAAACAAGCCACAAACTATGATACTGTACACTGGGAGATATTCGTTTTGGTTTTATGTTTGCAGTTTTTGCATTGAAAACTCTGACCACAATCATGTGCCATCTTGCATTACGTTTCTATGGTTGTTTCAATAACGAACTTTGACATCCCACATTCCCAGACTTCTTCTTTTCTCTCCTGCTACTTAATCAACAACAAATTTAGGAGTATAATTTATGAGTATACTGACCTAAGCTGCTTGGCAAAGTCATCTTCTATGTCGTCATCGTCCCAGTTGTCCTCCCACACATGGGCCTCCTCTACCTCCTCATCCTGACCCTGCCAGTCTGAAAATACACAAACAGTTGTGTGTAAAAACAAAGGTTATCAAATACTCTCCAAGCAGAGGAGGGGTTCCGGCAGGTTTTTGACGTGTTTTAGGCGTTTTTGTCGGGCTTTCTACTTTGTCATTTTTTTTGTCTCTTCAACCCCCCCCCCAAAAAAAAATTACAAATTAGAAAGCCACATCTGCACACAAGCGTCAAATATATTAATGACAGTAGAGATTGCCCTGTAGAATATTTGTTGTTCATCTGTCAAACCTTAGGTTGGACCCTAGTCACCTATACTCTTAGTGCTCTACATAACAATTCTACTGCTGGCAATGGTATGACAAGATGACAACACAAAATTCTGTTACACTGAAGCACAACCCCCCCCTCCCCACAAGCACATGACAAATCATAAAATCTACCCAAAACCATCACAGTATCCCTCCCAATTTCTTATCACTGTGACACAAAACTTAACAAAATATGTATTCCAGTATATGTATAAGCATATCATTAGTTTACCCTCTGCTGGAAACTCTTCAAATTCGTCGTCTTCTTCTAGTAAACCGAGATCAACTTTGGATTTTTGTCTCTCAACTTCAGGTCTGTCTTTGTCCGCCATCTTGTGCTCAGTTTCCAGCGCTAGAGGAATGTTTTAGATCTAGGGGAATTTCAGCTTTTCTGCACAATCATTATTTCACTGATAAAAGTAAAAGTAGTGCTCTATATACTACTGAAAATAAAAGACTAATTTATTTTTAATATTTTTATCTTTTTACTCACAAAATGATTTCTAAATCATAGAATATTGAAATAATCTTATATAAACACTCCTGTTGCTGTAAAAGAATGGTATCGCCCAGTTCCTACTCCCGTCATGCCATGCTGTTGGTCTTTCTCTTCCGCCATCTTGGATCCTGCGAGGGATCTGGTGAGTAAAATGGCCAATAAAATCCGACAGATATCACATCTTTAGAGGACCATCAATGTTCATTTTGTATTTCGTACTTCTGTTGTAGACGCTGCGCCCATTTTGATGTGACAATTGTGTTTATATCATGTCGCCAAGTTACTAATTCAACGCCGCAAATCGTGATATTCAGAATGCACACCCTATATGGTTTTGAATACAACATGGGTAGAAATAAAACATGTGTTTATGTCACAAATTACTGATGAAATGTTAATCAAAATTAGAGGTTTCACCAGTGTAAACTTTCAGTTACCTCTCTAACTAAAAAAGCAATGTTGAAATGTGCTCTTGTTATTAGGTAGTTCACTTACTTTAACAATAGTACATAATGAAATTATTTATTAGACTTTATAGAGAGAGTGGGGAGGGTCACATAGTAGTAGTGCAAGTAAAGTTAAATCATCACGCAGTTTCATCAGGTTGGTAAGTCACTGGATAACCTAGCTGCACTGCCAAATAGAACCAGTCAGTATTGCCCTGAGAAAGATGACAAACGGTGACCACAACGTCAGCTTGAAACTTTAGAACTTTGTTACCCAAGTTAGCTTTTATCCTATGATTTTATGATTTATCAAACCTCTGGCAGCTTTTCATACTCTATATTTCTCCATCAGAAATATCACCATGGTTGTGCGTCCGCTCAGAAAGCCGAAGATCGTGAAGAAGCGGGTGAAGAAATTCATCCGCCATCAGAGCGACAGATATGACAAACTCAAGGTATGAATTATGATATTACGATAGTATATATAGCATTTTTGCAGAGGTATAGACTGAAATTGTTGTATGTTTATGTCTGAAAATAATTTTTTGAAAGTTATGATATCGTATCCATTCTCATTAACTCATTGATGGTACACATTCTTTTTATATCAGTGTTTTTACAACCTTTGATAAGACCAAACCAATAAAATTTCTTCATTATGATTATCCCAATAGCTACATCATTATTTTTCTGCAAAAATTAAATCATTGCGGCCAGAGATGTCCATGTCTAAGCTGGAATTGTATTGATAACCAGCTTCAGTCTGTGTAATATTAATAAGCGACATTGACATTGGTTCAATGACTATTGACATGTACATTAACATTCTTTTTTGTATTTTTCTTCCCTCCCAGCAAAACTGGCGTAAGCCCAAGGGTATTGACAACCGTGTGCGTCGGCGCTTCAAGGGCCAGTACCTCATGCCCAACATCGGTTATGGGAGCGCCAAGAAGACAAAGCACCTGCTGCCCTCAGGCTTCAAGAAATTCCTCGTCCGCAATGTCGCTGTAAGTAGAACAAGTAGGACTGTAGGTCCAGGTCTAGACCTGAGTGTCAAGTGTACCCGTACCAGTACCTGTACAAATTAAAACACTGTGGATACTTTTTTTTTTAATACTGAAATATATACAATTTCAAAGATGACAATATTTACAAGAAAGCACTTGCAAACTTGGAAAACTCTCTCTCTCTCTATCCAATTTAACGTCTTTTGTTCCCCATCATCTGGGGGTTAGACGTGCTTGCACATGGATGGGGAAGCCCCAGAACTCCTCATCAAGTGCAAGTCCTTTTTTGTAGCAAGAGTTTTTACGGCTGGATGCCCTTCCTAACGCCAACCCAAACCCTACTGCTGGGCTTAGGACATGTTTTAAAAATGTGTAAAACCCTAGAAAAACAAAAGATGACAGTTTACCACAAAAGACAGTTGGTCTCATGTATAACCTACATTTGTACAAATAACGGGCTGAGCTTGTTAGTTACGTACAGGTCTGGACTTGAACCTGAACCTAAACCTCTATACCTGTACCTGAATTCTGTCAGGTAAATAGCCAGGAAATTAAAAACACCTTGAACAAATGGACATCCTAGTTGCTGACTGTTCCTTTTTGCCATATTCATCAGGCATCTAGAGGGATGCTTGGACCGAGATTTAATCTGGCTAAAAGCTAACCCACTTATAGTTGATTCTTCTTGTCAAGTCCAATTGTCCTTCAAGGTTATGCTTCTTATGTTAAAACATCTTTAACAAAAAAGCACCTCCTAGTTGCTGACTTTGTTCTTTATTCCATCCCTGCCAGGACTTGGAGGTCTTGTTGATGCAGAACCGCACCTTCTGTGCGGAGATCGCTCACAACGTGTCGTCACGCAAGAGGAAACTCATCGTGGAGCGCGCCCAGCAGCTGGCCATCAAGGTCACCAACCCCAACGCTCGTCTCCGCTCCGAGGAGAACGAGTAGAGTCAGCTGTCCATGTGTCTAGAGAATAAAAAATAGATATACCCCATCTGTTTTGTCTGTGTTTACTGTGGATGTAAACTTTTGTGTATGTGCAGAAAATACTGTAAAAGGGGAAATGTTTGTGAGGATTTAATTTCGAGAAAAATTAAGTGTTCGCAGTGGTTTTGAGTTGAAAATGGCATACAGGGTAAGGGGAAAATAAATGTTTATGGTTGGTGGCTAAGTTTGCGATGAAGAGATCACTGTGAAAAGCATGAGCAGAAAACCACCATAGACATTTCTCCTTTTACAGTATATTTAAGGCCTTGGAAAATTAATGCTGTGTTTCCAATTACAGTCCTGAAGAAGTTTGGGTTGGTATTTTTTTTCTCAAAGATGTCAGGCGAAGTGATCCAACAATTACAGTCTGATTATGCAGGGTGTAATCACAAAGGTGACTCAGGTTTGGTGGGTCTTATACTCCGGTTATATCACTTTTCCTGTTGCATCGCAGAACATGTTTGAAAATGATTCTACAACGTTGTCATCACTCAGACGTCAGCTAAAAGATCATGTCCCTTGCCAGCGTTGGACTCATGAAAACGGTTGTGGTCGGCAGGATTGGTTGGGTAAGGCCATGTTGATTTGATCATATGGATTACATCCTTCGAGGACCCCAAAAACTGATGCAAGCGTGCAAATGAAAAAAAGTTTGGCAAAAAAAATGGTGCCTTCATTATGAAACCTATGTGGTCAAGATGGATGAACAAAACACAGAGTATGGCATATCGAATAATAGATTTGTGCATTTTCGTTCTTTCACATTTTTTTTTGACTTTGGTATTCTACATTAGTACCCGTTATGCAGCATGTATTTTCTAATTTTGCAGCTGCTTTGTAGGATTTACAGTCTGGCCAAATTTTTTATTTTTTTTTGGAAATGGACTATTCACTTAAATTGATGCACATGAATGTCATCCATATAATCAAATCAACATGGCCTAACCAGAAACACAACGTTTTTTCCTGGGCCCAACTTTTACAGTGTTCTTACCCAGTTCTGTGCCTCAGGGTTCAATGGCAAGGTCACTCAGACTTTTATGGATAACATCTGTGTCAGCATTTATATTTGTTGCCAAGCAAATAGGAAAACTTTCACTTTGACAGATGTACAATCGTTTTAGCAATGCCCACACTCTGATATACTGTATATACATGTGTATTGAAATGATGGCAGCTTTACTTTTGATCCACCACAAAATCATAGCCTGGTCCCAAAGTCTACGGTTCGGCTTAGGGGTGTTTTACCGAGCCCAGTCTGCTTTATTGAACCGTTTCTGATAGCCTTTCTACTTCGGCTGCCACCCTACTTCGGCTGCCACCCTACTTTCGCTGCTGCCCTGCAGGCTAATTTAGTCCAAGGCCGGGCGAGCAGGGGTCACTCCCAGCACTGTGGAAATATCGGAGAGCCACCGAGGGTATGGTTTCCAGGCTTCAAAATCATGACACCGCATGTGTTTCTATTATATAACTACTTGACTACCTGTGCCCCTTACCCTTCCTCCTCTCCCATGAAAATATAAAAATTTGCAGTATACAGTATCAAAACATTTTAGGAACCAAGTTATGAAATGATCTAAATACTACCATTGTGATGGAGACAAATTTTAAGCGTCAATGTCCAGTCTAGTCAAAAGACTGCCACACAACTCAAGAACAGGTCTTGATGTGAATATAAGACTTGCACCCTAACAAAAATCTAGTTTTATCAGTTATTGGAAGACATCATTAGGTTTTCCTCATTCCCTGTTTCTCTTACAGCTGATTCAGTTCTTTGAGGTAGGAAAAAGTAAAAATTTTGCTTCCAATATTTGCTTGGAGATTCCCAGAGCAAAGACATATATCCAGGCAGATGTAGGTCTGGAGTGCTTTTATAGACTTTTGCACATCTTTCTAGTGGTCCATGGGTAAGGAGAAAGACACAGAATGACCGGAAAACACGTTGAGAAAACGGCAGTACTCTACATCTGGTTTCAAGACTGCTAGTCTCCTTGCTCCAACGCCCTCTGTCATACACAGCGGGTACTGCAGACAACAGTCTCATAATAACAAATACACTGGTTTCGAAATTATTTTGTACTTAGAATTGTAGGATAGATTAGCCTTGTAGAATAGATTGTTGATTTTATGCCATACATTGTACCATGTACGATTGTTGAGCAATAAAGTTCCCTGTTCTGTTCATAATCTGATGTTTGTTGCACCAAGGAGGTCCATCTATGCAGATGCATACAGAGCTAAGGCTGTACCTTGTATTTTTTTGCAAAAAACTGACAGAGCAATCAGGAAAAAAGTTTTAAAAGCATGCATTGCTACGGGCATGGTCCTGAAGAAGGCAGAAGCTTTAGACACCTAGTGCACGAAAAATCGTATGGCCTCATCCATGCAGTTCATCTCAGCACCGCCTGGCGGCATCATAAGCTGTCTTCATATTATAACCACGGCAGTTGACCTGTGGAAAGGTGTCAAAATTTGATTTTCCAACAATTGAAAGAAAAGGTCATATATATTCTGTCCATTTTTGTTTTCGATTCAATGCTTCTCCTTTTTGTAGGATCAATCGATTATAAGCTTACTATAAACACGGATTTCATCAGCTTACATGATTCAGTCCCAAAACAAAACGTCCCAAAGTCTGATCACTACTTGCGGACGTGTCACTCTATTAGCCTATTGTATATTGGAGCTTTAGGAATTCCCGCCATCTTTCAAACAACGCCAACTGGACTAACAGACACGTTTGTGCAACACATATGTAGTGTTTGTCGTCTTTTGGTGACATACGTGGCTTGAAGGGTTGGAAAATGAAGTGGCATTACTTTTCAAAACAGGTGCGATTTTTCCCTTTAAAAACACAACAATGAAATTAATCACGCCGTGCAAGTAGAAAATAAATTGTATAAAAAACACATCCTAATATTCAGTAGTAAGACGTTAGTTTTGTCAGGACTTTGATAATGTTATGAGCTTACTTGCCTTCCATATTTTTATTATTCAAACACAAGGTCTGGTTCAACAAAACCACTTGAAAAAATTCAACAGTCGAAAACAAACTCGCCGTGTGAAAGGTACAGGAAGTGCAAATAAACAATAGCGCTGACTCAAGTCCCTTTAAGCTTTTAAGCCTCGTTTAGAATCATACCTGGTCTCCGGTCGGCACTAGAATTGTATTGCGTAATCCCCATGTACACCTGTTCAGGTGAAATATTTAATCCGCAAAGAAAGGAATTCACAAAGGGCGTAGTAACAACGGAATGTACATATGACCAAGGAGGTTATATTGTCTGTATAACCTCCTTGATATGACCATGTTGTATGAAAAAAAAATGACTATATATGATATCAAGAATTGTGGCTTTTATATGAAACCGGTACAATTTTATTTCATTTCAATTTTTTTATCCTACATGTGTTCTTCTGATTGTAGCCCAGCGGCATAGCTGAAAAATTGCTACAACCACAGTATGTAATGCAGGTTGACCTTGGAAAATGTCAACTACAAATGTATATTAATAATAGCATATACTTGTTATATTACTTACAAGAGTTTGCCAAAATTCCAATATCAGTAGGGTCCGACGGAATTTTCTAATGGATTCCATTTTGCCGGTGGCCTGTGTGTTTGAATAACGCTTTGAAGCCAGCGCTAATGGTACGATTATTACGGCTAATGCAATAGCAATGTAGGCATGACTTCCAACCTCAATGCATTAACCCAGACTGTTACCACGGGCGCCTACGCAGGCCAGCCCTTCGGCACCAGTGCTAACATGCCCCCGAGGAAATTTTGCAAAATCACCGGAGTGGGACCTTACTTTGATCCACAAGTTTGTGGGTTCTTTAACGTGCTCGAGTTGTGGCACCTTGGTTCTTCTCTTGCATACAGGAACTCCGGCTTTACGTCCCATCTGAGAGGACGTCCCTAACCGAAGCTAGGTACTCATTTCCACCCGAGTCGAGTAAAGAAATCAGTATTAAGTGCCTTTCACAACATTGAAACCTGCCAGAGATTTGAACCCAGAACCATCATTTGTCAACAACACTAACCACCATGTCACCGCGTTGCTGTTTGTGTAGGCCTGTAGGTTTGTGTTGGATTTTTGTGGGTTTGTAGAACGTGTGAAGAAGGAGTGAGATCTCCGGGAGACCAGGCTCTGTATCTGGTATCAGAGAAAAGGGTCACCATGATAGTCACCTGTAGAGCCAAGAGAGAAATGCCATATTTGGAGGAGAACGGAGAACTTTAGGCAACGCGGGGGTAAGTTAGTCTTCTTTGTAGGCGGCGCCGGTTTTTATTTTTTGGGGAGCTGATTCGCCTGATTTTTAACATATCGAGGTCAGGTTCTTTTTCTGGAGAGATCGTTTTTCTTCTAGGGCGGCAAAAACGATCTTTCCAGCAAAAGAACAAGGCCCCGATAAATCGCGAATCAGCGCATCCCCAAAAATAAAGAGGCCTGCAAAGGAGGCCAAGGCTATTAAAGACTGGACTTTTAGATGGTGTGTTGGCATGCAGATTCAATTGTGTGGGTAGTCAACTCAGTAAAAGTAAGATCTTCGTTCCAGCACAAAAACGACTGCCACTGCTATTCTCACAACACATAAACATTGGATCACCAGGCCATACTTCTCTTCTTCTTCTTTTTTGGACAAATCAAAGCACTGGACACTGAACAGGGCTACTTCGTGCATGAGAGGTGCCAAGGAGGCTATCTACATCTAGGCACACCAACCTGCACTCAACAGAGACGGCGGGTGGTATAAACTTCCTGCGCACACCACAAGAGATCGGACGTTGAACGTAAAATATACCTACCCTCCACCAGGCCCTCCTACGGGTGCATGGATCGTAGAATTCGTCAGGAAAGGCCATAATTAGCCACTAGTACAGTCAGTACACGGTGAAGATCATGTTTCGCCCGCGTGCAAATGAAACCCTGGCAAATATTCTCCCTACAGCCGGCGTAGTTAGTCTAGTAGAGACTAGAAACTGCCACAGAAAAACAATAAACTATTCCCAACCGATACGTCTGCATGGATATTAGTTCTGTCAAGGAGGTTTTATATTGGTTCTGTAGCATGATTGACCCTCACATATGAGTTAGGAAAATGCGAACACTGTCAGTTCTCGCGAGACTATCTCCACGAGAGTTCTCGCGCACAAGTGTCCAGTTTTGCAAATATCCGATCACTCTGTGGCCGTGGGAGAAATATCAAACAACCACCTGAGACTCAGATGTACGGTTTTGTCGGTGTGTATATCTAATCTCTAATGTTGACAAAGTTCTCGCCAAGCTAAGATTAGCATGATGAGGTTGCAGACAGAAGTAAGCAGATGATTCGTCTCGTCCTTCCAGATTACTGATTTTGACAACTAACACAGGTGAGAGTTATATGCTCAAGTTGACTCTAGCTACAGGTACAGGGTTTCGACTCTTCAACAATAGGCTGGCGCATTTTTACCATTTACTTTTATGCTCTTTAGAATGCAAAAAATCTTCAAGTCCACAAAATATAAAGTGCCGATGGATACATGTACAACGATTTGTCACGGCCCGACCAAATTCATATTATCGTGCAAATATTAATATAGAGGTCGCATTCTTATCTTTATTCGTGAACTGGTAGGGTGGGTGAGGTACGATAGTAGAGCCGGGTGTAGTAGACTACTTTCCCATAGACTTAGTCAAACGAAACTTGGCACAACTATCGGTCGGTCATTAGTACAATAGTATGATAGTCATTAGTAATTTGTCTTTGTCAAGTTTCGCTCTAATGAACAGACCATGTATATCAGGGCCCTGATGACCGCTCGGAATCCACCTGGTTCCTATTCCACCTGTCATCTAGCATCTGTAAAAAAAAAAGAAGCTGTTAAGGGTTTAGAAATTATTAATAAAAGACATGGGCTCTATAGGAACGTTACGTATATCACCTATGTACATGTACATGTGCAATTCAACGTTCTCCTAAAATAACCGGATACATGCCCAGTGCACATAGGTTGAAGTCAAATAAAGCGTCACAAATGAAAGACCGTCAATATTCTATTATACCAACTTGAACCCCGACAATGGGGAAAGTCAACCCTATCGTCAGTGACCAAAATTCCTTCCGTGACAAAGAAAATATAAATCATGCACCTCATTAATAATTCAAACCAAAAGATTTTCAAATTCGTTTTCAAAGTCTTAAAGGATAATAACTACCGAGTCATTGGACATAAATTGTATGTTAAAAGCTCACTATTTGGAATGATGTAGATCAAATTTAAATTTCCAAATTGCTCAACGACACCGTTTGAAAGGTCACGAGTTCGATTCCCAACCTACGACGAACAAATACGGCTCCCCATCATTTTGTTTGCACGAGACATACTTAAATCACTATTCCGCGCCAGTCCCTAGCTACATTAACATCCATTTTAAATATTGACTCCAATGCATGAATCAACACAGTGTTCGAACAGATGACAGATCATGTCACAAACGGGATATTGTCGATTTGACCTTGGAGCAGTTTCATTATTCTTCCCCAAAAAAACGTAGTACATTTTGTAATCCATTGCAAACATTCAGCTTCTAGTAAATGCAGAAATGCACGGGGGGGGGGGGTGATTTCGAGGTAGGGAGAAAATGGAGTGTTCGTGGTGGTTTTGAGTTCTCGTTTGAAACAATAGTAGCGATTCAGTCACATGGCTTTTCGTGGTGATTTTAAGTTCACGGTAAAGAGCTCACCGCGAAAACCGCGAACATAAAACCACTGCGAACATTTCTGCATTTACGGCATGCTACCCTCCACCGGGCCTTCCTACGGGGGCATATTGGCAGTAAATTTCGACAAAACGTAGGGTGAATAAATGTCCAAGAGAGTCAGTCCAACGGAAGGTTTCCCCTGTAATAGCATAATTCCCGACCCATGGCAAATTGTTCTCCCTAAAGCTAGCGTAGCTAGTCAAGTAGAGACTAGTACAGTAGTAGGCAATGAAAATCCGCTGTGTACTGGTTTACAAACGTGTCGCAAAACTTTCAGACACGACCTTTGAAGTTGCGGTGATGCTTACGTAATGACATGACTAACACTTGACGTGTATGTCAAGAAGCAATGTTTAATCAAACCCGCCCTGTTCAATTCTCCTCTTTGACTTGTGATCGCTCCACAAGCTAATAAGTTTGCCAGTAACCGGCGACCTCTAACTTCACATTCCGTGGGTCTAGTTTTGTATCTGACGCAAATATGTACAATTTACTCAAGCTTTGCGTGGATTTCTGGTAGCTTAGCGGTTGAAGAATAACACAGAAACAAGTTTGAGACAAGTTGAAAAATATTTGAGCCACCTGTTAAGTTGTAAGACACAAACATCACGGTAACCCACGACCCGCTCCGGAGTTTGGGCACGCACCCTCGTGTGGGCCAACATGGTGGCCAGGGGTGACTAAACCACTCCACTGACACTTCAGAAGGCGGCCAAACAACCAAGACACTGCCAGCACCTATGGCCTATTCGATTTGGGGGTCGGTATGGGGCCTTGAAGAAACCCTGTTCTCTCTACTTCTTTTTCATCTGGCAAGTTTGTGGCGACATCTCCTGTTCTTTGCAAAGTTTGTTTACAAGTTAGGGATACTAGTATAGGTTTTAGTATTTGAACAAGACGAATATCCGTATTGTTTTAATAATTCACAGGTGTGCAAACAAACAATGCCTACATTGTAATCGACATTGGCTGATCATTATTATGAGTTACCCTTTACTATCCGTTCGATATATCTGCAGATGAAGAGCAATCTATTTCCTTCAATCGGTGACTTCATTCAAACAACGTCCTAGAAATTGCAACCCCCTTAAAGAGCCTCAAATGTTGGCCCGTCCGTGGTTACAGATTTGTAGTCCTATCCAGGTGTTTGTAAGGCTATCCTTACCGTACTGTAGTCGCCTGGTACTCTGATGATGCACCGTTGACAATCAAGTTGGCGGCGACAGTTCATTTTCGTTTGCATCATATCAATAAGTGAGGAGGGAAAAGTTTGGACGAAACATGTGGACACCACCTACACCGTATTCTGATGGAAAACGGCACTTCGTACAACTGACCAGGTTTGGGCCGAGCTAGGCCGGATCGTTACTAAAACCCAGTCAACTCTTCTGCGGCTGGTTGGTGAGTAGATGTACAGTAATCACCTTTGAGCAGATGTAGTGTATAGATGCATATTCTGTAGACTTAAGATTAAATGCAGTGCGAAAATCGTAGAAACTCTATACTCTAGTACACTTCAATCAGCCATATCTGCTCCGTCCTTCGATGTCAATCTTTTCGTTTGTGTAGTGATTGTCGGATTTAATATATGGCGTCCTAGAGGACAAAACCAAGCCAAACACCACACAGAGAAAGTACACATCAATGAAAAGATGGATATTGATGCTACAGTAATAACGTTGTTTGGCTTCACATATTCTGTGACCCCTTTCTGTCATACTGACAAATTCTCTTGTTGGAGTAAAAACCTTTTGCACTAACTTTAAAGTAAACTTAGGAGGTTAATTTTGAGAAATAGATAGCAAAAGCCAAATAGATCTGACAGAACAAAAGGTGTTTGTGGAAGATTGATTGATTTTTAAGACAGCTTTCCAAACGTGTTGTCAGTTTTCTGTGTTTGCTGAGTCGTGCAGCGTCAATAAAAGCGACGACTCACAGGTCAACGTCCAGCTACAGTGTGAGGGATTTCCACATTCTTTTATAGATTTTCAACAACAGGTAAAATCAAAAGGCTTTTAAAGATGACATCGTTCAAACCCAAAGTGCCTAGATAGCGACATGGACACATTCATCGTATGATTGCAGACTGAGGGCATTCTTGTGAGACTCGGGTATGTTTCCCCACAGGTTAGATTCATATGTTTTGTTACGGAAAAGCCTGTCTTAAATCGTTGTCGGCGGTTGGTTCTGTCACAGCCTGCTTGAAAATCGCACGACATCAAAATCGTACGACGACATACGACGAATGTGACAAGGCCGTTCGATGTATATTCAAGTTGTTCAACGATTACGATCGACATATCCAAAGTACAAAAGGATTAGGTGAGCCACAGGTTATGTCGTTTTAATCGATTTGCTATAAAGACACTTTGCATACCTACAGAATTTTGGCTGGTAGTCTTTTGTGGTCATCGATATCCGACTAGGCTTACACGGGCTGTCAAACTGTTGACGGCCTTGATCGCCAGAGGGTCACCGAAGGTCGACTATATCACCAGAGAGGCGAGCTTATTTTTCGATGAAAATGTACCATACAACATTTTACATTGAGCGAGCGAACACCTGCTGCATTACGGCCGACAATGTCCTTTATAGCTCGCAGGTCTTTTGTCGAGCTATGTCATTGCTACATATATTAGACGCCAACTTTACCAACGTTTCACTTGGTTGTACTACTAGTACCAGTCTACTTGCACGGATTATCATGACATAAACTCTTGGCTCCAATATCAATATTCTAGTTTACCGCCCCGTGAAAGCCTGCATGTCATACATTCACCCACTGTGTTGGCCAAACAACCAATGTAAATGCAATGGTTCAACAATTGATCGAATGCAGCGCTTTCAAGACAATGCACTATTATAGAACGATGCCCAAGACAGTTACGGAAAATATGCACACTGACCGTAATTAAGATAAGATTACAGAAATATTTCTCTCTATTTACACGAACCGTTGTTGGTTCAAAGTTCGTTGACTCAACATGGCCCCTCCGAGCATAGGTTATCTGGACCAACTACGTCACATAATACTGTAAATGTTGACATTTTCGCGGTGGTTTCATGTTCGTGGTTTTCGTGGTGAATATGCATATATCCTTTATAGTTGAGAATGTCACAAACCGTATCGTGGTCACCAGAACGTAAAACATCGTATGCTTCAAGGAGGAGTGTGTCTTCGAATACGTTTATTATCAAGGAATCCACATGTATTATCAAGAGGGTATATGTAATTTCGTCTTTCGCTGCATCCAACGAAGAAATCAAACCCAACAAAAGTATACTTATATCTAGATCTTAGTACTTCACTTTATTAGTATCTTACTATTCTTAGTATAGGTTATCACTACCATCTGTTACTAGTACGTATCATCTTTATCCATTGCATGTATTTGCGATTAACCTTCGGGTATACATTTCCAATTACACGAATCATTAAGATCGTATTGACGCCAGTATCTTTTAAGTTGTACCTCTCCATCAGGCCATGATGATTTGATTATATGGATGACATCCTCCCGGAACCTCAAAACTGATGCGAGCGTGCGAATAAAAAAAAAGTTTAGCAAAAATAAAAAAAAAGGTGCCTTCATTATGAAATTGAAGTGGAGAGGAAGGGTGAACAAATGACTGAACATACAGTTGCTTTGTATGATTTACAGTATGGTGGAAAACTTTTTAATTTATTGTTGGAATCGGACGAAAATTGATGCGCGCGCGGATGCCATCCATATAATCAAATCAACATGGCCTTAATCATGATAAAAAGTTAGGTTCCTAGTTCTCAAAGAACTCGGTCATCACATGTACTCCAAGTACAAATGTCACTCTGAAAACTCATGTCAATAATATCGAATTCTCGGATAAGTAGAGAATACTGCAACAGACGGCATTGACCTATTTCTCCGACGACGGTATTGAAATTGGACAGCTGTTACTAACTCACGAGACGCGAATGTCGTTAACGTTTTCTCACCTTGTTCCTTTACTGTTTATCTCTTATTTGTTAGGATTATCGATTCCTAGCATCAGCAGCTTGGGAATGGTGACAAGCGACCGCGGTTCTATACGAATTAGGAACATTAAAGATGATACAGTAAGGAAACATATTTTGGGTGCAAAAAGGACAAGATATGCGACTTAGGTGTGTTAGTAATATAACATATATACAAGAACGTGTTGGGGACAACTCATACAGAGCTGGACGCCATTTTGTTTCAGAGCTGTCGTCATGAGCGGACAGACGACAGTGTGCCAGAAGGGTGCAGGAGTTGTCCTGTTTTTCGGGTTTCTGGCCACCTGTGTTTACTACTATACGGTAAGTGGTTGAAAGGGTCAGTGCCATTGATCTAGACATCCTTGTTTTATATTGATTTTTTTTCATCCAAAACGTCAATTTACTTTTGATATTTTTTCCTGTGTATTCTTTCACTACTACTGATGAATTTGTTGTTGAATGGTGTTGTTGTCCTTGCTTAACGTCTATTATATCGCTTGACGTGGTCTCTTGGTGCTGGGTTACGCTTGGTTCAGTTACGAGTCGATTTTCTCTCTTAGTATTTAACTCTTGGTGACTTGAATTTGTAAATCTCTCCTTGGCGATTTTTTTTCTTCATTTTGTGGTGTGAGGTTTTTTTTTAACGTGATCGAGGTATGACTCTCCTCAAACCCGGGACGTCCGGCTTTAATATACGTCCCATCCGAGAGGACATCCCCAAGCTAAGCTAGGTACACATTTTCCTCAGCGTCAAGTGAGGAAATATGTGTTAAGTGCGTTAGGTGCACAATGATGGGGCCTGCAAAGGGTCGATCCCCGAGCCTTAATCTTTAAGTCAACAACCTTAACCTCAATGGCGCCTTGCTACCTTCTTAACATTTCTCAGTCAAAATCAATGGGTTGTAAGTTACATAACAAATAGTCTTTCCATTTCATCTTTTGATTTTCCAGACCGATCGACTCCAGTCTTCCACAGAACCGTTTCAAGATCGTTGGGCATTCTTGGATAACAATGGTGGACTACGACAGATCAATGGATTTCCTCCGAAAACTTTGCTCGACGATTACGTCTCAGTAAACAAAACCTCCGCGCCTGATGGCATTGTTGGAAGGAACGAATTTATCTCCAAAAAGGGGAATGTCACACAAAAACCTAAGGATAGTAACAAAGTCATACATAATGTTAGTACAACTGCATCATTTACAAAACTTGTTCCAAGGCCAAGGTCACGTGTGTTCTCTGATTTGAAAGAAAACGTAACGAATAAGAAATCCACACAGATACCTGTCTCGGAATTGCACCAAACCGAGAAACCTCCGGAAACTCCCGAACAGACAATCGTTGAAATCGCGGGTCTTCCGACGGTCTACGAACTCACGGAATATCCCGAACACATCGTCGTTCGTCTAAATGCTACATTTGAAGGCAATATTTCTACAGTTAACCCCCATACGGTAGACGACATAACCAAAACCACGGAGAGACCCAAAACAACGTCTGTAAACAAAATACAACAAAATACTCAATTATCAACGCACCTGTTTGATGTTTTAACAAGTGCATCAACAAGTAAACTTGAACTTTTGACTAAAGGACCAATATACCACCTTGGTGACAGTTTACACGTCAGAATACAGGCCAGGGATTGGCGGAATCGTCCGAAAACTCGCGGAGGAGATTACTTCAAGGCAAAAATTTTCAACCCTTCGTTGTTAGCGAGTTCTGCGGGGCGAGTGACCGACCACGGAGATGGTACGTACACCGTGAGTTTCTGGCTGAGTTGGAGCGGAGAGTCGCAGGTAGAGGTGACACTTATCCACCCAGCCGAGACCATAGACGTCCTGAAGAGGATACGACCCACCACGAGGAAGAGAGTGTATGCGTGTAGCTTTAAGGACGGTAGGTGGCGCTTTTGGCTTCACAGTACGTAGTTGTCAAAGATACTAACTTGCTCAACGTTTGAAAGTTAACGATATGTTCAACCTCTATGCCGGTGCAGAAAAACTGGCATCGGTTGTTGAGAAAGTCTGATCTTCAAGAAAAAGTTGGAAAGACGTTAGAAACGCGGGACAAGATATAGAATACTATAATATCCCCAACATCTGCTTGGAAATTATCATACAGTGGTCTTTCAATTCATTACTTCACCACAACTCTCTTTATCTCTGTGTATGTGTGTTTCTGTTATGCACAATGCAGAGTTGACATACATTTTTAGTACTACAATTTTGGCGACTCCTAGGGACAGAGCCGGGTTCATAGCATTGGGCCTTGTTTGAACGGCTCTAAAAAGGTTCTAAAATATCACCTATGGTAGAGTTCACGAATGTATTCATTTGGGTATTCTTGTGTCTTTTCTTGTGGACGTTATTTCCTCATGATTCTGGGGTGACAGGTAGCTTTTTGGCGCCGACGAAAGTTGGACATGTGACCTATACTCATGATATCACTACAGGGAACCACACCATCCAGACCCAGTGTTTCCCGTCCCCAAACCCGGACCCCTCCCAGAGAGAGTGTAACTTCTCCAGTGCGCATGCGCGGGCAGGATGGTACTGTGGCCAGCCAGGTGACATCCCGTGTGACAAAGTCGTGGGGTGTGGCGGCATAGGGCTGAGGGACCATGAGTACTTGGGGATCACTGAGGAGGAAGTCAGGCTGTTTAACGAGTCAGTGTTACAAAAACTATACTATCCATAACCCCTATGTTATCCCTCTTTCTTTTCAAGTCTACCTTTTCCCCGTCTTTCCTCTTTATTATTAGTTTTGTGTTTAAAAGAAAAAGAGCTGTTCTGCTTGCAAATGGGTAAACGAGCGCCACCATGCTTATCTGTGACGTTATGGGTCGGCCATATTGGAACCATCCGCTGACCCATCTCGACCAATCGTAGAGTGACTTCTTTTGATAATTTTACCACTATTTTGCTCCCGCAATCTTGCATTTTCTTAATTCTTTCCCAGTACCTATAGTTTTCATGTTTGTAAATTTTCTTTATGCAATCGTCCAGCAATCACTGATGAGTTACCTGCTCCGTTGCAGAACGTATATCGACCAGGTGGTCAGTGGATCCTTTAGCATCAACGTGACGGCCAACAACGTCCCGTGTAAGTAACATCACCATGCATAAGGACACCATAGATCGGTCAGGAATCCCACCGCTGCCACCAGTATACAATGCGATAAGAATATCCAAAGCACTGCCAACGTTACGGTAGATATCGTATATAGATTATGATGATGTTAATAATGACAAAGATAACAATGATGATGATGATGATAAAGATGGTGGTGAGGATGATGATGGTGATGGTGATGATGATGATAAATATGATGATGATAGTGATGTTGATGGTTGATTATGATTGTTGCTGCTGCTGATAATGATGACGATGATGACTTTGAATGTAGTGATATGATGATGATTGGTGATACGCATGATGCTGATGATGGGTGATACATATGATGATGATGATGATTTGTGATAGATATCATGATGATGATAACCTCTTGAGTGCAGTGAGCCGTAACACATTTAAGGAGTGATATCGATCGCATCCACGTGACTACTTTTTCCCTACGCCACTGTAGGTGTCATACGGCATTCCGGCGGCAAATGTCTCCACGTGAAAACCTATCCAGGCGAGGAACAGCCAATAAACAGGCTCGTTCTAAAGGACTGTGGTAATCGTCAGAGACAACTCTTCGTTCATTGGCCAAATGGCAGGCTCATGCACGCTGTCTCCAAGAAATGCCTCGTTCTGAACACAAAGGGTGAAATCCAGGAAGGCACAGAGATAACACTCGGGTAAGATAACCCTCCGCCTGCTGAGTTAGCCGTTTGGCACCAAATTTAAATGTGTACTGGTTACCAGGTTAGGCGGGGGTGTCCCTGTGGTGTAGTGGTCTGCGCTTCTGTTACTAGCCACATCTGGTTCAAATTATTGGACCAGAAGGCCCGGGTTCAAGAGGCGCATTGAGTTATACCTAAGACCTTATAAAGATAGATGGTACATACTTCTGGAACAGTATGGAAGTTAGACACACTCCACTGCCATATGATTTTTTTGATCAGTATTTGTGAACGACATGAGCTATGATACTAGTATATCGTCTTTTGCTATGCTAAATAAGCAAACATATGGCCTGAATGAACATTGTGATTCTATCGGTTAGGGTATAAGCAAAACTGTAGACTGTTTTACAATTTTGATTGATACTTTAAAACTGTATTTTTTTACCAGGGACTGTGATGAAAATAGCCTACATGTCCGCCACACTCCAACTCGGACACTACAAGACATGTCTACCGGCATGTGTCTTCACCCGTACGGAGGGTCCAGTCTCCCGGAGGAAGACACACACATCGTCATCTTCAGCGGATGTGAAGAATATAGACTCATGTTCGAATACATGGAAGGTAGGATAACAATTATTCGTAGCGTCAATGTAATAATCATTATCAGTTGACGTACTTACGCACCGACGGGGTTATACCTACTCTCCAAGCAGAGGAGTGGGTCCGGCAGGTTTTTGACGTGTTTTTAGGCGTTTTTGTCGGGCTTTCTACTTTGTCATGTTTTTTTTGGCTAGACTGTGGGTTGTCTAGCCAAAATAAACATGACAAAGTAGAAAGCCCGACAAAAACGCCTAAAAACACGTCAAAAACCTGCCGTACCCACTCCTCTGCTTGGAGAGTAGTTATACCGCCCCTTACGGCGTGACACAATCGACTTACTTTCACACCGCCGGCCACACCGAAAAAAGTGCATGATATGTAAATACACTAGACGGACAAGGTATGAATAAAGTTGAAATCTCATGAGTTAACTTACTACTAGTGTATGAATAACAAAGCTCTACTTTGATCAATCTACCATGGCAAGCTACGGCTAATTTTCTACTTCTTTAAATCTAAACCTCTACTAATCTAACCTACCAATCATACATTTGTGTAAGATAGTCATGATGTATACTTTCACAGACAAATTCATACATGTGTGTTCCTGATGGCTTTCTGTTTAATTATCCAGACCCGTCCACTTTGCCGAAGTGCGTCCCGTCCTCAGAAAGTGTCCGCCCAGACTCTGACGGGTTCTTCCTCCAGGATAAGTGGTACAGTCGGTACTGCAACGCTAGAAGGTTCCCAGATGCCGAGAGCATCGCCCAGTGTCTGTCGGGGGAAAGCCTGATCATCCAGGGGGTGCGTAACGTTACATGTAGAGTTTTAACTTTTACTACGTGTAGATGAAGGACTGGATACGGGGACGTATGCTGATTGCGGAGGGGGGATAATGTGGGAGGCGTGACCTTTGACACAAGCACATGTCTGTCGGGGAAAAGCCTGATCATCCATGGGGTTCGTGCATGTGGTATTGTACAGTTTTAACTTTGACCGAGTGTACACGAAAGACTGGATACGAATTTGAGGGGGGGGGGGTAATGGAACAGGTATGACAGAAATAAGTATTATGTTAATTAACAGACTGTATTGGGAAATGCTTGCCCCTTCCGTTTACTTACCAATACATGTACTAGTACTCATCTATTGCCGTATTTTCGCCCCTTCTGTCACCACGAGTTCTCCGTTCTTCCCAGCATGTGAAGGATTTCGGAATGTGGTCCATGCAGCGAAGATATGAATCTAGCTGATTAATTCAGCGTTACAGGGAGATTCTGGGCACTGCTATCCTTAAACGTAATGTCGATGTCACAAAGGTTGCTGCTCAAGGACTTCATCCTTGCAAAGAAACATATAATTCCACCCAAGATTTGTTGTTAGATACACTTACAAGGAGCGTTATGTCAGTTTGTTAGACTATATTCTGAGATTCGACAAATTAACGAAGATTCCTCCTGAAATGATAAATATATAGAAGAATAAGACGAGTAGTTAATGAACGTGGATGATAGATTGATTTCTGTTGTTAGGACTCCACCGCCCGTCAGTGGTTTGAGCACCTTCACATGAAGCTCGACATCAAACCCATCCGCCTGGCTCCAGATCTGGACAGCTGCAGGCTCGGACCGTGCGCCGTGCATAACAACCTGACCGACTTTCACATGCACTTCCAGGCAAGTTCTCACACTGACGTGACTTTATGTACGACGACATCCATAGATGACATTCACGACGTCCATAGGCGATACTTTCAGTGCCAAGGATAGTTGTTTCAATGCCATAGGAAGTACTTTTGGTATCATAAGCAGTGGTTTCAGTACTATAGACAGTATTTTTAGGGCCGTGGACAGTAGTGTCGAGAAGTAGTCTACTACTTTGGATAGCAGTTTTAGTATCATGATCAATAGATTCAGTGCCATGGACATCAGTTTCAGTACCATAGGCAGTAATTTCTGTACTATTGGCAGTACTTTCAGTACCATGGACAGTGGTGTCGTTGTCTTGAGCAGTAGTTAATTACGCTGGACAGTAGTTTTAGCATCATGAACAGTAGATTTAGTACCATGAACAGCATTATCAGTACTATGGACGGCCGTGGGAATGCTACGTGTACTTACAAGTGCTATTTCAGCAAAACAACTCTATATAGCAACGTTAATCTTATGCAGCGCCATGGACAACAGTTTCAGTACCATAGGCAGTACGTTCTGTACCATTGGTAGTGCTTTCAGTACAATTGACAGCGGTGTCGTAGTCTTGGGCAGTAGTTAATTACTTTGGACAGCAGCTTCAGTATCATGATCAGTAGATTCAGCGCCATTGACAACAGTTTCAGTACCATAGGCAGTACGTTCTGTACCATTGGTAGTACTTTCAATACAATGGACAGCAGTGTCGTAGTCTTGGGCAGTAGTTCATTACTTTGGACAGTAGTTTTAGTATCATGAACAGTAGATTAAGTACCATGAACAGCACTATCAGTACTATGGACGGAATGCTATGTGTACTTACAAGTGCTATTTCAGCAAAACAACTTTATATAGCAACGTTAATCTTATGCAATATCTTTAAAATTGACCGACTTCATTGACAATTGTAACAAGAAAGCCACAACTACAGGAATGCCGTTTACCCATTCAATCCCTTATTCCCCCTCTCTAGTTTCACAACTTCCCAGTGCACGGGAACCCTTTCAAAGTACACAACATGGAGTACATAGTCGACGCGCTCGATCGGCTAGAAGGCGGGCCCAGAGTCACGTTCGTTATTAACATCTGGGCACACTTCACCCCGGAACCAGTGGAGGTCTACCGCAGCAGGATACTGGCAATCAGGGACGCCATCTTGCGACTTCACCAGAGATCGCAGGACACGTTGGTTGTGGTGAAGTCAGCTAACATAGCGTTGAGCTCGTTTCCTCCAGATAGGCGTCCGATAAAACCGGACTTGTACTTACAAGCCGACGACTGGTACGCAGAGGATTTTAATAACTTGATGAGAGACGTTTTCGCGGAAACGAAGGCCGTGTTCTTAGACGTTTGGGAGATGACGTCATGTCACCGTTCGCCCCATGATATCCACCCGACATGGGGTCTGGTGAGTGAAGAGGTCGACCTGATGCTCGCCTACATTTGCCCAGACAGAACACTGTGACACAAGTACATTCTCCTACGCAGAGCCTCGCTTGAGGCCTTTACAATATAAATTGGGGAGGCTAGCACTCTGCAAATCGAGCTGAGGTTTCCACTTTTGAAGGCATAGCCTCTAATCAGCTGTCAGCCAATCAGAGAATCCACATTACCTATTAGAAAAAGAAAACATTCTCTCTGCTTGGCTGACAGCTAGTTATATGTTTGACTTGGACAACAAACTATATGGATACATCAGTGTTAGGAACACCATAATATAAAACAAACGCAAACATTGTATTTGCCATTCAAAATACTGTACATGCCCCTTTATTTCTTCAGCAGACTATGGTATAAAAATGAAGTAACGCTGGAGTAAAAATGGTTAAGATCTCTACTCTACAGGCTGAGGCAAATAAGCACAGAAAGTTGTTGGCTGTAGTTCCTATTACAATGTGTTGTTTCTGTACAACTTTTCAATTAGTCATCACATAGCAACAATAAGGTACCATGGACACGTAGTTTCAGTAAACCAGCAATTTTCATTATCAGTTGACTAAATGTCATAAATAAAACATTGTCATAAGCAATTTTCCGTACAATCTTTCTTAATGCTACGGACTGTAACTGAAGAGTACACAAGCATGAATTGAGTGCATATAGGTACAAAAAAATACTCAGAAAATTCCGGAAAATCTGGAATTTTACTATGGAAGATCATGAAGCATAGTTAATGGGAAAAAGGCATGGTAATCTGAAATACTTTGAAAGTTGTGCTATTGTAGTGTTACTTCAATAACACTGTAGTGATTAAGACAATGGTACTTTTTTCATCTATAATTTGAATACTGTAAAGACTCACATCTTTTTGTACAGAGGAAAGAAAAACATTTTTCAAAGATTGCATCACATCCACAAATTCTGCCACAAATATCTTCCTAGGCTGCTTTCATGAAGTGTCCATTCATTGGCCAACCTAACAAATCTTCTCATTGGTCAGCACATTCCATAGATGGGTTTGAAAAAGTACACCACATGCCTTCTTGCTTTACAAACTGCGTAATCTATACAGCTCTGTTCAAAACATTCTGAGGTTTGGGTACTTCAAAGAGGTTTTGAAGAACAAGAAACATAAACATATTCCTTCTTCCCTTGAGGGAAAGGAATCCACCACTATGTATACAAAACTTGTTAAGTAAGTTAGGACTACAATGGTATCAAATGTACAGTTTATTAAAAGCAGTATCATCTGTACATAGGAAGTTCCCCATATTTCATGGTTTCTCACATTAATCTAACAACACCCACAAAACAGCAGATTTGCATGTTTTCATCTCTGCCTTCTTATGGTGTGGTCTGTAGTACTTGTATGTCCCCACATTATCAGTGGACTAGTCCAAACATGCTACAAAATGTATGGAAGAACACAAACGAGTAGGCAGAATGGGGAGGTACAGCCGATCTGTACTGTAAGACCCTATCTACAACTGAGTAATGTTACAATACCCAAAAAAAAGCAACAACAAAATGACAGAACGGGTAAGCTTTCAAACAACCCTATACAGTACAAAGGTTGCAATGTATTCATATTTAATAGCATGTCATGGCTTCCCAAATTACACATCATTACAAATACACCCTTATCATTTTTGTACATAGTAAACCAATTGCATTGCATTTAACACAACACATGTATTCTCAGACAAAACTGAACAAAGACTTTGCGTACTGGAAAATGCTGTACAAAACCAGTCAGAAACAAAGCGTAGTGGAGAACACTCAAAGTATTTAAGGCATTGATGTTTTTGTAACGTTTCTTCCACCCTCAAAAACTAGGAGAAAAAAAGGAAAACTTTTTGCACAACTTGTTAAAAATAGTTTACCAAAAGCTAGCCAATATTGAGCAGCACACTTACAGAACTGACTTGGAATGGAGCTCTCTTCTGTAACAATGTCCACTTTATAAGAGTAAGCAAAGGTGATATAGTATCTAGGCACAAAGACAAATGACACAATTGTTTACAACTGAAAGAAAAAAGCTGTCCCCATCCTTCCCATAACCTAGCACACCCTGACAAAGCAGCAAAAAGGACACTCTGAAACATCATATGTACAAAACAATTATCAGAAATGTTGGGCAGTTAATATGCCTTTGCAGCCCATTCATATTTCTGTGCAATTATTAATGATATTAACAACAAGTAGGTTTCACCACACGATCGCTCACACACACTCGGGGGTCACCCTTTTGGACACCCCCTCCTAAATTTGTTCCATGGAAATGATTTGTAAAACTCTTCCAATAGTGTTAATAGTGCAACTCTTTCTATAATTATGTGCACTGTCAGTCCTACATTCGAGCACTACTTAATACATTATTAGAGTATATCTGTACAATGGTGAAAACACGTTTATGAATATGATATCATAAAATTTCTTTCATAGCAACTGCACCATCAAGTTTGATGTATACACATTGTATAGATGCTGGAAAAAAGCATTTTCTCTCTCTCTAAAAGACCTTTTCACAACTCCGCCTTGAGAAAATGTTTGCTGGGTAGCATCATCATGTGTTGTTTCAGAAAAGATCAGCTTTTACAAAGCGCCCTCTTTCTGATTGAGTGAAAAGTGCAGCTTCACTTGCTGGTCTAGCAAATTAAAGACGTAGTGTAATTTTTTAACTATACAAACTAATCGAGCCGCAATGCTCCTGCTTTGTATGCAAAGCCCTCACTGTTTCCGTGCTCCAGTAATCTACGCGCTAGAAAGGAGCCAATGGCACCGCTCGATCAGGCGGGGTTATGATTCGGCCTCCTCGTAAATTTGCGGCGTCAGACGGATGAAGTTGTCCATGAGGAGGATCTTCTGGCTCTGCGCGCCCATGTCAAAGGTACTGAAGTCCGGGCGCATCAGCGTCGGCATGAAACAGATGGCCAGGTTCTCACTCGTCATCTTGTTGTCCAAATTAAACTCGCTTACTCTGAGGGAAGAAAGGAAAGAATTCATTGTCAACCACGCTAAAAATCATCAAACAGCATTTCGTTTTGGAA
This sequence comes from Branchiostoma lanceolatum, assembly GCA_035149815.1. Taxonomy (NCBI): domain Eukaryota; kingdom Metazoa; phylum Chordata; class Leptocardii; order Amphioxiformes; family Branchiostomatidae; genus Branchiostoma; species Branchiostoma lanceolatum. The sequence goes on along the minus strand of CM068877.1, from coordinate 13,352,771 downwards.
AAAAAAGTCTGAACTGTAACAAGAAAGAATCTTTGAAGAAAACTCGCTTACTCTGAGGGAGGCAAGGAAAGAATTCATGTCAACCACGCAAAAAATCATCAAACAGCATTTTGTTTTGGAAAAAACAGTCCGAACTGCACCATGAAAGAATCTTCGAAAAAAACTTGCTTACTCTGAGGGAAGAAAGGAAAGAATTCATTGTCAACTACGCTAAAAATCATCTAACAGCATTTCGTTTTGGAAAAAACAGTCTGAACTGTAACATGAAAGAATCTTGGAAGAAAACTTGATTACTCTGAGGGAGGAAAGGAAAGAATTCATGTCAACTATGCTAAAAGTCAAACAAACAGCATTTCGTTTTGGAAAAAAAACAGTCCGAAGTCCGAACTGTAACATGAAAGAATCTTCGAAGAAAACTCGCTTACTCTCAGGGAGGAAAGGAAAGAATTCATGTCAGCTATGCTAAAAGTCAAGCAAACAGCATTTTGTTTCGGAAAAAAACATAACATGAAAGAATCTTCAAAGAAAACTCGCTTACTCTGAAGGAGGCAAAGAAAGAATTAATGTTAACTACTAAGACCCCCATTCCACTTGGACGGCGCTCTCATCGCGCTCTCACGGCGACCTAAAATGGTCCAGAGCGCCGTGAGAGCGCCGAACTCCTGAAAAACGTGCTCAAGTGGAATCTCTACGGCGACCCTTGCGCGCTCTCAGCGCGACCAAAATGTCAAATGTCAGCAACTTTTTAAAGATTTCACAGATCACTCAACGAATTCCAGAGATAAAGAACGAATTTTTGTTTTGTTTTTTGTGCTTTGTTGTCTTCTCAGTCATACCTTTACCTCTTGCATCATATTTGAATGATAAAATCAAGGGGAAAACACATTCAATTTTAGTAGCTGCACGGTCGCTCAGTGTGTGTCTTAAGTATGTTAAACTTTTTTGTGTTATCTGTCATGTAAACTGTTTGAAATAAAGATTTTCATCATTCTACGTTATAATAGAAACTTTAATCGCAGAATTTTGAAACACATTTTGAATCACTGACAATAAAACTTGGAGGGAATTTAATTTGAATGGAAGCAAGTACTTGTAGTTATTCGTCAATTTGTTTTACCCACGAGCAAAACTATGATTTGACCACAAAATTCCCAGAAATTCAAGATACACCACTTCAAGAATTAAATTTGTTTGAACTACAGTTAAGACCATTCAATCCTCATAGAGCGCTCGCTGCGATCCTTGAGCGCTCGCTGCGGCCCTTTGATCCCACCTTGGGCGCTCTCATGGCGCTCACCGCGCTCTCATGGCGCTCTCGCGGCGCTCCTCGCGCTCGCTCCGCGCTCTCCCGGCACTCATTTTTTGATCGCCATCCTCAGCGCTCTCACGGCGAAGGTTTTGAGCATGTTCAAAACCATCGCCGAGGTGACGGCGCGCATGGCGCTCTCGCCGCGCTGTCGGCGCTCTCGGCGCTCTCAATGGCGCTCTCGCCGCGCTGTCGGCGCTCTCACGGCGATCTGGCCGCCGTGAGAGCGCGGTGAGAGCGCGGTGAGAGCGCCGTCCAAGTGGAATGGGGGTATAAAAGTCAAACAAAGAGCATTTCGTTTTGGAAAAAAACAGTCAGAACATTAACATGAAAGAATCTTCGAAGAAAACTCGCTTACTCTGAGGGAGGCAAGGAAAGAATTCATGTCAACTACGCTAAAAGTCAAACAAACAGCATTTCGTTTACGAAAAACAGTCCGAACTGTAACATGAAAGAATCTTCGAAGAAAACTCGCTTACTCTGAGGGAGGAAAGGAAAGAATTCATGTCAACTACATGTACGCCGAAAGTCAAACAAAGAGCATTTCGTTTTGGAAAAAAAAAGTCAGAACAGTAACATGAAAGAAACAAAGTCTTCAACAAAAGCAGCCCCTGCAGTTCAAAAAAGCAGCTAGGGGGGGCCTAAAGCCTACATCCCTTTTTTCAGAGTCCAAGAGCTATCTGGCACCAAAACAGCATGACCACAGCGTATCCAGAACACAAGTTCCCCTGTAGTGCCATAAAAGGCTAGTAGGGGGCCCAGAATTGACTTGTGTTTTGCTTTGCCAACACCTACAAACATACCAAATATCACAAAAATCTATTAAGAATATCTTGACATATGCTGTCCACAAACCCAACCAGCAATGAAAACATAACTTTCTCTTCACTAAGGTAATCACAAAGTCTAACAGGTGAAAGGTCAATGTCAAGGGTTACCCACCTGTACAAGTGTTCCAGCAGGTACTTGAAGACAGCTTGGGTGACGGGTGTCAGCTTCCTCAAGACTTCCCTCAGGTTTCTTACCTTGATCTGATCGTCTTTCGTGCCTAAAGAAACAAGTAGCACCATTAGCTACATGTTGATTTCTCACGTATCTTACAAGAGTAGAATTTCTTTGCCTTGCTTTAACCTTTAGCAAACTGAAGTAGCCGCTTGGCACCCCATTCTCTATTGGTTACAGAGTTAGGTAGCAGGGAAAAGGTTAAAGATCATGTATCTTTGATTTACTGGAAATAACGTGGAATTTCTGAAATAAAATGTCAAAGCAGCATAATGAAACAGCTACTGTGATTTCATTTTTTGCAGTGTTCGCATTAACCTCTCTACAGCGAATTCATGACGCCAACAAATACACATTTCTAAAGTATTACTATGGCACTGAAGAATTATTTCAACCCCAAACTTAATACACCACGAAAGTTTCCTTTCTCCTTCTTCATTTTGTACACCGGAATGAAGTCTCTGCAAAAATAAACAAGTCTTTAGTATGCAAAGAAGTCAAACTTACTTATCGCCACGATCAGGTCGTCGTGCACGCTGTGAGGGATGAGAGGGTCAGGCAGTTCCACGAAGAACGACTTCAGCGCTCCCGCCGCAGCATTGACACTGACCTTATGGTCGCCGTCGGCAACCTGAAGGTCATTCAAGTCTGTGATCTCCTCTGTAAAAATCAAATAAAGGTTAGCATGGTTATCTACATTCTTACACATATCATACTTACTGTATAATGAGTGTTATCTTGAAGAGACAAATCCTTGACTCACATCAAAAGTGTTTAAATGTTCCAAGAAAACAAAAAAAATAGGTTTCTGGTGCTCCTGTGCATGCGTTTTCCTTCTAACTTTAGATTTTCTAACTTTGTATTCAATTACTCTTTTACGTGCATTCAGACAATTAACAAACAAAAGAGCACTTCCTGTATGCCTACAGATGATTTTTCTACTTTTCATCAACCAGGAAGACACTAAACTTGCTACGAAATTCACTTCCATTCTGAAGATGAAATGCTAATTTCACAAGGATTTACAGTTCAATTTGAGAAAGCTCATACCAAAAGTATTAAAGCCACACACAAAATACTGTTACACTTAGTACCTTCATCGAACTTGAGACGAATCAGATCTGTATCCTCTTTCTTGCCGTTCACACGGAAGATGCCCTCTGTTCTGATACCTGAAAGAGACACAGTGTCATCAGAACTCTATGCTACTCTTAGTTTTGCTATAAACAGTCACAAAAATCTAAATCTTCCTGCAACAAAGAATGTCATCTATTTTCCTTAAGTGAGATAGCCATTCAGCAGTAGATCTGTACAGTTGTACTAGAGTTAGACAGCAGGAGAAGGTTAGATAATGAGTCTAAAATGTCTTCATTCATAGTGTAGGAGCTGATATGGCATAATTCTATGTGTTTTGAGTTGTAAAACAATTTGTGGATACAGCAGCCTGCATTGTACAGCACTTTTTACTGCAATGATTTTGATAACTTCTAAAACAAGCAAGGAAATATCACACGGCAAGAGAAGGAAATGCGTGACAGCAAATATCTAATTCATCATTTACTTGGAAATAAAGTCAATACTTTTCTCAGGATATCCTATCCTTAAAACTTTTTTTTTCTTCTTAATCACGTTCAAGAATTCTTCTTAACAGTCTAGAAGGATGAGAAGATTGTCTGACCTTCGTTCTCGATGTACTTGACACACATCTCCACAAACAGGGGGATGGGGTTGTCCTCAGACTGGACTATCTTCTCCATCGGCAGACCGAAGTAGTTCCCACTCAGGTTCTTCTGCTGAGGTAACGGGAATGGTTTCGTCTTGGACTTCTGCTTCTCCATCTTTTTCTTCAGTTTTTCCTGGGGAGAAAAAAGAAGTCAATAAAAATGCTTCAAGGCAGGATATAAGCGAGCAGGGCCTACCCTAAGAAAACGAAGAAACAAGACGGCGTCCTTTTACAGGCGAAGCGCAGAGGATGTCCAGTTTCCTTGGTAATTATATACACATGTACATGTGTTCCTCCCTACACATTGGGACAGCATGTAAAATGGTTCACATGCAAAGGTACCAGGTAATTGTTAATCCATAGAGTCTATTGTGAACCCTGGTTCTTACAGGTTACCCCCCCCCCTCCCCATTTTTGGATGCCCTGTCTACCAAAAATGGGGCGAAAACCGGGGAGAAAATCCACATACACCTATAAACCCAATACATGGACCAGTGCAGATAGACATAAGAAATACCAGCACAAGTCAAATTTTACATTCACCCAAACATGTGCCATTTTGAGTCATGGGCGAGCATCCTTGCACAGAAAGGCAAGAATTAAGAAAAGTAGAAACTGTAACAAACCTCTTCTTTTTGTTTCCTCTTGGTGTCCTTCCTCTGCTGACGTTCCAGCTTCTCCTGTTCTTTGCTGCGCTTCTTTCTCTGCAGACATGAGAGCGAGCATAAGAACAAACGTTACAGTTTTTCAAGAACACAAAAATAACCTCAGGCAATGGATTCTAGATCACCTTATCTCTATTTTTACCCCAGTACAAGTCAGGTTGCCATGGTAACACTTATTAAGCAGATTTAAAGACGGTGGTGGGACGAAAATGAAGGGCTATGGATGTGGGTTCAGAAGATGAAATGATGTCTTTGATATTTGGAAAATTACAATGTAGGTCTAGACGAAAGACTGGATACATGAAAACACAACCAGGTCATTGCATTTGCTAAAGAATGGAAGGTCTCATACATTTTTTTGTACCTTGGCAAAAGATTTCATGTTTTTGCAAATGCATTTTTTCTGCCTGTGGGACCTTGGACCAAGGCCAAGTCAACCTTCCAATCTCAAATCCTACCAATCTCCGCATATACCATCTTCCACCTCACATCCTGTCACTGTACAATGTTCCAATAACTACAGACACACACCAAGACAAACATACACACAGACCAAAAACCAAAACCTCCGTCTTCATGAAGGCAACTAGAAAAGAAAAATCGTTACCTCTTCATCATCACCATCGGACTGGTAGGCAGAGTCGGGGGCAAACCTTCCAGCTGTAAATAACAAACATTCAAATATATATATGTACTCAAAGAAAACTACTTTGCAAAATGAACATTCATTGTAATATGTACATTGGGTTAGAGGAATCTTGAGCAAATTAGCACTTTGTACTTTATGTTTGCATTAAAGTAATACAATGTTTCAACATTGAGTTGTCCTTGTTCTGACAAAATTGGGTATATGAACTGTAAGATACTTTCATTAGGCAAGGTTGAATTTGGTATTTTTGGATTAGCAAACAAACAAGAGCTTAATCATTATTGAAACACATTATGGACATACATATCAAAGTTGGCATAATTATTGAAATCACTAAAATCGAACCTTGCCAAATCTTCCTATTTTACAGTACATAATTGCAGTACACTTGGATTTTTCCGCATTAGACTACTGTTATCATGTGTATGAAAAATGTATGTATGTAGAGTTAGGCACTCAACACTCATCATGCAGGGAAAGAAATGGCATGTGTATTTGGCAGGACAACTGTGAGTGTGTATCTGCTGCTGTGTAGAAGGCCTATGTGGTCTTGGGTGTTAGGTATGTAAGAGACGATGTTATTGGACAAGCACAAAGTATCAGAGACACTCATTGGAGAAAGAACAACACACACGGTAGCACTACATGCTCACAAAAATTCATGCATACTAGTGAGAAGTGAAGAAAGAGAAGTGGAGAGAGGGATTATTCACACTGCAAACTTTCACTCCAAATCAAAGGACAACTACAACAAGATCAAAACTAGCTTTATTTCAGACTGGTGTACAATTAACTACACACAGTTGTCAGACAAAAGAAATCATTAGTAACTAGGACTAATCTAATTAATATGTCAGACACACAACTATAAATAGATGTTAGGTGCTACATCTAATGGGCTTAGTCCAACAAAACATTAAAAAGAAACAGAGCTAAGAAGTTATAATGATTATCTTTGTATCTAAGGCATTTGCTGCTGCAAAACAAAACAAAATCAGATTTTTATTTTAAGTTGGTATCTCCATTTAACCTTCAAGTTAATACAGCAGAAAGGTTTTGCAAAGTGGCTGAAGTATGATTTGAAATCTGAAAATCAAAATCAAAATAGCTTTTCTCTTTGTTTCCTTCATACCTGGTTAATGGCAGTAGCCAGTTACCGCTGTCAATGAAAGGTGCCAGTCATATCAATGACAGGTACTTTCTGATTGGCCAAAACATAAGTTGTTCAGCAAATAGCAGCCAATTAAACCAATGAAAGGTACTTTCTGAAGTATCGATTGGTCAAAACAGGAGCTGTCCAACAAGCAACAGCCAATAATCATCATTTCCAATGATTGATTTAGGCGCTTCTTCCTTGGACTCTACCTGGTCTTGGTGAGATGGCGTCGGTGTCAGAGGTCTGGGGGGAGGTCGCGTCTCTTCGCTTCGTCGTCCCTTTTCGGAAGGACTTTTTCTTTTTCAGCCCGGTGTTCTTTGGGAACTCGTCACCAGTACCAGCACTGTCTTCTGATGGCGAATTCCCTGTTCCTGTAGGAAAATGCAAGAACTGTTTGTAATATTCTTTATGTTTCTTATTGAAAATTGAAGCAATTGTTATGTCATATAATTGTCAATTCTATCCTTAGTCATCATTCTGTATTGTAGTATAAGGATTGAATAGCGTAATCTAAAATAGCAGGGCAATACTTAGTTGTACCTTTGGGAAACCTATTCCTCAGTCATCTCAGGTAAAAATGAGTAACTAACTTCGGTTAGTGATGTCCTCTAAGTTGGGACGTAAAGCCTGTGTTTGAGGAGAGCCACACCTCGAGCATGTTCAAGAAACCATCATAAGGGTTGGTGGATCAAACTTCACAGTCCGGTCTTACTCAGCTTGTAATGACTGTACAAAACTGGTGGGTTACACCTAATGGCAGATTACCAGTTATGCAAAACAAACAGAGTTCTACTGACCAGTTGGCCTATTTCTAATGATGTCAGTAGAAGCGTACGGTCCTCTGCTCGGCGGAGGTGACCCCTCGTTGTCCGTTACCCGCCGTTTTCCCGTCTTCTTCGGGGTGGGCCTCCTGTTCATCTTGTTATAGATGTCTCTTCTCTCCCTTTCCAGGGAGCTGTTGTATTCACTGTCACTATCTGTGGTGGCTTGGCATCAAGATCACACAATTTCAGACACATCCAGAGTGTTTAAAACAATATCTTAGCATTCATAATTGCAAAGTTACAGCAACCTATGTGATATTTGTACAGGTTTACTAGTACATCGACATGTCTTGGGTGACTGAAACTACATTTGTTGTAACTTGTTGTAACTTGACAGAAAAAGCTGGAGAAATGATGTCTTGATAAAATATAGCACTTCTGTTATCAGGTAATACTGGCTCTAGAAGAGGCTTTATATAAATCCAGTATTTGTTCACTATAGATACTTTGGAACAAAACATTCCTTAAAAATATTGTTTTTTGTGACCTCAACTCGACTATTAGTGGACAAAAACTAAAGCAGTATTATACCAAAGTTTTAAGTGTTCCTTTTCAGGTAGGCTTTCTCTTCCCTTAGTCCTTCACTATCCTTCAGGCTTAGGCCACTATTTGGACTAAAACACAGTAACAACTTTACTGAAGAAGCTTACCTTGTCTATCTGTCCCATGGGGTTGGCCTCGTATACTCTTGATTTTACGGATCTATAAGAGAGAAAGAAGCGGATTCAGTTAGTAAGAGATAATTTTCTGCTTCACCTTCTTTTCTAATTCATGTTCAGCTCTTTACAAAATTACAAAGCATAACGTACACACTGGAAGAAAAAAACAAATCCATACAATGAACAAAAGTATTGTAAATCCACTTCTCACATGTACAACAAGTTCACTCCTTTTTTGTTCCATTAAGTTTTCTTCTCCTCATTTGTATAAAGTCATTTCTAAAAAAGGAACTGAATGATTAGATAAATAAATTAAGGAGGGACATTTCTTGGGCAACCTTCAAGTTAATCGTTCAATCATTTTGAACCTTTTGTTAACTGTCACATCAATACCCAACTGTTAGTAAATAGATCACTTTCATTCACTTCAAATCTGTCCTCTAATGCTTAAAAAAACAGAAACTTTAAACTCTGCCATCCCCCGATATTTTTAAATGAAGCAGTCCTTGGTGGAATACTCTCAAGAGCATTTTCTGTTTAACCATTTTGCCCTGAAGTTTACCTTTGTGTGAGCAGTGATCTTCCCAATATCTACTTCAACTAGCCTGTTCTGGGTGATTTACAGAACGACAAAGAACGTTTGCAGCTGGCTACAGCCAACCTGCAGTACTACTGTGAACAGATAGGTGGTTCTTCTATACCTTTCCTCCAGGCAGTGCGTCGTGGGGACAGGCATACTGTGGTGACTCTAGCTGACCGTAAGGCTGCAACGGTTGGAGGTTCGGAATGGCGTCTCGCACGCTTGCGTACTCCCCTATTTCCACATTTTCTGGTGTAGCGAGAGGAGCTCTGCCCTTATACGAAGGGTGCCTTTCCCTTTGTCTCGGCTGAGTCAAGCTGCTTTGTTCATTAAATCTAGACACCGCATCGGCCACTTTGGTATACTGTCTCGGGTTTAACTTGCCTACATGCTGCAAACAAAACAACAAAAGGAATTTAACAAAACACTGCAAAAAAAGGAAAACGTTTGCATTACGCCTTATAGGGGATAGCTGCTGTAAGCAAATTTCTTTCCCAGTTCTAGTTTGAAGATTCATTCAGTAACGCCCCCTTGTGAAAGCTGGTTGAGCGTTCCTTATACATTTCACACTACCAGTTATTGACCTAAAGAAAAGTAGCTGAAAAGAGGTAGTCATTATGAAATTTCACCTGATTTTACAGTTGCTTTTTTGAAGTCATTTAAAAAGCTCGGGAAACGGCAGACTAAAACTTATCTCTGAACCCTGGTTGCTCCAGGTGTAACCATTTAATCTTTTAATCTTCATACACTCAAACAGTGGCTGCTTCCTCACATTCACTCTCTCTCTCTCTCTCTCTCCCAATCACTTCTTTTCATATTGAATTTTGTTCTTTCACAACAAAGAAGGGGATGAATGGGGAATCACACAGATTTGTCTCAAAACCTAATTTTAGTAGTAGCTTCACATATCAGTCTGCGCCATTTAGAATGGTTACAATATTGTTTTTTTTAACCTATTCTCACATGTCTTGCCTTTCCCTCCCACTTTTATACTTGCAATTGCTTTACAATCTTCTCCATAATGAAATCTTCTCCCAACTTCTACAGATAGCTCTGTTTTCTTTTCTTCTGTTTCTTTTCTGCCAGGTACCTACCGGTTTTGCTGGGATGATCGGCTTGGGTCCTGGTGGGAGGGGTTTGTTTCCAGGCGGTCGGACTTGGTTGTATAAAACGTTCTCGTGCCATCTGGTTGTGTCTGAAAAGCAGAGACATCTATTACATCACATCACATTTATAATACTGTAAATCTTGAAATGTTTGCAGTGGTTTTATTTTCATAGTGACCACTCCCTTGCGAATTCATAACAGTGAGAATATGCGTTTGCTACTACAAAACAGAATTGTAACAACCGCAAACTTAAAACATTGCGAAAAACTCCTTCAGCCACAAAATTAAGTCCCTGCGAAAATAGAAGAAATTACAGTACGTCGAATTGACTACTTTCTGCACAGTGATTTCCAATAATATACTTGTTAAAAACTGTCAATCACAATCTACACATGTACAGAGGTTTTATTCTAACAACATAAAATGCTACACAAGTTAAAAACTAGTTATTAAAATGTTAGTACCTGGTCTACCAGCACTTCTGTCATACAGTCTGTTGTCTATCCAGCCTGCAATGACACAGTAAAATTTTGTGAGTGGAAAAAAAAAATTAATACATTATAGAACATTTAGAAAATATGCTTTCTAATGCTATGGTGCAATGAGAGCACGAAAATAAGAGAGAAGGGTTTAAGTGCAGAAATGAGAAAAGAAAAGAACACAAAGTAAACCAGCCACACATTCCCAAAAGTACTGGAGGCAGAAAGATCACAAGACACTACCAAAAACACCACCATACAGAAAGAATACAAAATTTGTTGCATTGCATTACTGAAATGCTTACTACATTTCATCAAATTTAACAATACTGTGGGAAAAATTAGGAAAACATATACCAGGAAACAAATTCAACAATTTTCATCAAGCGCATAATGTACATCACTTAAGAGCATAATTAGAATTTGCATTCCACAAAATATTATGTACACGATTGACTAGACATTGATGCTTTTCCACAATCTTTAGGACAATCTCCAAAAACAAAATACAATCCCCACACAGCCAAACAAGATGATGTAAAGATGCTTTATATTATAAGTGATTTTTAGTCTCAGGATATTAAAAGAAGAACAGCAACCACACGGTACAACACAGGACACGAGCACGACACTGTTAGTAAGAAAGGCGGAAATACCCTCGCTATGGGAGATAGGAGGACGTGGAAGCGTAGCAAGGCATGCAATGGCGGCCGAGCTACACACAGTAGAGGAGGCAGTGCCACTCTCATAGGAGGGGTGGTCGAAGGAAGCAGAAGCTGCTGAAAGTAAGAGACAACCTGCTTGTGAGGAATCATTATAAGAGTCTAAAGGAGCAAAGTTAGTTTGAAACACATCCTCCACAATATCCTATACCTATCAGAACACCATAAATATTATACAGAATTAGTTTCAAGTCCTTCAAAACATACCATGATTGACTTAGCATGGTGTAACAACTGCAAAAACTCCTGCTTGAAAATTTCAAATAAATATAAGCCACAAGTTGCTTTGTTTTTCTTTTTTGCTATAATTTAAATCAATGACTTTACCAAATATGTTACAGTGTCAGAAAGTCCTCAGGTGTCAAGGAAATGATAGCAAAGAAAAGAAAATGTATAGGTAGTGCAAGACTTCTGTATCTTATATGTTCTTTCCAACCTTATTCCCTTTGTCTATACAGCATAGTAGCCTATACTTTCCATATTCTAAAACATGTAGTAAAGGGAATTTTGAAGTTATTAATCTGAAATATCTGTAAAAATGCTTTGAAAAAAAGACATGCTTCCACAACTTATACTTCAACAACAATAGTTGCTGTAAAAGAATGATGTATTTCTAGAAAAGCGCATTCATTAGCATTTCAGATTTAACTTTTCAAAACTCTTTTGACCTGGAAAGCGCAGGCTACTTTTGCTGCATACAATGCAATGCTATATACAGAAATATTATGTACCATTCTCACGTTGAAAACCAGTCTCAAAAAGTAGGTACATGCTCCTTTCTTCTCCGTAGGGCATGGGAAAAAAGTGTTAAAATGCCAAGGGAAGAATACAAAAATACAGAAACTGTAGTTCTACCAATCTAACTAACATGTTAAGTTTACATAATTCGGTTCTGTAACAATCTCTGATAAAATACGCAATGATAATCGTCGAATAAGCAATCAGCAGTTAATCAACTGGAAAGGTAGAAAAGGGCAAAGCAGAGAATAAGAGTGAGAGATACACACTCTATTGTCTGTTGTGGAAATTGTGCGCAAGAATTTTTCTTTTAAATACATTTCTTACAATATTTTTTGTGAGAAAGACAGAATTCTTGCCAAGAATTAGAAGAGGTTGAGCACAAGTTCCACATGAATTACAGATTAATAAAATAAAGACTGTCCCAGTGATATGATACATTTTCATTAGATTTGATGGTTGTTTGATTTTCTTTTCATATCCAACTGGTCAGTTCATTTCCACCTGCTCTGTGTCCAAAACCTAGACGAAAAGAACCTGCATCTGAATCCCTTCTCACACATAGCCTCCCAACCTTCTCCAGACCGTGGTTTGAAGTTAGCCATGAGGAAGATCTTCTGTGGTTGGGAGTTGGTCGGCAAGGCTGCCTACTAGTTTTAAAAGTCATCTGCGCCGGCCGACTATGAATTTTGACAAATATAACTCATCGTCTTCTTAGATGTGATCAGAGGAGCGAACTGGAGCTGAAATACGATGGATTCCAAGCTACACCCAACCCAGCGCCGACCTTGGTTGGGGAGTGGTCTGGAGCAAAGCCGTGGGAAGGTTTTGAGGGTGTGACAGGGGCTTGTCAACCATACAAATATCGGCCACATTTCTGCCAAGCAACGTACCGTGCATTTTCCTAACCCTTGCTAGAGAGGGAGAGTGGTGTAGAGAGTGGTAGCGGGGAGGGGGGCGTCGCGGAGAGCGGAACCCCTCCAGCCGGTAGTGAGCTGCCTCCCCTGTCCCGCGGTGGAACGGCCCGCAGAGAAGTGGAGGATGGTGGGAAGGTTGACAGTAGAGGGGGTGGTGGGCAGAGGGAGAGAAAGAAGAAAAATGAGAACAGGTCAGAAGGGGTATAAAGAGGACAGTACAAAATATGATGGAACAAATAACAGAGACAGGTGTACAGCATCATATATTATAGATGAATACATGTATGATTGTTAATAATGACAAGAGTTATCTAATCATACATGTTTGATTGTTAATAATGTGGACAAGAGTTATCAAAGATGTTTCTGACCAAGACTGAATTTGCTAGTTCACATAATTGACAGAACATACATTTCTAACAAAACTGTTTCAAATCCAAAGAAACATGTGACATAATATATCCTATGAGTTCAAAGTTCCTAATATCAATACCATACAAACCCAACGTCTTTAATCAACATGATATACTTTAATATAATATACATACCTTGAAACTATCAAAATGACCTCATCCATACAATATCGCACAATCATTCAGAAGACGTTTTAAAACCATCCGAAGGACAGAAAGTATAAGAAAAGGACTGGACAGTACCATGTACACTTCCAACCATGTGAAGCATTTGGCAGTGTAAATATATGTATACAGACAGACTTTCAATGTGTCATTTTTCAACCGGTGGCTGGTAAATGTATGGTGTTGGTACTTCCTTGATAATGAATCAATGTATAGGTAATGAAAGTAACATTGATCAATGATTTGCAAATGAAGAGTTTAAGAACAGAATTTTTGAACAGAGTTTCATCATTAGCAACAGGAAAATAGCTGCGTTGGTGAGAATAAACAACAAATAAACATTTGAATCGAACTATGCGCAGTTGAGAATGGCAAGAGCTGTATTCTCTTTGCGCTCTTCCACAGGACGAATAGATATGTATTGGGGGAAAGGCAAGCAAAAGGGGTTAAAGGTTAAAGGTGAATGTCCTGACCTCTGCCCTGCTGCTGACGGTCTCGGACTTGGCTGGGCTTGAGGAGATGTTCTTCATGATGGTTGTCATGGTAACCTTCCCCTGGAACAAAATTAACATTAAGTTTTACACAGGCAAACCTGTACAAGTGACCACCTCTACACAACGACCATCTGGCCATCAATATACAGTCAAACCTGTACAAGTGGCCACCTCTACATGGGGACCATCTGGCCAATGTGACCACAATTTGGTGGTCCTGTAGATAATTTTTCCCATTGACACATTCAGAATTCTGTCTCGAGTGACCACCTGTCCTCATAGACCAGATTTCCTTGGTCCTCAGAGTGGTCCCCTTGGGCAGGTTCGACTGTATATAAGGTTGCTGCTGCATTCCTATCAAAATAGATTGGGGCAAGACAAATGCAAGAATATTGAGTTTAAGCTGTCTACATCAAATCCAGGGCTCAATTCCAAGACGTTCAATCAAGCAAAGGTAATACCCTAAAGTTTAGTATGCAGCCCTACTTGCTTGTTCAATGTGTGCTTTTAAATGACAACTTCCCAACGAGGCTAAATGTTGTGTAAGATTGTGCATTTTCCCCCCGCAACTCTTACATGTACATGTACTTTGTCCTTCTGACAGTTTAGTCAATTCATGCTTTTCTGATAACATTGAAAGCACATGACAAGAGCAAGAACACTACAATGAAGGCTTTGCCCCTGAGGCGTCGCCAAACGAGTTCTGGTTGGGACATCACCTCGGTGTCTTGCACAATGCAGACACTTAATAAACTTGAGCTTTTCCACAGAAACAGCCCCTGATGTCCCAAAGGAAAAAGAATGGAAGGGGATACAAACACAGAATAACAAACACAAAAGAAGAAAATTGTGAATAAAAACCTTGAAAACTCACTAAAAAGTATGAGACTCTAATAGAAAACAATTCCTGACAAGTGACAGGCTAAAATTTCTGGGACATAAAGTACTTCTAAAATATCAGAAAATTTCTAAATGCAACAAGCCCTTCACTTTCTACAGAAATTCACTGTTTCGTGTTATGACGTTATCCACTAACCATTGTATGGAGGTGGCTCTTCATCTGAGTTGTAGTTCTGTGGAGCTTCATCATAACTGCAGAGAAAACACAAGAAATAATTCATATTTCATAAGGCCTCAATTCAGAATTTTGATAATGTGTATCAACATACAATACAAACATTGTTAGATATATAATGACAAATCAAATCATTATGGTTGTTGAACACACATTACTTCCAGTAGACTAAAGGCACATACTGATGTACTTGCACAACTGTGTGGCAAAAGGGCTACAGAAACTGAGATGGGCACCGCCTTATACGCCCTATGGTGTTGGAAGGATTCTTAAAACTTTATAATTTCAACATTAAAGATTTAACAATGATCAATTATAACATAAACTGAACAGCCTGTGATGTCAGATGTTGAACATGTTTGATCAAGATTTTAAGGAAATTCTACTTTGTTCAAAACCTTCATTCTCCATATAACACTACAATCGGTACAAATAAAGAGACTAGAATTTACCTATACCTGGGCAGCGGCACCCGGGAAGGTTTGGGTAGAGTTGCAGGCGGTCGCACCCTGCCGAACGTGCTGTCCCACACCTCGCGTTCCGTGGGCTCGTCTTCCGACGACGGCTGACGCTTGTACGCGGTCTCAGTACTCTCCTTCTTTTCCCAGCATTCCTTAAAGAATGGTGTGAAGACTGCAGCTGCAAGAGAACAGTATGTAAGACATTCTCCTTCAAATTTGACCTCTGACCCTCAAACACAGTTAAATGACCGTTGTAATTTTGAGTTATTGTTTTTAATTATTCTGAGTTGTGTATGATTTATTATACATATGTTTGATGATTACTACTGTCAGTATATTATAGTGAATGTATTATTCATTCAGTTTATGCTAAGTTATCCTTTTGTATCCTGATTTACCTAGACTAGGTTAAATCTCCATGAATGTAAAATGATCAACAGTAATATCATGAAAAGAATATACATGACGGCGTCTCAACTTACTCTGCTTCTGGAACTGTGACGAGGTGGTGCTGAACTTGGCGCTGAGCGTGTCGGCCAGCGCGTTGCCCTCCGTGATCAGGACCTGTTCCACGTCGTTCATGAAGAACGCGTTCACGCTGCCGCTCTCCGTCACTGCCAGGATGTGCACTGGGACGTTCTTCAGATTCGAGGCAAAGGCTCTGCAAAAATCAAAATATGGCGTTACTTACAGAGCATGCAAATTACGTAAACCATGGGTACTTATCAGTTCCGATTTGTCAGAGAACCCTGTTTTTTTTAAAGGTTGGGCTACAAAAAAAGAAGACAGCATGCTTGTTTAAAGCTCTCGCCATCTGGGACGTTCTTCAGATTCGAGGCAAAAGCTCTGCAAAAATCAAAATGTATTCTTAGCATGTTATACCGTATTTCTTCTAATAAAGGACGCACTTTTTTCACATTTCAACCTTCAAGATGAGGCTTCAGGTCAAAGCCAAAGTCGGGGTGCGCACTTTATTTAGGTTTTCTCTCGAGAAAAGTCGGGCCGTAAGTCAGGAAGTCACTGATTATTACCCCAGCAGGCTAGCCCCGTCACTTCGCCGACACGCAACGATAATTTATGCATGTTCTGTTCTTATTCATGTTCTTATGTTTACAAGATAACGATGCTACATCATACGTATATTTTTGAAAAGGTATTCTAGATATAGAAATAATTGATTTAGCGATATTAAATATCAAATTATGAGACACCAAATAACGCTGGGTGTTTTCAACCGCGCGACTATTTCAGTGTGTCGGGCCGGCCATAATTTCGTACCCCACGCCGCTTGTACTACGCCGCTTGCGACGTCAATAATTTCCTAACCACCCACACGGCTGCAAATATGGGCACATCGTGCGTATCTGTAGATATTATTTATCAAAAACGTAATAGCTAGAATCTGAAATGTTCCAGAGTTCGCTTCAGCGGGAGTTTTGTTTTTGTTTTGACGGATAAAACGCGAAAACCCACGCCGCTTTCGGCACACTTCCGGGTTCATTGATCGCTAAAATTACGCAAAAGCCACCATCAATCCGCAAATAAATGTATGCTTTCCCGAAAACATCTTTTGGTTTTGCATTTTCTTCGCCATAATGTTGCTATGTAGTCGATAAAACCGCGTTTTTATTGCGTTTTCATGTGTAACATTTCAGACAAAGAAAAAACTTGGACCGCGATTCTGCTGCCCAATGATGCACTTCGTCTACAAAATTCCCGCCTTTAGCTGCAGCAACAACCAATCAGAGACGCGTAATGCGATCATGTGGTGAGGATTACGTAACACGCGAAATGCATCTTGGGGCAGCAGATTTTTTAAACAATGGCGGCGGGCGATCGGCGAAATGAAATGATTTGTCAATGCAACGCTGTATTTTGCGGCATAAATGCCGAGAGACGAACTTTTATTTTATCTCAAAATGCGTTTTACACGTTTGTCTTTGACTAGCCCGGTAGAAATCAAGCGGATCGTCGTCTGGTTCTTCTATATCAAGGAAGTTTGTCAGATATCCTGGCGCGAGGTTCTCAGCGTGACGTTTAAACTGCAAAACTTTTTACTCAAAATTTGAGCGGAGTAGAGGGTTAAGTGTTGACCCCAAATAATGGTAATGTTTTCCCGAAAATTCCTTGAAAATGGAACGATTAAGAAAGACACCAGGACTTCATAGCGTGCCGAATACCGGGGCGTGGTCACATCTTGGAGACACGCGCCGAGCGACGGCGGCAGATCGGGGGTGCGCACTTTATTAAGGTTTTTCTGTGAAGTATCTCAGCTGGCGTGATTGGGGTTGCGGTGAAGCCCAAATCGGGGGTGCGCACTTTATTTGGGGTGCGTCCTTTATTAGAAGAAATACGGTATAGGGGATGCTACAATGTCACTCTCACACTATCTGGTTTATCGTCTGTTGCTCCCAGGGTATAGGCGTGCTTGCACACAACCTTGTGGCTTGAACTAAGTTGAAAGTAGACTACCAGGTGCCTCTGCCTTGTGGGTTAACACTCACAGTTTTGGTATGTATCATGTACATTGTAATCTCCGAGAGTGGCCAATAATACTGCTTTTGCCCTTTGGCTACTGTCATTGCCATCAATAGATCTGCTTGGAGATTGTGCATTATGATGATTCAGCAGTCTTGGGTTTAAAGAGAAACCATGTTTTCAAATTGTGTGTAAAACTGAGCAAGCATAACAGCTAGTAATTCAGTTGTGTCATAGCTTCAAGTTATCTTGAAGAGTTAGGCTACAAAAGAAGGAATAAGAAGACAGAAGCATGTACAATGCTCTCAGTTTCATCCACAGATGTTGGACCCATAGAATTCACTTGTTTGTTTTTCCTTCATGGTTACAAACATGGCTCTTGGCACAGGAATGCTTCTGATTGGCAGGTAGTCCCTAAAGTAAACAACTTGCTTATGTACTACTTGAGTGATATACTTGTAAACAACATGGCATGGTGTATCTATGCTTACAGTATAGGATTCTTCGGCACTATGGATTATCAAACAAACGGCAATACATACAAATTAAAAAAATATTTGTAGACTGTCTACAATCTATTTCTGTACAACACACTTTTAGGCCAAACCAATTTATGTTCTTGGTTCTCAGACAAAAATACTAGCAAAAATTCAGCAAAAGGTCGAGATGAAGACAGAGGGCTGGGAGGTATATTCACTCCCTGAAACTATGTGAGCCAAGGTACAGACATAGCCCTCAAACTCTGTTTTCATGTTGATTTTTCATTTCAGGATTATCATTTTCTTTCTTGGATAACCAGCAGATCAAATTGGTTTTCCAAAAACATTTGTTGCAAACATAAATAAACATTTCTTCCCATTAAGGTCCTTACCTGACGTTAGCCAGAGAAGCCTTCCTCTTGGCCGAGTAGACCAGGATGTACCCATGGACCAGCTCATCTCTGTACTTCTGGGCCGAGTGGAAGGATGTTAGTCTCAGCTCAACTCTTCTCTTGCAAGAGCCTGTAGAATGGATCATATTACACTTGTTAGTAGACAAAGCTATGGCTGAAATAAGACGGAGGACGAAGCATAGCGCTTTTTTGTTAGCTAGTAGTGCAATATAGTCACTGACGAAAGACAGCGGATGAAGTCTGGAACGTCTAACTGTTTCAAAATTTTATCCAGTTGCTTGAGAAACTGTTTTTTGGCGTAAGATATGAGGACTTACCTAAGAAAGTTTCCACAATGAGGGTGGATGGCTTCTCTGGAGCAGCAGTGCAGCACTGGTGGTTGAGGAGTGGGGCCAGCGGTAACTCCACGTTGTACGGGTCCCCACACACAGTACACACCTTCACTCTGGACGGGAGGGAGGGAAAACATCAGTACAACTTTCCCATTCTCTGACTCAACAAGTGCTGTCAAAAGGTTCAGCTTTCTCTTGTTTTATTCAGTACATATCTTTTATCTCCACACAGTGTTTCAGACCTATTGAGTACAAATTAATCAATATCATTTCACTTCTAGGCTGTTTTAAAAAAATATGAAGTTAATGTCAACTTTCATTATTCCACTGGGTACCCCTAGATTGTCACATTAAAAAGAAACGGTATTATCAAGGCCTTCTCTAGAATGTCTTCAACACCTGGATATCTGAAGTGTGTATACCTTGGGGATTACTGATACTGCATTTAAAGAGATCTCTTAAAATTCAGTCTTTTTAATGTGACGGTCTTGGGAAACCTAGCGGAGTGGTGAAAGCTGACATTTTAGATCTTATTTCAACATGACAAAACAGGAGACATGGAAGCATGACATACTTGATGTCGGGTTCCATGAGTTGTTCAATGCTCTGGGATCCGATCCAGCCCTCGCGGTGTCGGAAACTCTCCACCAGCGCGCGCATGGCCTGCTGGATCTGCGCCTCCTGGAACTTCCGGTTGGGGAAGAACTCGGTGCTCGAGATGTCAATGAACGGACACTGAAGCCTAGAGAACATGATAGAGGGGTAAAACTTTACATCATGCTCAAATGTATATTCATCGTAAGAAGATTATCTACATGGAAGATTACAGCAAACAAGTAATGGAGAAACAATTGTTGATGTCTGTGCTAAAACTTCCAAATGGGGAAGAACTGTGTGCTCGAGATGTCAATGAAGGGACACTGTAGCCTGGAGAACATGATAGGGGGAGGGATATGTCAGATTTACTTATTGTTGAAGAGCAAT
This sequence comes from Branchiostoma lanceolatum, assembly GCA_035149815.1. Lineage (NCBI taxonomy): Eukaryota > Metazoa > Chordata > Leptocardii > Amphioxiformes > Branchiostomatidae > Branchiostoma > Branchiostoma lanceolatum. The sequence continues at coordinate 13,332,949 of CM068877.1, read as the reverse complement.
ACTGTATATACATTTGCTTCTATGGTGGTTTCATTTCAAGATAGGAGTTGAATTAGGTTTTTGCAGTGTATTAAATTCACTCAATTCATTCAAACAATTCTGTAGTAAGTTATTATTTGCGGTGATAGGTCACCATGAAAAACATCCTGACTATCCATCAGAATCAGCTTTTTAGCCAATGAGAGAGTGGATGCATGTCTGTCAAATATTTTCATTTTGATTTTGCACTTCTACCATTTGACGGTGGTGTATGGGGCTTTGCGATTGGACTATTATTGATGTCAGTGCTATCTACTACAGTGACAAATACGGACCTCTCTGCCAGATGCTGGCCCTCCTCACGGAGGTAGGACAAGTCCTTGTCGGTGTTGGCCGAGTTTCTCGCCAGGATGACTGCACACGGGAGGCCCTGGAACGGAGCACGCTCCTTCTTGTCGATGGAGAGCGTTCCCGACCTGATGACAGTCTGCTCCAGGCTGGACTGGGCGTACTTCAGGGACTCCACTGAGTCATACACACAGATGCAACCTGGGAAGGGAAAAGGATGGTGTTAGCTGCACGCCATCATTTCTCACATGCAAGTTTAAAGCCCCTGTTACACATTGCCAACCAAAACCTACCAACCTTCTCTAGACCATGGTCGGGAGCTAGTCATAAGCAAGGTCATCCGAGATTGGGAGTTGGTCAGCAAAGTTGCTAATAGTCTTCAACAGTCGTCTGATCTAGCCTACGGACTGAATTTTGAATCAAACTCAGGAAAGTCATATTCTTTTCAGATGCGTTTAAAGAAGCGAACTGAAGCTAAAATACGATGGATTCAAGGCTACTCCCAACCCAACACCGACCTTGGTCGTGGAATATTTAGGAGCCAAGTCATGGTAAGGTACTGAATGTGTGACAGGGGCTTTAGGGAGAAGGTCTCTGCCTCTGATGTGTCGCCAAAAACATCACCACATAAAGCAACTTATTCCAAAGCCATTGGCATTTACATTGAAACAATGTTTAATAGTAGTGCTGTTAAGAGTTTTGCATAGTGTAGTGACAGTGCAGAATTACAGACAGTGCCAGTGAGACAGATTCAGAGACAAAGAGTAAAATAACATTGATCCGATTAACTGTGCCAATTCTGATTGTTAATTCCCATCAAGGCCACACCATTTCAATTCCTTGGTTCTCATATTGTTTTCTAAATACTAAGATCGCGATATCAGATGTTCATGAAAACTGAGTCTATGGGAAAAGTCTGTGCCTCGGTACACACAGTTTTAGGGTAGGGATGAACATCAATTTTTCTGAGTCAGATGCCAGTTTTCTCCCAGCCCTCTGTTTTCATGATGTCCTATTGCTAGAATTTTACATAAAGATGTGTGTGAACCAACAGATTAAATTGGTGTGGCCTAGCTTATCGGTGTCTTTAATAATGACTTTATCTGTGATTCTGGTATGACAGTAAAGTCTACTAACAGTCGTGGCATACAGTGGGACTGGGATGCTGTCTACATGTGGCTGTTGGTAGAACACAACAAAGAAGCAAAATTGCATCATGCAAAAGATGTCAAAGAAATCCAAAATCAAGAACTGAAGGATGAAATAAAATAAAATATAAGACAGACAGTTATCACTTTTTAAGTTAAGTTTTATGATAAAATACAACAAGAAGCAAATCGTGTCAAACAAAAGATGTCAAAGAAATTAAAAAACAAGAAGTGAAGGATGAAATAAAATATAAGACGGACAGTTATTACCTTTTTAAGTTAAATTTCATGATAGAATACAGCAAATTGCATCATGCAAAATGGAAAAGAAATCAAAATCAGGAAGAAGTTAATGTCCCAAAAAGTAAAAGTGAGGAAAAAAGTGAAGAGTAAAATAAAATATACCACAGAACATACAGCTAATAACGTTATGTCAAATTGCATGAGAATGCATGTAACAGTTACATAACGTATCATTAAAGTTGCGGTATATAAAAACGCCCCATGCTGACTGCTTCAAAATGCAGGGGTTACTCGAGGCTTTCCCAGAAAATATGAGCTGATTTTCTAAGAAAAATGCAGTCAAGTTAGCTGCATGCTGTTTCCCCACACGACCCCAATGGTATTTATTTAGCTTTATCAAAGTCTACCATGCATTATGAACAAATTTGGGATTTTAGTCACATTTTGTCTGTTCGAGTGAACATAATTCATGTTTTACAGATAAAGTAAGTTACATAAGTCTTATTTCTACAGTTATCCATGGATGGCTGAAAAGGAATGATGGAATGCTGATTGAAATATCTCTTAACCTTTAGGTCTGCTAAGGTAGCCCTTTGGCACCAAATTTGTATTGGTTACTGGGTTAGGCAGCAGGGAGAAGGTTAAAGTAATACATTTTAGTTCAGTTGCACTGATTTGTTCTGTAACAACTATTTTATTTACGAAAACAGTTACTAATATGACAGCAGAAAACACAATAGCTTGAAGTTTTAGTGGCTTCATTAGCATAGCTGACTTGTCTGCAGAACGTACCATTTGGAGTGAACTTGGGTGTTTTGAAGGAGGACATGGGCTGAGTGACATCACCATCGATGGGTCTGAGCTCCAAACTGTAGATGTTCCCATCCAGGGTGTACTCTTCTTCATTACACTGCAACTGGGATGGAAAGGAAATATTAGGTCTTGTAATAAACAATCTAAAAAGTCTCTTCCATAAAATAAAGTATTATCGACAAGGCTATTGAAACAAAATACAGTGAAAGAAGCCAAAATCAAAGAGTTGCTGCAAAAGTTAACAATAATTTCAGCAAATATCCTTTGATTTTGGAAAAATACACAAGTTATAACATCTACCTAACTTTAGAAATACCTGAAATGTTGTATAGTAGAAATATGATGTTTCAGAAGAATATGCTAGAACTAAGCTTGTAGTCAAAGAAAGGAAAGTAACATGCTTTGAAAAAGGTTCATGAAGAAATTAAAGAAAATGTGATACAAAGTGTCATCAAATTCTAAGACTCTTAGTTTAAAAGATTAGCAAGGTAAGAGTTACCTTTATCTCATTAGCTAGTTCATCTGCCAGTCCATCTGCCCCCAGAATTACTATGTTGAGTTGTGAAGCGTTGGGGTCAAACATCCACTGGCTGTGTCTGTTCCAAGATGTCGGTCTGAGGACACAAACACAACGGTTTCCTTTATAGATCTACTTCTTGTTCCTTGGCAACACAGTGTTCGAAATACCCATCTGCAGTCTGCAATTTGCAGAAAGATTTTCAAGATTGCAGAAGAAAAATGAGATAATCTGCAATTTTGCAGAATGAAAAAATCAGGATCAGGATTCAATAGTTCTCAATTTTTCACACACATTTATGTTTTTCCTGTTTAAAGCTTTGCTTGTAAAAAAGATAGAGTGAGAGAATTAGAAATTACAGCAATGTTGCAAAGCTAGCTGTAATATAAATAGGCTTTATTAGGTTGAGAAGGTTGTAGTATGGAGGCATGTATTTTTGCAGAGAATATTTTCAAATTGCAAAACAACATTTTGACATTCTGCAATGTTGCAGAGCACTGGAAAAAAGTATTTCTACCACTGCAACATAAAATGACTACATTCATACCTAATCTTATGAAACTATGCCGTGAGAAGACTTGTTAACACAACAACAGGGCACATTCACAGAAAACCTTGAGCAACATTGAATTCAATCAAGGGCTCTATCCTGAAGTGATTTGGTTTGCTAAGGGGGACAGAATGCTTGAAATATCTTCAATATTAGAAATCATACACAAAACGGCTTTACTCGGTTAATATCTGAGTCAGCAAAATGTTTTCAGGTATAGAATCAGTCTTGTGGCCAAGTACTGACAAGGGAAGCATGAGCTACTGGAAACGCGAGCAAATGCACGATATTCCCTCTCTTTTAGGTACAGGGAGTGAAATATGAATATAAAACTGACCTGTGCACCGCAGTGTCCACAGCATTCTGCAACAAAGTCTCCATACAGTTGGGCCCACTCAGACATGTTTCCTTGGAGGGACATGTTATGAAGCTGATGTGTTTCAGTAGCAACACGTCCCTCTCATTGTCTAGTCTGGCGAGGGCCTGGTATCTGTAAGTCAAAAGGCAATTGTTTTCATAACAAATTAAGGCAAAAATTGGTTGATTGTCATATGACTTGAGAGTATCCAAACCAATTTAATTTTTTTGGTTTTCAGATTTTTGCAGAAAGGCAATTGAACAAGAGGGTGAAATAAAAATGAAAAAGACCAAAATGCCACAAATTCAACATATGATGATTCAAACGGTGAATTTTGTTTATGAAAGTGGATTGATAAATGGGAAATGCATAGCAAAATGGATGACAAGGATTTTTTCCAACTGTTGGTGACAAAGATGATTGACTCATATTCTGATTGGTACATGTGGTCTGTTCATGAGTTCTTGAACACACACACACAGTCAAAATTAGGTGCACATCTCCAAAAAAAAAAAGTAGATTTTTACCTGGTCTCTTCCTGCAAGGCTTCTTTGATGTCAACTAGGTCCTGGTGGGAAATCTGCTCGTGGGGATCGAGACGTGCGAACAGGTCGGCCCTCTCGAACAGGAGCTCCTGGAAGTCTTCCCGCGCCCGTTCGATCAACTCCCTCTGGTGGTAAGTGTAGATGTCGATCTTTTCGCCCTCTGTTAACTCCTAGGGACAAAAACATGGCGAGAATTATTATCAGCTCAGTCACGCTTAGGACCACTTCTCTAGTTGCAACGGTGCACCCAAGGTCAAAAATTACATGTAGGTGCACATCTTTAATTTTCGGTGCACAAAAATATGCACCCAGTATTTCAAGCCCTGAGAAACATGGCAAGAATTATCATTGACTTAGTCACGTTTGGGACCACAAATTTAGTTGCAACTGTGCACACATAGTCAAAATTAGGTGCACATCTCTAATTTTCAAAAATATACACCCAGTATTTCAAACCCTGAGAAACATGGCCAGAATCACAATCAAAATGACACCTTGGCAGAAATAACTTCACTAACTCAGTGGCTCGTGTAATTGCAACTCCAAGGACTTGGTATCTGATAGCATCCTTATAAATCAGACACATAAAAAGACAACTGACCGTTCCAGTTAACAGGTATATAAACCTCTCAGTACAGCTTTGCCAACACAAGACGATAGATACTAGTAGTTAATTAAGTTGAATGGCTAATATCATGCCAAGACTAATCTATCTTTTGTATGGAGCTGTCTAATAACCAGTACCTAATGTTGTCAATGACATTGAGTTCAGTTTTTATAGTCTAATATGAACAAAGCAAATTCAACACCTTTTAAAGAATTTTCAAACAAATTGCAGGTTACATCGGTGAAAAAATTTTCTTTGTGAATGTGATATAAGATTAAGAACTCTATGTTATGTCCCAGTGCTACTCACGTAACCTGTAAAGTTGAAGTGGCCTTTTGGTCCAGTTACTGTATGTGGTATCTACTCGATAAGTAGTTCAGGGCCTAGAAGTGGTCTCTAGCTTGTTAGAAAATATCCTATGTTGTAGGTAATATTACCTGGTAGCTTTCTTCCTCCATCAGGAATATGTGCACATCCTCCCAAGGTTTGCCTGGTAAAACATGTCCTGTGTGTTCCAGCAACCTTCTGAACTCGTGCTTCATTCTGGCACAACAAGCAACAAATCTGGGATTATTACAATGTCACAATTTTATAGGCTTGACTTTCCACACAGTATGAAAAGGTGCAAGAAAACATGGAAAAGAACCTTAGTCCTTAATTGTAGACACAAAAGACTGCATCTACATAGTATATAGTGTATAAATCTTTAGCACTTTATAAAAGTCTTGGAGAACCAAATTTACATAGTTTTAGAAAAAGGTTAAAAGTCCTTCCCACACCATATGATGTAAAGGGCAGTGCCCATCTCCCTTTCTATAGCCCTTGGGCCACACATTTGTGCGAGCACTATAGCAGAGGGATAGTCGACTGGTAGGGGTGTGTGTTCAACTTTCATATTCTTTCCCATAAGTACTCAGCAAGCAGGGAAGGCAGTATGTGCCATTTTTTAAATGCTTGGTTTGACTTGGTCAGGGATCAAACACATAACCTACTGCATGTATTGCAAGGCTAGCACTTTACCCACTAGGCCATTCATTGCAGAGTGCTGAAAATTTTCCCCACCTTTCCTTCTTCTGTGCAGCTTGTAGTTTGTTGACATGGTTCTTAAAGACTGTTGCAGCCTCGGGCATCTCCAGGAGGTCAAAGGGTATTCTCTTGTCCACCATGCTGTCCACATGGTCACTCTCACGCCAGGGCATGTCCTCCGGCAGGACAACAAACCACTCCTCAAACTGGTCTTGTCTCTGGAGGATGTTCTGTACACTCGGCCAAGTCCTGCAAGAATGAAAATAATGCATGAAAAGAACTACTCAATAATGCAAAGGTAAATCTATTTCAATACAAGTTAATGAGAAGTAAAACAAGTAAACTTCAATTATAAAAAAGCTATGATTTCTAGAAGTACTATAGATTGTTTGGTATGTGCAGAAATGTCATCACTCATTTGATGCAGTTAGCATGTTCAGAACAGAAGATATAAAAAAAACATACGTTCTGCTGCAGTACCAGGCAAAAGTGTTAGGAGGCCCAAATCTTGTAAAGACCTTTCCACATACCAAATACCATCACGATCCATACATGGCCACTTCACTTGTAAAGTACTGGCAAAAGTAGGTTGGAAACACAGACACAGAGACATAGATACAAACACACACACACACACACACATGCACACGCACATGCACACACATGCAGACAAACACACACATGCACACACACACACAAATACAAAGTGTTTACCTGTCTAAGATGAGGTCTAGGCTTGGAGCAAGTGCATCCAGAGCTCGAGGGAGCTGACTTAAGTATTCCACCTGCTTCCTGGCCTGGTGCTCCTCCTTCAACTTCTTAATGTGTCGTCTGAACAGCTTCTTAGCTGACATCTAAGACAAACAACAAGGAGAACACCATGTAAATAACATACATACAGTCAAGTACTGTGCCTTTTAGACCAACAGGATCCTCTCACATTAACAATACCATCATGAAATACATCAACAAGGAAGCACAAAAGTGAATGCAAAAATGAAGATATTGGGTATGCTAGCTGTTCAGTTGAGACATCATAAAACAATACTCTAAGATAATGTTGTACACATATCTTTTCTTCATATGTAGCTGTTAGCACAAGGACACCTATTTCAACATTCAGAGATGCTCATTTCATGTTCCCACTTTACACAGTGATCTGAAAGTAGGTTTTAACCTTTAGCACACTGAAGTAGCTATTTGGCACCCGACTTCCTATTGGTTACAGAGTTAGGCAGCAGGGAGAAGGTTAACTTCCTACCTTCCCCAGTAGGTCGCAGTAGTGCTGGAAGTCTGGTTCTCTCTCCAGCTTCTTGCTGACAGAGTTCCAGGTGTCGTGGTAGTCGCGGACCGTCCGCACCACCAGGTTCTGATACGCCTCGGTCGCAACGTCCAGAACCTCCTTACGCCTCACCGCAGCCTCGTGGAAGGGGATGATCTTAGACTTCCCTGTCGAGGAAACGTTTAAGACATTTGTAAATATCATTATGTATAACCATGTCTAGCAATGATAAATTATACTTATTGTCTACATACTGGTAGCAGTGAGTGTATAATAAGTTTGATTCAATTGTATTGTGTATTTTACATCTCAAAGTATGTTACTGGTCAAACATACCTAAATCTGCTTTACTACTTTAAACTTCAAATCTCTTGTACATTTTATTTACATATGAAGACTGTAGTTATGAACTCAATACAACATGTCTGCACATATTTCAGCCTGTCCTGATAACGCATGATCTCTAACCTCTTGACTTGTCAATCATCTGAGCGAGCACAACAAACGCCAAGTCCACGTTCACATTCTCGTGCGCTGACGTTTCCACGAGGGGGATTCCAACTCTCCGGTTCGACACAAAGTCTCGCGCCTCTCTCAAATACTGGTCGACGGCGTCATCGCACTTCGTTGCTACTAGTAGGACTGGCTTCTTGGTTTTTGCTAGATTTGTGAAGCAGTTCTGTAGGAATCGCATCTGGTCTTCCTGCGGGCGGTTCTGTACGAGACTGACGTCGCAGACAATGATAAAACCATCGATATTCAGCTTCCCTTCCGGCATAGTCTTCTGTTCAAAGTCCTGCTCAATACCTAGGAGAAAAAGGAAGAATATGATGCTTGTCATACTTTACAGAGCATGATAACAGGTGTTTGAATATGAATCAGTACTCGAAATACAACTCTCTACACACATTTTGTTGATGATTCTTTCAAACACAGGCATATCCATATCTCTGTTTAGAAAGACACTTATGCAGGTTTCTTTAGAATGGGCTATTGTCATAACAAAACTGTTATTCTGTCAAAAGATTGACACTTTAAAATGCCATTCATAAGGGATCGTAAAGAAGGTCAGAAACTGAGGATTTGAAAAGGGTATGGTCAGTGAACTATACCTTTGACATTTTGCTGATAATTCTTGTAATCAAAACTGGATAGAAATGCTACACAGTGACTGGCACTTGACAGGAAGTTAAGTTCAAAGGTTAGTTAAGCTAATAAGTTACGTTTGATTTGACTTGACTAATAGAATCATCATCATGACACATGAAATTACTACACTATAAATTCGTTTATTTTTGCACGGAGTTGATTTCGAGGTAGGATGGAAAAGGTGGTTTTATCAGTGTTTTGAGTTCTAAAACAATTCTGTTGTACAGTACTAGTAATGAATTGAATAATCATGGTGTTGTGACTTCGCAGTAGAGAGATTACTGCAAAATCTGCGAAACCGAAACCATCGCAAACGTTTAAATATTGAAAGTAGAACAACAGCTACCCCTACACCAAATATCATCATTATCCATCCACATGTTCTTAAGTATTGCTTACCATAATATGCAGAAACACAAACAAACACACACACACACACACATGCAGACAGACAGGCACACAGAAAACTATATTTCCATTTTCAAGGAGGTAATACAGAAAGAACGTTTGTGTACCCACCTAACTGATCCTTACAAATGTACATGAGTTTCTCTGCAGACACCACCTTGGCTACCGCGGCTCGCTTGATGTAGGGCATAAACGTGGATGTCCTTAATGTCTGGAATGACGTGTCATCGATAAATTCAGTCTGTTCTACCACGTGGAACGTAAAGTCCTGTCCCTCGTCCCAAGTCTTTGTGACCTCTCCCCAGTATAGAAAATGGTCGTTGTTCACGACGCGGCCGCCGAAGTCGCTTTGACTCAGCACCGAGATATGTTCGTGGAAGTAGTTGTCCGCCAAAGGGCGCACAAACCGGTTGCATAAACACGACTTGCCGACCCCCTGCGCTCCCTTGTCTCTCTCCGTTCCGGAAAGTCCGACGACGCTGATGTTGAACGTACGCATCTCCTTTGTCTTCGCCATGTTGGATCTTCTACAAGTCTGTCGTTATTCCTATAGCAGCAGATACGACTTAATACTGATGTTCACAAAAATCTCTTCTCTGGTTGGTAGATGACTTGGGCAGCTAGGATTCTATTGGCTACTCGTAGTGATGTGCAGGGAAGCTGTCACATGATGTGAAGGTGGGTATGTTGCTGTAGACCAGTGGCATCAGGTTTACTGACGGTAACAAGGTTGGACATCCATACTAGGACAGTTGCAGTTGTTTCCTGTGTGTAAATATAATAGAAACAACTTTTAGAATTCAACTTACACATAAAAACATACATTTAACAGCAGACATATATAAAATAAATAGCAATAATTCAATGTAGACTTTTATGTAAGATTTATCATTATCAAAATCAATAGAATGTTAGATTAAGGCTTAAAAAAATTAAGATAACTATAAAAGTAAGGCTCAATTAGAAAAATCGATTGAACAAGACAACTTTTTTGAAATTTTGATGAAAGATACATCTGTATCAATAGTTGTCATATAGATAGAGTAGCTTTTCTGTGTATCATCAACATTTGTACAAGAAATGGAAATTTACATACACATGTATAAAGCTAAATATTCCTAGTTGAATGCAATAACCATAATTTATGGTCGTTGCATACAAATAATATTTAGTTTATGGTCCAAAAACAAGTGCCAGCATTGCAAACAATATTGAAAGCTCTAATATAGGAGACTACCACTTTTTATACATGTACAGCTGTATAAATATGTCAACCTCTGCTCTACTTTTTGAGACTTTCTACTGGTCAACCAAGCAGAAGCATCAGACAAAGACCTGTAACGTAACACTTCACTTTCTCCCTTCAGCAAAAAAATTCCACAAAAGAAACAGAGCACAGTAACCTGACCTTATATTTCCAACTGACGCGTCCTACAAAATCCCCGTTTAAATTCCACCCAGTACGCAACCGACAACAATGGCGCCCCCTGTTTGAATTTAAAACGTGAACCTAATCTACCCTGCTGGAAAGGGTAACGCCTGCAAACAAACCATGCTCGTACCACCGCTTCAAGAGGTTCAAAGTTCAAAGTTACATGTACCTAATCAAAAGCCGGCTGGATGATTGTGTGTACTTGCTACCAGTGGTTACACAACTGTAACATGTGACAATCTTTTCCAGTAGATCACATTTTAACAGTTGGAAGGAAAAGATATGCTGAAAAGGTTTACGTCATAATGTAAATATGCTCGACTATGCAGGCAAACGCTGGCCAACACCCCTTTGTTGCATGACATCATAGTATTGTTTCAGGGTCAAAGCGTTTCAGTATGCTGACTGACTCCAACACAGGGCGAGTTTATCATTAACAGTATGACCTTATTTCAAAAGTTTGTTCCTCTAAAGGCTGGAAGCACTGTTCTGTTGAAAGCTTACAACTTCTCAACTGTGTTATCTTTTTCAGTCAGTACTCATCAATGCAATGCAGAGCAAAAATCCAAATACAAATAAGAGTGTAATGCCATATTGCTGCAAATACAATACACAGAAACATCCACCTTTTCCATTCATTGTCTACTAAAAGCAATAAAGCATACATGCACCTGTTATCATTCATAGGGACTGGAATCTAATAGCTATAAAATGGGATCTACATAAGAAAACTTCACCTATATTCAACAAGCAATCTAACATTATAGCCGTTCTGTATTTTCCCACCAACATATACCTGGCCCAGCAACAATGCCACCTTGTCTAACATGCCAATTACAATTAGGCACAATTAAGTTAACTCTCTGTTTGAAGAACAACGGTGTCTAGGAAAAGGGAATGGTATTTTTTAACATACCGGTAGTTTTACTTGTAGTGTACGCAAGTAAAAGTATAAATGTGCAACATTGATAGGACCATTTTGAGTATTTCAAACATAAAATACTGTGCAGTATAAAACTGACTTTTGCAGTTGAAAGCATTAGCTAACAACAGACTACATCAGCTAACTTCAAATAGAGTCGTATAGATTTACATATGATTAGTATAATTAGTTCAAGATTAAAAGATACCAATACAAAGAAACGCTGTACTCAATTCCACCAGCCATGAAAATTGGGACAACCAGTCGTAAGCATTAGCCTAAGTGCTGCAGAGCTTACAGCTATTACTCATGGAGCAACAATGCAAACAGCTGGGAAACCAACAAGACAACCCTTTTCCTCTGTAGGAATCTCGCTTCACCTGCTATGACTGGAAAGTGGCTCGGATTTCTTCCCAGTGTTAGGAAAGAAGCAACTTGGAAGACTTGGCTGAAGCAGTACAAACATATCACAGCATTTTTGTTTTTGCCTGAAACACTCTTTTGACATACTCCTTTTGACTATTTAGTCTCAATATCACTATGAAATCCTGTATACATTTGTATGTTACATAAAAAGTACCAACTCAAGAAAAATATAATTTTATGTACCTCGGAATATCTTGTACAAAGAAAAACACATGAAATTTGACATCACATTAGGCATTTGGCACTGACCATGAAGTCTACCATTTTAGGAAATTTACACTCCATAATATCAACGTCAATGATAATAAATGGTTATGGATATTTTTCATAACCGTCACAATAGTATATCTGTACTATAACAGTCAGTCACACCGTTTCAGATGTCAGCCCACCAATTCTTGGAAAGGTCAGGAAGTAAATTTCAACACAAATGTGTCATCATCTACAAAATCAATCATACGATGCATTATATTACAGTCATCCAATAGTGCTTGTCTAATAGTAATAGAAAATAAAACATAGCAGGAAAAATCAAAAACCAAAACCATTTATATCACAAACGCCAGGAAATGATGACCCGAAATGAATCATTCAATGGAATATGATATAGTCGCCCAATACAGCAATAGTGTTTGTTTTATTACCAAGAAGGTAATATTTTCAACAGCGTTTGTGTATGTATGTGTGTGTGTGTGTGCGTGTGTGCGTGTGTGTGTGTGTGTGTGTGTGTGTGTGTATGTGTGTGTGTGTTTGTGTGTGTGTGTTTGTGTGTGTGTGTGTGCGTGCGTGCGTGCGTGTGTGTTTGTGTGTATGTGTGTGTGTGTGTGTGTGTGTGTGTGTGTGTGTTTGTGTGATAACTCCAGAATGCCTGGATGGATCGCTCTGATATTTGTAATGTAGGTAGGTCTTGATGAGACCTCGAAATGGTTAGATTCGGGGCCCCCTAGTAGTTGTCAATAATCCAATTCAACTCTATTTTACCTAGAAGAAGAATTAGAGACCACAATCATGAAGACAAAAACAAATGCCAGCAGAATATGACCTAAACAACAATCTTAAATTGCTTCTACTAAATTCTAGTCCTCAATAGACATACATAAAACACTTCCACACATTATTCTAGTCCCACCTTAGAATTCGACACAACCTCTTGCTCATTGTTCCAATGTTACAGCACAGTCAAGGACATGTTCTAGGACACAACATCCAGCTGTATTTTGACCTATGCAACCAGGAACCTTGTCCTGACCTCCGCTGCTATCCAACACAAACCTGTGCCAGTCAAAATACAACCTTTTCTCCTGGAGTCTGGCGGGGCCCACCCACAGCACGCATCACTTCCTGTGCAACACCATATTTGGACGTGCATCATTTTGCGCCATTCTGGCAACAGGTGTGCCTGTTTTGTGTTAGCACATGAAGCACTAAATGCTCGACATTATTCAGGTGTTGAATATATTTATCAAAAACAGAAAGCATTTTATAAACAATTAAACATCATGAGTTTTTCAGTTCCCCAAAAACCTCAGAAAGCAATGACCTGAAATCACTTGCTATCAAACCATAATCTCGCTTATAATGCACGCTTTAGCATGAAAGTCATAGTTACCGAATTCTAATCTTACACTATATCAGTATATGACCAATTTGTCTTATTGAAAATTTTTCATGTCTTACAGTTGTACCTAAATATATCAATGACCTACCTAAGTATGACCTCATTATTGGGGTCTTTGAGTCAGTGCCTGTACCTGTTGGCGTTAGGACAGTTTGTTTTGCCTATACAAATCTATCAAACGGCAAACACTCTTGACATCAAACAATAGTGAAACACACATAAACTTTCAGTCGACACTTGAATTCTAAGTTGTGAGTAACAGCATACTTTCTATGTAGTAAAGTATATCATTCATTCTTTGTGCATATTTTTGTCAAAAAATGGATGAACTACACACATACGTCCAATTATCAAGTCACAAAACAGGACTCTAGTGCCGGGATGACATGTCACAAAATAATTTTCTTCCTGACCAAAATTTACAACGTCCAAGCAAAAAACACTTGATACAGATCTGTTTCTATGGGTAATTAATTTGACTGCGATGTCTTTGTCCACAGCACACACAGATGGTAATTGAAACACTCTGGATAAGCCAGTTTTCTCCGCCCACAACCAATTAAGTGCTGAGCCCCTTTCTAATCTACTGATAATTACCAGGATAGGGATAAACTCACCTTGAAAGAAGAAGTACTAGTATTCAAACTGAAAGAAAATGCTTACATCTAGAATATCTGCACACCCAAGATTAAAGCAAACTGGAAATTCTAGTGGAATGTTTTGCCAGAGTGTGACCCGCAACATGAAGTCAGGGAGTTTCCCTACATCACTTCCTGTCTAGTGGGCACGTCACAAACCACAGTGAGAGATGTACTTGTAAACAAACCAAACTGGATTCAGCCAGAGCTTTCTTGAAGCATGTCCACATCTTGATGTAGTTAGAACATCTAATGTAGCGTTTCACCCAAATATACAATGGGAAACATTCAAAATGTTAAGAGTCTATTTCTTAGTAGTCTTCGTTGCCGAAGATGACTGTCTATCACCGCTGGAGCAAAAATAATTGCCATGTCTTCCCAGTGAGTAGATGGGCTTTCCCATCGTCACTTCCCTTTTCACACAGGCAGTGCATACATAAAATATTTGTACTACTCCTTGCCCATCCTCTTTCAGAACTACTAGTATATGTACTACATTTCATAGCATTAGCATCTCTTGTATTAATGTACCTAGCATGTAGAATTGTAATTCTAAATACAAAGTAGTTGCTTTAGATAAGAAACAGTAGATATATGTTTGTCATCCAAGAGGATTCTTGATTCAACTTCTAAGAAATGATTTGAAGTAGGAAAAACTTACATGACTAACCTCTAGTCTAGTACTTTATATGCTTAATTCCTTGTTCAAATGTACAGTAAATAAAAACAAAGTCTATCCAGATGACTCTGATACATAACATCAACATAGAGAAAGCTTGGTTCTTTGTTTTTCAGTGTTCGTAGACTGTAGATTGAAAGATGTATTCTTGTAAATACATGTCTTCCACATGACTCCACAATCCAATCTAGCAAATTACCGTCTGCTGCCTCATAGTCATACGGCGAAAACATGATGTCTAGCACGGGCTGGCGTCTCATCAGCAAAATGAGAAATCTTTCCAAACTACGACACTCGAAGCCAATTTGCCTACCTCACTGCTACCAACATATTCAGGCAGAATTTTGAAGATATTGTTTATACATTTTCTTTGGAACCAAATATACATCATAACTGGTTCTCAAGTACGTTTCAAAATGTTGAGAGTAATCAGTATGTTACGTTATTTTCCCCAGGCAATTGCATTTGATTTTTGGTACATGTAGTTAGATGGATTGCAAGGAGACATGACATCATGATTTGGCTTTGTTACAATCTTCTGTAGCAGAAAAGTCTTTGTCAACATCTAGACTTGAGATGTAAACCTATCTCCATACTTATCTAAAAACAGCTGACAATTTCCTCTCCAATGTAACTTAATATTCCATTGTTGACATCCCTATTGTACCCTTTTAACAGCCCATCAAGACACCTAAAGGACACCTCAGTAACCTGGCTTCCAGCCACTATTATCAGACATGTGTCCACACAATTAGTTTCAACAGGACAAAAGGTTCTCTATTGAGTTTTCCAGCACAATTGATGGAAACTCGGGGCTAAAAGGGCTTCCCTACAACTGAAAGGACACCTTTTGTGTATGGAAAGAAAACCAAGTTCTAGGCAATTATTCAGGGTGGAGCAGCAATTCTTCCTGTGGACGGTGTTTCAGGAGACAATTTTCTCTTGTTTATTCCACCTGACTTAAGGTTCAGATGCAACTAATGAATTTCCTTTGTTACTGTACAGTACTACGTAAAATCTGTGATCCAAGGCTTAAACAGAATACAGTACATAGCACTTAAAATTCGACAGAGTCAGCAATAGATCTAAAGATGCCTTTTGAAAGATACTTATCAATATCAGTATAAAATTGACTGCATTCCAAGAATGATAGGTACAAATTAATATCTTCTCTTGAAGCCAGCTGGTATCCCTACCAGGGCTTACAGATAATTTTAATGATCATATTTTTGCCGACCTTCTCAGACCCCAAATGAAAGCTTCTATTCATAAAGGTTCCAATATCAAAAGGCTTTTGATTTGACAGATCTTACTCCCCTTTGCGGCACCTGTTCCTCTGTTAGAACTACATGAAACCACCATAGGGACTGCACACATGATAGCCAGAGGAGTTCATTATGGCCAAAATATTTCAAAGAAAGAACATTCATTTCTCCTAGGGTTTGTGGAAATTAACTGTCATTAGCCTGAATGACAAGTTATTCTCAAAAGAAGAAAAACATTTTGTCTGCAACAAGACATATCTTTTACAATAAAAGAAGTACCAGATGGTCCTAATTATAGTTTAATATAACATAATTCAATTATCTTTGCCTCTTCTATGTAAACCACTTTTGAAGGATATATGGCACTGAAATGTCTACGTGATCTAATTATTACAAAAGACGAAATACCAAACAGCTTCTAATATCTAAGGAGAAGAAATGTAGCATTTTATATCATTTACTCTCCATTAAAGAAAGATAATAATGATACAATTAAAGAGGATTAATCCATTTATGTCTGTCTAGATATATATAAGCTGTTAGAAAATACATAGTTTTCAGGAAAACAAATTGGGTTTGAAGGTTTTATTTACTTTGCACAATAGAACATAAACTGTCTGTACAATATCCTTCTGGATAATTTTCATTGTTAACTTCATGAAATATGAACAGAATAATTTGGTTTCATATACGATATTCAGTCAGTAAATCTTTCCCATCTTTAGAAACAGAGAATGTTGTTGTATGATATTTTCGTACCTTTGACTTGGTTATCATTCCATACTAAAATGCAAGCCTATCTTGCATACAAAATACAAGAAACAGAGAAGAATATTACTGTTGTAACATTGTACTGTTGTATGATATTTTGCACCTTGACATGGTTATCATACGATAATAAAATGCAAGTCTTATCTTGCATACAGAGTAGGAGCTCATACCGGAAGTCATAAGTCATAAACGTGAAGCGTCTGCATCCAAATTTGTCGTTCCGAAGATCAACAATCAGCGATATGGCAGTAATACCGGGCTTTACTCGCTCGTGCAAAATCAGATTCCAATTTAGGACGGCTATCAAAACGTATTAATGTTATCTCATTAAGAGTGGGGTGCTGATTTAATGCAAGTACGGGAGAGGCGATGCAGGGAAGTGCTTAAAGTGCAACATAGAATACAGAATTCGATACAACGTTTTGTCCCTTTCATCAAGGAAAAGATATTTCCATAATTATACGTCTTTTGATCTGTTCCAATGACAAGGACGCTGCGTAGGACCTGATGAGTCGGAGCGACCGTGCATATGGCCGACATTCAGTGATGTCACCTTGTAACGGATTACCTCATCACACAGGCTGGTCTGAAAATCAAGGGGCGCCGTTTGGAATACATAATCTAACCGCCAAGGCCTTGAAAAAACTTGGCATTTGGAAGGTGGTGTATCCTCATGAAACAGGACTGACTAGAGAACTTGACCTTCATGGATAGAGTATTAGAAGTAATTTCCGTTTCAGCATTCAACTGGCGAGATCTTACGTAATTACGCAGATTTTGCAAAGCCCCCTGAAATTTCATCAGATGTGGCTCGCATTTTCAGACAGTGCCGCCCTTAATGATATCCAAGCAACATTTGTCCAATGCATGAGCCGCATATGCGTAGGCGGCATATTATGCAGCATGATTATATCAGACTTTGATGACAGTTGTATATCTTGCTGTTCGACAATCCAATAACACTACAAACCATATGATGGGATGGCAAATATTTCATCATTCCATGCTAGCTTTTCTTTCCAAAGTTGTCATCATCATTGTCAACTGTAGTATCCTCAAAAATAGTAGAAGTTTGTTGTAACCTTGTCTGTTTCACACAAAATTCATACAGGTACCATAAATGTAAATATATCATAGGTCCCAGTTAGCTTTTCTTTCCTAAGTTGTCAACATCATCTTCAACTGTTTATATCCTCAAAAATTGTGTAAGTTTGTTCTAACCTTGTGCGTTTCGCACAAAATTCATACATGTTCCTTCCAAGAACTACCATGGAAATTGTAACAATGCCTCTCTCAGGAGGTGACCTGAGAATTGGAAAGCCAGGATAATGGTCAAAGGTCAGACTTTTAAGCATCCCGAGTCAGCTCTTAAACTTGCCTATCAAACTCTTTGAGGATTTCAGAAATGCTGCTTCAGTTATTCTTTTATCACATGACACAAATCACATATGGAAAACAACTCACACTGAGACTAACTAGTTTGGGCATCAAGCAAAACTGCCACGTTAGCACAATTATGGCACATCCTCATCACAAATCAAAATGAGACATTTGAACTATTCTGTCATTAAAAAAGGTATGCTTACTTTAATGTATCATAGCACTGATACGAAGGAGACCCGAGGAAAGAGGATGTCCTAGCTAATAAATAAACATGACCTTTGACACACATTGTTTATGCTAAAAGAACACCAAAGGTTGATTCTGGTAGCAAATAACTCACCTTCAAGTTCAACTAAAACATGCGACACAGCCAGATGTAAAAAATAACCTTAACCTTCACCTTGTCCCATCTTCATCTTGAGAACTTACCATGGTCGCTTTTCACAAACATTCAGGGATTTCAACAACAAGATTTTTACATGTAAACGGATTAAATCAAATTGGGTTTTCATTGGCACCGTGTAACATATAATTTTACAAAGTGTAGGAAGTATCAATCCTGGGAAAGTGCCCAACTCCAAGTGGTAAGCTGGTGATCAGAACATAGCAGGCTCAAGTTCCTTGTCCATTTAATGTATAGAGGAATTCCAACTTGGCAATGAAGGGAGGTGAGTGGGTGGGGGGCACTGCCCTTGTCACCATGCCAGCTGTTTGATTTGGGCTCCCTTAATTCCATTGCACGTTTTCAGACTAGACCACCTAAAACATTAACCAGTCACTGACAATACAGAATAGAGGGTACATGTACCAGAACAGAATTCTTACTATATCTACGATTATCACTTTTTCCTGTTATTTATTATTGGAATATCTAGGATGTTCAGACTATCTAAATGTGCGGAGTCCAGTCAAGTTCGTCCACGAGGAAATGCTAACGACTTTGGTGAATGATGGTTGATAGGGAGGGTCTCTTACCCCGCCCCCACAAACAATAACAAACGGGTCCTGCGTATATGTCACCATCTGTCCTGGCGCACCATAAACCCTACTCCTCGCAACATCTTGCATTTCAACGAAACTTGCTAGTTTCCTTCCCAAGAGTTTAATTAATTATAGACAAAGAACTCAAACAGATGCATATGGTCCTTTAGGGAAGAAACCTACATGTACGAGCACATTCTATTACTGTGTATGCAAGTACATTTTGTTTATTACAAAAATTTCTCTCCATACAAGTTACAATGGTATCTTACAAAAACTTGTTAACTAAGTTAACAATTTACATGCTAAGGGCAATTTCTAATCTCCAAGTTGCCATGCAACTTAAGAAGAACTTAAGTATGGTAATGGTACAATTCCCACCACACAAATTGACTTATAATTACCAAATAACCCACGACCCAATAGACTATCTGATACAGGGACAAGCCACCCACATATATTATTCAAACAAATTAAAATACTTCTTTCTTACCCCCGCCACCCACTGATATATCAGATCATGGTCAACTGGTTTTCCAAACGGCTAAGGCAGCGTACCTAAATGTAACATCAGGGACAGGTACCAGTACAGAGGACTGGACCTTTACCTCTTTCACAAAGTAACCTGTGGTTTACAATGATGCAGTGATGAAAGGAACATCAATAAACTAAATGTTTATGAAGATGTTTAGAAGACTTAAGGTATCTTGTACAGTAGAAACCGCTTATCTGCAATGCCTATTTGTCAGCGCAATTTTCCCGATTACCCGGCTTTGCCGATTATGAGGTGTTAGCTCAAACTGACCCGATTGAATCTACGGGACAGTAAATCGAACGCAATGACACAAAAAATACAAACACGGCCATATTTAACCATTAATAACAGTGAACTTTATTTACATCAGTACATTTACTTGTAAAATTTATGATTTGTAACAATAGCGTTGTTGTGGGTACGATTCCCAAGGTATTATGTCCTTGGATTTCCCAACGTAGATCGTTGTTTTCTACCGACTCGATGCACTAGATATTTGAGCTATCGACTCTAACTCTACTCAGGACAAAACAAAGAAGTAAACACTGCTATCTGCGCACAACACAAGCTACAGTACAGATAAATGTACGATTGTCAACCTATAGATATTCTTACACTACAAAAGTAAAACAAAAATTAAGTAGGGTACAATACACGCTTGTAGACATGAAAATCGTCGACAACACATAGACAAAGGATCACCTTGTTGTTGTCTTCATTT
The DNA here is from genome assembly GCA_035149815.1 of Branchiostoma lanceolatum. NCBI lineage: Eukaryota > Metazoa > Chordata > Leptocardii > Amphioxiformes > Branchiostomatidae > Branchiostoma > Branchiostoma lanceolatum. The sequence continues at coordinate 13,312,605 of CM068877.1, read as the reverse complement.
TCACAAAAAATTAGCTACCACATGGAAATAATCGTAACTCATGCAACAATAAACTGTTGATTGCCATATCTACGAAATTTTAGCTTACGATGTCCATAGATAACATGGAAATTTTGCAACATTCGACGAGCATATTTCACAAAATTGTTCTCGGTAAAAAAAAAGATGGCGGACGGCGTGGGTAAGCGGTATCCCATCATTCAATGCGGTAGCTCAGTAGTGGCACATTCACTTCCGGGTTTAGACGCATGGCGATAACAAACGTGTCGCACGGTCGAAACGAACGCAAGCATAATGAGCGAGAACACAAGCAGAGACATGTTTTTATTGAGTAAAAATTTGTTGTCTGAGAACTTAAACGTTCTTTGAAGAAACGTGACAAAAAAACACAAAGGCATAAGCTGCCGCCTTTGACGGCTCTGAACCTACACGCGCCTCTCTGTATGCAGTGCCGACGTGCGCCCGATCTGCCGGGCCGCTCTATCAACGTAAACTTCACAAGAAACCGCCATCCTTCGCGACTCAAAACAGACAAGTTCATTCCTTTTAGCGATCTGATATCTTTTTACAGGAATTTTCGGCTCATTCCTGCCGTTTTTGGTGATTTGTTTGGCATATTTTCGGTTCAATATGTGCTGCAACTTGACAATTTTTTTGCCGATTAGCCGATTTTTTCGATCTTAGGCTTTGCGTATATGGGGTTTGATAAACAATAGCGTCAATGGGAAACGGTTTGGGATTTCACAATCCTTTGCAGTTGGCCGGTTTTTGCTAAAAAGCGTATTGCAATTAACTGGTTTCTACTGTACAAAGAATCCATGCTTTTGAGAGGATCTCAAATCAAAGATTTCCATACACATACAAGTTGTTGTCATCTTTACCCAGTGCTATATTAATCTTCATGGCAAGAATAGATCTAACACATTTTCAGTAAGAAATTAAGTAAAGAAAATATAGTGTGCTTGATTGGAAGCCTATGCAGGTACAGTACAGGTGCATTGATATTCCAATATTTGGGACCTGTACCTAAATGATTTTCGCGGTATTTTATTGGATACAGAAGTCTGAGTGTCATCCTACTTAGCTTGTCGGGCGGGGCTTCCATACTCTCTTCTCAACAGACTACAGAGAGCCCTGTTAAACCTACTAGGACGACACTTAAGCTACTGGGTACCAGTATGCAGTCCTATGAACGACGCAGCCTACCATCAAAATAAAATTCATAGAGCCCCTGCTTCCCAGTACAATTTTCTCTTTACACTCAGATGGGTATGAGCTACTGACCTGTTGAAAATTGGCCCATAGATGCAGACCTTTTTTATTACATGGTCAAAGAATTATGCTTATCTGTTGTTATTTATGCCGACTATAGCTCTGAGGTGGCCACTCTGGTGATTAGTCATATTTGTTGCTCTCAAATCATTGTTTAGGGTGCGAGTTTACTCCAATGTTTCTAACATACAATACAAACGACGATAGGAATTTGTATTTCCATATGGGAAATGGCAAATATCTAGGCCACATATGTATACACTGCAAGCTGCAAATATGAACTGAAAAATACTCGAAATTCTAAAAACCTCCAAGATCATACTGCAAATCTATAAACCAGTAATTCTTTATTCATAGGCAATGTCTGATATTTCAATGCCATTGTCCCATATTTCTACCAAATAGAAAATTAAATAACAGACTCTCAGTCCCCGAAGAATTGCATCATGACATCTTTCAATACCATCTAAAAGCCAGCCATTCTAAGAAAAAAAAATATATGACCTCCAAAGAGTTAACATGACAAAAATACTGCATCACATAGAAAGAGGAATGTAGAATTTGTCCAATACAGGAAAATACTGTCACAACGATTAGGAAAGTCCATTTTGCCAGCCGAACCCTTCAGCTACTCTACATTAATAATTCAGGTATTGGGAGACCTGATAAATTGGCCCGAGCTCAGCTGTAAGTCTCGTAGCCTGCACTCAAAGTCGGGAATATCGTCCTGCGTGCACCACATTTATTCCCATCGATTGAACAGCAGCGAGCGTACGAAATGAACCTGAATCCCATTTAGATAAATAATGCAGCGTTGCATATTAATGAGGGATGAAACGTTTCAGGCTAGCAGAAATGTTGTAATCTTGTTGCATGCTTTCTACCTACTGAACCGACTTCTACTACAAAATGTCAGAAGTTTTGATATTTGTTTATCTGTGTTACAGCTAAAGAAACTGCCTTGGATTTGATCGAAACTAGAAACAAAGACACCGGATAATGACATTATCAATAGCATCTCCGATAATTAGAAAGTGATAAATAAGACTTTCAGATATACATGTAGCTTCATTTCAATGTATAAAATGTAACATTAAGAATTTATCTTCTACGTTTCTTTGTGTGAGAAAGACTCCCCAGAGATCAATTGATAGTAAATAATGTATCATTACTTAGAACTTAAGAGCATAAAACACTTTGAGCAAACAATGTTTCTTTCCTGGCAACATTTGTCAAAATCAATGCATACCTTCAGGAATTCCAAATCTAATTTCTTAAGATACTAAATATAAGAACTTGTTGTGCAATGCTCTAAAAAGTCTAATCTTTCATTCATGATATGCAACAGAAATAATAAGATAACGCAATTAGTATAGCTTCACAAAGTCCTGACTGGCACATTTAATAACAGATGTAGCAAATTTGATCATGACCTCCAAAATGGTACAGCAAATCAAATTATATCTTTTCCCCTGTCATGTAATATACCATAAACCTTCCACGGGGAAATTTCCATCATACGGCCGTATCTCCAAATTTAAAAGCTGTATTAATTTGCATATGTTATGATTTAGTACGTGCTAAAAGGAACTGGTCAGGGCAGGCTGTGACAATCTATTTTGCTATCTATCACCTATAACTCAAGAGTATCTGGCGCATGTCCAGGTGTATAAAAATCCATTTAACTTGGGAGTGAACATGAAGAGAATTTTAACGATGCATTATGCTGATAAAACAAAGGAACCTGTGCATGTTTATCTGTGCATGTTTAACCCCAATGGGAGGAATTACGGAAGTCGTTTGACTAGAAATAATGGGGAATTAAACAAACCATGGACATCAAAAAAGACATAGAAGGCTGGAAAACAATAGTCATAAAATAAAACCTTCAGTCAAAATTAAATCTTACCTATTCTAATGCTTGGGTCACATTTCCCAGCTGGTATCCAGCCGGGCTGTTTGCGGAAACGAACAATTAAAATGTATATCAATAAATATGCACAAGCTATGCTCTTGAATAATTTTTGGTACGTTTTGTGTTTTTTGTTGTCTTTTATATCATACTTTTGTTCCCAAAACACTGCCCGGCCGGGCCCCGGATTGAAAAAGTGACCCAAGCATAAGACAGCAATTACCGTAATGGGCAGAATTTGTAATGTGGACATATTTCATTCTTACAATTTAGTAACACCACAACTAGTATAATTAGTAGTGTTGTGTCACAAACTGGAATTTTCATCATCAGAGCCAGACTACATTACTTACAAAATGCATACCAGCATTAACATGGGAGTGTCCACTTCGAACATGTAATCTGAAAAATCTCGTAAGACTTACACAAAGGTAGCCAAATAATTTGACAAAAGTAATTCAGCAGCAAATATGATTTAGAACCCAAAGTCATGATAAAACTGTCTTATCATGTTCTTAGAAGAGCTGCCTAAGCTGTTTTGTGCCGATAGAAAAAGACTAAAGCATGACAGTGCATTGATGTATTTCTGAACATCAGGTACGTGAATTATGGCCTGTAATAAAAGCACACAGGTGGCACTGTACCCTCAAGGCGTAAATATTCCATTGAAAGCAATAAAACCTCTGAAGCAGCCAACAACGACGGGAACGCTTCGGGTCATAATACTGTTTAGATTTTCACCGCAATATGTGAATTCACGTCGACACACACATTCAAGTCTTGTTGAACCAACATTGCAGCAAAAAAGCGGACTTATTTTGGAGCGTGGGAAAAGGCAATCAGTTCACTGTTGCCTCCAGCCTTTGTAGCTGTACAACAATGGAACCGTGAAAAGAATGCAACACTAGCAGAAGACTGGTTCCCTTTTTACAAGACCTGTACTATGCTACAATGCGGATAGATACCATCAAAACATATTTGAAACAATAGATAACTATCCCTTATAGTTAAAAGGAGTGAAATATTTCAAGTGTGAAACTTACATGTGAACCACCGAGCCTGCTACATTTTGTACAGTAAGAGAGATCACATATGCCCGCATGTTGCACCAAAGTTGCAAAACCAGTTTGGGGAGGGGTGCTTCTCCCTACATTGTAATCTAACATTGCCGAACAGGCCCATTATGCGTTACACAGGTGAGAAAAGCTGCTCCCAAAATACACACTGGAAACAATCGTGGAATAGAGAAAAAAGAACAATGAACACCTGCACAGGACAGGTAGGCCATTGTTGTAACCTTGTCTTTTAGAAGTTCTTTCAACCCTTTTCCTAAAACTAATAGCAGACTCTAATGCTAGCTCAATGTAACTAGCATTTCATTTTGGAAACAAACCTACTGGATCTAATGGATGACAAGAAAAACACAGCTACATGTACATGTACAAGAATCACCCAAGCATGAAATTTCTACATGTGGAACAACACACTCATAATCAAGTTGACTGCGCAACCAACTGCTACAGTGCCTGTTCATAGTTTTAAATTCCCAATACAGCATCATGTTATATACAACTTGTTTCCTTTGGCATAACTTGTACATGTACATTTATCATCCTACAATTTGCCTACTTCAGTAAAACGTTTCATGCCCAGATAAACATCATAAGCACAAAGCAATTGACTGAAATGTGGAAATCAATAAGGAAGTTTAGATTAGAGTGGCATGGCTGGAATATATATCCCTTACCGATGGCTTTCGGGCCACCTTATGAGTATGGTATCCTTCTGGCAGAGACAGATAAGAGCAAAATACAAATCTATCATTTGTCACACCTAGGAGATTGTGGAGACAAGGTGTTTTATTACGATATTCACCTGCAATGTCTGCCAGCACAAAAATATGGAATGTAAATGAATTTCCCATCATTGTTGTCATAGTATCTAAAACGATTGTAAGTTGAATCATGATCCGCAATGATTATTTAAGGATTGGAACAAGAATTAACAGGGCTCGAAATACTGGGCGCAGTACCAAAATGTCTAGTTTAGGTTCACCAGTGCACCTGTTCCCAAATATGGATTTCAAGCTCTGAACAACAAATAGAAGGGACCGACTCCAACCAAGGACATTATATTGAATATAATGTCCATTATTGTGTCCTTGCTCCCACTGAGTATAGGTAGACATGCCTAGGCATGTTTTGTACAGTATTGAAAAGGGAGAAACTCGATACTGACATGCAGGGATTTCAAACAGGTGCTGCACCTTGTTTCTTCAATTTCCATGCAAATCTTATCATTGTGATTCCAAAAGTACAACATATAGTTGTGAAGTTTGACAGCATATAGAAAGGAAATTAACTACAGGTATGTGTATTAGAATGTACATAATAATGGTGAGTTTTGTACTGCAAGACAACAGAGTCTGTCTCATCACCAGAGACTAGGTAATAACTTTTTGATTAGCTGCCTTGATTGTTTGTTCTGAACAGCTTCAAATGTGGTAATGATATCTCAAATCGAATACATAATTGTCATGAAGAGGTCCACAAATTATTGCATTTTATTTTCAGAATATGTAACTTCAGTTTAGAATTCAAATATTGACACAAGTACAAAACTGAGAACATATCCACATATTCAATGCATGGCTGAAGTCAAAATACAATTGAGATATGTTAAAGTTGAACTTCGGATGAACTTGAAAAGTCAATATTGACTGTGACAAATGTCCATAGTACAGAGGTGCAATTTCCTGGCATAGGCAGGGACATGCTTTTAGGCCAAGCCGCTTTTAGAACCTGGACCGGGCAACGACCTCACAAATTTCAAGGCCATTTCTGCATGTACCTGAAATTAGTTTGTAGTGCCATAGTATAGGTTATTTCCTGAGCCTAATGTTTGTCCATAATCAAATCAACTCAATACATAAAAAGACTGAACAATCGTAACTGAATAAAGGACACTTGGTAAGTTAAATCTGTCTGGGTTGAATGAGGTAATGCTAGAATGATATTGAAAAAAGAAAACCTGTTTATGAATATAATCCTACATTCATGTTTTGACACCCAAATATGGAAAGAGGAAGACCATCAGCAACCTACAAAGACACCCTTTAAAGACGGACACTGGCCTCGAAGTACTAGTAGACAATTTTGCAACATAATCCAGCCAGTGAGGGACATAGATGTATGGGGAGCCATCACGACTCAAAAGGCTGGAAAGGCTCGACAAAGCAAGTGAGCAAGTATGAAGCGATCAGATACAAACTTGCACACAGACCAGAAACAACACTCCCAGATATCAGGGCCCTTAATACTGTGGATGCTTTCACGTCTCCTCCAATCTACGCTATTGTGACCCACCCTTGAAACCGATGCCGTCTTCCGGAATCACACCTTGTTGACGCACAAAGGTCGTTGTGTGTGGCATGCGCCGGACATAACAGCGCGATCGGGATCACGTTACCCACTCCTAAATAGCCAACCTTACTGTGCTGTTACAAGCTAGCATGTTGGCGCTTTGAGTATGACCGAAGTAAATATAATTCATATCCTTCATAATCCTATTTGTCCTAACGTATGTGTACAACAAATACAACAATACACACATTACAATTATGTGATAAATATCAACAGAAATTTTTGAACAGCTGGCTTCAAACAAAATAGCACAATACCCAAAGGTAAAGGTGTATGGTAACTACCTTCATTAGTCTAGTCATTATGTATCGAGTGGACGGCATACATATGTTCAACGGTTTTCTCTAACTTTCAAGGCACACCTGTCCCAGGTGTTGTTAACCTTAAGAAACACCATCATGGTATCACCTTAAGAAACACCTGAACTTATACAAGGAAAATCTAATTGGTATTTTTGATCTTTTACTTTGTGGCCTTGTATGGGGAAAGAAATGGCATGAAACAGGGCGTCACCTTTTTGTTCTCTGTTGACTTTTCGGCTGCCAGAAATTGTTGTGTCCAACCTGTCCAAGGACATTTAACAGCTGCTTTGTATAACATTGATATTCAGGCATACTCTATACAAACAGTATTCAGATTATATACCTATCATACTATACAGTCATGTTGCCTGAAAGTGAGCCAGCACCTCACACAACAGCCAGCAGTGCAAATGGAAAATTAGAAATCATGTAATTGTTTGCCATTTCAAAATCAATGTTTCAAATAGCTGGACATGTGTCTTGCGCTGGGGTACAAAATCGAAGTGACCGCATCACAGAGTGACCACTTGCTGTCACCACAGCTATGCGGTACTTGTCATCAGCTGGTCAAGACAGACAGAAAGATAACATACCCAACATGCCACTTCTTTTAACCCCCCTCCCCACTTAACAGGCAGGAACCCAGGGTATGTTGGTACCAAATGCCTGCCCTGTTATACAAGCACATGTACAAAATGGGCTGGGAAGAAAGGTTAGGGGGTTGTTTTGATTCAAATATGTGTAGGGCTTTTTTAACTTTGCAGTCTCTGCTAAGAATGCATCAATACACAAACAGCCTATAGTATATACTATGTATATAGCAGTTACAGCAAAAGATCATCATGGTTAAAGAATCACATACCCAGGTATCCCAAAACCAAATTGCCATTCTTAACACACTATCTTCCTAAAACACACTTTTCTTCCCAAAAAAATACCTGTGCCATGGTACATCATGTAACCACATTCCCAGCCCATCCATGACCTTTGAACTCCAACAACAGGATGCTGACAAATAAACAAAGAGGAGAAACTCAGCACAGTTGTAGACAGACAGAAACCTCCCCTGAGGAAACAAGTATTTCTTCCTGACATAGCTTAGTGGATAAGATAATTAGATCCAGGAGTTGCTTACACACTATTCTAGTATCAGAAGCAGAAGCCAACTTGATAAGATTAGGCTAAAATACCACATTATGCAAATTTTATTCCCGACATTGGCACCTCCACATGTGTGTAACAAGACAATAATATCAGCATGAGAATGCCAGCAGCATTTGGTCGTTTAAAGCTTTTATTGAAAATCTATACACCATTCAATTAAAATTCATAACACAGAGCGTCCCCTCATTTAATGGTTATATCAATTGAGCTTGAAGATAGGAGCCTCTGAATGTAATCATCCGTCATTTGGTGGCAACCTGCAATGGCGATTGTTTTGTACGCTGGTTTGAAGGCAACGTTGTTGCTATTCTAGTCACATCTTGGGACAGGATTAGAAACGTATCCATCTTCTGGAGAATTCCCCCGCACGCAGTCATTATCCCAGGCCTTCCTCCGCGGCATACATGAAAATCTATTGCCGCACAATTCAAGGTGGGCTCACAAAAGGCACTCAGTTACCCTAACAATGGGTACTTTCCCTCGATATTTGAAGCGGAATGAGGGCAAAACGACAGTAAAGGCAAAGTAAGTGAAGAATTATCCCTATCTATTACACGACACTTTATGACCCGGCTTCCAGCTTGGGGATTTCTGGAGGTACTCAAGGATCGGCCGACAAGACCTTGCAATTTCAGAGGGAAAAGGGAGAATTTCTAATCATTTGTCATGCCTACTATGAAAAGATCTAGCCCATAACATTTGTCCTTTTCTGTAAAAGCTCTCTGATTCTGAAGTAGAATAATTTACTGCAATAAAGAATATGGTCGAGTAGAACTACCCCTTGGTTGGTGTAAAATATTTATCATATTCAGAACTTGGTCTAAATGTATGTCACTGTTGATGACCTGGATGGATATTTTATCTGGTATTATTATCACATTATTACAAAGGAAAAATACTTTCTTGTATTTTGGAGTCCAGTGCTTGAAATTCATTCTTTGGAATAGGTAGGCTATACTTGTGGCTGTGCACCTAAATCTACTGTAGGTGCACAGAAAAATGTGGGTACACAACAAGAAATAAAGTAGAATGTCAGTAATCCCTACACAAATATCATGGTGCACTGGTGCAATCAAAAATTAGGTGCAAAACAGGTGCACTCTATGACTTTGGGTGCACAATAGTGCATGTGCACCCAGTATTTGGAACATACCCTGTTGTCAAGGGAATCAAAATAGATTCAGAGATTAGCAGATTTGTTTCCTGTTCCTGTTGATTGCAAAATATGCTATGTCTGAGTTTTACAGCAACTACTATCTTTATATATGATTTTAATGTCAATGACGTTTCTTGAAATGAACAACAGATACACTCAGTACTTCTTTATCATTAGCAAAAAACCTACTGCAAATGTCTGAGGTCATTAGTGAAAGTACAACCAACACAAGACATGGTAAAAGTCATTCACAGTGGCTTTATTTTGCGGTAGGAGGGAAAGGGAGGTTTATGTAGTGTTAAAATTTGCAGTTGAAACAATTATTCTGTACTGTAGTACAGTATTCATATTCGAGGTGTCATGAATTTGCAGTGGTGAGGTCAATGCAAAAATAAAACCACCTCGTAAGTTTTAAGATGTACAGTAATCCAATTTCATGAATATGCATCATAATTATTTGTACATAATCTGTTCCTAATTAGAGCAACAACTGTTTTCTCTGCAGGAAAGGGGGTCAAGCAAGAATGGCTAAAACAGCAAACAGAGGAACTGTAGCAGCTGCCCCTCCCTCCCCTCCCTTCCCTGGAATTAGGAAATAATGGAATGCTGATTCTGATTCCAGACTGTGTGTACAGAGAACTGGTTGCACACAGAAAACAACACTCCTCATTCACAGTGGACTGACAGTCTCCTCAATCCTGGGGACCATTGATGATTCCGGGTCTTGTGCAAGAAACAAAATCGCTTCTTTTCGGGGTCAGCTTCAATTTTTTTCTGTCCCACTCAATGTTTGAGAGCCCACATTGTTAGTTTTCATTGTTAAATTTGTCATTCTAGCTTTAAATTAAAGAAAGACCTTTTCTTCAATTTGATGTCATGAAGTTCTTTGGACAGACGGGGGATTTTTTTCCCGTCCTACCAAGCAAATTTCAGTCCCTGGATGGAAGGATGGGTCCTGGAGACAGCTCTGCTTCATTTACATGAGCCATGTTTTATGCATGCCTTCGCTTTGCTATTTCACTCTCTAGTAATATTTCAATAATGCTCAACATTAGAAAAATGAGTCCCATGTTCATAAAGGCTTCTCCCTAGCATGGCAACCAAGATTGTAACTCACCAGATATTGGATATCAATTTTTTCCTCTCTGCGATAGTCTTTGTGCTTTCTTTTCCCGTTCTTATTTCTATCCCGAAAAAGATTGGAGTTGACAGAACATCTGATTTCCACGGCCAATAATGGCCATTCACGTCAGTTTTACTCCCGCGGTGTTCTCCAAATTACCAGTGTTGGGCCCCATCGGTGCGTAAAAATACATACAAGCCCCGCATTAGCGTCCTTTGGTAAAATGGAACGTATTTAGCTAAAGTATCCGCAGTTCAAGACGAGGTCTTTCCTAAAGCCCACACTTACATCTTTCATCTGGTACCCTATGTAAACAAGGGAGCTACAAAACCCAGGGCAGATAAATTATCATACCAATTGTTGCTAGCAGATTTGTGTGGTGAATGGGGTGAGGCCGAGAGTGAAAGGAGGGTAGGTCGCGCTGAATGGCCGCCATTATTGCACCCGCTTGAATACCAAAAAACAAAGCATATCTTACAAATTGTTCAATCCCTGTTGCTAAAATCTTTCATCATCTGGGTCATTCATGTATCAAGCAGAATTATACTCAGCAGTAACAGGATTCTAATTCCTTACTATTCCTTACATTTCTTATCAAACACAATCTCTTAATTATTTCATTACAAAACATTCTACATAAGGAAAACAAGAACTAATTTATGAATGACAACAACAACAACAAAAGTAAAATCTACTCCTGTTAAAGTAAGAGGTAAGGTTTTTATCGTTTTGTGTGACAAACATAGCAAGAATGGTATAAGTGTGTATTTTACTATCTGTCAACAGGAAAAGATATGAATCACTTGACCTGAAGCTACTCTTGGTAGTTTCACATTACGGAAGGTGTATTTTTTTCCAGTATAAAGTAGATACCGAGAGTCTCTAGCTTGGACACAGAATACACTCTGCTCCTATTGCCTAGAATCGATCACAGTGGACATGCCGACAAACAATAGCTAGCCAGGCAAGCAAACTACACCCAATCAACATACCAATGCCAGGATTACACACATTTGGCTGATCCTCCCCACTGAAGCCAATGAATCGTGTGTGGAGCATACATAAACACAACCGGTAGGGCCAGAACTGGTGTTACCAGGACTCACTATTTAGTACATAGACAGCACGCACTGAGGGGGGCCGTTTTGTTAAAAGGACGTCACTGTCCGTAAGTTCAGTTCTCCCCACAAATGTCAACCAAAATAGCACCTTGGGCAGGGCAAGCTCTTCAACGTGTAATCAAATTGTGTGGGTTGATTATAGCAGGAATGCAGTCTGCGGCCAAAGTGGTCCTGATCTCAGAAACTAGACTGGGGATGTATTTTGGGAAACAGAGTTTTGGACAAAACAGACGAAAATGAGGCGTGAAAGCAACAATGTAGAAGAATGCAGGGGGAAAATGCCTTTACACAGGAAAATGGCCAACATTATCAATTGGTCAAGCATGGTCTAGGATTCTATGAATCTTTTAAATATCCGTCCCGAACATAAACAGTATATACTTCTTCCGGAACTAGAAAACCAAAACCATGGAGAGCATTTCATCTTGCTGAACATTTGTTATACACCGTCTGGTAACAAGAAGTGACCCAGGTAATAATTTAGAGCAGCGGGTCGAAAATTGACTGTGAACCAGCGGGCCAAGTTTCTAAATAGTATACACAATCAATGTGGACAGTCTAAACAGTTTAAAGGTCTGGGAGAGAGGGCATCTTAACAAATAAGACACCGCTTCCTGACACAGCACCAAACTATCTAAGACATCCAATACAAGATGTTTTGCCTTATAATATCCAAGCAGATGTCAAGAAAACATTACAATTTTTCACCCCAACATCTGCTTGGAGATTATGTTTTGCCCACCCCTAGTTCAGAAAACATGACGTCTGGAATGAAATCTTGTAAGAATTTCTCCACATGTGTTTGGGAAGGAATTCTCTTGAAGACCGCAAAGACCTGGATCACAAGGTGATCTTAATCCTTAAGAAAAGAAAATTAGGGGAAGGCATCTTCCAGGCGGGGGTATAATTAAATGGGGCAGACGGGAAAAGGAGCACCCGGCAGTGTGCCTCACACATACCCACCCACACTCAAGACGTATCCTGTGCAAAACACACAAAATTTCGCCCTCAAAAACTCACACAAATCGCCCTAAAATACCTATATCACGCCCTCACAGACAGCTCAACTCTCTCAGAATTACTTAAAGGTACACTTACGGAGACATCTGAACCCTAGACCCAAGTTTGGAGTGGTATTTTCCTCAAGAAAATCGCGATTTTCTCCAAGACGCTCCTGCATGTAAAATGTGCTAGCTTGTTGGTTGGGCAGGGCTAGGCTAGCGACGGATACACGTCGAACCAGAAAAAATTCCGACTAGTAAACTTACGGTTTCTTCGGGTTTCGTGTCACTTCGGTGGCCCAGGCCGTTTCTTCGGTTCTTGATGAAAATTTCCCGGGCCCTGATGTGTTGATTTGAGGTGGAAAATGGTTGAAATACAAGGATTACACAACCGCTAGTGCTAGTAGTCCAGACCTATCGCCATTTTTACCTGGCCGATCCGACTGGTAATAAGGCCAGTCCATAGAAACTAGCCCCACATTCGTGTCACGATTCTGTGACGGTCGATATTCAAAACAAAACGAATATTCAATCTCAATAACAATCTAAGCTATAAAATGCACACTTTTGTGACTTTATGGATATCAGTAAGTTTATAGTAAGGTTCAATGTTTGTCGAATACAAATTTCTACGTTATCAAGGTTAGTATGCGAATGTGCGGCTTTAACGGGACGAAATGCATAAGCTGGTTCACAATGTGGCTGTTCCGTGTAGTGGACAACCTCCCTCCGCGCGCTTCACGTGTTGTCGACGTCATCAGGTGTTAGGTCACGCTTCTTCCGGCTAAGTTCACCCAGGAAATGGCAAGAATGTCTCGTGGGACATCTAAAAGACTATTCTAAACGTTACCAAAACGCCAATTGTAAGATATTCGCATTGACATTGTTCGTGGTTGAGTCATACTTCTGTCACTGTGTCAGCGTGTTTTTTTTCTTCATAAAATTTTTGATACTGCCATGTACAAACACATATCCGTCCAGGTTCCGTTCTTCTTCTTTCACAGTTTTCATAGACCAAAAAATAGCAGAACAATCGCTAGACGTTTAGCAAGAGCATATAGCTGGCTCCTACAAAAAGTAGGAGCCCTTTCCGCTCAGGTGTTTTTGCAGGATTTGGTCATATCCGATGTCATAAAGTCTACGTCTCTACCAATGTCATTGGTCTCTAACATTTGTTTCACATGGAAAACTGGCATCATAGCCGAAGAAATTGAATGTTTAAATGGCACTGTAGCACTAACTTTCTTGCGTTTGACAAAACCATCACAGCTTGTATTGAAAACGCTAGAAATTTAGTTCTATGATACTAGTTCTATGATGCCAGTTTAAACAACGATTCTTGCGGTGAGACAAGGTTTTACACATGACTGACCACTCAGAACATTTCACGGCACCGTGCGCACGCCGAGTTTCCTTCTTTCACTCATCAAAACCACAAAACACTTCTCGTCTGTCGTTGAAGGAAGATATAGCCTTCCAAGAAACTGCATCTTCACACTGAGTTTGAGTCACTTGTGATGTCACTAAAAGCTTTTTCTTTCTATTCATAAAACTTTTAATAAACGTTAACGTATCCGGGGAGGGATTTTAATGAAAAAATTCTCACTTCAGATTCTTAATATGATATAACTATATAAGAAAAAAAAAAAAGGACAAACACAAAAAAAAGGTGCACTCGTCTCGGCTACGGTAAAAAAAAGAGAAACACTTGAGGCTCTTTTAATTGTGTTGTTAAAACAAAATGCACAAGAGAGTTACATACTTTGTAGCATTATTATTGAACTGTCAGTAAGCAATATAACTATAAATAGTGGATACAGATCTACGAAGAGGGCAGGAAATGTATTTAAAGCTGGTAACAGATTATATCTAACGTCAAGGCCCAATGGACATAACTAACTCCTCCACAACAACGCAGTTAAAAATAGAAAGTGCCTTGTCCCTGTTCCAGAGAACACACTTTGCACTTCCGGCTTATTTCGTTGTCGTCATATTTCTAAATTCTGACTCACTGCAACTTTGTTTTGGATATGCTAAGAGAGACTGTCATGCGAAAATCTTTCACACGGGTGAGTTCCTTCTAGGCATGGAAGAAAAACCTGTCAGAAGACATGAGGGTGTTCCTCCTGATATCTGCTTGGAGTTTGATAGTGTGCGCTAGCGATCAATAATCTGTTTTTACTATATCAAAAATCGTCGACAACAATTCTGAGCAAAAAGATGCGATGTTGATAACAAGTATGACGCCGAGGATCCGCAAATAGCTTTGATCAAGAAAAGTGACGTCGACTTTCCCTCCGATTTATTTCTTTGAAATTTAATATTCGGTCCTGAATCAATTTTTAAAAGCTATGATAAGATATGAACGATTTTAGACATATTTGTAAATCTTTTATGGATCGCTAGAGGTCGCTTCAGCAAGGCAACACAGCAACGAGCAACTCCCGGTTGGACATAAATTTACTTGTGAAAGATAATTGTCTCTGCGACTAATTACCATGAAAAACACAGAAAACGTCTACTGTTGCATACTAAAAGGATAAAAGGCGAAAAAAATCGAAGCTGCCAGGATTCGAACCTGGAATCTTCTGATCCGTAGTCAGACGCGTTATCCGTTGCGCCACAGCTCCGCTTGGAACGCTGCACTGGAATGTAGTAATATGTTCTATTGTCAAATACCAAGTGTACAAAAGACCCTCGGGTAAAATTTCATGGTTCAGTCCTTTCGTGTCAATCATTCTCGAGGGGTTTTGGTGGGCATGATGCAGGGTCAATGCTGACTGCTGTCATGCTGTGTTGTTGTGTAAAGATTGATAACGTTTAACGTTAACATTACATACACAGGTTTTGCTGCATATTTGACGTGAAGATGAGAAGAACTTGGGCGAAGTGGCGCGGGGTCCCTGACTGTAGGGGTCCTGTAGTGCTGACGATTTCGAAATGCATTTCAAGCCCTGTAATTCAATCTAAATAGTCACCAAAACTTGTTACCTTTACAAATTTGCTGTCTAGGGACACTTCCAGATAAAAACCAGGGCAGATATGTGGTCTGCGAACGGGCACTTCGAGTGATCGCTCGGTTGCCTTTCAGCAGACGGTCTCACAGCGACGACTGGCGTTTAAAGATAGTACTGCAGCGCCGGTGGTACGCTCCATACTGCAGTACTGATTACGGACAATAGTCGTCGCTGTGAGAACGTGTGCGTTTCACACATTTACTGAGTTACACCCAAAATTATAGAGGACAGAATCAAGGGGGTTGGCAGAACGAATCATGTTCGTTTTTCAGTGTGAACAGTTTTGTCTACAATCCCTCGCTTTAATTATGGCCATGTCTTCGCGATGGTAATTATCATCATCATAGTTAACAATATCTTTTGGATAGTTAGAAAGTTTAGCATTGTATTATAATATCTTTTGGACATAATATTACATGGCTAAATATCAATAAATTTGGGCGAACCCTGCACCTCACTTTCATTGTAAACTGTAACTTGTAATGGGAAAAATGATATGACCTGACCTATTTAGAGTAACGTTAGTGAGTAGAGCAGAATTTTCATTTACTTTGATGAATCCAGATGGCTGTCTAAGAGAACTCGTAAACACGATACAGTAAGCTGTAACGTTAATGTCATTTCCCGAACAAAATGAAAATGTTGAAGCTCCATATTTACTAAAACTCATCTTTTATTACCCAAACAGGCAAATCTTGCCTTCTATAAATTATTTACATAACAGTGACTATATCAATACTTATCTTGTTAGCATAAGTCATACGTTCATATAATAAAAACTTAACATTCAGTGTAACAACTATGTACAGAATTCCATGTATCAAATCCTTCACAAAAAGACAACTAGAACAATGAGGTAACGTTATTGAGTGGCAACTGCAACAGTTATGAAATGTGATTTGTCATTTTGTAACAAAATTCAATAAAAAAATCAATAAAGCCATCAATGCAGTGAAGATACATTCTTGGAGCACTAGCCTGCTTAATATTTTGGTCGTTTACCATGCAGCTAGTTTTGCATAGGAAATTTTCACTGTTACTACTTAGGCACATCTGAAATGAAAAAAATGCCTTTGAAATCATACATTCTTACAAATAAGAATAAATAGATCTATAATCTACAATGGCAAGCAACAATTGTTTTAAAAGGCATGTTAAACTGTTAATTGATAGGCACTTTTGCAAACAGAAAGTTAACGATTTTGCTGCATTTCTAAACAGTATGTACATGTAACGTTGGGTACCTACAGTCATGTACAACTAAAGAGTCCAGCTCTTCCAAGATGTAACATTAGCATTGATCCTCCTCATGATTTGTGAAGGACATCTATTCACCTTGAGCATTGCAGGTAGAAACTTAACTCATTCATAACAATGATGATCACATTATGACAGCTCAGACCATACAATGCCACAACACTCATGACTGCCATACAATTCCTGGCTAGCTGAATAATAAACTGCAAGGACTTTAACCTGACTTCCGAACAGCTTTACAATACTATTGATGTTGCAGTGTTCTGAAATCATAGAATGGATTCCAATTGTTCCATGCAAATGATTAGTTATCTCTTGATCTCGAAAAAGTTCTGGACATGAAATTTTTTTACAACAATTTCTGTCTAAACTACAGAATTTCAATGTGAATATTCACCATATGATGCTATCACATGGTCACATGATTACGTTGACAGATAAAGTAGTCACATAGTGACTAATGGACACAACAGCTCCTTACCTCACCCTAAATCTAATTAACGTGAGACACTTTGATTGGCTGGTAAAGGCAATGTTAGGCCCAATGAAGTTCAGTTATCAGCAAAAGTAGTATTCAAGCTTGAGAGAAAGGTTGTAGACTAGCGGTTTAGCATAGTTTCACAAAACAACCTCATTTCTGCCCGCCAGTCACTTCTGCTTGAATTCTGACTTCAGCTTAACAGTGGACCTTGACTTTGATGAACAAGTTGTCGTCTTTTGTGTAGCTGCGACTCCAGAGCTTTTCCAGCGACACAAACTTGTGGAACCCGCGTCCTTCGCTCATGCTACTCGTCGGTCTCTGGTAGTTGGGTGCGGTGGCGTCGGGGACAAGGGTGTGCGAGATGTGCTCTGCCTTGTTCGAGTCGTCTGATTGGTCCAGCAGAGTGAATGTGATATTGTGGGGAAACGGCCACTGGAGTACGCTGTCGTAGCGGTGCTTCAGGATGTGGAAGTAGATGGACATGTGCGTTCCACGTGTCTCGCCGCCGCCATTGGCGAAGATCTGGATGCACATCTTGTAGCCGAATCTGCTGGTGTAGAACGGCGGGCTGTATATGGACGGAACCTGCTTGTTGGCCGCCTCTTGGTGCCGCTGGCTGAAGTTGTTTATTCTCCAGAGTAACGTGCCGTCGTAGCTCGTGACTTCAAGTTCTTTTATCTTCTTCATCTGTTCGGCAATGATGGCTTCTTTCCTCAACAGCTCCGTCTGCAGGAGTTCGATTTTCTCGCTCTGGTTACAGACTTTCACGGCAAGGCTCTCGATTTTCACGTTTTGAGACTTGACGCGCTGGTGCTGACTGGTTAGAAGAGCGTTCTGGTTCTGGATTCGCTCGTTCTGTTCGGCGACTTTGGCGGCCTGCGCCCGCATCTGTCCCTCATGTTTTGCGAGCGTCTGGTGTATGTCGTTGATCTTCTGGCACAGCAGTCCCAGATGGTACTGTGGCAAGACTTTCAGGTGCTTGTTCATCTCTGGGCGCTTGGCCTATTTAGAATATAACAAAGCAACACTCAATTTATCCACAAGGCAACAGTTACTCAATCAACTGAACAGATTTTGTAAAAGGTTAGATGTTTCACATCGCATCCACTACTTTTCGTCAGTGACGGTGGAAGATCTGTAGTAAAACTGGTAAGGTACTGTAAATGCAGAAACGTTTGCGGTGGTTTTATGTTCGCGGTTTTCGCGGCGACTGATTCACTGAAAACTTAAAACCACCGTGAACATTTTTGTCCAATACTGTAGCAGTATGTGACTATAGTGCTACCGCAAACTTAAAACCACCGCAAACACTCCATTTTCGCCTAAGCGCGAAATAAAAACCATGTGAAACACAAATGTTAGATAGTTGAATTGGAAACAAATAACAAACAAGTTTTCGACATTTCATATTCATATACAGCCTGATGATCAATCTACAACCTATGGTAAATGTAAGATATGATCTTTTTTTCAGATCTGAAAGAAAAAGCAAGTGGCTGGATTTAAAAACCAAGAAATTAACTTGGTGTGGCTGTACCATGGACAAAACGCAACAGCAGTGACATTCTAATGGTCACATCTGTTGAAACATGTTGTGGCCCATTTTGTGCCCATTTTGTGGCCCATTTTGTGCCCATTTGTACCAGCTGTTGTAGATAAGGATACAAAACACCATAATTACTGACTATATTGTTACGAACAAAAGAACACCCATTATGAGTTTTTAACCGGTGTTATGGATTTTTCATATAAACAGGCACTTAAGCTGAACTACAGGCACAAAAGTAAGAGGAAAAAATTTCTAATACAAATATTAGCTTTTCATCCTTTAAACTGTTACAACAAATTGGAACTAGATTTTTTAGGAAAAAAGTTCTAGTGACACAGCCGAAAGTCAATTTTCCGGGCCGATGTTCAGTCCTGAATGGACTGTACTTTTCCTTGTGTGGAGTGGTGTTGTGGCAAGGATGCAGTAGATTTCTGTAGTTACCAAAACGCCGAATTTTCTTCAGGTTGTGACGCAAGAAAATCGCTTTCCTCTTACATAACAAGTCTATGAAGCTATTCACAAAAATAACCCTCATGCCTCACCTGAAAGGTACACCCAGCGGGTTTGAAGGGACAGGGCAGGACGGACTGCGGACAGTTCCCGCGGACCGGGTCGAGGTGTTGCGGCAGCTGACTGCGGGGGACGTCCTTCAGTCCGCAGCTGTTGGGACAGTTCACCGGCACGGCCAGGCAGCTCTCGTGGTGAAGCTGTGGGAAATGTTACAAAGCAATGATTGGGTTAACTTTTTTATTTTTACTATTCCGTCTTTAATAGAAACGGAGTTGTGGTAACAAAGCTTTTCCTACTCGCATACTGCTTCATTTGCTTATTCCTACTACATGCATTGTGTAGTACCAAAATGATGTGTAGCGTTAACAGAGAATATTGGGGACTACACTTTGTGTGCGCTCCAACTTAGTGTATGGATATGTATGTACATGTACATACATGTATGTACATTGTAAAATCCTATTATACCACATGCCTTGTATTGTCTGACCCCATATGAAGCTCTTAATGAAATAGCATAAAAGGTAAGTGTTACAAGTTTATCAGGGATTGTAACATCCTCAATTTTTCCTTTCCATTCCAACAAAAAAACATTTCCTTTGAAAGAATTACTGGCTGTACAAAACAAAAGGTTGTAAAACTTAACTTTAATTTTCATCTTCGCTAGGGCTATGGATGAAGAAAACATCTTTTTACAACTTGGGTAAACATAGAAAATGTATACATACCACCATTTCTCTGGATGGAACCTCCTTCCCGCAGTGTTTACATTTCTTGATCTTACTGACGGCCTCTTCCTTCCGCGCCTTCTTACCTCCCACCTGACCACAGGCCATGTTAACCATGTCTCTGTATGTACAGGTCTCAAGGTGCTCCTGGTGAAAAAATGGCAAATCAGAGATGGCAAATTCCAGTTCAGAACTAGCAGCACTACATGGCGCATACGTTGATGAAAGTTAGACATCCAGGTAGTAAGATACGCCAAAAATAATTACTCAAGCAACTGGATAAAATTTTGAAACAGTCAAAACAGTCATAATACATGGCCCATAGTCCTACTCAATTGTGGAAACACACACAGAACTACTACAAGTTCCTGCAAAAATGTTTTTGAAAATTCGGAGAACAACAGGCAACATACTTTTGGAAACATTTGAAAAGCTGGTTCTTGCTAACTACAATGTTCAAGGAGTTCCAAAGTCAATTTGTAACCAAACTTGAATATTCAAAACATGCGTCAGTTTTCCATTCTAGTTTTAGAAAATCCCTCAACCTTATAGCATTTCCAAGAAAAATTGTGTGTCTTTGTTCTCCATTTTCAGAGCATAATGAAAATATGTACAATTTTCTCAGTCAAACCTGTACAAGTAACCACCTCTACATTCCAACCAATGTGACCACTTTTTGGTGGTCCCTTAGATAATTTTTTCCATTGACACAAACATTAATAAACCTGTCTAAAGTAACCACCTTTCCATAAAGACCAGATTTTATCAGTCCACTGAGTGGTCTTCATGGGCATGTTTGACTGTACCTTTATACTTTAGAAACTCCGATAAAAGGACTATGGTGCCCTGTCGTACCACTCGCTATCAAAATAGCGCTGCCCTGTACCATCACTCCTGAGACTGTTAAATAAGACATGACATTTTGCATCTGTAACGCAAACCAAATTGCGACTGTAACGCAAACCAGACTATTCAAACCAACCATGCACAGTGTGACGTCTGTAATAGTTGTTCTGTTGTTTTAATTCTACCGAATATGTGCCGTTTCATGTAAAATTTTATCTGTATTGTTATAGTTGCGTTATTTTTAAACTGATGTGAGTAAAACGTACTTCAGCCACAGGGCTGCAAAGTTTTACATGAATAAACCATTCATTCATTCATACTAGTAACACCTGACCAGGTGAAAATAACTCACCTGTAAGTCTCGGAGCTCCCCCTTCCAATCACAGCCATCGCTGCGGAAGTTACACCTGACAGTCAGGGACAACACCTGTCGACTGAACGCCACATCTGCAAACAGCTGTGGGGGGTAGAAATAAATAAATGTTAACTTTGTAAAATCACATTACAATAAGTATAATACATAGAAAGAGAGAGATTGTGTAATATCATCAGTATATTTAATTAATATGAAGAAAACATATGAAAAATGACATGATCCCAATAAAATCAAATGATTATCATCAATTACAGAAAAAAAAGTATTTCATACTAAAACCAGTGGCCAAAAGATGTTGCACAGTTGTAATTGTTGTATCAGAAATAAAACATTTCTTTCCCATCAGCGGTATGAGAAACAAAACATAAAATGTGTTCCCTTAGCATGTCCTCTCTTAAAAAAATTAAAGACGTAAAAAGACCCAAAAAATGCTCCTTGAAATAGAAAAGATGCAAGGAAAATGAACATGTGTGTAGTAAAAAGAGAATAGAAGTGACAAAAAAAGTGAGGTCCCACCGAGATTTGAACTCGGATCGCTGGATTCAAAGTCCAGAGTGCTAACCATTACACCATGGGACCGGTTGGTTTGCTTCCGCCTGAACGTTAGTATTTGAAAGCTCGGCGTGACGTAGGCGGCATTTTCAATAGGATCCGGTTTCGCATCGGCAAGATGACCATTTACATTACTAAAGGCAGTACCTATTCAGTCAATTTAACCTCATATGCACATTTTAAAGCCAAAAATCATATGCATTTTTAAATTACTATTTTGACGGGATCGTAAGACGGTTTTGTGCACAAAGAAAATTAAACTGAGGGTAAATTTAGTCTTGGTTTTTTTTCATCTTTCCTCCCGATACAGGCCATTGTCCTTCAAAATGGCGCCGCGGGTCAACAAAAACAGAAAAGTCTACCCGTAGAAAGCTTTTCTGTCCTCAAGGGACAACCTGATCTCATTAAATTTTCAGGCAAAATAAGTAGATTCATTCGTGATCCTCAAATCCCAATATACTCATGCAAATCTGGCCTTTTGACCCAAGTAAAAACGGGTGTGCTTTGCTTGAACAAAAATGTACTCAGATCTCACGTCACGTTTTAGGAGGTGCGTGCCAGACCTATCAACAACACCGCCTACGGTTTTTTCCTGATTTATTTCATCATCTAAAAATCATTCCGGGAGAGATTGCGTATCTGTCTCGTTAGACTTCCCCTAATGTGCACATTTGGGGAGGCACGAAACATCGATTAGCAGGCGAAAAATTGCGCAGCGGTGCGGAAAGCAACCCAATACGGATCCACATTTCACGGTGCCGTTAAACTTAGCACTGTGCAAATAACGTCTAGATTAAAATGTAGTAGAAGGATAAAATTCTCCTTGATTTACAACATTACCTTGTCAGGATGGAGTTCCAACCCGTCTATTGGACATTGTGGGTTCTTCTTCCTAGAGAAATGTAGAAGAAAAACGTCGTTAATTTGTCTGTGTGAGAATGCGTGGGAACTTTATCAGCAGGCGAGACGCATTCGGAATATTCAAGTCTCCTTTTTTTTACATGAAAGCAAAAGTTCATACATAAACATTGTGACTGTTTCAGAATGCCACTGAGGACTGTAACAATGGCGTTGAAACCATGAGCAAGCTGGGAAATCATAACAAGAAATGTTTATTCCACCTTTACTGGTGTTAATAAATGTTGGACAAAATTTGTCACCTCCAACTGAAGAAAGGTACAGTATAACTAACTGTCGTTAAATAACATAGGCTAATAGCCTAATAGCGTTCAAAAAAATTATTTTAAAATGCTGAAACAAGGAGGTTTAAAAAATACCTCCTTGGTTGCACAATGTAGTGTAGGGTTAGTCTTTACCAGACCACATAAGTTGCTACAAAAATAGTAGAAATTGGTCCAAAGTGCTATATGGCATATCATAAAATCCATTTGGCCAATTTCTACAATTTTTCTAGTAACCTATGGTTGAGACAAGTGTAGGATGACAAATTGTGTTACATTCTTTACTTCACATTTTTCAGTTTACATTTGTAGCAACAAGCCTATATCCAAACAAGGCATTGAGAACTAGGAGCCTAAGACAACAGTACAGATCTCTAGAATAAATATTGTCCCGAGTATCCACTAACACGTTTCAAAAGAGGGCCCGGCGGACGCATACAAGGTAGATTGAAGCTAAAGGCAGATCATAAAATCGCAAATTACTTCCCCAAAGTAGATCCTTCCACGGTAAATTGACAGTAATTACTCAAGGGAAATTGGCTTTTCTGTGATTTAAATAACGATTTGATTTCACCACGATTGAAAAAAGGACGTTTTCCGTTTGGCAAAATCTAACCCTGACAAAAAACAATATTTTCACTTAAAACACGCAAAGTGCCCATCATTTTTACATGATGACTGACAAGCTAACGCAATAATGCATGAATGACCCATTGTGACATGTTAATAATAAATGTCAATACGAATCTACACGCGATCCTAATGTCAATGAACACTGTAAAAGATTGCTCGACGCTACAAAAAATCCAATCTCAAAACCAAGACGCGTTTCATTGTTTTTGCGACCTTTGAAATTATTTCTGCGTAACGTTATTTGTAATTTTATCCCCGTCTCGTTGGCTACGTGCACAATTTACCATTGACCTTGCACCCCGATACAACCCAATATCCTCCCTCAATAAAATGGCCAATAAAAGAGACAAACGAATGAGTTACCTTGAAGGAAAGGACGCACATTTAAACGGATGTGGGTACTATTACATTGTTTAAAAGTCGCCTGTGTAGTTGTGTTTTCGATGTAAACAACGCCGAGGGCAAATGCGTTTCATCCCTTGTATATTTTCGTTCTCAGATTACAAGTTAGCACACTGGCGTCTTCTTTTCTAGTTTCTTAGACTTAATTAAATCCACGTTATAATTTACTTTTCTTATAGATTTATTGAACTGCGAGAGACAAATAATTTATAATTTGTCGACGTTACCTCATACACGGTCCAAGGCAGTCAGCACAGAAGCGATGTCCGCATGCTGTTTGTACGGGGTCCCTGAATGCTAACATACAGATGGGACACTCGTACACTTTGGACAGCGGTTGGACGAAGTCTGCCTCTGGTAGCACAAGCGCCATCGTCTCTTCCAAGTCCCGTTCTTCTTTATCCCTCACCGATCTTTTTTTGACTGAAGGAGAATGTCTTGGAGAGTTGTAGGATGCTGAAGGGGAGTGTAGCCTCTCGGAGTGCCCTCCCCCGTTGTGTGCTCCGGGGTCCCGGGACGAATGGCTCGCTCTCTCGTCGTACAGAATTTCAGCTCACCGACACAAGGGTAGGACGAATCTCATACACACCTAAACACAGTTGTATGTACTGTTTTCACCAATATAGTCCATACAACGGAGCACGGGTCGCTTAGTTTGATGCCCTACTTAGTATGGGACGGCCCAGAAGACTCGCCAGGGTACCCGCTATGTTCCAACGAAGCCGTCCGCGTAATTTTCGACGAGTGAGGTTGTTTGTACGGTCTCTCTACACTTTACAAGATGTCCTAGGGTGGTGTCTAGCTAGGAACAGTGTAGACTGTGTGTCCGTCACATGTAGCTTCGGACACGAACTGGACACGCCGAGAGTTCACGGTAGCGGTTCCGTCCCGAAATCCACCCAATCCACCCACGGGTCAAATAGTTGGCGTTGGGTCGTCGCTCTGAAACGGTCATCAAATTGGGTCAAACCATTATTCAAAAGGGTTAAACCGATTACTCTGTCTTTACGTACGAAATACACGCCAATCAAATCAATCAGGTCTTATATATTCACCATATCATCAATCTAGGAGGTATAATTGTACAGTTTGGTATAGAATGGAAACGTAAATAAATTTTGAAAGGTTTTTAAAATGGTACAGTCTGTAGGTATTGTGGTGTCTTTGATGTGTTGATTTTATTCAGTCTATTCACCTCCATTGTTTACCTCCTATTCAAGCGCCAGACGACTCGTCTTACATTTCATCAAGGGAAAAGAAATATCAAAAAGCACTGCGAGTATCAATGACTACAGTTACTTTCTCTGTAATTACATTGATTATCTAATAAACACATTTCGTCGTTTGCCACCTTCGCGACTTGAAAAGAGCTTTGTTCCTCCAAAAAATTGATTAGAAAGCAATATGTTGCAAAGTAAAATCGATAATGTCTTTTATGTTACAGACATATGTTGTATCAACTAAGTTTGAAATAGATAACAATTGAACTAACTGAAACGATCATAGAATAGCAACGTACTACAATTATCTTTCTGTTGAAAAAAATGTTTATTCGAATTGCATGTAACGGATCTGTCCCAAACATATTTGGTTAGCTTGGTTGACAAGAGCACATTCTAGTGCCCAGCTGGATGCTACTTTATACCGTTCAAGTGGCTGAAACTGCCCAGCTTTTGTTTACAAATAGAGGCACTCCAAAAGCCCTCTGCGCAATGTACCGAGAAATTCGAAGTAGGTGAAAATTGCACATTGTTATGGTAAGACTGTTAACAGACATTGTCATGGGAAAGGGGCTTGTCGGTTGTGTCACACAGTTCTTAGAAACAAGTATGTTATCATTAATACAGGAGACACGGACGACTTAATTCCGATGTTTTTACACCCACGTAAATCCTGTAAACAGACAAATAAACACAACCACAACCAGAGATATCGGATTCTAGTCAGGAAATTCAAGGAATAAAGAAATTGAAAAATGCCTCTTGACAAGATGAACCTCGTTCCTCGACTACATTCTATATCAAAACGTGTTGTTGGTTTGCTTGCGGTAAAAGTATTAGACACTACGTTTGTCAAAAACAGATACTAGTAAACAAAACCAAATCTGACCATTTGCCGACTATTGTTGTATACAAAAGCTACATACAGTTTGCTCGGCGAGCACAGTTTGCCCTTTGTAAACCTCCACGACACCACCACCGAGAAGACAAGAATGCCATCAGGGTATACGTCAATGTACCCCCTTTCACAACTCCAGCCAATCGCCGCTCTTCTTTATTCCGAATTCGTTGGAGACTTGTTCAAAGTTTGTCTTGGTTCTTTTGTTTGGTGAGATAGAATTTACGTGACCGTATCGCGCGGGTCAATGTATTTACCGATGACAAATGTCGGGCTACTTTCAACCACTGCCAAACGGCCCCCATGAGAAATTGGACTTCGTTTCGTCTGCCAAGTTTGTTGGGGAAATTTATGGACCAACGCAAATCGAAGACCATGAATCTTGATAAGTCTACAGATAGATCGACTTGTAGTATCATACATAGGCATCTACATCAATACGATTATTATAACATTGATCTCTAGAATTAAAGAAATATGTATTCATAATTTGACCACAGAGGTATATCTATTGTCTATGAATTAAGAGCTATATACAGTCTATACTTTCAGTATTTCAAGTCTTCTTTGTAGGCGATAGAAAATTTTGAACTCAATAACTGAATAAGGATACATAAAATCATATGTCTTGATTAAAAACCAAAACATGATTTGGCCACTAAGATTTATCTACTGTCTGTGAAGTAAGAGCTATTTACATTCTATACTTGGAGTAGACTGTATATCAATTCTTCGAAGCCGACAGTAAGGTTTGAACTCAATAAGGATACATAAATTCATACTGTCTGTACACGCTAAGACAGTCTATACTTTCCGTATTTCAATTCTGAATAGCTAATGATAAATCACGAACTCAATAAGACTACCTAAAATCATATGTCACGAATTAGAAACTAAACATGCTTTGGTCACAAAGATTGTATCTAACGTTACTGTCTGTATACAGTCTATGCTTTCAGTATTTCAATTCTTAGTAGCCAATAATAAATCACGAACTGAATAAGGATACATAAAACCATATGGACGACCTAAGAAGACCGTGGATATTACTTTTATTACACTATCTACCGGGCGACGTGATAGGGTTAAGGTTACCTGTCAATAAAATCGTTCTATGAAAAGAGATGTTTGTCAGATGTTATTTGACACCATATGGCGACTCCACGGGTCATTTACGGACAGAAATTTCAATTTGTCAAACATGAATGCATTTGGTATAAAACCTGATTCCCCCAGTTCCTTTCCTTTAGTCACTGACGAAAGATAGCGGATGCTGTCGGAAACGTCTGTTTCAAAATTTTATCCAGTTGCTTGAGTAACTATTTTTGGCGTATCTTATTACCTGGATGTCTAACCTTCATCAACGTATGAATGCAGATATTTGAAGCAAATCACGTTTACATGTAAAGGTATATATATCTTAAACAATTCGTTTCCAACGGTAGGAAAAGTTTCAGGTAATATTACATTTTTGTATCCATTGTTTTATATTCAATATCATGTTTTAGATATGGAGCCAATGACCGATAAGAATTGCTGCCAGGTATATATTCAGTACCTTGTCGGGGTCTTAAACAGTGCCATTGGGTTCAGACAGGGTTGTATTCATGGAGATTGTTCTGCCAAACCAAACGCCCCCCGATGAGAAAATCACGGTCTAGCGATGTCTTTCACAACTCGCGTTCCCAACGTAATGCCGGGGTACCTGCCGGGAGAAATAGACAGTTCTGTTGAAAGGAGTCATGGGGTCGGGGCAGGAGTGGTAAATAATGGAGCCCTCTGCAAATAGACGGCTGAAGAACTCCCGGCGAGAAAATCATCGGGTTGAAATGCTCACAGGAGTCGGTGTCTCCGAGGAATTTTACCGGCGGTCTTACCAATTCGCCGCAGGCGTGCAATTTGTGGACGTAAAAAGCTGCGAGATGTGCAAACAATGTTTAGAGGGTTCATTCAGCGGTGTGGTGACGAGTTCAGGAAAAATGGCGAACTTTGTAATCAAGTGATTAGGAGAAGGAATTCAGAAAGGAAGGAAAGAAAAAATATACATTCAGTTGAACCAAGGAAACCTCCTTGGTTGAACTTTAACAGTCATGTTAATTCAATTCCGTTAGTGTAGTGTAGTGTTTTGGTTTATTCAAACTTCGTTAGAGTGGAGTTAAGATTAGTTTAGTTAGCATGGTTTAATCTACTTGAGTTTAGTTAGCTCAGCTTAGTCAATGGGGTTAGTTTAGGTAAGGTTAGTTTAGTTAAGTGTGGTTAGTTTTGGTTTTTATTCTTGGATGTCCTTGGATTAGTTTGATTTAGCTTAGCTTGTTTCGTTAAGCATAGTTAAGCTTTGCTAAACTATATATTCGTATAGTTTAGTTTAGCTTAGCTTAGCTTAGCTTAGCTTAGCTTAGCTTAATACCATTCATAGCTTAGCATAATAACTTTCCAAAATCATATCCAGTTGCCCGAGTAACTGCTATTAGCATAACTAGAATGTTTTTAGCTCCTTTGCTTAGTTGAGTCAAGTTTGGTTTAGTTGTGATAAGTTTGGATCTATTATGATTCCTAACCCGTGTGTGCGCTGAACGGGAACACACGGGTCAGCGCTCTCGTGCAAAGTT
This sequence comes from Branchiostoma lanceolatum, assembly GCA_035149815.1. Classification (NCBI taxonomy): domain Eukaryota; kingdom Metazoa; phylum Chordata; class Leptocardii; order Amphioxiformes; family Branchiostomatidae; genus Branchiostoma; species Branchiostoma lanceolatum. The sequence goes on along the minus strand of CM068877.1, from coordinate 13,283,873 downwards.
CACCGTCCTAACGACACGTAAGACGTGTGCCTGAATCTTTAATCTCGTTCCCAGTCTCGGACAGCCGTTCAGAGGTCGTTTCCAAGGTCAGAGATAACGTATTCCGGTGCTCGGCCTGCTAATACCCGTCTCGGTGATAAATCCGCGGCCACGGGAAGAATGAGACAATTTTCCCTAATCCCTAAGGTTATAAGGCCTTATATCATAACTATCGGAGCGTCTGCCTTGGTAGAATCAAGGGGTAGAATGCAGAATTGCATCAAGGAGGTTCAAGCAAGGACATTATCCTATTTCGAGCTTCATTGATTACCTTGGCTCTTGGTAACTTGGAATTTGCAAAAGGAATTAATGTCTTCTAGTTATCACATTAAAGTTAGGCTCCATGGATCCATAGAAATAGCAGGCTTCTTTGTTGTTGTTGTTGTTGTTGTTTGCTTATCATGTGCTGTTTCCTAAGCCGGCATTGGGAGGGGGGGGGGGGTATCATAAGTGGGTAATACTAGTACTGTAAAGTAGCGTCGGTTGATAAAGATATAAATCGTTACTCGGAGCGTTTGCCTTGGTAGAATGCAGAATTATTTCAAGAGTTCAATGTATTTTGATTACCGTAGCTCTTGTTGACTTTGTGAATTTTCCCAGGGAAATCTTGTCCTCCAGCAATGATATTAAAGTGAATAATACGGTGATCTCCAAGTAGAAGTAATGATCCGATCAGTCTCAGTGTCTTACACGTGTTTTCCCAACACTAAGTACTTCTTTCTAGTAGTGCATCTTATTTTAGGAGGTTTGATAAAACCTTTTAAAATACAGTCAAACCTGCCTAGGCGACCACCTTTTCAACGCGACCACCTGGCCATGGCGACCACTTTTTCTCGGTCCCGAAAATTTTCCCCATACGCACAAGCATTAAGCTGCCTGCCCAAGGCGACCACCTGTCCAACGCGACCGCGACCGCCCCGAATTGGGACCACAAAGAGCACAATCCCTGCCCATGGCGGCCGCCTAATTTTCAAGCGTGTGGTGACATCGGATCATTTCGCTGTCGGATTTCATGTTTTCAAGACTTTGAAGGACAAAAATAAGGACAAAAATATATGGAATAGCAATGTTATAGCATCGATTCCTCCATGAAGTGTTTTAATAAACGTTTCCCCTACATAAAGAAATTGTAAAGACAAAAATGTTTGTGATGTTGTTATGCCTATCGTAATCTTATAGTTTACCGCAAACTCAGTTCGGTTTAAACTCAATTTTCAAAACGAATACGTAGTGCATGGCGTCAAAAAGTCAGATATCACAGAAATTATTATCTATTTCTTGTATTTTCAACAAAAATGTGTCTGTGTCTTACTAAATTCCGCCGAAAAATGACTTCACGGCGGGCAAAACATCGGGCGAGAAATATTGTTCCTTGGTCCCGACGCCATCTTGGATTTGGCGCGACCCGGATTTGGCGTGCCGCTGACCTTTCTAAAACACAATGCTTTTGTGTATGAACATTTACGAATACTCTAGTTATTGATGAAAATTAATATTCTTATTTCCTTCTTATTTCCATGAATCTCACAAACCTTTATTGGACGCTCTGCGTTCTGCTGCACTGACTCATACCTTTCTATGCGGTCGCACAGGGCTTGGCGGCGCAGCGCGACGAAGTCACACCGTTCTGTTTCATCTTTAGTTGTCAGATCGAAAACTTTTTGACCCTTTTATCCATGTTATCCAACGGTCGGCGCCCCAAAAAAGGCTGCGGCCAGCAGGTGTTTTCTAGGGATTTGTCTTAGGCCTTAAAACTTCGATGATGTGTGTGTGTGTGTGTGTGTGTGTGTGTGTGTGTGTGTGTGTGTGTGTGTGTGTACTATTTAAGCTTAATGTAACGTGTGAATGCGGGAAGGCGCTGCGAGATCATCGAGGCATTGTTTTGTACGCAAAAATTATGACGAATATTTGTACACGATGTAGCGGTATAGGGCGTATTCACGTGACGTCATCACCCCTGCCCTCCGTGGGCGGCCATGTTGGTGCTCACCCTGCAGCGAAGTTTCTCGGTGTCCGACGCTCTCGAAAATTTCCAAGGAATGCGAAGTCGTCTGATCGCTGTTTTATTATATGCAAAGAGTCTCCAGCCTCACATCCTTTTCGCTACAAAAATCCAATTTCACCTACTAGAAATGACCCATTATCGACGAGCGAGGTTCCCCAGCAGCCTACAAACATGGCCGCTAAACTTTAGGCTTTACAGAGTACGCATAAAATCAGTTCACAGCATACAAGTGTTCCAAGGCCTGTAGCCACGTAGTACAGTGTCTTGAGTGTGGTGAGAAATTTTGCTGACAGGGAGTACGTTATGATCGGGAAAGTTCGACGTTGAAAGACCTTCAGTTTATGAATGAACGTATCTCAAGCAACGACTACACGGTGCCGCGACTGTGTTACACAACGGGCCTGTAACTTGCTTTTCGACCAGATACAAAAGGTTTCCATACACACACGTTGATTCTCAAACTTCAACTATTTAGATCCGTTGTTCGTATATCAGAAATCCACTTTTGTTTCAGTCGTTAGTCCCTTCGCGATCGTATGTTCCCGCACGTACACGTCCTGCACGAGAAACGCAAAACCAATCTTACTGTTACCCGACCGGTGTGTGCTTTATCAGTCCCAATCCAACATCTTGCCCTGTTGGACGTTTTATAACCCTGTTGAACATGATTGAGATTGCAAGGTCATGTCAAAGTTATCAAGGTTGGATTACTTTTTTGAAATAAAGTTTCTCGTGAAGTCTTATGTCTTTCGACTCAGCGCATGCTTCTGTTAGCGAGGATTTTGACTCATAGTTCCACCAGATCCATTGCAATTATATATTTTACTTTAACCAATGACATGATATATAGAAAAGGGATGTGGTAAATATTTCTTCTCCTTCTTTGCCTAAGAGTCGGTTAGCAAGGAATTTCCAACCAACCAATTCCGTGTCGAAAGTCTGTATCCACTGCATAATGAACAAATCCTGAGCTTGAAGAAATCAGCACCTTTTCAAAGTCTGGAAACAGGTAGAATACGCACTTTACGAAGAAATTACGTGGCACCGTGTGTCTCAAAACCCCTTGGGAGCCCACGTTCCCAGTCAGCTGTGGGAAACAGACCCAGTCACATTCATTCCGCCCCAACGAGTCTGAAAAGACAAAATCTTGTGGAACGATCCCGATCTTTGTGTGTCAGGAGTTCTCTGATGTATCGGAACAAAGCACGTAAACATTGATCGACTCACGTCCCGTCTTTGTAAATTCCTTCACTGGGGGGGAGGGGACGGGGGCTTACTTCAAGCAAGGTCTCTTTTTTAACCCTATTTTCTTAGTACAGCATGGATAATGCAAGTCATGGTTTGGTACATACATGACGGTTTCAGATTTCAGCCATTTATTTCAGTGCGTTACGCGTCTGACAAGTTGACATTTTAATACGTTTTCAGTTTGACGATTGTCGATCGTTCTGGACAACCAAGTCTTGTTTTAGCTTCCTTCGTGTCGTTTAGTGAATTGCCATGGATGTAAGCAAAGCTTTTAAGCTCCTTGGTTGTTCAAGTGAACTTGAAGTCAAATAGGTCGATAGACCTGCTAGCCCGGATCTGATGCAAGCTCCAGAAGCATTCAAAACAGATCTAAAGGTCAATGATTGCCGCGAAAATCATCCGCTCGAAACAAATCTAACGGTCAATGGTTGCCGCCGCGAAAAGATGTATTGAGAATATCAGCAGCACACAGAGAATAGGGGTTCACACAAAATCATTTCCTTGAACCCTTTTTGACACCATGGACGTGGCCGAGTGTGATTCCTACTTTGCCTTACCGCTCTTCTCCGCCCATAACTATCTTTCAGCCGACAGCTCAAAGCCAATAGCAGACTTTATAACACCGCCAGTCGCTGACTTCAAACACCCAGACACTTGCTGATATGCAAACGCTTCGCAGAAAAGCCAAAGGTTCCTTTGTAGCTTTCTATAGCGCGTAGAGAACGACCTCTCTGTGTCTAGAAGTATGTTTTAAAGAACTGTTGCAATGAATACAGTTCCTTTTTAAGTTGACGTTTTGTGTGAACTTGGCAAAGAAGTACACGTCAAGACCAGGTTGTACACAAGTCAATACAGCTGTACAAGGCCCGATACACTCCTCAAAACCCAAAGATAAATCGGTCAATACATTGAGTTTGTGTAAAAACTCCGCCTGAAGCGACCGCGAGTCCTTGGCATAGTGCCCTTTTATCCACCCAGACGCCCCGGTTCATGCCGGAGAAAAAAACGTTAACGTTCCATCAAGTTAGAGAAATAAAATCAATTCCTTGCTATACAAAGAGACAACTCCTGCTGTGCTATTCTCGCAGCAGAGGATAGAGTTCTGCATATGTAAAGAGTGATGTATGAGAAAAGATAGCGTGGGGAGCAGGGCGTTTAGACGGAGAACTCGCACAACAGACCTCCCCTGGGCTGAAGGACATTCCGAAACAAATATTATGGTGTTGTGTGTCCGAGTCGGCGTCCTCCCTGCTTGATATGTCCATTATGCACTATCAGGACGCTTGTATTTTCTCGATGACACGATCATTTTGAGCTAGCTACCTTTTTTGAAAATAGTTATTTTTCTGATCCACCCAATTAACAATTTTATTCGCACAGAGAAAAACATTATTCTATCATTTCTTTCTGTATCCTTTTTTCCACGAATATTGCTTGTCGCCTTAAGTTTGTAGTTATTTCCCAAAGAATTCACTTCTACGCAAGGTTTTGTTACCCTTTGGTAGTGATATGGAATGGAAGACCGCGAAAAGCAATAAAACGGGAGATTCGGTTACATTTTTTTAAACGTTAGCTAGTACATATGGGTTGTTGACATGTTTCGTCACAGTTCTTGAGATTCCATGAAGTAGTTTTTGGACAGAAACCTGTCAAGGTCTTGTTCACGTTGAATGCCATGTTTCAATGTTTTTTCCGAAAGGCAATAAAGGAAAGTGATTTTGGAAGACATTTGTCGCACCTCTATCTGTCTGTCGAGATAGATGGCTATGGATGTAGCCTGATAAAATCGCGACTTCTAGCGACCATTGCAATTACTACAGCCTGGTAGAATTTGCGGAATGGGACTATCAAACACTGGAATAGACTGAATGATGACGATGGTAGAATATAAAGCTCTCTGGTTGCATAGAAATCCTGAATTAGGGATGCGTGGTTTACGGCAGACACGTTGAAGTCACCGATCAAATATATGAGTAAGTAAGAAAGCTGCAACTGTCAAAAAGAAAGACACTTTTAAAAAAGGACACAGCGACGACTTTTTGTTTTGGTGCCACTCGTCTTCCCCATCAAGCCATTCGAAAGACGTACAAAGTTACCAGACAGAGCAACATACATCTACTCGAAGTAGTTGTAGCCGCCGTCGAACTTTGTGATTTTTTTCCCAATAACTACACGCTGTTTTCTGATAGTTACCGGGTTCTGCTGGCTAGTCGAGATCCGATAACTGACGTCAGCCTATACAAGCCATAAGAACCCGGTAGCTTTTTAATAGAGAACTTCGTGTAGTTGTTGAAAAAATACAAAATAAGGTTTGCTATTATCAAATCATTCTGGGGACCAATATTCAAGTCAATTTACATATACACGTAATGTATTTTCTGATCATGGCTTCCCCCTTTTCATCCTCACACTGTATAAGGCAATGATCAGGGCACACATTACCAGGACCGTAACTAAAATATTTTCTATATTTGTTATCTATTCACTTCATGTGCGTTTTTAAGTCCAACTCTCATTACAGAAACCAAATTATGACATTGCCCTCTTAAACGTTCTTGTTACAGAACTTGTCTATCAAAACATGCACAATGCTCTGTAGTAAAGAACCTTTCTGTGCCTCTGCTATGAACGAATACCACAACACTTTTCTGAAGTTTTACTGATTCCGCACCAGAATATCTTTTGACTGTTGCGGCCTGAAAGCTTGCAACCAACAGAGGTTATACTAGGACTGCTTCATCCACGTGTGGCCCAGTGACCCCTAGTCGCTGAGGTGGGTCCATTAAAACCCGATTACTCACTCGGACCGTGGCGAAATTTTCAACATCCGGAACTTTCTTTCTTTCTATCTTTCTTTTTATTTGACTGTTTTATTTCAATTGAGGGTGGCTACAAAGGCGTTGAAAATTCAGTCAGCCCAGCTTCGTTTGTTTCATTTATTTGTCATGACTTTGTTTCGGTTTATTTTGCTATCCACTCTATATATTAAAGGTTCAATCATTCCATGAAGGTGAAATTGAAGGAAGTAAGATTTCAAAAAGATGCTAAACTCCCCTCCCGAAAATACGAAGATGGAAGAACACTGTGATTGATAATCCCCCGTCAACGAGACAAAAATGCATGGGCGTCCTTAATATTCTTAACGCTTAACGGTGTATCAATTACAATTATAAAGAAGCGGATGCTCACAAAGAATTAAAGCGGCACATCCGGCGGGACGCTACTTCTCACGTCAGGTTCGATTGATAGATTGAGATTTAAAGACTTTCCTTTGAAGCACCCTTGCATGGTGAAGAAAAGGAGCATCAATAGAAGAGGGGTTTAAATTACAGGTCTTACCGCACAGGAAGAATTGAAGTAGGATTTAGTATCAAGATATAGAAGCCCGGCGAACTTTCTTTGATTTGCTCTTTCAGAAGCAACTTAGAAAATAAGTTACTGTACTATGACAGGTGAAAAACATACTTGTATGGCCTTAAAAGGTGAATTTTAGAGAACAATACGTGATTTATAGCTAAGTGCGTGTTGTGTGTGTTTGTGTTGTGTATGTGTACATGTGTCTCCATGTGTGTGTGTGTGTGTGTGTGTGTGTGTGTGTGTGTGTGTGTGTGTGTGTGTGTGTGTGTGTGTGTGTATGTTCGCGTGTCTGTCGGCATTTGTGTGTCTCTAAGTGTGCATGTGTGTGTGTGTGTGTACGTGAGTGTGTGTACGAGTGTGTGCGTACTGCATATCAACGCTGAAAATCCCCGAGGAAGCGACAACAGCGCCGCCTTACCTGCAGCGTTCAAACTGCAGTATCACAAGCACTGCAAAACTCCAATGTCAAAAATTAAAAACATAGCAGTCAGACGTCCAATCTCCTGCAAAAACCACACGCATAAAAACGCTTCACGTTTTGGACACTTTTTTGTAATGTTAACGTTTAACGTGTTTTTTTAATTTGATAGATACGACAGACAATATAGGTTACTCTTAGTTTTAGCGCTAAGGAGATGTAACATCATTCTTTTAATTTCACGATTTCGTATTAAGTCGCTTTTCTAATTATACATAGACATGTAATATCGTACAGTTAATACGAGTAAGGGCAAAAATGTCAAAGTAAATATTGAAAAGATAGCAACGCAACAAAGGGCCGGGACTGGGCTGGAATATTAGTGCATGTCTCCTAATGGACTATTTCATCATGATGGTGTACGTTTTGTAGGTCATGCAGTGCATGACCTACAAAACGTACACCATCACCTACAAAACGTACACCATCATGATGAAATAGTCCATTAGGATTGCATTCACTCTCCTGGAAAGGAAACCAATTCCAGGGCCTCTCGGAGGCCTGTGTCCTTAGATATATATCCTTACATCAGCTTGGCAATGATTGGTAAATACTCCGTGCTTATCAAGAGTTCTGATTCAGAGTAGGGTCTCTGTGTAATATGTCTGGTCCAGGGATTCACAGAACATGGTGTCTGATCCTTAATAGTGATCTTAAAGACCCCTGCATGCCCTTTTACGAAAAGTAATCAGCTGTTTTTATTCCACGTAATTTGCAACCAGACCGCACGGATTAAACGTTGAACGTAACCATCGCATTCTACGTAAAGCGTAATTGTCGCCTGAATTTAGCGTAAAGCGAAGCCTGACTTAAGCGTTGACAGTACCCATGCAATGATAGGGATATATGACAGGCTATTCTTCATACAAAGAAGCTATATTCAATGATAAACTCATTGTTCAAAAAAATTCTATGCTTCGTTTTTAATCGTTTTTTATAGTGCATCTAAACAGAGAAAATACCAATTACACGTTAACTTTAACCAAATACGTCTTTAAACTACTTGACACAACTGAAAAGAAAGTTTGTGGCGAATTTCGCAATAAACCATATTCAAGTCGAATCCGGTACAGACCGGAGAAGCGCCGGCCGGCCGGCCGGTGACGCTATTTAAGGTAACATGACGTAACCGTACGTCACAAGGGGCGTGGCCATACAACATCTATATAGGCAGGAGCCAAGAGCGGTGACTTGCAAAACTAACACCCGGAAAGTGTTCGACTTTTGCCAGTAACAAGTGATTTGAGACATCAATCGGCATTTTAAACTGCTTACGAAGGACTAGAGCGTATCTGGGAGAACAATGGCCACCCGAGGGGCGCTTCGGCTACAGGCAGCGGCGGTAGGCGGCATGTTTTCCCGAAGAAGTTTTCACCTTTCTGCGGCACCTGTGACTTCCTTTCTGCCGGGTCAGCGGGAGCGCCAAATGTCTTTGGTAAGCTCATGAACGCATCTTAACCTTGACCTGTACATCCTTAAGAATTTCAGTGACCCAAAGAAGGGTCTTTTGTGAGTGTCAATCTTGTATCTTTGTCAGTTAATGTTTGCTATGTATAAACCCTCTGGCCATGCATTATAAATTTGCTACCCTAAGTCGCTTCCCTACGGAAATACGCGTAACCTTTGACCCGTAGTGAAGACTGCCTGCCAGTGCCTGGACAACATTAAGTCTAGTTGTAGAAATGAAGCTTTTGAACTAGCTTTTGTTTTGCATTTAAAGAAAAAGAAGGAAACTCGGTGACATAGGAACTGTATAAATTCGGTAAAGGATTGCGCAATCCCTGAATGAGGTATCAAAAGGCCCCTCACATACATTGAAGCAGATAGGAAAGTGAAAGCACAAATATTTGACATCTCAATATTGGGAATAGTTGGGGATTTCCCCATGCCAGTGACCTTTGCAGTGAAAGGCTGAATGCAACTAAATCAAATTTTTGGACATTTGAGCCCCACACCTAGTTAAAATTTGGTAAATCATTGGATTCGCTTTCTGGTAACATCCACTCTCATGATAATAATAATAATTCCACGGGATACCCTAAGACCCAGTGTTATCGAGGACCTCTCAAGAATGTCTTGAACACCTGGATATCTGAAGTCTGCATGCCTTGGGATTACTGATGTTGTATTTGTAGATCCCTCTAAACCATTTTTTAATGTGGTAATTTTAAGGTACCTGTTGGAATTATGAAAATTGATGTTAGTCCTTTTGTTGTTTTTTACAGGTACACAGAATGTATCTGAGCTCTGCAACACAAACGTCCCCAAAACACGTCACTGAGAAAAAGGTGGAGAAGGTGACAGTCGTCTCCACACCAACCGAGAAAGGTGAAGTTCAGGCGAAGGACGCCAGGGGGACGGCCAACCCCTTGAATGTTCTTCCCCTGCATCCTGACCACCATCGCCCAGACCTGTCACATTTCAGGTGAGTTTTGTAACTTATATCCTCTTTCTAGCAACGTGTTGGCATAACTGTTAGGGTGTTTGGCCCAGAACCCAGAGGTCCTGGGTTCAAATCCTCTGACATGCCACCGAAGGCACCGATGTTGTGTCCTTAGGAAAGGCACTTTACATGATCACTGACACGACTTTCCTCACTCCACTCAGGTATAGAAATGGGTACCTGACTTCAGTTGGGGAGGTAAAAGTCCACTACCCCTACGGTCTACAAAAGGCTATGGGACTACCTTTACCTGTACCTTTTACCCCTTTTTCGGTACCCTGGAATCCAGAGCATATGTACCGGCCCGCGCCCGGAGCTTCCTCGGGGCCTATCCTTCCGCTCCCCCGAAGATCTACCCCGCCCCACTTACCGCTAACCAAACAAGATCCGCAGCCGGTAATATAATACCAGAGCGGATCTTGTGTTGGTTAGCGGGAAGTGGGGCAGGGTACGTTGTCGGGCCAGGGGGAGGGTGGGTCCCGAGGAAGCTCCGGGCGTGGGCCGGTGAAGGTCGCTCGGTATAAATGCTCTGGATTCCAGGGTACATGGATCATATTCAATCCATCATAAAGGTCGACATGCAAATCCAATTTTGTCACTCAATCATTTTTTTCCGCAGAACGGGTTTGAACCAGCCAGATGACCTGGAGAAGAAGAAACATGTGAAAGACGACGGCACCATTGGACAGTATGCGTTACCTCACCCTATCTGGTAGGTCGGAATACACAATTATCCTTCTGTCTGTCCCTTTTAATGTAGTCATGCAGGGCTTCAGGTTTAAATTTTGTTCCGTCCCACTCATTGCTAGGGAGCTCATATTGTTAATTTTTTATGTTAGATCTGTCATTTTAGGCTGATGAAAATACATCTTCATCAATTCTCTGTCATGAATTTCGGCCCCAACAAGTAAATCTCTGTCCTGGGATGGAGGGACAGGTCCTGGAGACAGCCCTAACTTACATATTTGATATAACGCCTCATAATTCCACTGGGTACCCTAAGACTGAATTAAGATAGATTAACTACCATTAAATGCAGCATCAGTAATCCCGAGGCATGCACACTTAAGATATCCAGGAGTTCGGGACAGGCTTTTTAGCGAATGCCCACAAACGCCCACTCTGGCGAAGTCCGCGCTGCACGAATCTAATTTTTTTGCTCGGAATATGTTCAGGTTGTGCTCCCATTAATCAATCCTGAGTTTCAAGTCAATCCATCGATCCGAAGTTAAATAAAGCGAACTTGAAGATTCTTACCTGGCTTTTTAGCGAATGCCCAGCAAAAAAAGGCTTTTTAGGGAATGCCCAATATATCAGCCGAAATATTGGCGATCGTGACACGGGCGCTAAATCTAACACCATAAACATGTTCAACAAGTTGTCCCCTGAATGTGTACTCAGTTTCCGTGCTGTACACGCCTGTAAAGTCACTTTATTTTACGAAATACACTGCGCGGCTCGCGGCAAGTATACGTGGTAGAGGCCGCTGGTAACCTGTCCCGAATATGATTAATTAATGGGAGCACAACCTGAATATATTCCGAGCAAAAAAAATTAGATTCGTGCAGCGCGGACTTCGCCAGAGTGGGCGTTTGTGGGCATTCGCTAAAAAGCCGATGCGCAGGAGTTCAAGACATTCTTGAGAAGGCTCCAATAGCACCTTTTTAAAATATCATCATTATCCATCAAGAGGTTCTTGAGTTATGCTGACTACAGTAGTCCGGAAACACAAACAGACAAACAAGCAGACACACAGACACATCCAAAACAATATCTCCATTTTTCATGGAGATAAAAAGGGTCTCTGGGGACCCGGCAGAATACTGAGAGTTGACCTTCTTGCAAATACCACTAGTAAATTGATCCTATAGCTGACAAACTGCCAAAACCTTCATTACCATGATTGTTAAGCTGCTTTTTTAAAGTCTGCTTGGATCAACCAATTATAGGATAATCAGTTTATTGAAAGATTGAAATGTTGCCTGTAGTCAATGACATAGAATAGAAACTTGGCTGCACGGGTTCAAATGATGCCCAATAGCAAACTTGCAAAGGTAGTGAAAACATTGAACTGAATGACAAGTGGTTACAACAATACAGGATTCCAAGGTCAGGACTGTGCTGTGAAGGTAATTCTTTCACCACAGCATGGCATATCAAGTTACTGTCACTGACCTTGGTGAAACTGCCTAGTCATGGTGATGGCAGCATGTTGTTGTGATGAATGTCAGCTGTGCATGTTAATCCTTTTGAGGTGAATCAGGGTCAAGAATTTGAACCTTAGCGGGTATTAGAGGTTGTGTTGTGTTCTGAAGTGCAATGAAGGGGAAAACTAGAATGCCATTGAATACAGTATTTGAACACAAGTTTCTGAGATTTTACATTTGTAGTATCATCAAACAATACTGCTACAGATGTAACGTTAACTGATATCATTGTCAAACTGGTTTGGCTACTTTACAAACTTGTTGAAAATGGACAATAGCAAGTATCTATTTCATATCAGTCCTGTCTATAACTTATAGTATAAGGCCCCCTTTTCACTAGAAGGTGATCACTGAGCAACTCATCGCTGAGGCGACTTTACAGCAACCAAACTCGGGACTTGTATGATCCTTGATTTCATATTTGGAATATGATGCAAAATATAAAAGTAAGATTTAAAAGCAATAAAACAAAACAAAACGTAAAATAATGTGTACTTTCTGAAAAGTTAAAGAGACTCTTGACTTGGACATGTCAGGTACATTAAATGTTAGAAATTGAAACCGTTGTTTCATTCAAATTTTTTTTCTGGACGCTGTAGGACAGAAGAAGAAGTGAACAAAGTGGTGATTACCCACAATCCTCCACAAACCTTCACTGACAAGGTAAAACTTGTTAAGGATAGTCTAATTATTCAAGTAATCTATCTCCTACTCCTTATCTGTACTCATATTTTAAAAGGTGCACTGTAAACTATTAGCTGGATTCTTACATCTGCTTTTCTCAGCTTATTTTATTATATTAGGTATTGTGTAGCCTCCATTGCAGGCTCTGAACCGGCTTTTTGGGGGGCTAAATAATACACTTTTTGCAGCCAACCCGTAACTATCAGCCAACCCTGTAACCATCAGCCAGCTGATAGGTACGGGGTGGCTGATGGTTACGGGTTGTCTGCAAAAAGTGTATTGTTTAGCCCCCCAAAAAGCCTGTTCATAGCCTGCAACAGAGGCTTGGTATTGTGAAATCCTGCCTAAACCTGATGACAATATTGGGTGAATATGGAACTTTGGTTGTCTGTTGTTGCAGGTGGCCTATGGGTGTGTACAGGTGATGAGATGGAACTTTGACCTTTTATCGGGCTTCAAATATGGGAAGAGAACAGAGAGAAAATGGCTTCAGTAAGTGGTTTACAGACTTTTTTTGTGTGTATAAAATTGCTAAATGCAAAGCAGTCAATACTGGTGTCCATTGACATTCCTTGTCATCTATAACAGTGAAAGTGATACCCTACTTTTGCGGTAAAAGTAGGGTAATGGTACTGGAAATCTTAAAATATTTTCAGTTGTTTTATTTTTGCACTTTTCTTGGTGATCTCTCCTCCACAAAATCATCACAACCTGAATATGTAAATACTGTACTATAGAATTGTTTGAACTTTTCTTCACCTACTGCGATATTAACTCCCTGCAAAAATAGATAAACTTACAGTATCACCTTAAATCGGAAAGTAGCTAGCAAGTACAGTATCACATTTACATTTGCTTATCTGTAAATCATTGTGTGGAATTAGTTGATAATCATGAATTTTTCCTGCTAGGCGTATCATATTCCTGGAGACCGTTGCGGGCGTTCCCGGTATGGTGGCGGCCATGACACGTCACCTGCACTCACTCAGACGACTGAAGAGAGACCATGGATGGATCCACACATTGCTGGGTATGTTTAACAGCTTGGCCACTGTTTTTTTAGACCAATGTTTAGAAAATTTAGAGAATATCTAGTACTCAATGTCGCTGCAAACATCCACCTGTCATTTATCAATTGAAATCTTTTTGGGAACAATTTATGGGATTTGCTTTTTGATTATGTGTACACAAGTCTTATTCTGATATCCAGGTGTTTAAGACATACTTGAAAAGGCCTCATGTACGGTTTCATTGTCTATTGTGACAGTTCTAGGGTACCTGGTAGAATATCGAGAGTTGAAGGTAGAAATACTAAGCACTGATGTATTGTACGTCTTCTTATTTCTGAGATTTTCTTTTTGTGCTTCAGAGGAGGCTGAGAATGAGAGAATGCACCTGATGACAGCCCTGCAGCTCAAACAGCCGTCCGCACTGTTCAGGGGCTGTGTCATTTTTGCACAGGGTGGGTTTTCAACTTTTCCATTTGGTCCCTTAATCATTTTCTTCTTTCATCACTGTTCTTATATTGATTGTAATGATTTACAGTAATGTTAGATTTTCACTGGGGAAAGAGATTTTATGCCTACCTCTGAGGACCATAGCGGATGGTCACTCTAGGTATTAGGTAAACAGTCTCATCATCAACCAACAAGATACAGTTTTGGCGGGAATATCATGAATTTTAATTTCGGCCACCTACTGTCCCGACTGTCGACCTCAAAGGGCGCGGACACCGTGGGGAGGCTATCACGAACTGCTTCTGATTGAAGTTGGAAAATTAGTGAAAGTTAAACTAACATGGTTGCTTTTCCTACAGGCACGTTTGTGACCCTGTTCTCAGCAGCGTACCTCATCAGTCCCCCGTTCTGCCACAGGTTCGTGGGTTACCTGGAGGAGGAGGCTGTCAAGACGTACACCAAGTGTCTGGAGGTAAGGCATCTATCATATAGCAGAAAAATACAGTTCTGTCAAAGTCCCTATTTCAGGGGATTCAGCTGTTTTCACCATAATAAAATTTGTTTTCATCTAACATTTTCAAATATTTTTGTATGTAACATAAAACAATCACAGAACATTTAGATGGAACCAATATCCCTTTCCTATATTGTATGTCAACATATCAGATAATGTCAAATCTCATAATTCTGGCAGGTAAATTTGAAAAGGTGAATTTTTAATCTACAAATGCAGCATCTGTGATCCTGGAGATTTGAGGAGCATTCTCAAGAATATTCAATACATAACACTGTTTTTTCATATCTGGTGAACTTATGAGAGTTGACATTGTACCTTATGTAAGGTTCTTTTTTTTTTATTCTCCCATCTTTTAAGAGGATCCATTTGATAAGGTTATTGATTATTCAATCATCTTTTTTCTCGGTCCTCAACTTTATAAAATGACACACAAATCCCGTCTGAAAGGATCTCTTCCTGACATCCTCATCAGTTTTTCTCTGATTAAGCCTTTAAGAGGATCTGTTTGATAAAGATTTTATACGCTAATTCCATTCACACAGTAAAGCCATCGATCAGTCCTCTGACTTTTCTCAAGTTCAAATGACCCAGAGCCTAATCACATGACCTGAACAGAAGTGACGTCGGCAACGGGACAAACATCACTTGAGAAGGGTTAGAGGGCTGACCAAAAGCTTGTTTTTAAGTGGTTTTACTTTGTGTATGGAATTAGCATATAAAATCTTTATGATGTCAAACACTGTCAGAGATGAACTTTCATTCAACTAGAGGATATGCTTCATAAGATAATGAACAAATGAAAATTGAGTGATTTACTTTGTGTGTGGAATTATTTTATAAGATCTTCATGATGTTTAACACTGTCACAGATGAACTTTCATTTGAATAGAGGATCTGATTGATAAGTTATAACTCATCTCCTTATCTCTTTATCCGTCCAGGACTTTGACAGCGGTCGCCTGCCCCTGTGGTCCGACATGGAAGCCCCTCCACTGGCCAAGAGATACTGGAGTCTGCCAGTAAGTGTTTCAATTGAATTTCCCCTCAAATTTTTTCAAAAACCCTTTCCATGCTAAGGTACCAAAGATATCTTGGCTACTTCTGAAGAAAAGGATAAAGGATGTTTTAAGAGTGTTTTAATTTTGGGTTGAAAGAAATGTTGTTGTATAGTAACACATTGGAAAATCAGTGTGTCATGTCACTTTGCAGTTAAGAAGTCACCCAGAAAACAATGAAAAAAACGGTAAGACAATTTAGAATTGAATTGATTACCCAAGTTTTTCAATCCTTTATATGTTACATGTATGTACATAAGTTGTATTGGCTATAATTGTAACATTATATAGATGTACAGTTCAAACTATGAACTGGCTTGTTCAACTACTGTAAATGCATTAAAGTTTGCTTTGTTTGAATTTCGCAGTAGGTAGAAAATGGAGTGTTCGCGGTGGTTTTAAGTTCACGTTTAAGGCAATAGTAGACAAGGGGGCAGGAGGGCAAAAAAATTCGCAATGGTTTTAAGTTCGCGCGAAGAGCTTACCGTGAAAACTGCGAACATAAAACCACTGGGAACATTGTGCATTTACAGTATTCTGTGTGGTTCCATTTTGTAACTTGCTGTTGATTTCTTTTTCAATTTCTAACTTTTCGATGAACCTCTCGACAGCACGACGCGATGATGAGAGACGTGATCCTGGCGATCCGTGCAGACGAAGCTCATCACCGATTGGTCAACCACGCCCTGGGTGACCTTGACAAAGACGACCCCAATCCCTTCGAGCCAGGAAAGTGAATTGTCAAACCACCTCAGCCATCGTGAACTTGTGAAAACTGTGTACATTTGTTTCTTTGGAAGATTCGAAAAACGATGCTTTAAGAGATAGTCTAGGATTCAGGAATCACTTTTAAAGGGGAACAGAGAAACAGCATTGGTGTAAAATGACACAAAATCTTTGCTGTCAGACAGGAATACCTGGTGGTTTATGTTGCACTTTGTATCGTAAATGCTGGAGGGTCTTTTTGCACTGCAGAGTACTACTGCAGTACCGAGCTGAGAGTAAGATGGCTCTTTTAAACTGTCTACTGTGTAGTGTGGATTTGAATGGGATATAGGTACTTTACTAGGTGAATCATGTAACTAAATAAGTCAAGTCTACCATCAACAATCTACAAGATCTTTGTCTTATTGAAATCATGTTGAACATGTCAGGACATCTAATAGACACTATGTGTACTAATTTGTGACTGTATATTTTCAATAGTGTACATGTACATACAGTAAACGTTTTTGTTTCCTGGTAATGTAAAAATAGCCTTTGTTGCACTGTTTCATACTCACACTATTTGATATTCAAAATAGGTATTGTTGCACTTTAGAGTAAAACAAGGTGTCAAGATAACTTGATGAAGATGCCCTGGTACTAGAATATGACTGAAGATTGTTGACAAGAAAAAATTGTTGATTGCAGATGTCTTTTATGCTTGCAGCTTTAGATAACCCATAAGTGTTCAATACTACTAGCTTACCTATGAATATCAATATTGGGGAAGTCATTATTAAATACCACCTAATAACAGGGACTGTCTTTCTGTTTTGCTCATGATCTCCCATACTGGGAAACTATTAACTTAATTAGTAGTTTGGAGCTGTTGTTGTTTAACTTGAAGTATTCAGTATTTATCCATCCAGTACTGTAGACATTGCAGTAACTTGTGATGTTCTTCAGTACTGAAAGTTAACTTCTAGTAAGAGGTTTAACTGTTGTATGAGTACTAGATTTTACCAATAAATGATTAACGTAACTGGTGATGAAATGGCGAGTGTTCTTCATTGCTCACATGGAGTTTGGACAGGTATTTGACTTTGGACTTGTCTGAGTGTAATATTTCTCTATAACAGTAAGACTTAGTAAAGGATTCTTCTTACATATCAGTTGGTTATATTACATTGAACAGTCACACCAAACTTTTCCATGTTTTCCATTCCATTACTTGGTGATAACGAATTCCAACACATTAATCCTCGGTTGGTAACTCTGGTACTTAAAGATATGACTATTTCTTGTTCTTTTTTTTTGAGCTGGTATCAAATACTATCAGTTGGTACGTCCGCCAGTTTATTAGTCATTTTGTACTTCATGCAAAGCCTGGTTTTTCTTGCCTTCAAGTGACATCCACTGCAGATCTGTTTTCATTTTGGTGACACTAGTATCCCTGTCACAGTTGTTTGTGCAGAATCTAGCAGCTTGGTCCTGCACCCTCTCCAGTTTATCCTTGTCTTTCTTTGTGTATGGATCTCATACTGTTGTGGCATATTCAAGGTTTCGCCTTACTAGTGACAAGTATCCCAGTGATTTTAGTATATATAGTATATACATATATTTAGTAGAGAATGAGATGACCAAGACAAGTTCATACACTTTCATACATTTAATAGACTTTGAATACAAAAAGGTCAGAGTCTGAAAGTTCATAAAATCTTCGCATCTTGGAAACAAACGGACACAATAAAAGAAAACTATCCCACAAAACAGGTTCCTAAACAAGGCTACGGGAAGACGAAAGAAAACAGGTTATCATAAAAATATAAGATTTGGGGTTAGTATTAAAAAACATACAAAAATGGCTGTTTGGTTGTTTTGAAATTGGCAAGAATGAGGACTTAATATGGCTGGTTGGTAGGACTTTGGAAGACAGGGTGACAGTGGTTATTAATATCATTTTCAACTGTACATTTTTCCTATAACACTACAATATGTGGTGCTTGCAGAATCTGGTAGACACTGGATAAAACTGTTTCTTACCAAGAAAAACTTGCTAAAATCCCTTTAAATTGGTTCAGCATATTTGTGTGTGATGTCAATTCGTTGCACTGCCTTTTCAAAACATTTCATCAAAAGTGCTCAATCATACAGTTGAAAAGGACTGTCAACATATATTGCTGTTACATGAAGTTCAACAGAGAACATGGCTGGCAATGGCACTCATGTAAGTCCAATGTGTTCTGTGACTCTCACAACACAACGCTATCGTACAGGATATAGTTCATTATCAGGGAAGACTTTATAATTTCACACTCTTGATGGTCATGATTTGCAAACCGTCAGATCTCTATCTGATGAAACTTTGTCTATGTTACATGATTCTGTCTGGTGACAGTTCTGTGTATATCTTCTCTGACAACTTCTTTCTCATTTCTATATTGAGTTCCACGTATGTACAATGATTGTGATAACCTAATTCCATACAGGGTAGCCAGTATAACATTTTGATATTACTATACTATTGTCTGTTGAAAACCTCTGTATCCTAAGTATGAAGAAAGCAAAAGTACATTTCTCCGCAAGGGCTTCACAATTGTTACTGTTTTAAAGAGCTATTCATAAATATACAAGTTTTGATCATGGCAAATTTTCCACAATTGTATCAACTTTTATAGTGATATTTGTGGCTCGTGGCTACACCTGGTTGCATTAACCAGTGAATTACGCCAGCTGTCTCTTAAAAATCTCATAATATTCGTCAATCTTCTACCATACACACAAACAACAGTGCTTTGTACAATTCCTGAGTCCATTAACTTCTAATAGACAAGGCACACGATTAGCAATAAAAATGGCTTCAAATGGGGAACTGTGCTCCAAAACTTTCAACCAAGATGGTTTCTGTCGCTGACCATTAGGCCCCAACATTGCCCTTTGTAGCAATACAAGGATGCCTCTAACTACCAGTATTTGCAAGGGTAGGAGGAAAACTGCAGTGATATCTTAACCTAAAAAGGGCTTCTGAACTGAAACTTTTGTGAATTGGCAAGTATTTGGCATCTGTGTCCACTGATATTGATAAATAGAAGTGGTTGATGTTTCTGTTTTGAGTGTGACGTGCTAGTCGTGTTTATGTTTTCAATGCAGAAAACCAAATTTCCCATTTCTTCTGCCCTCGGTGAATATGAGAGTCAAATTCCATTCAGTCTATTGAAAGTTTTAAGTACTTTTTGTTCACATGAGCATTATCAGGCACTTCAGACAGACACCATGGCCACCTATGGTTGTCAGCATAACTTTTAACAACAAGTATATCTACATACACATTACCTACTAATTTCAACAGTAAGACACAGTAAGACACATTCAAATGGCACCAATGCTTGCAAGCCTGTACAACAGCAAAGGAGCCTCATCCACTAGCTTATGGCAACAATTTTAGTTCTTGAGACAATTAAAACATGGCCAGTCAAAGCCTCTCTTAACTTTATCTTTGATTATCTTTTCTTATAACTCACATCAATGGAAAGTTTGGGGGCTTGAAAGAATGACATATAAAGTCAGTCTTTTATGTGACTCTGACCAATACCCCAGTACCTTTTTACAACTTGTCCTTCACAAAAATGAAGCCCCAAACTTTCAACACAGCTAACCGCCCCAGTCAGTAGTCTTTGAGCCTAGAATTGTCCAAGAAGAGCCGACAGCCATCTTTACAGAATAAATAGTCCACAGTTTCAGCCCATCATGTTCAGGTATCTGTTTTCCTCTGCTAGGGAGGCCATGAGTGAGCTCATGTCGTTGATGACCATGTTCGAAGCGGAGCCAGGCGTCTCAGGCGGTACCATTGGCGTCATGTTCGCCCCAACCCCGACAAAGTTCGCACTTTGGTCCTGCGCGTAGCCAGCGTTTCCCGCGGGGAAACCCATCGGGTTCTGGGACGGCCCCTGCATGGGGTTCTCCAGGTTGATGTCTGGTGCGCCGTCAGGCCGCTGGGGCGAGTGGTGTGGCTCGATAGTGGAATGTACGACGTTGACCTGCGTTGGGTTTTCCATCGGTCGCCCCTGCTGGTTCTGCATGTTGAAGAACTGGACGTTGGCCTGGTACTGCATCTGCTGCGGTCCTTCCGGCAGGTATGGTTGCCCCGACGGCGACAGCTGAAGGTTCTGCATCTGCTGCTGCACGTTCGGCGACAGCTGCATCTGCGACTGCAGGTTCTGCATCTGCTGCATGTTGTAGTTCTGCTGCAGGTTTTGCTGCTGCTGCAGGCGTTGCTGCTGCTGCATGTTCTGCATCTGCTGCTGCAGCTGCGTCTGTTTCTGCATGTTTTGCATCTGCCGCTGCACTTGCATGTTTTGCATCTGCGCTTGCTGCTGCTGCTGCTGTTGTTGTTGCATCTGCTGCATTTTCTGTGCCTGCTGCATTTTCTGTGCCTGCTGCATTTTCTGCATCTGTTGTAGCTTCTGCATTTGCTGCATCTTTTGCATCTGCTGCATTTTCTGCATTTGTTGCATCTTTTGCATTTGCTGCATCTTTTGCATTTGCTGCATCTGCTGTTGCATCTGTTGTTGGCTCTGCATGTTTTGCATCTGTTGCATCTGTTGCTGAGTCTGCTGACGTTGAGGACTCATCATCTGTGGTTGGATACCTGGGAGCTTCGGTGCCATGTTCTGAGCCTGTCTTGTTGGACTTGCATAATTTGGCACAGGAGACTGCATTCCCATCTGGCTGTAGTTCTGCTGCACTCTGCAAGAGGGCGAGTTTAAGTTGGGATCAAAACTAGCTGGACTGAATTGTTGAGCTGGACTCATCTGCGAGGCGTTGTACGACGGAGGGTTCGGACTGTGATCTAACACACCCATGCTGACTTCCATGGGACTCAAGGGCTGCGACCCCATTGGTTGAGACATTTTATAACTTTGGCGACTGGGCGACAAGACCTGCTGTGATTGGTTGAAGGCCTGTTGTTGCTGGACAGGCGCCATTGGTTGTTGTCGGGGACTGAAGGCTTGCTGTGGAGACCCCATGTTTCCGTAGCCATCTGCCTGGACTGGGTTCACCGGCATGGGAATGTCTTCACGGAAAGTGGGCGTCGTCCGTACTTGTTCGAAGTTGGGGATCATTTCCCTCGGGTCGTCGCCCGTCTGCGAGTTCAGGAACTGAACCATCTCGTCCGGGATTATCACGTCCGGTTCGTTCTCGATCAACTCCATGGGAAACTCCTCCGCAACTCCCTGCATGGAGCTGGCTGACTTCGGGCTGAAAGCTTGTTTGACTTTAGAAGGACTGAAGGCTTTCTTGATTTGTGGCGGGGGTTGAGGGGTGACTGGAGGGAGGGGAGTGTGTTTGTTAAAGCTGTGGTCGCGCGGTACGTCTGGAAGATTTGTGACCACGTCATTTTTCTGTGGAGCACTTGACCTACGGTGTGGCCCGTCTTTGACCTCCTTTGGAAGTGGCGTCCCCTTTAACCTGTTGTAGTGTCCAAGGTCGCTCTGCCGTCTTGGGTTGGGCTCTTCGACGTTCTCTTTCTCCTTTCGATCCCCACGTCGGCTCTCGGGTCGCGAATCCGTGCCGCAGATAGCTGTAGGCGGCCGCCCTGTTGCCTGAATGAACCGTGCCCGCAACATCTGTTGTTGTTCGATGTTGATCCCAAGTTCATTCACGTTCATACTCAAACTACTCGCATCGCTTGATTTCCTAGACGACCCCAGCGATATGGGGTCATAAGAATCATTTGGCGAATACAATGACCCGTTAGAAGTTCTTCTATTAATGCCTGGGAAGGGGCTAGCTTGGCTCGACCGTCGACTCGAGAATATACTTTCCGGGAAGGGCGAAGCCTCGGACGACCGCCGGCTGCTGTAGTAGGAGCTGATGGTGCTGGCGCTGTCCTTGCGTGACCCCAGGCTGCCCAGACTACTGGTCCGTGACGTCTGGCTGAGACCCGACGCACGCAGCTCGTTTGTTCTCCTGTTGGTGGCCTCAACCGAAGAATGCGAGCCTTGAGCGCTCGGTCCTCTCGAACCTGAAGAGGACAAAAGAACAGATAAACATACTGCAACAAAAAATAAAAGCAATCATAGTCTCAGGGACAGTCCTATGTTCCAATGCCCTATGTTTTAACACCTCTATGTCCCGACGCCCCATGTTAGGGTTAAAGGGTGCGGAACATAGGGGTGTTGAAACGTAGGGGTGTAGCCGTAGTCTCAAGAGACAGCTACAAGAAAATTTCACAGAAATCTGAGAATGGCATATAAAAGAATTCCCCAATCCTCAACTTAAATTTCTATGGAGGTTAGTAACTATTTTTGGCGTAGTGAAATATAATCTTATGAGGGGTGGATTAACCCCTGAGCCCATTGAAATCTTTCGTACTTAAGTCACCCCTCAGTAAAACTGAAAGAGACGCACAGTTGAGAACTGAAATTCAGCCTATATTAAGTACCATGAACTAAATGTACATGAACACACCTGTCTTTTCGATAGGAGGTAGTTGTACAGAGTCCGATCTGGGTGGGGACGTTGGACCAGGGGTGCCACTCAGTCGCATCCGTCTTCTTTGGTTGGAGGGTTTGTTTCCGATCCGTGGTGCCCGCGGTACCAGCCCAGGTCGCGCGGCCACCATGACCCCGTCCCGTTCGGAGGCGCGGGACGTGGGCACGGTGCTGCTGATGCTGCTGTCGCTGATGACCTGGTCGTCAATGGTGGAGAGGTCGGGGAGGCTCCCGCTGTTGGCGTTCATCTCCACGCCGCTGTCGTGGTGTGGCGACGACCCGTAGACGGACTGCTGGGCGTCGCACGTCTGGCCAGTCTGGGGAGGGGGGTGAAGGCGGATACTTCATTTAACTTCACAGGTCTCAAATTTCACAGCACGGTGAAAATCTAGAATTTGAAGTGTTTTCCTGTTCATGATTGAAATGATATTTTAAATCTTGAGATGTTTGCGTCGGTTTATTTTTTATGACCTTTCGATTACCTCTCTACTGTGGATTGACACGGTAAATATGCATTTCCAATGCGTTACTGCTGTAATAAAGAACTGTTTCAACTGCGAACTGAAAACAAAGCAAAAACTTGTTTTCCCTTCTAAGTTCTACCACAAATTTAGCTCTCAGCATTCAAAGTTCTCAGCCCAGTGAAAATCAAGAATCTGAAGTATCTTTGAGCTCACGATTGTAACACAATGTTCACAGATACAATGTCTTTCCGTGAAACATCAGTAAAAACCGTGAACTTTAAGGATACCAAAGAAATTTGAAAATTTATATTTGATTCCAACAGATTTGCTTTACCGCACTACCTTATGGCAGTGTGCAAAAGTTGTCAAAATCTGTTGTTAACTCACTTTGATCAGAGCTTAGTGATTTCAAGCATTAGAAATGTTTTCATTTCTTTCTAATACCAAATCATCCATCCAATCATTTGCTAGGGTAATTGTTCTTAAACGTTAGTATTGGACTGAATCCAAGGCCTAGGAAAATTAATGTTGTGTTTCTGATTACAGTCCTGAAAAAAAGGGTTGGTAGGTAGGGAATCTCCTTTTTTGGGGGGTTCAGATTTTTGTGATGAAGAAAACATGTTTTTGAAAGGGTCAGTCGGGTAACTGGAAACACAACATTTCTTCCTTGGCCTAAGAGGTACCTCAACTGCCACCACCCATTTCCTTGTCACCAAAAGGAAAGCCACACTGGGTTATCAAGAGACAGACACACGGTTAGTGCAGTTGTCAAACAAGTCTGGAAAAACTTGAAGGACATGTGTTACAGGAAAAACTATAACTAAACATTTAGCAGTTAGTGTAGCAGTTAGTATAGTTTAGGAGATTGTTGATGTAGATAAAGAGCATGTTAAGTTAGAGGACATAGACAACCATGCAAAACTACATGCATAAGAAGTGTGAGAAAATTAAGCACTACTCTCTTCCTCTCATTATGAATAACACACATTGATAACATTTTAGAAGAACAAATTTGCATCTCTATGTTACATGTAGTTCTCCATCTAAAGCAGTCCAAGAAAACTGGACAAAAAGTTTGAAGGTACTTGCAAAGCATAACTCTACTAGCCTGGTATTTATCCAATTCTAGCTCCAGTTTGCTCTCTGATTGCTTCCCTTGCCGAATAGTCTGGCAACCATTGACAGATAAACAATTGACATTTGAACATTTGCCTTTAAGAAAGCAAAGGTGAGAGTTCTGATTTGCTCACAGTCGTAGTACAGCACAGTTACAATGTACAGCACAGTTACACTGCTTTTGAGAAATATTCGATTCCGGAAATAATGCAGGCCGTAAGGACCACATATTTCAATAGAGACGGGGATCAGATTATTCTGCGAAGTGATCAGAGGAGTGAACCATGAGGGCTTGAAGAGGATGGATTCCAAGGTACACCTCTGCAACAACTGAATACGAAAGACCTACCGGCTTGTGGCCTTCGGTGGGTTTCTGTCCGGGGGATCCTTGAGAAGCTGCGGGATTGGTCGTACTGCTGTGGACGCCATTACTATCCGGCGGCGAGCTGACCGAGTCCTGGTCTCGTTTGTCCGACGGAGGGTCCCGCGGGCGTGGGGTGGGTCCGAGTGTCTTGTGCTTCTTCGTCTGATGCGCCTCAGGACCGTGGACCGTCTTGACGTGTTTTCGTAGGGAGCTGGGGTCAGTGTATCTCTTGGTACAGCCAGGGATTTTACACACATACGGTTTCTAGACAGAGAGAAAAAAACACAAATTCAACAATGGTTGTATTGGAGTTCAACTCTATCCTTTGCTTTAGCTGTCTACCTAAGACTCTGAGAGTTCTTATTTATGTATAGTATGCAGGGGAACTTTTAATTGATGAATAGAGAAAATAGAAAGGGCTTACTGCATTGGAGTGCGTTCTGTTCTGGTGTTTCGCTCTGTCGGAGGCATTGGAGAAGGCCTTGTTACATCCTTCGTGTTCACAGACGTATGGCTTCTCTCCTGTATGGGACCGGAGGTGGGTCTTCAGGTTCTCTAACCGGGAATACGCCTTGTTACAGCCTTCAAACTGTAAAGAAAAGTATAGACTTGTTACAAAAGCTGCAAAAACAATTGTTGATGCTTCGTTTCGTCATCATTGTTGATGCTTCGTTTACAGTTACTGTAAAACCTGTACAAGTGATCACCTCTACATAAGGACCACCTGGCCAATTTGACCACTTTTTGGTGGCCCCTTCAGATCACTTTTCTCATTGACAAAAGTAATAATCAATCCATCCTGTCTATTGTGACCACTTGTCCATTTAGACTAGAATCCATTGGTACTGAGTGGTCTTTTGGGGCAGTTTTGACTTTAGTTTTATTTCCTATCTTGTAAATATCTATATTGGCCAGTTACAGTTAACTACATTGTGTAGCATGACAACCTGCACAGATAAAACACTGTTTGCCAAATCTTCTTTTTTTCTTTGCTTGTTGCGACCATGTTCAAACTAAAAAATGAAAAGTTAGACATTGTTTTACATAACTTCTGCTGAGCAAACCTTTTTGTACCAACCTTCAATTGGTTATAACATTAGCCAGTAAATAGAACGCTAAATTGGCCATTATTGGCTATTGCTATTTTGTATGTACGGAAAGCAAAGAAAGATTACGATAAGATGCTGCTATAAACACAACAGGAGGGATATTCATATTGATATTTTACCGCACTAAGAACCAAACCACAGATAATAACAGAATTCTATTACTTCTTGTCATATCAAACACAGCAGCTTTCAATATGGTCGATGAGACAAGATTATGACCAGGCCATTCACAGACTCCAAAGCCGGCCATTATTTTTGACCATCCTCTTCAGATGAATACACCCAATTACTACAGTTGGGGTCCACAAAACACAATATGTCAGCGAGCTGTCAGATCACAATGGTCTCGGCTTCATGGGGTTAGGATTCCAAGATTGGGCCTTTTGTGAACCAGAAAGGTCTCCAATTATGAACAACAAAAACTTCTCGGCTCCCAAGGGAACCGCAGGGTCTACGGGTATGTTCTCTGCGGAGCAACCAGTTTGGCTACTTCGTTTTGTCTCCAAGCAGATGTTGGGGTAAGAGAGGAAAGGATCTTGAACCAGTTAAGCTCACCGAAGAGCTACTCTTCCACTGGTCGTGACAGAGAAGACAGATGCTATGTACAGTATTTACAGGTCCATTGTCCCAGGGAAATTCCTCTAGCGACTTTTTGACAAGCACAATGAACACTGCAACTTATCCAGTTGCATGTTTGTTGGGTCAACAGCCGGGATTCGAACTCCCAAACTCTAGATCCAGAGGCAGGTTCTCTAACCACTGGACTATACTGTGGGGTAATAGACTGTCGGAAAAGCTGTCTGGACAGAAAACATTACGATTTTCTATCCAAACATCTGCTGCGAGATTAACTTTGTTCCACAAACTTTGTGATATTTCATGACGATTCAGTCACATAAGCGAATACACCATTTGGAAAAAAAAGCAACTCAAATGTTTTACCCAAATTTTACTTGGCTTCCTACAATGAGTATCTAATAGCTGGATACTGAGTTGAACGGAAGCGTAATGTACCATATAACTCAGTCGGACATAAAACATGGCAGCTTACCATTTGGCACCCATAATAACACAGTTGAGTACTGATCCTAAATGATCATATTATGATGTATAGGGGTAGTTGTGGAAGCTAAGCTAGCCCGTGAGATGTTGGCACCATCTCCCCAAAGCCATGTAATCTTCATCTATACTTTACTTCCCATCCATCACGACTCAGGGTCCGCCCCCCTCCCCACCTCCATTCAACCATAAAAGCCCCCTCATCCCTTATTTTCCGGCCCAACTTGACCTGATGACACCACCTCATCTGTCTCCACCACTAGGAGGGGGCTCTGGGGTCTTGGATCAGGACCCCTTGGGTCCACTGCAATTCCTGAATCACAACTAAATTGGCGGCAAGTGAGTCTATCATCTGTGATAGTGACTTACAAGTAATTCAGGTGGAGTCCGTGGGGAAATTTGAAGTGTGATTTCCTTTGGGAACCAGAAGCCAGTATCAATATGGAGCAAAAAGGCTTAAATGAAGTTTGAATGACTTTATTTGGCTGAGACAGTGGAGCTATTAAACTGGCATCGGGTGTCCCATGGTAGCTATTTCCAATACCATTCGGATGGCAATTCTTTGCTATGAGTATAAGAGAGATTGAATGGCTAGTCCTGTTTATTAACTATGAGATACATGCATGCCTACTTTTATACACTCCACATTTCAGTGCAGTGCTATCTATAAAAATGGTGTAATGATAGGAAATCTTTAGAAGTTGTTACGTAAAATATGAATGATCAAAGCATGTAAAAGTTCTACATGGATTGTTTTTATGAAAATCAGCAAGTTTCTTTTTCCTAGCTAAGCTGAACATTCACAATTACATCCTTTCATTGTTCCCTGTGGTTCTCTTGCCAATATTACTGAATAAATAGGTAAAATTGAAACTTTACTTTTATATGCTGAAAACAGGGTCATGTTCAGGCCTCTAGTTTAACTGATTTAATTGGAAAAATAACAAATAAAACTTAAACCATCACATTCACGAAATCTTACGCAGTACTTTCTTCATGCCTTGCACAGGAAAGCACCAAGGTTTTCATGTACATGTATAGTTTTTTTAATGATTTTTTTTTACAAGTCATTAAAGAGCCCAACACACTTATCAAGAAGAGTAGGGGCGACGTAATGTACTGAAGATGCACCAATAACAATCGAATAAGCATCATGCTTCAGCCTCAGCCTTTTATTACAACCTTTGAGGGAACAAAAACTGCTTGTTGTCATTTTTCATCCTTTTTTCACTTCTTACCCCTTCTTGACACGCCAGCAATGGTTGCTTCTTTGTGCTTACTACAGCTGCCTGGAAACTCCATTGCCCTGTTAGCCGCTTCCGGCGTGCGACATCTAGTAAATGTCATGACGGATAAGCCATACAATTTGGGGATATAAAAGGCCAGCATACAAACCACGCAAGAAAACAGCGTTCCAAATATCTCCAAACACAGACTACCTACCACAAATACTAGTTCAAGAAATAACAAAACACCTGTTTTTTCACCTGCAAACTTACTTAAAAAGCTACGCTGTTTTGGATACTCCATATGTTAGACTTGAAGCCGAAACACATGTTTGGTTAGGAAGTCGAAGTTTGTTTTGGCTGGAATACAAAGTCGCTGTAGATACAGCCCTTTTTGTAAGTGTGAATGCCATATGTAAGCACCTATTAGGCCATTAAGCCATATTACATCAAACAATGGTCTATTAAATCTTAGTGCCCCAGCCAGAAGCTTTGCCCTTGGGGCGTCATTATGTCCTGTTCAGTTTTATTTCTGCAGAATAATTGGGGACGCAGTTTAAAAGAATTCCAGACATTTTTAAGACTTCAATGAAAACTGGGAAGGTTACCATCGACTGTGGAGGTCTGTGACCAGAGGTGTCAGAAAACAGACCACCCACATTGAAGAACACAAAAGCTCCGCCCACAACATGTTGAAGGGTGCTGGAGCAATGCAAGCCGACCAGCCATTGGTCGAAACGCACACTCACATGTGCCATCAATTAAACGGCCCTAAGTGCGCTGTTACAGTCTTGAGGGTGCAGGTTAACCATCTGGTTACTACGACTGTAAAATTGTCTTTTCCTTTCAACCAATTCAAGAAAGCCTGACACTGCGAACTGCTTGTACTCAGATCTTTGTGGTCTGTCTTTGATAGAGCCCAGGTTGCCTGCTAACCTTGTTAGTGCAGTTACACCCATGGCAACGCTCCAAATTGTTCTATTCACCAGACAATGTTGCTGATAGCCAAATTGAGACTTTGCTGTAAAAGATGTTCCCCATTTAGATAATTACAGACAACTAACCTTTTGAGTCCTCGGCAAATGTCACTTGTTCTTTGACAGTTCTTTGCTGATAGAAACCACCACCCCGAAGTCACCATACAACATGTATTTAGCTGACACTTCTTATTTCTCAACTTCAGCTTTTCTTATCCACTGCCTTCTAACAAAAAACACTAGATTTGCCCATTCAGCAGAAGCCTGTGCTTTAAAGGGGCATATTGTAGAATCTGGTGGGCAAAAACTACAAATAGTAAGAATTTGAAAGATCCACACTAAGATTCACATTTGTAACTTATTTGTTACTTATTTCCAACATATTCCCGTCATTTTGTCACATTTCCACCATTAATAAACGAAGAAAAACGCAAAACGTGTAAAATCTGGTTCATCTACTTATAACTTGCGTCCCGCAAGTTAATATGCAAATAAGCCAGCGTAGAACACTACGAAAAAATCCGAATCGACCGTTATGGTCGGAGTTCGAGCGTCACAGGAAAATCACCACAAGTGAACAAACTTCAGAACGTCGGGCGTTCGATCGCGTGTTCGGTGGTTCGTCGGAATGTTGGACAAGATGGCGGCCAATTCAAGCGGCGGTGGGGATTGTGTATATAATTTTTTACAAGACGTTCGCACGACACTACAAAGTCGCATCCGTACGTGATGAATATTGCTGTGCAGTGTAATAAGGAAGATTCAACTAATGATGTAGAAAAATAATCAAAAACAAAGAATTTTGTTTTATGTTCATGTCACAATATGCCCCTTTAAATGTGTGTTATGTTAGCCATTTTTTTTGCGTAAAAAGAAAACACTGAAAAATTACATCTTCCTTTCATACTGTAAATTGTGAAACGTTTTCTGTGGTTTTATGTTTGCATGAAAAAACAAGTAGAAAATGACATCTTCATCCGAGACACTGAATCTTGAAATATACTCTTGTGTCTGGGGTTTTTGACAGTGAGCTCTGACCACAAACTCAATATAACGGGAACAAATGCTCTGTCTTACTTGTACTCCTGTATCGTTTCAACCTCAAACGCAGGCTTTTAGGCAGAGAGGCGTCAGGGCGTCATCTGGACGCGCTGTTCTGAAAATAATAGAAATTGGACGCCCTACTTTTAGGCAAGACGCCCTCAAGACGCCCGTTTATTTTCGCTATTTTCGCCCCGTTTTTTCCCCGGTAACTTAGCTGAATGCGATGAAAATTCGCCGATTCAGCCGCTTCGTCGCTTCGATCGTCCGCCATGTTTCTTTTCCGATGAAGTCTCGCGAAACCACGCGTAGATTACATCTCGCGAAAGGCGAGACTTGCATCGCATTGGCCAATTTTCAGTGACGCAATGTGCCCGGGCGCTGTTATTGGTGGAATATAGTGGACGTCCCTTTACCCTTGCGCGGGAAAAAGTGAAGGTAAGCTTGGAACTTTTCCCGTTGTTTACAAAGGTGACAGAAAGTCCGATAAACTATAGGGGTATTTTGAAGGCATTTCGGATGTTTTTGTGGCTTCTTTGGTGGCAATAACTGTCGGTAAATCGGCGGAAAAACAGCTACAAAAACGCCGGCACCGTGCAACTGGCGATAACTGTAGTGGGGAGGGGGGCGCACATGCCGATAACATAGCGGAACAGGGGTCAAAATTTGTATGATTCCTTTGAATAAGAGGAAGTCTGTACTTTCAAAAGATCGATAAATGGATGTTTTTGTGCAGAGATGTTTACTTCATTCCCACTATATACATATTTACAGTTGACGCTAATAAGGTTTCATTGAAATAATAACTTTTTAAAACTTTTTTCTTCTTCTTTTTTTTCTTCTTTTTTCTTTCAGAGAGAAGAGTATCTCCTGGCCCCCAGGCGCTTGTAGTTTTTGAGATTAAAGTAGCTTAAAGATTAACTTGTTTTACTGTACTATCATAGCAGTAACTTTCACAGGTAACTTTTCTTGTTTCACTTGCAGTAAAGAAAGTGTATTCTCAGGTCAACATGTGCTAAGTATTCTTAAAGTAAACTTTTCTTGTAGCAGTAAAGTAAAGTAAAGTAAAGAAAAGTATTTTGTCAGGTATTCTTACAGTGAACTTTCAATGTTGCAGTAGGTGCATGCTCAGGTCAACATGTTCTTAGTATTCCTAAAGTAAACTTTTCTTGTAGCAGTAAAGTAAAGTAAAGAAAAGTGTTTTGTGTATTCTCAGGTCAACATGTTCTTAGTATTCTTAAAGTAAACTTTTCTTGTTGCAGTAAAGTAAAGTAAAGAAAAGTGTTTTGTGCATGCTCAAGTCAACATGTTCTTAGTATTCCTAAAGTAAACTTTTCTTGTTGCAGTAAAGAAAAGTGTTTGGTCAGGTCTACATGTTCTAAGTATTCTTGAATACCACAGTTCTTATTGCAGTTAGGTAAAGAAAAGTATTTGGTCAGGTCAAAATGTTTTAAGTTTTCTTACAGTGAACTTTAAATGTTGCAGTAAAGAAAGTGCATGCTCAGGTCAACATGTTCTAAGTATTCTTTCTTAAATTAATTTTTCTTGTAGTCTAGTTGTAGAAGTAAATATATGCTCAGGTCAACATGTCACAAGTTTAAGGTAAACTTGAGTAACAAATTAAAGAAGGTTAACCTGGCTGAATTTTTCCTTTCTTCACATTTTTAGTTGGTCTTCCACATCCAATCTCAACCCCTGCAATGTGCACATGCCTCCCTCCCTCCAGCCTTACTATACATACAAAAATGATGTTCTACCTAAGGAATATACTAGGCTGTATTCCACAAAATTTGCCCCTCAAAATGCAGGAAATAGCGTTTGAGAGCATCATTATTTCAAAATTTTCCGGGGGGGAATGCCCCCGGACCCCCCTAAGAAACTCGCGCCTTCGGCGCTCGCCGCGGCGCCTCCGGCGCCGCGCGGCTTCGCCGCGCTTTACATTTCCAATCACAACAACTTTGGACTCCCTCTTTTTTATTTCTAGCTAAAAGCCTGCTCAAACGCCTATTTTCCCCTCCTACCACGAAGTCCCCACAAACGTAGAACGATTTACAGCACATGTATAAGATCTTAGGAGCAATTTAAATTCTACAAAAACTGCTTTGATTTGGTTTAGTTTTAGAGAGGATTTTCAATGTCATTGTCAATGGCACCATCCTTCTGTTTGTGGAACAACAGAATATTCCAGGACTAACAGGGGGAAAACTGAGATTCCAAACAAGGAGGGAGATAGAAGCAGCAGCACGGAACCAAAAACCCTGGAGAAATACTTTTTGCTGACCGAAACAACATGAGTTATGGGGGGATTCAAGGTAAGGTCTAAATTTAGTGAACATATCATGTGTGTCTCATAAAACAACAGGCTGCAGCAACACAACGTTGACATTGATGCGTCCTCAATCAATCAACAAGAGGATATGTGTCACCGAAATCCTGTCCATGGTCTTTCTGGCCAACAGTATATTCAGAAAGTTGTCTGTGAATGTTCACCTTCAAAGTGAAGTGAACATGAAATGTGTGACCCATAAAAGATACAGGCTGCAGAGACATAACTTTGACATAGACGCATCCTCAATCGACAAGTGGACACGTGTGACCGAAATCCTGTCCACCACGGACGAAACATCCCAGGAATGTAACAGTCATGTCCTGCGCTATTCTCGGTAGTGACCGATCGTTTCCCCTCTCTTCTATCATACGTAAATATCTGCATGTATTTATGGGTGGGGTCGTTGACCTCATTCAATCATTGTTGTTATGCTGTCTGACTTGTCAGTGTTTTTTTGCTTGAGTAGTTTGATAGGTCCATCACTGCCAAAAAACACTGCCCTTTACACGATTCTAAATAGTCTGGGACAATGTTTTATGTTTAATTTGTAGGCAATACATGGGGAAGGGGTTTAACAAAAGTATCCAACTATGTAAGAGTGAAGACAAACAGAACAATAGTATGTAGAGCAAAAACTTTGTTTCTGGACAAAACATGAGCGCATCACATTTTGGACTGTCCTTCCTGCTGCAGTCTTTCTCTCAGAATTCAAGCCACCAAGTCACAACTGAACTGGTCACCTGTGCCCTGGGAAGGTCAGAGGTCAATCTGAATTTTCCACTTTTAGTAGAATCTGCTTCTGAGGGTAAAAGGGCATATGCTATGAGAATGCATTTCCTCCATCTTGTAGCGTGTGTAATCCAGTGGTTAGCAACCCTGCCCCTGGACCAAGAAGTTGTGAGTTTGCACGCTACTGGAAAGGGTTGTAGTCCACTGTTCACTGTGATTGTCGAAACAGGGAATTTCCCCAGTAAAATGAACCTGTATATACTGTACATACATACTGTATATACTGTCTTCTCTGTCACGACCAGTGGAAGATTAGCTCATCTGTTCATTGAGTTCATTTGAACTAAACTGGTTCAAGATCACTTATGTCCCTTTCCTTCACTCCCCTATTTAGAATATAAAAAAGATGCAACCAATTTTTTTGTAAAACTATGATTAGATACTCTCTTACCGTGCATTTGTGAGGTTTTTCTCCGGTGTGTCTTCTCATGTGCACCACCAGCATGTACTGGGCCTTGAAGGGCTTCTGTTCTCGCGTACACTCGGACCACCGGCACACGAACTCCTTCTTCTCACCGTGGATGTGATCATTGTTGATATGCTGCACATAGACAAGAAAAACACCAACCTTGAAATAACGCTTAGAGCTTATAGTTTATACTACTAATAATGCAATAAGCATACATACAATACATACATACGTACTTACAATACATATTATGAAAATTTAGTTTGATGTGGAAAATCTAGTGTAACTTCGCATGCACAAAGTTATACCGAATGGTGGTTATACTGGCTATACAGATACAGATACATGTATTTGATCTATTTAACGCAAAAAGCATCAATGGAAAAATGAATTCATCAAGAATTCAGGATCTCAGACAAAACTAACAGTTGACCCAAATGCTTCAGTCTCAAATATACAGATGGACCTCTTGTTGACCTAACAAACAAAATGTGGGCCAACCTAGAGACCTATGGCCTACAAGCTCCAGCTGTTTTTGGGGTATGATGTACATTTGTAGACCAACACGAATCCAAAGAGAAACTGTAGGCAACAGATACCATATTTGCACATTTCATTCAGGGAACGTGCTACGTAAACCAAAGTGCAAAACAATCAAACATTTGAAGAATAACAGCTGCTTTTCAGTACAATATAGACCAACGTACATGCACTAGCTGCTCCTGGGTGTCAAACTCCTTGCTGCAGCCGTCCCAGTGGCAGTTGGTTTCGTACACGGGAGGTTCCGCGTCCTCGTTGGTCCCCTCCGCCATGCTCGTTTCCGACCGGGATTCGGCGGGGAATGTGGTCGAAGGCACGTTGTCCGGAGAACCCTGTGAGCCCTCGTACTTAACCTTGGAGCGCTTGCTCTCCGAAGGTTCCATGGTACTGCTGACGATACTCGAACTCGGCTCCCCAGCCTGAAGAGTGCAGAAAGTATCAAACATCTTGAAAAAAGAATTTCAAGAATGATCCTTTTAACAGGACTGAATTGCTAATCGACTAAGCACAAGCACAACATGCTACAATTATAAGGTTACAATGAAATTAACCTTTATGCTCACACAATTATAGATTAACCTTTAACTTGATTAACCTATGAGCTCACTGTTACATTTTTTTCAGTGAACAGTTTCATCAGCTTGGTAAATTGCTGGTAAATAAAGTTCATTGTACACAACCACTAAATAGTCCCATTATGAAGTAGAAGTACTAGAACCAGTAAGCATTGCCTGAGGAAGTTGACAGACAGTCAATGAAACATCAGCATGTGATTACATACTGTAATTCACTTTATCTTCAAGGTAACAAAATGGTGTTAGGAAACTTGACATTTTCATTGAACTTCAACTTCACGGTGGCGGCAAGTGATTTACAGAACGGATGTGTGAAGGAATCTTAAATAGTTACATCAGGTTTTTCAGGGTGACGATAAGTTCATGGTACAGAGGTGACTGTGAAAACAGTGAACATAAAGTTTACAGGGAAAGAAACAAGAATTACAGTACTGGTGGTGTCCAAAGATCTGTATGTTTTTTTTCCTCTGTAAGTTTCAAAAGGATACAAAACTTCTCCTTTAAGTCCTATAAGATTGATTATTTGCAAGATGTGTCCAAGGCTAACCTTTGTTTCCGTGTGTGTAGCTGCAGATGATGACGGAGGCATGGCACCCTGCGCCGCTAACATGGCCATCCCCGCGGGGAGGGGGGCCGCGAACGGCGAGGCATGCGGCATCCCGAAGTGGAACGGGCTCTTCTGCCGCATCAGCCTGTTGTGGAACTGCTGCATGGCGGGCGAGGTGGGGTACGGGAACATCGGCATTGGCGCGCTGAACGGCATGGTCGCCGAGGACTGGGTTCCTGGTTTACTCTCAGCACCACTTTCAGTTCTGTAGCCAGCAGAGAAGAGATAAGTCAGATATCAAAACCAGAAATTCTGCAGCAGTACCTTGGAATGAAAGACACCAGGGAGCTAAAAATCTAATTATTTCTTCATTTTGTAAACTGGGTTCTCAGCACCACTTTCAGTTCTGTTGCCAGCAGAGAAGAGAGAAAATAGCTGATTAAAAAACAGTGTTTAGATAAGCTGGAAAAGAGATAAAAATAGTGATTAAACAATTCCGATATGCTTTGTAAAACTCTTACTTTTTGCCAGACAAATCCTTTGTTAGCACACAATGGTGCCTTTTGTTATATAGAATTTATCAGTTCTGTTGACAAGAGATAAAACAGATATCAAAATGGAAATTAAGCTGCAGTACATTGGAAAGCGGCTAGGGGTCTCAAAATTTTATAATTTCTTCATTTCACAAACATCTACCAACACACCAAAATGTCAGAAAGATCCATCCACAACTTCTTGAGTTAGGCTGTTGTTTGGTGAAGGTAGAGCCTGGAACTGAAACAGGATGACACTCAAGCTAGTTCACAAACAGACACACACATGTTCACCAAGAACATGGATAATTTTTTACACGACTTACTGCAGAAGGTTTGGAGGCCATGGTCAGTTATATGTGAAAGTCTTTAGAACCCTTACCTCATAGCACTCGCTGACAAGTGACCGTAGGACCCCGTGCTCGCTGACGATCCACTGCGTGAGCCGCCATTAATGAATGCAACAAGAGAGTTTGGCGACGTTCTGATCATCGAGTTGAGGTCCAGACACTCGCCAGACAGCGGGGAGATGGACAGGGCACGCTTGCGACCGTGTCGCGCTGCCGTTCTTGGTGTTGAGAACCTTGAACCTGAGAAAACAAGTACAGTATCTGTCAGCAAAAGTGTCTAACTCTATGGATTTGGAAAACAAGAATGTTCTTATAATAGGTGACCTGCATTTTTGCCTGTTCAAACTGTAAATGAAACTGTTGTATTCTGTTGTCTGTTGTAACTTTTCTTTCGTTTCGGATAACAATGTTTTTGTCACATGTTTTCAAAGGGGCCAACTACATGTCAAGGTACTACTTGTAAATGTACAGATAACACTTCTTCTTCTTCTTTCATACTGCCGAACCCTTGTTAACAAGGCTTATTGGCAGCTGCGCATGGGTTATAATTTGACAAACATGGGAAAAGGCGCGGTCAAATACACAGTCTTCCTGCATTCAGTAGCTTTTAATATTAACCTTCTCCCTGCTGCCTAACCCCATGGCCAATACAAATTTGGTTCCAAACATCTACCTTAGCAGGCTGCAGGTTACACATCTTCTTGAGTAGTTATATTTTTCTATAGCACAAAACCTTGTAGTAGCTTAACTGTCTAGCCAAACCTATAAGCGTCAGAATTCTTCAAGTGTTTCAAAAAGTTATTGAAAACGGATCAGTCCAAGATCCACAGAGTAGACAGTGTGTCCCAGACATAGACACAGTGGTTGTCTCCTGTCAATCCAACCATTGTCAGACATAATCACTAGGTATTCAGACTGTCAAGTCAAGAGACTTTACACAACATTTTGAAGTGACAGGTCAGAGATTGGTACCTGTTGCACGAAGGGTTGGTAAGCTATAGGAAATTTCATCAATCAATCAAAAAAGATAACTTAAAAAAAAGCAACTCATCCCGGAGTTTACTATCATATTGTTATAATTTGTTTATTCATATGTCACATATTTTACATATATCTAGCTAAGAAAGACAGCACTACTAAGATTATAAAACTATCTGTAGTAAGCAGAAAATTGTAAACAGCACTACTAAGATTATAAAACTATCTGCAGTAAGCAGAAAATTGTAAACCTTTACAAAAATGTCTTCTTTTTTTTGTTGTATATTTGCTTTAAGTTTTTTAAATTTCTAATCAATATTGCATACATCTTTTGTCTCAATACCAAAGTTTCTTTTCCTTCCAACAGTTCCACAACTGTATGCAAGAAAAACTGAGCTAAACTTTGAGATAACCCCAATGAAAACTGCTAAACCAAAGAACGGATTGTTTTAGGAGGTGCCACCTTTAGTTGATATTTCGTTACTGAGAACATAGGACACAGTTTCAGACTAAACAGACACATGAAACTGGGAGGCAACAACTTGGCCTAGAGCACTGTTTTTCCTGGCAAGTAACATCGCACAAAGTCCTTAAGAAAATACACAAACTGCTTCAAGGTTAATCTTGTCACACACGTTAATAGCATGCCTGCCGGGTATAGAACTGCTTTGTACAAAATTGTTTCAAAAGCATTATCTTTTAAACACTATCTAGAATGAAACAGAGTTTCCTACAAGATTTAGTATTTCAGTACTTCTTTTCTGCCTACTTTGAAGCTGAGATTTGTTCGGAATTATGTCTTATTTTCTTTTAGATAATCCATTAAGCAAGCAAATGGGATATATTTTACAGAAGCTCTTCACTGCTATTTCAGATCGGCTGAATAAGCTGTATCTAGCAAATGTGTCAGAAGATGTGATACAGAAGTTCATCTGCAATATCAAGGAGGCTGCCAGGGGGCCCAAAATATAATAATTTCTTCAATAGGCCAAGACCTAACCATGAACCAAATTTAATAAAAATCCATTCATACCTTCTTGAGTTATGCTGCTCAACTGCTAATACTGTAACACACAAACACTAATGAAAACATTACCTTCTTGGTGACGGTTATATGGTAAGGAAGCTCACTGTAATTTCCAAGCAGATGTTGGAATGGAAAATTGTGATGTTTTCTGACGAACAGGCTTCTATGACATTTGGGGAGGGAAGCTGTCATAGAAGCCTAGTACTAGTAGTCAGGAAACATTACAATCTTTCACCCCAACATCTGCTTGGAGATTATCGTACAGATCTTACCATCGGTAGGGAGGTCAATGGCTATACTGCCACTGCCCCCGCTGAGAGGAGGCATGTCAGTATACATCCTCTGTTGGCTCATGGCCGCCATGTGGTAGTATTCTGCCGCTGTCATGCCTGGACACAGATGGAAGGAAGGTCCTCAGTTTTACACAAGCCTTTCTGACATACATAGGGTTCTGAGTACAGGGCTCGAAATTCATTTTTGGGAAAAGGTGCACTTATACAGTACAGTACTGTACACCTTATACAGTACTGTAAATCTTTCAATGTCTGATGTGGTTTTATTTTAACTTTTTTCGTGGTGACCTCTCAATGTATAACAACTACTGTATACTACATGTACATAATTGTTTCATCCACGAACCTAAAATATGGCGAAAATGTCCTTTCCCCTCTACAACGAAAATAAATGAGTTAACAGTATTCTGTTAACCCCCATACTCACCATCGTGAGGACTCAGTCCCCTGGCCTGTGACAGGGCTGACAATGGGGGGGTGCCATGGTAGGGGCTGAAGAAGGGGTTTAGCCTGAAGGCAGGGTGGGGGCCGTGTAGGGGGGAGGTGGGGTCGCTGTGGGGTCTGTGGGGGGTGAGCCGCAACATGGAGACATCCGACAGCACCGGGCTACCACCAAAGGGCGGGCTGTGGGGAAAATACATGTAGAGTTATGGCACAGTTACTAGTAAAAATACTGAATTTGCGAGTGAAAAGGTTTTATTTAACCAGTTCTGACACTGCGAATATGCATTTCCGTTGTATTATTACTCTACTTCAGACTTAATTCAACCGCAAACCTAATAAATGGCAAAACCTCCTTTCACCATGTTTTTAGGAAATGAGATCCCCAAGAAAATAACTGAATTTACAGTATATTCATTTCTACATACACATGATATGGAAAACCAGTGATCAATGGTCAAAGTACATATTTATTGTTACTATGTATTACTATGTATGGGGTTAAACCCCCCAGGAATCTTTGAAAAACGCCGCCTGCAGGCGATATGTATTCCTGGGTTAACAAAATAAACAACAACAACAACAACACATACAGTTGTCCTTTCTTTAAAAAAGTTCTACCATATTTTCAATACATTGTTTTAGACTTTGAATGAAGACCTTTGCAAGTTGTCAATCAACAATGTTTTTAAAACTAGATTATACATTGCACAGCTTTTACAATAGTTTCATATTTCATAATGAGAAAAACAGCATTGCATACGTACCTGTGTATAGGAACGTGGTAGACATTGTGGGGATCGAACGTGTACCGTCCCTCGTTAGTCCGTGCGTCGACTGGGATTGGTTGGTGGAACGGCATCACGGGAGACACTGGAACAAAACACAACATCCGCATCGTTAGAACTTGACGGCTTCGAAAGTTCAAATCCTTCTCATACCTTTCAGTATATAGGGGCAGTGCCCAACTCCATTTCTAAAGATACTGTAAATGCAGGAAGTTTTGTACAGGTACCCCGAAGAGCTTTGATAACATGTTGACATATATAGGTCACCACTGCTGCTGCATAATGTTATTGCTTTGAGTTGAGCTCTGCAAAAGTTTGTTTGAAACCTCAGGAGATACAGCTGTCTATAGCAGTCTACACAAACTCCTACAACATTGTCACCCTCTGAAACACGATATGACAACTCTACCATTCTCCCATAACTCCATTCTTCGTCAGACGTTTTCGCCTGTAGGAGGCGTTGTCTTCACACACCTATCTACCTGGTTTGTCCTAACACAACATTAACAAATCAAAAATATTGTACATTGACATGACTGGGAAAGTACACGG
Organism: Branchiostoma lanceolatum; assembly: GCA_035149815.1. Lineage (NCBI taxonomy): Eukaryota > Metazoa > Chordata > Leptocardii > Amphioxiformes > Branchiostomatidae > Branchiostoma > Branchiostoma lanceolatum. The sequence goes on along the minus strand of CM068877.1, from coordinate 13,243,677 downwards.
ATCTATATCTACATTGTATGTCTATAGATAAAAATCTAGCCAGCTTACACACATATACTGTAAATGCAGAAATGTTCGCGGTGGTTTTATGTTAGCGTTTTTTGCGGTAAGCTCTTTGCCGCAAACTTTAAACCACTGCAAAAATCTTTGTCTCAAACGTGGTCTTAAAACCACCCCAAAATCTTTTGTCTCAAACGCTAAGTTAACACCACTGCAACCACTCCATTTTCTCTCTACCGCGAAGTTAAAACCACACGAACTTAAATGCATTTACAGTATCTTCCCCTAAGATGACATAATTACAGTTTCAAACCAAGATGCAACTGGGTCAACTCGCGGTCATCCCTATATTTTCGGGTGAGCAACTTGATTGACAGACCACCACTGCTTGTATCCGACAACCAAATTTGTTGTCCCGAAGACGGATAGCCGGGACTGAAAGGTCGATAAAAATCTGAATGTCTCATCACGCGAGGGGGAAACGTCGACAATGAAGCGGTCTCTAAAAGACGAGACCTCCGTCGGTGATTTGGCCTCCCACAAAACAATCTCCAAACAAGGTTCGGAGTCTGGCAGGTATTGACTTCAGGTCATACATATGGCGGTAGAACTGACAACGACCAATTCAAGCAGGCAACTACATCAGGGTTTTTTTTCTTAACAAGGGAGTAGGGCCGAAGTTCCCTTCTGCTTTAAGCATGTGTCTTAAACTTTTGTGTACCTTCTACCTATTGACAACAAACTTCATACCCTAGCTGGTTACTTTTCAAATACAATAACATAAAAACGAAACACAAAAACATGATTCAGCAACTCCTACTGCTGCCTACTACTACTCTTCTCTTTAGAAGCTGTATTCCTTAACTTAAAGTTAGACAACTAAAATATTGTATTTCCTATTCCTTACTTTCTTCACCTTCAATTGATTATTTTTCCTCTGGTAAAACTTTCTTTTGTTCATACTTTCCAACTAAACATGCAAAACAATGATCCAGAAACAAGATAAACAGCCCATACTACTGTACTGCTTTTTAAAAATCCACATATCTCAAGCCAAATAAAATTAAGTACTACATTTTCCTATTCCTTACTTTCTTTACCTTCCCTTCCAATCTAGTACAAGCTTTCTCTGCTCATATCTTGCGATCCAAACTTCCGCCCGCCTCCCGACAGCGCTCCTCCTCTGCGGTATTACAGGAATGAGGTATCGCCGCGCTCATCTAAACAAGGATCCCATTAATACACCCCTAACTGCCCTCATCTGACTGTCATAACTCCATCATAAATTGCACTTCACAAGCAATCGCTCGCATCCAATAGCCCATATTTCTCGAGAGACCGCCGTAATATGATCTCCCATATTGCAATCCCCGCGCGGACCCATTGTCTGCGTTCAATCCAACCCTGATAAGTCGTCCCGGGTCCCTTAGGTCGCGCCGCAGCCCGACGAAATTCCCCGCCATTATTTTCGCGTTGCACTCCCGGCCTCCCGGTGGGCGTCTGTATCCCGAGTAATAATACTCCACTTTGCTTCAATCTGCGCCGCTGAATGAAAATTGATATCAAATTCAATAGAAAGGAGATATAGTGCCGCCGGGGGGACGGGACGATGATTTGAGGACGAAATTTCATTTCCAGGAGGCAGGTAGTTCATAACGCAGCAACAGGAGGTTACTCCATTGTTCTCCCAGGGTTTGTGCAATCAACTGTTCTCTCAGGAGAGCGGCGGGGTGGGAAGTTTGGAGCAGGCCTTTTCATGTCTATTGTCTGTCTCACACCATCTCTGTAAAATAGCTTCAAAGTACTTGTAGGTACAGTCAAACCTGTACAAGTGATCTCCTCTACATAAGGACCACCTGGCAAATGTGACCACTTAGTGTTGGTCCATTAGATCATTTTTCCTATTGACATGCATAGTGGCCACCTGTCTATATTTTATCTGTCCCTTGAGTGGTCTTCTGTCTTGAACAGTTTCGACTTTACTGTACCTTTGAAGGGTTGGACAAATACATGGAAAACGATCCAGTGATGTACAACTACAAGGTACTGGATAACTCACAAAGACAAGAGGTGTCTATCAAATGACGAGTGGCACAAAATGAGATTCTACAGTTCATTCCTGGCCAAAGAGTCAGACTCTGTTCTGCTCTACCCTACTCTACTTTTGTCAGTTTGTGACATTCTTGGCTATATCATAACAAGGAGGCTTCAATGTAGACAAAAAAGTGTGGTATACAGTACACATACTCAGTTATATCAACTTACAAGTACTCTTCTCAATCTAACTAAATGATGAATCAAGACGTCACAAGGAAAGCTTTTGAAGTCCTCAGCTGTCATCACCAAATACTGAAATAGGGATGCTGGTGTGAAAATCTTTTGTTACTGACATGTCAGCCCCGTACCTCAAACTTTTCCACCGGGACCCTGGCAAGGACTTTACTAATAACTTTGCGAAGATGATCCTCAGAAAAGGAAACAGCTACAAAAGCTGCCACCTGAGTGGTTCTTCCCTGTAGGGCCATCAGACTACCACAAAACGCAATCTTCTTTTTAACAGGTGGAATCCCCGGCGTGCGCATCAAACAGTCAGACACCTGACACTCTTTTCATCCGCTTCTTGGTTTCCCGCGCTGGGCACGGCGGTTGAAGCTGATGAGCAATCACGTCTTGACAGACGCGGTCCCGCGCGCCACGGTAGGTCTTCGCATGAATCCAGGGAGGTCCGACGAGCTATCACTCTTAACGGTGCGGAAGAGAGTCGTAGAGTTTTATACGAACCAGAGGAATAGTCCAACAAGCTTTTTTCTTTGAGGATGAGCTCTTGGATGTAGTTAAACAACATTGTTACCAGTACATCCAAAACTCACTTAAAATCTCAAGGACAATCTACCTTGAATATGAGCTGCATAACTTTCAGATGACAAGGGTATGAAATACACATGTTTCCAATGACTTTGGCATGAAAAGATTTGTCAACAATTGACTTTCCTTCTCCACTAAACTAAATTCAGAATCTTTTAACAAATCTATCAAAAATGACAACTTTTGTTATTCTACGTCATGCTTCAGCAGAACTTTTAGTTGGTCTCAAATATTTGCAATTCCATCCGTAATTCAGTGGTGGGTGTCTTGTAGCTATATTGTAAGAGTTTTATTCCCTGGACAGAGCATATACCTTATGACTACTACAGACATGACAGCTAATATACTGGTATAGCTATCATCTTTAAAGCATTACCGTCCCCTGACAGTGGAAGCTGAGTGATAATGCAGCGAGGGTCAGAGTTTAATGCACACAGCTTTCTTATTGAGAATGCCTCAGTGGTTTTTTATATCTTATCGATTGTAGAGGGACGTATGGAATCTATGATTAATAGAGAAACCATATAGCTATCTTTGGATCAAAGAATAGTGAAGTTGTCATCGTTCTTGAGATTTGAATGGCCCAGTTGTTGTAAATAACCACAGCTTATGTTACAAATATTCGTGGCTTAAATATAAAATTGAAATTCAGCTTTACATGTGAGTTATCATGTGAGTTATCATGTGAGTTATCATGTGAGTAACCTTTCTTTTTTACTGTGAGTTTGAGGCGAAATGGTTGTCTGTATATAGCTTCAAAAAAAATTCTCACAATTTCTTACATTGGCTCAAAAACATCGCTTGTAACAAGCATAACAATCTATTTGGTAGATTTTTTAACTATTTTGTTAGGTTCTTAATCCATGCTTGAACGAGCACCCATTACACAATGTACAATCATTCATTTCAATCTAGTAATTATGTTAAGGACAATTCATTACATAAAGGGGAGGGAGGTGGAACATACTTTTTGTAACTTAAAAAAAGATGCTAACTCATCACTAGACAAAATGAAAGCTCAATACAAAAGTTAAGGAGGGGCACACATATTTCAAATTCAATGCAGAACCTGGTAAAGATTTCCAAAGATGTAGTTAATTTGGAGGATTTAGTAAAGTGAAGTAACAAAAGAAATTTGCCTCAGGCTCTATTAAATGAGTGAGTCACGGGGGACGGTTGTGCGATTAAGTCGGACGGTTGTAAGGCCGATTAAGTCATAGAAAAGAGCAACAATTAGTTCGTTTTGCAGGTGTGACCTACGTACCAGCGGCCGTTAAACACTGAACTGTTTGTCAAGTCACCTGTCTAAACAACACTTAGAGCATGTCATTGTGGAAACAATAACTGATCTATATTGTAGTTAGAGCAACACAAGAAAATCAAATGTTTCAGTTTTGACCATACAGTTCCATACTACTAGGCAAAGAAAATCATCAAAAAGGCAAAAGGGAAATTTCTGAAGATCATTAAAAAACAGCAGCGGTGTTAGCTGAGTATTGAACACATTTATGGTTCAATTGCAACATGTAAATTTTGTCAATGACGTTTTGCAGTAAAAAAAGTTTGTAAAACAATGATTATAAATTTCCACTATGCAGAATTTTACAGCAGTGTTGTAGTAGAAACTGGAATCTTTATCTTGTGACATAAACATTGTGATCACATTATTCAAAGTTTCAGTATGAGTCTTTTAAAATCAAACATCACAAAAATCTTCTATATTACATACCTTCCACTACTTCCATGTTTTCTGGGAGAAACACCATGGTTTTGTCATGTCTACACAAACAACTACATGTACATGTAACCAGTCCCAATCCATGTGCGACTTTCCATGACAGTTGGTGACTCAACAGCAGGAAAAACACATATAGGGGTTTGCAATTCTCAATTTGATAACGCCTTCACAACAATGACAACTCATTCTAAATCAACTTCAAAAGTTTTGAAAATTGGGGGAAAAAAGACAACTTGACCAGGGTTTGATTCAACCAAGGAGGTTTAACCTCCTTGATTCAACACTCTAGAAAATGATGACATTTTCAACAAAACCCCTATCACACCCTTGTGGGTGGGTGGACAGAGTAAGAACTGACCAACATGACTGGTCAGCTGCCTGGTCAGAGGAAGGAAGCTGTCCTGACTCAGAGACTTCCTTGAGAGGCTCTGAAGGACACAGAACTGACCATAAAACTTCTGAGATGTTAACCATGGTTCCTGCTGCTCTTCCCTGGAGGAATATTATATTGTCATAGCAACAGACTTCATTCCAAGAAATTCAGCAGTGGCTTTTGGTACATTGCAGAAAGGAAGCATGAGATATTTCACCTCTCCATTCCAATTTTCTTTGAAAACAAAGTTTTCCAAACCATACTGCCATTTTTAACAAATTTAACTGCATGTGGAACAAGTTTTTTTTAAATGTTCAAAGTAAATTTTCAAGTCATTTCTTTACACAGCAATCTTAAGTTGAATCGACTCTCTATGGCATTGTATTAGTGGACCATTGTATGATCATGAGTCGACCATGGTGAAAGTTGTCTTTGCACTGTTTGTAAACACAAGAAATAGGAATAAATGACTAAAATTAGTTTTTTTAACCGCAAAGGAGACCTCTGAACTCTAGTAAGATACCAAACTGCATCTTAAAACTTACTGAAATGTGGGTCGACATATCCGTTCCTGGGGTCCAGTCCGAAGGACGGGTACGGGTAGGTGGACCTGTGTTCTGATATCAGCGGAGGGTGTGGGAATCCAGGCCTGCTGGGCTCCAATCGGGGATGAGCGTACTCGCTGGACGACGCAGCTTCCTTCTTTATCGAAGTCTCCACTGACTTTGCTTCACCTAGAAAGGAGGAGAAGCAATTAGGAACTTTGAGTCGTTGCAGCTGTGTACTTGTACTAGTTGTAGTTTGCTCATTCGTTCAGACCCTTGTAGTGCCTAGCAGCACATAGGGCAGCAAGTTTCCTTGCTGTTTCAGCAGCAGGGTGTATTATTACAGGGAGGGGTTGCTAGCCCTTCCCTTCTAATGTGATCCAGGCACCACCTCGAACATGGGACCACAATCTTACGTCCCTTCCGAAAGATGGGTGCAGCTCCAACCTACATGTAGATGTCCTGACCCAGGATTGAACCAAATTGGAACCAGGAGCTCAACTGTGATGCTGCTACCAGATAAGCTATAGGGACATCCCCGTACTAGTTGAAGAGTCCAAAATAAACCCAACATTTCTTTGCTCTTTCCATGAACAAATTCCATCTTTCTTGCAGTGAATGCAGTTCCATTTGCAACATTAATTACAGTAGCCGGTAGTGAGGATTTACGTTCCAAAACGAGGGGGCGTAAGTGGATTATTTATAACACAAAGAAGAATATGTGGAAGGTGAAAAATTTAGATTGCCACCTCTTTTAACTTTTGTAATGGCATGACTCAGATATAAGTGGTTTATTTGAAGAAAAAAATGTTACATTACCTTGTTTTTAACTATTGCCATAGCATGACCAAAACATAAGTGGTTTATTTAGAAAAAATATTAGATTACCTCCTCTTTAACTATTGCGATGGAACGACCCAAACATTAAGTGGGAGAAAAGAAGATTTATTTGGAGAAAGATTGCAAAAATACCAGAGGTACATCTGGCTGAGTGATCAAAAGGCTGTCTGGCCCCTCCAGAGACTTGATAGACAGTCAACAACCTCTCAAGCTGAACACCCAATTCTCTCTGTTCCTTGGCAAGGCTGACTCATAATCCATTTTGGGAGGATCATTTTTACATCCACCACTTCCTGTACTTTTAATTAACTACTTTTAATTACTGTACAACACCACACTGTACTCATTTACTGTAAATTTGGCAATTTTTGCTGTGTTTGAAAGCTTGCATCTTTGCAGTAACCTCACACAATTTTTTCTGTTCCTTCGCAAGGCTGGTGACTTAGGGCTTCTCCATTTTAGGAGGGGTGGGGTCTGGGGAGGATCATTATTATTACATCCCCTTCTTCCTGCGCTTTTAATTACTGTATCACCCCCTCATAAACTGCAAATTTTATCGTTGCTGCTTTTTTTCTAAGTTTGTGGTTTTTGCAGTATACCTCTCACCCAGTACTCATCACACGGCGAATGTATGTTCTGTCTAGTCCACTGTGATACTACAGTTGTTTCAACTACCAATTCAAACTTTCAAAGTAGAAACTCTAGATTTTGGCTGCTCTGCAAAATTCAAATACACCACAAACGTAAAGAATTTTCAGCATCATTTACTCTTAACTTTCATAGTTTTCATTTTTAAATATTTCTTTTATACTGCCCTTGAACTTTTTCCATGTAGAAGCCATGAGACAGGTGACAGAATTAGAGTGGGGTCAGGGCCAGATGTCTTGACTGGAGTCTAACTTTATACACTAGCTGTAAGATGATCGTCTCACTGAACTCCATCTTTTCTGACCCTGAACCTTTCTGTCTGTCAAGTTTACATAGATAGACACTGACACTGTCCTGATACTATTCCTAGACAGCAAGCATGGTTTAAAAGTTTAAGTCCTTCCTGCACCAGATAATGCATAGGGCGGCACCCATTTCCAGCTAGTATGGAAGGAGAAACAAAAGATGCAAGTTTTCACCCAAACAAATCAAATTGGTGTGGCCTAAAACCAACTATCAAATAGTCCTGAAACAAGGTAAAAATTGAAGTCAAACAAACAAGAAAGAAGGAACAAAAGATGCAATTTTTCACCCCAACCTTCTGTTTTTGTGACCATCCCTTGCTTTAAGTTTACATAAAATCAAAAAGGTCTGAGAATCAACATATCAAATTGGTGTGGCCTATCAAATGTTCCTGAAACAAAGTAGAAACTGTAGTCGGACAAACCAACCACTCTAAAATTCTGACACATTTTCACAACAACAACAAGACAGACCAACATGGCCGACTAAAGTAAAGAACTGTGGACAAGTTTCCAAACACACATCACTACCACGAGTACCAGACTGACAACCGCATGACAAATGGCTTCATGTTTGGTCACGACCACTTGAAAAGGACAACTACAACCTTGAGTCAAACATCTAAAACACTTTGGTCAACACAAGATATTTGCTGCGAGTCAACACTGGGCTTACTTACTACAGAGGTGCTGAAGAAATTGACGCCCAATTCCCAACACCGGTGCTACTTAAACCTCCTATATTTCGAGAAAGCTGCCTTGTATAGTGCTAGGTTTCTCCACCTTTGCGTTCATAATTGCGACCTTTCTAGCAAACTCACCAAAACAAAACGAAATCATGTTTAATGCAACCATATGTTTTGCTGTTATTTTGGTCTTACTGCCCGTGATTAAACCTCGTGAAGTAGCATAATCCACCAATGAGCAGTAGTTGTGAAAAACTCATTATCACTTTAAAGAAGGTGCAAATAACTGTAATAATAGGATTAATTCTCCAAAAGGTGGCGGATCAGGGAATTGTGAGAAATTCCCATGCAACCATTTTCCTACATTTTGCTACCAAGTTCCAAGGGTTCTAAAAATGTGTGCCAACAAAGTGAGAAATTTGGATGGCAACTTTTTAACATTTCATGACTTTTTAACATTACTTAAAATCTTAAAACTGATCCAACAATACTCTGCACTTACAGTTTAATTCCTTCCAATTTGCAAGACAAATTCTTAAACTTAAAGAAAATAATAAGACTGTACTTACATCTCAAGAAATTCCAGGCTATTTCTTAGCTGTGAAGTTTCCAAACTGGGGTTTCTCACATAAAGAAATACCCAAAGGACCAAACAAATTTACAGTTAAAATAGCACCATTCTTATTCAATTTCTTCAATTTCATAAAGAGAGCACCAAGAAATAAACTTGCACACACAGACAGTAGATCTAAAACTGGATTGGAAAAATGTCAACTGGTTCTTTTTTTGGGTGGGGAGGGGAGCAAGTCAACTGTACTTCCTGCCACAACTGCTTTTTGTGTGCCCAAATTGTTTCCAACTGAATAAACTCAGAATTGAATAATGGATTGGTCTGGAGTGGGGAGGGTTTCAGGACCAAAACATTCCTCTAAAGCCAGTAACATTACACATATTCCTGCTATTACATATACTACGGTACTTATAACATCCAAAAGTGCAACTATATCTTGCAAAATATACATAGTTCTGTTAATGACTATGAGAAAAATAAAGCACCAACTCTACTAATGAAATTCTTAGACAGAACTACTGAAACTGTAACGATCTATTCCAGCACAAAACAAATTCCAAGCATGCCATAGAGGGTACAGGAGGGCTCTTGCTTTATCCAAAAGTCTGTAGGATGTTTGAGAAATAATGATTTTGTTGTTGAAACTTTGCCGGCAGAGGTGACCCAAATTCCAGCGAATTCCAGCCAACAGATACCCTGCATACACACTGACAACTTCCCCAAGACAGGATAGCGTTCTCGCAACCAAAACCCATCGCTTGTCCTCTCTAACAACCCACAGCTTGTTTATAAGGATGGCAACAGTCTTGGAGAAGTTTGTGAGTTCTAAACAGCACTTCAAAACACTTGTAAGCCATCCGTTGTCTACTACAAGTACTTCAAATCCTTTATCCTAGTATGCTACTTAATTCCATATACAACAAGTCTGCAGTGTTTGTCGAATAGCTTATTCGCCAGCATGGGACAGCCCTGTTTGCTACCTACTCACGATTTATCCCCTCTGGCTTCCTGTGATTTACCTGTAAAGTGGCGGCATGGTTCCCTCCCGCATACTGATTGAGAATTCAGCTACAGGTGTCCGTTTGTGTCCCCCTGGGCAGACCACGCGTTCCCGTACTACACCAGACTACAAAGCCGGCGCATTCCCTATGCTAATAGCACTGGGAGCTGCACATTTACCTGGGTCATGCATATTTGATATCCCTGGGGCACCTCCAGTCAATGACTGGCCATCTCATCTTACAGTTATTAGGGAGCAACAAGTCCTGATAACATCCCAAATGATTGGACATAAATTACTGTGAATGAGTCCTTAGGTATGCCAGGCCATAAACATAGGCAGCTGGACTGCTGGAGTAGTTCTCCCACCAGCTAGAACTCTCAAACATACCGGAACATGTTCAATATTCATTGCAAGTGATTTGAAGCCGTATGGATCGGTAGGTTTGGATGGGGGTTTTGTTTACGCTCTCCTGAACAGTTTTCAAAACTCCCCGCACTTGAAGTCCCTAAACACCGCCGCTGAAGTTTAAACAAGCTGCCAAACACGAGCCATTTTCGTGTTTGTTGGTGGAGCACTTTCCAGTGTATGTATGAAAGCTCACGGTCGCATGTAGCAAGCCTGCTTCATCCATTGTTCCCCGGAAAGCCTATTCAAGCAAGGCCTACTTGAGAAAATAAATTGGGAGGCTTTTACATGCAAAGCGCGGGAGAACAATGGTGCTGTTCTCTCGCTCGGTAGTGCGCAGCGTCCTGCCTGCTCCTAGGTGATAGGGGTTGGAGTCTAGTAATCCGGGGATGGTGGCTGGTTGTTGACTGAGACTTGTACAATTGTTGGCTCAAGATATTGGAAACGCAGACAAGCAGACCGGCACACAAAACAACGAGATCAGGGAGCCCAAGTACCTGTTTGGAATAGATTGACCCTCATTATAAAAAGCACTTTGCTGGAAACGGTTGTAGAAAGTGAAATACAACAGATCTCTTCCCCCTTTGACTTTTTTATTACAACCGAGGTTAAAGTTGCTATCTTGGTCAAAGGACGTCAGTAAATCTTTCTATCTAGTACAACGTGTTCCTTCTTATTGTTTGCATTTCTGTTTTCCCATCGTAAATGTAAAATCTGCATCTTTACCTGGGTGTACCTTAACCCTTTTCTTGTAACCAATCCAAATTTGGTGCCAATTAAGCAGGAAGAAGGTTTAAAAAAAAGACAGATCAAGAACTTCATCACTCCAGTCTCCAACCTTTTTTTTTTGGTGGAATGTTTCAACAGCAAAACGTTGGCGGTTCTTACCAAACATTGAGAAAGTGCTGGGGTGTAGATAACTGTCTTAACGCCGCCCCCAAAAAGGTTCCTTACAAGGTAAGAGTACAACATGCCCGAGGGCGTCCCATTTGCACTTATCTCACTGGCGCTACCAACTCCTTTAAAGTGTCACACAATAAGCAGCTTTTACCCACCGCTAGCCCTCCCTCTCTCTTACACAGTTATGCAAATTTGGCTGCTAACCCCCTCCCAGCAACTACTCTCTTGCCCGGAGACCTCCGACAATGAAGGAATTTTCCCTGAGAAAAAAGTGCCAGGTGAACATGGGGGAAAGAGGGCGAGGGCGGAGCAATATTGTGCCTGTCGGCCTTTGTTCATTCCCTCCTTTTTCAGGTTTCGGATGGCACACAACAGCTGATCATTGGGAGGGAAGGACGCAAACAACAAGGACTGAAATCTTGTATTGTGTAGCTGTGAGCTGGAAATTGATGGGACGGGAACAGAGAACCGGAAGCCTCACAACACTGGGCCGTGAAAGACATGCTAGGGAGTCATTCACGACTCACACACCAGGGGGAGCTAGTAAATAATTGGCAACACACATCATGAAGTGTGTGTGCTTGCTACTTTCTACAGAACTAGGGATGTCTCCAGGACCCGGGACAGAAATTTGCTTGTTGGAACAAAAAATTTTACTCTGTCCATCCAAAAATCTGATGTTCATGACATGAAATTAATGGAAATGCATTTACATAAGCTCAAAATGACAGATTTAATCACAACAATTAACAACATGAGCTCCGAAACAATGAGTAGGACAGAGAAAAATCTGAAGCTAGAGACTCCCTATATAGAAAGTTCTTTCCACTACAAAATTCTTTTGCAAATATTTTCAACAGCGATGCTTTGTGGATTTCTTAGTATCTTTTTGTTTCACTTTGCAGTGTTTGCACAATTGGATACAACTTTTCTGAGCATAAATTTACAATCAGATCTGTGGTACCATTTGTAAATCAACCACAGCTAGCTGTTAATCGTTTGTAAATGTATTCAAAACACAGTTAAGCAATAAAGATTGACATAGTGATTTCAAAACAACTCTGTACAAAAAGGCAGAGATGCCAGATCAAGAGGAAAAGAATTCTAATGAGGCGTCTTCTTCCATCTGTGCTCATTGATTAAGTGGTTGCTAGGCAACAAGCAGACAAGATTGATAGGCAAGTCAGGTGGAAGAGTCAAATTTCTCTTGTTTGTTCTACTTGGGGATTATCCATTGTTGCAATCAACTCTAGAGGGTGGGTGAGAGTAAGGCATATTCGATCAAACATTCAACTTCTTTCCTCTATATTTGAATCCACATTTGAGCTACTAGTACTACATGTGTGCTACCATGAACAGAACAGCTAGCTCTATAGAAGATAAAGTTTCTTTGGAAAAGAACAAATTTTGAACACTCCCTCTTGCACACAATACACAATATGCTATAAATCCCCCATCTTTCCCGCATACGCAAATGACAATGTGACGATTTGAGCGAAGGCTCAAATATGCTAATTAGCCGTTCGAACCCTAGCTCACGTGATCAGTAGACACGTCATCCACGCCATAGCCACGCCAGCGTGCTAGCAGTAACACGGTTCGAATTTCTCAGTTATAATCTCCGCCTTGTGCCCTTTACTCGACCATGGTGAGACGGAAACGATGCCCAGGTTGCGGCGAGGAGTTGATCCTGCACCCGCAGGGTAAAGGGAGTAAGCATTGTGAGGGGATAGACCCTCCATCCGAGCGGGTCAAGGACCCTCCCCCACCACATGGCCAAGAGAAGGACAACGTGAAGGACTCGCCGGAGGAGACGGAGCCGCCGTCGCACGGGAGCGCCGCTGCAGAGCTAGAGAAAAAGAAGGAGGCACTGCTCGAGCAGCTGGCTAAGGTAAAGTTGGAGAGTGAGGTCGCCGCCTTGGAGGACGAACTCAAGCAAGCACAAGCAGCTATGGCGGCCCGCGCGACCATTAACGGGAAACCCCTACAAGGCCAGCAAGACAAGATGGTGTTAGGAGAGGGAGATATCACCTTACAGCAGCTACGCGAGAACGCAGTTTTGCAACATGCAGTGGACACCAAGTACGCGCTACCGGGAGCCGGAAAGAAGAGGAAAGACGAAGGTAAGCCGCTGTCCCCAGAAGCATTCGTGTACAACTTAGACAGCTCCGAACCGAAGAAGTATGATGAATTGTCTCTCGGAGAGTTTATGTCCGGATGTATGGCGTTGTTGCGTTCTGAGAATCTGCCACGTTCGGAGTTGCTCGGCCGTCTCTCTGTGTTGCAGTATTGCTTCGACAGATTGGCTAGGTACAAGTGGGCTCACGTGCGTACTTTCCATGCTGCCGCGGTCAGCGAGGCAATGAGCGTCCCAGGCGTATGGTCGGACTGGGCGCATTTGAAGGAGATGTTTTTCGACGGAAATAAGGACAACCTCAAGCCGGCGGATTCCGGTGATGGCGGCACGTCAACACAGACAGCACCGCGGATATGCTGGAGTTTCAACAAAACAACTGTTTCCTCTCAACGTGCCGTTTCGACCACTGCTGTCGATTCTGCTGGGAGAGCAAGTCAATGAAATACAAGCACGCAGAAGCCGACTGCGAACGCAAGAGGCGGGAAACCAAGCAGACGCGAGTGCAGACGGCTGACAGCACTGCGTGATAAGCACGCCCACCCAAGGGCACGGGGACCGGCTCAAGAGCCGGGGACACTACCGTGCGGAGAACTGTGAGTTTGTTTCTGTTGTCCACGTCCGTCTCCTTCTAGTAGCCACGTTCAGCTCGCTTCTGTCAGTAGTTTTCCGTATTTAACTCGTCACAGTGCGGATAGTTTCAACAGCCTTCCCTACGCAGAGTGTAGCGATGTGTCAATCAACACAGACGATAGTTCTTGTGTTTCCTTCAGTAGCGTCCGACATTCAACTCGCCACAGTGAGGTTCATGTTTACAGTCTACCTCCCACTGACGGTAGCGACATGTCCATCCGCTCAGACAATGCTCCTCGTGTTTCGGACAGTTGTTTACAGTTTTAACAATACAGATATGACAAGAATTGGTACAGATTCTTTCGTCTCGTTTCCCCTCCAAGAGGGCGTCGCCGCCAGGCAAAGTCAGATAGTTCCCGTCTTTCCTTCAGTAGCGTCCGACATTCAACTCGCCACAGTGAGGATCATGTTTACAGTCTACCTCCCACTGACGGTAGCGACATGTCCATCCGCTCAGACAATGCTCCTGGTGTTTCGGACAGTTGTTTACAGTTATGACAATACCGATATGACAAGAATTGGTACAGATTCTTTCGTCTCGTTTCCCCTCCAAGAGGGCGTCGCCGCCAGGCAAAAGTCAGGTTTCCTCTAGAGCAGCCGATGTTTCCATGACTGTACATCCCCCAGCGGGCGTTGCCATGAGGCACAATTCGAGTGACGGTTTTCAGGTCGGGTGTACCTGCGACTCTACAAGTGATACTCCCCCAGCGGGCGTTGCCACAAGGCACAATTCGAGTGACGGTTTTCAGGTCGGGTGTACCTGCGACTCTACAAGTGATACTCCCCCAGCGGGCGTTGCCACAAGGCACAATTCGAGTGACGGTTTTCAGGTCGGGTGTACCTGCGACTCTACAAGTGATACTCCCCCAGCGGGCGTTGCCACAAGGCACAATTCGAGTGACGGTTTTCAGGTCGGGTGTACCTGCGACTCTACAAGTGATACTCCCCCAGCGGGCGTTGCCACAAGGCACAATTCGAGTGACGGTTTTCAGGTCGGGTGTACCTGCGACTCTACGAGTGATACTCCCCCAGCGGGCGTTGCCACAAGGCACAATTCGAGTGACAATTTTCGGGTCGGGTGTACCTGCGACTCAACAATTGAAGAGTCGACCCGGTCAGTTTTTCCGTATTCAACCCGCCACAGCGCGGATAGTTTCAACAGCCTTCCCTACGTAGATTGTAGCGATGTCTCAATCAACACAGACGATAGTTCTCGTGTTTCGTTCAGCATCGTTCGACTTTCAACTCGCCACAGTGTGGATCATGTTTACAGTCTACCTCCCACTGACGGTAGCGACATGTCCATCTGCTCAGACAATGCCCCTCGCGTTTCGGACAGTTGTTTACAGTTTTCAACTCGCCACAGTGATGAGCGTAGCGGGTCTTCCCACACAGTTTGTAGCGATGTTGCAGGCACAGAGGCCAGCAGTTATCGTGTTTCCGTTCAGGATTTTGATGTTGTTGTAGCAGAGAGGGAGAAAATTTTCGATTCTGACGAAGGGAGTATAGTTGCCGGAAATACCACAGACGGTTATATTATGATACTAACTTTAGAAAACATTGACAACGACAGCCAAGAGAATTACGACACGAAATGAACACAACGACACATAGTTACCGCAAAACAACATGAACTCCTTACCGTCCATGCGTGAGCCGGACATCCGCAGCGGTATTTTTAGGAAACAGAACGTCAAGATTATATTTGGCTGTGTGGTGTATGCACTCTACAGGTCATGGAACAATTTGTCACCCACACTGCCCCCCTCCCCAACTCCCTCTTGTTGGGTCACATTTTTCCCTTGAAACATTATCTGTGACCCACTTTTGAAAACCCCTCTCTTACCCCAATGCCTTGGGGGGCATGCATGTACAATCTTACACAGTACCCCCAGAAGGAAGATATGTGAGCCCACAAGATAGGGGTTAACAGTTCTGGATGCTTAGAATATCACTTTGCAAGTTGGCAAAAAAAATAACAGACTCTAAACAGTTATTACCTGCAGTAAAAGCTGTACAAGTGACATAAAAACCACCTGGCCAATGTGCCAATTTTTTTGGTGTTTTTCTATTATTTCCCATTGACACAAGTGTCAAGCTAGAGTATATAATATAGTGACCACCTCTCTAAAAAGACCAGATTCCATTGGTTCCCTGAGTGGTCTTCTTGGGCAAGTTTGACTATGTCAGCTGTCTGAATTAAGGTTTTTTGACTGCACTTCAAAGATGGTTATCTTTTGAGGATTACTGTTTCAAGTAATACAATTGCTACTTGCTAGTTAGTCTCTAATTAGTAAAGGTGGAAAACCTGAACGACATGAGTAACAGCCAGATAAATACTGTATGCTCCTTTCAAGTAAACCACTGTGGTTAGGAAATCCAAGCTCCCTTCGCCAATTATCAGAATTTACTGTAAATCTTGATATGTTCGTGGTTGTTTTATTTCTAGTTCTACAGACATCTAGAATATGCAGTTCCATCGTACTGTACTACAGAATTGTTTGAACTGCGAACATCAAACACCACAAAAAACATCTTTCCCTCCTACCTCAAAATCAAAATGCATTTACCGCACATGCTCATTTTGGTAATGTAAATGCAGAAATGTTCTTCTTCAACGCAAACTTAAAAACCACCGCAAAACTTTTTGTTCACCTATGGCTGTAGCGTTACTATTGTTTCAAACGCGAACTTAAGACCACCGCGAACATGCCATTTTCTCCCTACCGCAAAATAAAAACCCCACGAACAATTCTGCATTTAAGTACTGGGAACAACTCTAAGTCTTTGAGCAACTTGATTTACTAGCGTGCCTACATACATCTACTCAAGTGATTGCCAGTAAGGGAGAAGTAGGGTAAGGTATGGCATGTATCATTGACAGTTGGTGCCCCCTGCATTTCTTTAAACTCCCTCCGGCAACCCCAAATATTCCATATGTCTAGTCTCTGTGTCTCAACCAAGCTGGTAGAAGTCTAAGGCCGCGGCAAGTAAATCTTATGGATGACATCAACTCAAGACTCCAAATCTAATGCCAGAGTGCAAGAAAAAAGACATGGGCAAGAAAACAAGGTGCCAAATCTTTGAAAATAGAGATTATAAACATTATAATGAGAACCAAAATATGATTGGTATGACAGCCAGCAAGTCTTTCATTCTTGTATTCAAGAACTTGAAGAAGTGCAGAAAGTGACTGGCCTGAGTACCAGCCTCCGTAGCAGGGCTCTAGCCAGCCTGAAATTTTATCCCGTAAGCCAAAAGATTTTGGTATAAACCTAACATGTCGAGCGCCGAAGGCGCGAGGCGTCGCGCCGTAGGCGCGACAATTCTAGGGGGGTCCGGGGGTATTCCCCCCCGGGAAAATTTGAAATGTAGACCCTCTGAAACGCTATCTCCAGCATTTTGAGGGGAAAGTTTTGCTGGTAGATAAAGCTTTAATAATGCCATCTCTTTTGGTGAAAAATTACTTGGGCCTTCGTTGTATACAATCGGCAAATAAATTAAATTTAGCACCACAAAACTTTCTTATATATTTGACAACTATACACGTGAATTTTGTCGGCAGAGCTAGAAACAAAACATTTTCAACACCGGTCCCGTTTGCGCCCTGTACTAAATACAGTAGGAAATGAAACACCCTACTTTGGACAGAACGCCCTAAAGACGTTCAATATTTTCCTTCCATGTTTTCCATGGTCGATTTCTCCGGTAACTTCCACTTGATTTGATCAAATTCGTCGATTCAAGCCTTCAAACATTTCTTGATCAAAATTCGTCGATTCAAGCCTTCAAACAGCCGCATCGTCTCACCAAATATCAATTTCCGATAAAACCTCGCGGGTTCGCGCTTCAGCTAACATCTCGTGAACCGCGAGACTTGTATGTCATTGCCGATTGGTCCATTTTCCGTGACGCGGCGTGAACGAACGCTGTTATTGGCTACGTAGACAATATAGATTCTGAGGTCTCAAACTCTCAACACCAGTTTTCGCGGGAAGAAAGTGTGCGTGTAACTCGGCGTAAACTTTAACAATATTTCCACAAAATACGGAAACTGGCTGGTAACTACCGGAGTATTTTTTGTGTGGCTATAACTGGCGGTGAACCGGGGAAGACAGCAGAAAAAAACGCCAGCCCGATGCGACCGGCCAGTGGGGCACTGGTAGTGGGGAGGGGGGCACACGAGGCTGATTTTCTCTCGGCCCACGAACCACTGGCAACCTCCGCGCCTTCGCTTCAAATTAAACTTCCGCTTCTTTTCTGGAGATCTTTGCAAAAGTTCAAGCCCTGTCTATATCTTTTCTCCCGATTTTTGTCCGTCAAGGTTTACGGATTGGTTGTAATTTTTTTCCGTAACCAGCAGCAAAGTCCCGTAAATTTACGGCAAAACTGGCGCTGGCTAGAGCCCTGCTCCGTAGTGACCGCTGGCTCAAACAAAATTCTTTTTTTGAGCCAGCAGTCACTACGGGGGCTGGTACTCAGGATAGAAAGTGACACTAGCGAAGTAGCCTTCTTCTCCACACAGAGGCTTCGGTCGAGCGGGCTAGGAGTGGCCGCAATTCTTAACGTAGAAGGAGGGAAACGTTACAAATCGCGACTACTCCTAGCCCTCTCGACCGAAACCTCTGCTTGGAGAATACGTTAGCCTAGTAGTATCGCTACAACTACACTGAAGGCTACTACATGATATATTTTCTCATTTTCTGTATGTTCTTGTCATGTTGACCATCAGAAAAGGGAACGAAATTTCTTTTTCTTTTTTTTTTCGAAATCAGACAAAAATCAATGTGTGTGCTGATGTCATCCACAAAATGTATTTGCTGTGGCCTAAGCCAGTAGACGAGGCATGGGCAGGAAGGCGCTCAGTCAGAGTTTTAATTAACCCTCAAAACAATCCTTTCCATCCTGCAAAGTACAAAACGCTGACACAAAACAGAGCTAGATAATTCTGTCTGGCTATGTACCCTGCTATAACAATTCCGGTCAGGCCCCCTGCTTAAAAACGATTTACTCTGACACTGTTGCAGATCTGCGCATGCTAACATAACAGGAAGAGACTAAACCAAGACGCCAAAAGCTGTATTCTTGGGCAAACAATGATGCGAAAGTAACAATATGAAAACATCTTCTGATATACAGAATTAAAAAAATGTCCTATGTAACCAAAATTCTATATTCTAATATATGATCTCTACATTTCTCCAACCATACCTTTATAGTGACCGGGGACGCTATAAACTTTCTGCAACACTTAATCCACTGCCCCCAAAGTGACTAAATCTCATTGATTATGTAGATAAAGTCACTAGTATACATCATATCAGTTATGATGTTCTCAAAGTATGAAAGGTCTATCTTAGGAAAGAAGGCTGTTGTGAAATTTTCTCATTGACTATGCAAATGAACCCCTGATTTGCATGATTTATGTGGGATGTTTAACTTTGCTGCTGAAAAGTAGTCTCTTAGTGACCTGTCACATGGCCTCCCAGCTACAAGGTCAACTGCAAAGTTCACTTCCAGATGTCAAGGAACATCAGGGCAGAACAATGTTCACCATGTCGTCCTGAGATAAGGACCTGGGTACAGCATGGAACCGGGCCAGCCTTCAGGCCAGCCTTCCTGTAAGATGGGTGTTTTGGCGTCTTCGGACATCCTTTTATTTTTGAGCGGTAGACACCACCAACAGTGTCTGGCAGGTTCTGTTATACTTGTGTCAAATCCTCAACATTGCCTTAACCCTCTCCCAGCTGCCTAACTTTGTAACCAATAGGGATTTGGGTACCAAACGGCTACTTCAGAGTACATAAGGTTAAACTGTCTAAAAAGACATTGGCCTTTTTCTTTTGCATTGAACATCATCAACAGTGTTTGACATTAACAGTGTCTAGCAGCTTCCAAAGTATTTTCGTCAAAACGTCAACATTGAAAGGTCAAAACATCACAATGTATACAGTCTATATTTTCCTAGTGTTGAGTTGAAATTGGCCTCTCAAAATGCAAAATAGCGCTTCAGATAGTTAGACATTCTAAATCCTCCTAATTTTCTTTCGCCTTCAATGCTCACTACTTTGGTTTCCCCTCCAAGATGAATGCCCTCTTCAGCTGTGTCTGGCAGGAACACTGCTCTAGGCTTCCAAAAATTAATAGCTAGAGAATACTCGCACGAAGGGGCGGTTGTACAATTCAGACAAGCAGATGTTAGTGCTGTACTTTCCTAAGCCGACTTAATTGCCAACAAATGCCAAACGTGCCAATGTTTACAACAGCTTTAATTGGGGATTTTCGTTAAGGACCACGCGAAGCATGGCATGGATGGATCCAAGGTCGGGTTAGTGGTTAATTCTGCGGCATCAAACGATCTAGAAAGTCTAGAGATTTTCCTTTAATCAACACTCAAGGGCACTACCCTGTCTCAAGCTGTTTCTATTGTTTACCCCACATCGCTTGAAGAAGCTAGCCAAAACCGTTTCTTTGACTCCAGTAAGTTGTATTTGTACAAAAGTGCTTGATAATTCCTTGTTTGTTTTTACTTTGGCTTTAGTTAGTGTTTAGCGGACTGTGGAAAAAGATTGGCCGGGAGGGCTCGTTCTTGAACGCACGGTTGCAACGGAAATCCAACTGTGATACTTCCCTCAACACATGTACTTATGTAAACTACTACACTCATCCCAGAATGGCAGAATACACCTTCATAAACATTATTCACGAATAAAGAGACTTTGTCTCACACAAAGAAACATTTTTAACACCTGTGTCCTTGTCTTTTCTCATTCCTACATACCACGCACAATAGGAAGATTCGCGTCGACCTAAGAAGGTTTTGTGCTCAAGATTTGGCACTAAGGAACCGTGTCAAAGGCCTTGGAACCTGGACAATCTTCTACCTAGAAGATCATTACTGAAGAATGCAGGGCTGGCTCGGGAACTACAGAGGTCACGGACAAAACCCAGAAGGTCGCTCCTTCCAGTTAGCACCCTCCCTCCCCTGATACCAGACAATGGGTCCTGCATACGCCTCCGCGCCATATTTGGCAGTGGCGCTGCCCTCTGGCCAATCAAATATTAGCTGATAACTATTGCACACAGGCCTGGTACCTCACTTGAGGTTTTTGGGGTAATCTTGTGCCAGGGGTGACTTCAGAATTTTTTTAAGAAAGGAAAATGGTGGAAATGTTTAAACTACAGGTGGGGGTTTCTTAAGTCTTAACCAAAGATCAGATAAGAACCAAAAATAAGACTCTTTTTTTAAACTACTGTTGCGGCAGTTGCACACCCCCACCCCCTTATTTCAACTCTTCAAAACAGATTTTATAATACATAATAGCTTCATAATGAACTCTAGTCTTGACTATCGATCAATCGATCGTTCAACAACTGTAACAACATAACTTTAAACATAACAGTACTGACAAACAATTTCTTAAAAGTGCTGACAGTAAGAGTTTTTTAGAAAAATGTGCAACGTTAGCTTCACTCAGAACTTGTGAGATTATCCACCAACATTGCAAGGGAATGTTTTTCCTGTCTCCCTAATTCCCGCGTGGTTCGAGAGGTGGGTCAGATCACGAGAGGGCAGTTAGGGGCGATCAGGAGGGGCTGAACGGCCAAACCTCCACGACACACAAGGTTACACAATAACAAAGATATCAAAGAAGTTTTATGAAGACGCAAGGCTTATATGTTCACCAGTTGACTAGTCATCCGATATTAACAATTGAAGCTGTAAAATCATTCTAGGAAGAACATTTTGTGAGGGAGCAAGTTTGAGAGCTCCAGTAAACTAAATAAGATGGCACCTAGGCTAAAACATAGCCAGAATGGGACCAAAAACTTTAATATCAGAGGAATCTAAAACAGAGGAATCCGAAAGATTCTTGTCTTCTCAACTGATGGCATTACAGCGAATAAGTGTGCATTCTACAACATTTTACTCATGTTCCACAAGAGATTCCGGTGTTTAACTAGGGAAAAGAACTGATGCGTACATACCGTGGCGGAGACTTTTGTCGGACTTTGATTCCGAGCTCTCGGCCGGCCTGCGCTCTGGCTCCTTCGTCACACCAGGGCTGGTGGACGCCATCGCTATCTCATAGTGGTCTCACTTCTGTAGGGAGACAAAATTAAATCATAAAAATTGGGCACTTCTCACAACAAATAAAGTTTCCTTATACATGGTCAAACATGATACATCACTGATGACGGAAAAGGGAAGAACTAGCAAGACTCAAATGTAAGTGCAATTGATCATTTGACGGCTGTTCCTCCCCTTTCTGCAATATCTCATTCAACAAGTTCATGAAATATTTGATTGCTGTAAGACATATCAA
The DNA here is from genome assembly GCA_035149815.1 of Branchiostoma lanceolatum. Lineage (NCBI taxonomy): Eukaryota > Metazoa > Chordata > Leptocardii > Amphioxiformes > Branchiostomatidae > Branchiostoma > Branchiostoma lanceolatum. The sequence goes on along the minus strand of CM068877.1, from coordinate 13,221,707 downwards.
ACCTTGAACTTTTTTTACTTCAACTGTATGAAACTCAAGCATACCATGCCCGAAAATCAGATTTTGAAAGTCAATTTATTTTGTGATTTCTATACATGATAAGTTCACAAACAACACTATCACAATGTATATGATGCAAAAAATGACATCATTGTAAAGTGAGAACTCACTGAAAATCGTTGCCTGGGTTTTTGTAGGCTCACGAAACTAAGGGATCATCAGAAGGCACATTTTAATGCGGTTTTAAAATGCTCAAAGTATGAAGTTATTACAGAAATATGCTTAACAGTGTTAGTAAATGTCAATAGCAAAAAAAATTCAGCATCATTTCCATTTTATGGCCCTAATATTGCTTTGGTTGCCTTTATCAAAAATAGGAAATATCAAGTTTTTGGTAATTTTGCTAGTTTAAAAGCTGACAGTTCTGTAGCCTTGCTTTGAAGCAACAAATGAATGGAACACCCATTTTGTAGCCTGGTTTCAACCAAGCCCCGTGTCCGCCCGCCGCCTGTAACGGCTATCCACCCACGGAGTCCGCGGGGAGGGGAGAGAAACCCCCGGACAGCTGGAGTTTGCTTGATACAGACTACCCATTTTGATGCTCAGCCAAAAACCTGTGTAACTTATGCTGTAACTTTCGAAACATTCTCTAAGGTTTTGAGTTTGCTGTTTTCACAGTGACCACCTTGAACTCAACACTCAACACACCTGCCAACATTTATTCTATCTTCCATAGTTCCAACCACAACCTCAACGATACCACAAACTCTTATGTTCACTTTGTGCCAGGAAATTTCAGAGCTGGAGTGAAAATGAATTCATGGTACGGCAATTTGACTTGAAAGCCTGAGCATCTCTGTACAAAATCTTCAAACTGATAAGATCATAGAAACATGACCAGAATCAATACAGGTCAATACACGACACCAGCTAATGGAGTAACACAAAGCCAGACAAGTCTTAAATCTTAATGGCCACCATGAATTTAACATTTTGATAACTTCCTGATAACGACGAAGCTGTGTTAGTACAGGAGATGGTAAGTACACCTCAGGCGTTATCCCACTCACACGCTAACAGCGGTTACATGTATGTATACGAGTGGTTAGGGCGGGCATTAGGTGGGTTTCAAAGGTGTCAAGTTGGCACCACCACTTGCGTAGTCTGACAGCTTATCACAGGTAGACATTCAGGTTAACAATATTTCAAGACAATTCAGCCTCTACAACTGGATAAGATAAGGAGATAACTTCTAGATGTTTTGAGTGACATCCATCACTCTTCTTCAGCGTCATAGGAAACATTATTCCTGTCATATACATGTACAAATGCACCAGTCTATCCCTCTTCAAGATAGAGCTTGGTGTCTATACCATTGCTGATGCTCAAAAGTTTTCCACCAAGCTTGAGAAATATCTGAAACCAATCATATGTCCCTACAGCTCCTTTTTTTCCAAGTAAACAGGCCATGTCGTTCTTCCCACACCTTTCGGTGCATACGGGCGGTGCTCATCTACATTTCTATAGCCCTTGGGCCACTACAGTACGGACATAGTCCACCAGTAGCGGTGGTGTGTATAATTTTTCTCGTAAGTGCCAAGTACAGAGCAGAGTTGATCCTAGCATATTGGAGTATGCTCTGACCTGTGAGTTTACAACTGACCGACCAAATGCTGGGAAAGATCAAAGGAGAGAACCAAGCAGCGTGTTATCAGGTAGATTTCCCAGCAGACCTATGGAGCCTTGTTTTTTTATCATTGTTCGTGTGAGAGACAATAGCCAGCAATTTGCTTCCTTTGAGATAGAAGAGGAAGTGTGTCCTCCTCTGATTGGTCAGATAAGAAGACCAAGTTAGAGGAGGAGCTTTGGTGCTTGAAAATAACTTTCACACCTCGTCAGGGATGGACCGAGAAGAACTGCAGGGCTGTCTGCTGGCAAGTCCTAAGTTCAGGCCACCCCAATAAAATAAGCTGGTTCTTTATAATCTTAGGTGATTCTTTGCAAAATCTTAGCAAGAGGACACAGCTGAGAGGACATCACGAAAACAGAAGGCTGTGACAGTGTGAAGAAAACTTATATCTGACTCTGTTCACTCCCTGAAATTGTGTGTGCAAAGGTACAGGCTTTTTCCTAAAAGTCCTTCATGTTGATATTTCAACCTAGAATTATTTTTAAAGTCTGAGAACCAAGGAATCAAATTGGTGTGGCCTAAGTAAGTCACTCTTTGTACCAGAGTGTTTATACTTGCTTACTTCTGTTAGGGTTGCCATTCCTCTGCCCTTAGTTAGACAACACAGTTATGGTTGGGTTTCCAGAAATCTATTTTGGAAACAGTGGAGACATCCTGACTAGAAGACTTCCCCTAGCTTCCACTGAGAGTTGTAGACTGTTCTCCTGTTTGTTACTGAAGTTCAAGTTCAATGTCTTGTATCAGTTCAACTGTTTGTTTTAATTCATCACCTCACTCCATTTTGTTATGTGTTTTTGTAATACCATGTATGTGTACTTTTTCGGACTCAATGTATTATAGACTTATCAGAGTACTGTATCTTTGTTATATTTTGTGTGACCCTTACCTCTTCCCTCATGACCTCATTGATATGAGTTTTTCCATTGATAAATAAAGGTTCTATCAAACGATCACCTGTTCCTTCCTCCAGTCCTCAATTGTCATGTCTTCAAATTAGCTTGCCTAATATTTGGATTAAAAAAGTAAGATTTTCCAATATTCCAAATTTTGGTCTTTCTGCAACAGAAATGGCTATGTAGATATCAAGAAAATGGTGTCTTGGACTGTGAGACAAGTCGTATGTATTGTGCGTATGTCCCTTTCCAACAAGCACCAGAGACGGCAACCAGGGATAGCAGACTTCACCCCTTTACCCATACTGCTTTGCAACCCTTTCAGCTCCCAGACAAAAATAGCAACACAGAGAATGTATGGTAACACTGCCTTTGTATATATTGGGAATCGCAGAAACATATACAGAGAGACAAGCCCAAAACAATACTTCACTCCCTTGAGGTGAAGTAACAATATTGATGTTTGGGTTGTTGTGACATTTTAGTGACCTCTGACCTTTGCCCTGCATGTTCCCCTATCTAATTGGTCACATGCACAAGTGTCAATCAAATGTAACAGACAATATATCAACATGTCTATCCCCCAACACACCTGCTGTGTTAAGTTACCAACTCAGCCAACTTCTCCATCCAAGATGGCTCTAGGATCACCCTCTTACTTAAGGTATGAGTACACAGTATTTCTCCGCGACCCCCGGAGTCTGTGACGTAGCGGTAAGAAAATAGTGCGCCCTAAACCTTGAACCGTGTGTAAAAACGTTATCGTGAATGCCAGCGAGGCACAAACTTTACTGTATGGTAGTATAATAAGTGGGCTTTTAGATCGTAGGAATGAGATTGTGAAGTTTTCCCATTCGGCGTATAAATGCGCGTGACCTTTGCAGCTGCCTGCCGAGGTGAGTCGGCTTCACTTCCGCATGACCCCGCATGACCCCATATCAAAGTGGCCGTCAAATTGTTAAAAAACCATAACTTTTTTTGCTTTCCAGTTATTTTGTAGATCGTACCCTCGACTTCAACATATTTGTTTGTCGTGATTTTGTAGGGTACCCTACTATGATTTTATCCACGTCGATGTGGGTCACTTTGTGGTCCTTAACTATAGAAACCCCCATAGGCCGAAAACTGTGTTCTGCTACCTTGAACCACATCGGGAATTGGCCATTTATGGGCCAACGACGTTGTATAACGCCGAATTTGCATGATATATCAACCATTGGCGTTGGTTTGCTTAGAATGCACCAGTTGTTTTCACCGTCAAACCGCTGTTTCCATGGCAACAGCCACTATAAGCGCCTCCCTATGCTTAACTATGGGACTTGGCGTGGAAGTGGCATTGGCCCGAGACGCGTCTCCCCCCCCCCTTTTTCTGGCGCAACTAAACCTAAACCCAACTCTAAATGACTCTGAACGTTAGCATATGAACCGATGAACCCTTTTCAGAACAAAAAGTTAACCAGAATAGTAAATTTGACCAGATAACGAGACCACTAAACTGCCCCTCAGATAGGCCATGTACGGGGCCTACACCTATGCAGGGCGCCAAAGTGCAAAGTTGGCGATATCTCAACAACAATTAGGATTTGTGAGCTAAAATTTGGTACAAATCTCCAGCTTGACTTGTTTTATGGATTGAATGAAAAAAAAGTCAAGTTCAAGTTCGCTTAAGGTATGAGTACACAGTATTTCTCCGCGACCCCCGGAGTCTGTGACGTAGCGGTAAGAAAATAGTGCGCCCTAAACCTTGAACCGTGTGTAAAAACGTTATCGTGAATGCCAGCGAGGCACAAACTTTACTGTATGGTAGTATAATAAGTGGGCTTTTAGATCGTAGGAATGAGATTGTGAAGTTTTCCCATTCGGCGTATAAATGCGCGTGACCTTTGCAGCTGCCTGCCGAGGTGAGTCGGCTTCACTTCCGCATGACCCCGCATGACCCCATATCAAAGTGGCCGTCAAATTGTTAAAAAACCATAACTTTTTTTGCTTTCCAGTTATTTTGTAGATCGTACCCTCGACTTCAACATATTTGTTTGTCGTGATTTTGTAGGGTACCCTACTATGATTTTATCCACGTCGATGTGGGTCACTTTGTGGTCCTTAACTATAGAAACCCCCATAGGCCGAAAACTGTGTTCTGCTACCTTAAGGAGCTAGGGATAAAGTCCTGAATGCAATAAAGGACAAAGACTCCATTCCAAGACACCAAGAGGGTTTTTGAATGATATTTGTAATAATTTTGAATCATTTCTAATAAAAGAATATCTGAGCAACAATAGTACTAAATTGTTTTAAAAGAATGCAATAAAGGACATACTTCTAAGTCCTAACTATAGAGTCACAAATTATAAAAATCTGTGAAAGAATATTATGGACTGCAGGGTCTGTTTTGCCAATAACAGTAAGAGAATAACAACAAAGTTAAGATATTTTCAGGACGTTCTTCTTATTAAAATGAAGTACTAAAAAGAAAAGAATTAAGTAATTTATGCATTAAAAAGTTGCTGCAAGAAGATATTTCTTTACTTTCTTCCTGATGGAAAATGCAATCAACTGCTTTGACATTCTCATTCACACAGAAAGCTCTGGACCTAAACTGAAAAGCTCCAACTGTTGAAAATTACAGGATAGCCAATACTCAAGACTATATAACAATCAACAAGGTGTTCTAGCAAAAGATGTGAAAGTGTTCAACCTAACGCTCTTCCGCCAAAATTACTAACTCAATGTAAAATCACCTCATACCAAAGGTGGCAAAAGTTTATGCAAAACGAGTCATGTGACCAACATATGTAGGTGTCCATCATCTTTGACCCCGAGGTCACCCCAACAATAAACAACTTATCAAGACTGAAGGGACACCACTTGGCTCAGGTATGCAGGTGTGGCCCAGGGCTGTCTCCAGGACCCGTCCCTCCGTCCGGGTAAGATACCTGCTTCTTGGGACCATAAAAAATGCACCCTGTGCATCACAAAATCTGAACTTCATGACATGAATCTGATGAAAATGTATTTTGTAAGCTTAAAATGACAGATTTAATAACGAAAATCAACATGGAATTCCAAACAATGAGGGACAGAAAAAGTTAAAGCTAGAGACAGCCCTGGTATGGCCTAAAGCCAGAATGGTAAACAATAACAGAGTATTGTGTGTTAACCCTTGCTAATAGCAGACTACACCAGACAGGTTATAAATAAGCTGATTCTAATAGTGTTGGAGGTCACAAAGTTCAGATTAAATTACAGATGGACACTTTCTAATTGTACAAATCTCTTCTGTTCTTATTGATTTGGAAAAAGATAATTACTGTTTTTAAAAATCGGATACAGAAATTTCTGCCGCAAATCATTGCATAACCTTACAAACTGAAATTGAGAAAAATAACATTAAACATTTTGTGGTCTACTAAGGACAAAAAAGTTTAAATGTAACAGTTTTAACAGATGTCTAAATTGTCAAGAAGAGTTTCTCTGAACTTAACATATGATTTTTTCTTCAAAAAGTGTTATGATCTTTAAAGGCCACAATTTTCCTTTCCTGTGTGGTAATTAACAGAACTAAAACATGTCATTTTCATAAATTCTGTTCCAACAGGTATCTAGCTTATGAGATACCGGTAGGTCAACTTTCTGCACTAGAAAAGTAAGTTAGAGCTTTAAGGTTTGAATATGTCTTTAGGAATGTACTACGACTGGAAAAAATAATGATGCCCCCAAGTAGAGATATATATAAACAAAGAAACAGCTCTACTTAGTAGTTACTCAACATTCTATTGACAACTTAAATTGGAAGGTAATTCTAATCTCTAAATTGTCTGACTTCTATCCAGGTGAGTTTGTACCTGGAGGGAAGGCAGGTGAAAAAAGCTAATAATCCTTGACCTCTAACCCCATGAACACGTGCTAGTAGTTCAATTCTTCTCCTAAAGAAGAATGGATCTGTACTACTGTACATCTTGAAATAATTGAGGTGGTTTTATTTTCAGTTTTCATGGTGATTTCATGATACCGTTTCCAATGTATTGCTACTGTACTACAGAATTGTCTCCATTACTAACTTAAAACACAGTGAAGACCTTGCTTTCTCCCTCTGCCGCGAAATGAAGTCCTCGCAAAAATAAACTGAATTTACGGTACTACTTCCATCTGTAATGAAAAGTCCAGTGTCCAAAACAAACATCATACAATCTCATATGAGAGCTGTTTGTTGTGAAAATCCTCTTGCTAAGTAGTTGGGTTTCACCCTTTTCTGTAATGAATACAAACACGGCCTAGAAATTTTCTGATTTACTTTTCGAAAAGGCTTTCCATTTGATACCGGAAGACGTGTTCTGCAGTGTTACTTGGAAAGCTTCGGATGTTGAAAAGGTATTTCTTGCCACTTTCGAATGTCTTAAACAAATGTCTTCCTTCTGGATCCAGGTGAGAAGGTGTCTCCGTCGATGACCTTTGGGGTCACCGTGAGCAAACAATCTGATCCTGTCTTCCCTGGCTGTCACGCCAGTGAGGAAAGACACTATCTCACACCATATGGGGGAGGGGGGCGGAAAAAATTCCTGAACATCTCTATACCAAACCCTTTACCTTCAAAACAAGGAGGCACAAACTAATGACCTAAACAAGAACCAGGTTTACGGCTAGGAAGCCATGTTGGGACGATAAATCTAGCGAGAATGAAAACTTGCTGATGTAAGGAAAGTTTGTTTGAAGCCCTGACTCAGTGGGATATGTCCCCTGCCTAGCTTCATGGGGAAGACACACAAAGCTGATAAGAACCACAACTGCTGCGTGCATTTTCCATGCAGCTGTTTTCTTCCTGTCAGCAATTCCTTCCAAAACGTCCTAAACGAACCACTACAAACACACAAATGAAGTTTATGGCACAATAATGCGAGTATGTTGGAAAGACTGCCACGGAAGCGAACTGTCCAGCTGAAATAACATGGAACTGACAGACAGCGAAGGCAAGGACCTTTCATTGCTTCAGCTGCATAGTTCAGAGGGCCGAAGCAGCGGGAGCCTGTATATTGAAATGCCAAATTTGTGGCACATAAAGAAAGAGAGGGTGTAGGGTTGCTACGCTTGGATACGTGCTGTCTGGTACACGATGGGACAAAGAAAGGGTTCGATGAACTGTGTCCGAGGAGGTCAAATGGAGGGTTGTCTCTCCACCCTTATGAAATTTTGACTATGAAGCATAATTGCAGAGACAAGAGCACTGTACGTTTCTAATTCTGGCAAGAAAAACTAATCATATCACTTCAAGAGTAACGCAATTAAGATGTCTTTGCACCCTTTATGAAATTTTGAGTATAACGCATAATGGTAGAGACTACGACACTGTACCTTTCTTAATTCTGGCAAGGACAACTTATCATACGGTACTACCTGAAGAGTAACGCAACAAGTTGTCCCTCTACCCTTTGTAGAATTTTTACTGTAAAGGAACTAAAGATGACCACACTGTTCTTTCTGTAATTTTAGCGCAAGTAAAACTAATTATACTTCACAACAAGATGTTGTGCAGTGCCAGTTTCTTGAAACAATACAAAAGACTCTCATAACAAGTTTAGTTCTAGCGCCACACTGTCGGGGACCTTTGGAGCTTGGAAGAATTTGCTAAAGCCTCGTAAGGTCAGCAAATTTCCACCCCTGATGAAATCTTTTCAAGCGTAATGGCAGACAACCGCAGTGTAAATTTTTTTCTATTTGTAGCAAGGAAATCTAATTAAACTACTTAATGAGTAATGCACCAAGACAGCGAGTTTCTTGGAATCCACATAAAAAGACTCTGACATAACACATGTAACAAGATGAAGTTAACATTCGTCTTTACAATAGTCCCTCTAAACTGATATACTGTTAATGAAGTTAAAGCCGGCGTCACAATGTCGGCGACCTTCGCCCAACTTTGCTGAACGCCAGGTCGCCAAAATTCAAAATGGCGAGTGTCGAACTTACTTGTCGCCTGAAAATGTATGCTATCATGTAGGACAGGGCTCGGTAACCTGCGAATATAGGCCAATCTCTGAAAATTCTACAGTGATCAAGAGAACATCGGCCGTATTCACTTCGGATAAGTCCTTTTGAATTTGAGCTTGCAGCCGAACTATTTCGACACAAAGGAATCAGTCAACAAAATCAGCAAAATCAGTCAACGAAAGCAGTAATATGTCCGCCAACTTACATTGCGTAATACTGGCCGTATTGAAAGTTTTAAAGAAATGTAAAGAATTAGTGTCACCTAATCTTTTCAAATATCTGGCTTGAGGACAGGAGGTGTCACCCCGAGCCATGGGGGAAGTACCCTCTGCTCCGAAATGTAACTTGTTTCTCCCCAGCAGTATGCTATAAAGTTTAACCACAGCTGTTGCCCTTGAACTTCTAGGTTGTAGACTTGTAACAAATCAACAAGCCCCTGAAAACTTTCCAGTTCTTAAAAGCCTGTTATAAAGGGTGGTTCCTATTTTGTGGGAATTTTTTTGCTGAGATACACAAAACTGTTCATTTGTGTTCTTCATCTGTGTTGTTATCTTACCCTGGTAGCCGTCCTATTGTACTCCAGTTTGCTCCTCTGATCGCTTTTCCACAGAACAGTCAGTCACCCAATCTCCATTGAAATGTTTTTTCCTTACGTCCTGCATTATTCCAGGAATCGAATATTTCCTAAAGCAACTTGCTACTTGGCAAAGAAAGTGAACCAGCGCAAGAATGGGGTTGATACCAAGCTACCTCCCTCCCCCTTCCGAACAAATGGAAGGTCTCAAGTCTTGTTAGGGAGGACTGTTACCTAACCCCAACATAACCAAGATTCAAACCAAATGTTCTGGTGGTGCCTGCCCTCATTATCTTTCTCTAACCTTGAGCTAAAAGGACAGGCTTAACTCTGTCGCCCCTCCCCCTGAATTTATGGTGAGATTAGAATTTGATGAATTCCAAACCTCTGAATAACACAGTTGTATTTCTTCTAACAGGCTCAAGTGTTCATAATTCATTTTCTGAAAGGAAAGTTCAGACATTATTTTCTTGTCTTTTTATCTGACGCTGTAATAATTAGCCTAAGCAAAAAGATCTTCAATTTTCGTGTAAACACTGTTTTTGCAGCTACAAAATAAGCATAAAGTTTCAACCAAACCATCAAAAGAAGTAAATTACTAATTCTGGAAATCCAAAATTTGCATGTTCTAGCATCTCCAAAAATAAAATAAAATCTAACGATGAAAAAGAGTAAGAAAAATGAACAAGTAGTGATTGAGCACATCAAGTTCATGTTACTTTACAATAGAAGTTTATCTAATAATATAAAAATAATCTGACAAAGTACATGTGTGCATATTAGTAAAAAAAGCAAGAGGGTGTCAGGAAATAAAGCAAGAGATTATGAGGAATATATAACCTACACCAGTTCACATCCCTGTTAAACACATAGTGCAGACAGCAACGATAAGCCAGAAATAGACCTGGGAACTGAGGGATTATGACAAAGGATTTAGAGTTAGGCAGCAAAAGGAAAACGTAAGATTCGGGGTGGAAGTTCTGTAATTCTGGAAAGGACTGTAAAAGCAAACAAAACACCAAATGAAGTTTCAGTCTTTGAAGTTACATGTTAAGAGGATGGTGTTACCAAATACAGCCAGTTTGAGTCTCATTCAGCATTATTTAAATTTTTCAAGTCAAAGTTCTTCTGACTGCCCCCCTCCCCACACTTTTTCATAGACAATCTAATTACTAGTATGCAGTTTGGTAGACTCTAGCACAAAATCTTGAACTGTTCGCCGTGATTTAATTTTTGCAGTGACCTCTTCACTCATCAAGACACCCCGAATATGCATTTCCAACGTATTGCTACCATACTACAGAATCCTTTCAGCTACAAACTCAATACATACCACAAAAACCTTCTTTCTCCCTTTACCGTGAAATAAAGTCCCCAAGAAAATAGATCTGATGAATTGACATTAATCTCTAGGCAGATGTTGGAAGGCAAAATCATGTTTCCTACTTCCTTCTTCACTGTCCCATTTGTAACAGAAATCATGAGCTTGAAAAAACATTTTTGCCTCCAAACATCTCCTTGTAGATAAGAAGTTTGATCATCTTTGCTATCTAGATAGTAGTGTTATAATCTGTATTTCACAACCACAGCCGAATACACATCGCACACAGTGTATATGTGTACAACACAGCAGGTTAGTTACCAACAAGAAAAGGCTTCACACTCTAGATGTAAATTGGTCTTGTGTATGCTTTGTATATTTGCTGATTTGGATTGATCAACTTAGCGTCAAACTGTTTTGCCTGATTCATTTGCATAATCCGGTAAGACTAGGCCAAGATTGCCAACAATCTATCTGATAAAGCTTTGAAGGAATTAACTTGAAGAAAGTTGTACAAGATAACAACATTGGATTCTTTCTTGTAACAACTTCAAAGTTCAATGAAGTTCAAATATATTGAACAATTACAACACAAAACACTAGAATGGCAACATTTTCGGGAAAATGCAGGATATTCCCCTCCCATTACCTACAAATATGACATCCTTAAGTATTGGCTGTAAGGGTATTATGAAGTTTCTGCATAAATTATGCAAAAGACGTCTGCATTAGCATAAGTTATGGTCAGGTGTGTTCACCTTTCCTAAAGGTATCTACATCTCAAATATGACATCCATAGCTTTTATGGTAAGGGATATGCATATATCATGCATAAAGCACTCATTAGCATAATTTATGGCCAGGTTTTCAGACCTCTCCTAAAGGTACCTATATCTCAAATATGACATCCGTAGCCTTTACAGTAAGGGAAATACATATTTATGCATAAATTATGCAAATGAGGTCTGCATTAGCATAATTTATATACAGGTGTGTTCACCTCTCCTAAAGGTACCTACAGCTGAAATATGACATCCGTAGCCTTTACGGTAAGGGATATGAATAAATTATGCAAACGAGGCCCTCATTAGCATAATTTATGGCCAGGTTTTATGGCCGTTCCTAATGGTACCTACATCTCAAATATGACATCCGTAGCTTTCACGGTAAGGGAAATACAAGTTTATGCCTACATTATGCAAATGAGGTCCACATTAGCATAATTTATGGCCAGGTGTATTCGCCTTTCCTAAAGGTACCTACAACTCAAATATGACATCCAAAGCTTTTACGGTAAGGAAAATTCAAGTTTATGCATAAATTATGCAAATGAGGCCATCATTAGCATAATTTATGGCCAGGTTTCCTGACCTTTCCTAATGATACCTACATCTCAGATATGACATCCGTAGCTTTTAAGGTAAGGAAAATACAAGTTTATGCATTAATTATGCAAATGAGGCCACATTAGCATAATATGTGACTAGGTGTGTTCACCTTTCCTAAAGGTACCTACATCTCAAATATGACATCTGTAGCTTTTACGGTAAGGGAAATACAAGTTTATGCATACATTATGCAAATGAGGTTCTCATTAGCATAATTCATGGCCAGGTGTGTTCACCTTTCTTAAAGGTACCTACATCTCAAATATGACATCTGTAGCTTTTACGGTAAGGGAAATACAAGTTTATGCATACATTATGCAAATGAGGTCCTCATTAGCATAATTCATGGCCAGGTGTGTTCACCTTTCCTAAAGGTACCTACATCTCAAATATGACATCTGCAGCTTTTACGGTAAGGGAAATACAAGTTTATGCATAGATTATGCAAATTAGGTCTTCATTAGCATAATTTATTGTCAGGTGTATTCACCTTTCCTATAGGTACCTACGTCTCAAATATAACATCCGTACATTGTAACATAAGGTACATATAACTTTCTGCAATACCATTAGTAGAGCTACCACCGCACATCTACTTGGTTTTTGGCAGAAGAAGAAGAAGAAGAAAGAAGAAGAAGAAGAAGAACAGGCAAGCAAAAACAGTATATCCCCCTTCCCACTGGAAGGGGAATATAATTACTTTATACAAAAAGTGTAGACTAAAGTTTTGTTGATTCTATTTGCTTGTCTGTCTGTCTGTCATTGCCAGTCTGTTTGTGTATATTTCTGACTGCAAAGTAGTATTGGTGATTATGTTATGAACTCACCTCTGTAAAAAGGAGGTATAAAGGAGGTGAAGTCTGTCATCTCTGACTGCCTTTTTTACACCGTTAATTTTGAAATGTTCACAGCGGTTTTACTTTCACAAAGAAGCGTTTAATTATACAGTTACGATTGTATCGCAAAATTAAGTTCCTGCAAAAATAAATGCATTTGCAGTAGAGTCCAGTTCAACTACACTTCAGCCACACTTAACAGCCATCCTATCTGAAACGTCTGGTCGTTTACAAAACTTATCCAGTTGCTTGAGTAACTTTTCTATTGAGTATCTTATTAACCTGGTGTCTAACATACACCCAGTTCTCTAACTTCTAAGATAGTATCTGTACATTGTTATCAGGGCTTGAGCCAGAGCTTCTGTGATCTGTCTTTTGACACCTGTAGAAGAGACAGGAACAAGCTTACTGGGTTAGTGAGGGATACACAGCAGTCAGCCTTCACAAAAATGCCTGGGGAAAATATAGGACAGGGCATAGATTCTATCAGGTGCTCATGAATATTCATGAGGTGGTTCCTGATGCAAAAAACACTCATGTTGCATCTTTTCAAATTTTTTTTATACGTTTTCATCACAATTAAACTTTTTTTGCACAAACTCCTTTTCTCACATGTTTGTTTATCATTAGATATCAATCAATATACAATATTTCAAGGATAAATTTACAAACTTTTTGTTTCCAGGATATCCTATGACCTTTGCTTCAGTTCAAGGTCATATCTTGAGGTCAGCACAAAAACAGTTGTTTTGCTGTCCCCATATTTTCATGGCTGTTTTTTCCTGTCTACATATTTGTACTTTTCTATTCTAACGTTACATATTCCTTAGTCTGCAATGTCAAATAAACTTAGAAGGGCAAGAAACAAGTAGGCAGAAAACTGAACAATGAAACACAGTTGAATATAATGTTTATGTCATAGAAATATGTTTCCCACAAACAAAATGTCACAAGTTGGCTGCCTCTTGGCATCTCCAAGCAGATGTTGGAATGAAAGATCATGACATTCTCTTGTGAGGGGTTCGTAGCTCTCATCAGAGCCCGGTAGATGGAAAACGTTACGATCAACCAGCCCAACATCTGCTTGGAGATTGCCCTTGCTAACCATAGCGAACTCTGACAAGACACACCCTACACAAGTCGCCACATTTCTGTACATGCATCTCTGTAACATTTCACTTCTAAACCACAGATGGAACCCAACAAGTGCAACACTAGCCACCCCCACACACATGCTCCTGATGTAATCAGAGGAAGCACTTGGGCATTCCTGGTCCAATAGAGGCATTCGTGATGGCAAATTTCACATATCACTTCCAACTGCTGATATCTCTACTCCCCCTTTAGATGCTAGATGCTACGATAGCCTTACGCAACTGTAACTTCACACTCGGTATATCGTACTAAGTTACACCGACAGCGATACCTTTAGTTTAGACAACTGTTGCTTTGTGTGGCTATACTGTAGTATGGAAGCTAAAAACGGAAATGTCCCCAAAAGTCAGTACATCTCCGTATCCTATCGGTTTTTGAGATATCCAAAGTATTTTAGGTCTCTGGGTAATGGTAGATAAACTATCGTGTTTCAAATGTTACAGTCCCCTAGTAGTGTTGCTGTAGAATAGACATTTGTATAGCTTTGTAGTGGGCATCCTTAAATAGGTTAAATGCATACAGAAAAACGAGTAACGCAATTGTTTGGAGACAAAGGGAGAGAAACAACATACTCTAGACTAGTGTTTGAAACAAAGTTTGTATGTTGCTTCCTGCACGTATAAAACGATACTCTGAGAAAAGTATGCGCATACGTAATCCCATACTCCGCTGGAGTATCTTCTAGCCCTCCACACAATACGCCCAACACACCTCCTGAAAAGCCCCAATATTTGTCTAGCTTTTCAGCCACCCAAACATAAACTTTGCTCGCCAGACAAAAGAAACAGCACTTGCGCCATTGGGAAGCAGGCCCGTGACCCCAGTGCCACAGAACAGAGGCTACGCAAGGACTTCACATAGAGCACGAAGACCGACAAGTACGCGAGACACCAATTAAATCAACTTACCCCACTGGAGAGGTACGCACCGTGCCAAGCCGTTTTCACTGGCGTACACCCCTCGTATAGAGCCGACGCTAGTAAAAGCACCGGGTCCCATATCTTGAATATCTAACATAGAGAAGCTTTTAGCGAAACCTTAGCCTTTCAAATGAGAGCCAGTAGCTTTTTACCAGGATATAGCACAGTATTGACAGACAAGGAACAAAGATACCGTACGTAACATCGTTGGTAAAGCACCGCGATGGGTGTGGGTAGAAAAAGGCGTTTTTGATGAGCATGAGAAGTGGACTTTGTGAGTTAGGATAGTGTACACAACAAACTGTTCAGTCGATTGAGCGGTGCTTGATAGCAGTTAGTGCAAACAGGGGAATTTACTCAAGTCCTACCGAGTGTACACTGCATTCTGCCGCTGAGCAGTTACCAACAAGGTGGAAGCTATGCCGTAAGGAATTTCTGCCAAACTTACGAGCCTCGAAACTTGTAGATCCCGGCACCAAGAACACTTGCGAGGAATTTCGTGTTCGTACTTGACTCCTGTTGTTTTGTCTGACATTTATAGCTGCAATTATTTCTCCTACTGGATTTTAATAGTTTATACAGCCTTGGCTTAGTTAATAGGACACCAATATTCCATCAATGGTACTGTACAGAAGAATCCTGTCAACCAGAATTCTGAATAAAGCAAGAAGATAATTTTAACAATTAACTAGTGTTGTAACTACTGTGTACTTACAACATGTTTTCAAGTCAAAATAGTCATCAAGTCTTTGCAAGTTTTTCTTCCAGTGGTTGTCAAAATCAAATGCAAGAAACAAGGGGCACACAACAAGAAATTAAGAGAAAGTACATGAGCCTTTATCAATAAGATAAAAAGTTAAAAAACAAACAAACTATGCCATACCATACTGCTTACAGAAGACATATAAGGTGTGGTTGCCAGTACGAATACCAACCCCCACACAAAATACTTGTGCATAGGATTGTATGCAAATCAGCGTATGATTGTGAACCGGAAATACAACACAGGCCAAGGGCACGAAAAGGACACCAAAGGCACAAAACTAGGGTCATAGTTCTGCACCAATCATCACTAGAGTACATCAACGCAATTAAGGCTGAAGCATCTTATTGGCCATCGGATAATTTGCATAACGGCAGTCAATACAGAACTAAATCATAACAACATTGTATTTGAATCTTTATAGATGTTTTCAGATTTTTCTCAAGGCTTAAAAGACCAGTTAGTACACTACTATGACAGCAACTTCCGCAAACCACAAATTTTTCTGAAGAAAAGGTAATACCAGTAACCAAAACTTTCTAGAATTTGATCAAGAACTCATTAACTTTGGGGGCCATACCACAAACTTTGTTTGGAGACACTACAACTTGTCAAGTTCTTTCTCTTTTTATTCATAAAAAGCAAACGAAAACAATATGGTATCTTCAACAAGATGTTAACAGAAAAAGTGATATAAAAAAAAATCATATTCGTCCTTTGATTCTGAATTTACAATTTGTTGTAAAACGATGGTAAAGAAATTTTGATAATAACAAAATCTCCTTCTTGATACCATCTTGAGTTTCATTATTGAGCTCCTATAACATCAACAAAGACATCTAGAATGCCCCATGTTTTGGTGCTCCAACAGTTCTTGCCATTGTGTAAATAAACATGTCTTTTCTGGTTGATTATGATATATGTAGGTTGCAGGTGCAGGTTGTCTGTGCCCTCAAGCATTTTACAAACAATTATCTCTCTTTGACATTGTTAAATATGGGGTTTCTACCAAATTCCAACAATATAAATAGTACATACTCGTGCAATGTACATCATATCATAAACATAAAAATTAGACTGAAAATGCACATACAATTCAACATGTCAAACCTTACCTGTCATACAAATAGCATATATCTTTAAAAGCACATTCTCAGCATATTCAGTACACCTATTTTCTGACTAGTTGATATGTTATTTCACAACACATAATGATAATATATCACACTTACCTTTGGTCCAAAACCTTCAAATCCATCAATGCTCTCAACAACAAAATAATATCAAATAAGTATAGAAAATATACTTTGAGGATGAATATTGTATAATATTGATGCTCGCTCACACTCATTCACTATCTAGTTTATAGTCTGGTGCAAATCTGAGACTAAATTCCACTTGTCAACGTACCTATGTCTGTTAAAATTAAAATGTGTTACGTTTGATGTGGAAAAAAAGAGATAAACAAACAACTAACACATGCTAACATCTAGCAGTATATGAAATCCTTAGAAATAGCACGCTATAATTCTCTGGAGAGAAGGCACCTTTACAGGAAACCAGAGCCTCATATCAACTGTAATAACCATCAAGGTAACAATAGGAAGATTGGAATGTGAGCACTGCTGATTATAGACAGCCACTTTTTGTGTAGGGCTTCACAACAAGTCTCTCCCTGGAGATTACACCACATATGTCACATTCCACAAGAGAAGCCTCACTGGTGTAATAAAACACAAAAACCCTCTACAAAAACAGCCTGTCAAAATATGGTCCCATCTCGCTTTGACTGATACCAAAGAAACATCAAAAAGAGATTCAAATCATGAGCAAAACTAATCATTACTCTTGCACCATACATAATTGATAAGTTATAAACAGGGGGGAAATCCTGTAGGAATAAAGTGATTTTCTTACCAGATATATTTGCAAGTACTTATCGGAATCCTACTACATAAACAAAAGCTTTACAGTTGAACAAATACTTCTTGTTTTGAGTGAGTTTTAAACAAAACAAAGATGAGGGTTGGCTCTAAATTAAGCTGAACAAAAATAACACAAACCATCCCCAATAAAGATTATTCTAATACCTTCAAATAAAAAGAGTATTTGTGACGAAACCTCTACAAAACAAAATTTTTCATGGATAAATCTTCAAGACTAACTTCTAGTATTTCTTAGATGTTCTACTAAGACAGGGAAGGAATAATATGTATTGATACAGAGGGCTAATTTTATCAGTTAATTGTGTGAATCGTGATCTGCTTTTGTATCTTGTCCAAAGGAATCTGTACCAAACCGAAGCCGGTCCTATTCATTTCAATTGTCTCCCTATCCATAATGACAATAGCCAATTGTCAGAGTGTTGCGAATCGCTGAATTTCCTATTGTTTTTCGTCTCCCCCTGTGATTTCCTCAAATCGCATTCAACTCAAGACAGCGTGATTTTGATTACACATCCATTTGAGAAACAGACACAAGAAAAATCCACACGCGTCCGGAAGAAACCCACAAAACTGACGTAAATCTTCCAAGAAGAACTTTTGCGAATCCTTCGTTGCTCCAAGACATAAATTGTTACGACAAACACTTGAGTTACAAATTCTATGTTGGACTAATATACGTTTGGTTGAAAGGAATCGTGAGGAAAAAAGAGTGCTAGTCGGCTTACTAGACGACAAATAAGCTTTCAAAATCGGCGGGTTTGTGTAGGAAAAGTATACCACGGGTTTGTATCTATTTCAAAGGCTCTTCAGGCCGCGTTGGAAGGACCCTTGAGGTAGTTTTACACGGATGCGCTCGGATAGCGCTACACAAACGCCGGGAAAGACGAGTGGTCTCCACTCTGACAGCCACAGACCACTGAGCACCGGAAAATAAACCTTCCAGACGATAGACAAATACTCCATTTCTTTGTAACACCTTCCCTTTATCTAAACTTCTCAAAGTGTCGCCTTTCCCAAAATATTCCGGGTAGAACAGTCATAATACAACATCTTGGTGTCAAATGCTTCCCGCTAATTCTGTAGTAGAAAAATAACCTAGGAAATCATTAAATAAACTACTTAATGGAGAATATAAACAAACTGACTCATAGACGATGCTGACAGTTTTTTGAGGATCCGGAAAAAGGGGAGTAAGAAGAGAGTCCCATCGCGGGAGCACGGGGTTGACAGACGGGCGCTCGGTTCACTGGTCGCCGTAAAATAAACTCACCACGCTCCGAACAGTCTGAAAGGACCTCGGCAAGCTGATATCTATAAACAACCGACTAAGAGCTACTACATGTGCTGGCTCTAGGAGATGTGAAAATTTTCATAGGAGGATTTAGATCTAAACAAAACACAAACGTCTGGTTGAGATAATGCAAGAAAGCACAACGGAAACTACAAAGATGGCAGCGGCCCAGTCGGGGTCCGAGTTTGGGGTTCGAATCCCAACACACATCGCTGCACAGACCCGTCTGTTTCAAAAACACAAGACATTCTCACAAACTACCCAACCTAGACCCACAATAATTCCTCATTTTATAGCAAAAACAGGGCCAGAGATATCAGTTATAATAAAACTAACAGAAGCAACAGGTTTGCTAGCAAACTTTTGCTCTTTTCTGCTCCAAAAGTGCCGAATTTTTCGGCCGCGAATATCGGAAGGTCAGGCGAGCGGACGTCGCCCTGCCGCCACCCTCCCCCAAACAAACTGCGAGACTAGAACCCATGATCGCCGCTATCCAGTCGGATGTGGGTACCCCAATACGAAAAGAGACAATCCAAACTGTACATAAACACGCTAGTGGCGATGGGGGCTTAGTGAAGAGGATTTGGTGAACAGTATTTACCTGGGAGAAGACGAGAAACTTGAAACGACCCGGGCCT
The DNA here is from genome assembly GCA_035149815.1 of Branchiostoma lanceolatum. Taxonomy (NCBI): domain Eukaryota; kingdom Metazoa; phylum Chordata; class Leptocardii; order Amphioxiformes; family Branchiostomatidae; genus Branchiostoma; species Branchiostoma lanceolatum. Next base: position 13,202,310 of record CM068877.1, on the reverse strand, counting down.
GGGCTGGAGTCAACTTGGTGGGGTGGATGTCGATTTGCAGGACACTGCCGCCTAAAACTCGTGAAATACTCCTCCGAACGGCGAATACTTCCTCCAAACGACTTGAAGATGCAGCAGAATCTTCTCTACGACTTGTCAGAGTCGGGATTTTAGCAGAATTCCTAGGAGAAACCTCCTTAGAGGACGCGTTTTTGAGTCCTAAAGCTCCCCCCGAACTGTTTAGCTGGTCCTCAGGACTCTGGGATCTCCAACCCCGCTCAGAGCGCTGACAGATACGCGCGGAGGAAATCCGTCCGCGCGCAGACAAACTTTCTCAACTCCAATTTCGACCCACCCAAGTAACCCTCCAACCTTCAAATATCCTTTTAAGTAAGTTTGAGATATGAAAATATTTATGAGAGAAAATAATATAAGAATAGATGTTTAGAATTTGAAGATTTAGCAACGAGTTTTGTGGGACTATTTTATCAGTGAAAGTGCGTGATTAGGCAGAGTGGGGCAAGCCATGTGCATGGAGCGACTTGCTGCACAGCCGGTTAGATTTTCGGTCGGTTGAACACAGCCCAACTAAACGATTCTTTCACCCAGACTGCACTGAAAACGTACCTTAAGCCTCAACAAACGAGATCTACAACAGAATTGTGATTTTAAAGCTCCAAAAAGGACAGAACGCGAGGCAATATGGTCGCAGACTTTTCTGATTGAAATTCAAGAAAGGGGCGAAGAAGGAGCGAACTCCTGCTGCGAGAATTTCCTTCACAACTCACAGCTGATCCGCTGTAATATTCATGAGACTTTCCCCAGATTATGGTCTGAAAACTCTCAGATTTGTTAAAACTTCCAAAGCTGTGTGCTTTGGGTTTCGAACTTGCTGTATCTAGGCCCAAAATCTAGTTGCGGTGGTACCAGTCTATAGGGAGCGGCCCAGCAGAATTCCAACGCAGGACGCGGTGTCATATTTCTGATTCTAATTTGAACCCGAACTCCATCGGCGGATCCAGGATTTTGGGAACGGGGGGGCGCAATATCAGTCGTGGCCGAAGGCCACGAAGGCGCGCAGCGTAAGCTGCGCGGGGGGAGAGCACGAGAGGGGGTTCCACCCCCTCTCGTTGGGGGGGTCTGGGGGGCCTCCCCCGGAAACTTTTAAAAATCTAGATGCTCTCTGGTGCATTTTAGAACCATTTCTGATCAAAATAAACCCCGACGGGATAAGGATTTTTTACGCAGAATCTGCCAGAGGGGCGTCCGCCCGTCAATTGAGGCCAAATCGCACTGGCCGTCCGATCCATTTTTGACATTTCGGCACACATTTTGCTGTGAAGTCGGTAAAAAAAATTGAGAAATGCGCATGGTCATTTTGTGTTTTCCATTGAAGATGCGGACGTGGTGGTGCACGCTAGCACTTCTAGGTGTTGATGTGGACGCATTAAACGTAACTACCTTCCTCAACCATGATTTGCCTGAGTGAGTCTCAAAATGCGACTGAATCCAAAAGAAATTAAAAAGGGGGGCTTATTACCGTCAACAGTAGCACAGGAATCTTACAGGAACAACAGCCTTGCTTTCATAAGAAGGAAGCGTACGGTGAACTTCCAGAGTTCTCGGTTACGCATTGTTAGTAGTCCATGACCGGGGGCGCGGCACACCTCAAAAACATCAAACTCACACCGGGCCACTGTCCGGCACGCCCCCCGTAATCTCTAAGAAAATTTTCGTGGCAAAAAAGTGCCGACGGCCCTTAGTACGTCCGCGGGGAATTTTCACTCGAACACCAATCACATGTGGTGCTGTTCCCCTCATTGTCCCCTTTTAATAACAACAATACGGATTTTTGCGGTTCTACAAGCGGATTCTACAAGCGGTTATATCTTGAACTGGGACGAACTCGCGCCAAACATGAAAGTCACGAAATGCCTGAATGTTGATAGCATCGTAACGTAACAAAGCACAAAAGAAAACACTTCGATGCATAAAAAATTAATATGTTTTCCAGAAATCAATACAAATCACTTAAATCTCACCCAATCGTCTTATAGTCCTAGGATTTTATATTGGCAAGTATTACAACGTGTATCAACATGCAATGTGATCGTGATCTGAGTGTACTCACTGCATCCAAACATAAAATCTCCCTCGTTTATGTTTGGATGCAGTGAGTACACCGAGTACAGCTGAGTACTGCCATCTTGTCCAAAGTTGTGTCGCGATTTTGCCCAATTTGACGCAAATACTAGCTCATATTTGGCAAGAAGCACGACTGCACGACGCATACGCAGGAAACGGGAATAGTACGTACAGGGTGAAACCAAACTGAGAGCCGAAGCACGCGGCTTTTATGTAGCCTGAGACATAACTTTCTTAAAAGTCTCCATGGCTGTCTTGGCTAGCGGTTACGATTTTGCCACCGGACTTTAATTCTATAGCATCGACTCTACATTGAACCGGCATTGATGTCATGTGGACTCTTTTGACGGTAATTTACTTGCCCTGCTCATCTTTGACCCACAAATGGATCTATTTCATCGTAACTTAACTAGTTTCATACTTGTCCACGCTGGTTGTCAGTGGTAACGTTATGTTTGTAAAGTAACTACAGTCTGTGAATATTACTTGTAAGTTCATGTTTACTTACCTTTCCATGCTAGTAACGTTCACGGGGAACCGCCGGTGTTAGCGACATAAAATCGAACTCTTTGGTCGAGAACAAACGAATGAACATAAAATTAAACCAATGGGAACATAACTGATGTGGTAGCCGGTTTTATCAAAGGTTTTACGGTTACCGTAATAGTATTTTCCATGTCCAATGTGAAACTTGGTCGACGTTACTTACGTACCTGTAAAACGTGTGATAAGTGTACAGCAACGTGTGTGACAGCCTATTCTACTGATTTCCAGCGTTTTGCAAAACAATTTTTTGGGGAGTCGTTCCTATTTAAAGCACCGCCATTGATGATAACATCAATGGCGGCGATACAAGATTTGCCTCTAAAAATGCGGGAAATTGCGTTTATGAATGAATGAACTTTATTGCTCGACACTAGTTGTTAAGCTGTATGGCAACAATGACAAAGCAAGCAATATAATAAAACTAGTATATTCTAAAAATTATGACAACCAGAATATATTTTTGATGGCTTGGAAATCCTAACTAAATTTCCCGGGAGAGGATGACCCCGCCCCGGACCTCGATTGCCAGCGCCGCTTTCTGGGCTGGCGGGAAGGTAAGTCTTGTATAGTTGCAGCGCTCGGCCCCTAGCCTTGCCCTCAACAAAAGTTTTGGCCGGTCGGCTTGTGTATTTTTTTTTTTTTGGACGGCGAGAACGGGGGGGCGCGCGCCGGGTGCGCCCCCCTCTGGATCCGCGCATGAACTCCGCTCATTTATTTTTAATTACGGAGCGATTTGTCGGAGCTGAGTTGTTTTGGTTCAAGCGCCACCTGGATGACATCACAGTTGGCTGCATGTACCCCACTAGAAAATGGGCCAACTACTATTTGAACTTGTATTACATTACAACACCAAATAGTGTCATTGCTAACTACACTGATGGAATGTGTAGATTCCATATACACTGTACTAGGAAATGCTGTAAAGTAGTGTATTGTAGAGTAGACAAAGAGTAGTGTTAAATAGTGTAGAGTAAAACATCATAGAGTTGTGTAGTAGAACAGCATAATGTAGAGTAGAGTAGAGTAGAGCATCGTAGTGCAGAGTAGAGCGTAGAGTAGTGTAGAGTGTGGTTGTGTAGAGTAGAGTACAACACAGGATAGTTTTCTTGAACGCTATATTGTGCATTGCACGCACGTTTTCTAAATAAATTTAAAAACTTTTGTTTTCAACACAAAGTTGATCTTTGAAATAAAATGAACATAGATCTACACCCTATCATTCTTTTCACCACTACAATCAACCCACGTTTTTGTGTGAAACTTACTAACGTACTTACTTAAAACTTTTATAAGAAGGTGAAAACATAAAAGTAAACTTGGAGTGTTAACAGTAAATTGTCACTAGCTGTTGCGTGGCTTCTGCATAAAAGATTACATGCATCTGTGAAAAAATAAAATACACATGATAGAACATAATACACACCTACCATTGGTATGAAACTTTGATCAAAATATTATGAGTATCTATTACTATAGTATCATTGGCGCGGTCGAGGTATACAGTGCTACATAAGCCTTGTCACATATTTTCCGAACCAATATCATATCAAATACTCACCATCTAAGCATGCACAATTTGCACAAGTCTATTTATAAACAGCTACCAAAACTTATACGTTTGATTATCCAACTATCATGCCAAATTTCACACTTTGAGATGCTCTTCGTATGTGCAGCAATTTGCAACTGTCGTCCGACAAAGTTGTAACATGAACCAATTGTTTTATTTTTGTATTTTTAAATTTGGCTTTGTGGTATTCATTTATGCACTGGATAAGTAAAACGTATCCAACAGTTTGCAAAGGCTTCAAAAAGTATTGAAAATGCTCGGCAAAAAGGTCATAGAGCTCCAACAAGAAGATGTATGCATTGCATCTACTTACGATGATTTTCAAGGCTACTTTAGTATGTTACTACTGACTAGCTATGTCGTTTTGTAGTGACGTATAAACCATATACCATACAGTGCGTGACACTTTTGTCAATATTAGTCCATGATCCAGGTCCAGGAAATGAACAATAAAGTTGAATCTTTACCACTGGATTACTGCATTTTATTTTCAATTTTTAATATTTTTTGGAAAATGATATGCAGTAATACAGTGGTAAAGATTCATTTTATTCTTCAGTCAGTGACACTGTTTAATGTCTATAAACGGACCAGGCTTTGGAATCAACATTGTAGGAAACTGGAGGATTTTTAACCAGAAAACAGAGGATAACGCCGACAAAACAAAGCTTATGCCGGGGAACTGGTGTTTGTATATTTCAGACGGGCTTGACACCTGTGCTTGAGTTAGTAATCCGGCTGATTCCGCACGGTGGAATATTGGGTTACTTCCAAATCGTTTCGTCAGCCGAAAAGAAAAATCACATGGGATGAAACTAGAGAAAACAGAGAGAGATGTTACTATAACACGTATGGTTTTTGAAGAAAAAAAAGAAACTTGGTAAAATGTTGTTTTAGTAGAGTTGTAGAGCCCCCTCCGTAATGATCAGGTCCAAAAAAATCAAAACATATAAATTCGTTGACACTATATGTGGCTGGAAGTAGAGAAAATATACCACACAAAATATCATTTCTAAAGAGATGTTATCATTACACATATGGTACGATTTGTAAAATGATTTTGTAAAAAGACGTTGTTTTATTACAGTCCTTTCCGTAATGACCAGCTCGAACTAAAAAGAAAAGCCCAATTTACCATCAGCATGGTGAAGCCAGCTTTACCTCTCAGATTAAAATCATCTAACGGTTTGCATCTTATACGATGGAATAAAATTTAAGGGAAAGAAATATTGATTGTTGAAAAAACATTATGTAAAAATCACTCCCTAAAACATAGCTCTAAACCATCATACAAATCACTTATGGAGGTACGCATAATTTCTAATGACACATTATAATATAACATAATAAGCAATACAACATCCTATGTTCTGTCTATATGTTATGGCGTGCATAGTTTTTACTTTCATAAACTAGCACTCAATTTTTCATCTAATAAATCCCTATTTAACGTAGTCCCACAAGAGACTTCGTACTTGCGCCGTTAGAATGCGCCGTATATATAGATATGAAAAACTTTCTGTCAAGTTTTTGAAAAAGCATGTCTTGGTTTCTAACTATAGAACACTTTACCTGCTTTAGCTGTTTTCATAAGATTTCCCTGCGTCACTTATGTAATTAATCATACCTGTGTAATCATTAATAACTTATAACTGCAACACACCTTGGGTATATTATATAATCGGTACAGTGAAAAAAGTGTACGGAGCAGCCTACACTCTGTATTACATACATTAACTAGTACTAGTACATGTATATAGCTGCTATTCAATTTTATGCGCTTTAAGAATTAAAAAGTTGCAATGTGTCTCGCTTTAGCGAAACCCTTTGTTCATCATATGATTGACAATCTAGAGGACACGTCAAATTATAAAGCAAATTTATTGATTATAAAAGTAACCCGATTTCCTTTTAACATGTTGCCGACTGTGTTGACCATTTCGTAGTAACAGATCTAGAGTAGATGTGAAAATCGTAATTCTTTTGAAATGTTCATGGTCAAATCGTCTAAACTTGCACAACCTATCAGGCAGCGTATCAACCTAGTCTTGACTAACAATAGTGATGGCTTGTATATCATCAAGCCAAGTTCCATTCCGTCGAGTCAATAATTTTACAATGTACCGACACGTTCTTTGCAACATTCAATCACAGATTCTCAGTGTTACGAGTAACTCTAGTTAACATACTGCATTTCATATTACATGTAGGGAATTGAAAGTGGTTTTGCGTTCGATTTTACTGAATTAATGAGCTTCTCTTTCACGGTGAAGAAAAAATCTGCTTTAGACGAATTGCAATTCTTAAAATCCATTAAGACCATTCGTGCGGACTGGGTAGCTTGATTATTGTTGTCAAATGTCGCAGTTCACCTATTCACCTATTTACGAAGCCAGTATTAGGAGCCCCAGTCGTAATCGGACGGCACCCAGACTTTTCGTAGTATAAGACACCCAAGTTCACTTAATATGTATGGAGAAAACCTTTCAACTTTGCTGGAAACTTGGTTACAACAACAACAAAGAAACGGAGGCGGGAAACAGACTACTAGTATGGAGGGTGCATGAATACAGAGGTGCTAAATTCGCTACACCTGTTCTCACATGGGCATTATGCATATAGGCATTTATCACACACATAGGTGGTAAACTTCTAAGTAGATAATTACCAATCTCCATTCTAGCTCAATTGGTACTACTATTCATTTCCCTTCGTTGGAGCTACAGTATATAGGAAAGAAGTCAATAGCAAAAGTAGAGATAAATCTAGAATACAATACAAAGTCTACAAAGTTTATTGCAAATACATGCACGAGGGCTAAATACAAGTACAAGCAACACATATGATAATGAAAAATACAATGATATCTAGCATGTCAAGGGCTACATCCAAATTTATGCTACATTCTAAAATGTTCGGCACCTTCGAATTCTACGTACTTATTCATGTATTTCATATCTATTCTCTCCGTTACGTGTATACCTACGTTGAAAACAATTATTGTGGCTGTTGTTGTTGTAATTAGTTCTCTGACATGGATTTACAATAATTTTAGTACCATCATCATTATTATCAAAAGTAGGGATGGATACTAGGCTTGCTTGGAATGCCACGACATTTGTCTTCTCTTCGTTACGTATACCTACGAATATCATTATTGTCGTTTTTCTTTGGCATGTGGGTTTGCAATAAAGTTGCTATTATTGTCATTATTATCAAAAATAGGGATGGCTGCTAGGCCTGTCTGAATGGAATGCTACAACCCCCATTTCCAAATACGGTAAAGTAGCAAAGAACGCCCAGGAAACTGTTCAACGATGTTTGATCAATGTTTGAATCAATCATTTTCGATTTTATTTCAGTGATATATTTAATGCCTGAAAAGTGAAATATCTTCAAGTATTTCTCAAACATGGTTGTCATCTTGTTGTAAATTTCTAAATTTCATGAAACGCGTAATCAGGTGACACCAATTATTTTAGACCAGTTCTTCATACGTCATTCATCGTTGGCTTTTCCGCGTACAAATTTATGTCCGAAATGTGTTATGCATGCTTGAAATGGAGGTTTCGGCAATACCACGTAAGTGATAGTTAAAGTGTAGTGACAGACAAACGACTTAATTTCAGAACTTAAATAGAGCCAAGGATTCTAATCTCCTTGTTAGAATTAGAAAATTAGACAATTAACCAATACACATCGTAGGAATGAACTTCTGCATGAAAAAGGAACAAAACCATATTCGCACCTAGGCACTGTTGTCCATCTCTTGTGTGTGTGCACCCTTGGCTTCTGATACAAATTCAAATACATGTTGTTGTTTTTTCAATCCGTGATTATATCATGTAACAGTTACGTTCAACTTTAAATCGATTTTGACAGTTGAGTCCAAAAGATCGATTTTGCAAATACTTTGGTGCCTAAATCTCAAGACCGCAAAGACTTTAACACTCTATCACGGGAAACTAAACTCGCTACCTTTACCTTATCTCTGCCGTTTTATCAGAAATTTGACATTTTCACAAAGCGTTTCAACTATTAGCCGACAGTTTTGAATATGTGGCATATCACACAAACAAACAACATATCATTCGTTAATTCAACAAAATATACATGACTTTAAACAACACATATCGAGGTGAACAAATAACCACACACACCTGTCGTACAAGAGAAACCCCGGCAGATAACGTCACCGTTCTACTCACCTGTCCTTCGCCTCACCTGGTCTGAGACGCCGGGACTTGAAGAGGTGTGTCGTCACACCTTAAGTACACGCGTTTTACGACTCGCTAATGATTAATGGTCCACCCTTAATAGACCAAACTGTTTGGGTAAAAATGATTAGAAGTGGGCACGTTATCGCGGGTTGTACAAAGCGTACTGTAGTCCTTTGGGTGAACCTTATCGCTTCATATTTATTCTATTATTCCTACTGATATCGCGACTGGTCAGATCAAGTATGGCGCGCCTCTTGCGGGGAGGGGGGCACCGGTGGGAATTAGAGCGAAGGCGGCCGATAGAATCAAATTTTGTCAGGTAATATCAAGGACGATTTTTCTTAAAATGACAACCCGGAACCAGGGCGTATCGGGAAGCAAGAAGAATACAGTTTTATTAGATAACATATAGTTGGAGAAGAATAACAAACACTTGTGAAGTTGCAGGGTGTTTCTTTTGGGTATGACTTTTTTGGCTCAACAATCAAATGAAACTTACACCCACCTGGACTATGTTGTTTTCCTCTAAACTAAAGGCAGAACGCTTGTTTGAGTTTTGTCTACAAAAAGAGACAGCAGCTGTATCGAAGCTACCATTTCTGTGAAAAAAATTGCAAGGGCTGCAACTTTATAGGCTAAGTTACTTTAAATTCCCACACCTTTCGGAGTGCTCATCTCCGCTCCAATAGCCCTTGGACCACAAAGAAAACTACAGTAGGGTCCACTGGTAATGGTCAACTTCCATATTCTTTCTAATAAGTGATGAGTGCTATGCAAAGAAAGTAGTCGGTACCATTTTTCAAGTCTCTAGTTTGAACGCACACCTTCCGAATGCAAGGCGAACACTTTTATCCCCTAGGACATTGCACCGGTTATAAGTTTTTAAGTCGCCTGTTAATTGTCTGTGAGAGACTTCTCCCCCATTGTACCACCAGATACGTGTTCTGTTGAGGGGGGAGGGGGGCAAAGATCAACACAGTGAAGCAAACTGACATGGGAGGACGACTTCTGTGCAGGTAAAACACAAACAAAGGTGTTCCCATGTAGTTATGTACCTGACCTTAGATCAACTCAACTGATGTTGTTTTGTTTGTCTTCCCACTGTGAGTTATTGTTAACGTATTTATGATTTACCATTTAAAATCCTTCATTTACTTTGTACAATTTGATTCTACAATAGAACTTTATTCTGTGAGTATTAATACCTAAGTTTGTATTCTGTTTAGCTGCCATGGGCTCCTTTTGATATCAGGGCGAATGAACTGTATCTGTATCCAAGTTTGATGAATAAATAAATGAATAAAAGATGTTCACAAACAACTCATCGACAACTCAGCTCTTCTACATTTCTTTTACTGTTATCACCTTCATGGAATGTCACTGGAGGTTATATTTTCAGTAGCGTTTGGGTCTATCTCTGTCTCTCTCTGTCTCTGTTTCTCTCTCTCTCTGTCTCTCTCTGTCTCTCTCTTTCTCTCTCTCTCTCTCTGTGCGTGTGTGTGTGTCACGTGTGTGTGTGTGTGTGTGTGTGTGTGTGTGTGTGTGTGTGTGTGTGTGTGTGTGTGTGTGTGTGTGTGTCTATTGGTCAACAAGATAACTCGAGAACGGCTAAATGGAATGGTTTCATATTTGCTGTGATGGTAGGGAGTGACAAAAACTAAAAAGATATTAAATTTTGGCCCCCCTGGCGGCTTGCCGCATATACTCAGCGCGGAACGTCCGGGTTTTGATATGTCGTGTTCTAGACATGCTATGGCCACTCTTTTGGGCGGTGGATAGCTTTCTTTGTTACTACTTTGTTACACTATCCCTTGTCTGCAGGAAACATATGAAGGCTTTAACTAATCTTGTTAGACTATCTGTACGTGTGTACTCTTGGGTGGTTGTGACGTCACATGACATATGGCCTAGCCATGAACTTTGTCACGTGACTACCAGGGCAAGATAGAGATAGCCCCGGTTATATAACGATCATTATCACAGGGACAAAGTTTTTATGTGGTCAATGTGACCTTTAATAGTGGTACACGTAATTCAATCGCCCCATTGTCTCCTATGGAAAAGGCCATTCTGTTCATTTTACTGTTTGGTATTTGTTGTACCTACACAAATAGCTAATCATGATCAAGAAAACGTCTAGAATCAAAACGCAATGTGATGAAATAGATATGAAAATTGACAGTGGAAATAGAGAGAAAGACAGAAATAGTGAATAAAGGAATGAAATTGAATGGATTTCAATAATGTAAATCATTATTATGATTCTATTTAAGATGATGATAGTTTTCTTATCATACGAATATTGGTATGCATTGAATGGTTCATTTCACAAAATTTCACAGACTATTGACTGAATTGATTGATATTTACAATTCGAAGCATCGTCATATACGTCATATACGTCAAAAACAACTTAATTGTTATTATCATATTCCAGTATCAACAGTTGCAACAGGACAAAGCGGATACAACTGACGGAATTTGTCATTGAAAACAATTAAACAACAAATAAATCATGTTAGCCCCTATGCCAGGAGCGTAGTGATGAATATAATTCTCAGAGATATTCACCTTTATTTTACAGTTACGGTGTGCAGAGTTTGGTGCATTCTGACATCTGTACAGAATTCTGTAATCTCTGCAATTTGTTGAACCATGGTTTGCTCAGAAAAACGTGTCACGCTGGACAGAGGACGTAGTGCTTCCGACCAAAAATACCACACAATTTAATACTTTCATGTATAGTACAACAATGAGAATTGAACAGACACTGGCCTTCTTTGGCTTTTAATACACTTTTGCTGATGACTTCTTTTTTGTACTGGGTCGTTTGTGCAGCCAGTCTGTAAGTTGTCACCATTTTGCCCGTTGGTTACAGACTGGCTGCACAAAGAGGTTATCAGCAAAAGTGTATATTATAAGCAAAAAAAGCCTGCTATGGAAGTTTTTAGTAAAAGTTGTAAGTTACAACCTGTTTAATTCAACTGGCCTAACCAAACCCCACAAGGTTGTACTTCATTTGAAACGATTTTCCATAACCCAAAACAAACTGTTAGTTTATTTGAGGTGATCTTTAATGTGTTTATAGTTATCTTCATCCGTATTATCACATGCATTTGATATCGATATTGTTGTTGGCGTCAACATATAATGACGCAAAAGAATCCCCAACGCTTGCAGCGATTTCATAATAAAACACATAGTTATGCGTTCTGATGAATTACACCAATTAGGTTGTACTATCCTTATAGCACTCTGTTCCCTAAACAGTACATAACAGCACAACCATAATGATTTCAATGTGCTGTTCATATGATTACAGAGTAATATTGGTACGTTCTTTCGTTGAGAAGTTGTATGTGAAAAGTTAGCTATCGTTTCAAATTTGTCACAAATGTTTTTGTAACGTCTTGGATTTAGATCGTTATGCCAAGCTAACGTTTGATATCCTGTAAATGCTTTTAAGTTCGCGTGGATTTTATTCCGCGGTAGGGAGAAAATGGAGTGTTCGCGGTGGTTTAAACTTCGCGTTTGAAACAATAGTATTACTACAGTCATATCCGGGCAAAAGGTTCGCGGTGTTTTTAAGTTCACAGTGAAAACCACGAACATAAAACCACCACCAACATTTCTGCACTTACAATATTCTACATTTCTGGGCACAGAAGGCCGTCTGAGTTTCTCTTTTTTGGGTGAGAAACCTTTCTGTAATTAGTTACAGCACTTCAAAGCATGACGTCGTGGGTGTATAAAGTTATCAGTCAGTGAGTCTGGGTAGAGGATTTCCTGTTTCTGGTCTGACGGAGAGGGGATTTCTGCACGTTTATCCAGCCACCTGTTAAACTAGCTGCAGTAATGTCACACACATGTGGTGATGATGTAGTCACCTTTCTGAGTTCAAGAAATGCTCATTTAGAGCCTCAGAATTTAAGCAAAACTTGGCCGTACACAAGGAAAAGTTTCCCTGGTTTTCAAACGAGGGAAAAATGATGTCACCTTTCTGAGCTGAAGAAATGTACCTTTGTAGCCTCAAAGTTAAGAAAAGTCTTGACCGCACGCAAGGAAAAGTTTTTTTTGGGGGGGGGGGGGGGGTCAAAAGTGTGTGTGAGTGTGTGTTTGTGTGTGTGTGGGGGGGGGGGGGTGATGTAGTCACGTTTCTGAGCAGAAGACAGTCTCCTTTATAGCCTCAAAATTAAGACAGGACTTGATCGTACGCAATACAAAGTTGTTTTTTTTGGTTTTCTTAAGTGGGAGGATGGTGATGTAGTCACAATTATTAGCAAAAGAAATGCTTACTTAAAGGTTTGAAATCAATACAAAACTTGTCCGCAATAAAAACAAAACAATTTGGGGAATTTTTGCGACGGTAACAGGACAAGAGCATTCACGTCTGCTAACTTTTCTTGCAAATCATTCAGCCTATTTGACCAATAGCTAAGGTATTTCCAGCAACGCATAGATAGAGACTCCAATAACGCTAGAACGCTCACACCTCTGATCATGAGTAACGTGAAGCCCTTCTCAGAAAGTGGGAAAGGATTAAGAAAAGACAAAACCGACAGGTGTTATGCGATGACGACATATGAAGGTAGCTTACACACCCGCACCTGAAGATTTCCGTCTTTAGATTTTAGAACAGGCAGTTCAGAACAGACAATGGACATCATCATAGAGTGGAGAACGAGCGCCATTTCTGATAGTCCACTGTGTTCTGCTGCTGCAGTGGTCGGAACACCCTGCAGCAGCAATCAGTGATGTCTACTAGTTGTAATACTATATAGAACGTACATTATATAGCAAAGAGAGAAATGTACTCATACAAATCACATCTCCCTATTTCATCCTTTTAAGTACTGTAGACAAGTTCATATTTCTAATGCGGCTAGACAAACTTTTCATCGCAAAACATATCTGTTCCTTTATTTATTCCCTTTAATGCTAAAGTCAGAAGAAGTTGAATTTATTTTCTGTTAGCTAATGTTCCAGCTTGTATTTATCAACTTTGAATATGTTTTGTTGAGATCTGTTCTTCTTAGTCCTCTGTGGCAAAGTGTGCGATAAATGTCTTCTTAGTCTTCACTTTCTCGACTGGTATATAAACCGGCCGAGAGGGCGTTAGCTCCACACACCGTCCATGCAGCATTGTCGTTGAAAGTTGTGTGATTTCTGGGAAGGGGTCATTAGGGGGTCCAAGGGCAGCAGATAATTGGGGTTAGTCCAGGAAGATATCCTGGTGTTAGAGTTGTCACTGCAACGGGCTTAAACTCGTGACAACCGGCACGCTCTGGTGAAGAGGAATCGTCAAGCAGACGCTTACAGAAAATAACTTTTTTTTTCAACTGCCCGGTTTGAAATTTATTTATTCATAGCGGCCGCGGCTATTACAGCCTCGGACAGCGGAATTTGCGTTACACAAACTAAGTTGGAATCGAGGAGCCAAAAAAAAGCAGGTAAAACAAATCTATCTAGAATACTTGTCTGTGCATATTTCTTTATCAACTTAGCTTATATATATAATATCACATTTCTCAAGTACTAAAACTGATTTCCTCGTGGTTCCCTGGTTGTATACCGCACAGTTTTGTAGAATACAAATCGTAAAATCATATACGAGGTTTTGTTTCTTTCAATCATTTTTGTGGTTTCTTTTATCGATAGTGCCGTTTTCTTTATGAACTGTTGTTGTTTCTTTCCTAATTTTCAAAATTGTTTCAAAATTTTATCCAGTTGCTTGAGTAACTGTTTTTGGCGTATCTTACTACCTGGATGTCTAACCTTCATCAACGTTCTTTCCTAATTGTTTGTCGTTTCTTTTACTAGTACATGTATTAGATTTTGTCAAAAAGCGGTGTAATCCACCTGTGTAAGTCACTTTATGGCAATGTGGGTCTTCCTAGAAATGGTTGCTTTTCATTTTTCGCAACGGCGCTATTTTCAGTAATATCATAAAATTGTGGGTCTCTTCATCTTACAGATTTATCTTATAACCCCGCCCTTCCGATCAGCCTTCTATAAATACTCGTGTCCTTCTTCCGTTCTGACAATCAGGCGTGCCCGCAAGCGTTCGCAATTGTTCCTTTCTATCTGCATGGATAAGCTAACAATGTTCACGAGTCGAGTATGTGTCTGTTGGGGGAGGGGTACGTTTAACCCATCAGATCCTTTGCGAATCAGAAAATTAAGGCCTGCAGAAATCTAAGGATCATCCACCGTACCTACGGGAAGAATTTGCTTTTATGAATTCGAGGACTTTGTGTGATAGAGATATTCTGTTAGTCAGCGTTCGTGCGATCGTGCGATCGTATTTTTTCGCCCGAGGGAAGCCGAGTCCTTACGAAATTAAACGGACAAAAGGCCGAAGAGTTGAACCGTAAAATCAGAGAGCAAATACATCCACATACATGATCTAAAACCTTTTGTGAAAGGGCAGGTGTTGAGACTAGAAATATGTACGCAACAAAAGCGGTCAATGATGATTTGTTCTGCGAAAATCTCTGAAATCAAATCACCATAGCTGTAAAAAAAAAGGCAACGCACATCGTACGACAAGTGAACACTTTTCTATTCAGAATTGGTTAGTTTGTGGAAAATCTAAAGGAAATTATAGCCCCAAATTAAGTTATTGTCTGTTTTAGATCTCAGAAAAACGACATGTAGACTATCTTTTTCGTTTTCCAGTTACGTATGCAGTTACATTTTTCCGAATAGCATAATAGGAAAACTTTCATACATTCTTGTAGGTTGCGTATTTTCTCTTTTTCACATGGAGATCAAGTCTATCTTTACATGAGTAGATGTCGCCTTGTCTATATACTTGCGAAAGCCACTGTAGTACTTTGTCGTGTCAATCAAGTTCTTCTACTATGTACAGTTGACAAAAAATATCCATACTCTTTGTAACTTTCATGTTTTGGTGTTTTTCTCAATAAGTTAATGTAGTACATTGGAATTTAGGCATTTCAAGTAGTTATCAGTTGTGAATTAAGAACAACTATGGTTTGATCTCATGTGCATAACTTAAACTGTGAACTTCGATGAGAAAGGTACTAATTATTCTTGACATGCCATCTTTTGTAAAAGAATGGATAGAGTACCTCTGAACCATGAAATTTCACAAAAACTATTGTGTACCCACATTTATCAATGTTTCTAACTTGCAGCAGAAGAACTAAACAACTTTTCACATAAAGAAATCAAGGAAAGGTATGTCGGTGTGAATAATTTTGTTCTTAACCAACCCCGTGCACGAGGGAGCTTCAGGCATAAGCCTCAAGCGTGAAACCTCTGCACGCAAAAGAGCCCAACACGCTTATCGAGAAGAGTAGGGGTGACCCGGTGTGCTTGGCCAAAGAACGCGAGCCGTAGCGAAGCCGCATTGCACTACCACTAGCCACCTCAATTGAGGATGTCTGCTTTACCTTTGTATTGTCTTGTCTATATGAAGGGGAGGGGACTACATGTGTATTCCCTGTTGCCCATGCGTTGCGCAAGGTGACGCCAAACCAACACAGATTGATCTATTTGTATTTTACGGCTTTAAGTCCGTCTCTGTTTGTATAGTTTATCAAGATTGGGACCTTTTGTTTTCACATAAACAGTTACCGTCGCATCCGTAATAATGCACCATTGTTGGCAAAACATCAACACTCTCAAGGTACTACTGATAAGATAAAATGAAAAGAAAAACAACAAAGGATTGTCTGTCCGTCTATACGACCGGCTAGCCTGATGCATAAAATTTTCCTGTGATTTGGGTGACTTGTTATCATGTGTATGAATTTATATGTCTTAATACTGTATATATGTCATGGTTAGGTATTATGGATATTGCAAATGCTTGTAAAATCAACATATGTCTGTTCTATTCGCCTGTAATATACTGCCAATTGATTGATAATCAATCAACATATGATATTTTTCAGCAAGGGCAAACTTATTCGTAAGCCCACCTTCACTAGTTGCTATTTCATTTAACTGAATTCTTTTCATAATTTGAAAGTGATTCTTGACCGTTTTATTAAATCGTACGAATGACTTTAGTATAGAGGGCTGCATAGATTTAGTATATGATGTGTTTCAAATTTGCGGCACTTTGTCATCGTTAGTTCAATGTAATATAATAGTTCAACGTAATTCTTTACCGTTATAGCATACAGTAAGCTATATGATTTGAATTGTTTAAAGTAAAAGAATGTTTTGAAACTTTGAGTAAGTCCAATTTTTGTGTTGGAAATTACAGGTAGATTCTAGAATTATAGATGAACTTTCAAGCTAAAAGAATGTTTTATTACTATATTATGTTTCACGACTAGATCCGTACTTATCAGTGGCATGTTTAATAAACACTAGAGTGACGTTATGACAAGCATATATCAAAAGTTAGGAGGACATTTCCTTGTCGACAAAACAATGTCCATGTTTTTATTCTACGTCCTCTTGTCATTGGTGCTTTCATTAGAATTTCATAGAGGTGGTTGGTAGCTTTTTGCAAAGCACTGAAGATGACCCTTGTTGAAATTTCCTCACATTTAATAAATAAAACTGTACGAAGTCGTGCCAATGGTTGTGCAAGCAACGCTCACTCTAATAATTCCGTCGTACCCTAAGATCATTACATTTGAACAACTTAAGTGTTATCCAAGCCTTTTCAAGAATGTCTGGAACACCTGGATATCTGAAGTGTGCATATCTCGGGTATTACTGATACTGCAAGATCTCTTTAGACTGCTAGAATCAATGTTTTTTCTACTGTGGCTGTCTTAGGGTACCTTCAATTCAATTCCACCATTCTTTATTCACATATCAACACTGTAGACACCACATACACTTTTTTACCTGGCGGTTGAGACTTGACTTTATATTCTGGATCACAATCCATAATACGTAGCCATAGTCTTTTTGGTAGAGGTTAGTCCTCTAGAATCTGTTTCAAGAAGTAGTAGTTACCATAGATTATTCTTTCATCTATCTTTTATTCTGGTACAACGCATGCGCATTGCGACATTTCTCTCTTTGTCATGTTGCTGACCATTTATCACTGAGCATGCGCGTGAGGAGGGGCAGGTCAGTTATCCGTCTCACCTTGACCCCTGGTCAGCATAGTGACCCCGGGAGGTCAAAAGTCATTTCTAATCTGTCAACCGCGTCGGACTCAACAGGTGGACAAGCTACCAGTGGACAGAAGGCAGATTTTACAGTGGTGGGTGTGACGGTCTGTGACCACGGAAAATCGTAACAACACTTCAAACGCGTCAAAAGCAGTGGAAGACAAAAAACATCCTATCCCTGAAAGTTCCGTCAGCTATTACGAAAGAAGTGAATTATATGTTATGTGTTTAATCAAAGAAGCCACAAAAATACATCCTAATTTCTCATTTTTTTTGTAGACGAAAAGAAAACTACACTCCTCATAAAATCCTCAAAGAACTCACACATTACAGAAAAAGCGGGTCTCTTGTCTTCCACTGCTTCCCAAGGAGAAGTCACACCCAACAAGCTTATATTGTGAACATTAACAATGGAAAATATTTTTGGTTTAGTTGTCATATCGCGTCATAGTTTCCAAGAAGCAAGAAAGAAGGTGAAAAAGACTAGAGGACTGGTCCGAAAATTGGGATCCGTTCTTGTTGTGTCGGGCCAAAGTTAAATCCCACTTCAGTCATCATCACTAATCACTGTTTTCTGCATAACCAGACAAAAGCAGTCTAGAATCATTCTGGGGATGCAATATCTTAAATCACTTTTCCTTGAAGATGGTTCTACTAGCAGACAAGATAAATCATAAACTAACAACGTTTCCCATCTAACAATCGCATATTTTCTTGTCATATTTTGGGGGACAGTACAGGTGGCTTTCTTTACAGTTGTACAAGATGAAGATGGCCAGTTTACAACGGGAACGTCTGATCGATGTGATAGAAAGAAAACGGGCGAAACAACAGTTTCTCTCCTATCCTCCTACTATTCTAGGTTCATCTTGCTCTAAAACCCACCCAGTTTTACCAACGCCTCTCTGCCGGAGGCCTCATGTTTACCTGTCACGATCAATCATGTAGTAATAAATATGGCGTCGCTGGAAACAAATCCTCGAGCAGGGCACCAAACGAGCCATACGGCAACTTTTGGAGCAATCGACACGTACTTTCTGATAGGGCGAGATCGGGAAATGTAGAACTCAAGTGAAACAGCGGACGGTGGTACCGTGCAGGTCGTGTGGTCTTGATCCCAGCTATACATCTCTGTTGTGAGGAGGCCCAAACCTATGGCCACAGTGCTTTATTTCTGACGCGAACGGAACAAGTTGCCAAATTTCTCTCAGCCCTTTTTTTCATTCCCTTGCGCTCACTACCCTCCATAGCAGGCTGAACAGGTTGGGATGTTTTTGGTTTTGATGAATGTGCTTTTTGGGTTGAATATCAGTTCTGATTATACCATGTTTGTTGTAAGACAATTGTATTGACAGTTAGAATGCGTCCTCCAAATACACTCTGGAATTTCACAAATGAAACGCTTAAGCGTTCAAGAAAGTAAAAATGATCTTTTTAGCAAGAAAACAGGAATTCGCAGGTAATCACGTGTAGATAAAAACCAATGCTGTAACAAGATTGAGGTGTATGCTCTGTAGTTTTATTATACCGACAGATTTGGTAATTGTATGTGTATCATTTCATGCGTATTTTATCTTATATCTAATGTTATATCGCCTGAGTACAGTGCCACTAGTACTGAGTATTTTCCTTTGGATATTTCAATTTTGACGACAAATAATGGTTTAAAACTGAACTGAAAATATGTGATACCGTGCGGAAAGTATAATGTTCATCGAAAAGAGACATTGCCTTCAGGAGAGACTTAGTTGTTTCGTCTCAGCATATTTCAAAACAGATGTTAAGATAGCACTAATCCGAATGTTGCAGATAAGTTGTTTTGTCTGTTCAAAGTCTGAGTGTTTAGAAGAAAACAAATTGAACAATTTTCATAATCAGGAATGGGATAGGCATAGAACAAGGCTAGTTTTTTTCGAAAAATAAACATTTTGCAAAGAGGCGAGCAAAATGAAAATGAAGGTCTTTCGGAAATCGACAGCTCCTAAAATAGTAATCGCTTTAATTAACCACCTTCATATTCGACTCATAAATTCATGGTCTTGGAATTGTTTTCATAAAAGACCATTTCGGAGTTTGGCTCCGTATGCCTATCCAACCTTCAGTTTGTAACCGTGAGGTTGACTAAGCAAATATCATACAAAATTATGAATGAAATTCATAATTCTAACAAAACGGAAAACTTACCTTATTTCTCGAAGTAGTCTTCCGTCAAACTTCTAGGTAGGAAGGTATGGAAGTAGTTGTGAAGAGGAACGAAAGGCGCTTTATAAGGAAACGGAACAATCTCGTAAAGAAGACCGAGGACTGAGAATGGTTGCTACCGTTACCAAGAGTCTCCGTAAACGAGTTTTCGCCGGCTAGGTGTTCCAAGTGAGCGAACAGCCGAGGGAGAAGCCTTAAGGGCCGACCAGGTAGGGCGGCTGGACTAAATCAGACCTGACAGGCTATTAATACGCCATTGTTGTGCGATGCCCGCTCTGTCTCGACTGACTTATTGGCAAGAACAACACCTTGTCTGACAGGTCATCATGCCGACGTCGGCCGGCGGCATGTGTGTGACGTTATCTGTGTCACCGGGGTGAGCTTTGCCCTGACCTTTGGCCCCTGTGACAATGGTGGCCTGGCGAGCTGGCTCTAACACGATTTGTTAATCCGAAGGAAGGCCGCCAAAACTTTGTCAAACTTGTCAGCTTAATTCTGTGGCTGGTCCGAACCCAAGGATCAGGAAAAGTGGATCCACTTACACTTTTGTTGGCCATTTTTTCTTTATTTTCTTCTCTGTTCTTTTTCTCAATTTTCCTTCAATCCTGTCCAGGCGTTTTCATTCATTCATTCAGTCACTCATCCATTCGTTTCTTCGCTCGTCCATTCTTCATTTATTTTTCAGTTCAGTCTTCCCGAATGTCGTTGACAGAGTTAGTATGTGATGCCGGCTTTACACCTGTTGAATCATCGACGGAGATATCAAAACCGGACGTTCTGCTGCAGTACCTAGGAAACCCGCCAGGAAGCCCCAAATCATTTCTTCCGTGGGACAAAACATAACCACATACCAAGTATCATGACAATCCATCCATAGTTTCTTGAGTTATGTTATGTTCATCCACATAAAAACATAGAACCTTCTTAACCCTCTTAAAGGTATGTCGCTAAAGGTAGTGCCATAGCCTCTTTGGGCCGCGGGGGGAGAGGGCTGCTATCCACTGTGTCTAGGGCATGGTATTGGAAGGCTGGGCCCAACCCTCTCCTTCCACCGCCTTTCACCTCCCCAACCGAAGTCAGGTACCCATTTTACCTGGGGTGAGAAAAGTCGTATAAAGTGCATCTCAGAAGGACACAACTTCGGTGGCATCTCAGTGGATTTGAACGCAGTAGCTCTGCCTCTGAGCTCCTGGCAAAACGCCCCACCCGTTATGCTAACACAACTCCAACCTTTTTATAGTGAATGTAAAAGTTCTAGTCTGCCATTGTCTCATTTTCACCGCTGACTGCACAGGACCTTCGGTACGCGAGCGACCCAGAATAATGACCATGTAACCTGCCGCCGCCACACACACCATGTGTCACTTCTGATGAGGCATCGCCTGTCGTGGCGCTCGCCAGACCTTAGCCCGGGGCAGGGGCCCGTGTGTGCGGCGCGTCGGACGACTTTTTTTTAGCTCTCAAGGCACGTCGGACGACTTTTTCTCTCACACAAAAAGGCGGGAAAGTCTGAGAGACTTATCTTCTGCTCAGTGCTTTAGTCCACTTTCTTCTCTCACGGCACGTCGGATGACTTTTTCTCTCACAGCCTGCACGTCGAACGACTTTTTCTCTCACCCAAAAAAGGTGGGAAAGTGTAAGAGAGACGTATTTTGTGCTCAGTGCTGTTATCGACTTCTTCTCTCACGGCACGTCGATCGGAGGACTTTTTTCTCTCACACAAAAAGGGCGGGAAAGTCTGAGAGTCTTGTTGAAGTCGGTGTGTATTCAAATATTTTTAGTGACGTCAAGTTGCAGGGATCAGCTAAAATTTACGGCTCTCCTCAGTCTGAGAACGGGCACTTTATCTTTTTCTAAAAGTTTCCAAAAGTTTGTTACAACAAGCTTATGGGAGAGTTCTGAATCTGCTTTGCCAGATAACTTGCTGCCAAACTGTCTGCAGAGGAGTAGCAACTCTCTGAGCTCTATTCACGTGAGATGTTACCGGACTGAACTGTAATTACCGTGAAGTTGAGCCGGCCGACGGAGATGACCGTTTCATTGATCCGAAATAATCGCAATATCCCTCAATATTTGCTTCAAACCTTACTATATTACCCACCCGGTAATCGCATTTGAAGCACATGAGATAGCCGAATCTTCCTGCCTTTGTGTTAGAATTTGTGGAAGGAATTATGCCGTGGGATTTCCCGGAGCTTATGGCATGGTTTACTGGTAATATTGCTTCAAGCCAAGGTGAATAAAAATACTATTAGAATAGACTAGTAATCAAGTGCTCACTAATAGACGCAAAGTTGACATTAAACGTTTTTGGTAACGTTATATTCATATCCATAAAGACCGCTGGTTTTAGAGACCGTTGGTGGTGGGAAGATTTGTCCAAACCTATTAAGTCTGATGATAATTGTCAATCATCATTGCTGCACCAATGAAGCATTGAAACTAATTCTAGAATGGTGAAGGAAACTTTTTCGACTTAGCTTTCAACTGTTTCCTGAGTTTCCTCACTAACTGCACAACTCTTATTTGGTAAACAGAGACTATATAATGAGCACAAACCTGCGCAATTCAAGTAAGCACACACACACACACACACACATACACACACACACGCACACAAACAAACACACACACACACACACACACACACACACAAAAGCCCAAAGAAAGCCCAGCCCGAACAGATTCTCATGATGGAGGAATTGAGGTTACTAGTATATAACGGTACATGTGCAGGTGTAGTGATCTTACAAAACCCTCATACATGTTACGGACTCGGTTCCAGACGCCTTGGGGAGGCAGTGACCCGAGGTAATTGAGATGGCACTTGCAGCTGATGGTCGAAAAACACCGATATGACATTTTCCGGGTCTGTTAAGACCGGAGCTCACCTGGGAGGAGGCTCGGGGGCAGGCGGGCGGTCCGCCGAGGCGCACGGACAAGGCGAGCCGCTGACCCGAGACGCCGGGGTCGTGAAGAGGTGTAGCGGGCTCGTTTGATCGACGGGAAATCGATTGGACGGAAAGCGGGGAGGGGGGCGGTGTCCTCCATGAGTTGGTAATTTTGTGTCCTCGCCTTTTCCCTTCGCCAAGAAGGTTTTCGATGCCGTTTGTCTGTGTATTTATGTGTTATTTCTCGATATAATTCGAGAAGCTATGGATAGATCCATATGATATTTGATAGGTGGGTAGGGGTTTGTGAAAAGGAAGGTCAAGTTCGATAATGGGCCGCCTAGCGCCTTTTCACGGTACTGCAGCTGAACTTCCGGTTTTGATATCTCGTGTTCTGGATATGCTATGGTCCTGATTTATGATTAGTGGGCAGCTCATGGCGCAGAGAGTGCGTTTGGGCTTCCAAGTGAATTTTTAGATTAAAAAGGTAACTACACATGTACATTCAATGCGTCTTAAGTTCAGTTCAATCTGATAAAAGAACTATAGAACAAGAAAAGATACTAGTATATTGCACAAATTCAAATTCCACACCCTATTTAGTAACAGGACTACTTCGTGAAGGGCGTGATTGGTCATTTCGAGTTGAAGAAGACTGCATCAGGACAGTCGGAAATTCGATGCGCTTTAATACTTACCAGTTATAACAGAATTTTAGCTCTGTACGATCACTGAGAGTGTAAATTGTATCGAGCTCGCCAAACTCTATTCAGCTGTAGTTACCGTACCGAACAACCAATCGAGCGCCAAAGTTCTGACAGCATCCACTTCTATAGAAACTTTTCATTCACTTTTCAGTTATCTTGAGATGTTCAGGGTGGTTTAATTTCCGCGGTTTTCGGTAACCTCTCCACCGCGAATTCATCACATCGCAAATAGGCGTTTCCTATGTATTACTACTGCACTGCAGAATTGTTGTAACCACGAATTTAAGACACATTGAAAGCCTCATTTCCCCTTCTACCGCAAAATTAAGTCCCCGAAAAAGTATATGAATTTACTGTGATAGAAAAGCTTGCCGCCATGTTGGCGTCTCTATTTGAATTTCAATGGATCATAATACCATTTTTGTGTTCTATTGTCATGCAACACTGTATCTTCTCTGAGCTATAGATATTCAACATTAGTTATTCAAAAGGGTCAGAAGATCTCGAAATGTCCCCAACCCTTGAGCTATGATCCACTTAAATGTAAATAGGGACACCAAGATGGCGACGGATACAGCGATGACGTCACGTGAAAACGCTCTAAGCTTTCAGATTCTTACAGTCCATTTCAAACCGCTGACTGTTTACATTGTCACAATACTCCGCACAGTAGTGAACACAGCTTGTCTTCACGTGAAAAAAAAGTGAGGTATGTATCGGCGGGTAAACTGTAGCCTCCCTCACGATCACAGACCTTCTAGGTGCGGTCGGCGTGGGTTTTTTTTTTGGCGCGCACAGTTCGTGTTCAACATGGTCCATGTTGGAGCATCGATTTAGTTTCGCGATGTATACAGAGGGATGTCCCTGTAGCTCAACTGGTAGCAGCCTCACAGTTGAACCGTTGGTTCCAATTAGTTGGTAACTGGGAGACCCGGGTCAAATCCTGGGATGGTCATTTCGGTTGGGGCTGCACCCGTCTTTCGGAAGGGACGTAAAATGGTAGTCCCATGTTCGGGGAGGTGCCTCGAGCACGTTAAAGGGGAAGGATTAGCAACCCTCCCCTATACAAATCTAACCTGCTACTGAAAAAGCAAGGACACTTGCTGCCCTATGTGCTGCTAGGCACTACAAGGATCTGAACGAACGCCGATTAACTACAGCTAGTACATGGCATAAGGAGTAAGTAGTACAAGTACACAGCTTGGAAAGGCTTGCACAGCACGAAAACTTGCTGACCTACGTGCCACTAGCCACAAGGTGAACAACAACAACAACAACAACATATACTAAAGAATACTCGAGCGATCCAAAAACTGAGCCCAGTCCAGAAGGTCTGCACAGGAGGCTAGGTACACTGTTACACGGGGCCTGAGGTATACTCTCAACAGGGGAACCTGTGTGTTTACATAACAGGCAACAATCCAGACGGACCTATTGAAAACTGATCCACTCATAACACTAAGCCACTTGTTTTGGTCAGACTTAGGGTACGATCGTTTATACCAAAGAGGTTAAATTTAACCTCCTTGTTTGCACTGCTGTCTGTGGGGAGAATATTTGTCGGGGGAGTTTGGCCACCATACATAGGGTTTCATTTTCCTTAGCCGACTTCGGACATATAAATGTAGGAAGGCATATATTCATACCCCCTTTCCAATGAGAGGACGACTGTTGAGCAACCAAATATCTCATCAGTTTAAGCGAAGTTAAAGCCTAGGTTACACATAGCCGAACATGGCCTCCCGACTCTCCCCCGACCATGGTTGGAGTGATTCGGGAGTGATTCCGGAGCTAGCTCGGTTGGCGTTCGGCCGAGTCGGCTAGCGTTCGGCTGAGTCGGCTGGTGTTCGGCTGCGCCAGCCGAATGTTTTGAAAATTTCAAAACATTCGGCTCTGGACGGAGGGTCTGAAATGGGTCGGCTGGTGTTCGGCTGGTGTTCGGCGAGGTCGGCTAGTGCTCGGCTGGTATTCGGGATTTGAGTCAGTAGTAAAATTAGAACCTTAACCACGCCAGAAACACTACTGACTTACTCCCAACTAGTTTCCAACCTACCCATAACTCACCCCAAGGCCGTAGACAAAACTCTGCTAACTCATTCTCAACCAAGTGACTACTATCGGAACGTGGGCGAATCACCCCCGACCTTCACACGACCAAAAACAAAGAAGAACACTAAAAGCAGTATTAAAGCTAGCCATGATCCGAATTCGATCTGTCGGTGATGTTAACAACATAATAGAATGGATTATTTTAATTAAAACCGAAAATGACCCCTCTTTTGAAAGTCGCTGAATATGTCTATTTAAATTCGTGAGAGGGTCTGCAATCGGTCGGGGTTTAGTCAGGAGAGATTCGGCAGTCTGTGGCTAGAGGTCGGGATGGTTGGGAGTAAGCTAGAAAGCATTCGGGGCCCATTCGGGAGTAATTCGTGTACTGGTTAGGAGATGATCGGTGCATCTTCGGCGCATGTTCGGCACCAAAGATAGGCGTGGCCCAAAAACTGGTCAGAATGCTCCCGAACTACCGCCGACCTGAGTCGGCTAGCGTTCGGGAGCCATGTTCGGCTATGTGTAACCTAGGCTTAATTGATAAAGGACACCAAGAAGTGCATTTTATTTTATTTTAATGGGAAAGTTTCACATCTAACATGTCTAAGATCTAAACTTAGGTAAACGTTCGTTTGTTATACACCAGGTTATGATCATTAACGGTTTGCCCCTCGACAGAAGTAATCAAACACCTGAATATCGCGATTTGCCCCTCTCATCTAATCAGGACGGATAAAGGGGCGAAGAAGGAGGCGACACATAAACGATTTGTCAAAAAGAGACAGACGCCCTAACAGAGGCCTCTCTTATTTCCTTAAAAGGTTTAGCAGTGCGCATCTGAACTATGTTGGAAATACAGACTTTCTACTGTCTTCAGGAAGAAACACGCGTAACATATCCATCCACACAGCCAGAACAGAATGCATTAAGAACATGATGTGGGGATAAAAACTAAGTCACATTTGGGACCGCATTCTTCATACTTGCAGCAGCGACACCTAGCTGCAGTATGAAGTAGAACCAGACATCATTGCCCCTGAGGAAGGTGACAGTCGGTGAACGAAAAGTCGGCCAGGTAAAACACTTGGTTGTGTACAAACTTCAATTCTTATCCACCATTTCGAACTCTTTCCTACATCCAGCAAGCGAATGTGAAGATGATGGGTGCATCCTCATCTAGTAATAATAGTAGCAGTAATACTAAAGTCATGTCCTTTTGTATACTAGTATACAGATACAGTACTTGTAGAATCGACAGCTTTTAGGCATTTTATTGTAAACATGTCTGCTATGCTACCAATGAACTGTCATGTACACGTATAAGCGTAGTGCAACACCTGGAGTGGGGTAAAACTTGTCGAAGTACTCTAGTACCAGTATTGTAGGGTAATTTGTGTCCCCTCCCCATAGCGCTTGGTAACTAACAACGGAGCAGAAGCGCAGCTTTGCGATAACATTAGGTACTGCACCTGGTGCCGCACAAGTCGACTTTCCTTACAACTGCTCGGAAACAAATCAAAAGCATGGCAACACAGTTCTCAAAGGTGTGTGAGAGTGGTCATCGCGTAACGAGAGAGAAGGCATGATCCTGTCATTTTCCCAGGAGTATGTTTACATATGTCGCTGCGGAAGCCAGTTTGCCCAAGATACAACTGTATCCGTAAATTTTTGTTATATTACCAAGGACGTAGTAACGTCCTTGACATGACCAAGGACACTTCCGTCCGTTAAACCAGCGTAAAGGTCCGTCCTTGGGTATGCAAATATACCGCTTAATTAATAACTAGCTTGAAAATTCATCTGTGTTTGTAGTTAGCTAAATCCTTGTTCCAACACAGAAAGTTACAAACCGTGAATGTCTTCGCGCATGTCAATTTAAGTTTTTGACTGGATGCTTTCTTATGTAATATCCATATAAAAGAAGATGACGCCATTTGTATCGCAGGTTTATTGTCACTACTTTATTGCATGGATGAATGACACTTAGAAGTATCCCGTCGTGCCTTTCGGTCGGATCATGGCGCACAGGTGTCCTCGCAAGGGCTGCTGGGAGCAGAGGCGTTGCAGACCAGCAGGTAACAGTGGAGGTAGTGCTAGCGGGTAGAATATACAAAAAGTAAGTAAAAGATATAAGTCATAAGTCATAAAAATGTATCATTGTTTTATAGTATACTAGGTTCAACATATCTGGAATGTTATGCAGCTGCTGTCAATTGTATGATACAGACTTGAATGAACTGTGGACATTTATTTGTAATGTTTGGGGGTTGTTTTGCGTTTGTACGCGGAGAATGAAAAAAAGGGAAGTGAGCTTATTTTGTAAGAGGGGAGACACTAGTGTACATAAAAGTACCCTATTTCGATCGAAGAATGTGTGTGTGTGTGTGTATGTGTGTGTGTGAGCGTATGTGTGTGCCGTGTATGTATGTGTGTGTGTGTGCGTGTGTGACGGTGTGTACGTCTTTCTCTCTTTCTCCATGTCTCTCTCTGTCTCTCTATGTCTAGAGAGAGAGAGAGAGAGTGTGTGTATCTTTGTGTAGCACTATGCTTCTTTTAAGTATATATCCGCTAACAAATCACCATGTTAACTATGCACTGTACAGAAATTAGACTACATTTAGGGTACAGTAAGAGCCACCTCATGAGAACATAAGAACCACCTGGACTGTTTATAGTGGTCCCTTACATACCCCCCCCCCCGATACAAACATTACGAATCCTGTCTATAGTGACCATCTGTCAACATAGACTGGAATACTCCCTCGGGTAGTCTTTTTTGACAGTGAGTGTTCAACATACCGGTGAGCCGACGGCAGAAATGAAATGGAAGGCCTTCATGCTGAACCGTTCAACTGCTGGACCTGGGGAGGGCATTTCCACCACATTACCGTCAGTGGGGCACCTGGGGGTAAAACAAGTATTGAGGGGACATATTAAGAGATATACAAATACAGGTACTATCTACCACCCAAAAATCTTGATCATGTCTCGTCTAGAACACGAGGTAGTAAAGCCGGAATAACAGCTGCAGTACATAAGAAAGCCGCTAGGGAGCCCAGAATCTAATCATTTCTTTGATAGGACAACACCTTACCACATACTTAATTCCATGACAATCCATCCATAGCTTCTTGAGTTATGCTGTTTATCCACATGAAAACATACGAACGCTGACAAAAACATGAATTAACCTTCTTGGCGAAGCCTCTGGAGTTATGCTGTTCAATCACATACAAACGCTACCGAAAACATAACCTTCTTGGCGAAGATACTAAACATTTCACATTATCCAAGGAAACGATCCATTCATCGTACAATAATGTATGAATGAATGTAGACCTTTATTGTACATTGAATGAACAATAATGTACGGGCCTGGCTTACTTGTTGTCGATGATGAAGTACTGGGGGTGGCTGTCGGGGTCGGTGGTGGTGGTCACCATGCAGCGTGTCGCCCTGATGCGCAGGTTCGAGTCCGACGTCATCAGACGAGCCTCCACGTACAGATTGTCCCCGACGGCGACGTCGACAGGGGACGCCACTTCCGTCTGGTAGCTGCTGGTTTGGTAGAATTTAATCTCGCTGTTGTATTCACCAAAGGCGAAGGGATCGTAGTCCAACCGGGCCATTTTCCCCTGGAAGGGGTCGAACTCGGCGCTCACCAAGATCTCGCGAGAAATGGCGCAGTGGAAGTCGAGATTTCCGGTGAATGAGATCTCGCTGCCGTCGACCACGTTGACTCGCTGCTCGACCGAGTTGGAGTAGATGATGTAGTTTTCAGTCTCCTGTAAACAAACATGCCCGGATAAAGACGAGTTACATATTGCACCACACATGTGCCCCTTCCCAATAGTCAATGCCAAGGATTTTTACGAAAAGGAATACCATTTTTAAATACATTGATCATATTGATCATATCTTGAAATATTCTAAGTTTGTCCAATGGCACTTAAAGAATGTCAATGAAGGTCAGACATCCAGGTAATGAGATACACACGATAAGAGTTATTCAAGCATTTGTAAAATCTATCCAGTTGCTTGAGTAGCTGTGAGGCTATGAAAGAATCGCCCACCGACAAGGCTCCATGATAACATTTTCACGTTACAATACAGTTGATATACGACTATCCTAAGAACCCCCCAACTTAACAGTCGTAAAATTGTCGTACGACGTACGTCACAAGGACCTTTTCATAGTTATTGGGTGGGCCGACTGCTCTATCTCTCTTTGCAGACACAATTGCGGGTCTAAATCGCAAGTGTAATGGCATCTTTTGGCCCTATGGTGAAGTCAATGAGTGCGGTGGATTCTTTAACGTGCTCGGGATGTGAATCTCCTGACCAAGGACATTATATAATGTCCTTGTCCTGACCGAAGCTTTGCACTCATTTTCACATGATTGAAGTGGCCCGAAAAATTAATGTAATGTAGATTTCCCAACGGTACAACATCGGGGCATGTTGGGACCTCTTGATTCTGGGTCAAACACCATTACCATTACGCCACACGATGCCACACATTTGAGTTGCCACAGTTGCCCTACCTGTCGAGTAGTTCCGCAGCCGTCCAGGGGTGTCTCAAACACGAGATGAGTTGCGTTGACGGTCGCAAGGCATGTCGGGTCGATCAGGTGGGTGGTTTGTTCGTCCAGATGAGGAGCGACGTCCCTCAGGATGACGACTTGTATGACGTCAGAGTTGCAGGTAACGGTCATACCGGGAGGAGGGGTGGTTGGGGGCTCAGGGGTGGTGGGTTCAGGCGTTGTGGCCATAATAGTCGTGGGTTCAGGGGTTGTAGGCATGGTGGTTGTGGGTTCAGGGGTTGTAGGCATAGTGGTTGTGGGTTCAGGGACGGTCGTAGGTTTGATGGTGGTTGGTTCAGGGGTTGTGGGTAGTTCAGGGATTGTAGTAGGTACGGCTTCGGTAGGTTTATCGGTCACAGGTTTGGTGGTCAAGGGTAGGAGCGGACCAGCCGTAGGGGGCCCCGCGGTTGGCGCTTTGGTGGTAGAGGGTTGGGGAACAGTCGTGGCTGGCGCGGCGTCGGTAGGACCTGCGGTTTCAGGACCGGCGGTTGGGGGTAGGGTTGTGACCACGGCCTCGGTGGTGGTGGCAGCTGCGGTAGGGGGCTCTGGTGTGGCGACTGTAACGGGATTGAATTGTGTTTGTTTGTGTGTAATGTTTGGTCGACACTTTAGAAGACATTCGAAGTATTGTGACTTTTTAAAAACAAAATGTGGCCTCAAACATGAACAGCTCTACTCTCATACTTGCATGTTTAGTTCAGTTCGCCTTATGTGAAGTGATGTTAGCTGCAAAAATCTCACGTAATGTAAATCTGTCTTGTGATTAGTCGAGATGCGTGAGCGTGAGTTATGTTGGGTTCTTGAGTTATGTTGACTACAAAATCCGGAAACACAAACAGACACACACACAGACACACCCAAAACTATGTCTCCATTTTTCATGGAGGTAACAATTTGTACAGAGAGGTTACCTATGTTGATGTTGATGTCATCGATGGCCACGTGACACTGCGGATCTGTCCCCCGGACTGTCTCGAAGACAATCTGCCAGACAACAGAAACCCGATCATCAGCATATTACTACATTTATGTTCCTCAACAAGCAACAAGTAGAACATCGAGTAGGTATGCTCAACTGTTTTTGTCAAGTAGCTAGTGGTTGTGCAAAAAAGGGGCTGTTTCTCGTACAGCCCTCTCTAATGCAATGTGCACGTGCGTCTTCCCTACAGTGAGTCACCTCAACTTTTCTCGATAAGTGTGATGGTTTCTTTTATTAGGTTTAATAAAAGTGTTGGCGCATAGAACTACCACAACCGAATGCAACCCGAACCAGCCGTGATAGTCAAGCGCATGCAAGCGAGTATATTTGAAGAAGAACGGTAACCCGAAAAAATATGTCGGATTCGTGCCGTAATAGGATCGTGAAAACATCGACCGGGCCCCCCTGGGACCCTTACGGCGTTCAGGTACTATAGTCCACAAGAAATGTGACTGTGTCATGCGCGCCGCTCCAAAACAATTGCTAAACGATATCTTATGCTTAGGTCCCAATTGCGCCGGTGCTCGTAGGGGGTGTATTAGCTCACGGCGTCTATTTGTTACAGGGTCCCGCGTTGATTTTAAGTCCGAGTTAAAGTGATTCGGGGTCCCGACCGGGCCCCAAATTAGCCCAACAGCCGCAGGGTGTCCCCGTAGGAGTCACACTCGAAAGGGCCTAAAACAGCCTGTCAACTACCCGGCGGTGGGCCTTTTTCCAATTTAAGCATAAGCTTACCTGGTACGGTTCATTGAAGTTGGGTGGGTTGATGGGAAGGGTAGCATGCCTCCAGAAGGGGCTATCGATGTCCTGCATGTTCCAGACCTGCACCTCCTGTCCCCCCTGCAGGATGTACACGGACAGGTCCAGGTCTCCGCCGTTCATGGTGTAGTAGAAGTCCAGCACACCGCTGCCCGTTAGTTCCGGGGTGACCAGTCTGGCTTCATCGCCCGGGAAGTTGTTCGCACAGTCCGACTGCATGAACCAACCATGCCCGTGACCTGACAAAAGTTGAAAGTACATGAATTAATAATCTGGAATCCAGACTGGTCCCAGGGCCTACACAGGCCTGCTCTTTGGCACCAGGTCTGACATGCCCCCAAGGAAACTTTACCTCCCCCGTAGACCCTTTTACTAGGGCTGTTATATGGATTCAGGCAGGAGAAGCTATAGAAGTCAAACCTTCATAAAAATATGAATCATGTCAAGCACAGGAACAATCACATCGATGTCATTTCAAACATTTGCAGTTCTATACGTCAAGACTGAGAAGCGTATCAAATGCCACGCGAGAGGTAGTATGGCGGCATACTGGCAGTATACGCAATCAAACACATTGACTATATCAGCGTACAACTTTAAACAGCGCAGACATTAGGTGTTGCAATAGAGATCTCTCAAACCGCACTGTTTTTCAAAGTGGTGGATATGTCATACGTACGGGATAAACGGTAAATGGGGATATCTTCAAAAGCAATTAAATGCTTTGAGAAACAAAGAGCATGCTTTGTGTTCCATAGTCATAAGGCAGTCAAATAAGCGGAAAGTTTTATACAGTACCATGAGGCGAGTGGTCACTCGTTGGCCCACTGCCCGCGACCTGTACATGGTGTTGTCCGTGACTGTGGCCGTCGTACAGGCCCCAGATCATGGGCGCGGAGGGGTCGTTGGCGTAACCGCACTCGTTGTTGTAGTCATGGTGAAATTGGCAGAGTTGCCCGGTGACTTGCAAAAATAAGAAGCAACAAAAGAGAGTAAAGTGAGTAAACCTACTACTAATCAAAAAGTACATTGTATATACGCTATATATTTCATTATTACATGATTTCGGGTGGGTAAGCCAGACTGAGTCAACTTTTTCTCTCCAGGAGTTCCGTGGCGTTTTTTAAGTCCACGACGTACATACGGCAGTTTGGTCAATGTAAGGCTGGTAGGGATGACCAAGTCCTGCATAACCGTGACTTGGCCTCCAAAGTAGCAGCTCACTCGCTAGCACACCCTTGTTCCTGTGGATATAAATTTACCTGACAACTTGCTCGTATTTCTTCCCTGGTATGATTGTCCGACCGCAATCTATATTAAGTAACATACGTTGTACGATTTCTATGACTTAAAAAAAAACGACCATCAACAAATATCTACGGCCGTCACAAGAGTGATGACATTTGTGAGACACATCCAAGATTGTCATGGTGAGACTGCCCTGTGGTATATGTACGATAATACGACATATCTGACAACACGGCGCTTTAACATTCGCCGTAATTCGTTGTACGATTGTGAGGCCGTAGAATTTTCAAGCAGGCTGTGACAGAACCAGCCGAAGGGGATCTAAGACAATATTTTCGGTAACAAGACAGCTGAATTTTGCAGGACGCATGCACGACTATGCCAAGAATGCCCTCAGTCTACGATCATACGACAATGTGATTGGGCCCTTACACAGACTGATCTGCGATGATACTCCGAAAACGTTATACAAAACTTATAGCTAAGTTGACAATGAGACGTTAAATTGATTTTCAATGATAATTTAGTATCGAAATACCTGAGGCTGCGAAAACAGTCAGAGCGAGGAAGACATGTACAACCTCCAACATTCTCATCTCGCGTTTCAGCTGAAACTCAAAGTGAACAGAGCTGTTTCCCACAAACTCGTGCTGTGTACACGGCTAGAAATGCTCGTGACTGGCTCCCTTTTACTGGCGACCCCACGAGCGCTCTTATAAATAGCTAAATTTGAGTTTCGTCACTTTGTCAACAGTGCTATGCATATTTTGCCATCGATGGTGGCTATGATACCTTGACATATTTATAGATCATATCCATAGATTCTCCGGCCGGACACGAAGCAACTGTGTGGACATATAGAGCATGATTCCTGTTTGTAATCCCTATTTTTAGACTTGTGTTTTTTCTAGACTTAGGAACATTGCAAGAGAACACAATAAAGATGATAGAAAGGACGTAGATGGTTGTTAACCTGGACGGCAGCCTTACGTTAGCTTTAGTCCGCTCTTCAGAAGGAAGGTAAAGTTTGGAATCTTGTGGACTTAGTTTACTATATGTGTGTCAGGTTAGAGATCTGGCATAATCGTCAATTTTGCCGTTAGAGATCCGGATTTGAGTCATTGTCACAACATCGGTGGCATGTCTGGGAATCATTGCTTTGTCCCTCTCAATTTAGACTCACGACACCCCCATCCCATACTTTTCAACCCCACAACCACCTGCTGCCATCACACCAACACACCGACCTTCACACTAATTACATTGTCAATACAGCCAAACGACGACGATATTTTTAGACCCGAAGAAAGTCCCTTCACCGACCGGTCGGAAGCGGCCACCGGAATCAACACACTTTTATCGCAAACACATCGACATTTTTAAATCCGAAGAAGGACATTGGCTTTATCAAGCAGTTGGAAGCGGCCTTGGGGGTTAAATAAACAGCGTAGAGAGAAAAAATATCTGCGAGCAAACGCACAACAATTCCCGCACTAAACTTACTGAACCATTATTTTTTTTACTAAGTTATACAAAATGAATCAAATATCTGCTGTATCTATAAAGCAAGGAAAGTCAGACGTTTCAGACACCATCTTTCATCACCAGTTAGGACATGTTGATTTGATTATATTGATGACATCCGCGCGCATCAACTTTCGTCCGTTTAAAAAAAGTTTTGTAAATCGTACAAATCAGCTGCAAAATGAGCAAATATACGCCGTAACTTGCAAGAACATATTTCGGAGAATGGATAATAATATCGTTGAATGCAACGGCCAAAGAAGAAGATGTGAAAAAAAAATAATTAAGAAGCTATTATTTGGTATACCACACATAACATGTGTGTCACTTATTCAACCTTTCTGACCACGTAGATTTCAATTTTTGTGCTAAACTTTTTTTTATTTGCAGTTTTTGGCGACCCAGAGGATGTCATCAAATCAACATGGCATTAGTTAGGTGCAAAGTCAAGAGACCACCTCTAGGCACTGAACTACGTACTAAATGGTCACTACTCACTACGTGCATGTAAACGTAACAAGATCCGAAGACCACTTCAATGTTACGGGTTAGATGAGTAGGTTACACGAAACTGCATCTCTTCTCCCAGTCAGAAACCATACGAATGAGACAAGCTTGACTCACTAACAGTTAGGACTAACTGACCCAATCGGAGAAGCAGGGGTGACGAAGTCTGATAAATGGGATAACCACTCGATAGTAGATACATGAACATACCGTTACCTTAGACTGCAACAACGGCCAACAACGAGGGATGCAACCTCCAACATTCTCATGTCAAAACCTGAGTCAAACTTCATACATATACAGCTGGACGTTACCTGTAAAGCTTCCTGGAGTGATATGTATCTTAGCGTTTTATTTATAGCAAAATGCATATTTTATAAATCTATAGTGAAATGTATATTCTATTGCTACAAAACAAAATATATTACTGCATTTATAGATTATGTAAAGTTGGACAGTCCTACCCACCCAAGAAGTATTTCTCCTTGAAGCTGTTATTGACGGAAACAGCTGTGTTGACTGTTAAAAAGTCATGTTTATAGTCTCTATTTTTAAATTTGTTATCTCTTCAGACTTGGGAACTATTGCACATTGCATTGTTTGTCGGATTGAAGTAACGTAGCAAGTGAATTGTACCGATGCCCCACAAGCGATAAGAGATACAGATATAGAGAAGAAAAATGTCCAGACTATGCATGATGTACAAAATAATTGATAAGCGGGTGGACGCACCAACTACTAAGCATATTTTCAAAATCCTTCTCAGTGAATCGCTCCACCTTTCCTTAGGCATGGATACATGAAACACATAGCTTATAGATGCTCATGCTATTAGGCCTATATAAACGTTATAGTTTGCTACTAATGGTGATATTGTTGTTAGGGTTCTTGACTAAGATTCGAAAGAGTTTGAATCCCTCACAGGTTCCGATGTCTTGCCATTTGGACGTAAAGCGAAGGCCTAAAGCCGGCGTCACAATTTATGCGAGCGTCGGATCGAATTTGCAGATCGCCCGAAGGTCGCCGAATTTCAAAATCGCCCGAGCGTCCATCGTATTTTCCAATGAAAATATCGGGTACGTCCGTCAAACACTAAAAACTAAAAATCCCCCATGAGATGGTACCATCTCTTGGACATGGACGAAGTCAGAATCGACTAACCTGGTAAAAGGCCAATATTTGGATCAACTTTGATTTCTAAAAATCGCCCGAAGCCCGCGTAATCGACAGGACGTCGGCCGTACTTCGGCCGAAAATGCACATATGAAGCTCGCCAACACGTCGGCCGAGCTGAATTTCTTATTTGTGACGGGGGCTTACGGAGAGCCACACCTCGAACCCTAGCATACTTGCTCGATCTGTGTTCATTTATTTATTGCCAAAAATAGTTACTCAAGCAACTGGATAAAATTTTGAAACAGACGTTTCATACATCATCCGCTGTCTTTCGTCAGTGACTAAGGATAGGACTGGAAAATCAGGTATTATACCAAAACTCTGAATAGATATGTTTATGATATGTCGAACCTTCATCAACGCATTTATCTATTGGTTTGGCTGTTCAGGTCACCTACTATAGCCACGGCTGCCCATCTAGCTACTGCAAAGGGCTAGCTCTGCTAACAAAAATTGTACAAAAAGATTGAAATCAAGGTCTGTATCATCAACATGCTCTTCATTGTATTCTCGCACAATGTGCAATCCCAGGTTTATAAATAGGGATTACAAACAGGAACAAATACAAGTTAACAGAGTTGTTTTCCATCCGGCTGGAAAATCTTAAAATACGATATACAAATATATAAACATTTCTTAGTATATTTTTTGTAAACTGTTCATAGTGCGGTTGACAAAGTGACGAAAGTCATGCTATTAATAAGAGCTGTGTAGCAAGCAACATATATCAGTCGAGCGTTTCTAGCCGTGAACACAGTACGGCCAGTGCTGCGGAATACAACTCTGTATTAGTTTGAGAGGAAAGTTTACATTATGGAGATCGTCTTCTTCACTGTGACTATCTTTGCAGTCTCAGGTAACATAATTGAATGACATATTGAGTAGCCATTTAATGCCAGATTGTCATTTTATGATAACGTCTTCGAAGTATCACTGCAGACCATTCTGGGTAAGGACCTGGTCACACTCGTAGTGTGATTTTCGTATGATTGAAAACTGATGGCATTCTTGGGATAGTGGAGAGAGAGAGAGTGGTTAGCAAGAGAAAAAAATGAGCCAGCGGTAAACTACGGAGGCTATGGTTCATAGGCTATGTAGGTTGACTCTCTTTTCTGTGTTCTTATTTTTGAAAGTCAGCGGACAGTTCACGTTCTGCAACTTTGACCATGAGCTCTGCGGTTACATCAACGACCCCTCGGCGCCTATGACATGGGAGCAGTATGACGGTAACAGCCACGGACACGGACATGTACAAGTGATAGGCAGTGGGCCAGCGGAGGACCATACACACGAAGGAGGTACTGTTTAAGGTCTCATTCATGTGTTACTCCGCCTGTATATTCTACAAGAATCCGCACCCAGACTTGGAAGCTGTATGGAGCTGCACTTGTTTGATACGACAGCGATATGATTGCGACTATACGTTATATGACGCATATTTTATGTAGATTTGGCTTCTACCCCGTCTGACCAACCAAGCCGGCTCCGATGTTTTTTCCTGCGTTGGGGGGGTGGGGGGGGGATGTCAGAGGCAACGTTTCCTTGGGGGTACGTTAGACCTGGCGCCGAAGAGCTAGCCTGTGTGGGCCCTGGTAACAGTCTGGATTCCAGATTATCACTAAATAAAGCTTCATTCTTTGTCAGGTCACGGGCATGGTTGGTTCGTCCAGTCCGACTGTGCGAACAACTTACCGGGCGATGAAGCCAGACTGGTCAGTCCGGAGCTCATGGGCAGCGGTGTGCTGGACTTCTACTACACCATGAACGGCGGAGACCTGGACCTGTCCGTGTACATCCTGCAGGGGGGACAGGAGGTGCAGGTCTGGAACACGCAGGACATCGACAACCCCTTCTGGGTTCATGGTACCCTTCCCCTCAACCCACCAAAC
Source organism: Branchiostoma lanceolatum (assembly GCA_035149815.1). Lineage (NCBI taxonomy): Eukaryota > Metazoa > Chordata > Leptocardii > Amphioxiformes > Branchiostomatidae > Branchiostoma > Branchiostoma lanceolatum. The sequence goes on along the minus strand of CM068877.1, from coordinate 13,164,229 downwards.
TTTAACGAACCGTACCAGGTAAGCTAAGATATCTTTTGGTAATTGTTTTGGAACGACACGTATGTCACAGTTGCCTTTCCAAAGTGAGTGTGGTACGTAAGAATCGTCCGGGTCCCGGTGGGGGCCCTATCAATGTTACGGCATGGATCCGACGTAATTTTTTCGACGGGACCCCGGCTGATTTTAAATTCGACTTAAAATCATCCGGCTTGATCCGCTGCAGCCGCTGGAACTCCCACAGGGCCCGCCCGAAAGGAAAGAAACAAACAGTCCGTAAACCAACCGGCGTGCCCCAGTTTGGAAATGTGACTGTGGCATTATATCATCGCTTGTACACACGAAACCTTGACGGAGGCTAGACTTGCAAAACTGCACTGACATATTTAAGCATCAGAAAAAAACATTTCTATGTATCTACATGTATTGAATGAAACTCCATGGTGGGCAAACTCCCCTGGCCAAACTGTTCTTCCTACAGCCTGGTGAGACTTGTCATGCTTCATGTCAGTTCAGCATGGCTAATGGATTCTTCATATTTTGGTTTTTGGTGAATGTTTATGTAAATTAAATTGAAGACGAACGTCACTTTATCGTGGATTGTTCAAGATTTGAGAATAAACGCTTTATCTCCGCTTGTTCAAGTGAATTCAATGCGCTCCGTTCTGTTGATAGATTAAATTACATACTAGGAGGTGATCATCCTTACTGTGTACAGATAGTAATATGCATCAAAGAATGTTTGGACATTAGACCATACAATGCATAAGTAAACGACACGTGAAATTACGATATGTTGCTCTATCCCATATGATTGTATGTAATCAAACTCATTTGTGTGCACCTATGCGTTTGTATGTATGTATAGATGTAGTAGACCTTACGAAAGTCGCTGTGCTTTTGTTGTGTCAATAAAGATCTCTGTAATGATCTACTGACCGTCGTGTTTCTGTTGTCTGGCAGATTGTCTTCGAGACAGTCCGGGGGACAGACCAACTGTGCCACGTGGCCCTTGATGACGTCAACATCAATATAGGTAACCTCGCTGCACAAGTTGTTTGATTCTTTGACGAAACAGTTGAGCTAACAACCAGGCAGATGTTTGGGTAATGAATCGTAATGTTTCGGGTCTGTGTGACAACCACTATTTCAAGTTAAGTGCTGTAAAAAAACAGGCGGTCGGAATTTTTTTCATTTTTTTTAGATGGCAAAAGTTAGGTGTGACCGGTCGTTCTGTGTAATATAACCAGCTGCTTCCGCGCCGTGTGGCTGCGAAGCAGGTGTTTTACGCCGAAGGGCGGTTACTAGTATACCGGTACCGTAGATACATCCAATCCCGTTACAGTGGCCATACCAGAGCCCCCTACCGCAGCTGCCACCACCGCCGAGGCCGTGGTCACAACCCTACCCCCAACCGCCGGTCCTGAAACCGCTGGTCCTACCGACGCCGCGCCAGCTACGACTGTTTTCCAACCCTCTACCACCAGAGCGCCAACCGCGGGGCCCCCTACGGCTGGTCCGCTCCTACCATTGACCACCAAACCTGTGACCGATAAACCTACTACAATCCCTGAACTACCCACAACCCCTGAACCAACCACCATCAAACCTACAACCGTTCCTGACCCCACAACCACTATGCCTACAACCCCTGAACCCACAACCACTATGCCTACAACCCCTGAACCCCCAACCCCTGAACCCCCAACCACCCCTCCTCCCGGTATGACCGTTACCTGCAACTCTGACGTCATACAAGTAGTCATTTTGAAGAGCGTCGCAAACCTGAACGAGCAAAACACCCACCTGATCGACCCGACATGCCCTGCGACCATCAACGCAACTCACATCGTGTTCGAGACACCCCTGGACGGATGTGGAACGACTCGACAGGTAAGGTTACAGCTGCAAAGTTTACGGGTTCTTAGGAAAGTCCTATTCGGCTGTCTTGCATTGGGAAAAGGTTGTCGTAGAGCCTAATGGTCAATTATCATTTCTGTCATAGTCTCGCTGAAAATCGTGCGAAAAGAAAAATCGTTCAACATATGTGACTGTGTCTTGTGTTTGTGTCAATAAAAAGACTCTTTGTACACAACCAAACGTTTATTTGCGACCGACATATCGGCGAACGCCTGTCACCTTCCTCTGGGCAATTCTAACTGGTTCACTTTGCACTGCAGTTATAGGTGTCGCTGCTTACAGATGCTTTTTGGACCGCATCTGTAAGCTGCAGTGCAAAGTGTACCAGTCAAATCTCTTTTTTTTGGTATGTTTGTTCAAAGGAAACTGAAAACTACATCATCTACTCCAACGCTGTCGAGGAGCGAGTCAACATCGGCGGCAGTGAGATCACATTCGGAAGTTTCGATTTCCACTGCGCCATTTCTCGCGAGATCTTGGTGAGCGGCGTGTTCAGGCCCTTCCAGGGGAAAATGGGCCGATTGGACCACATGGCCCGGTTGGACTACGATCCCTTCGCCTTCGGGGAGTACAACAGCGAGATGAAATTCTACCAAACCAGCAGCTACCAGACGGAAGTGGCGTCCCCGGTCGACGTCGCCATCGGGGACACGATGTACGTGGAGGCTCGTCTGATGACGTCGGACTCGAACCTGCGCATCAGGGCGACACGCTGCATGGTGACCACCACCACCGACCCCGACTGTCACCCCCAGTACCTCATCGTCGACAACAAGTAAGCCAGACCCGTACATTATTGTTGAGAAATTGAATTTTTCTTTAACAATATGAAATGTTTATTATCTTCGCCAAAAGGTTATGTTTTCGGTAGCATTTGTAGGTGGTTGAACAGCATAACTCCAGAGACTTCGCCTAGAAAGCTATGTTTTTGGCAGCGTTTGTATGATGTTATGTGGATGAACAGCATAACTGAAAAAGCTACATGGGTGGATTGACATGAAATTTAGCATGTGGTTAGGTCTTGTCCCATCGAGGACATGATTAGATTTTGGGTCCCCCGGTGGCTTTCCTATGTACTGCAGCACAACTTCCGTTTTTTCGTGTTCTGGACAAGCTATGGTCAAGTTTTCTGGTAGTAGACAGCTCTTGTATGTGTTAATCGTTAATCTATGTCCTTGATATTTACGCCCAGGTGTCCCACTGACGGTAATGTGGTAGAAATGCCCTCCCCAGGTCCAGCAGTTGAACGGTTCAGCATGAAGGCCTTCCAGTTCCTTACTGCCGCCGGCTCACCGGTAGGTGGATATTCTAAATGGACATTGACACACACACATGAACACACACGCAAACACACAAACACACACACACACACACAAACACAAACACACACACACACACACACACAAACGCAAACACACATACACACAAACTCATACACAAATAGACATTATTTGACTGAAATAGGGTACACTTACATGTGTGCACAACAGTTTCTCCCCTCTTCCAAAAATACAGATCAATGTCCTTTTTCATTCTACGCTTACTGGTAACCTTACCCCTAACATTATGTTCCCGAAGAATGTTTGACTTTGTCTGATATTAAGCAATGAGACATATGTCATGACGTGTACGCCTTACATACTTGCACATTCTACCCGACAGCACCACCTCCACTGTTACCTGCTGGTCTGCAACGCCTCTGCTCCCAGCAGCCCTTGCGAGGACACCTGCGCGAGATCCGGCCGAAAGGCACGACGGGATGCTCCTATCTCTGAACTCCGCGAAGTTCATGTTGCAGGAGTAGAGATTGCAGGAGGATCCTTCGTTTCTGACGACGGTATACAACATCTATTCACTCGTTTCAATTCTTAACCAGACCCTTGTTTTTTTATTGATCATAAGTATGATGATAAGTTCTGGATGTATAAATAATGGCTTTATGTAGCCTGTAAACATATGTGTCAAATTTGGAAAAACAATCTAAACCCGAATCAGAATGCAGACATCTGTAAGGATTTTTGTGCTGTTTTGACTAATTTCTAATTTCTTTAGCCTGAAATTCAGCCGTGAACGCAAATCGAGGGTCGAACGGGTCGGTCCAGGGTTCACGGCTGCCGGATTTCAGGCTAACATTTTGTCCATGGCGATTTACAACTTCGGACTAGTTTTACTTCTCCCAAGAGTATCATCCGTAAATCTGTTACTTGTGTATAATGAATGTCTTCCTTATGTTACAGAAGTGCGCCTGTCGGTAGAGATGCCTGCGAAGAACGCCAAGCCCAGCCTCTTCTACTTCGGGGCCGCCGCCGTGGCAGGAGCGGTGGGGGTGCTCGCGCTCATCGGAACAGCCCTTGTTGTTCGCCGTTACCGAAAGAGCCGTCACCCCACCTCCTACGTCGCCCTGGCCACTGACGACATCGACATGTAATCGCTCGTGTTAGGAAGAATTTTCCGGCAATGTCGTTGTAACAAAATTGGCCCTGAAAATTTCCATATATAAAGCTGTAGTATAAAAACGCTAAAAGACATCTGTTTCATAGATTATAAGCCTTTAAAATGAGTTACGACATCCGTGCTTGAAAATTAAAAGAAAGATTTCACTCTGTTGCACAATGGTCTACTTGCCTTGTTCTCATCTTTTTATTACGGCGAAATGTGATTGAGGACACTTACGGTTATATTGGAAAGAATGTGATGTACACCGTGGTATCATTTTCATCTAGTTATAGTCATGAGAGTATATACCATTTTTTCGTTTTGTTTACATAAGTATACTGGAAGCAGACCTTTTATTCTAGAAAAGGAGATATATATTCATAACGTGTTGATAATGCACTGATCATTTCGTTACATTGCTTTGGTTCAGCTTTGAGTGTGTGAGGCTCTTCTCAACACAGGCAATACTTTGGGCGTATATTCATATTGCACCAGCTTCAGTTGGAAACATACCTATGTACATGTACATCTAAGAAATACTATCGGACCGTACGTGTGCTTTGTTGACAAGTAAATAATTGCTGGTTAGCTCACACGATAAAAGTAAGAAATAAAAGAAGATTTTCCCAGGGACACGCCAAGATCATACATATTGCACCACTCGTATAAAATCACTTTGCACTTATTTACCACTGAAACTTCGACTAAGTAGTTCTAGTGTAGTTTGTGAAAAACACCCATACTTCCACCTTTTTTGAATGTACATTTGCTCACAAAAAAACACAAAAAAACAAATGATCATGAGTTACAGAACGCTGATTGGTGAACGGGTTACAGAACGCTGATTGGCAAATGAACATGAGTTACAGAGCGCTGATTGGTGAACGGGTTACAGAACGCTGATTGGCAAATGATCATGAGTTACAGAACGCTGATTGGTGGATGGGTTACAGAGCGCTGATTGGCAAATGATCATGAGTTACAGAACGCTGATTGGTGTTCGGATTACAGAACGCTGATTGGTGTTCGGATTACAGAACGCTGATTGGCAAATGATCATGAGTTACAGAACGATACACCCTGCACTTCTCTGTGCACGTAGGTGGCGCCGGTCCACTGTTTTCTGTAGAGCCACACGGATCGCACTGTCGAAAACGTCCTTCAAATTGGCCTGTGTCAGAGCCGAACATTCTACGTACTTGACAGCTGTGAAAACAACAAGAAGGAAAAATGAACCGTACGTTACACCGTTTTAATGTCATAGGGACACCAACATGGAGGCTGGTGCAGCTGTATTTCAGCGAATCGTAGCTCAAGGTTTTTAGGACAGCTAGAGATCTTCTAAGCTCCTCAAATAACATCTTTTAAGTGTATATCCGTATCTGTAAAGCCGGTATAACCGCCATTCGGCGTAACATGCACACCAGCTTCTACATAGCTAAGAGAAGAGAACACCAGCAGAATACATAGAAACTTGGTAATCAAAATTTAAGCAATAACGCCGTGTACGCTTGAATTACGTGGTCCACCAAAGACCTCCTTGGGTCCACTGAAATGCGAATCAGGGTCACCAACATGGCGGCCAGCACCCGCCTGCGTCATTGATATGGAAAGTGAGTAAAGCGCTATCTGGATCCGGAGTTACCGCTGAAAAAATGAAACAGGGCGAAACAGAACTTTACAAGGATTTTTACCGCCTATTTTCTTGGCCGTTTCCATTGCTTCCTCCTGTGTGATCATTGGCTCTTTATTCTGAGTTTCTTCGTCATCCCGGAGGTCGCTCTTTGTGCCCACTAGGAGAATCGGAACTTCAGGAGCGTGCCTCATTAATTCCGGCTTCCACTGAAAAAAAGAAGCAAAAATAAATGCCTCCACCCCTAGGCGTCGCCAATAAGACACGTTTCGCTTCAGAACAGCACACTGACTGGTTTCACGTTATAAAGTTAAGATACCAACATGGAGAAAAACGTCACTGAAAAAACGTGTATCACCAAGGAAAAACAAAGAGCCGTCCTGTAGACAAGCAGTAATAATATAGAGCGTCTTCACGTGTCATAGGGACACCAAATGGAGGCGGATGCATTTGTATTTCAGTGAATCTTAGCTTAAGGCGATCTACTATCTGACAATACCAGGACAACAAATAAAAAATCACGGATAAGATTCTATAATCAATAAAATAAAACGTCGTTAAGCTCCAGCTACGGTCTATTCATCATTATTCCGAGAATTTTCATCACCGATGACTATTTTTACAAAGGCTACGCACGTTTATTGTTGTAGCAGCTACAACAATAATGTAGCATATGTCATTGAACTCTGAGAAAGTTAGCTTACCCTATCTTCTACGTTTGAAAGCGAATCCCGACTATTGACAGTAAAGCAGACCAGAAAAATGTCCTGTAAAGAAATAAAACGAAAGGTTATGAAACCTGCCCTGAGACAGAACATATTGGTGTGATACCGCTTTGAGTATAGAACGTCTAGAACTAAAAGAAAGTATGATTCAAAGTTTGCGAAAAATGCCTTTGACCCATCTACTGTACAGAATCCTCAGATACGTGGGTACGTTCTGGATAGTAAAATTCATAACTTTTTTTTAGTTCCGGAATATGATTGATAAGCATAATATCGCACTTGGGGTGGTAACGGAAAAAATGACGGAAGTTATTTGGGGTGTGTCTTCACATTCGTCGTAGGCCGTCGTACGATTTTGGTGTCATACTCATAAAATGTTCAAGCAGGTTGTGATAGAACCAACTGCCGACAAGGATGTAAGACTATAAGATTACGTAACAAAACAGCTGAATTTTGTACGACACTTGCACGACTATCCTGAGAATATCCTCAGTTTGCGGTCGTAGGACGATCGGCGTGTGACGAATATAACCGGACCCTTAGATGTAAGATGTTATATTTCAGACGTACCGTGTTGGGATAAGACAGCGGTCTGAGTCTGTCGTAGTCTTCCTGCCCAGCCGTGTCCCACAGTCCGAGACATACGGGCTTGCCGGCCACCATCACGTTAGCGCTGTAGTTGTCGAACACTGTCGGGATGTACTCCGACGGGAAGGCGTTTGTCGTGTAGCTGATCAGTAAACACGTCTTGCCCACGGCACTACGATGAGAGAACATCAACCGAGAGAACGTGAGGAAAAGCTAGGGAATATTAGAGTCTTGTGTTGCTGAAAAGATCATGTAGAAATTGGCCAAATAGGGTGAATGATTGCTTATCGGTGGCACGGTGGCATTGTGTTTAGAAATATTTTGTCGCTGTCTTTGTTATAAAGTATTCAGTGCGTAATGACAACATTGTTGGGTTGGGTTCTAGTATTTGTCACAAGCACATGTGTCTACCATAGTAACAAGACGATTATAGTAAACAAACAAGATTAAAACTCCTCTGGTACCGTAAATAGAAAATTGTTCATACCAGGCTATTTGACCGTTTGCTACCGTTTTTAGGTAACGTTACCCCGTGGCCGTGGAGTAGCCTATCTTATTTTACGCTCCCCTACGTTTTACTCCTTGGTTTTACACGTCTCATGACTGTTGAAGATTCGACTGTTTCTTTACCATTTTAACATTTGTGTTTATAACTCAATAAGAAGCCGACGTAACGTTTACCCAATGTCAACAGTGTTAACATTTTGACATTAAAGTTGTCAATTTTGAGTCGTAACATGGTCGTCAGCATCCCCTTCAGCGAGGATATTGCTTCCTGTTATTATGCCACATCAATTATTCATGCTGGTTATTTGAAAGACAAAACTTGTCAAACTCCATTGTTCATCCGAGGACAAGCGTCTTTGCTTTCTCTCTACCATCAACTTGTAAGTAGTATGAAGAGAAAAAATTGACAATTGTTATTGATGATCATACACATAAACAACACCCATGATCTACAATGTTGCCATCCTTAGGAATGATCACAAAATGTGTAACCCTCCCCACTTGTGACACGTCTATGGTATTATGCAAACGTTCATGTGAGACTTAGTCAAGAACAAAAGACGGGGATTCATATTTCGCTCTCACATTACAGTTTATGTAATGGAAAACAAAATGTAGTGTTGTCCCGTAAATATAGACAACAAGCCAATGGCAGCAGCGCACTGATTCTGTTAATCAGGCTTCATCATATTTCGTGCAGTTGCGGTCTTATGCCGCCATGTTGGTTTCTTAGGCTTAGTCGTCAATACCATCATGGCTTAGCTGTGTTTTCACTGAAGGATAGACAAATATCAAAACTTACCCGTCTCCGACAATGACAGTCTTTATGTTCTGCATTGCCCCTCCTTTGTACTTCGACTCGGAGCCTAGTTTCAAGAAAACAACGTTACAAGTTGGCAGAAGGTATATAGAGGTCGGTAGTGGGAGATTACAGCGCAGTTTGTTGACGTTTGGTTGCTACCAACAACACCACATGGGTCACGCCCCTGTCAATTTACCTAAGCCCTCAAGACTGTTTAATATTATCTTTGAATAACACAGCCTTGACTGAAGATTTTGTCACTGAATAATACGCATACAATGGTTGTTGACGGCTTGGAAGGACTGTTCGTTTGCATGATGACAGCGTGGTTCAAGTATTTTATTTTTAGACATTTCTAATAACGGTTAACAATGATTCTCACGATAAAGACTGTTGTCCTTTGTGGATGAAATGTTGCACCTAATGCATCTAAGATCACAGCACGTAAATGACTACTAACCTTCGAACTGGAAGCCGAAGTTCTGTCCATTCTCTAGGCAAGACTTCTCAACCACCCGAGAACTCATGGTATGCTGCTGGCACAAATAGACGTACACTGGGTTGTCGAGCGTGAAAGGTAGACAATGGAACGTGGCCAGGTGTCGCGTCAAATAGTTGTCTTGTGAAATAGTTGCCGGATGAGGCACTGCACCTGCGCGGTGTTAGGGTTGGGTTTCGGGGGCTAGGGTTACCTTCCACAGAGCGACCCCTCCTCCCCAAATCCGCCCAGACTTCAGCTTGAAAATTTTCCCACTATTTTAACCTCCTTGGTATGACACAGTTCTCTCCCCTCAGGTAAACTGGAAACCCCAAGCAATGTCCGGACAATTACTAGTAATTGGCAAGCGGCAATTATTGGGGCGACACCAGGCTTAGGCTCACCAGTAATTGGGACGATTCTTTTGATACAGACATATGGGTGGACAAATCTGATCATGCGGGATCAAATTATGCAGCCAGAATACTCTCCAAGCAGATGTAGGGTCTGGAAAATTGATCTATATAAACACCAAGAAGGATTAAAAAAGGCGGAAAAAATGTCGTTATTGTCCTTCCTACATACGATTTAATTTGTGATATTGTGGCTTTTTTTAATTCCAACTTTCCTAAGACGGTACGTATGCCCTCCATCCAAACGACAATATTGCTGCAACCTGACCATATACAGCGACAAAATGCAAAACGTGTTTTACACCAAAGTTGTACGTTTGTAATCCCCGTTAAATCCCGAAATTGCAATAATGGAGTAAACTACAATGATTACAAAAAGGGAAGGAAATAGACTGTAAACTTTAGTCTTCACATGACGTCATAGGGACACCAACATAGAGGCGGACCCAGCAATTTGCATTTTAGCAAATCGTAGCTCAAACGTTTGCGAACATCTATAGATCATCTGACTCTCTCAAATAACCATTTTACATGCAAGCGTGTAGAGCTCAACAAAAAAATACCAAAAGAATACATAGAACTTACAGATAACACACAAAAATGCTGTGAAGCTACTGTCCAATAAAAATGATGTACATGTACGCTTGAGCTACCGTCCAGTAAAATACAAATTAAGGACACAAACATGGCTGGTCAGCACCTGCCTGCTTCACTTGACATGGAGTATGAATGAAAATGCTGTATTGAATTCTGCTTATCAGCAGTTTATCAACATTTACTATCATTTGTGGACATTGCGGACAAAGGTTAAACAGACGTCATTTATTGGTGTAGTCATTTACAGACAGCACATCGCTTTGGGTAGAGTCATTACTTCACCCACTAAGCCCAAAATTTTTGTTGGAAATTCAAATTGATGTATCGTACAACCAGGGAATGTTGACGAATAAGCCGGCACTATTTTTCATAGTAAAACATCGCTTTGTCACGCAATTAACGTTGTAACGTTTACAAAATATTCAGTGCGCAATGACAACATTATTTGTATTATTTGTACAAGCACATGTGTCTCACATAGCATCTACACGGTTATTCTAAGCAAGCAAACGTATACCCGGGGTGCAAAGAGATGACATACAGACAAATTCTAAGAAAAGCTAACCTAATGGTTATCTATTTAAAAACAGTTAAAATGCAGTTGGTGTATAGAATTTATCAAATATTGTCTGACATCTTTGTTAACGTTCAAAACCAGTGACGCAAGTGATTGTGGGTAAGGTCAGAGGTTATGACCCATCAAAAGCGAACAATAATTCAAATGGAAACGTTGCAAACTCGTCTAGACAAAGAATTGTTTATAACTAATGAACCTTAAACTTTGACCTTATAACGCAATGCATCGAGGCTACAACACATGCGCAGTGAAATGGTGAGGTGGCTTATGAGACCCAATGTATATCGGCACTGTTCATGGACTTAACGAAACTGGTTAGGCGCAAAACTGTATCGACTGATAGCTACTTAACGGTACAGAAATCCAGAAGTTGGTACAAAAACTTTTTAGACAGCAACAAAATCAGACTATGGCTGTCTCTATAGTCAGAGCCGACAGACGGTCAGGCTGAACAACATGGCGACCAGGCTGAGGAGGACGGATGACGTCACGTGGGTCACTCCGCTTCTGTCATCGGATACAGTTGGCTTGGTAACGGGTTTATCTTCTATTGGGAAAAATAAGATATGCAGGGGTTTGAGCTCATATCTGGCATTAATCTCAAAGCAGATCTATCGATGGCAAGGCAGTATCAAAAGCGCTAATCAGTAACCGATGGCTTTGGCCCTTTTGGTACTGTCTTGCCACCGACAGATCTGCTTGGGGATCAGCAATGCATAGCGTTTCCAGAAAATGATGCTGACTTAGCTTATATTCGTAACATCGATGTCTATACAAAGTTACTACACTTCTTAAGAATAACTCGAAGAAAAAGGAAAATGAAGTTAAACGGCTTCCAAATTTACACAGGGATACTCAGAATGAACTTCGAGTCTAAAGAGTGATGGGACTGAAGTGTGTAGAGGAATAAAGTTGAGAATGAAATATTTGTAAGTAGATGATCATCGAATTTTCCCTTTCTTGTATCAAAAATGTGGAATACCTAGAATTGTTGGCGATCGGACGCACACTATACTATCAGGCTTGCTCCTGAAGCTTCGCCAATAAATGGAACACAGTTTTGGTGATACTGACCTGTATTCTGGCCCATGCTGTCAATGACACCAGGCAACGCTAAAGTAGGGAACAGTTTATGTAATAATTTGTACAGGTGAAGATAGTCTACACCTGTTTCCTCTTCAATGGTGAATCCAAATAAACAAATAGACAAACACGCTGCCAAAGGTTTTGCATAGAGCTCACAGAGCAAAATCAGATGAATTTTACGAGACGATGTCCCTTGTTGCTTGGTTTATCTTTTTCCTGATTGAAAGCGCTTTTATTCAGAGCAGTTTTGCTTGTCAAATGCTTGTTTTCAGTTCATAAAAGCAAAACTAAGATGATAGTTAAAGCTTGATTATGAAAAATAGTATGATGGAAAAGAAGCAATGAAACAAAAATTAGGTAGGTTATAACTTTAGCTAGGAAACAGCAGGATAGCATAAACGAGTGCTCACTCTTCATTGAGTTTTTTTTAACGATTGGCATCTCAAAGGGTGATGATGAAAAATAGCAGATGAAAAAGGATTTAAAAAAAATATTAGGTAGGTTACAGCATTGGAAAATAGTATTACGTACGATTGCTTTTAATGGAGCATTTTTTATCAAATGTTGGCTTCCCAAAGTTAGATACGTACGTTCCAAAACTTGGTCAATGACGAACTTGGCGCTGTCCAGTTGACCAATCCCGTTCTCGGCTTCACACACGTACGTTCCAACGTCTCCCTTCTCTATTCCCTTGAATATTAACGTCCCCGCCATCCTGTTTTGCTTAACAATAAATAAATCCCACTGTTAGTCTTATCAAACTCCTTATCGCACTGCTGACATTGATACATTGATTGTTGTTGCAACGCAACTTGTCAACTGCAGCTTTCAGGACGATCAACAGAGGGCGCTGTCGCACATTATCCCTTCCTTACAATGATCAAGAGTTTTATTTACATAAAATTCTGAACCCGGTTCTATCAATACGTCTTTTTTTAATTAGAGCAATGCCTGCCTATAAACAAAACTTCACAACGTGAGTTTAAAATCAACACCGATGTCAGCAAAACATAACCATATTTTACGGATGTCATGCAATCGCCATGATGTGAACAGAGTACCGTACCTCCACTCTGGGTTCCCCGGGTATATTGCCGTCGTCCTCCCGGCGCCATGTGAAGGTGGCAGGCGGGAAGGCGTCCGTGGTGCACCGCAGCGTCACCTCGTCTCCCTCCCTCCAGGCCCAGCCCGGGTCCGCCTGCAGGCTGGTACTGCGCGGGGAATCTGGACACGTGGCGGTAAACAATGTTAGGTTCCTGTCGTGTCTTTTGGCGGGTAGGTAGCAAGTTCCTTAGAGTAGAGTAGAGTAGAGTAGAGTAGAGTAGAGTAGAGTAGAGTAGAGTAGAGTAGAGTAGAGTAGAGTAGAGCAGAGCAGAGCAGAGCAGAGCAGAGTAGAGCAGAGTAAGTAGAGTAAGTAGAGTAGAGCAGAGCAGAGCAGAGCAGAGCAGAGCAGAGCAGAGCAGAGCAGAGCAGAGCAGAGCAGAGCAGAGCAGAGCAGAGCAGAGCAGAGCAGAGCAGAGCAGAGCAGAGCAGAGCAGAGCAGAGTAGAGTAGAGTAGAGTAGAGTAGAGTAGAGTCTTCGGTCAGGTAGGATGTACTGCCAGTTTTATAGACCGCTCCTGTTCCACCTCTTCTTTAGCCGACTGTCACTATCTATCTCGCTATATATATAGAGAGACATAGGTAGAAAGAAATATAGATAGATAAGTAGAGAGAAGAGACAGAGAGAACGGTATACATTGTATTTTGGAACATCTACTTACAGCGCAGCTCGAGGTCTGCGAATTCAAAACCAGGAGAACCCACGCCGTTCTCTGCTGTGCATATGTACTTGTCCACATCTTCACGAGTGGCATTCCGGATACTCAGGACTCCGGATTTGGAGTCGTACGCCATTCTGTGAGACAGAAGAATATACAAGGAAATGATTATAACATGAAAAAAGTTACACTCCGATCTGCAATCTTAAGAGTCTGCATCAACGCAATACGCAAGAATGTGGAAGCCCGAATGACAGAAAATATCGAAGTTATCATTTCTTGTTGTAGTTTGTTTAATTGGATTGTTATTCAGCTTTCCTCCATCTGTTCTTACAAGCTTCACCCCTAGTGACACCACCGTAAGCCCCTGTCACACATAGCCAACCATGGCCTCCCAACCTTCTCCAGACCATTCCCCAGACCGTCCAGAGCAAAGTCATCTGTGAGAGTTGTCCGTCGAGGTTGCCAACTAGTTTAAAAAGTCGTCCGCGTCAGCCGGCTATAGATTTTGAAAAATTGAACTCAGGAAAGTCATATTCTTCTTAGATGTGATCAGAAGAGCGAAATGGAACTGTGAAATAGGATTCCAGGCTACTCCCAACCCAGTGCAGACCTTGGTTGGTGTTAGGGAGCAATGTCATGGGAAGGCCTGCACTTGTACTTGTACTTACCTATCGGATGGCAGGTCGCCGTTTTCCCGTGTCCATGTGTAGTTGGAGGCCGGTAGGCTGTCTGTGACGCACGTCAAGTTGATGTTGTTTCCTTCATAACTCGGGTACGGGTGAACAATGGTGTCCATGGAGGCCGGGCCGTCTGTAGACAAATAATAAGAATAAATAAATGAAAATGAAATAAATTTTGAAATGTTTTATTTCATTTTATTAGAATTGTCTGGTAGATGCTACATTAAATGGAGGCCTCGTGTTTCAGGAAAGCCACACTTCGAGTACGTAAAAGAACCTAACACACTTATCGAAAAGAGTAGGGCTCCTTCCCGGTGTGAGTGGATCAATACACGTGGGACACAGGCAGCTACTGCTGGTGTCGTGACCCACACATAAAACATTACAGAACATGTAGCAAAACGCGGTGGTTTTACTCTCGCGATTCTCCAACACGAATCCATGAAAAAATGCGTTTCCAATGCATCATTAGTATTAGTCTACTCAACACAGTACTGCAGATTTGTTTCAACCACGAAGTCAAATAAAGCACCACGAAAACCTCATTTCCCCTTCTATCACGAGTGAGAATCTACAGTAACAAGTTACACCGATATTGCGCTGTTGACGTCACGTGTCCACAAGGTCACGTGGTCTTAGTGGCTGGTCAATCGAACCTAATGAAGGCTTTGGTGGAGGCGGCCGTTTTTTAAAGATATTTTTCATTCATAGTTAAGCCATCTACAAACATGTAGGTACATTTTGTAGTTGCCTGACTTCCTTCTGGTACATTTTACAACAGTAGTTTGGAGCATGTGTTAGTAACTGTGACGTTACCCCTACAAACTGACATATGTAGTTTATCTAGTTATTCTTTGTATCAGGCACAGGGCCCATATCAAAATAAAACAAGAACAGTATACAGACATTTTATGTGACATTAACGTTACATCAGGCAGCGTAAAAACGTTCGGGCGGCAGGACCAGTCGACAGTCACTCAGTGAGAAACCCTCAGAATAGCATATTTTATATATTTTCCATTCATATATTTTTCATTCATAAGTAATCTACAAACTTGTAGGAAGTTGCTTGGCTTTTTAAGTTGGTGCATTTTACAATAGTTTGGGGCAGGTATTAGTAATGTCGCAGGTTTAATGTAGAAATTAGGTATACTGTAAGGATTTGCACTTACATGCCACGATGAGCTCGACTGCCCTGTTGGCGGTCTGACCGTCAGCGTAGATGGTGTGCAGCTCGTAGAACCCGGCGTCATCTTTTCTCAGGTCACGAATTCTGAGGGAGGCTAAACCGAAGAGCTCTGCTCGATCCTGGAACAGGGAAGATGAAACGGTCTTTAAGAAAATACAGCTCTTGGTGGCAAGTATGCAGATGTAAGCACATTGGTGCATAAAATCCTTTTTTGGCACACTTTTTGAAAGATTAGGCTGAAAATGAGGCTCTGTGAAAACGAGGCTCTGTGAAAATGAGGCTCTGTGAAAATGAGGCTCTGTGAAAATGAGGCTCTGTGAAAATGAGGCTTTGTGAAAATGAGGCTACGTCCCTCGAATATGACATCAAATAGAGGCCTCGTGTTTCAGGAAAGCCACACTTCGAGTACGTAAAAGAACCTAACACACTTATCGCAAAGAGTAGGGGTCCTTCCCGGTGTGAGTGGATCAGATAAATCTATCTCTATGAATCTTGTACTCTTCAGAACAAACCTAGTGTATTACGCCAGTTTACTGGGTATGCAATACAAACAAAAATACTCACCAGAAATATCTTGGTTTCACTCATAGGACTGCGTACGGCTATAATGTCGTCAGTGTCGGCCTTCACCCAGCGTTCAAACAACAGGTCGGGACTGTCCGTGTAGTTCCACACCAGATCCGCAGTGCTGCCCTGTTCTGCTTCTATCAGAATGCTCGGAACAACGATTTCTGGGTTGGCTGTAGAAGAGCATGTGTTGAAAGACTTTCAATAAATGGATGAATGAATGAAATACCTTTATGGTCCGTTTGTTTTTACAAGTACAGGTACAGGTCATGGTGATAAAATAGAGGTACAAATACAGTGATATAAGAATTTAATATATTGCTACATGTATAATGACTAATGTATACTAGTATGTTTAGGTCCAACTGCTCTCTTCTTTAAGGCAGCTGTAAATGTAAGGGCAGATGGAGCTTATGATCTTATGATACATGGTGTATCTTATTTGAATATATTGTGAATTACCAACAGCGGTGGACTTAAAAAAAAGGTAGTAAAGGTTAACTCAAGACCCCGTCACATACATTACATGAACAGCAAATTGAGAACATTCTTGGCACAGTCGTGGATATATTGTCTAAGAAATAGATGTCTTGCGACGGTGAAATGTTGTCATATATCATTGTTAACCGTCGGTTTCGTCATAGCCTTGTTCAAGATCGGTACGGTGCATGTGGCTTTGTCTAGAGTTGTAGACTGTACGAACTGTTATAACTATATCGTGGTAGACTGTACGAACTATGTCGGAAGAACTGTAGTCACGTAGATTGTACGAGCTGTAGTTGTATATACATGTACAAACTATATCTCCTATGCACTAGTTGTAATGGTTGCACAATCAAAACATAAACGGAAAACGACGCAAAGTCCAACATTAAACAATAAACAATATACCATCGCGTAGCATGTAAATTTGTTCAGGTAGTACTTGACATTTACATCATGCAGTAAATAAAGCTTGAGGTGTCGCTTGACTTGCCATAAAATGATATCGCATTCTTTGTGCATACCGAGTTTTAGTATCAAATGTATCAGTTTACTTCTTTTGGTTCCTTTAGACACTGTCATGATTTAACAAAGAATGCACAAGTCTTGGTTTGTTTGCATACAGTTTACTTCTTTTGGTTATTTTAGACACTCTCAAGTATTGAGGTATTAATCTGTCTAGGCTTGGAATTTTTGTTTATTGGCAATTAATAAAGGAGACTGTGTGAAAATCAGACAGCGGATGAGGGTAAAGCAACAAAAGCCAGTCTGGACAAGATGTGGTGCGCCATTTTGTTTGAGGAGTTTTTGTTGGTGACGGATCGAAGGCAACCCGTTATTTGAATTATACGTAACTAATACCACACACATCCTCTGAATAACCTCGTCCTTTTCCTGTTTGAAATGAGACACTGTCTTGTTGTTATCCGTTCTTTCTTGCTCTGCGTCATCGCACACACATTTTGTGTCAGCCGTTACGGCACGATGTCTCTGCTTATTTTGCCTTTTCGACCGAGTTTGTTTGAAATATGTTGATCCAAACAAACAGCGAAAGATTCCAAACTCTGCCCTCTGTACCTGTTTGAGGTAATTTCCAATCATATGTAAGAATCCGGCTCATTCTCGGTATTTTGCGTGCCGTTTGTGCAACTTTGGTACATTGTATTATTTTCTCGTATTGTATTCAGAAGGAGACGAACAGATAAAAATACAATGCTAGAAAGAATGGCGTCGTGTTGGAGTAAAGATTAGGATGTTTGTCCCAGAACCCCGAGCTCCTGGGTTCGAATCCCCTGACATACTACCGACGTTGTGCCCTAATTTGGAAATGCACTTTACGTGACTTTCCTCACTCCACCCAGGTGAAAAAAATGGGTACCTGACTTCGCTTTGGTAGGTGAAAGGCGCGGAGTAAAAAGAGGGTTGGGCTCCATCTAACAATACCATGCTCTAGACAACGTGGATTAACGACCCACCGTCCCTTTGGCCTCATTACCATTACCTTACATCTGCTTGGGGATTAGTTTCTTAGACTGAAGCGCCCTAGCCCAACCGACGCGCGTCACCAAATATTTACCTTGTGCCACGTCTGTGTAGCGTTGGGTCGGTGATATGTGCTGTAGGTTAATAAGTAACAGGTCGAATTAGCGTGGCGGACATTTTTACCGGATGAGGTCAGATGAAAATTTAAAGGTATAGGTGTCGATGGCCGTGGAGTTCGTGTAGTAGATTTAATGTTACCTTGTCAGCAAATATGTCATGAGTAGGTCTAAAGTGCCTCATAATGACAGGAAAAAAAGCAGCCAATGATCATGAATGACTCAATCAAGATATTCGTCAGAGCATGTATACACATGAGGTTTACTTTGCGCTTACGCTGCATAAATACGTTCTATACTGGATTATATTCCGTTCTTTTGTGCAGCATTTCTCTCACAAAGAGGGGTGGAGTATGCTTGAAATCGAAAGATGTTTGAGTTCTTTTTAAATCTGATTGGTTCGGTTTTTATGGCTGCGAGAATTGCAGAACATGTTTAAAGTAATTGATGATCATGTAAAATTTCCCACCCATTCTGACTGATACATCTGATGTGTCTACATTTAGAGGATACAGGATTTTGTTAAATGATGCAGTGTTCAACTTTCGTAGATATCTCAAATGAGAATTGTAAAACAACCTTGTGATGTAGAGTTACGTGTACTAGACAGAATACGAAGTTATAAGGTAGGTGATAATACGTCATTCGTAAAATATGCTACCACTTTTAGTCACGCGATATGTAATGGTACAGGAATGTGAAAACAGCACTTAGAATTGAATGTTTAATCATTAATAATCTAAGAGGAACAACATCCATTTAACTTGCTTGTTTTTGCATTTTATACAATGTAATATATAGAAATCGTTAGATTTTCATATTTTGTTTTTCATATGTGACCATTTCAACTTTCTTTATCGATGTCAGCAAAGCAGACTATAGACCCTGGGAAACGTTTGAATTAAGAGCTTCAATAAATATGCAACTGTCTAAGTCTCCGCTATCTTTATTTCATAAGTCAAAAACTCTGAAGTACAAAATTCACCACAGGGAAGTTTGAACTTTTGAAAAACATGCTACGATATTACGATGATAACATGGAATTCACTAATAAAAGTATGTATCGTTTAAAATATTATCGTAACTCCTCGAAAAGAGTGTCTCATATGATTTAGCTGATTATACACCCTTGGAAGTCTTGAGTATGTCTTGTCTTTTCTAGTGCATGTATAACCACAGGTAAAGGGACAGGACAATGTGTTATATCTCAAACTTCGCCATTCAAGTTGTTAATGAATGAAAAATGAATCTTGAATAAAATATGACCTTCAAACCTGCAATGATCTGAGCGACCCACACGGAGGCCGCCATTTTGGATTTGTGCTACCCAAGTCTGGTATGACAGTTCTTTATCGGATTATCCATTGAACAAACTGCCCTACCCTCCAGGAGTTGTTTAATTCGTGTCTTTACTATGGCTGAGAGCAGACAGCATAGCATAGGGCGAGGAATGCGTAACCCGAGACTGAAACAAGAAACGTGTTTAACAAGTTCCGACCGTTGCTCACTTCAAGCCATGCGTGGCTGGGATATGTGTGCATCCCCATTTGGTAAGATTAGTCTTTATAGTTTCCCCTACTTTTATCAGTTTACACTAGGTAAAAGACTTTAGTTTTGTAAGGATAATTCTTAAATGGTCCAGTTTTTGGATAGACGCCAGGATGGTGCAATGCCCTACCTGTCTTTTGAAAAGGCTTAGTGACGAATTAGCGTTTAGCAAATAAAGAACAACGGAGAAACAAATGTTCAGTTCACAAGCTGCTATTTCTAATATCCTGCAATCACTTAATTGAATCAAATTGTGTAAACTTCATAACCAGTCCCGATACTTTTAAAAAAGGAGCATTTTCAAATAAGTGTAATATGAAATTGTGTTCTACTTTAGAACCTTATTATTGTGCAGGATAGGGCATACCAAGCAATTATGACAGATACCTGTTGCGCTTTTGATATTACGTACCTACCTACGTTTGGGTTTACTGAGTCAAAGGGAATGTTTGTACAAAAACACGCACTTGAAGAATGAGAATATAATATAATAGTTCTGACTTCCTCTTTCACTTCAGAAAAATTCCGTAGGGAAACATTTTTCACGTTTCTGATCGCCCTCCCAAATACACCTGTCGCGTACTGGGTGACTAAAACACATGGGAACAGTGACTAATACAAAATATACATAAAACATTAGACTTACCTTGCGTTCTGTGGAGTGATATGGCCATTAGTAGGCAGCAAAATGATGTGTAGGGCGACATTTTGGTCAGCTTCTTGTGAAATGTCTAACTAAGTCAGACGACATGGACTTTTAACACACCGTTACAGAAGGGGAGGGCAAAGGTCGCTCACGTCCATTGGTTGCGAGGAATCTCTTACGGGGAGGAATGATTATAAATCGTCAACACTCCTTGATTATCTAATGTATTTAAAGGACCAGATACTAATTAGAATACACAAAAAAGGTTAATGTGAATGGTAGTTTGATTTTTGGGAGGCAGCTGTCGTTGAGTGTGTGAAAAAGGTTCGTTTTGTGGCGTTGTGCAGTTTCCAAGATTGTTCCTCCCTTATAAGTTGTTGGAGTGAGTGGAGGTGGGCAGTATTTGTTTTGTGGGGAGTGGAACGCACACACACCGGGGGTCACCGGATTCTTGTCCTGCATCTTTAAGACAGTTCCTTGTCTTAGAACGGAGACACAGAAGGAAGGGTACGGCATCGTGAAAAGATAACTTAACCTTTTGTGTGTTACGATACGGTGTAAACAACTCAAATTGTAGAGTCCTCTTGTGTGTGTAGGTAAGCTAAATGTCGTGCCTTTTTCGTGTGCTGTGGTTTCAAGCGCTGTTGAGTCAAGTCATTGACTGTAATGTTTACCTGGTATTTGTTGTTGCATATTTGGGGCTAAGTAACGCATGTCTGCGAGAGAGTCTAAAATAAGTGTCGAATGGAATTTCTGGGCGTACGGTTTGAAACGGTTTATTAAACACGACATACTCTTCTAAACCTTCTATTTATAGTATTCTGCAAAGAGATTTTCCAGTTAATTTGCTTATAACAGTCTAAGTATAAAAATTGTCAGAGCAAGAACAAAAGAACAAATATGAGGAACTTTTTTGGCTTCCTGACATTTTGGATGAACCACATGCCTCAAGTCAAAATGGTGATTTTTTTTCGCGAATGGAAAAGTCGTGCACAGTCCAGAATTTGGATGTTTGAGAAGATTCTCAACTTCAACATTCTAAACCATGAAGACTAGAGTAGAAATGTGATATATTGAATATGTAGTATAGTTTGAAGTATCACATTATAGCTGACTGTGCTGTACTGTACTGTGCTATTTTATATAATTTACATTACCGGTAGTTTTATTTCATCTGACTTAATATATCATCATGAAGCAAACATATGATTCGCCAAAAAAGGTAACTCAAGCAACTTGATAAAATTCTGTTTAGTTGCTTGAATAACTATTTTTGGCGTATCTTATTACCTGGATGTCTATCCTTCATCAACGTACCAACATATGATTGTAGTCAAAGGTCTGCAATATAGAGTCCACACGCCATAAAACGATGTACACACAGGATTTATTACATCCTCAGATTACACACGGTGAAAGTTCCAAGTCTGGACGATAGTAGTACAGGTGAGATACTAAGTGCTATATAAACTTTCATACATAGCCATGGTGTCTACGTTCACTTACGCAACTGCAGAACGACATAGTTCAAAGGCAGTGTTACAGGAGACTAGGTGGTGGATGAGCTGTACAGAGTGTTGTTGATGTGAGTTCTTTAAACCTGCGCCCCCCTCCCCTACACAGTCCGGCAGAATAAGTCATCTTACAGTTCCGAGTGCGCATGTGCAGTCGTGATGCATTGTGGTCTAGATCAAAGTTCAAGATCCCAATGAAGCCCATTTAGGGTTTTGTGGAAGTAACATTCAGATTCAGATTCCTTCGCTTGTAACTGATTCCCACTTCTTTTGCGACAGAAATTTCAAGCAGTTAAGAAAGTCACTGAAAACGAGCACAGCCTCCAAAAAGGCAGCAGAACGTTTGAAAAACGTCTGAATGTTACTCCCCAAAACCCTAATTGTGCACTGGGATCTTGAACTTTGACCTTGACACGGAACTGTGAGATGCATGTAGCTGCATCTGTAGAGTAGATGGACGTTTGTACATGGAGTTTGACCTACCCACAATGCTTGTCACACACCACGTGGCCACAGCCTTGAATTTTAACAACGCGAGGATTCATGGGTATTCCTTTTAGGGATTGTGGGTAATATACAAGATGGCGGTTACATTCTCTATACAGTTTGGAGCTGGATGCTCTTTTGTTGAGGGGGTTGCTGCCATAGAGCTTGCGTCGAGAACTTCGACTTAAAGTCAACGTGCAGTTATATCAGTGGTTATTGTTTATATTTAATGACATTTTTTTACAGATTTTTCAAATGTGTCCGACACTTTGAGGTACGTCAGTTAGAATATAGTTTCACTTTTTGTTAGACGAGGTCGACGGTTATATTGAAACGAATAAGATAATGAAAGCAATCTATGACGTATGTCAAGCGAATATGGTAACTACGAAAAGTAGTGTTTTTTGTTGAAATTCTGATGATTATAAAGTAGATTTTGACATTGCAACCTATGCATGTCACCAATCTCTCTAGAAGACTACAGGACGTAGAATTGCTGCTGTAAGACATATTTCAAATAAGTCGTTTTCTAACCGATGTTCCAAGGTTTGACACGTTACCTAACGTTACCTAAATCGTCTAGAACAATAAAAAACAATAAAGTAACACAACAACGTCCATCCGAACAGCTATCTCTAATTGAAACTTTTCACTTTCACAAACAGTCACTCCCACATTTGGCTACAAACAGTTTCAAACGCACCCTTAGCCATACTAGTATCATATTTGTCGGCACAAAATTCTTCAGTTACTTTTCGTTTTCAGCTCCTGACAACAAAAGTTGATGGTACTTAGCACCAAGAAGCAATATGCACGTCGAAACAAATGGATTACAACTTTTGCACCCATCTAACTGCACAATATTCATTCCTAGCTAATATTATCTAAGGCCCTTGCTGAAGACGAAATCTAAAATGCCTACATGGAAATATTGTCACAACTTTTTAAAACGGAAGAAAGGAAGAACTTAATGCCAATGTAAAAAATATACTAAGTATTCACAAACGCTAACTAATTTCATAAGATACACTAATCACCCCGACTGTTTAAAAGTCAAATTTTTGCCATGATATACAAATATAATTATGCACAATTATTGTACGACAACTCATTCCATTACGTATTCAATACTTCACAGCGCACACTTTTGTTAGTTTCACACCCTGATTGGCACAATTTTGTACAGCACAAGCAATTCACTTCAATTTTCGTCTTTTGGCAACCTGGGTTGACGGCAATCATAATCTCGCGAGAGTAGACGAGAATAGTTACTATCTCGCGAGAGCAGACGAGATATATCTATCGGAAAACCGAACTTGCCTTGATTCTTTTTACAGACATTATCAAGTCATGATAAAACAACATTTCATCTCGCTATTGGCCTCTGTACCTAAGTAACCTAAGGAGAGTCTGTATTTTAAGATGGCGACCATGACGTCCCAAAATGTTCTAAATGTGGCGAAGTGAGCAAAAAGTTATTGCCACTGGAATAACAATCTGAAAAATATGATGACTATGTTAAAGTAGAAGTCAACAAAACATTCAGGGTCGCGCCAACCTAAAGTCACAATCATTACGTGCCCTAACGCTAGGTCCAAAACCAGTCTTCAAGTGATTTGGGGTGTATCTTTGCTAGTTGTGTTTTCTCCTTTTTCCCGTAAAACGGTAGACATTATTAGACAAGTTTCTAACACCACTTGGGGACCAACTAAAATAAGAACAGGTCATAGAGTTAGAATCGTAGTTGTAAATATTTCACCCCGACCAATCGAAGCCTGTGTGTGCACATGTTATCACACGTCATCATTTGTTGGGCGCCTGTAGTGTGGACGTCACTAAAGGCATGGGTTAGCACGGAGGAATCATGACTGCCGAGGTCCAGCGAGGAATATGCTGAGCAGTAGGCACATGACGTACATACAGGCCTGTAGTCTCCCCACGCCGGACCGCGGGGCGGGGTACAGCGATGTGGCCGTGCTTTCTGGGTCCGAGTCATCGCCAACAACGAGCGGAGGCAAGGTCGCGTCAATGCCTGGAGAGTGGGTAGGGAAAGAGATGCGTTAGATATCTGTTCTCATGCAATAAAAAGTAAGCAATCACAATCACTTCGTTTTTGTTTGTTTGGTTATTTTTGTTGTTTTTTTCATCAATTTTGGACAAAGGTTTAAAGTTTTGTTAGAAACCTAACCCAGCCAATGTGAGTGGTTGATTTTTTTTTCTAAATGATAACGGTTACATAATTTCCAAGAAGAGGTGGCTAAAGCTAAGGACCTGGTAACTATTCGGTTATGAAATGATACAGGAGTTAGTAAAAAAAAAAAAAAACATGTTCTCCCACGTCTTCTTGGAATTATGACAACTGATAGATAACTTCAACAAACCCCTTTAGTTTGGCTACGTGGTAGCATCAAAGTCACGTTTTCAATGTTGACAAGTTCCACACACCAACTTGAACAATTGGTTAGAATGGACCTTACTATATCAACAGATCAATTATACTGCATGATTGAGACTGACAATGCACGGGGGAGGGAGGGTATGGAATATCAATGGACCGAAATCAATACGAGATGGATAATATTTGATCCTAGAAAGATTTCGAGAGGATTGTTTTGATCAACTATTTTTGATAGATAGCGAAGCTTTCATTGATAAGGGATAACTTTCAAACCAGCTGCGTCCGAAACATAGCTGAATACAGTTGCCCTCCGATATGCAAGCAAATGAAACTCGTAATCCTGACAGAATCTGAAAATACGACAAAAGTTGGGCTGTCAAAAACTCTGCGTAAGTCCAATTTTTGTATTGGATATCACAGTTCAACTTTTCTTCAGAACGAGAAAATTCCGACATTGTCGAACAGAACATCTATGTCTCGTAATCATACTGTGAAGGTTCGTCTCAGAGTGACTCCGCAACGAGACGCCATTTTGCCTTGCCACGCCCACGTTGCTTTTAAAGCCATCTTACTCACCCTCTGAGGACAGTGAAGATACAACAGACGTCACAGATGACGTCATAGATGACGTGAGAGGTGGTAGTGGTGACGTTAGTGACGGTGTTGGGGCCAGGGTGGTAAGTTGGTCGGCTTGATGAACCAACGGAAATACGTCACGAAAAGGATCAACCAAGATGGTGGACAAACCACGAGGTTGAAGAGGATTATTGTAAAAGGGAAAAGGAAGAATGTGTTATGACGTCATTAGTTTTTTAACGGTATGAGCGACAGAGGAAGGGTTGAAGGACAGGGAGGGAGATTAGAGCAGGAGGACAGATTGGGATCGTGGAGGTCTCGTCTTTTCTAGCGTGATTTGAATCGTAACGAAACTTTTTTCAAATTTTGTGTATAATTTAAAAGTACGTTACACTTCAAACAGTTTTTCTCAGTAAACAGATATATGACACTACTAACTGGCCGTTAGCACAGTGGGGGCTTCTACCTTTGAAGAGATCTTCTACACAAAATGTGTACAGAATGTATTATTATGCTTCTCTAACTTTGTTCCAGTAGCACTGATCTCAAACAAAATGGTGGACAAATATGGCAGAATTTTTAGTTCGATCGAGCGTATCATGATGTAGATTACCATATGGAGGGTGTTGTGCAGAGGGTGAGTAAGAGTCAGATCAAAGAGAAGAGCTGACATGTTCTGAAAGGTACTCTATCATCAACAGCTGAACAGACGGAGTAGCGAGTGAGAGTATGCGACAGAAAGGCCATATTATTTTGGCCCCATGTTCATGAAGAACGTTTCAATGAATAGCTATCATGAAAATGCTGCGCGTGGAAAGGAGGTGGAAACTGATTGGCTGAGAGTTTGAAGAGCATACGTTAAGGAACAATGGAGAAAGGAAAATTCAACCAACGCTGAGGCACTAAATTTGCTTACACACATTGAAGACCACTGCGTACACCACGGACGATGACAAAATACAGAAATTTATTTCTTTCCCCTTTGGAGAGCTCTCTTTGACAGTAGTCTTTGCAATGCGTATTCATGCCCTTTCGAACAGTTGTCCATCGACTTTTCTGGTTTTACGACTGCAGACGTTTTGCGATGTTACCGCCAAACGGCAAACCAATCAAGAGTAACATCGTCTTGTGAGAACATGCCATGAGGTTATGAGTACTAGTAGTGCCTCATAGTACTTAGAACAAAGGAAATCACAAAAGTGGCGTGTGACGTATGGAAGAGAGAAAGTGCACCACTTACCAGCGACAGAACAGACAGAATAGACAGTGCAGAGAAGAAAGAAAGACCTAGCTTAGCATCTAGCAACAGGATTAGTAGAATCTTTTAGCTATACACTCTACTTGCTATAGCTAGTATAGTAAATGAAGTAGATAAGAGTGCATGAAATAATCGCATCCACATATTTCTTGAACGAATATAACCTTTTTTTCGTCCAAGCCATGAAGTCAATATGCGAAATTTGGAAACTGTTCTCCGCTAAATGCAATTCTAAAGTCTTAAATGCATTCTTTAAGTACCGCTGTTTTCTGCTTAGATTTGCAATAGAAATAACATGCGGTTCAACAGGTTGCATGACTTCACAGGCACATACAAGATCTAACTGCATGCAGAGCTTATGCTTGTCGCATGGTGACGCTTATGTAACATCATCGAAACCATTCAGAAGAGGATGGACCTTGCAGGGAATGTACTCACTTAAGACATTGATGGAGATATCTTTGGAGGCGGCTTTGGGGTCGCCTTTGATAATATTTTCGACGGTGCACGTGTAGATCCCCTTGTCGGCTAGCGTGATGTTGGGGAAAACGAGGTTGCCGGAGTTGGCGTCGATCGTGGCTGCTTTCCCGAGGGCGCCATTTTGTCTGGTCCAGCGGACGGCGGGGTCGGGGTTGCCGTCCGCGTTGCACATCAGGGTGAGGGAGCTGCCTTCTCTCACGGTGGAGCTGGGACTGGCCGTGATGCCGTCGATGCTGGGCGGGTCTAGGTATTGACAGATGGATATAAAACAATATTATACCATCAGGCTCGCACCTGAGGCGTCGCCCAAAGGGATAAAATAAGAACTATCTAACATTATTCTCCAAGCAGAGGTTTCAATTTAGGGGGATAGGAGTGACCGCGATTTTTAACGCGTCCCCCAAGCGTTAAGAAAATCGCGGCTACTGCTAGCCCCCCGATGGAAACCTCTGCTTGGAGAAGAACCTAATATTCCGATTTGGTGACCGTACCATCATCTTCAGATCAGACGATAAAAAGGAAGTTCCACTGCAGTGCTATAACAAGCCGCTAGATGGTCAAAAAATCTCATCACTAAGTGAAACCTATCCATTCAGACCTTCTCGAGTTTTTCAGGTTGACAACCACGTACACACACACAAACACACACACACAGTGACACACACACACACGCGCGCACACGCACACACTGGAGAGGGCAAAAGAGACAGCTATAATAGGTTTGGATACCAGGCGCACATTACAGAAATTATGGGGGAAATTATAGGGGGTGCTTACAGTTGACGATGAGGTAGGCTGTTGAAGTTAAGTCCACTCCGTTGCCGAAGGTGATTGACAGCTGGTACGGTCCGTTATCCTCCTTCTGCACGTCCCTCACAAACAGCGTCGCCGCTCCGATCACGCTGAACTTCCGGTTTCCTCCGTTCTGTGGAATACGTCGATGAAGGTTAGACATCCAGATAATAGTATTTATGCTACGGTCCCAATTGCACCGGTGACCGTCGGGGGTGTAGTCCCGGCCGGCCCCCGAAGCCACAAATCTCTTCTGGTGCTTGGACGATTACCTCACGATGTCTATTTGTTACCAGGCCCCGCGTTGATTTTAGAAAGAGCTCATGATAAATTACAATTGTCCTGGAGTAAAGTTTTGTTTTATGAATGCTGATGAAGTGTAATTTTGCATATCGTCATCATACTCACGCCACCCAACCCGATATGCCAATTTTGGCCCCCGGCCAAAAAAAAGCTTTTCTTGTTTTATAATATGAAAATAAATAATTACCTGGTTCTGATCGAAGTACTGGAGTGGTCCAGTGTTTCCGCCTGACCTTGAGGCCAGGGCCGTGGAGGGCACCTTCTTCCAGACTTCGAATAACCGAGCCTCGCCGTTGGCGTCGAAAGTCCACTCCAGGTTCACATCGTCACCAATCGACGCCGTTACATTTTCTGGGTCATTTATAACTTGCCCTGTAGAAGAGGAAACCGTTACATTAAGATTACATGAGAAGTGCATTATCTTGTTGTTGAAAAAAAATTAAATTTGGGCTGGCTGAAACCTTACATTACAAAATATCAAATGTTCCAATAAGCCACCCAACCGTTCCGAGTGCGTATGTGCAGTCGTGATGAATTGCGGTCTAGTTCAGTTAATAGTCGCATTCTGACCCCTTTGCTCTAAAAAATTCCACTCGTCAAGACGTTTTCTAAGGTAGAAGGTTTAAACAATGATGTAGTCGCTGAACACAGTCGTCGATAAGGCTTCAGAATGTTGAATATTACTAACATCCATAAGATCGTGACCTTTGACCTAGACCACAATGCATCACGACAGCACATGCGCACTGTGAGATGGCTTATTGCATAAAAATTCAACATGAAACGACAAGGAAAACATTATTGCTCGAGTGTTGCAGAAAAATGGAAATATTGCAGATATATATATATGTAAATGCAACGTAAGGGAGACATAGTAAAAACAGGTATTTCCGATAACATCAGCATGTTAATCTGATAAGTCATTAATCTGATAAGTAGGTCAATGGACAGCTGGTCAATGTGCCCTGTCCGAAGTAAATTGCCATAGGAGTAAAGGTCAGATATTGGTCATCTGTCTTCCATGATATTTTGGGTCACCGGGTCTTACAAGTCAGATGCAGATTGTTTACTTGTACAGACGCGTACAACAGCAACACAACTCGAGATCTCAAATAAACCATTACAGGTCGCTAGGCCCAAAATTAATTAATTTCGAGGTCTCACGACGACATACCCACATACTAAATACCAAGACAATCCATCGAGCCATTCTCGATTTTATCGTGTTCACACACACTAGAGTCATTGCTGGAAATAATTCATATTCACTGTTCATGGCAAATTTTGAGAGACACTATTTCACTCTTTGGTTGAATGAACAGGAACGTTTAAGATGCGAATTGAAGGGTACTTGTATGTCCTAGCTGTCCGAACGTAGTATGTATCAATTAGCTGTATTAACATCATCGCATCCGTAATCATTAGTTTTAGTACTTCCTTTATAGAGCGTGTAATGTAATTATTCTATCTGTATTGTGTTAGTTTTGTTTGTTATGTTCAAAGACCAAGTATGTAATTCAGCACGTTTTAACGCCTGCAAAGTGCTTAGAGGTTGTCAACCAATCAATAAACTATTATCATTATCATTATAACCTCATTATACTTAAAAATTCACCCAAAAAATGTGTTTTTCTCATCGTTACGATAAACATGACGACCAGTACAGTTTCAGGAAACGTTTTCACACATCATCTATCTTTTATGCCATCGGAACCTCATTATCTGCTAATCAAGTTATCGTGCTGACAGCCAATCAGGAAATCGATCCAATAAGACGAATTAAGGCTAAGTGGTGGGGACTTGGAGGAGTTCTTAATCAGTACTTGACCTTATTACGGTACGGAAACGAAGTCCGTAACAAGTCTGGAGAAGAAGATACCGGCGCCCCGGTTTAGACTTCAGGACATGTTGATTAAAATCTTTTGAGACGTTCTTTTGTCCGTTCCGAGTCGGTGAGTCTAAGCCTTTGTCGTAATGAAGCGCAGAACCAATTTAGCTGGGGGAAGTTGATTTGGGGGAACCTCTAAGCCGCAGAACACAGTGGATCATCATCATCATCAAGTTGATTTGTAGAAATTAACATCTAACGCCCCCTCCCCCTTCTTCCTGTTCTTTAAGTTTGTGAACTATACGAAAAGTAACCTTACAGCTTCCTGTTCTCCGCAATGCTGATAGTTGTTAGTTGATCTATTTGTGTCATCGAAGATCTAACATTTTCGAACATCTAAAGATCTTCTGAGTAAATATTCAGGATGTTTTGTTTTCATTTAAAAGTTCTTGCCCGAGGGCTAATTGCAACATGAAACAATACATAGAAAAAGTATACAGATAGTGCAAGTTAACACTAGTGACAAGTGGAACAAGTGCTAGTGGTTATTCTAAGAACGGCTAAGGAATACAATCTAAGCTTTTTGGGCTTCACTTCTTTTTTGGAAGCAGCGGAATTGACTAATTTTTCATTATTTGAAAATTGTATAGATTCCGTTCAAAATATCCCACTTGCCTTTCTCGCTGACTTCAAACCATGCTGTGATATATTCTCTGAAAATTTCATTAAGCAATTGACATTTAGAATGATGACTTCTCGAGTTTTTCTGATGTTGAAAAACGGAGTGTCATCAATTATTCGCTACACATCAGAGTCGCCAGTTCTTAGAAATACCATTAGTCATTCATAAGATACATTTCTAAAAAGTCGACCACATTGAAACGATAGTAGCGGAGGGACCGGCTAATGAGTTGCGCAGTAGAGTGCACGTTGCATACTATTTTGTGTACTTATTTTTGAAATAATTTTTTTTCCTGGGCAAATTTTGCTCAGAATGGTCCATTTTATGCTAGGGAGGACAGAAGAATGTGTATTTTGAAAATCTGGCCAAAATAGGTGACCTTTGGGATGTTTTGATCTGGGATTGACTCCTGATCATGAACCCTTCTCTTGGATGGACTGATACATTAGGATGGGGGGTGAAATCCTGGTCTCATCTGAAACTTCTGGCTTTAGCTCGTTAAAATGCAGGAGTTGACTTCCTGCTTTTTTTACCTAAAGAAACCAGACAAATCCAGCTTTGCAGGGGTGGTAAAGACAAGTCAAGTCAAAGTCAAAGCCTTTATTTTTCTTCGAAATGCTTGTTCGGCCACAAGGCCGCTTTTCAACAAGGTCGACTTGAGGTTTAAAATGTATATACATGTGTTTTAAAGTGATTGTTTATGATGGCTTAACCATGTGTTGCATTGGAAACTCCCTTTGATGCTCCCTCCCCAGTAAGAGGTGATAATGACTACGCCTCGGGCGGGATCGTTGTGTTTTGTGTCGCTGGGCGTTCGTCTTTACCGGGACAGTAGTAAATTAGCAGTGACAAATAGAAACAAAGGTTAAACCAGAGGCAGAAACGAATGTCTGGACGTTCAGCGGCAATACATCACACGGATGCCCGCAGGAAAGGGTATTTATCACAGGCACAACGGGCTTGCACACATTATAGAAGAACTTTATTGCGCGACCATTGTAGCAGGTACAAAGTATGGCAACAACAGTTAACATAGAACAAGACATGAGTATGGAATAAAACTATTCACTACATCAAAATGACTGTCTTAGGTTTTACATGATTCAAGTTTTCTAATTTTGAGTATCACTATTTTTTCTAATAACAAAACAATCTTTTATATATTTGCCTATTTTAACACTGTATGAGCTGTTGCATCTAAATATATAGTCAAATCTATCTGTGGCATTGAGTGTCTTAAAATCTGAAGTACTTGAATTGAGAAAGGTGAATAACTCAACTCGTAGGGCATCATATTTAGAGCATTCCATAATAAAGTGAAACTCATCTTCAATTCGATTAGGACAGAATGGGCAAAACCTTTGGTCGGGAGCTACATTAATGTATCTACCTGTTTCTATATTCAATCTATGGCTACTAATTCTTAACTGTGTTATCGCTTTACGGATTTCAACACTATTCACATCATAAAGATATTTTTCTTGTACATAATGATTTTTGGATTTGTGAAGAAGGGACAATTTTGAATTATTGCTTACACAACTAAACCACTCTTGTATATGTGCATCCTGTAGTCTGCAGTTGAGTTGATGTTCAATATAGTCTACTTTATAACATTTAGGATTCATCCATATGTATCCAAGGCCGTGATAATTGAGAACATCCTTCACATGATTAATCCAGTCATGATCACTAGAAAATACAACATTGTATGCTTCGTGAAGCAGATAGTCCTCAGGTAAGTTTACTAAACGGTGCCAATATTTGATGAGCTGAATTTTTGCAGACAATATGATGGGGAAAGTTCCCAATTCTCCTCGTACTCCGTCGTTGGAGGATTTGAATGTATTATATATGAGCAGACATTTCTTGGAGGCAATAAAAAAAAATACAAGGATGTATGTTACATGTAGATGTAATGGTGAAAAGGGATACAACTAATAAAAGAAGCGTATGTAATAAGGTCTTTGCTTTCTCTCTATTAATTTAGTTTTCCATTGTATTCGTTTTTTGGTTTTCTGGAATGGCCATGTTTGGGCAGAAAAACGATAAATAAAAAAAAAGGTAAATAAAAATAAACAAACGATAAGGTTAGGCCGTTAGGTTCAATAACTCCCAACTGTTCAACTCCAAGCAGAAGTGAGGATCAGTCGGTCGTAGTGTTTACGCGTATTTTTGGAACATTAAGTACAATTTTCTATAACAATCGCACCTTTTTAATTCTTTTTAATACATATGCCGACGGTCTCTCTTTTCTATGCTATCCAATGCAATCTCTGTAAACGTAGTGTAGTTGGGCACACGCACACACACGCGCGCACACACACACACACACACACGCACGCACACACACACGCACACACACACACACACACACACACACACACACACACACGCACACATGCACCCCTGCATCCTTTGCGTAGTTCGTTCTAACAAGGAGGTTAAAATATCTTATTTCAACCTCCCTCCTGGTTCCAAGTAATCTAAAAACACCCGGGTAGTACGCACAGACCGTGCCAGGGGCACCCTGAGCTTGTCCCGGAAACGGGGCTACGACCTTGAACTCCACCCTACCCGTAGCTGTAGACGAACCTTCTCCATTTTCGGGATAGGAATTGATTGAACCTCTCCGAGTGTGGCTCGAGGGGCCGAACGTCGACCGTACGTACAGGGACCATGAGTGAGGTAACACTCTTGAGTCTTGTACTCCTCTCACAGAGTTAAGCATGTTGGCTGAATGATGGCAACATTGATTTGATAACTGCTTTTAAAAAATCTCAACATTCAAAGAACGGAAAATAGTCAAACTTCAGAGATAATAAAAATTCATCGTGTTGTGCAACGTAACCTCCTATTTTCCTTTTCGTCTTTCTTTCCCTATGCTTTGATAGTTGTTATATTGTAATGTGAAAAAAACACACATTTATATTGTGTTGAACAAGATACCAAAACCAAATGTTCTGCTGCAGTACCACAAAATGCTGTTAGGAACCTATAATCACACTTGTCCTTTGTCTCTCTAATATCCACCGGGTGACACTCATCCCAAATGTTACAAAGATCCATCAACAGTTTCTAAAGTTGTACCGTGTACAATCAACCCCACAAACGGTTCCGAAAACATGGCCTTTTGGTGAAGTTGATAAACACATGGAGCAAGAGTCGTTGTGTTTCATTGAGAGAGACACGAATGGATCGATCATTTTCATTGGATAGCGTCCATTCAATGTTCACATTTTGCTATAGATTAGCCAACAGTAACGTGCGAAGGAACACGTATTTGTCCCTCAAAGGGTGCCATGTGGTGGATACACGCGGTGAACTCGCGTGAACTTGTCGAGAGTGGTTCGGGCACGTACAGGGAATATCAATAACCTCCTCTGGAATTTGATGCCACCTACTATAACGCATGGAGTGGTGAAAGGACATGAAAGGTGCATTTCTGGTAGCCTCGATAGCAGGCGTCTCAGGTACATTAATTTATAGGATTAAAAAGATTCGTCGGTTCACAGTTGTCCAATAACTTCGGTTAGAATGAAGGGAGGGGGCAGTTGTAGAATAGAAACGTCTTCGAAACAGACGCTGTAAAAACTGTTAATTTTTTTGCGTTTTGCAAGGTCCCTAAGAGCCATGTATGTCTAATTGCTCTGATGATAACATAAAAAAAGGAAGCAATGTGGGAACGTTTATTAAACTTAATAGAGGCTAAAAAATATGGCACCCGATCAACGTCTGACCAATGAACATTCTCCAAACGGTCCAATCACAACATCAGAAAGGTTTCAACGAATCGATGTCTGACCGATAAATATTTTCAAAGCGGTGACAAACCGACCAATCACAATACTAGAGATATGCCACTGACTTGACGTCTGACCAATGAACATCCAGAAAACGGTCCAATCACAACCTCCGAAAGACGTCCTCTTCTCACCGAGCGACTGCGCCTGCGCCGTGTCCCAAGTCCTCGTACCCCTAGATGAACCCGCTATTATGATGATGACTTCAGGGGGGCGTACCTCCCCATTTAGGGCCCCACACAAGCGTAACTCGCCGTATTGCACGACAATATTTCATCCCGGAGCGTTGTTGTTGTGCCTCTGCCTTATCCCCACCACCTGGCATCTCATTTGAGTTAATGTCAGCCGCCGTTTGTCACGCGTTCGGGGTCGCTATCGCAGGGCTCAGCGGATCGACCAAGCGAGTACGGGAAAAGCGCACTGTTCCCCTGATAGCCTTATCTACCGCGGGGCTTCTCTCATACTCAATGGCTTGGGGAGTACGATAAAAATGAAAATGATTTGCGCATAAAATATCAGCACAAAGAATGGTACTGCGAGGGTGCTAAAATAAGGACATAGCACTGAAAAAAAATTACAATGCATAGATCTGACTTAAAGGTTCTAAAAAGGACATGTTGTAAAACATAGCACTGAAAAAAGATTACATGCATTTACTTCAAAATTAGGCTTTTTCTACCACGAATCTACCATAAAAATGACAACCATTTTGAAAATCAGCACAAAGAAGGATACCAATATGGATATAAGGATATTGTTTTCAAAACTTAAGTATTGAAGAAAGGTTAGAATTCATACTTCTGACTTTAGGTACTTATAAATTATGCTATTTCTACCATGAATGTACCATCCAAATGACAACTATTTTGAAAATCATCGCAATGAAAGATACTGTACATGTGAAGGTACTTTGAGGATATGTTGTAATCACAAGATATAAAAAGGATAAAAGTCATATGTCTGACTTATGAATTATAGGTTATAACTATTTCTTCAATGAATCTACCATAAAAATGACCACTATTTATATAATCATAACACATAAACTTTTATCCCCGTAAAATGTTCATAAAAGACAAAGTACAATCGCATAGATATACGAGTATGTATTATGTGTATGTGCACTTTTTAATAAAAAGATGGGCATGCCACTTTCAGTGTACTGTGTATGAAATACAAAACATACGTTTTAGTACCAACAAGACATACGTTTTAGTACCATAATTCGGCAAAATGCCCTGTGCTTGTTGCATAGATCAACTACACTACGAATATCTGATGTGATGATATGATACTGAAGAAGCTACACGTATCTCCGATATGCGTCCATTCCCTCGTATCAAAAGTAAAACTGGAACTTCAAACCGTCAAAACGCCTGACTCGACAGTAGTCATGGAGTGTTGTCCATTTCGAGCAATAAGAAATCACTATAAAGTCATAAAATAATACGTGGGTTTTCTAACTTCAACGAAAGGACGATGAACTTATCCTTATGAGATACCATTTTAAATTGTTTTACGCGAGGGAGTTGCAGTTGAAACAAATCCTTGAAGATACCCCCGGTAAGATGACAAGATGGTATGGCCTAAAAGGTATGAGCATTTTTGTCTCTTCCTGATCAGAATCTTAGGAGACGAATGAGCTGGTAGATATCTATCTCCAGGCAGATCTTCTCGTGACAAAATCGTAACTGCCAGGGAAGATGTTCTTGACCTGTGGATACATGTAGCCTCCACCAGGTCTTCCTACGGGGGTACAGATCGTGGAATTCGGCAAAAACAAGAATAATTGGCCAGGAGAGTCAGTTAACATTTCTGCCGGCCAAAGAATCCCTATGGTGGCCAACCTACTCTGGCAAATATTCTTCTATACTCTGGTAGAGACTCTAGCCCGTGTCTAGGCATTCCTAAGGGGTACCGGTTATGGAAAGTAGAAATTAGGTTGATAATTGGCCAGGAGGGTGAGTACGTGGTG
Source organism: Branchiostoma lanceolatum (assembly GCA_035149815.1). NCBI lineage: Eukaryota > Metazoa > Chordata > Leptocardii > Amphioxiformes > Branchiostomatidae > Branchiostoma > Branchiostoma lanceolatum. The sequence goes on along the minus strand of CM068877.1, from coordinate 13,127,902 downwards.
AGGGCAACATTTCTCTTAAGCTTGGAACTGAGCGAGCAAATGAAACCCTATGGAGGCCAAACTTCCCTGGCAAATATTCTCTCTACAGCCAGCGTAGTTAGTCTGGTTGAGACTATTTTTACCGGCAGTTGCCACGGAAAGATATGCGTAGAGACTATATCAGGTAGATCTGTCCTGCTCGGTTCTTCCCATCGCAGCAGACCAATTCGTTCCACTCCAAACATTCTAATCAATCCTTAAAGAAAGGGACGCACGTAGATTTACGGTAGCTTTAACAGCAGGGATCATAAATACTCCATGACGTGGAAGTACTGTCATTCATACTACCGTTATCAACAGACGGTACAGGGGAGGACGTTTTATGACGTCATAGTCACAAGATCTGTCTCGCTGATTCCTGCCCTGGTGATATCGATTATTTCATATTTATGTACTTGTTATGTGGTGGGGGACTTTTGGGGGAGTTTTGGCTGGATCAGAAGAAGAATAGGAAAATGTAAAACCAGGAGATTATGTTGTATATATCTGACAAAGTGTGTCGGACAAGTAATATTATGTCTATTCTGTACTCGAATATCATTCTTGATGTCTGTGACAAGATTCTGTTGCAAAGTCCCTTCCTTGGCCTAAAGTGTAACGATATATAAAAGATTGGAAATTACGGAATATTTTTAGTAACATTATGTAACTTGCATATGTTACATTATATAACAAAATGCGGAAACTACGGAATACTTTTCGTAACGCAGTAAAATAGCACGTCTATGTAATTTATACAACGATCTATAATAAATGTCCGTGAAGGTTAGACATCCAGGTAATAAGATACGCAAGGTAACAGTTACTCAAGCAACTGTATAAATCTATCCTGCGTTATATAACAAAATGAGTAAATTACGGAATAATTTGCGTAACGCATTGAAATAACACAGCAATAAAAATAGAAAGGGAATCAAAATCAATAATTGCGGATTATAAAAACGATTTTTGTGCCCCAGCCTACAGAAGTAACGCAGTAGGGAATGTTATCTACGGTTGGGATCTCTTATCCGTGTTGCGGTGCGGTTGTCTATTCATTATTAGCCTTGACTGAAAGCCAATATTAAACGTGCACGAGACCGCTGATGACTGTGTCAAGGGTTCGTTACACAGATGGGAATTCAGTTAAACAGTGGGGGAAGTGTTTCGGGGGTGGTTATTGGTTAAGGCTCTGAACCGGCCTTTTTGGGGATGGCTGATGGTTACGGGCTGGCTGCAAAAGGTGTATTATTTAGCCCCCAAAAAGGCCGGTTCAGAGCCTGCTATGGAGGCTAATAGGGTGTGAAGGACGTTCACATAGGGGTTTGTTATGAATGGAATGTAAATCGGATTGTACTCAAACCTAATTCAAACAGGTTTAGACTTTGTAAATTTGAACAGTCCAAATCGGATGTGAATTGGTTCATTTTCAAACTGTCAAACTACCTGGATAGATTGTGGTCAAATCTAATTCAAACCGGTTTAGACTTTGTAAATTTGTACAGTCCAAATCGGATGTGAATTGGTCTATTTTCAAACTGTCAAACTACCTGGATAGGTGGTTTTAGACAGTTTGAAAACAAACCAATTCACATCTGAATCTGGTTTGAATCCTTTGTTGCCCATTCAGATCAACCCCAAATATAACCGGTTTGACTTGGATTTGACTAAAAATATAGGTATGTTGGCAAATAGGAACTCCTAATGACAGTCAAACGCTCTAGCACATTTTTTCCATATTTCATCAATTTCTTCTATTTTTGCAGCCCAAAGAGAAGTCTGGTAGAGACTAGTACAGGTTGCGCAGTGACGAAGTGCAAGAATAAGTACCGCATTAGAAGTCCACGGAGCGTACAGATGGTATTAGTTCACAGTCATGCTCCAACACGGTCTGCAGTGATATTGCCTGATGACATTGCAATCATCAGGCACGCATAGATGTCCTGCACACACGTGTGATTTGTGTTAGCAGCACGGCACTTTAATGTCGCGAAACAATACATATCCGTAGTTTGTTTTTGGCACACATTTTGATGGCTAATCTTTCAAAATATGTCCAAAAAAAGCACACTACGGATTTGGTGCGCCGATGTGCCAATATCTTCACATTGACATCCACCAAGAGCCGTTGATTTTATATTCTAAACAATACATATGTCACATGCGTGACAACTCGGTTGGAACACCACAGCACAGTGGGAGGCAGAATTGTACAGCATCGTAAACGCTACAATGTCTAATCAGATTCGGCTAATGTGTTTACGCCTGTGTTTGAGCCATTTAGTACTATTTTCTAGTATTACACTTCTTAACGGTTCACGTCCTTTAAAAAGTGAAATACTGGAAACGAATACTAAATGTGAAACACTGAATGAGCCGGATCCTTACATCTACTTGGAGATTAGAGTATAGATATCCCGCTATTGCAATATATAAAGGGTCAAGGTATAAGCAGTCGTCCTCAACTGAGGTGAAGCATGGTGCTTTTGGAAAAATAATAATGATGTCTCAAAACCACCTCAGTGTCATATTTTGTTAACATGTAACAAAAACACGGCGACCTGCTTTTGTATATCATTATCAATTTCAATTACGACCAGTTGTAATGAAAATGTTTTATGTTCTATTATCGCAGTTATAAGTAGCAAGTTTTTTTTCTGTTTAACGTGAAAAATTCTACGTCAAATCTAGGCGACTCTTCTTAAAACTTTCCAGAATAAAACAAAAATGCGTTCGAATGACAAAAAAATCACCACCAAGGTAACAAATGATTTTTCCCTTCTTCTAATGTCCATTTCCCGAGGACGAAAACGGTCAGTCCCCTTAACCTACATGATGTATTCAGGAAAATATAAATCTGCCAAGTTAGCGTAAACAATAGATGATTGATGTAAGAATTGGCGGCACTTCATTGCGATCGATGTTGGAGACGCTTTTCTAAATTAAAAGGTCGCCATGACCGAGTAACTGCGACTCACGTCTAACCAACCAATCAGACAGCGGGGAAGAATGATGGGCATCACGTGTTCACACGCGTGATCTTCACGTGACATCAAAGGCTTTCGCATAGTAATGTCACGGGGTTCTCATTAGATACGAATACGTTATTTCTCCGCGAGCGCTCCTGCTTTCAAATGAAAAACAAGAATACGTGACAATCTCCCGTTGCAAGCTCTTGCTTGGGGATTATTTCTATCCCTTTGCGGTGACTTTTCGGGTATTCCCAGTTGTAAATGATTTGCTTTATGGCCAGAGGAAATGTATTCCTGTCATGAGCGCTTCAAATCGGTGCTATTCAGAGCACACAAACGCTGCTGATCTAGTTAATCCTTACGTGAAAAAGACGCAACCGTTTGAGTTATCCCTCTTTTATTCGCTGTGACAGCGGTGACTTCTCGGCGTAACGACACCCAAGCGGACGCAGCGTTTTTACGCCGGGCGCCTCACGGGTGCAATCAATGAGTTCGATGCACGGAGCATCCTTCCATACATATCTTACTTCGTGAGGTCAGAAAGCACTTCGAGACTAGAAGCACTTGTCAGCTCAGAAGAGGACTAGAAATAGCCATGCCTTTAAGTACCAGAGTTATCAGCCAAGGGTTGATGCGTTCAAAAAATCGTATTTTCCGAGAACCATATTAGAATAGAACTCGTTGTCATCAATTACTGCATCCTCACTAAATATCTTTAAAGAACGGTTACAGTCAGATATGCAAAGACTAGGTGTAACACACCGTTCGGTGTAATATAACCAGAAGCTGGTGTGTTTCGCCGAATGGCGGTTATACCGGCTAAACAGATACAGATACAGAAGACTAGTCTTTTTGTCTGCGAGTCTGTAGAGATACCAACAGCCGTGTCACAGTGTGATGGTGTATTCAGCACCAGGGACAGGACAGCACTTTAACCAACAATAGCAAATCAGGACTTCCTGGCCGACTCCAAAACAACCAAGCATATTTTTTTATTGCTAATTGTCCGTTTATTCAGATGCTCTTGCGACAAATCATATATCGAGCAGTACAGCTGTCAAAAGATGTCTACATTTTACTGAAGGGTGCTAAGTACTGCTTAGCATTCAGCACAAGGGACTGACGATTGTTTGGTGGCGTTACGCCAGGGACCCGCCATGGTCATTGCTACAGTTGTGGCAGATACAATCAAGGGAAGGTCTGACAAATGTACCGGATCCCTGCAAGTTTCCCAGAGGGGGAAATGTGCGATCCGTCTTTTGATCTAGCAAATCTCCTGATATATGCAGATCTGTACGCGGACATGTTTCATCGGGGGGCGTTTCATATGTTATTTTCGTGTCCTGAAAAAGCATTTTTCATCCACGGTTTAAACTATTTCCAAATTGCCAACATTATTCACCGCAGATAAAAATAGACAGTTCCAAATTCTACGCGTTTGTAGGTTCTCAGACAGTAGAAGAGAAAAATAGACCTCAGATGCCCAACAGGGGCGGAAGGAATTATTTGGGGGGAGGCGTTGTGCTGACGGATGACCTTATCACTCACTCAGTTTCAGGTTAGATCCTTGCGCGTCCGTGACCCTTGGAGAGGACATGTTGTGAAGTCAGCCATGGATTGAACCGTGGATAATGGAAAGTCGTGATAAAAAGAAACTCACGGTGTTAGGTGAAATGTACTTCACACCTATCACTACAAGGAGATATACACACGTAACAAATCATATAGAGGCAGAAACCCTGCTATTTCAGAGGTAAATACTAATCTAAACATACTTTTAAACGTCACATGCTTTGTCCGTGTTTATCACACCAGTAAACGATATGAACATGTAGCCGTAGCTCTTTGAGACTAAACGTTTTAATTTTGACAAAATTTTGTGAAATGTTTCTTTCTTTTGATACCAGAAACGCATTAATTGTACACACGCATATATGGCAAAGCGTAAAAAGAGACAATTTGGTGAGGATGTTTTTAGTTTGGTAATTATTCTGTCTCATCCGTATGGTTGATGGTGCTTTCGTTGCTAAACATGTCCCTTAGAACACGTACATGCACGCAGAGATGACCTCTGGTAGTGACCTTTGCCACCAACCGGTCTTTTCACGAATTCCTCCCGTTCAATTGTCGGAACCGTTAGTCTATATGCGTACAACATGCCCCAGGAGCAGACCTATAATTGCCGGGTACAGTACAGTGCAGTATATAGTACAGTACAGTATAGTACAGTACAGTACAGTGTTCGCAGGAGAAGAAGAAAAGGATGTCTAGGTTAAAACTATCACAAAAGCACAAGTGAGATAAACTATATTTCATAGACTGGAAATACAGACAAATCCACCAGATTTGATAAGTGCGCGATTTTTGGTTTAGATCAAAATCATTACTTTAATCAAAAGAGAACGATAGCATTGTTATTGAAAGGGTTCATTCTTTGAAAAAGAGATGAAAAAAGCCAAGTAGAAAAGGATAATGCATGCCTATATGTACCTAAAATCAAACGCTGTACGTGATTAAAATCTGCACAGTAATGAAAATGTATCTTCTTTTTATTCTTCTAGATTATGTACTGGGCAGCACCCCTCAGTTGGGGTTAAGCGCCTAGGGAGGCGAGCTGCGCTGTTGTTGCTGCGATTTCAGATGTAGATGGACCGTATCCTTCATACTAGTGCTGTCTGCAATTTGTGTTATGTCCTAGGGTAATGGGTTCCATATTCCTCTAAACTAAAACTAAAACAAGACAGAAAGTTCCGCTGCAGTACCTTAGAGGGCCACTAGGGCACACATTATCAAACCTGACCTTTGTTTTTCCAACCCCTTCCCACATACCAAATATCATGAAGATCCATCCACGGCTTCCCGAATTATGCTGTCCACACATGGATACACACACACACACACAGAGACACACAACTGACAAATAAATAACCTCCTTGGCGAAGGTAACTACAGAAACCGGGTATAGACGATTTTCATGTCCGTTGATGAAGGTTAGGCATCCAGGTAAGGTAGGATACGCCAAGCAATTGGATAAAATTTTGAAACAGTCAGTCCGTTCCTGAAAAAAAGGACCATCGCCCCCAAACTAAGCGAAGCATGCACGCCTTTCATGTAAATCACTAACATTACCGGCCGTTTTCCCCCTGGCAATAAATGGTTTCTCTGCAACGGCTGGCTTTGGTCGTATATGGGGATAATAAATTACCCTAGACAGCAACGTACTCTCTATAATGCACCTGTTACATTAGCGAAGCCCTCTGCGGATTTTATGGGGTCCTGTTAGAGCTTAGTAAGTTGTTCCTCTACTCAATACTGGCTGTGATGCGTTCAGAACTGTGTGTTGTTTATTATCTCTTGTCTTGTCTAATAAACCCCCAAGTATATCCTACAGGCACAAGTACTGTCCCCTGTTGTCACAAATTGGGATTGATGTTGAGAAATACATCGAGGGGGTGATCTTGAAAATTGTCTTTGCAATGTGTTTATGGATACTTGATTGTCAATTCATAGCTTTAACCCATTTCCCCTTGCTTTGGGCGGAAAACTGACTTTGACCCTGTAAATAATTAAATCAGTCCGTTGGCCTCCGTACTTATGAATCCAGTAATGTGCCCTCAGAAAAGCGAGGGTGATCATGATGTCAAGAAATCTAGTGCTGATCTCGAAAATGACATTTGTGTGCATGTGTGGAAAGTTGTTCATCAATTTGCAGCCTTAGTAAGTCAATTAGATTCTCTTCTTGCTTTGGGCCCAAAGTTGACCTGGATCTTCTGCAATTATAAACCCATTAGAACCCATACCTAGATGCAACATAATCTGAGTGAAAATGGCGGTGGTAGTGAGGGGCATCAAAATGTTCCTGAAAATGCATTTAAGTTCGCGTGGTTTTTATTTTGCACTTCATGGCGAAAATGGAATGTTTGCGGTGGTTTTAAGTTTGCGGCAGCGCTACACATCCTGCTACAGTATTGGAAAAATGTTCTCGGTGAAACGGTCGCCGCGAAAACCGCGAACACAAAACCACCGCGAACATTTCTGCATTTACAGTACTAATAACTGCTTTCTCAAGAGCCCCTTAACCGTAAAAACGGAATGCACTGAAGTGGGCAACACAGTGAACAAGGTTTTACACCTTACTCACTGAGTTATCTTCAAGTCAAAGCACTGAAAACACGGTGTAAAAGACCGGAATGATGTGTAAAGCATTGGCAGGTATTTACTAGACTGGAACTCAACTTGTGTGACCAGTCGTGCCAAACAGTCTATTTCTGGACAACTGGAGGAAGAGAAAGCATTACCGTTGGAGATATCGATATGCTGTGTGCACTACGTGTACTTCGTGTGCAATAGCCTACGTTTCTTGTCTGGTCTTATGGTAATCTCCAAGCAGATCTCCACGGTGCTAGAATCGTACAAGCTAGCCAGAGAAGCTCCAGTCAGCCAGGGAAGTTGGATACGGTCTTTGCAACCGTTGGGTCTGTTTGGAGACTAGTCTTATGGGGGGGGGGGGGGGGGGTGACCGTGTCATGTGCTGTTTTGATTGTATATCAGTACCCAGTTGTAACCTTTAGCACACTGAAGTAGCGTTTGGCACCCAATTCTCTATTGCTTACAGAGTAAGGCAGCAGGGAGAAGGTTAATACCCTAGTCTCTACGACGCATAATAAGCCGAAAGGGAACAAAATAAGTCTGCTTAAACGTGAACATTCAATAAAGGATATTTAACTCAGGTTCACCCATCCATCCATCCATCCATTCTTTCATTCGTTCATCTATTAGTTTATTCCTTTTCTGTTTTCTTCCATCTTATTGTCTATTTCATTTTCGTTCCATTGGTGTTCGTTCTTGTTGCCTTCTTTTGTATCATTTTTCTTCTTTTGTTATATCAGTTTTCTTCAACTCGTTTCATTACTCTTTTTCGCCTTTCTTTCGAAATTCTCTCTTCATTAATCGGTCTAAGAATCTTCCTATCAAACAACTGTAGTCAGTCTAGGGGCACCTATCTACCAGGTGCAGCCGGTCAAGGGACCCTGGACCTAAGATAAAACGGTACCCTTCGTTTAGTTGGAGTGTTAACAGACTATTTGCTAATGTGAAGAATCGGTTACACATGTATACACATGTAGTCTCATGTCTGCACTAATCATGTGGTCACACGATAGCACGGAGCCTGGACAGTGCCACCTTACCTGACCTCTTAGCACCATCTCCAAGCAGATACTAGATTGAAGTCTCTACAAGACCGTACCACGCCGGTTATAGGAAGAATATTGGCCAGTAGGGTTTGGCCGGCATAGTGTAACATTTTCAGGCGCGGGAAAATATCAACCTTACCGTGGACTGACTCTCCTGGCCAATTATTCCTTTTAATGCCGAATTATATGATCCATACCCCCGTAGGAAGGCCTGGTGGAGGCTAGGAAGAGTGTGTCGTTTCCCGGTAGCCATGTTTTTACGTTTCTGACTGTCTCTTCAAGAATTATTTGCTTGCTTGTCGTGTAACCCCATGGGCGACTAAATCCGCGTGCAAATCAGTCACGTCATTTGGCCGAATTCTTCTATTTCTTTAGCAACCAAAATTATTGAGAATTGTAACCGTTCTTATTGTTTATTGTATTTTCTTATAGTTACCAGGGCTAGCCCTTTATACATGTAATAGCCTCCGGCTAGTTGGGCAGCCCTGGCTGTATGTCTTTTTATACAGCCGAATAAATCAATTCAAATTAAATCAAATCAACCAAAAAATTAGTCAGCAAAAGAGACTATTTCTATGGCGCACAAACGTTGTCAGTCAGAAAAGGTCACGAGGATCCTCTTAACATCTGCTTGGAGATTACGTTTTAAATTCAGATTCAACTGTTTCTGTAGTCTCAAAGCAGATGTAAGGATCCAGCTCAGTTGTTTAAGCTTGTTCTTGTAACATTTATAAGTACGTCTTTCTAGTGGCACATACATTTCTAGTAACCAGCGAAGAGTTGAAACTATTAGAAAGACGTAAATGTTGCAAAATCACGCGCAAAACACTGAGACTGAGCCGGATCCTTACATCTGCTTGGAGATAACTATTTCTCCACACGTGTGATACAGTTACTTCTGAAGGCACCTGGCTGTAAATGGGATGGATACCCATATTGGCAGAACTAGGGCACGCGCCATTTTTGCAGCAGGCCAGCAAAGAGTTGTCCCAGATAAGGCAATAATTCACTGCCTAAACGTTACGAAGGGCTAATATTTCATCTGAGGTCACCAGGATGGTAAGGGATGACCTCAGACTACTCTACAGGGAAGCGATCAAAGAAACTACCGTAAAACAATAATCTGCGCTGCAGCCGACCTGTGAGGGCGATGATGATCAAAGGAGCGAACGGACCTTTGTCAAAGGAGCGAAGGTTCTACTTACTAAACAATAAAGGCTAACATACGTAAATCTGTAATATCTTGATGCTATCAGATGCAGCTTATCGCATGTTTCTAATGTAATCGCATGTTTCTAATGTAAACACACAAGATTCCATTCCATTGGTGTGAAGTAATAAGTGTAGATTGAAGTCAAGATGCCGACCGTAATTACATTAGATGCGAAAAATTACAGATATGGATCACGTGATCCGGTATTTGGGTGACCCTGCAGTATATCGATTCCGTAGTCAGTATGTAAAAAAACAAAAAACTGCGAAATGTGCTTGAGGTACGTGAGAACTACGAGGCCCATTATCGAACTTGACCTTCATCTTTCCGACATCTACCCACCTACCAAATATCATGCGAATCCATCCACAACTTCTTTACTTATGCTATTCACAAACAAACCTTCTTGGCGAAGATAATAATGACGGCATCAGGAAAGTCTGCAATAACATATACGCTACCCTCTCCTTAATTTTCCCTCTAGCTCTACCAGCAATACAGTTCCCCTCCCTTGAGGCCAGTGAGTCCAGGTTTATATCACAACTCAGTATCTAAATTGACTCCTCATGAACACAGAGTCTCAGAGATAAAACTGGATGGCCGTCACGTGATCTGTTGGCAGTATTACCGTCCGCCATCTTTTACGGTTCGAACCTTTTTATGATCCCACATGATAAACCACATACGCACAAGGGAATACCAGTATAGTATAAACTCTGGCAAGGGTGACTTTCCTCAGAATAGTTCATCTATATTCAAAGCTGTATCATCAGTTGTCTATCACTTCACGTAGAAGCTATTGTTAGGGAGAAAAATGGACCGAAAGTATGCAATACTCATTTCGGTGTTGTAGTCAGTGGTTACTCGTTAGATTCGACAAAGATTTGCCTTCGACATTGGCAATACAATCTTCTTTAACGTCTGTTGGAGAGGCGAAATGACTCGGTTTATTTTCGGGGATGTCGTTTGCTGGTGAAATTGGCGCCTTTTTAGGCAAACAAGCCTGTATTTGAAATGTATTACGTTGTACAGTAATGTAATGAATCGAACATGTTAAAAATGCACTACGAGCGTGTACACAAGGCTAGTTGCACAGTGAAGAAGATACAAATACAAATACAACGGAGATGAAGGTGGATTTCAATATCTGACTATGAATATCAAATAATTTGAAGTAAAGACGTCAATGTCATTTGTCATTAATTTGTGCTGACAACAAGAACCATTATAACATCTATTTATGAGATCACTTGAAAACATATTTGTAGTAACGACTATGTCATCACTTAATGGCGCCCTTAATCATGGGATGGAAGGAGATAAGAACGGAGCAAACAGGCAGATGCTATGGACGATAAGCACCTATTTGTGCCCATAATCCGCTTGTTTTTCTGGCTGTTCTTCGTTGTGGGTAGCCTGGAGTCCAGCCTTGTTAGCTTCCAATGTCCGCTAGCCTACTCTCCAAGCAGAGGTTGAATGGGCAGATCGTCACCGTTTTATCATATGCCGTTTTTTTTCGCTAGCCCATCATCTGCCCATTCAACCTCTGCTTGGAAAGTACGCTAGCCGACACAGTTGGTGACTAGCGGACCTTGGGAGCGGGCTAAAGCCAATAACAAGGCCGGACTGCAGGCTACTTTTGTAGGGGAAGGGCGGGCGTACATTGTTTCTGGGCGAAGCTGGATGAAAGGCGTTTTTGGGGATGCGTGATTCGAAACAGAGAGTAGCACGTGTGGATAATTTCAATGTGTCGAGTTCACACAAAGTTCAGATGATTTTACCCTACGTTTTAATTAGATGGCTGAAGTATTGAGAATTTAAAATTGTACTCCAATTCACTCAATTCTTATTCATTGAATCAAGTAACGTTATTGATAGATTTAGATTGTAATCAATTTTACTTAACTTCATTTTAACAATATCAGTCTTTTTCTCCCCCTCAATTAGATAACTCAAGCATTGAAGAGCTTGATAACAACACCAAGTCAGAACAGCTCGTCAAAGGCCTACAGGTCGAAGAAATCAAAAGCTTATAAATATATCTAGAAAAAATCAAAGAAACTATATAAAACTCAATATGATTTAACTATATGAAACTAAGTCAATTAAAAAATCTATGAACGAATTCACCAATTAACCTTTTAGAAATAGAATATATATATATGAATAACTCAAAGAAACTCAAGAGATGATAAATACATAATCAAAACAGAAAATTCACAAGCAGCGCAACAACACGAACAATACGAAACTATAAACAATAGAAACCCAGACGATATACCGTGCGGCTGTCGTTATCTGAGGGTTATCAGCTTCTCAGCGACGGTAAACTCGGCTTTTGTGGATTCTATGGTGTTTAGGGTTGGAGATAAACAAAAAGGGACGACAATCCCTTCAGTAAGTAAGGATCATTCCACTTCAGCGAGCTCAAGGTAGAAGTGGGGAAGGTCCGTTGTTGGAAGAGTGGAGGAGAACATCATCCCCGACAACATTTCTGATCCATCCCTACATCAAAATTGGCTGTAGAAACCTCTGGAAAACCGTCCAGAATGTCTTGTGGGGGTAGCAGTTACCATTTTAGCGTTCTGTTTTTGTGAAAAATGTGGTCTCGATTTGCAACATTAAACATCCTAATGATGGTGCTCTATCTTGTAGCACAGATGTATTCAGGAGCTAGAACGTGGCGATGTGTGAAAGGCGGGAAAGCTGTTGGACGACCATCGCATATAACCATAACCTTATCACCAGTTCTCAGTCTATACACTGACGTATCCTCAAAGCAACTTTCGAAAGTTTTCAGCAAGTCAAAGTGAGAGCAAGCAAGTGATACGACGAAACGGTATTGCAATAAAGAATATTTGAGCCTATTTGAGCCTCCGGCTTCGAGTCACAATTGCAATAAAGGGGGCAAAGATGATGCCTGACTCAGTCAAAATAGACGATAATATCACACATATGGACAGATATTGCTGTAAAACACCGTGCATTGTATTGTAATGGTATTGATGTTGAATCGCTGTGGTTCATCAAATTCGGAATCAAGATAAGAATATAACGTAGAAAAGGCTCTCCACAAAGACTTTGAAACTCACAAATTGCGAGTAAGCTTGATATACCCAGAACGTACGCAATTTTACGGCTACAGTAAATGCACGATATAATTATACTATTGTTTTATACGACCGTTGGACCAATGATTCTGTGTTCGGCGCTCTTTGCTTGGACTTACTAGGGACAACGGGGAAAGTCGTTATAACTCGAGCTAGCGCAAAAATCAATTCTTTCGCCTCGACTGCACATAAATATTTCTGTTTCATAATGTATGGGTATAGATTTTGTAAATTTGATAACAGATTACGTCAAAAATGGCTGATACGGAAATATGTCTCTTCGTGTGATCAGAGATATAAAAGATGGAATATGAAATGGGGGTGGGGTGGGCAGCAATAGTCACTGAGCAAGGACGATTTGATTGTGTGAGGGAGTGGATTTGATTAAAGTCTGTGACACCTCGCTGATAGCACGACTCCAGGGGCAAATTTTTCACATTCATGTCAATATCCATATCATTAACAACCTTGACGTGTCACTACGCATGTGCAAACAGGTGCCGTCTGATTTAAATTCCAAAACATCAACCGAAAATTTCAAAAAATTCAAAGATCAGCACCTTTGATTTCATTGGGTTATTATCAATTTAAAGGCTACAAGGGCACAGCAACCGTCGGTGATGATTTATTTTATGATAAGCGAATTATGAAATATTTACGCATTGAAGAGTCCCTTTACGACGGTGTATAACGTTATTTGTTTAACCGCATGAAATAATCAAGTCATAGACCTCTAAACCCGTGTGCCGGCAAATAACTTTGAATTTAGAGTTACCAAAAACGCAGGAAGAATATGGTAGTAAACAGGAGATGATGCAATTTCAATGACCAAATGATAACAACAACGTGTTATGAATGCTAATAGTTTTATTCATATCATCGTACTTAAAATGGATTTGATAATAAATACAGGGACAAAATTCTGCCCACATATATGGAGCCTCGCAGGCATGATTCATTAAAATATTCTCAAATGGATTGTTTCATAAAAATACCATAAATCATACGTTATCAATAATAATTTTTTTCTAATTTTGCGGCGGTCATTAACACTTTATTTACATAAAAATGTGTATATCTTTCTGTTAAAAAAACAACAGAAATACCTTTTAACACTTGTTATATACGCATCATACAATTAGGATACAGAAGCAATGAAGCGTTTCCAGGACCAATTCGTCATCTTGAACAGATGATAATTCATAACTACGCAACAGAATAATTACTCCAGCTTACGTGTTAAATTCATCGTTACTTTCGGACCAATAATCTAGCAGTAAAGACGACATACAAGGAACAACTTCCGAACAGCAACAACAACAAACAAACAAATCATACATCAAGTATAGTAAGTAAAATAAATAACAAAACAACAGCCAAAAAACGTTAACAACCACATAAACAGAATATACACACTCCAAGACCAACATATCATAAGTTTGATTTCTTAATGGGGGTATAAAACAACCACGAATTTATCTACGAACAAATTTCTATCTAATTTTATGACTGCTATATATTTACTACAACACGAAATATACACCGATCGTAAACTCGGTACGCAGGTAGTTGGGTGATTCCTTGCAGCACGATTTGATGTTTTCACATTATTATTCTTTAGTCGTGACAGGTATCAGGTCATTTCCGCTAAAATGCGCACAACGCGGTAGCCATTTTACGGACACAACATATACAACCTTTAAGGGCGCTCTTGTTAAAGGTACTGAATGTAACATTAAGACGACGTTCTAAGGAAATGCCCAGGTCATGCCCTTCCAATGCGTTTGAATCGCTTTACATAACAATATTCAGTGAATATAAGACATTATGGCGCCATACAAGCGTGCTGGTTTGTTTACATCTCGCGGGCGTGTATTTTGTGGAACCACCACAAAATAAGGGTACTGTAGTGCGGGTTGTTTGCGCACTATTTGTAAACTTAGGAAATATGAAATAATGACACATATGTCTTAGAATATCAATAACAAATGTACATAATAACACGACGATTTAATTTTTCAGAATATCTTTTTTTTTTAAATTAAGTCGCCAAATTGAGCACTTTTAAACATTCGTCAGGGAAAAGCGACGCGTCAATTTTTAACAAAAACGGATCAATCCCAGAGAAACACAGATCCATTTCTCGGTAAAATCGATGAATTTGGTATTCCATCATTGATTATTCTATTATCCCATTGGGTCATATTCTTTGGTTTTCATTCGCAATATTTCATTATTAAAATCAGATCTACTGCCGTTTCCCCTTTGCATCGCCTGCCTTTTCATTTGGACTCTACGGTGCGAACCCTCGAATTAGGAAAGCAATTTTACGGCCACGCTTTGAACTTTTCAAATAGAATTAACGTTACCCTTTTTCTGTCCAGTGAGCACTAGCATTAACACCGGGGCCAGGCGTTAATGAAATTATTGAGTGTGGCAATTCTAGTAAAATCGGCCTCGCTAAGCACAACCGTATATTCAAAGCTAATTCCAATACCGAAGTGGTTGATTTACATATAAATTAGTACAATATGGCCTGGACAAATTCCAGATCCCGTGTGATGATAAAATGGACTGTCCCCTTAAACGTGTAAAGAATGAAGATCGGTTGATGGTATCGTTTTTTTGCAAGAAGCCAGGAAAATTTGCGATCAAGCCGCGGAACGAAAAGTATAGGCCAAGGGATTACGGTGGATTTACTGTGGTTCTAAAGAGAAGATTCCCCTTGAGAATAAACAGTACAG
Organism: Branchiostoma lanceolatum; assembly: GCA_035149815.1. Taxonomy (NCBI): domain Eukaryota; kingdom Metazoa; phylum Chordata; class Leptocardii; order Amphioxiformes; family Branchiostomatidae; genus Branchiostoma; species Branchiostoma lanceolatum. The sequence goes on along the minus strand of CM068877.1, from coordinate 13,112,650 downwards.
TTGGGGTTCTAACAACGCTACTAACTATTATCGTCGAGAGAGAAAACTGGATTTAAAACATTTTGCTATATTTACTGAGTACGTTTACTTGGTAATGTTTTTTTCTATTCCAGTAAATCGTCACGAAAGTATAAACATGGTACCAGCATTGAGTGTTGTAAGCGGTCTGTCTAAGTACACAGCTGCCCTAGGCCTGTAGTATACATAAGTACTTAGTAAACACATCATATGTGCGAGCAGTTTCTTAGGTACACGTTATCAACAGAACTGTACTACTGTAAGCTTATTACGGAAAGAAAAAAAAGGTTCCTTAAACTTCAAACTATAGGTGAAAACAAAACAAGTCATTGCGTCAAAGTATTGATATCATACCGAATCTCTTTTATAAGCTCTTGCGCTAACGTTAACACCGTTTTAACTCTAGGAAGGAATTTAAGAAGATGTTTATGCAGAGCGAGCTTACACCGTCATTTCCAGCTACATGTACACTCATGTAGAAACATCGGATGTGGAGAGGGCATTCCATATGCCTAATCTTATCACACATAAATACAACGCAAGCCGAGCGTTACGTCCCACGTCCAACACTCGTGACTCGCCGGCGCCTGTTTTTATTACTGAAAATTTGTCAGCCAGGAATAGGCTTCGTAAACACTGAATAAGGAGAAATAGTTAATGGCGAGGGAAAGTGACCACAGTTGAGGACAGCTTACAGTAGCAACTCGGTAAAAAAAATCATTAAAAAACATACAAGAAAGCATAAATTCAGTAAGAATTCTGATAAAATTCTGTGGTGAGAATTCTAAGAGGATAGCTAGCGACATTTTATCATCATTTTAGCTGGCGGTACGTGTGAGCTGGGCAGCCGGGAGAGATGCCACGCCCCTTCCCCGCAGTTAGGGGCACACTCAGGGCTGTGTAGGAATGCAACCTCACTGAATAGAAGAAAAATACCCTTGCCAACAAGGATCCATCCATTTTGCAGTCGATAGTTACGGTAAGATCAGAGGTCGCCTGGCCCCCAATGGTACCGACGGTGTTACACTCAACCCAATCCGTAATCGACCTCATAACGCACCCGCTGTAGAACCGTCAAAAGAATTTAGCGAACGCTAGAAAAAATTACTTTCAGTTCGATGGTAGAAAATTAAAAGTGGGTCTTAAGCCCCACTGGCGCTGCACTTATAATGCCGCACAATATTCAATTTTATCTGACGTGTCAGAACTGACGTGTGAAATGACGCTCGGATCGCGATGTGTCAAAGGATTCGATTATCTAAGAGTTGAGGGATGCAAAATTGATACTTTTCCATTTGGAAAATAACTGTCATTGGGGGAGACGTGTGAGAGTGCGATAACTGTCCCCCGGCCTTCATATCAGAAGCAATAAGGCGCTTGAGATTAATGGTTATGTCTATAATGTATTACAGTTGGGTCCTAGTCTCGGAAGCGGACTTCTAGGGCTCGTTCATTATGGACTGGTAGCGCGGTGCCTTTTAGCTGTTTTCTGACTATATATCAGCAACCCGGTATCTAAAAGTCCTCAAACGAACTGATATGCTATCAGAAAATATGATAGGTCAAAACAGGCCCTGTTATGAAGCCTGCAAGGGAGGCTAGACACAACGAAATCTGTTCATGTTTTTACGAAAGTAAAACGAGACGAACACCTGAATGTAACCGTTGGGGTTTGTATTGAAGGACACGCCCCCCCTTTCCCGAAGACAAAGGAAAGCAAAATATTGCGACAACAGAGAAGCGAAACCCTAAACCTGGCCCTTCCACGCTTCCAGACATGTTTCTATTTTTTAGACGCCGTCTGAACAAAAGAAAGCTTATTTAGGGCGAATATGAAACGGACGCTATCTTATGGTCCATTCACGTAATGACAAAATACGTGTAGAATTAGGACAACATACATATAGGCCTACCGTCTAACTAGTTTGTCTAGTAATCTCGGAACCGTAATATTCATCAGAATATTTCATATTGAAAAATTGCCGTCATAATATCTATCAGCAGATGTGATAATTCAATTTTGACGTTTGAATCACTCTCGTAAAATCGTAACAATGTTGTAGCAAATTTATGACATCCCCATAAAAAGAGAAACACCTTGAATGTTTAAAATTTATGTTTTGCATTTAGGGTTTTTGAAAGATGAGACTTTTGTAAAACATGACAGCCTTCGCGCCTTCAATGTGTATAAAGTTAAGGACATAACTCGCGCAGAAATATGGACCATTACGAGTTTTTTTGTACCGGGTACGCAGTTTGTATTTTACGACCAATTTTGTTGAGGCAGTTTGCGGCTTGTTCTATCAAAATAAGCCTCAATGAAATCGACGTTCTGCCAGATAAATTTTCTTGGCGGGAAAAGAGAAGGACGACCACGTGGTACCACTTAATCGTCACAAGATCCGGGAGGACCCGGATGTTGTCATTTAGTCGTGACTGCGGCGAAATACATAAGGACTTCGACGATTTTAAGTGACTAAAATCGGTCCAGATTTACCATAAGGTTAACCGTATAAATGTGCACTCTTATATAGCGGTAAATAGTCCGCACAAGCCAATGACAAGATGATAAAACACGTCGGTGATTTAACGCAATGATTAAAGGATATTTTTCGAGCCTAATGTTGAGAGGGTGTGTCCGGATGACGGTAGGTAGGTAGATCCGGATCTAACTATGGAACAGAAAGTGGAACGGATCTACATTACGTCATCTTTCTCACCTGGCCCTTTTCTTCTCAAATCAAAGAGTCCCGAAATTCTATCCATACCGTCTTGGTAACTCAAGACCGACGACGCGTTGGGTTAGCCACCGAAGACAAATGTTTCAGTGTTTATCGGGTCAGAAAGGATACCCGGTCGGCCGGTCCTACCCTAGCGCGACCCGTGGCGGCGGAGCCAAAAGGCATGGCTGGAAACTTGACGGGCAGATGCCGTCACTTTGGTGTGAAATTCCCGTGGCCTGTCGCAAAACATACACAGCATTGCTCGCTATGGGAATTTCACAAGTGGTCAGGAGGACTCGTTTGCTGAAGTGGTCTTTTTTAGGAATAGGCGGGCCAGAAAAACGATCGTCTCGAATTTTCGTTCCAATGAAAGGACAGCAAATCTGGTTTCTTATGGTTCTACGGCATCCAGTTTCATTTTAATTAATAGTTTCAGTTATCCCTGTATGTTATGGAAGATAGACGACGTGACATATTTAACAGAGGTACTGATCAAAATACCGACGTCGGAGATACGGGATATATAATAACCGTGACTGTACATGAAGGCAGCCCCTTACCTGAAGCGTTGAGACCGCATATGGCAACGACGAACGCACATACTGTAACTTTCCACCCCATCCTCTGCAAAAGGAGAGAAATCCGTTGAATGCCGTATAAAGAACGATTTCCATATAATTCAGGCAGCGTCAAGAGGGCGTGAGGGTGAGGGGAGAGCGGGACGGGGGGCTCTTTAGAGCGCTGTGCTCTCTCAGGGGTTCGGGGAGAGGCAAACGTTAATCCGTTTACACGCCAACTTCGTACCCCTCTCTCTTCCGTTTTTCTTACATCTACGACATAAAATAAAACAACACATGCTAACCGACAAGCTAGGACGATACGCATGCTTTAGCACATACAAAAACCCGCGGCAAGATGCTCCTCTTTCCTGTAGTCATCCCGCCGAAAACATGTTATGCTGCACAGCGCACCTAACCCTGTTACCAATTCCTCATCACGATGTCTCAACCGGCGTCTGTTCGGCAAAAATACCGCATACCTGCGACCAAAACGCTGTGACCGTGCAAAAACAAGCAGTGACACTTACCGAATGTACCGGTACACACACACACTCGCGATTCACAAACCGTGGGCTTCCCTCCCTCACCGTACCTTATTTGCTTTTTAGACTGTTTGTCAACCGAAGGGACTCATTTGTATAACATGAATGATGCAGCAACCCAGGCAAACAGGAGAAGGGCGCTGATTGGCCAGATTTCTAGAGAGGATAGCCTTTACGAGGCTCCTTGGGGGTACATTGAGAACGGTAAAAATTGGCCAAAATTATGAGAATTATTTGCCAGAGGAGCAAGTCAGCCATATTAAAAATGTATGGCTCCTTTGACAGAGTATTTAGCCTGTTTGGCAATTTTATACAATGTATGAACACCCCAAGAAGTCTGGTGGAGACTATAAGGCGCTGTTGAGGGTATGATGTGGTTGTCGATATTTGGCGAAATGATCAACAGTTGAAAAAAGTTGCTTCGTGACAATATTTTTGTTTGATATTCTAGATATAACTGACTTAAATTTCAATATTTTGAGCAAGTTATGTGAGATTTAAGTGAGTATTTTTCTGAAATTACGTATGCAAGTAAACTCCTTTTAGCCCATACATCCGGGATCTCAGGCGTCAGGCTCAAACGTCATCGTCATGGGACAAACCGCGACAAAACGCAATAAAAGTATAAGCTAGAAACCTGAATATTAAGAAAACTGATGCACAGCCTCATATCATTATTAACAGAACATCTCATTTAACTTTTAATGCGCCATGTTCTGTCGTTTTAGTTTTTCGTGATTTTACTTTCTTCATACTGAATATTTGAAGAAGTTTGACACGTTTGGTTGCGTCACCATCACATGACGTACAACACCGGGTACTGACAAGGATATCTCAACACAGGTGAGAAAGATTTGCTCAATTTCATCATATTTGAAGCCTTATTTAAGTAAAATTTTAAAAACATTGCTTTATTGAACTAAAAACAAGGTGATAGTATAAAGATGAGCTGGATAAAAGTCCGTTTCACCACCGAAATCTATGAAAATGGCGGGGTCTCTTCGTGTGCTCGGTGACCTAAAAAAATATGGAGGCGTGTGATTTTTCTGTCATACTAGTTCACAAATTCATGGTAGTCCACTAAAATATAGTAAAATACAATTTGCAACCATCTTGGTCTATCATGATGAAAGTGATTAACTCTTAGGTGTCTTGCAAAGATTTAATAAGCTAGTTCGGAGTTGCTACTACGCATGTGCAGTGTCAAAGGTGAAGGCCCCGGGCTCGTATACAGTGCTCGCCTGGACATTGTCTAGATTTGCATAACAACTGCCTAGATTTACATAACAACGCCCGACTGGCTTTGTTGACGTCTGGGGGGCCTTCACCTTTGACACTGCACATGCGTAGTAACAACTCCGAACTAGCTTATTTGGAAACAAGAATCTATAATTAGATTTCAGAGTAGAAATTATACTAGAAAAATATCATGTCTGGTTATGTTTTATAAATATGATTTTCTTTGTGACCCTCCCTAAAGGAAGAGTGATATGCCAATGGTAAAGAGGTTGAGTTTTGTCATAATGAATACTAATAGATTAGTTGCAGGACTTCTGTAATTAATGCAATTTAGGTATACTATAAGTATAACTGCAAGGTCGTTCACCTTTTTCACACTTCCCATAATCCTTTGCTACAGATTGGTTGTAGGTTTGCTATGACAAATTATAATGTTAAAAAATATGTATGTATATAGGGTTTGAATAAGTACGCAACATATGATATTTTCTAATCAAGTTTCACCAGAGAAGCAATCGTTACAGATGCTGGGAAAAGAACTCATTGAATTACAGAACAAGATTTAGGGGTATTACAATTCACATCACAAAAGTTTTTAAAAGATATGTATTCCCACTTGGATATGATGTGCTTTTGTCATTATAGTTGGTGACATAATATTATGGAGGAGCCTCATGCCTTTGCCTCAGGCACCAAACCTCTGCACATAAAAGAACGTAAACCTAGCTGCACGTTAAGAACCCAACACACTTACCGAGGAGTAGGGGTAACCCGATGTTCTTGACTGAAAGTGAAAACGCAAGCCACAGGGAAGCCGCATGGTGCTTTTCTAGCACCATGCTTCACCTCAGTTTAGGATGACTGCTTTACCTTTTATCTTTCATACTAGTCTGCAGTATGGCATGTTTAAGTTGCCAGCTAATGTTAGCTTTGATGTGTCACTTATGAGACCATTACATGTGGTACAACTTTGAAGAAATGTGATGTTCATACACACTCTTTTCAACGCTCAACAACAGAAACCATACTGACTCACTGGAATTCTCATCAGAGATTTAGTACATCAAACTTCTAAGGGTACATTTCTGGCTGGACCAGATTAAAGAAATCAGAAACATAGACACAACTATATTTCTCTTGGACAAAGTTCCTAATCCTTTGATATAATGTTATCACAGCTTGAGAGGAAGTTGGAAGTAAGGCCTCCTTGATGTTATTGCCAAAAAAGCCATCAAGTCTACAGTCTAGATACATGTATAAACAATTTTCTGTATTATTCCACATACAAGATTTTAAAACAATCTTTATACAATTTGCAAATTTAAAACTCACCTGAAAATATTACAACATCTCTAAAACCACAGGAATGCTTTAGTCAAACTTTGAGGACAAGTTTGCATTTTTCTTTGAAGACTGAAGAAAGTAGTGAAGGTCAGCATTGGTAGAACCTTCAGGTCACGGTCAAAATGTTTGCCAAGTTCATGCGACCTTCAAGGTCACCTTCAAAGCTGGTCAAGTTCATGGTTACTGTTACAAGTGTACGTACCAGATGTGTCGTTGAGTGATGTTGAAAGCAGCATACAGTAAGCGTCCCTGAAGTTGGGTAGTGTAAAGCCAGACTTGTGAACTTTATCTGTTGTTAAAGTTAGATTTCTACATATGCTTGTGATCACAGATAAAAAGTTGCTACACTGATACTTTGCAGGTGACAGTTAAGTAGATACAGATGTGTGAAGACACAAAACAGGAACCAATATCTTCAAAAAGTGTGTGTGTGATTGGAAAGTCCTTGGGTTGAAGAAATCTCACAATTGATATTATAATGATAAGTTTATGCAACTTATGTTCAAGTCAATAACCCTATGCTATGCGTACATGTAGATGGTAATGGCATAGAGTTTGTTGCTAGGACCAATAGAAAGATGTACAAAATGCTGCAAAAACATGTCATACCCTGCTTGGAGATAAACATTTTGTTGATACAGCATGATAGAAATGTCATCTCTAAAAAAAGTAAGTGAAACTGTGACATACATTTATAGCTAGAGCAGCAGGTTAGTATTAGTACATGTATACTATTTTGTAATACTATTTTGAATCAACCAGTTTGAAAAAAACACAATTATATGAAAGACCAGAATGTACTTGTTTTGTCGCTTTAAAGATACTGTAAATCCAAATTGTAACGATCCTATCTTCCTCTGTCTTGTAGCACGTCTTCAAGGAGATAAGAAGCTTTTCTCAGTGAAGAATCAGAAGGCTGCTGCGGGGTCACCATGGGGTCACTGTTTCGCAGCGAGGAGATGACCCTGGCGCAGCTCTTCCTGCAGTCGGAGGCTGCGTATGCCTGCGTGTCGGAGCTGGGGGAGCTCGGACTGGTGCAGTTCAGAGACGTAAGTAGCTTCCTAGGTAGGGGTGGGTATGGGTACAGAAAATTCCGGTCCAGGTCCAGAGGGTCAGGTCCAGGTCCAGCAATACTATAAATATATAGTATATGTTTGGAGAACGAGACACGAGTAGGTCTCTGTGATTGCTACACATCTGCTGTTTTGTTATTTTCCTAGACAGGTAACATTATTATGTGACCACCTGTTAATAGCCTGGTACTGTGACTTTTCCAATTGGTCCAACAACTGGTCTAATTATTTTCTCCGGACCGGTTCGGCAAGAGATACTGGTTTTGTACCGACAGAGCAGAAAAATTGTAAGGCTGACAAGTCTGTGAGCTCTAAAAGACATTTTGGGCAGAAATAGTAATACAGTGTTCTCTGGATCACTGCATGATTTTTATGGATAGGCTGATGTTCGCAAGTCACCAATCCCTGTCCCATGTGATATATTGTAGCATTTTAGGCGAAAAATATGCTTGACTTTCAGGTGATTTTGAAATTCTGTGACCTTCCAGCAATCAACAAATTTGTCCAATGTTTCCCCGCTTTAATTGACTGCCTATGCTAGCTTGATTACCTTGCTTTTGCCTTGGCCAAATCAGATATGACCATGTGCATATCAATGATTAGGTAGGGCTCAACCTGTCCATCATTCATGATGAATATTAATTCCAATTTGAATAATTTTAATTGGCCTAAGCCTCAGTAATGAATTCCATGCTGTTTAACTAATTGCACAAAGGGAAATCTTTTATTCTATTAAATTTGGTTGATTGATTCTGACATGTGAGCCAGTGCTTTGTCAGAATAAGTCTTGATCACATTTTGTACTCTCCTTTATTGTCCTTTAAACATCATTATCATCAAACATGCCAACATGGATGTTATCTGAATTCTGATATGCTTTCTTGCTCCCTGAATTTCTTAAAATTTATCATGTTGTCCTGGAGAAAGCATAGTGAAAAAGAGATGTAACAGTCAGTCATACTTTCATAATGGTGATTCCAAAGTGCTCTATATCTTGACATGATGGAGCTACAATTTGTACATATACATTTGTATTCGGTGTAATTTTTGTTGTTCCATCCTTGATTGTTTCTGTTCTACGCAGTTGAATCCTGATGTCAACGCTTTCCAACGGAAGTTTGTCAATGAGGTGCGACGTTGCGATGAGATGGAAAGAAAACTACGTAAGTACACAAATTAAGCCAAAGTAACATCTGAGTTTTTATATGGGCTCTATCTAGACATATTTCATGAATGTCATATAGTCAGAAGAATGTAGAACTGATATGATTTATTCAATGATACTTACACTACTGTGGAAAATTTTTACTTTCATCAATATTCAAATAGGCTTCGTTGAAAAAACAATGTTTTTTGCATTAAGTTTTATGTGTTTTGTTGTCGCTCAAATCTTACTTTGATATTATAGACCATATTCCAATTCATACAAATCAAATTTTGGTCACAGTCTCCATTCAATGGAAAAGGGTGCCTTAGGAACAACGATGGAGATTTTCCGACCATGGAGTTACATGGTAGACAAGCAATAACTGTACTGCCTGTGAGGCAAAGAGATATCATCCTACTATAGAAAGCTATTTCTGGGTACACAAACAAGTTATTATTCAGATAACAAATCTATTGAACTGTGCTATGAATGGTTCAGGAAATAAGTGATGTGTTCACCAAATGGTCTCCGAAAAAAGCACCCAAATTCATCACAGTGATTGGCTTCTTACTGCAGCCTCAGGCCTAGTGGATGTAATAGGCAATACAGTTTATGTACTTGCACTCAGCTAATGCTCTTTTGGGATGCTAGTGAGTCCAGCCAATACTCAAGATGTTGGTAGGGTGAAGTTGTATAGCAGTGTAGGATTACAGAGCCAGCTGGGGATAGTTTAATTCAACCCCGATCATGAACCTTTAAAGGGAATCCAAATTTGGTAGACGTCAGAGAGCATTTTACGCAGGATGTTGGAGCTACTGTATAGCTTGAAATAGTTGTAGTGGTTTCATTTTCACAGTTTTCATTCAAATTTCTGGGAAAAATTGCAAGGGGGGGGGCACCTGTGAACTAGTAGCATCTGGGAACAGACAGAATTACAGTAGGATCTGCTCCCAGGGTAAGTGCGTGGATAGAGCATGGGGGTTGCAGCGCCCTTGTTCCCCTCTTTAGGAAAAGCTGTGTAGAAAATGTTCAGTAAAACAGTCATGACTTTGAAGCTCAGGTGTTGTTGATAGATACAGATACGAGCCATCTCCTACAAACGATGCCCCGTTTGCTCGCTGATGAAGATGGCTCTTTCTGTGTTATCTTGTCTTATTACAGCCAATGGTCAGTGATTGGAATTGTGCAGGCTTGCATTAGGCTTTTGGTTTGGGAGGATACTGGTTGGAATGCAAATTGGTTTGACTTGCCCTGTATTGATTATCTAATTTTGATCAGAATCGTACATGTCATCAATGATCGGTGAAAAGGTATTAGGTGAATGCAAATAAAGTGGAATAAGAAATGAGCCTGGAATATCCAGTATTTGCGATTTTTCTCTATGATGATGTTTTACTAGTTCTTTCATATGCGATTTCAGGCTAGCAATTTGATGGAGAAGATGTTATTCAAATTTTCTATTCAAAGTAGAAATCTATAATGATTACTCACTCAATGCATGGAGATTATAGCGGTATCTAAAGGACTATCTAAAAAATAATACATAATAATGTATGCAGAAGAAGATGGCAATTGTAAATAAATCATCATGCCTGTGTCCTGACTTGTATAACTGTAAGGGATTGGGGCGTGTGTGTCTTCCTCAATATACATTTGTTCTCATTAGAATTCTCTGGGAGTCTCGACTCCGGGGAAAGCTCGTTAGTTGAAAAGGCCGTTGTCGTGCCTCTCGCTGAGAAGCTCGTCATCCCTCATCCACAGAAGGTGAATCGCATCATGCTAACGACGTCGGCGGTTGTGCACTGGTAATTAGTCGCCTTGCTGTGACGTGAGATAAGGGTTTTAACTACTGCTCAGGTGTTCTGGGAAGATGTTCCTTCCCTGGATGCCAGGTCGGGTGATAATGGCAGCCCTGGTTCATTCACTGTGTAGGAAACGTGTTACATGTAAACTATGTGGTTGATAGAATGGCAAGTGAATTGTAGGTAATTTACATTGTGTAGATCCCCACAGAACAGGTTGTTGTTAAGGCATGACTTTAGGATCACGTCCCGTCATTTTGTGTGTACTTAAAATTTAGTTATTTTCATGGGGATTTAATTTGAGGCGAAAGAAGATTTCTCCTGTCTTTGCCTTTGGAACAATTCTGTTGTAAAGACTAAAGTAATACAACAAAACGCATTTCGCTTTGTCTCGATTTCTTGGTAAGAGGTCATTAAAAACTGCAAACATAATCCCACCATAAACATTTCAAGTTCACTGTAATGGCAGCCCTATTATTCAGGTTATTGATAATGTTATTTATTTCATAATTGTATTGTGTTGCATAATATTTTTGTTTCGCATTTTTATCAAATATACAAAAGTTATAATTATTATTCAGCATTTTAAAAAGAAATCATCTATTTTGTAAAAGCCGGAAAAGATTCTAATGCTGTTTACATTAGGATCTTGCCCTCAGCCTTAAATCGATGATGTGATATTTCATTCCCACTGAAGTACTTTTCAACGTTAAGCCCTATTATCTGTCACCGGCTAACGAGCGGCACTTAATTCTAATCTACTGTGTGGAAAATACACTTTCTTCTGGCCATGAAGGTCCATATATGAGGGCCTCAAGGGTTTTCCCTGCCTTAAAGCACTGGCATAACGTTAACGACTCCATCAGACAATTGGCATAAGCTTCCAGCATTGGCACTGTGTCAAGCACACGTCATCTGTTGACCGCCACTGTGAAGCCACCTGCCATTTTGTTTCGGAATTCGATTGATTGATGCTCCCATGGATCTTAGACAACTATCATCTCCCCAGAAAGAAGAGAAATTGTGAGATAGATAGCCCAGATGGTCGTAAGGGATGTAGAATTGGTATTAGAGGAAATGACATACAGTTCTTTAGGGTCAGCTTGTTTCGTAATTCGTTACGATTGACGCTCCCTTGAAATTCAAATGACTATCATCTCCCACAAAAGAGCAAAATTGAGAGATAGCCCAGATGGTCCTAGGGGATATAAGATTGATATTAAAAGTGATGACTTCAGAGTTCTTTAAGGTGTAAGAGTTGCTAGCAGGTCGAAGTCTTCAAGGATTGTCCTGTAATGATTAAGGGCCGTGATGAATTGTACACTGATCAATATAGCCATGCGGTGATCATTCAGGGAAGTTCAGATGTTTTACGTGACCCAGGCAAGAAAGGAAAGTGTTTTCCGTCAAGACAATTTCGTTTCAAGTAGCCGAGCTGTTTGGAATGCTCTTAAACTTAAAGATTTGCAAGTCAATTGCTTTTGGAATACATTAATGATTTAGATGTTTTTATTAGATTGTAATTCACCGCTGAATTCTCCATTCAGTGCCACAGTTAAGTGCTTGCATTTTGCACATGGTTTATGTAGGTGGATTTTCCAAGCCGCCGTCTTTAATTTTGGTTTCTATCAATTTTAGCCCCTCCACATTCTGTGTTGTCATCTTGCAGTTGACCTTGCATTTGTCAGAATCAGATTCATTTTCTGAAATAAATTGATATAAAAAAGCTGTACCGTACATGTATTTTGTATGGTCCAGGCAGCACTGTATTTTATGGCTTTGGAAAATGTTTTATGCAACGTTAATTAAGGAAGGCAATCAGGAGATGGTAACTTTATCTGGTAGAAAATAGGTTGATGAGAGCAGGGCATGTGTGTACTTAATGCTCGTAAAACCAGTAAATCTACATGTAGGCCACTGCCACATGCATACATGTATATGACATCTGTACGTGTATATGGCTGACTGTATCTTTTCCTTGAAGGTGTAGCTATAGACTGGCGCCTTTGGTTTAATCAAAGACATAAATTTTGACAAAGTTGATCATTTTTTAGACTTCAAGATCACACCAAAGACATATCATTAAATTTGTCGCTTCTCAGATTTTTGAAAAGATATGTTGCACTAGAAGATCAACATGGAAATAGTGTGATTGAAAAGTTTATACCTTATTCTCTCCGTCCCGTTTTCATCTTGCCCTAGCCTACTGCTTATTCTTTCACCTTAAAATGTTTGAGAAGCATGGAAATGAATTGTCATGTACATGTACTATAAAATAAATGAACATCTTCAGATTCTTTTTGCTAAATAAATATAGTTTTCCAAATGCAGACATGTTGGTCCAGAGGAAAATATTGTTTTGGAAAATAAAAGAAACCTAGTACATGATGTTTTCATGCATCAACACCAACAGCAATGATGCGGTAAATGCATGAAGTATTAATGGTTTGGCCAACCAGAAGAGATAGATAGGCATATGTACCAAGAGACATATGATTGAGTTCTGTATCTATCTCAGTATCCTCACAAGTCGGATAGGGTCGTGAGGGTCTAACTATATTTATTGGAAGGTTGGAAAGTAGATTTCATCATGAGATTTCATGAAAGTAGATTTCATCATCTTCTCTATAGGGACTATATTAAACCGTACTGTCTATACAGTCGTGTCAATAGGTTCGGATTATTCCTAAATCTATTTTGTACACTGTGGCAGCGCAAAATCTGAGTTCCTGTGTATAATCATTAGAAAGCACTAAATTAGGAAGGTGTGCATGGATTTGCATCTAAACCGTACTTAACTGTTGCTTCTCTAACACAAAGAATTTTGTTTAAGATACCTTTATAAAAGTAAGATGAGCATAAAAGATGTATTTAGAAACAGTGGCTGTTTTGTTTGGCTGTAATTGAAAAAGATGCAACATTGTCAGTCATCTACAAGAAGGCAAGAAATCATCATTCTTCAATATGTACATGTACCTACTCACTGTACAATATGTCCGTTCAAAACTGTTAATTGGAGTGATGCCAAACAGTGTAGTGGCTTACAAGAGCCAAGCTATTTTAAATTTGTTAAACCTCCTCATGAGCTCATCGCATCCTGTCAGCCTGTGTCAGTGACTTTACACTCGAACATGAACGGAAAGTTCCTGCGCTTTGTCACGGCAGTTCCTTGCCAGTCCTTCTCCTGACAAAGACATTGTGACTGTCTTTGTGTGGAAGGAACTGAGGAAGAAAGGAAGACTGTAGGGTCAGGATTAGGGTTACCGAGGATCACTTGTGGTCTAAAGACAGGCAAATACAGCTTGTGGTACAATGGGGCTTAAGGGAGAAGCCAAGTTGATGTTGGGTGCGGTTTTTACATAGCCAAAGGAAGGTTGTGAAAGGGACTTTGTGAAAGTCAGATTGTACTTAGGAAAAAAGGTTGTGAATGGGAGTTTGTTGAAGTCAGATTGTACATAGCCGAAAGAAGGCTGTGAAAGGGACTTTGTTGATACTAGATTGTACATAGCCAAAAGAAGGCTGTGAAAGGGAGTTTGTTGACACCAGATTATACATAGCCAAGCAAAGGCTATGAAAGGGAGTTTGTTGACACCAGATTGTGCACTGCCAAAAGAAGGCCAGATTGTACTTTTTTTGCATCCTTGATAATTATGGTAACTTTTCTATGATGAATATTTTTACAATGTTAAATCTGTTGATATCATTGAAAACTGGAAACTGATGATTCGACGAATGTTTTTTCTTCTTCTCAGGATTCCTTGAGAAGGAAATCAAGAAGGCGGGCATTCCCATTGTGGACACGGGGGAGAACCCTGATGCACCCCCTCCCAGGGAGATGATTGACCTAGAGGTAAGGGTATTTATGATTATTAAAGGATTATTAATATTTTCATAATTGGTACATAACTGTTGAGTGCTTTGCAATTGTCCTAGGAACTTAATCTTTATGTTCAGTTTTTTCACTTATAGGTTATTTTCTAATGTGCAGATTTGAAGTAATCTGCATAATTGCCATTAATGACACATTATTGTAGGATCTGCTATGGAGAGTACTTCACGATATTAAGTAATAAGAATATGAATATGTTATGACTTCCTACTAGTATAATAACAGCACTATGTATGCCTTGTATTCTAAATCATTACCATACAAAGTCATGTAGTTTTACATTTTGTAAAGGGTAGGAAAATTGAAGTATACAGATTTTACAATAAATATTTTTGTTTCCCACGGGTCCTCATTATGAGTACTACCAATGAGTTATTGGCTCAAAAGATCAACCAATAAAAGCTACGGGTTCTTTTTTTTATTCTACTTAGCAATAGAGTCAGAAAGGTTTTTGATGTGATGGTCCGGAATTGCCTATTTGTAATGAATCTATCGCTGATACAACTACATTTTACTGGGACCTAGGGAAATGTAGATTCATGCATATGTACCTGATGTGTGTGTTTGAAACAAAGTTCTTCATAAACAGGTATAGCCATCTTTTGTTAAGTTTATTATGTATTTGCATGCATGTAGCAGTGAGGTTGTATTTTGTTTTGAGGAAAGCACTGTAAAAATTTTTGTGATGGTTTAATTTTCATGGTCACCACTCCACAGAGAAATTATTTCCAAGTTTACCACTATACTACTAAATTTTTTCAACTGAGAATTTACATGACATTGTACATATAAAATACCACAAAACCAACTCCTGGCAAATATGAAATGACTATACATTATATGGAAAACCAGCTTGACTTTGAAGTATCAAAAAGCCTTTTGATCCTGACCAGAGAGTCAAACAGAAATGTTGTGCAAAATTAATGTATATTTCTGGACAGTACTTGAGTTACTAATAATTCATGTATTTTGGCATGATTCTCTCCGGGCTTTCAAGTCCAATACCTTAAGTTATTTAACAGTGGCAGGCTTGAAAATTGTCTGGCATGTGCAAGGGGCACGGTTCTATTACTAGTATTAGGTTACCTGGATCTTTTTATGTCTTGATAGTGACATCACCAGCCATTTTTATAGCACTTTCCTGTATAAATAACGCTTTACAAGAGGATTGAGTTGTTTTCCTTGTGTTGCAACATAGAATTTCTGTTCCAAAACAAACTAAAATCTCTTTCAGCACAATATTTTGTTCAAATTCAGAAGACTTATTTTTACCTCTTTTCGTTCCAGCTTTGAATATACTTTCAAGAGATTTTATTAAATCAGAGCAATATTATTGGATCATTTTATAATAGAGCAGCATTCAGTATTTTTCCTGCAAGCCAGCTAATGGAAAAATGGAATTTTCCGCTAAAAAATGTATTTTCCCCGGGGCACCATAAACATGTTGCCCATTAATGCAATATCGCAACAGTGGCCGTATCGATCCAGTTGGGTTCATTTTCAGAAATTTTCCTCAGAATTAGGGGATATCAAACTTCCCATCCATCAGATTTGACCGACTTTCTGACAAGACCAATTTATGAATATTGTCACTGATGTGCCAGGGCTCAAAATTCATTTTTGGGAATATTTGCACAGAATTGTGTTTTTTTTTCATGCACAGCCCAAGAGAGAGTAGAATGTCAGCAAAACCTAAAAGAAAATCACATACCTTACTCTGAAATTCTATAGCTACATGTAACTTCAAAATCATAAACAAATTGTACAGCAAAGATTTCAATATTTTTTCTTGCACTTAAATGTCAAGAGTATGCTGTAAATGTCAAGAGTTTTCTGTATACTGGTTTACAATAATGGACATAACCATACACCAATATTTAGTTACACTGGTGCACCCACAGAATCCAACATTTTAGGTGCACAGCTCCAATTTTGGGTGTGTACGTCATCTATGTACAAAAAAGTACATCTATATGCGCCCAGTATTTCCAGCCCTGTATAGCATGTTTGAGACCAGGTGCATTCATATCTAGAGCATGATGTGAATATCATTAGTAACAATTTCCACATTTGAAATAAACGAGGAGTACATTTTTACAATAAGGTGCATGGAGAAAATTTAAATGAATAAAAATCTTTTGCCTTTCTGATTACTTACAATATGCGTATTGCTTCAAGAACAGTAAATTAAGTAAATTTTTTTTCTTCTTATTCTCAATGTTTTTTGCTTCACCTGAAGGGAGTTAGGAATGGTTTTTGGGTTGTCTGTGTGTGTATGTTTCTGTGATTCCCAATATACACAATCCAGCGTTGGCATATATCCTCAGTGCTGCTAATTTACATGTGTGTATATGTGGGACTTGAAGGGAAGAGAGGCAATATGGGTAAAGGGGTGAAGTCTGCCATCTCTGATTGTATTTTTGTCCTTACCAGATGCAGACAGTGCTATGAATTTTTTTGCATCATTGGAAATGTCACATCTAGGGGTGGGTACCGGTACAGAAAATTCAGGTCCGGTCCAGGTCCAGGTCCAGAGGTCCAGGTCCGGACCTGTACCTGTACCTGATTAAAATAGTGTCGCAGTACATCATATTTTGGAGAGCGAGACACACGTTAAGGTCTGTGTGAGTCCTACAAATTATGTTCAAATTGTATATTAGAATAATGTGATTATTTTCGGTGCACACTAATGTGCACTCGCCGTCTGTTGACTCATCTACATATGATTAACAGCTAACGTCTTCGAAAAAGGAAACCACGACTCGTTAAATCTGCTTATTTTGTATTAGACCGGTTATGTGCGACCGCCTGCTGGTAGCCTGGTACTGTGAATTTTCTAATCGGTCCATAGGCCGGTCCACTGATTTTTTATGGACCGTTTTTTTTGGACCGGTCCATAAGAAAATACCGGTTTTGTACCGGTACACGGTACCGGTGCCCACCCCTAGTCACATCATTTTGGAATGCGCCAAAAAATAATTACTCAAGCAACTGGATAAAATTTTGAAAACAGTCAGACGTTTCAGACAGCATCCACTGTCTTTCGTCAGTGACTAACGATAGGACTGAGAACACCAGGTTTTATACCAAAACTCTGAATAGATATGTTGATGAGGTTAAGACAATTTAGGATGTCCTGATGTAGTCTTTAATTTTAAAAGAAGATTAATTCAAGACAAACGTTTGGAATGATTTTTCTGTGTGTGTTTTTCAGGCCACATTTGAGAAGCTTGAGAATGAAATGAAGGAGGTGAACACCAACCAGGAGGCTCTGAAGCGAAACTTCCTGGAGCTGACGGAGCTCAAACACATCCTGCGGAAGACTCAGAGCTTCTTTGAGGAGGTGTGTGTCCCGTCTGTCCATAGTGTGACACTCGCAAGATTGTAGTACTGTAGATTTCATTGCCATTTTGAAAATGTCCCAACAGTTCAGAATATTCAATGGAAACTTCATCTGTGTGATGGTTATTGACATTATGAAGAATTCATTCTCAATTTCTGAACGCAAAGTAAAGTGCTCACCAGCAAGATTTCGGTCAGTCTTCTGACCCTTCTCGAGTTGAAATGACCCCAAGGCTATATGTTACAAGATCTGAATGGGAGTGAAGTGTTAGCAATTGGTCACTTAACATAGGCTTTGGGCCATTTCAACTTGAAAAAAGTCAGAGGACTGACCGAAAGCTTGTTTGTAAGTGCTTTACTTTGTCTACAGAAACAGCATATAAATTTTTCATACTAAGTTAAGAATATTTGTTTTTATCTGTGCAAGTTTAGAACTGAATAGAAATATCAGTAATTTTAAAAAACTGCAATACAACAATTTAGTCTATCTCAAGGAATATTAAGATTCAGGAAATTAAATGAAACAATTGATGGAAAAATTAGCAGCATGTAGTTGTGAGGTCTTTCTGCTTGTATCGTAGAAAGAAATGTAGGTGCTTGGAATGATCTACTATCCTTACCCCAACATTCTTCCCTGATGGAACGGAATAACCTGCTATGCTTACTGCCATCTTCATGTTATTACTATGTTACTTTGCTTTCTTCAGTTAACATCCAAAGCAGGAGTTTTGGACTTGGAGTGCTAACAAATGTACAAATAACAAGTTCTTGATGATTTGCAGGCTTTAACTAACATTTTTGCTTTCTAAGGTTATATTAACAGCTTGGTTGGATTGTATGTTGCTGTTTGCTTTCTTCTTTTGTTATTATGCTTATTTGTGGTGTAAAAATGATGTATAACATGCACATGTTGCTGTGCTCCAGAGACATAGTTTTGTTTCCCTGTGTTGAAATATGCAGAAAAGTCATTGTTAATTTTACAACTTGGTAAATTGCAAGTTTAATTTTATAATATGAGATTACTGTACTTTTGGAGCACAGAACTACTGTCAAGTATGGTGAATAACAAAATGATTATTTCATATTTGTGATGCTTGTTTTTAATGTGGAGAAGAGTTAACGTTGTTTTGTAAGTTATTCTGGTGTTTCTGGATTTTTTTTCCATCAGTCCTCGCTGTCGGTAGTCCTCCCTAACTCCTTCTTTCCCCCCTCCCTCCTTCCTTCCCCCACACTGCATGATGTGGGATAGTAGATTGTAACCACACCGTTTTGTTTGTTTGTTTCCATGGTAATTTTATGTTTCCCTGGCAACGGTTGGTTGGCTACGCTCGCGTCCTGATCAGGCTGAATTCCATCATCAGATGCAGGATCCAGCGCTCGCGGAGGAATCCCACTCCCTGTTGCTAGGGGACGAGGAACGTGGCGGCCAGCCCATGCGTCTTGGGTTAGTACATCTTAACGGGGGTGTTCTCTGGGCCTTGGAAAAAATGTTGTGTTTCCGGTTTTCCTACCAATCCCTTGCGAGAAAAAGCCTGCCAGCCTGCCTTTTTTGCGTTGACCACAGACAAAATACATAAAATTTTCCATGTTAGAGAGATGAAAACATTGTCAAATCATTTTCCAACATGATCCAACAACTGTATTTCTTGGATCACTTTTGTTGCTGAAATCTTAAACGAAAGAAAAGAAAGAAAAATAAGAGAATCCCTACCTACCAACCCTACTTTTTCAGGACTGTAATCGGAAACACAACATATATTCTCCTCGGCTCTATAGCTCTGTTTAAGGTTGTTTTGATTTCTCTTTGTGTGTGCTTTGGTGCGTAGGAAACGGCGCGGGTGGAAGACACACAGAGCCTGATACACGCCGAACACTTGCCTGATACCCAGCCCATGAGACTGGGGTCAGTAGACAAAAGTCTTCTTCTGATTTTGTTTCCTTCTGATTTGATCTCTTGTGATTTTTCGTTAATCTCCAAGCAGATGTAGGGAGGCAAGTTCAATTCAGTTTTGTTTTGGATAACAAAGTTCTTTGTACACAATCTAGTGTTTTATTCAAGAACGAAATTTTGGTGAGTGTAAGTTATATTTTTATTTTCATTAATGGTTTGGCTGTTCAGGGCACACAGCCAGGGCTGCCCAACTAGCCTGTGGCTATTACAAAGGGTTAGCCCTGCTGACAAAGACAATACAAAATTAATGGAAGTGAAGTTTTGACAGATCCGTTCATCCTCTGTGAGGTGACATAGGTTCTCCACAAGTCCCTGACAAGTATGACACCTTAAAACAATTTTTTTACGTTTTCCAAGCTGACTGTTTCTGTTACAAATGGCCTACCAGAGAAATGGGCAGCTAGGAAAATGTAACGATTTTGCCTCCCAACATCTGCTTGGAGATTAATTTTTCTTTGTCTTTTGTGGTTATCCACATCTTAACCATGTCAGCATTTCAATTGTTAAATCATGCCTTTCAAAGTTTGATTTAAAGTTTAAAGTTGAAACAACAATGTCTTTCAATCTGTAATTATCACAGATTTAAGATATTTGGGAAAAAGAGGGTCGACTTCAGTGCTTTCAACAATCAGATATTAATTGTTTAACATCAGTGAAAATTGTGGCAAAACAATATGGGAAAAAAAACTTTTGACACAATGCATTTTTTTTAAATCAGACATTACGCACCAAGGCGTGAGAAATATTAGATCTTATAAATGTCACCTGCGAACATCGATTCACCCCTTAGAATCGTGCAGTGATCGAGATAACAATGGCCATATTTTGGACAAAAATGTCTTCTTTTTTTTAAAGTTGCATATTCGTCAGACATATTTTTCTTTTAAATGATGCTGGCTTAACACTGAAACCATTCGAAGGATGGATTTGAATTATCCTTTACACACAATTCCATTTCAAATTCAAAAATAGTTACTGTTACATTTAACAGTATGAGATGCTGACATAGTACAGATGTATATGTTAATTTGCTACAGACAAATGACACACAATGACTAATAGTTTGGGAACTGACATCTGACAAGTCAGACATGTTAACCTCCCAAAGCACTAACCCTAATGCTGCTCGGTGATAATCTGCATTCTGTATTGGTGCCACTGTACTGTGTTCTTGGTAATCAACAGTGAAAGGTAAGGTGCACCAGGGAATATTTACTATTCAATTCTACATTAAGGACCTTAGGGTTTAGAATAAAGAAGGTACAAATGTACAATGGCAAAGTTGTTGTATTGATGATACTGGTGTGCCTTTCTTTTGAATACTTTTCCTTGTTGTATTATGTAGAAAAGTCATTCAAGGCTTGATATCATATGTTTTTCTACTGCAAAATTACATGCACAATACAAATCACACAGGTACTTGCACCACCCTCCTAGAAAAGTGGATTTTATGAACTGGAAGCTTCTTTTGCAGCATTTTGTAGGATACCTAACAGTACAGAATATGAAAATCGGTATATACTTGATAAATGTACCCAGTACTTGGCCTTGGGCAGGTAAGGTGTAGGTACATTCACATTGTAGACATCAGAAATTATTCACCTGCACAACGTTTTTCAAAAACTTGCCTTAAATGCAACAGTAGTTGACATATACATGTACATGTTTGTATTTCCTGCAACATAGCATCTATCAATTGAAAAAGAATAGCAAAAGAATGTAATGATTTCTCTTACCAATATCATATTATGATAATGAAATAATGAAAACTATTTCACAAATGAAGAATGTATTAATCTAATTCTACCGTGATAATTTTGATATTGTTATGTGACTGAGTTAATTGTAGGAAAATATCAATATTATTGATATCAATATCAATTAATTAGTATGATATTGTATATATTCAACCATGCATAACTGACATGCCCACCAGAACTGACATGTCTTTCCGAATTCCTATGACCCTTCCTGGCTCTCCCCTTGGAAATACAGATAATATAATCTCATGTTCATGTATAATTCTATTAGACATGATTTGATGTGATAAGATCACTGCTGCCCTTCTGATGCTTACGTATGCATAATTAGATGTCTTTCCAGTTGAATAGATCATTTGTCCTTTTTGCTACTCTCTTTCCCTGTCATTATAGATAATGTGGATATGGTCAACTCTTCTAATTCTGCCGGATACCTTAAGACTGCCACATTTTAAAAAGAATTGGTGAATTGAAAGAGATCTACTAATGCATTATTAGTACTAATCCCCAAGGTATGCACACTTCAGGTAATAATAACAATCTTTTATTTGCAAATTCATGCCCGTAGGCTAATTGCAAGGGTACAAACAGTAGTAAGCTAGCAATGGTAACGGGTGTCTATTCTATGCATCTAGCTAATGTTTCTCTACATACATGTACAACATTACTGGAGGGTTTGACTTCTTCTTTGTAGGGAGTGGCTGATGAAAAGTCCCATGTTTTTAATGATTAGTGGGTTTTGGGATTTTAGTAGGAATGTAGTTTTTTGTTTTAATTTTATGTGGTGCGCCCCAAATTCTTTCTGTGCACCTAATTTTTTTGGTTGGGTGCACCAGCGCACCTATTCCCAAAAATGAATTTCGAGCCCTGATGCTTATGAATCCCTCCCACACAACACGCCCTTTTATTTTCTATTTTGTTCAGATTTCATTGAACCTACTGGGTATTTTGTTTGCTATAGTAGCGCAAGCCCTTTTCATAAGATTTACCTTTGTAAGACTTCCCCTTTCATTTCATCCGAACTTTACTCTGCTGAAAAGTTCCATTAGACCACACCTTTTCGTTTCCTGGGTTCCCTAACGTTTAAACCTTCTCCCTGCTGCCTAACTGTGTAAGTACCGACGGTACATGTAATAGGGAATTGGGTGCCAAAAAGCTATTTCAGAATGCTAAAAGTTAAGGTTAAAATATAACAAGCAGACATCATAAAAGCAGAGGGCAGGGAGGAGAACTTCAGTATGACTGTATTCACTTCATAAGACTGAGTGCACCAAGGCATAAACTTGATTCTTAAGTTTGGTTTTCATGATAATTTTCCAGGTAAGCACATTTTTTGTAAACTCGAGAACCAGCAAATTGAATTGGTGAGGCCTTATAAAAATAGACAACTGAATAGTCTCTGAAGACCGTAACTTCCTATAGCCAATTTTCTGCTATGTTTTATCACGATGTACAGATTCGTAGCTGGCGTCATCAACCGGGAGCGTCTGCCGATGTTTGAGCGCATGCTTTGGCGAGCTTGTCGCGGGAACGTGTTTCTTCGCCAGACGGAGATCGAGACCCCCCTGGAGGATCCGGTCACGGTACGATTCCTTCTTTATCTTCCGTTGTTCTTATCCCACAAAGTCTTTCTTAGTTACAAAATGTAAAAGATTACTTTTGAAAAAGGGAACGCATTGTGTTAATTCTAGTTTAACCTGAAGTTGAATTTTTTTTTATATGATTACATATTATACAGCGCCAGACATGAATCATCAACAATATTTATACTAACTAGTGCTTGAAGGAGGTTAAAATGGTGATATGTACATGTAGTAGTGCTAGAAGGAGGTTGAAGTTATCTTTAGGCCTTTGTTCAATGTTTCTAGTGAAATTGTCAGAAAAAGGACGACCAAGACCAAACGTCCTACCAGCAATAACAGGACTTTCCTTCTCATTTATATTCAAGCATATTTCATAAACAATTGTAAGAGGTGGAATGTCATTGATGGTTGAAATACTGAATGTGATATCAATTAACAATTTTTACATTTCCAGGGTGACCAAGTGCACAAGTGTGTCTTCATCATCTTCTTCCAAGGAGATCAGCTCAAGTCACGAGTCAAGAAGATTTGTGAGGGGTGAGTTATCTTCCTAGTGTTAGTTTACCGCATGATGTCTTTTTTATGTTTTGGCATTGAGGCTATGCTTTTTAATGGTTAAACATATCAAGTAGAAGTAGCAGATAGGAAATTACTACCAGTATGTGGAAGGTTGGAAATCTAAACAGATGCTAAAGAACATATTAAGTAAGGAAGTATTTCTCAGACTTCCTTTAGCTTCCAACAGGGTTTTGTAGTTATCTGTCGTATAAGAAAACGACAAGAGAAGAAGGACATATAGGGTTCTGATATCCCTCCTTTGTTCTGCAGATTCCGTGCTACGCTGTACCCGTGTCCGGAGACTCCCGCTGAGCGTCGGGAGATGGCCATCGGCGTTATGACCCGTATTGAAGACCTTCAAACAGTAGGTATTAACTAGGGGAATGCAGAAAGTGGAAACCTTTACCACACAGCACTATCAATAAATTTTCTTCCATAGGTTTTACATGTTTGAAATTAAGCTGCAGTTTGAATTGAGATGAAATGTCACTCTTGTTCGTATCCAAAAGAATCTTTTAAGTTCACAGAATCCCTGGATGCATGCCTTTTCCAAAATTCATCTTCAAAAGAATACTTCAGACTAAGTCAAAATTATTGTGTACTTCTACTAGATATATACTGTATATGGAAATGGAAAGCCACATCTGTCGTGAAACAAGGATCATGTGTAATTGTATGTAGTAATACTGTCATGTGATGTAAAACAGTAAATTAGATTATTGATGTTGCAATAGGGAGGTCACCATTAAACCTCGAAGATAAAACCATCGTGAACATTTCCAGATTTACAGTAGACTAACGGTCACTCCAATGTCGGGTGACCCCAACGGACCTACATGTACATGTACATTGACCAACTTGCTGGGGACATAGGGGTGATGGCTAGACCTAGAGCACATAATGGCGGACCGTGACATCTGGAGGGACAGAGTGTCCGGGCAATCCGCCCGACATGATGATGAAGAACTGTGCAATAATCTGTTGTTATCATTTGTGCAGGTGCTGAACCAAACCCAGGACCACCGTCACCGGGTGCTGGTCTCCGCCGCCAAGAACATCCGTGTATGGTTCATCAAGGCTCGCAAGATCAAGGCCATCTACCACACCCTCAACCTCTTCAACCTGGACGTGACGCAGAAGTGTCTCATCGCCGAATGCTGGTGCCCAGTCGCCGATCTGGAGAGGATTCAGTTGGCACTGCGGCGTGGAACGGTTTGTCTTCCTTTGATACATAATATTAGTCTGAAATCCATCCTATTCTAGTTCATCCTAGAACTACAGGCTTATTCTTATCCCAAGCTTTGAAACTGGATAGTTAAAAAAGGCTTGATGTGTCCATTCCACTTTGTCACAGGAGCATAGCGGTTCCAGTGTTCCATCCATCCTGAACCGCATGACGACCAAGCAGTCCCCGCCTACCTACCACAAGACCAACAAGTTCACCTCCGCCTTCCAGGCCCTGGTGGACTCCTATGGAGTGGCCAGCTACAGTGAAGTTAACCCTGGTACGTTATACATTTGTCTGTTATTCTCAGTCAAAATGTATCTGCAGATGGTATGAATGTTTAGAAGAGCACAAATGTTATGAATAAAGAAACACTGCATCGCCGCCTCAAAGAGTCAGGACGGTTATTTTAGTTCTTCCTTTATTCAATTTGCAATAGATATACAGTAGGATATTTAGTATAGTGCTTAGTATTGTATTAGACGTTGGTGTTAACGTGTTTCTTGACGCATGTATGTTTTTCCCTATGTTTTTCCCATGTATTTGCAATTAGCCCACGGGCATGAACTTGCAATAAACTTCTCTATATTATTCTATTCTCTCAATTAACCCATGTATGGCCCCCTGTGGCTTCCTGTGCATTTATCCCCCAGGGGAACAAACATGCAATGAAGATTATAAAAAAAAGAAAAAAAAAAACATTTATGGAGATGAGGCTGAATGATGACTGTTTTTCTCCGCAGGCCCTTTCACCATCATCACGTTCCCGTTCCTGTTCGCGGTGATGTTCGGCGACGCGGGCCACGGGCTGATCATGGCGCTGTTCGGCCTCTGGATGGTCTGGAGGGAGAAACAGCTGATGAACCAGAGGAAGGACGACGGGGTAAGAAGTCTGATTTGATTGGATAATGTTTGATGTTCAATTAGTAATGGACCAATCATGGCCAAGCACCTAATTGATGGCTTTTCAGTACCAAGGGCAGTCACTTTCTTCCTCACCACCAGGTAGGGCAAAAAATTAGCCCCCAAAAAACTTATTTTTTATTGCGTTTCGGCGCATGCGCGCCGGAACGCATTGTTCTGGCTTTTACCTTCAAGCAAGGAGGAAGGAACCAGGGAAGCTTGGTTCAACACTGTGTCGCACACAATAAGACCTTATATGGCAATACGTTCTCAAATCCTTGTATAGCCGTTGCCTTATATGGCAAGAGAGCACGAAAATGCAGGCAGGCTAGATTTGCATGTGACACAGGACGGCGACCGCATGTAACTGCTACAACTGTTCGGAAATATCATTGCATTGTGGTTTCGGACTTTGATATCCTGAAAAATGACCATATTACATCTATTCCACAAGATGGCAGAAGAAAAAAAATGATTTCGTCAAGAAAACGACCAAAAATCGGCATAAATGATACCATATAGTGAGGTTATAGCATTACGTCCAGAGTGAATAGTTACGTACCGCAGCTTGGCCGATCTGGCAACGCGAAGCACTTCGGACCCAGAAGATCCGGGTTCGTCTCCGTGCATGGATTTTTTTTTTCTTTTTAGATATTGAATATCAAAAATATATATTGATATTATATTAATCTATCAATATCATATTTATGAATATCATTTTTTTCATTAATAAATAAAGAAATATTTTATATTTGTTATTTTTAAATATTCATTTAATATATACAAGGCCTTTGTCTTATGAACAGGACTTCATAGATTCCAAACCCGGCATTCGAATTTTTCTGTTCCTTGTAATGGAAAATACCGTGCAGCGGCTCCTATGCGCGGTAAGATGATTCTTGCAAAACACTCGCCACTAAACTTCTATCCCCGATGTAAACAGAGGCTCTTGATGTTGTTTGCAAAACAGCGATTCTTTGTTACAGTAGCAAATGCTCCATTGTTCAGTATCGACTTCATTCAGACAACACGGACGTGGAAAGTGGCGCCCCTCGGCACAAAACTATGGGAATTTTCATGAATTTTAGCAAAATTACCCAGGAAAATAAGGAAGAAATGTTGTAAATGCGGAAACCAGAATAATACGGATGAGGTAGCTGTTGATTTGTTTGACATTTGGTAGTCATTTTAGATAGAACCTTAGCTGTTATGAACTTCTATTTCACTTAATTACCATAGTGCTGATGATTCAATGGTGCTTTTTCAAATTTTATGTTTTATTGCGTGCCATGTACATAATTACATTGATAGCTTTTATAATGAGCCTATTATACATTTTACAAATAAGTACAAGTTGTAGGCCAAGACCAGCTTTTTCAAAAGCACTTAAGTTAAGTGACGTAACTTCAAAATTGCTTTCCCCAATCTGCCTTTCTCTATTAAAACAGTACTCATTTCCCAAAATGACAATTTTTCTTATAGACTGAACAGCCCTTGAGTGACTTCCTCTGGCAGATTTTACTTCAAGTAAAGGGAAAAGACAATTCACACTTATAAACGTAGCCGAAACGCCAGCTTTTTTTAAAAGCTCTTGTTTTTTTGAATCTGCAAATATTATGGATCAACATAATTTTTTTTACTCTTTCAGAAATTTGAGCTGGATGATAATACTGCATGTCTTGTAATGTTTGTGGTGATTTCATTTTTGTGGTTTTTGATGCATGTCTATTGTATTGCAACTGTACTACAGAATCATTTCTGCTAACTTAGATCTCCTTTCCCCCCAAAAAAAATGCAAGATCAAGTCCCTGCAACAATAATTGGATTTACAGTTACTGTAATCTTTCCCTTCTTTAAAAGAAAAAAGAAAATTTCCATTGCATTTCACATTACATACATACACATTTCACATTAACAACACATAAAAACACAGACATGTCCACAATCCATGGATCCAATGGGAAAGAAAATACAGTAAAGTGTACAAATTACAAGGTATAGATATACGTCATGACATTCAGGGCAGGAGTAGGTACACACACATGTAGCAAATCAGAAGTAAAAGAAATCATTTCATGATTAATTTTATATATCTCATTCCCTCCTTTGCATGACAGACCTGGAGTATCTTCTTCGGTGGGCGTTACATCATCCTCCTGATGGGTTGCTTCTCCATTTACACCGGGTTTATCTACAACGACTTCTTCTCCAAGTCTCTCAACATCTTCGGCTCTTCTTGGCACATGGCAAACATCAGGTAAGGATTTGTCAGGAGTTCCTTCATTTTAATGTCTTAGATTATTGACAAATGGCCTTAAAGATCGCTTGCTCTCCTTCTAGGCGAATTGTTTCAGAATTCCATATTCACAAATCATCAATGTTATTGGGAACGCTGCATTTAATGACTGTTGTTTAGATTTTCTCTGTGCAATGCAGGGCTGTCTCCAGCTTCAATTTTTTTTCCGTCACACTCATTGGATGAGATGCAATTTTTAATTTGTGTTGTTAAGTATGTCATTTTAAGCCTACAAAAATGCATTTTGATCAATTTTATGTCATGAAGTTCCCAGTTTTGGATGAAGTTCCCATTTTTGGGACGGACAGGGTGATTTTTTTCTGTCCCGACAAGCAAATTTCCGTCCTGTGACGGAGGGACGGGTCCTGGAGACAGCCCTGGTGCATTGATTTCAAACCAAGAAGGCAAGATTGTTTCAATGTCACCTTTGAACGAATGGGACATTACAGCTAGTTTTCTTGACTGTGCTTCCAAGTAATTTTCTTCTACGTTGATGTACATTTACAGTGATGAGGAGATCGAAAACAATGAGATGCTTGAACTGGACCCAAATGTGACTGCTATCTACACGCCTGGCAGTCCATATCCATTTGGGTTAGACCCAGTAAGTATGATATTTGTCGCATACTGATGTGTGTTCTTTCAGTTTCGCCCAAAAGTTACTACAAAGTTCTGAGTCTTTTCCATTTGGGGTATAACAACAATTATCAAAATTCTGCTTGGTACCCAAATAAGACTCCCTGTGAAAGAAAATTTGAATTCTAAGATCTACTAATGCAACATCAGTAATCCTCCACTAGGTGTGCACACCTCAGGTCCTGCCCACTGCATTTCCTTCGTGGCTTGCTAGGGGGCATGCATGTACAGTCCAGGTGTTCAAGACATGCTTGAGAAAGCCTTGACAACATCATTTTCTTTTATGCGACAGTCTGATGGTACCCAGTTGAGAGTTGATGTTAATCTCAATATTTGCAGCCTACAAAGCTTTTCATTTCTTTGTAATGATGTAATTCTCCTCTTTGTTCAGATTTGGAATATGGCAGAGAACAAGATCACCTTCCTGAACTCCTTTAAGATGAAGATGTCGGTGACCTTGGGAGTGATACAGATGACCTTTGGAATCTGCCTCAGTCTCAGCAACTACCGGTCAGTCAACGGCTCTATCTTGCTGAATAAAAAGACTCTTTGTTCATAACCAAGTGATTTATTCAACTGAAGTTTCGGTGACTCTTCAACTTCCAATCTTGTCACCTAAGATCAATGGAATGACTTGAAACTTTTTTGTAAATGTGAGACCTCCCTCACACATTCCTACCATCTTGATTGCGATCTCTACCAGTAGAATTGGTAATTCCAACAGATTGCAGTCACTTTCATATACATATCATTATACATCATTGAAGACATTGGAAATCTCAAATAGCCATCAAACCATTACAAGAAAGGAAACAGCACAATGATGATAAGCAGAATAGTGAGTGTGAAAGTTGAACATGGACTATGAACCAGCTTGCGCCCTACTATATGTTGTATGTTGTAGCAATTGTATATTGTTGTACCATAAATATGTAATGATATATGTTGATAGAGTTATTAGGACTCAAATGACTGTGTATCTCTGTTTTATTGTATCTGACCCTTCCCTCTTCCCTTATGACCTCAATGAAAAGCGGCCTGCGTGCCGATTTGAGCTTATCATGAATAAACAAAGATTCAAACAAACAAAGTGATATGTAGAATCTGATGTAAACTCATCACAGCTTTTCCTTCTCTCTAGGTTCTTCAAAGACCCAGTGTCGATGTTCAGTGTGTTCATCCCCCAGCTGCTCTTCCTGATGTGCATCTTTGGCTACATGGTCTTCATCGTCTTCTTCAAGTGGATCGTTTATGATGCCAGCATCTCTTACGTAAGCCTTTAAAATAAATCATTAAGCAATAGTTTTAATAGCATTTTCACTCACTTTCCTTATCAGTGAAGCAGGTGCTGACTGCGATGTTGTTGTCCTTGATTTTATATGTCAATAAATCGAAGCTGAAGCTTACACATTGGTTAATTTTATTGACAAGTTTTAATGTTATCTTCTTGGAGCTATTCAATTGAAATAGATTATTTGAGACTTCTAGATCTCTAAATGGCCAAAGATGCTTGAACTACGATGCTCTGAAATGGAAGTAACTGTGTTTGTTTCCTTGTTGGTGTCCCTATGAGTCAGTATGGCGCCACATGAAAATGTTCTTTGTTGCTAAAAGAATGTGTTTCTGTGTCTTATTTTGTCCTTACCTCTCTCATCCAACCAGAAGTAAAATCATGTGTTGTAGCTTATTTTCCTTTCCATGTAAGTTTAAGAGGAAGGTTGCACGTGTAATCTGTCACTGAGTGTTGGTGTAATTTGCTGTTTCAGAAAGCTCCCAGTCTCCTGATCACCATGATCAACATGTTCTTGTTCAAGTTTCCTGACAGCCAGGATGACTACATGTACAGTGGACAGGTGAGCATCCGTCTAACCTTTGCCCTGCTGCCTAACACTTTAACCCAGACAAACTTGATGCCGAAAGACTACTTCAGCAGGGAAATGGTTAACCTGTAGTAAGCAATGAATGATATTCATCTGTAAAAAAAATTTATCCTCGGCTATTGTTGATTACACTGGAACCTTTTTTATTTCACTTGACAACTAATATAAGAGACTTTCCAATTTAAGTTGTTATAGGTCATTTGATGATCAGTCAAGTTGGCTCAGTTAGTGGGAACTAAAATGGCAAAGCAATGATGTCACCAATCATTATGGTGGTGCCCATGGGTGGAGGGTAAAGCAGTACAAGTTTTATGTAACCTGTAATAAATGTTGCCAGATGTCACAGATACAGATCCTGTTAGATGCAGTTCATTTGTCGCTAGCTAGGGGGCATGCATGTACACTGTTTCTTGAAAGTAAGGAACTTCTCTGTAACTGTTGTTAGAATATGTTGTTCATGTCTTTCTCCACAGAAAGGGTTCCAGATCTTCCTGGTGCTGATGGCTGTGGCCTGTGTGCCCTGTATGCTGTTCATCAAGCCGTTCTTTGAGTGGCGTGCTCACAAGAGCGGCAAGCGTACTGTAAGGGTGAGCAGAGGTCCCAGGTTCTAATGTTGCTGTGCCATGGAATCACCTTTTAACTACTGTATTGTTGTACCTGTGTCTTTTGTTGCTTAAAAGTCTTGTTTCTTTTGAAAGTTTTTGTGTTTGAACCTTTGTTTATTCATGAGAAGCTCAAATCGGCATGCAGGCCGCTTTTTATTGTGTCAAATGCTTTATGATCGTTTCGGTTTTTACTGGCTTTACAAAAGGCTTTAAAAGTTTATTTTTCTTGTTATTCATGTTTGGTACTGCATGGCACCACCATTCAAGCTTGGATTCCTTTGTTTCAAGCATATACATGTATTTTGCCTTCAAATTATTCATTATGATGTTTATTTCAAATTGCAAGTACATGTAGTACCAATTGCATGACAGCATAATTGCTTTTACGTTGATCTACTGCATTGCTTGCACACAAATTGTCTTGTTATGAAATGACTTGATAATAATACACAATACAAACGTAACTCAAGCAAGTGGATAAGTTTTGTCAATGGTCAGAAGTTTCAGACGTTGTCAGTGAAACGTCTGACCGTTACAAAACTTATCCAGTTGCTTGAGTAACTTTCATGTCATTACCAGATCCTGGATGTCTAACCTTCATTGATTATTACTACATCTAACCAATATTAAGTAATACTATACAATGCTGCCTTCCCATGTGGGATATTTGCAAAGGGCTCCCCAACTCAAACATCCCCCATTCCTATCTTTTGCTGCCCCTGACACACCTAAACCCCTGGAGTCCTGTGTTTGACCTGGCTGTAAGCTATGGTGTAAAACTAAGGTGCACGCTCTTTACAGTTCATCTCTCTTTCTCTTGTCATGCTGTTGCAAGGTTCCCATGTTGTATCCTGCAAGATTTTGTAAGATTTTGTTCTTATATCCCGCATTTGAAAAGACTTGAAAGCTATGTTTTTTTTCTTACAATCTTTTTTTTTTTCTACCCTGGTTTCCATTTTGCTTGAAATGAAAACTTTTAATAACTTTTTGTATAATTTTTTTTTGGGTAAACTTTGGTATACCTTTTTTTACATCCTACAAGTTTTCTTATTTTCTTTTCTACAAAGCAGAAAAGTCTTTGGTAGCATTTTTTATCCTGACGTTTTTTTTGGACCGTTGTTTTATCCATTTTAATTTTTTTCTTTTACCCAGAAAGACTTTTGAAGCTCTTTCATTTTACCACTTTTGTTTTCTTTTCATGTGAACCCTTAAAGTCTTCCTGGCTTTAGGCAGCTTTTCATCCAAATAATTTTTTTTCTTTTCATGTGAACTTTTTCTTTACAGACGAACCTTCAAAGATTTATTGGTTTTCTTGGCAACACTTCAGGGGTAGAGCCAATACTATTTTTCATCCTCCCATTTTTTCATTATCATGTGAACCTTGTCCAGCCTTCCCTCCCCACCTCCTGCATGGCCCGGCTGTCAGCTTCTTGTCTTGGCTTGTGTTCTGTTACAGTTTGGGACTGTCCAAATGCAGGTCAACGGAGCCACCGAGGATACTGCCGTCATCATGGACCAAGACGAGGGAGAGATGCCGCCCCCGCCTCCCGAGGGGGTGTCAGGCCACAAGGAAGAGGAGGAGGTGAGAGTTTTATGTCATACCTTGGCTGTGATAACGGTTGATACAGGTTTTCGTGACTGGATGACATTTTACAGTATACATTGTAGATAGAGTTTTACACATCTAGTTGTAGGCTGCAAAATGAGTCATCGTTCCCCATCATCACGGTATTTAAGTAGCAGTTTTGGGGTGTCAGGCCACAAGGAAGAGGAGGAGGTGAGGACATAGAGAGTTTTCTGTCATACCTGGGCTGTGATAACGGTTGATACAGGTTTTCGTGACTGGATGACATTTTACAGTATACATTGTAGATAGAGTTTTACACATCTAGTTGTAGGCTGCAAAATGAGTCATCATTCCCCATCATCACGGTCTTTAAGTAGCAGTTTTGGGGTGTCAGGCCACAAGGAAGAGGAGGAGGTAAGGACATAGAGAGTTTTCTGTCATACCTGGGCTGTGATAATGTTTCATGATAATGGTTGGTCCCGACCAGGTGATACTTTACAGTTTAGAGTTTTGTACATCTAGTTGTAGGCTGCAGCTGAGTCATTGTATGCTGTCATCAGTGTGGGTCGTATTAGAATAATTTCGGTTTTCGGAACTTTCAACCCCAAATAATGTTTACTGTCAGTAGGTGATTCATCACTTTCCACCAGTTCTGCCACAATTTGGAGCAATTTCAAGCCTGCATCTAGGTCCGCATATTTGCCTGCAGCAGGCTGTAACGTGATGAAGGTTTAGGGTGGCAGCCATGACTTATGTATTTGCAACATGAAACATGTCCTGCTGCGTGATTCTGTCGTAAGCGGAAGTGGTGGAAGCTTCCATACCATGTGACTTAGCACAGGAACATACAGCTGGACATGTTAAATGTTGTTTCTAATACACCCCCATACAAAGTTTTTACATGTTGAGGACAGCAAAGATTTTTTACTCAAAACTGTTGCTGAAAGATTTTAGTCTGGAATCCAAACCTAATATAGCTCCCGAGTCTCCTCTCCAGAGAGGAGACTTGGGAGCTATAATAGGATTCCAGGCTATACTAGGATTCCAGGCTAGAAAGATTTCCCTGATGTTGTTCCCTTCCCTTTTTACATGTTGAGGACAGCAAAGATTCCCTG
Organism: Branchiostoma lanceolatum; assembly: GCA_035149815.1. Classification (NCBI taxonomy): domain Eukaryota; kingdom Metazoa; phylum Chordata; class Leptocardii; order Amphioxiformes; family Branchiostomatidae; genus Branchiostoma; species Branchiostoma lanceolatum. The sequence goes on along the minus strand of CM068877.1, from coordinate 13,078,892 downwards.
TTCAAAACTGTTGCTGAAGAATATGACTGACTCTCTTTGTCCCACCCTCCCCTTACCCAGTTTGATATAGGAGAGCTGCTGATCTACCAGTCTATCCACACCATAGAGTTCTGTCTGGGCTGTATCTCCCACACGGCCTCCTACCTACGACTCTGGGCACTCAGTCTGGCTCATGCCCGTAAGTTCCTCCATATTTGTGTACATACATATATATATTGAAATCTTCCAACCCACTCATCATTGAAAGTGTGGGACTTTTTATTTCCCACTGCTTTCAAAGAAGAAATCAAACCCCACATTAGTACCGTAGATATAGAAACTTATTGTAGACTAGCAATACAGTTTGGTCTGGTATCACATTTATGCCTTATGTTTTTACTTTACATTTGTACTTCGACATTTTGCAATTAGCCCATGGGCATAAATTTGCAATAAACTTATTATATTTTATTTTTTGTACTCTTGGAATCAAACACTTGGTTATGTGCAAAGACTATTTTTATTCACTGTACATACATACATACATACTGTGAACAACAAAATTGATCGTTGATTTTGTTATTTGAAATGTGGTACTGTTATTTTTTAAACAACTGATGCAAGTTAGAAACATTGATAAAAGAATTAGAAGCTAAGTAGGAAGTATGTAAACATGAAACATTTCAATGTAAGGGTTTAATCCATAATTCCTTTTTGATGATAGTAAGATATGTCTTTGTGGCGGTTACGAATTCATTAGCAACCTTTGTTGTAGTAATTGGGCATGACGTATGTTTTGCTAGAAAATTAATCTTATGACTCTTGCTGTGAAGTATTTTTACAAAATGTATATTACGTATCATAGAAATGAAGTCCTTTTGTTACTGTATCATTAAACAAGCCGGTATTGTGTCCACAGAGTTGTCGGAGGTGCTGTGGAGTATGGTTCTGCATATTGGACTGGGGTTCCAGGGCTGGGTGGGTGCCGTGGTCACCACTCTAGTGTTCCCAGCCTTCGCTGTACTCACCATCGCCATCCTCCTGGTCATGGAGGGGCTGTCTGCTTTCCTGCACGCCCTGCGTCTGCACTGGTACGTACTGTGTAAAATTCTTCACGAGAACACAACCGTATTTAGATAGTCCAGGTACAGGAACTATGTGCAAAGCCAGCATGACACAGCAAGAAAAGAGCTTGCATATCTGGTTTTCAAGGGGTGTTCGGGAGGCGATCCAAATCCGCAGACAACGCAGTACCTTAAACAGGGACAGGGGGCGTCACTATCTCAAGCCTGTATATGACTGTCTCTTGTCACGTGATGATCAACATCAAGTCACGTGACAAGAGAACTCCAAGACGAGATCTGACTGTAATACCGGGTTGAAGAAGAGACAGAGTGTTCATCATTCTCGAAAGCTCCCCAGATCAAACTCTTTATATTGTGTGTAATGTGTGAATATTTGTCAAAAGTTTGCATATCATTTTCGGCAATTTTACGACTTGTGTCCTTTCAATCAATACAAGATTTTTAGAGATTGTCTGATTTAGCAGGTGATCAAGTCCTGTCATTGGAAAATGTGACAGTAGACAGGTGAAAAATACACTCAGTTTTGAAATTCAGATAATTTAGCCGCTCATCATTGGCTGAACCATTATTTTTGATCGAGAACACAGCTTTGCCTGCTGTCATTCCAACATTTAGATTTTACCTCGTCATGTTTTCGTCCATCATTCGGAAGACTCTGACTGTGTCAGAAAACAAGATAGTGGGGTTGTTTCTTCTTTTCTTCTGTCAAACTGGAAGTGTATTATGCTTGAGAGGAAACATAATGCATTCTTGGCAATCCAGTAAAGTAGAAGTTATAGAATGTTTCTAAAGCTATAACTTCTCTTCCCCAGGGTGGAGTTCCAGAGCAAGTTTTACAAGGGCGAGGGGCACCAGTTCGTCCCGTTCTCCTTCGAGGCACTTATGGAGGATCATAACTAAAGAACTAAGCCACAGCTGCAGCTTTAAACCATTCTGTAGTAACTCAATATGAGATGTTTAGACTACTGTTAATCTTGAAATATTCGCGGTGATTTTATTTTCACAGTGACCTCTGTGTGGTGAATTCATGACACCACGAATATACGTTTCCAATGTATTACTACTGTACTACAGACTTGTTTCAATCAAGAACTTAGAACACTGCAAAAAGCTTCTTTGCCCTTCTACTGCAAAAGTAAATACCTGCAAAAAGAAGTGACTTCACAGTAATCAGAAAATTCAAGTATGTACGTGGAACTATATCAGAAAAACATTTCTATAGATTCCTAGATTTTAGATTTTATTTGCCACAGCCAGAATTTCTTGTAGCCAAAATAATAATCAAAGAGATAAGGTGTGTCTGCAGGTGTTCTATTTAGATCTATTCAGATTTTTTTGAAGTTATGATTTGTGAGCAATTTTCTTGTCGCACATTCGGTAAATACAATGTTACAACAACATAACAAAGGATGGAAGTGTAGTAACAACTCATAAATTGGCATTGTGTACATGTGATTGCATGTGATCATAAAAAGAACAACTCGAAAATACACAGACGAAGTACCGGTGCAATGGCCTAGTGGGTAGAGTGCCTTGCATTTGATAGGTCTCGAGTTACATTCCCGGCCGAATCATACCAAAATTGGCACATACTACTTTCTCTGCCTAGCACAGTCAGCATTTGGGGAGTTGAACACACTTCACTACAAGTGGACTAGTCCCTTGCTGCAGTGCGTGACTGCACAAAATTTTATCTCAATTTTTTGGCCCAAGGGCTATGTGCGGTGTGGAAATAGATATGGCTGTAGACACTGGAACAAACATTGCTACCAAGATTGAAATCAGCTAAATTGGTTTACTCTGCTGAAGCACATATTAAATGCAACGCTATTTTGATTGTTGTAACTTGCCTTGTACTACAATGTACATTATAAACTGACACAATTGAATCAAATCTCTGACATTTGCTCTAGAAACCATTCCTGGTTATTATAATGAAGATAGACAGATACTGTAATGTGTAACTGTAATTGTACAACAGGTGATCAGAGCCTTTAGTATGTAGAAAATTGAAGAGATAATTGTATGAAAATTACATGGTATGTTATCTGGTAATATATTGTGACTTGATAATGGATATATGTTACGCACCCTGTGGCTATGTGAAAATTGTGCACTCTGTTGCACCAAGAATATAACATCAGTATGAATAAGAATGTTGTTTGTCTTCTGTTGCTTTTTAATAGCTCTCGTGAAATACAGTCACACACTTACAGAATGATGTTTTGTGACTATTGAAAGAAAGTAGTAGTTCCAGAAGGCTAGTGTTGTCATACGTCGAAAATATGGCCTACTTTTAGGGACAACTACACAGCAACGAAACAAGACACCAACTTTTGCAACCATTCATTTGATAGACAATATGCAGGGGTACGTCTGATAAAAGATTGAATTCCAGAAACATTCTATTTTGACATCTTATGAACTTCAACAGTAGCCCAAAATGTTGATTTCCGCATATGTCAAAAATATGGCCTACTTTTAGGGACAAGCACACAGCAACGAAACAAGACACCAACCTTTGCAAGCATTCATTTGATAAAAAATACACAGGGGTACTTCTGATAAAAGATTGAGTTGAAAAAAACATCCTACTTTGATGATTTCAGAGCTTCAAACAGCCCAATATATCAATTTCCACACATGTCGAAAATATGGCCTACTTTTAGGGACACGTACACAGCAACGAAACATGACACTAACCTTTGTAAGCATTCATTTTATAGAACATGCATAGGGTTACCTTTGACATGAATTTAAATCAGATCACTTTTTACTTTCCCATTTATTGGGCCTTAAAGATATGGCCCAACATCATATTTTTCGTCAAACATAAAAAAATGACCTACCTCTGAGGACAACCACATGACAACCAAAGAAGATACCAAAATTTGAAAACTAGGATTTGATAGCCAATACTTGGATGTATATATGATTTAAATTTGAAGCAAAACAAAACACCACTTTTGGATTTACAGCGTTTCAAAGTTGGGAGAAAATTACCTTTTTTCACAAGCTTCAAACACCTTTTGAGGTTGCCCAAGCACTTCAACTTCAATTTGTGAAAACTTCCAAGCTATTCTAGTAAAGCTGAATAGTTGCTCTTTTTAGTCCAGTTTTTGTTCTCCCGTTAAATGCAAGCATCTGCTCGTAATTATGTCCTCAAATGAGCCAATTTACATGTTTTTGACATGCCGAAATCAGAGAAAATGGCCCCAAAACTTGTTTGGCCCGTTGCCATGGCAACAATCGGTGTTGAGCAAAAAGAAAGCGATTTTGAGTGGTTGTGGGCCAAGTACTATCACTGTGCAAAATTTGAGCCGATAGAAAAATGAAACGTTTCATCTTTTGGGGAATTATGATATAGAAGCTGAACACATTCATTCTAGTAGTACTAGATTTTGGATGTAGTAGAACATACGTTACAAACAAAGACGTTTTAACAATAGAATTCTCCAAACTTCCTATATCATAGTTCCTCCCATGAGTCCCCTGTAATACTTGAACACGTACAAATATTACACCCACACGAGCACCAACCTCGTATTAAAATAGTAGCCCCCGATAATATGCCTCACGGCCATCTAACAAAATCATGTTCATCAGAAAAAATGTTAAAAATTACAGAAAAAGCAGAAGCCAGAATGCAGGACGAGCATTTGACCCCCAGTCCATACTCAATGGCAAAACTGACTTCAGCTCAGCTTCCTAAACTCCATATATCATATCATAGTTTCTGGTAGATTACCAAACCACACACGCACACACACTATACGCGCGCGCACACACATACACACACACACAGACGTGCGCACATGCACACACACACACACACACACACAATGACACACACACACACGCACACACATATTTTTTTATTTCATGAGAATCTGTTGTATTATTACTGCTGCAGCGGATTTACCGTTGAAAGATATCTTTGATTCCATACCCAGTATTGACAGACAGAAATGTGCATCAGAAATTCAATCAATATTTTCGAGAAAAAATTATTTAGCCTAATAGAAATAATTTACTACTAAGAAATTACTGCTACGCAACTTTGTGTCCGGTCACATTCTCGGAATCCGGCCTTGAAAGACCACCATATGTTCAGTTTCGCATGTCATCGGAAAAAAACAACATGTTTTCAACCCGTTACTAAAATAAAACATTGAAACGTGCCGGGTACATGTGACCAGGTACAGTAGGCCGCAAATATTAGGACCGTAAGCAGTAAGAGCAACACGGTGATATACAAAATGTACTTCTCTTGAAGTGCTATTCCTGTGTATGTACATACACTCATTATGAACAAGCGTCATTTGTTCATCTGTGAATAATTTCTACAAATTTGGTTGATTTTATATTCATAAAGATGTGGTTTGTTAGATAATAACACTCTCCTCTGGTCGTGTGTATCCCTCTCTATGGGCCTTTTTGGCTTATAATGCACTGTTTGCTGATGACTTTTGTATTGGGTCGTTTGCGCAGTCGGCAAAGAAAGGTCATCAGCAAAAAGTGTTCTCTAAGCCAAAAAAGGGCTGCTATGGCTATGTTTTTCCAGGAATTGACACCGAGAAGTGCATGTTTGTTGCCCAGGATACGCATGTTTGAACACTTTATCACAGGGGAAGCGGATGAAGATATACAAACAGGTGTAACGTTTGCTTTAGTGGCTTTGACGGGATAAAAAGCCCAGTAAGCCCGCCTGTGCCTTAGAGATCCCACCCGAGGAACCGAAAGCGTCCGAAGACACGATGAAGGCGGCAACTTGCATCTTTCTCTGCATCCTATCCGTGATAGCGGCCTCTGAAGTCACAGGGGATGTAGCAGGTAAGGGCCCGTGATCACATTCGTCGTGCGGTCGCAAAGGGTATTCTTGGGTTAGTCATACCTATGTCGTACAAAGGTTTTGTTACAGAAAATGCCGTCTTAGATTGCACGACATTAAAACCGTACGACGGCCTACCACAAATGTGACCGCACCGTTCATAGAGGTTACGTAGATATTCACCGTTGTATATATAGCTCAAAGCAATCTACTTGTTGTTTGCTTATGCGGATGAGGTCAATGTCCATATAATTATTAACAAAAATAGTGAACATCGAGCAGTGTTATGAATATGAAATGATGCCAGATGCCCAAACCGACGTCCCGTCGGGTAGTTTACGATGTTTTTTTTTTCAATTTTGGGCAGGGACTTGTAAGTCTCCCGGTGGTTTCCGGGCATATTTTGGCCTCGACCGGGAATTCGTACTTAAAATCAGCCAGGGTCCTGGCGGCCCGACCAGGTCACAGCTTGGATCTGGCGTTTTCTTTTCTCTGGGAAGCATCAATCGGGGCCCCGCTAGAGCCCTAAGATAGCCCGGCAGCCAGATGGGGTGTTATGGGCCCCGCTCACAAGCGAAAAAAAGCCCGTAAAACTTCCCGGCAGGGCACCGGTTTGGAAATGTAACTGCTGCAGAAGATTAGTAGGCAAATTATAGTGGACAACAATTACGGTTGGCTTGAGGTTGTCCACTACTATTTGCCTGCAGAAGATTACATTCTATTACAGCTCCCAACACCCTGGAAACCTTGGAGAAACAACTGCAGGACTTGAAAGCTCAAGTTCACCAGCTCCAAGCCAAGTCACTCGTGAATCACCAGAGAGACCCTCTGGTTTACGTGGAGCGCTGTACGTATCTACATGTATTTGGCCTAGGAAAATGTTGTGTTTCCTGTTTAATACCGATCGCGACCGACCGTAGCAAAAACCTGCCAATCCTAGCCTTTTTTTGGGTCGATCTCTGGTAATGGACACAACATTTTCGATCCAACATTTGAGTGATGACAACATTGTAGAATCGTTTTCCAACATGTTCTCCACAATTTATGATTAGAATATGATGCTGAAAATATCATCTATTGATGCATTTCAGTTTGACAGTGTCAAGTAGTATTCGCTCGATCACTTCGGCTGAAATCTAACTTGAAAGAAAAAGAGGAGAATCCCTACCTGCCGACCCCATCTTTAGGACCGCAATCGGAAACACAGCATTAGTTCCCCTAGGCCTTACCTGGTGCGTTCTTGTAAGTGTAGAGCATGTCCTTGGCAAATGACCTGTTAACATAACATTTAATGGTGTATTTCAAAACGTTGTATGCTTCATAATAGAATGGCATATAGTTGAAAATGTAATACATACCTCTGCAATTACCGTACGTATATGTTTTAACATGTCAATTGAGCTACACAGTAGCAAATATGTAATTACTGATAGGAATGTCTATGTCCCTATCTACATTTATAACCAATGGTTGATGTATTAAGAGTAAGTGCATGCCATGATCAAACAATGCTAGCACCGGTGAAAAAAAATCGATTCGTCTCATATGTCGCTGTAAAGGTACTTAAGTTTATGGGGCCAGTTCCCCGGCTTTGGTTATAAACAAAAACACGGGCATACATGTAGGTATCTCACTAGATTGTGGCACGTAGGCGACCTTGCTGCGACGTAAATTGAATTTGTGTTACCCTTGACTTTATAACGGGAATGTCATGCAAAATGTATAAGTACAATATATGACTAAAAAGACGACAAAACACAAAAAGCGTAAAAGATATGTTTTTTATCGATTAACTTAATTGAGCGCTCTGTCAAATCGCACAGTTGCAGCGAGGCCGCCAACGTGCCGCAAGTCCAGTGAGATACCAACTTTAGATACGCTACTGGCAAAATACGCGTACAACGTATGTATATGTCACAGTAGAGATGGCGATTGTCCTAGGACAGATCGCGATCGCCATTTGTCCTAGGGCAGACTGCGATCGCGATCTGTCCTAGGACTAGTGGTGTGGATCTAAACCCGAGTTTAGGTTTAGGTTCGGACTCGAGTCCAGAGGTTTAGGTTCAGGTCCGGACTTGAAAGTCCGGACCTGAACAATAATTTTGGAATATTTTTTCGGGTTACATGTAAGATTGCATATTGGCAGATATTTTACACGTAATTTGAAAACTATATATACAGAATTATATACAGTCAGTAATTAACACAAAAGTTCAGTTATAAACACAAAAACAGCAATGTTTGAATATTTTTCTAGTGCAAATTTCACGATTTAAGGAAGGTTTAAGATGGTTTAAAACAAAAAGGAGTGTATGAGTGAGAGAATTTTTTTTCAAGTCCGGACTTGTTTCCAGACGTTTAGGTTTTTTTGGACTTGAACCTAAATGTTTTACAAGTCCGGAACCGGTCCGGCCGGACCGATCCGCACCACTACCTAGGACAATGGCCGATTCTACTAGTAGAGATTACGATCGCAATCTGTCCTAGGACAAACGGCGATTCTACTTGGACAAATTCTGCGATCGCGATCTGTCCTAGGACAATCGTCGATTCTACTAGTAGAGATTGCGATCGCAATCTGTCCTAGGACAAACGGCGATTCTACTTGGACAAATTCTGCGATCGCGATCTGTCCTAGGACAATCGCCGATTCTACTAGTAGAGATTGCGATCGCAATCTGTCCTAGGACAAACGGCGATTCTACTTGGACTAATTCTGATTAGATGGAAATGCTTTGGAAAATAGAATGAATCATTGCATTACATTTCAATCATGTTTAACATGCTACCTACATTTCACAATTATTAACTATTTTAGGTGAATCGCGATTGCAGTCTGTCCTAGGACAAACGGCGATCGCGATCTGTCCTAGGACAATCGCCGATTGTCCTGAATCGCCATCTCTACTGTGACATATATAATACTATAACCAACGTTTTTACCGTAATAGGTGAGTCCGGTATTGCCGTAACTGGCTATGCCATGTATGGCAATGGGATCCGTACCCAGGACCTCCCCGTACTGTTCAGCAGGGCATTCCGGAGGACTCCAGTGGTGACCGTTGGTCTGAAACAGCTGGACCACGGGAACCAGAACGTGCGAGTCACCGTGGCTGAGCAGTCCATAACAACGACCGGAATGATTGTGCGCGTCGGCACATTTGCTGACTCAGTGTTGTATGGTTTAACCGTGAATTGGATGGCTTGTGCCTGAAAATAGAATCTGTCAACTCACACACCCCATGGCGTGTTGAAATGTGTACGATTTATACCCATATTACGTAGCGAGGTGGCCACATTTTGTGTGACTTCCTTCCTGAACTTAGCGTAGATAATCCTTCTGATGTCAGGGTAAAGGGTTCTTAAATGAACAAAACTGTGTACAAATATGTACTATTCTTCCGTTTGATAGCTGCACAGGTTATAAAGACCTTACACATCATATTTAGAAACCATAGTTTGTTTTAATCACAAGGCTATTCTATTCCCATCCATAGGAATGTAGTCATGATTGAACACAAAGAGCAACATTATCAAAAGATCAGATTCATAATTCACACCCTAAAAACTTAACTAATGACACAAAAAGATAATCAAAATACCTACTAGTAGCGATTTGGTTACCTACATTTCTAAGTAAGAATTCGTGACTTAGCATTAAGGTCAGTCTTAAGAAATTATTTACATGCCAGGAAAAAGACTTGACCTTATAAGCTTTTAGAATTTTACATCTCAGTCACATACATTATCATATTTACAAAAATACAATAACTATATGTCATGTTGAAAGTAAGCCTATCCCAGTTTGGGCATAGCAAGAAACACATTAACCATCTGTACATAAAACTAATCTTCAGTTAGCTTCAGGTGACAAAGCTATTGCTATTGGAAGAGACAACATTTCACAATAAAAATCCAATCTTAACAAAAGACAACATTTTGCAGATCTTGGCACAGATCACATCTCAAAAGGATCAATAACATAAAACCTTCAAATATGAGACATAAGAATTATGGTACCAATGACAACATTCAAATTTTCTTCATAAACTATCAAATATAAATCAAAGTTCAAGTTTAATGTTTACCAATTGTGCTGAAATATACAAAACAACTTGTTACACTTTAGACACGGAAGACACCTTGTACAATGTACATGCACAAATAGGTCTATGTAACTAAACAAGTATAATTATCATACATGTACTACAAGTACACGTATCTATTTTATGCTAAGGATGCTTTCAATCAGCTACACATGCATATCTAGGATCCTCGGCCTTTCTTTGAACATCTTAAATTTTAGATACAATCTGCATAAAAATATCTACTTGTCAAGACTGTTCAATATTTGTCACTAATAGACATATTCATACCAACCTGATGGTTCTACATGTTTGTCACAAATGCTGATGAGGGTAATGATACCATATGCAATGTACATGTTTGTAGGATTAATTGCAGCTAAAATCTCCATCCAAGTATCAAATTTTTGAGGCACAACATGGTAGGCCATGAGGTACGGTCAAACCTGCCCAAGAAGACCACTTGCTGGACCAATAAAATCTAGTCTATGTAGACAGGTAAGTCACTATAGACAAGATTCTTAATGCTTGTGTCAATGGGAAAAGCACCAAAAAGAGGTTGCATCGGCTAGGTGGTGCTTAAGTAGAGGTGGTCACTTACACAGGTTTGACTGCAGTTACACTGCACATCATTGCTGAAATCCCTGATTAAAAGCCATTGGATTGAGTTAGAAATGTGCGTTATGAAACCCAGCCACATGTTTGAGGATGGCCTGGTGACTTGCAAAGAGCGGAGAGTTTCCGTCGACATCCTGCCAACGTACGGCACCGGCATCGTCACCAGCCTGGAGGGAGGAACAGAAATCAGGTAGGCATGATCAAAAAGAGGTATAAATGTGGGTAAAGGTAGTACCATGATAGTCTTTCTGAAGGGGTTGTAGTTTTTAATCTACTGTGTCTAGGGCACGGTACTGGAAGGCAGAGCCCAAACTTCTCCTTCCACTGCCTTTTGCCTTCCCAATTGAAGTCAGGCATCCATTTATACACCTGGGTGGAGTGAGGAAAGCTGTGTAAGGTGTCTTTCCTGAGGACACAACGAACCTGTGACCTCTCAATCTCGACCTCTAGACTAGCAACTTGGCCATTTAAAATCGGGAAAGTCATATTCTACTGGATGCAACCAGAGGAACAAACTGAAGCGAGAGTAGGACGGATTCCAGGCTACTGCCAACCCAACACTGGCCATGGTTGGGGAGTGGTCAGGAGCAAATTAAGTGGGAAGGTGCTGAATATGTGACAGAGGTTACACTTTAAACGACGCCCCCTACCTGTAAGGTGAAGTTCTGCATGAGGTACCCCTCCTCATCATGGTAGTTGATGGCTGTGGTCTCGATCCAAGCATTGTCTGTGTTCCTGGGGTCATCTGAGTAGCCTTTAAACACCTGGATTGAGATACACAAAGTTAGTTAACAAATATGATTATCAGAAGTAGTATGAATCCTCATGGAAAGAAAATGCTGGTAAGCTTTTTGCTTAAAATCAATCCTCAAAAAAAAACACCAGATACCCCAAGACTACCACATTCAGAAAAATGATGAATTTAAAGACATTTACTAAATGCAGCATCAAAATCCCTGATATATGCACAATTCAGATATCCTGGTGTTCAAGACATTCTTAAGAAGGACTTGATAACACTATTTTGTTGATGTGGCAGTCTTAAAGTACCTGGTGGAAATTATGAGAGTTGATATTATACAAATAAAACATATCACAAAATATCATTTGAAAGGCTGTTGTACAAAGATTAATACAATGTATTGAAAATAGCCACTGTTTTCTACTTGAACTCTTCTAGAAAGAAAGAAAGATTAAAGAAACAAACAATTGACTTGTTGTGGCCTTACCTCCTTGCCCTGTCGGAAGAGTTTGTCCAGTTTCTTAGACATGTCCATCCTCTCCTCTTCTGTCTTGTCCAGTTTCCCCAGAGCCTCCTCACCAAACTCGTTCTTCAGAGTCATGCTTAGGTTCTCACCAGGCTCCACCATGCCCTGTAAACAAGCACATTATGAAGTTACTTCTTTTTCTTTACTTCTGGCTCAAAAGGACCATGTTAGTTTGACTTTCTACTACAGTCAGACCTGTACAAGTGACCACCTCTACATAAGGACCACCATGTCCAATGTGACCACATTTTGGTGGTCCCTTTAGTTAGACAATTTTTCCTACTGACAAAAGCATCTAAAGAATCCTGTCTAAAGCGACCACCTGCCCACATTTTATCAGTCCCTTGGCTGGTCTTCTTGGGCAGTTTTGACTGTAGCTATGTGGGAATGGTATGCAAAAGAATGATGGTCATTTAAACTCTGAGCAGAATGATTTACGCTACATAACACCTCTTTGTGTAATTACCATGATACTGCAATCTTCTGGCAATCTTCAAAATGTAATCTGGCAAAATAAGATTGACATACAGTGTTTTAAAACCTTGCTAGGTATGACTGTTCTGGTATAATTAAGAAGGACATTGTTGAAACCACACGTACCCCAGGAATGGCCCAAAGGCCATTGTCTCTCCTCTGGATGGCCACAAACTCCAGCACATTCCGACTGGTGTTAGGATGAACCTCTTTGTTCCCAAACCTGTCCCTCTTCCACCTGTAGTGTCAACAATGACGAAGGTAAACATCATCTTATCTCAACAAGAACAAATAAAACTAACATTTTTTCTAAAAATTGCATGTTTGGTTTCTTTTACGAGCTGTGTGTATGCATTTTCAGGAAAATCTTTAAGTTTTCCATCATAATGATTAAAATTTTCTTTACATGTATTGTGATCTTTCAGCTATTCGACTTGTACAATTCATGTGAACATATAATACATCTATAAGACTCAGACCATAGGCCAAACATGTATTACATTCATTCATTTGGTGTATAATCATATACATGTAAATAACTGTACACATATTGCTAAAACAAATGGAAGATAATCAAAGCAAATAAAGACTAATTCCAGTTACGAATGAAGTGATTGTACAAACCTTGTAACTACTGGGTCAGCTGCATGGTTGGGTCCAAACCTGCCCATCAGTCCTCTCCCCACCATACCTGTACGTCCCTTTGGATTCCTGCAGGAATGGAGAGATATTATTTTATGCTTGATGGGAGCATGCTTGAAAACAAAGATTACAGTATGTCTACAAATGTTAGACATCCAGCTGATAAGAATTACACAATTGATACCAAAGTTAGTCTAGATGCAATCTGAAAAGCCTGACTGTTTACAAGATGTCTGGCCATTAACAAAATCAGTCCAGTTGCTTCATAGTATCGTGTAAAGAGTACTTTTATAGCAAAGTCATTTCTGAAAAGTAGGAAGCATGGGCATCATTCAGTAGCACAAAACTTCAAAGCTTTGTAATTTTGAATGAAGATTTCAAAGATCAACAATTAGGACAGTTAAAACTTTGCTTACAGTGGGAGTTTATCCTTGACCTTGTACGTTCCGATGAAGCTGGTTCTTTCCACAGCGCCCTTGAACTTCTCATCCAACTGGTTAAACATCAGGAATGGTCTTTCTTCAATAGACCTGCAATTCATTGTGTCAAATAAATTTTAAAGAATTTATTCCAGCTACAACTGTCAACAAAAGGATTTGTTTAAGATAGGGTTTTTGCAAGTGACCTTTCTAAAACCTAATAGATGAAAATTCATTCTGGTATTCTGGCACACAGGCTTAACTGTTTGGATATGCACTTTTAACATCATGATGATAACTATACATTGTTCAACACAGATGCCTCAACTATCATCATCACTGTCATATTTTATACTCTTAAAGATGTTGAAGCATAAACAAAGTTAGCCAAACCTACAAGTATGTCAACTTTTTACGTATCCTGAGACATACACATAGCTAAAAGGCTTGAGAGATTTCTATGAAACCTGCATATGAGTTTATGAATAAAAAATGATGTAGTACCATCTTTGAAAATCATGCACCCTCACTTGTGACTTGTTTTTCAATATATCATACTATTCTCCAACCATTACTTTAATTTTTTTCTCATCATCTGAAAGGTTGAGGTTTGGATGTTTTATTTACATGCTCATGAGGTCCACATCTGCCCATGGAGGACCTGCCAGCACACAGTCTGCCGTGTAGTTCACTGGATTATAACTGCTGAACGGCACCTGCATTTCAAAGGATTTATCATTAATAAACATATTCATAAGTATTTGACCCTATGAATGGGAGAAGCAAAGCTGCAAACGTTTAGTTTAGCAGTTGTCAGATCAAAAAATGGAGCAAGCGTTGGTACAGTAAACACTTTTGTGTAGCTGCAATGGAAGGTACCACTGTGTTTTCAGCACCAAGGAAAGACATCCTTACAAAACACTGTAAATGCAGAAATGTTCGCGGGGATTTAATTTCACAGTAGGGAAAAAATGGAGTATTCGTGATGATTTTGAGTTTACGTTTGAAACAATAGTAGTGCTACAGTCACACAATGGAACGGGGTTCGCGGTGGTTTTAAGTTGGCCGTAAAGAGTTCACCGCGAAAACCGCAAACATAAAACCACCGCAAACATTTCTGCATTTACAGTACCTGGTACTATAGTTGATAACTTAAAGCTAGACTGCTAAAGGGAGAAAAACATGTTGAATATTCAAAGTTACAACCAGTATACGCCCTCCTTTTTTAAACATTACGATTTTCTACTTTCATTGTAATATAAGAACTAGAGAAACATAGTACATGTGTACATAAATATATTTATGATAGATTTTGTTCATGATAGATACAGCGATAGAAATAAGTACCATATGCCTAAGTCTTCAGCAAAAGTTTTCTAATTTAAACTAAATCCAACACTTTTCACAATAAGAATATTAAGGGGAAGAAAAGAAGTCCTACCTCCCAGGGTACTTTGTCATCTGGCACTGGAAACCTGTTTACATCACACATTGGGTACGGAGAGGTCCTGGCCTTCTGGTGGATCTCCTGGATTGGCTGACCGTCCAAAGTGCGCCGCCTGCCTTTCACTGTCTTGGGTCTCTTGCCCAGATTCATTGAGGTGGGCTCTCTTGTGAGTGGGGCTTTTGGATGTGGTGCTTTTTCTGAAAAAGAAATGAATAAATGAATTGAAATTTCCAATCCTTTCCACACCAGTGTATAGAGGCAGTGTCCATTATTGTTTCTGTAGCCCTTGGGCCACTAGAGCCACTACAGCAGGGGGTTAGTCCACTGGTAGTGGTGTGTACATGTATTTAACTTCCATACTCTTTCTCACAAGTCCCAATGCAAGCAGAGAAAGCAGTATGTACAATTTTCAAAAGTCACACTTAAAAGGGTATGAAGGGGTTTGAATCCATGACCTCCCAAATGCAAAACGAATATCGGATCGGAACAATTTGGCCCTTTACCAACTCAGTTCAACACCCTGGTCAACTTGGTCCAACGCCCTGGTCAACTTGGCCAGGGTTACATTTAGGATTAAAGTGTTGGGCCGATTCGGTCTGATTAACCATTGGCTGAGTTGGTAAAGTGACGACCAAAAATAGACATGCATGGCTCACCTGCAGAAGTGTCTTCCAGTTCAGGTGGTGCTTCTCTAGCTGAGAGGTTGTTCTGCTGTAAGGACTTTATGATCCATGCCTGAGACTGGATGATGGACTCTAAGGACATGGTGGACTTTATCATCTGTTCCTCCAGTCTAGTCAGTCGCTCGTCTTGTTCGTTAGCCAGGTCCTTCAGCTCATCAACCCTGTCATCAGAAGGAGAATATCTTTTATTAATCGTCTAAATCAGTTGTTGAGATGAAGAAAAAAAGGAGCCCTGGATGTTGGCAGTTTAATGTTTGAATGATTTTCTTTTACAAGACACTGTCCCCACATGGTTGGGTCAGTTAGGCCATGTTGATGTGATTATATGGATGACATCCTCTGGGGACCCCAAAACTGATGCAAGCGTGCTAATAAAAAAAAAAGATTGGCAAAAAAAAAGTTGCCTTCATTATGAAATCTATGTGACAAACAAAACTAAATAGTCAACAAATTATAGGTTCTTTCAAAACTTCTTCTTAGACTTGAATTGACTTTTGCATTCTACAACATGAGTTTCCTGAACAATCGTTTTTATTCTATTTTACTGCATGTGTTTTCTTATTCTGCAGCTGCTTTTTACGATTTACAGTATGAGCGAAAACTTTAAAAAAAAATTGGAAACGGACGAAAATAGATGCACGCGCGGATGTCATCCATATAATCAAATCAACATGGCCTTGGGTAAAAATACTAATTACAAGAAATGACTGACAGCTGTAACACTTACTAAACCATCTAAGTGTTTCACACATTGTTATTAGAAGGATTTCTATTTCATTTTGCTTACTTTTCCTGTGTATTGTGCACCCTCTCGTCGGTCTCCTGGCTTTTCTCCCGGCGGGTTTGCTGCAGGTAGTTCTCACTGTTCAGGTACTCCCACAGAATCAGCTGTTTTCTCTCAGCAGTTTCCAACTTCACCTCTGGAAACAACAAAATCGACATATTTCCATTAAATCTTTTTTTGGGTGATAATTTGCATCTTAAGGCAACAGCATCTTATTTTCTTGGTTCTCGGACATTTCACAGCAAAAATTTAGCAAGCGGTCAAGATGAAAACAGAAAAAAAAGGCAGGGAAGAAATCTTGAATCTGACTACACTCATCTGATACTGTGTATAGCATGAGGTACAGACCTGCTCTTTGGGGTTTATCTTTAGGTTGATTCTCCAGTTCGGCATTATTTTATTTGAGAACCAACAAATAAAACTGGTGTGGCCTTACTAGGTTAAAGCAGGTTTTTCAAAAGACAAAGATCTGTTAAAAAACCAAACTTGTGTGGAACACAAAGAGCATCTTTGATTCATGCATTTTAACCTCCTCCCTGCTGAAGTCGCCTTTTGGCACCAAATGTGTACAGGTTACAGCATTAGGCAACAGGGAGAAGGTTAAATACTCAACAAAGCATCCATGTGAACTTCTAAAGGTGCTCATAATATATGCACCAGTGTTTTGATATCCCTTCCACATTGTGAAAAACTCAAATAACAATAAAACAATGTGTCAACTCTGTGTTGAAAATAGTGAAACCAACAAACCTGCATACTAATAAACTTCAAAAGTGCAACTTGCAGGAACAATATTCAAACAACACCCCCTTCCCACTAAAGGCTGTGACTACTGCATGAGCGACCAAAGGTTTGAAAGATTGCTCAACAATTTTTGTAGATAGAGAACAATTCTTTTAACGTTTTGTGTGTTTTGTTGTCTTTTAAATCATACTTTTACATCTTGCATCATATTCCAATTATGAAGTCAATCCAATTTTAGGCGCTGCACAGTCACTCAGAGATTGCCATCGTGCAAAGGGAGTTAAATCAATCAATCACAGTCTTGAAAACAGTGAGTACTAAAAAGCTTCACTGTTTTCTGGCCTGATTCAGACTCAGGTGTTTAAAACAGAGTTAGAGACAGGAGTTCAGAGAGTGCAACTTACACAGGTTTTGAAGAGTGCAGTGGAAAAATCCTTGTCTCCTCACCATAGTGCTTCAGAAAATATAGATGTAGGAGAGATAGAGTGTAGGCACATCATATCAACAACACAAGAGAAAGAGTCATAAGGAATGAGTCTTGTATAGCAGAATTTAGTTAGTGCATTTAGATATATCATTCAAAGATCATGAAGTAAAAAACTTGATGCAGGATACTTCTGTTGGTCTAAGGACTGTGTTACCAAATGTGTGAGCTCCTTCAAAAGAAAAGAAATAAAGAAAGAAATGTAGTTACAATGTCCTAAAATCAGTAACAACATGATTGCTTATGTCCTCACACGAAAGAAAGAAAAAAGGCCAACGACCAATTCATAATCTCATCATTTCCACATATCAATAATATGCATTTGTTATTAAGAGTAAGCAAGGCCTCACTGAAATTAAGTGTTTTACACATTTGGGGATGACTTATAACAATGTTATTGCTCTTCCTATAATACAGACTTTGAAAGCATATTCAGAATCACTATCTATAAAATACACCAGTCCTATGTCATTGACTTTTCTTTCATGATAGTTTGTATTTCAAGATATACACAAAATGTACTATACAGCATACCTTGAAATGATTCATTTTTAATTATCAGTTTTAGCGTTGACATCTCTACAAATAAATCATGACAAGCTTTTCCACTGTTAGTAGTACATCTGTACTACAGTATAGTTTCAACTACAAATTGACACAGTGAAAACCTTTCCCCTCCTAATATATGAATCTAGGTACTAGGCTGTCATAATGGTACACTCAAATCTGGATTCAGCAACCACGAGAAAGGGACGGAGGGAAATGGTTGCTGAGGACAGGGTAGGGGTAACTATGTTAACATTGCTGGGACTGTTTTAATGTGGCTTGTGACTGGAGGTGGTTGCAGGGACTTGCTTTTGCAATGAAACGGAAAAGAAGCTTTTACAGCATTTTAAATTTGCAGTTGAAACAAGTCTGTAAAACAGTTGCAGCATTATGAATTTGCGGTGAAGAGGTCACTGTGAAAATACAAAAACTGCAAATGTTTCAAGACTTACAATATTTTCCTTTGCTTGGTCAAAAAATATTTGAAGATAGATTCTTAGCCCTTACTCATGACGCTGTCCCCCGGGCGACACTTCTTGCAGCATCCCATGGTGATAGCTCGGAACAGGAGGAAGATGTGGGAGAAGAGGATGACTGGAGGAGCCAGGGGAGGGCGGTCAGAGTACTCCTTGATCAGGTCGTACCTCTGGAACTTCCAGATCTTGTCGGTGTTCTCCTGAACTTTCTCGAAGGTGTAGCTGGAATTATGAGGAATTAAAGGTTGATGTCACAATGCATGTATCTTTTACATACATAATTATGTAGGTTTAACATAGTGTAGGTAGAATTGAACTTTTGCTGGCATTTCTGATGTCTACCTGCACCTAAGATACATTCACCTAAAAAACACAGCATACATGCAGCACTGCTACAATATATATAGCCAGTAGTAGACCAAAATGCCTTGCATTTTTCATAGTAGCAATCTTGATTACAGCTGATAAAAAGAGTCAAAATGGGAACATTTTCAAAACATTGTCATTTGTTGGACTAAAAAGCAAAGAACAATGAATGGTGCAGGTAAAACTTGTGGGGTGTAGGTAGTGAATGAAAGACAGCAAAACGCACAAAACTTACAAAATACACTTCTTTACGAAATAAGATGAAATCTGTTTGTTGCTCAAAAGTTGTTTGGTGTAATATAACAAGCAGCAGCAGCTGGTGTGTTACACCAAAGGTTTGCTATACTAGCTATACAGATACAGTCTCAGTGGAAAGGAGGTATAAGCTCTTCTTACCTATTCATCAACAGAGAGAACCTATTTTTTAATTATCATAACTTACCCAAACATAGCAATCAGCAGGTTGAGGAGTAGAACATTGGTGACCAACATGTACAGCCCCAGCAGAACAGGTACCAGGTAAGTTCCTATTTCTGATGGACATCTCTGTGTGTTGTTAGCTATGGCTGTGGCATCATCAGCCTCACAGGTGAAACCATCATCTGTAAGGACAAAAAAAATATTTCAAATGGTTGGCAAGGATGGCTTTGAAAACACTAATGTGTGGTACAAGAGAAAGAAGAATTGGTACTTAGAAAACTGCAAAAAAAGTGAAATTCAAAGTGATTTTGAAGTGGTTTAGCTCATCGAAGAGTTATTTTGCAGTGGTCATGACAAGAAAGACAGATGATCTGTATACTGTCAGTATATGCACTGTATATGTACAGGTTCATTTTACTGGCAAAATTCCACATCCTCTTTTCAACAAGTACAATTAACAGTGGACCATGACTTAATGTCCTGTCCTCTATATATAAGGACTGCTACCATTTCCTGTAGCATGTATGTCAGGTGAGCAGATGGGATTCAAACTCTCAACCTCTTGGTTCACAAGTAAGAGAGTTGACCTCATTCCTAGAATGCCACTTCAATGTGGACACAGAAAAGAGATGCCAACTTACTCATGATTTCCTCCAAGAAGAGTTCTCCGTATATCTGGAAGTAAGACTTGTGGAAGATGCCCTGCAGGACTGTCCCAGCCCTGGTCTCATTGGGATACAGGATGGCTTGTGATGCCACACCGTAGGCCAAGATGAAGATAATCAGGATGAAGATGAAGAAAATCAGATCCTTCAGCTGTGAGAAAAATTAACATACTACATTAGACATAAAAGACACATGAGATTGTAAAGTCTTGTCCCATTATTCTTTACTTTTCTGCAAAAAGTGAAGGGTGAGAGCTTAGGATAGTAAAACCACCTGTTCCTGGCAAGGTGGTCTTGTGGTTAGGGTTGTTAACTTAGCATCTGAAGATTTTGGGTTTCAATCCCTAGCAGTCCCAAATATTGTGTCATTGGGAAAGGCACTTAACACCTATTTCCTCACTCGACTCAGGTGAAAATGAGTACCCAGCTTCTGTTAGGGACGTCCTCTCGGATAGCCTGAGGAACCATGTTTGATGAGAGCCACACCTTGAGCACATTAAAGATCCCACCTCAATTGATCCTGGTGTGAGTGGGTCGAACCTTAGAGTCTGGCCTTACGCAGCTTGTGCTTTTTGTACAAAACTGGTGTGTTACGCCTCAAGGCAGTTTACTGGT
This sequence comes from Branchiostoma lanceolatum, assembly GCA_035149815.1. Classification (NCBI taxonomy): domain Eukaryota; kingdom Metazoa; phylum Chordata; class Leptocardii; order Amphioxiformes; family Branchiostomatidae; genus Branchiostoma; species Branchiostoma lanceolatum. The sequence goes on along the minus strand of CM068877.1, from coordinate 13,058,261 downwards.
AATATCCAAAACAAAACAAAACAAAACAACAAAACATGAACATACCATTCTGGCGATCATGATGAGTTTGGGTCCCATCTCCTTGTTGATGTAGAAGATGTGCAATAGTCGGAAGAAGAAGATCATCAGGTTCAGGCTGTACAGCACCCGTGCAGCGCTAAACGTCCCGGGGAAGAACCTTAACGCTGCAGCATTCAAAAACAATATTTGTGGTAAAAGTGATTTTCAACCAGTTGAGCTCACTGAAGAGCTTATCTTTCACTGCTCGTAACAGAGAAAACAGAGGCTATGTACAGTATTAACAGGTTTACTGCTCCAAAAGATTCCCCTAGCTCTTTTTGACAATTTAAGTGAACAGTGGGCCACAGCTTAATGTCCTGTCCTAAGGACTGCAACCCTTTCCAGTAGTGTGTATGTCAACTGAGCAAAAACAGTTGGAATTCAAACTCCCAACCTCTTGGTCCAGAGGCAGGGTCACTAACCTCTAGACAATATATGCGTGTGTACGTTTGTGAGCTATATTTTCAACTACTACCAGAAAGCCCGCCAATCATTATCATGTTATGGTGTTATTACAATCAGAGGGTTTCTAAAATAATTTTGATACTAAAAAAAGTACAAATTCATCAAGGTTTTATGAAGGAGACTTACCAAATGCTGTAATGAAGGTGATAATGTTCACCAGATCAAACAGGTTCCAGTAGTTGCCGACATATTCCAATAACTTCCCTGACACCGATCTTGCCTCTGTGGTGATGAGCTGAAATTACAACCAAACAATCAAACAACAGTTTCCAAAAAAAAACCAGTGAGTGCATCTTATAATTGTACAGTACTTTTATGTACAAAGGAGTAATCATTATCATGGTTTATTGATTGATTGACACTTACATGCCACGACAATAGCAGCCAGTGGGCTAAATTGGAGCATGGACATTACAAGTCATAAAAACAGCTTGCTAATTACTAAATTGATACAAACCTTTACTGCAGAAGTTTGACGCTTGAACCTAACACCTGAAGCTCCCTGATACACGGAGCCGTCGGCTTTATGTCACCATCTAAAATGACTATCAAACAAACAAAGAAACAAAGAGACCTACCTGTCTGATCTCTTCACAGAAGAGAGTGAAGATCCACACTGCCAGGATGTAGTCGATGACTGACAGGACGTTGAACTCAAACTGGGTAAGGATGACCACGGAGTACAGACATAGGAACAGGATATAGGACAGCTGAAACAAACCAAAATGCTCATAACATGTTAGAAGCACTGTATTGAAATTAGCATAAACTTATTTACATATATCTAATTTGCATACTCAAGACAACTTAAATGGTCCTTGTAACCACTTGTAATCAATACATTGTTCATATATTGAGGATGAAAAATTGTAACATACCACATTGTGCATGAAGGTTGTGATGGGGGCATCGTAGAAGAGGTAGAACCTCGTTAGAGCGCTAATTCTCTTCCCACTACTGCGGAAATCCAACTCCCCTTCCTCTGTGTCAGGAGCTTCATAGTCCTCCTCATCCTCTTCATCCTTTTCCTTGAACTGTACTTGTGGCGTCGGTTGGTTGTTGATCAGGCTAAGGTGGGATATGGTTATATTTGTTAGTATTCCAGCCATAACTGTTTCAAACACATCAACAAGTACAATGTCATGTATCTTTTAAGTGCTAGTGAAATGAAACTTCCTTTATCAGTCACATAAAGATTTGGTCTTTACTGAAAATACTGTAGCAGTCCTGTAACCTTTGAATTAAATCCGTTGTGTATATCGTGTGCTCTTTGGTGACACAAATTAGGGAGTCCTATCTGTGACATTACAACCCATTGCTAATTTCTTCTGACTACCAAAGAGCATACAGTACCCAGTGATAATGATTATTGATTTAAAGATCAACATTGAAAGATGTTTTCAGAAAAGACCATATCTTTAAATACATGTAGATGAGAGGAAATTTCAATTCACAATCGATTTTATCAATCTTTTCTAACATACCAAAGATTTGCTGGGCTACAAGTATAAACATTTCTTTTTCTAATAATTCACCGGTAGTCTCAATTCTTGCATCACTTTACACATTGTACTTTACACTGTACAATATATTTGAAATCATTTAAATGGAAGATCTTTCACAGTTACCGATTCTATAAAATCCTTGAAAATGCCAGTGCAGCTCTGAAAAGTTTAACTCGAAGAATACTGACATCGTAAGAACCATCTACAGTCACTTGACTGGTTCTATAAAATCATTGAAAATGGCAGTGCAGTGCACCTCTAAGAAGTTTAACTCTCAACTAATATTCACTGATTGTACATACCATCTACAGTGTATGTATTTGACTGGAAAAATTCTTTCACAATTCTGTAATCATTTATCATTGAAACTGGCAGTGCAGTTGCATGTGCTAACACCAATGTAGGTGACCAAAGATCCCTGCCTTTTTTCACTGCAATTCTGAGGCTCCCAATAGGAGTTCACTGGTTTGTTGTATGCATTCCACTTAAAACGTGGGACACTGCAACACATCCATTTTCACAAAGTGTAAGTCTTAACACCCTTCTGACTTAATGATGTAACCAATACAGTAGATGGGCATATTCACATTTCAAAAAGTTCTTTGCATAACTTATGAATATGAAGAATTCAGTCAATAACAGCACTGTCATGTTTCCCTCCTTTGTAACTCAGAAAAAGGAAGGGGACTTAACTTTTTAAAACCAATTAAAACCGAGAAGGGAGAAGAAATTAACCTGGCCAGATCTTCAGTGGTGCCCCAACAGTCAAATAGTTAGACTAAGGAATAGAAGAAGAACTTAAAGTTACGTTTCATTTTAACCTTTAGGTTTAACTTAAAGATCATGGAATTGACTTTCAGATATTCTCAAGATATACATGTAAGGGTACCACAGGAACAGGAAGGTTTATGCATATAGTATTGCCCTTGCATGTAGCTTGTATGCAAATCATGGCATATCAGAGGAAGCAAGCTGTACAGTTGAACTTGTCCCACAAGGAACCACACTGAGCTACAACTTTCTTGACTTCTCAAAGTTGTCTTAGACCTGGAAGGGTTCCTCCAAGTCAAAGCGATTTTGTCAGCTGGAATAACATTACTTCCGGACGTTTTCTCTGGGTAAGTTTTCATGTTTGTTAAAGACTCCATTGCTGTTGGATAAGGCTTATCGTTTGATTGATGTACAAAAAAGTAATTGTTACAACCCTGCCTATAAAATTGTATATGCAGAAAAAATTGGTATATTTCTGTTTTAAATTCCTGACCATTCTATGTGATACAGTAAAAACTAAATTGATACCATACATTCATGTGAACTTAACCAATATTACATCTCCTAGGGAAAAATGTCAAGAAAATATAATAACAAGAGGCCTAATTTTTTTCTTGCTTATTTCCTTGCCTTTGAGTACTTTTGTTTGACTATTATTTTTTTTCTTCTACAACGGACTGTCTCTTGTTTTAAGTTTCTTTCCGTCCCATGTACTCATTGTCAAATCTGTAAATTTAGGGTTAGGAAATCTATCGATCTATCTGATCTATCGATCTATCTGATCTATCGATCTATCTGATCTATCGATCTATCTGATCTATCGATCTATCTGACCTATCGATCTATCTGACCTATTGATCTATCTGACCTATCGATCTATCTGATCTATCGATCTATCTGATCTATCGATCTATCTGATCTATCGATCTATCTGATCTATCGATCTATCTGATCTATCGATCTATCTGACCTATTGATCTATCTGACCTATTGATCTATCTGACCTATTGATCTATCTGATCTATTGATCTATCTGATCTATCGATCTATCTGATCTATCGATCTATCTGACCTATTGATCTATCTGACCTATTGATCTATCTGACCTATTGATCTATCTGATCTATTGATCTATCTGATCTATCGATCTATCTGATCTATCGATCTATCTGACCTATCGATCTATCTGATCTATCGATCTATCTGATCTATCGATCTATCTGACCTATTGATCTATCTGACCTATTGATCTATCTGATCTATCGATCTATCTGATCTATCGATCTATCTGATCTATCGATCTATCTGACCTATTGATCTATCTGACCTATTGATCTATCTGACCTATTGATCTATCTGATCTATTGATCTATCTGATCTATCGATCTATCTGATCTATCGATCTATCTGATCTATCGATCTATCTGATCTATCGATCTATCTGATCTATCTGATCTATCGATCTATCTGACCTATTGATCTATCTGACCTATTGATCTATCTGACCTATTGATCTATCTGATCTATTGATCTATCTGATCTATCGATCTATCTGATCTATCGATCTATCTGACCTATTGATCTATCTGACCTATTGATCTATCTGACCTATTGATCTATCTGATCTATTGATCTATCTGATCTATCGATCTATCTGATCTATCGATCTATCTGACCTATCGATCTATCTGATCTATCGATCTATCTGATCTATCGATCTATCTGACCTATTGATCTATCTGACCTATTGATCTATCTGATCTATCGATCTATCTGATCTATCGATCTATCTGATCTATCGATCTATCTGACCTATTGATCTATCTGACCTATTGATCTATCTGACCTATTGATCTATCTGATCTATTGATCTATCTGATCTATCGATCTATCTGATCTATCGATCTATCTGACCTATCGATCTATCTGACCTATCGATCTATCTGATCTATCGATCCATCTGATCTATCGATCTATCTGATCTATTGATATCAAGGAAGCCCTCTGAGAACTTTCGTTTGACTATTATTATCAATTATTTCCTCAAAGTGCACAGTAAACAGGCAATTTGTTTAGATTAATACTTTAAATCAATATTAAGTATCAAAGATGCCACCTTAGTGACTGCCTGGCCATGGTGAACACCTTGAATGGCTTAGGCTACATTGTACACCTCTTAGGTTTTGTTGTAAGTGTTTCATCGTATAACATTTATCGCTATAGCAATAAAGATAATTTCCTACCAAAGAATGTTGCAGTAATGTTGCAGTATTGATAACAAATCTTAGATATGTGTACATTACAGAAAAAGTGGGATCATTTGTCTTCCACTGTCTTAAAAAAAGTCAAACCCAATAAATCAGAAATTCACGTCAGTATTCATACTAAAGTAGTCACTTGCTGTTCCTCAATGTCTGTCCCTCCTTGTCATGTTACAAGTACTTGCAAATAGCCTCCAGGCAAGAACTTTTGATTAATTACTGTAAATGCAGAAATGTTCGTGATGGTTTTATGTTCACGTTTTTTGCGGCAACCGTTTCACCGCGAACTTTAAGCAACCGCAAACAGTTTTATTCAATACTGTAGCAGTATGTGATTGTACTGCAGAACTGCTGCGAACTTAAAACCACCGCAAACACTCCATTTTCGTTTTCGCCGCTAAATAAAAACCACACGAACTTACATTTACAGTTAATGTTTTTACATCAACTTAGTTGTTCATCTTACCCTGATCCTGAGCTGTGCACCACCACCATCTCCATACTCTTGTTTAAATCTTCTCCCTCTGGAATGTTGTCCACTATCATCCCTGCACTGGTTTTAGTCCTGGCCACTACAGGCCTAGGTCTCCTGATGCTGAAAGATCATCATAGTACAAAGTCATTTACATCACTATAAAATCATGGTAAAAAGTCATTTTACATCAAGTTATAAAATCATGTTATTTTTTCACATGAATACAACATTCTCTAGCTATCTGAAACACAGGCAACAATGGTCACATGCATAGGACCTTGATTTTATTTGAACTTGAAGTTGTTGAATGTAAAATAATGTCAACTCTAGATCTCATATAATTCTGCTGGGAACCCAAAGGCCGCCATGTTAGAAAAAGGGAGATTCACTACATAAATAAATGCAGCATCAGTAATCCCCAAGGAATGTGCACTTCATATATTCGGGTGTTCAACACATTTTTTAAAAGGCCTTGATAACACCATTTTCTAATGTGGCGGTTTGAAGGTACCGGCCCTATTATGGGAGTTAATGTTACATGCACAAAAATAATTACAGAATCCCAACTTTGAACGTCACTCTAAGCTGATATCCTTGATACCATATCTCATTGATACAAGAAATTTGATGCAGAATTTGAGCATACCTGCCAGGTGCAATAGAATAATGACGTTCCTCCGTTCCAAGAGGTTCGATCAGAGTCTCCTCTTCTTTCTGGTCCTCTCGGAAGTAGATGAGAACAGGGACCAGAGGGGGGATGAAGATGCAGGTGAACAACTGGTGGTCGTAAAAAAAAAAGGACAGCATTAGATTGACTGCATTTAGTTTTTTGTAAGCTACCTGCTGTTTGTTGTCGTAAAACCTTCACAACATAAATTCCTAGCTGCGAAGAAACAACATGTCTAACAAGTTATCCACAGACCCAACATACCTGTCCTTGGTGCTGAACATCATCTACACACACACACATACAAACACACACACACAAACATACCTGTCCTTGGTGCTGAACACCATCTACACACATAAATACCTGTCCTTGGTGCTGAACACCATCTGCACACACACACACACACACACACATAGAGACATAATACACGCACACACACACAGACACATTTATAAACACACACACATACAGTACACCACATCTTTACAGACACACACCAAAACAATATCATACTTGCTTGGTCGTGAAGTTAAACAATAGAAACCTACCCTAATGATGGAGGTGTCCAGAGCCATCTTCCCCATCCAAATGTTGTTGAGGAGAGCCTGGCAGGCGCTGTGAGCGATGAAGTTCAGGTGGTTTCCACTGATGGCGATCCTCAGGCACGTCAGCTCCCCCCACAGGTACAGCTCCCGCACCAACAGGAGCTGGGTTTGAAGCTCGTCCTCTCCCCAACACTCATTCAACACACCAAGGGCAAGCTCTTCAAATTTGCTGGAAGAAATTGTCGCACAATCAATTCTTTTCACACACCACACTATGTACCTCTGAAATTGTATAGATTAGAATAAATCTTAACCACAATCTATTGAAGTACTAACCCATCTTTCAAAAGAATATCTAGTATGTAGCTTGTAATAAAAGTCTCTGTTTTAATACATTGACTTGCAGGAAATGTTTTTAACGTAGCATTGAACATATGTCACATGCAAGTGATGAAATGGGATAAAACAGTTAGTACATATTGTAATTGGGGTGTCCCTGTGGTGTAGTGGTCTGCGCTTCTGTCTTTCACCACATCTGGTTCAAATTACTTGGACCAGAAGGACTGGGGTTCAAGCCCAGGTAGGACACCTCTGGACAAGAGGCGCATTGAGTCATACCAAAGACTTTTTAAAAATGGTACCTACTTCTGAAACAGTATGGAAGTTAAACACACTTCACTGCCAGTGGACTAGTCCCCTGCTACAGTGATTGCACCACAGTGTGGCCAAGGGCTATGAAACGGAGATGGGCACCGCACTATACATCAATTATGGTATGGGAGGATTTCAACTTTAACATGTTGTAATACACACTCAGCACTTTTAGGTGTAAGGAAACAGAATATAACTTACTCTGCATGCTCCGACATTTCTTCGCTCAGTTCTGTGTCGTTCTCCAGCTCACTTGCCATGGACTTGAGGAGGTTGCTGGCGACCAAAGCTGCGGCCACGCCTTCCTTCCCTTCCTCCCAGAACAGGCGCGCCATTTCTTGTCGGTTCAGAAGCACGCAATAGAGGAACAGCTCTCTGGTCGGGTCTTCGCACAGCGTTTTTGGATCACCATCTATCGGCAAAAATTATTTAGAATTTTTCTTAAGGATGGGGGAACGAGTTGATGTTATATCATCATAAGAAAACAAACAAAAGAATGGTTTAATAATTAAAGAAGAAAAGCTGCACGTCACAATGTTGAAGATTATTTCTGAAGTTCATAAGAACTTGCCTGGTTTGTATCTTTCAGGATTTCTCTCGTAGAGTGGAACATAAATCTCCCCCATCAATGACTGGATAACATGGCCTACATCATCCATGGTCACAGACACCTACCATGAAAAAAAGGGAAATATTTGAATGTTGTTCATTAATTAATCATTAGTTTTGAAGATTGCAGCTGCAGAGTGTCTAGACTACTGCAGCAGAAGACATTTTTGACTACTACTACTTTGAAGACTAAGAAAAGTTGGGGTACAACTGGGAAGGAGCCAGAAAGCAGACGCTGGAAAGAAGTCAGTGGAAAGCTGTTTTGACCTGTGTCGGCAGAAGTGTGCGGTGATGATGATGATGGTAAATCATTATCAAGTTTGCTTGTTAACTTTGTTCTTTCATTTCTTTGTTCAATCCTTCATTCTATTCATTCAATCATCTATCTATTCATTCTTCAATCATCTATCTATTCATTCACAAAGTCCATTTAGCCTTAAAATAGTGAATATTCCTAAAATGAACATATCTCTGTTACTGTCTGAGGTACAATTCAAAATCGTCCTGTTTCAATACCCTGCATGAATCATAATGATTGCAAATGAACAGAGCTCTATGATACAGATCTCAATTAGTACACTGCTAAGTGCAAGAATATGAAATTTCAAATACCTTTGCAGTAGATGGCTTTCGACTCTGAAAATGAGTAAAAAAGAATAAATGTAAGAATCTGTGAAGGTATTAAAATGTCAGGCAAATATGTTTAATGATTCTATATCATAACAGAGAAAATTGTACAATGAACATGAATGTATCATTATACAAGTCCCATAACATTGTAATCACATGATACAAACAGTGTATTTAGTAACTACCCCAATGAGCTGAGACTTTTTTCTCATGTAAAAATTCTCTTAAAAAGGGTATCTTAGTCACTAAAAAGAGATGACAACCAACCATATTTGTTTTAGAAGGGGACAGCCTTTCTCTCAGTCGTTTTTGGAGCATGTCGAACAGCACACCTGACTGTGGAATCTGCCAGAGACAGCAAAGTCATTTAGTAAAAATGTGAAAACAGAGTACACCAAAGATTCTTGATAATAAAACGGTACTAGGAACTCTTTTATTCCAGTTACTGAGAAGCCTTACACTTACACAGATTTTATGAAGACTATAACATGTCTCAAAACATGGCTGCTTCTTGCACCAATACATCTGATTGTAATAGTGTTGTTCGAAGTTGTTTTGTCTTACATTTATGTGGGAATTTTACTACTTTTTTATTACTTAATATATACCTGAATTTGAATGCTGATGTAAACAATGCCTGTAATCAATGGACAGGTGCAGTTCAGGCAATATTGTTTTTAAAGATTGAAAGTAATAAAGATTATAGAAAATAATAACAAAATGAAAATAAAAAAATGATATTATCACACCTCACTGTAAAGCCTCTGTAGCCTTCTGACTGTCAGGAAGTCTTTGAGACTGACTCCGTTTTCAAGGAAGAGCTTCACGAAGTTGACCTTGTCCTCAAGAATGGCAGAATACATCAAATCCGCCAGTTCTTCTTGCTGCAAGGCAAGATGTACAAACAAATATATCAATGTTAGACAAGACCTAAGTGCTACATGTATACATGATAACAAACAACATTTGCTAAGACTTTTTAGGATTAACCAGATTTGTCACTTCATACAAAATAAAAAGCCTTTTGAAAACAACAACTTCTCTAATCAATGATTGATAGATTGTTGTAGATTTTCTTTGTGTGTACATGTACAGTATGTGTCGCTGCTAAAACTCCCGACTACAGATGACCTTGCTCAAGACTAAATCCCAAAGAAAGTCAGGAGGCCATGGTCGGCTAAAGTACGTGAGACAGGGGCTTTATTGTAAAGCAGTGACTAGCTATAGACACTGAGCAAGCACTGAATCCTGGCTAAAGAAAACATGAATAGTAAAATAAACAACATCATATGATTCACCTTCCACCTCCTGTCAGCAGTGAAGATGTCGGTCTCAGCGATGTCACTTCTGTTCCAGGCCAGCGCTAGTTTCAACTGATGCTGGTAGTCATCCTTGTTTGCTGAAGAATTAGATAAATTTCATGATTCCTAAATAAATGTATCGACCATTATCAAAATGTGATGTAAAAGTTCCAGTTCATCCAATACAAGCACATTCAGGTATATGTAGAAATGAATGCCTCAGTGACATATCTTCTGTATGCAAATCAACTCATAATACCTTTAGCCTAGCTATGGAGACATCTAGCAGCTTCTGAATGAACTGCATGATCAACTGCTCATTTAATGATTTATACACATCACATGCGTCTCACACTGCAGCTGTAAATTCATCTATTTTCGTGCGGACTATACAATGATTTAACTTTTTTTTGGAAAAAGTTCAGTGCTAGTACTACAGTTACAGTTAGTAGTTATACAATGGAAATGCATAATTACCATTTCATGAATTCCTTGTGGAAAAATCACTGCAAGAACAAAACCACAACGACTATTTAAAGATTGACACGTCCAAAAAAGAGCCTACCTCTGAGCAGTGCCCGAAGCATGGCCACGTCGATGTTCTTTGCGGATTCCCGACTGTCAATCTCAAAGATGGACAACAGTTGCTTCTTCTTGATGCTCTCCACCGCCCACATTGTCCACTTGTTAAGTTTGCTTGCATCGTTCCCTCCAAACTCTAACATTATCTTCTCCCTCAGCTCTTCTTCTAGCTGCTTGTCTACACGGCCTACAATTCTGCAAGGAAAATTCATGATATGGGAATTTGAATATTCTGGAATCTTGACGTTTATCTAAATCAAACTGTTTGCACTGTCCTTAGTATTCCTTACATAAAATTCTTTCTCATTTCTCATCTGTATGTATGTATTGCCTAATTGAAATGTAATAAAAAATGAAAATGAAAAATATATTATTAAATTTGGGTTTGTCATTGTTAGCATATCAAACTTATACTGAATGTATGCGTGTAAGTACAGTACATACACTTATAAACATACAAGTGTCAAGATTTTCTCTAAGCGTTGTGTTAAGTTTTTCTTGATAACAAAATGATAGATCTATGATGATTCAAAATTTAGTATGGCAACTTATGACTAAAGTTTAATAACTTCAAACTGCACATTTTTTCAACTGTTATAGTTATCCTTAAAACAATTCATTATTAAAAAATCTCAATCAACTCAAAAACTGAAACCCTCAAAATGATATTATTTTCCGTTGCTTCTGCAATTATATATAACTGTTGCATCAAGACCTCTAACAAGATTTCAAGACTTCATTTTACAGAATTTTCTTTTAGTAGTTTTACATTCATGTCCCCACACCATACCTGTGATACTTACTCATGCTTTCCAATATGTCCCTCCACTGCTACCACCTCTTCCAGAGAATGGTTGAATCCATATGCAAGTATGTCAGCAGCACCTCCGGACCCTTCTACTATCACAGCAGGGGTGTTGTTGCTTACACCTTGATAAACAGTTTCCAGAGTCCCAGGTCCCCCCTGCAGTGCAAGTAGGACAACCGGGATGGAGACTGAACTTGAACCTGGAGCTGTGAGAAAAATTAATTCATTATAAAGAGATTTTGCGAATTTCTGTTTATCTTTATCATTGTTGATTTCTCACTCATTCTATCCATGTATTGTCCTTTCTTCTACACCAGCTTAAGACCCAGGCCAATCCTGCAAGTCTCCAGTTTCTACTACTTTGGACCAAGGTCAGTGGGAATAACGCACGCACACACATACATACATACACGGTGACACACACACACATACAGTCAGAGACACAGACAAACTGGCAGACAAGCCCCAAACATTATTATACTCCAAGGGAGTGATACATCAAATAAGTACCATGTCATCATCGGTAATATCTCATGTCTGAGCATTGTATTTATGTATGCACTGTCAAACAAAAAATTATTTCCCCTACCTTGAGTAGAAGCTCTTGTCTTGTGTTCAGAAATTCTCTTCTCCAACTCTGCCCTGAGCTTGATCTCCTTGCCGAACTGCTCGTTGGTTCCGTCGTCCACCAGGATGAAGTGGGAGTGGTTCGGGTCGAGCGCCGCCCGCCCCGGGGGAGGGTCCTCCAGGTGGTACCCCGCAGGAAAGGAGCCCTACAGTACAAGGAGGTCTTGTGGTTAGGGATGTTGAATCTTGATTCAATCTCTAGCAGGCCTCAGCCATTGGGAAAGGCACTTAAAACCTTTTTTCCGCTTAACTCAGGGAAGGAGCCCTACAAGGTGGTCTTATGGTTAGGGATGTTGCTGTGACTTTGAGTTACGGACAATGATTTTGTTTTGACGTATCAGATTTTATTTGTTTCTACTGAATGTTGTCCGCTTTTGTCTCCTGACTCACAGTATGTAACATGTCTTGCCTTGTTTATAATGAGCCCCCTTGGAAATCAACTTTTACAAGTTGAAGGGGCAACCCAGACATCTTATGAATATGATGAAACAAATAAATAAAAGTTCTGGGTTCAATCTCTAGCAGGCCCTAGCTGTCCCTAACCCTGGCCCTAACCCTAACCCGAACACTAACATATAGGGGTGTCAGAACCTAAGGGTGTCGCCATATAAACAGCTGACCTGTGGGTTGATGAGTTCGTCCTTGCGGTGTACGATGCCCCATGTTGCCACCCCGATGGCCACCACCTTGTTGCTGGACCTGCCAGCCACTGCGTTCGTCCTGACGGCCTCTCCGACATGTTTCATCACACCTGTGTGTGTCCCTCCTGTTATAATCCATGCACCTATCCAGACACACAATTACATGTTGAAATAGAATCAAGTCTAGAGAACAAATTTTTACGAGTAGACATGCGAATATTCCATCAGCTAGATGGAGTTATGCCAAGACAGGACTGAAATTCTTAACCCTCCAAACGGCTGTTTCCTGAATCTTATGGGGAAACTTCACAATGTTTTCAAATGGCTTCATCTTTATTTTGTGGCAAATTGTTAAATGTCATAACTTTAAAAAAATTTTGTTTGCCAAGTGGGATGGAATGGTTGGAACTTTTGTCTGCCCAAAGCAGGAAAATTCCAACCATTGAAAGAAGCCAAGGATGATGGCTGTAGAGAAACCTGGGACTCCAAGCAGATGTAAGGATCCGGCTCATTTTCAGCGTTTTATACTTTTGGCATGATTTAATACCACTACCCCTTTGTAGTATTCCACTTTTTAGACAATCTGCCTCCTCCTACAAGCAAGCCTTATTAAAGGTTGCAAAAACATAGACTTTTGGTAAAACAGCAAGAATGAGTCAGATCCTTACATCTGCTTGGAGTTGAAGAGCTGTCATACCTGTGCTCTGAGCTGCCTTGATAAGACCTTTCCTGAAAACCTCCTGTAGTCTGGGTTTGATGTAGAAGTTTTTGGCACCACCGGTTACAGAAATGAGAAGGTTGGGAAGTTCCAACTGCCACTGCTCCCTCATGAGTTTCAGCACAACTTCTGGCTCAGTTGTGTGGTTCACTCGGACAAACTAGAAAATAAAATAAAAATTCAACAATTCAAATAAGAGGACCAGTAGTGCAGTACTACACAGATGGCAAATTCTGGAAGGTAACATACAGTCAAAATTGCTTAAGAAGACCACTCAGGGGACCGACAGAACCTGGTCTATGTGGACAGGTGGTCACTATGGACAAGAAGTAATGCTTGTGTTGATGGGAAAAAGTGGTGACATTAGCCAAGTAGTCCTTATGTAGAGGTGGTCGCTTGTACAGGTTTGACTGTACAATGTGATATTACTATAATCAATTATCACTGAAAAAAAGGCAGGGCATGCTCACCTTCCCAACTCTTTGTCCAAAGCCGACAAATTCTAGTTCGCCAAAAGCGTTTGTCTTGGTGGTAACTGTGTGCTTCAGTGAGTTCCATTTTGTATCAGAGGACTTTTCTTTGGCAATGTGGTGATGTTGAGATCGGAGGTATCCACATTTGCACTTTCTGTCCTCACCTTTGCTGTAAGAACAAAGGATCAAGAAAATCTAGATCTCTGAGTCTAAAATACTTTTCTTCAAACAATGTACTATTGTTCAGACAGAGTTTGTTAATAGAAAAAGAAAGAAATCATGAAGTTCCAAATATTAAAACAAAGACTGAAAGTGAAAGACGAACAACAACAGATACACACAGACTGACAGATGAAAAATGTTAGTTATGACAAACTGTTTCTGTCAAAGAAATCATGGTAACATCACACTGTTTATTAGTAACCTGGGTACCATTCTCTGTAGTGACCCCTGGCTCACTTTTTGTAGTAAGCAAGCAAAAAGGGTGAACCAGTGAAAACTACAAAGGATGGTACGTATACCCTGGCTAGTTTTGGAGATGGGTCAAATTTCAAAAACATTAAGCAGTACAATAACCAATTCTGATGGACTATTTTGGTTTATCTTGTACTGGCTAGATACTGAATGATGCTGAATCAAACATACATATCAAGCTAAAAGAAAAGCCTATTCTAATACTTGCTACCTACACAAACATTACATTATGTGCACACCTGGTTATAGTGCTTTTCCTCTTTTTCCTGTGCAGGCAACCAAAACAAAACAGGACAAAATTGTGATTGGTTGTGAAAAGCAGTGTGAAAGAAACACGCACAAATGTAGTGTTAACACCACAAGAAAACACAGGACATGCAAAGAAAAGAACACAAATGCTCACTGCACTGTACACACACACACATCTAAGACATGCTGTTAGCCTTGAAGGGTCCTTGCGCTTTGTTTAGGTCAAAACTCAAGGAAAATGCGCAGAGAGGTTATGTTCATGAATGTATGAAAAGTTGCACTAACCATGCTTTAAATCAGTACTTTCATGAAGTTAAAAAAAAGGATATTGGCAACAAAGATTTGATCATAAAAATGCTTTAACCAGTCAATTACAATTACAAAATCCCTGACTTCTTATTCCTCAGTTTTCATACAAGATGCAATCTTTAAAAAAAATTGAAAAGTTTATAACATTGTCATGCCCTTTTTTCCTGGCTTTTTCTAGCTTTTTCTGTTCATGGAAAACTGACAAACCATTAAGACAATACAGGCAATGTTCCCCAAAGTATTTTTTTTACCTTTTTTCGTCTGGAATAAAGGTGATGCATTCTCTCATCTCGACGTGATTACGAATCCAATGGCATGATTCAGTTTGCTGTGAGGACATACAAATGAACTGGTATTGGACTAAGGCATTTACAATCCTTAAGATCTAAAAACAATTCAGAATCAGATACATATAAGTTACTGAAATGTACTTGATGATATTAGAAATTTCAAATGCATTTGTGGATGACCTATATGTGATCATTGACAAACATTGAAGGAGAAATACTTTAAACTGGAGAAAGACTGAAACCCTACCTCACTAGCACCAAAACTGGAAGAGAATGACCCTGTCCGTCGGTGGCCATTTTTCATGCGATTTTTGCCGCCTTTCCTTGGTAAGAAAGAGCTCTGCCATCCGCTTTCTCCGCCTTTGGTCGTTTTGCTGTGCTTCTCGATAGGCTGAACACGGTTTTTACTGGGCATGGTGGCCATGATGGCTTCACAGAAGCTTTTGCCTAAAACACAGATCTAGAATTATTTGACTGAATAGGAGTGGGGATGGATGAAGGAAAGAGTGCATGGGCAAGTGTAAAAACCCAAAGGGGCGAGTACGCCGCTCCCGGGATTAGAACCCGCGCCAGACTGGTCAGTTAGTGGAGGTTGATCCCCACTGTTACACAAGGAATCGAAAGGTCAACAAGCTTAAGGGAAATAAAGCGCAACAACAAAACCGAGTTAACTCCAGACCAAGTTGGTAAAGGGCTGAATCGTCCCACGTAGGCCTTCATAAACCAATCATATAGATGCATCTATGTCTAATAATGCTAAATGCATTCTTGAAGTAACCGGATAACAGTTAATCTATTGCGAAGTCTTAAGTCCATATCATATATCCTGGTCTTGAATGAATAATATATAACACAAAGATTAAGATAAATCTTGGATTTACAACTGTTTTTCATGTACTAATGATTTATTTATGAACATTTCTTTAGTTCGGTTCAGTTCATCCTTAGCGAGGTGACACTGGTTACTGCACAAGTTCCAGTCGAGCACGACAGAGTAAATTTCAAAGTCCTCCTCAATTACTTTCTTTTATAACATAACTTTACCTGTATTGATTACACCTTGGATATTTTTTTCTGCCTTGATATTACAAAGATTGAAACAGTCCAAGCAAAAAATATAAAAAAGATTCCTCCTTTGTGAATCAGACCTATGGCTATCAATAAGACTCAATTAAGAAAATATGTAACATATGCTTATTGCAAATTATTAATGACCCTGTAACGTTAGCATATATCATACTAGTATGGTTTTACCATATAATATATTGGTTTAGGCTTTGAAACAACTTTCTGCTATTAAAATCACAACAAAATGTTGAAAAAATCTTGTCATACCTTGGTCATACATGTTGCAATAATGAAGAGATTCTTATTCTTTAACAGCGTCAGCGATTTTAGCAAAAGGAGAACCATATTTTCAACTTGCCTTGACTACCCTGTCAACAAATCCAATCTGGACGGACACTTTACGGACTCCAAGAAAAGATCATAATCTTGGCGAAGTTAATCCACTATAAAGTACAGGAACAAAGAGTTATGGCCTGAGATTTATGAAGAAATTGGGAGGGGCGATGAGGCTTCTCCCGTTTCAATAGCAACGTTGCCAAACAATTAATCAAAAACAATGTGCGACATTCACATGCAAATTTCGACTTACCTGGTCTTTCAACACTCGGAAACACAGATTCACAGGAAATTTAGGGACTCTAAGAACAGAATGTCAGCAAGAACAGTGCAGGGACTGACGGTAATAAGCCAGATTTTGTGGCAAATTACTCAGCAACATCTTGTTGCCGTTTTCACGCTACAAATCGTCTTGGTGGACTGCCTTCGTCCAAGAGAAATGTCAATCATATGACGTCATGGGCGATACCATTGTACGATATCCAGACAGGTCGTTTGGGCATAGCTTATAATCATTACAAAAAAACGTGAGGTTTTGTAATAATAGAAATTAAAGGAAGCAAAAAAAAAATGGAGAACTAAATCAACAAATCACCACTCAAATTTGATACAAATATTTCAATTTCCCTCCCCCCTCCCTTCGATTAGCACATTTTGTTATGGCACAGTCTGAGGATTTGTGTAAGGTAGGGCGGGAACAAATCAAATCATCAAATGTACGTACTCGTCCCCCGGGATAAGAATTTGACACGAACACACAAAAAAGAAGACACAATAATTTGACTTGCAGAATAAATGGACAAATTGAAACAAGGCCTACAACACATTTGTCATGCATCAGCTTTTATTTTGACGAATAACAGAAAGAGACAACAATTGCACTCAACAAAGGAGCAGAAGAGCCAATGTCAAGGTTCCCCAAAGGTAATGGAAAAATATTCAGTTATTCATCATCAAATACCAAGTAGGCCAGAAGTGGTGATTGAGACAAAAGTTTTGGGCCATCAAGGAGCGTCGACGGTCTACCTGGGTGCCACTTGTAGTCGTTAATACCGGGCTCTCATACCCCGGGACCGGGCTATTCCTTTTTTTATCAGAAACAAAATTAGAATCTGAACAACAGTTAGCGTTATTTACGATATTAGTTTTAAGTTGCGTCCGTTCTGCTGAAATACGAAATGAGTATTAAAATTCAAAGGGCTTTGGAGTCAGACATATTATCAATCATGATGGCAAAACTCACTTTATTCATAATGGCATTTTTGTAAAAGGTAATATCTCCTCTCGATTACGTTTAAATCTTACTTTAAAGCAAGGCATGGGAACAAAAATGAAGTGGATGAAGACAAAGTTTGACTTTCAAACGCCGCTAGGCGGCCAATCGGCCTAATCGCCTTCTTGTCATAAAAAAAGTACACCACCCTGCCCACCCCCGCGCAAAAACGTATTTGCTACGGTCCAATTAAAGCTCTGGCCGATTTTCTTTCTAACTCTGTAATCCATGCGCTTAATGACTTCGCGTTATATTCATTTACAAAGTTTAAAGCTCTTAAAGAAAACATGCAGCATCCTTCAAAATCCTTTATATCTTTAATGATATGAAATTTTGCATAACGTTTCTTTGGCACAGTTGTTTGAGGTAAACTGCTGGTGAACTACTTTCTTGGTGGTTGTTTAGTCGGAGGGATATCGTGTGTTCGTAGAACCAATATGGCCGCCATCTTGTTGTAATAACTACCGATTGTGGTGAATTTTGCAGAAAAATTCTCCAAAACGGCTGGATACATCAAGATTTTGAATCCCGTACCAGCCAGGAAAGAATATGAAGGATCCATATATTACGGTAAGTTTCGTGCCCACGGTGTTCTGAGCTCATCATGGCGCTGAAACTATGGGGGTGCCGGGGTAGGAGGCGGGGAGATAGATCGAAGGCTGGACGATTAAATTCATCCTCGCAGAGCGCTAGCTAATTTCGTATCTTCCTCCACAATTTCTACCCGTAGAATCCTTCATATTATCGTGGGAGTTACTCGAAGCCATGGTATTGAGATTTTTTATCTAATAGCGGTTGGAAAGTGGCGTATAACGGGATTTTACCCGGTCCGCTTGGATCAACCTTGAAGGCTTGATGTGTAAACGATATAGGCCCTGCTACGCTACGACTATGGCAGCCTAGCGTTCTTGCAGTAATACCTCCAACCATTCATTCCCTGCAAAAAATCATTGGACAAGAAACCATTCCTTTCCTCACAGATCGAAAGAGCTTTGTGTTGTAGATAAAATTTGACAGGAATGTTAGATTTTACATGTATTACGGGCGATAGACTGAGAGGCAATGTTTTTAAACGTTAGTTGTGGGTACGCTATCCCACCTCCCCCACTAGCGCCATCACAAAACGCCGCTAATTTTCGGACGGTCCTCTTGCAAACGTACTCTTCTATTCCGGCTCCTAGCGGCCCAATATTCCCCGCATTTCGCTCACTTTGGCTCAGATTATGTCCGTGAGATGTCGAGGTTTCTAGTTGTGTCGGTGTGGATGGTTGTAGAGTTTTATTTAGGACACTAGCGGGTACAAATTTATGTCGGGCGACTTTATGGTAATGTCCAGCCCGGCCCGGGATCTAGGTAGAGCGCGAGGTCGCCAGGTCCCGCAAAATTCCCGCACCTTTTGTTTCGGACGTCCTTGGGCCAAGAACCAAGGGCTAACCTGCTTGTCTGACCAGCAAAACCTCACCTAGAACCCCCTAGCAGAATATTCTCGGTTTTATCGGTACTGAATGTGTGATTTTTGAGCTGGGATAGTGAAGAGAAAATTTATGACTAGAATGAAGGCCGGGACGACCCAATCGGCGCATGTTGCGACCAAATAAAGATAGACCCTCTCGGTAAAGTACAAACCATTTTCTTCAGCGTTTCTACAATTTTCTCCAGTTCCCCAGGACTTCGTAATCAACGATCTCATAGCTTTACGTTACCTGCTGAAAATATATTGTACCCAGACATAAGTTTGTGGGGTCAATGCCCCTTTGTCCAGTGGCCATACTGCACCTTATAGTTTAATTTCCTGATATGGGAAGGTAGTGTCCACAAAGGGAATCAAGATGGGGAGGGGGGTCCACTGTCCACACATAATTTTTCATCTTAAATTAATGCTTTAAAGAGATGAGATTTTATTTTCCTTGCTGTATGTGCGAAAAAAATGTACTAACAAAGTAAGAGTACAGAAACATAGTGATTGAAATACTACTTACGTATGCAGGTTAGTGCAGGTCAAATGTTTAGCTGTGCAGGTTTTTCTGATGTCTACCTGCACGTTACCTGTACTCATCCATGTACTTGGTATATATAGGTTAGTGCAGGTCAAATTCTGTGTTGTGCAGGTATTTCTGATGTCAACATGTACTGGTCCATGTACTGGGTACATTTGTTTATACAGGTTAGTGCAGGTAAAATTGGAATTGTGCAGGTGTTTCTGATGTCTACATACACCTAACCTGTACTAGTCCATGTACTGGGTATATACAGGTCAGTGCAGGTAAAATTTGAGCTGTGCAGGTATTTCTGATGTACCTAACGTGCACTGGTACTAGTAGGTATGTACAGGTCAGGGAATGTAAAATTGGAGCTGTGCAGGTATTGTCTACCTGCACCTTACCTGTATTGGTGTATGTACTGGGTGACATACGGCCAGGGGTAACCCAAAATTGCCACATATTCTCTATAGAATTATCATAGTAGCATCATTGACTGCAGCAGATAGATGAAATAGCAAAATCAAAATCTTTACTACCAGGACCATTTTTGAAACATAATTTTTTTTATGCATTGTGAGTAAGATAGAATGTGTGTTGCAGGTAAGGTAAGTCCTGTCTGGTGTATGCAATGTTGAATGTTACCTGCACTAGAACTAGTAGAAGTGCAGATATGGACAAAAAAGTATTTCTTGCCCCGATACTTCAAGGTATGGCATCTTATACGTGTGTCATTGTAGATAGATGGTAGGCTGAAGATGCACCTGTTTTCAGGTGAATCCCCATGAGTTTTGCGTGTCAATGAATTAGTATAATTTCCCCATTCAAAGCACTCACGTGACGTCGGTCATTAGATGTAACAATGCTACGCAACCTTTTGATTTAGTTCACATGCAGAGATGATGGTGCACCTTTGGAATGTTTTGTTTATGTTCGCTGGGTGATGCGGAAAACTAGAAACATTGTCTGTGTAGCAATTTGATGTACAAACTTTGTTGTACACGTATCATGCTTTTTTATAATTTATGGTTCACATTATTTTCATCACATATTTTATTCTGTCAGGCCTAGTGCATTCGTGGTAAATGATTATCATAACTATGAAATATTTGCTTGGATTTTGAAACTTGGTTCAGCAACTTTGCCAGGTTTTACAATAGAATCTGCTAATTGTGCCTGGATTGAAGACCTTTCAGTTTAATTCTTTCCTCCAGATTTTTTGAAATTGTATTAGCAACGTGGCATGAAGGTGTTATCGTTTACAATAATCTAATGGTCCCATGTTAATTTTTTGTCCACAAATGATTAGATACCTAAAACTTTTAAAGCACCAGGTACAAAAATGTGAAGTCTTATCATAATTATGGCATCTTTAGGTTTAAGATTTTGTTTTCTTGTTATAAATGTTAGTATGAATGAAGTATGATACACAATGACATACATCCTGCTTGTGATAAGTTATGTGAATGTTATGCAAGATTTTGAGTTACAGATATTCTGTATCATTTCAGAGAAAGAAATGTTTCTTTATGCAGTAACATGCACGGAAAACTATTCGTGGGACAAATTCTCGGACTCTTTGTCACCCCACTATTCCATTCAAATTAAGTATTTGCACAGGTGATTAAGTATGTTATTGCTTCATTGATGGTTGGTAATGCGTTGACCGTTGGATCTACCTGTGTGTTTTGGTGGCGTTAGAGTTGTTCGTACCTTTGTACACAGTCCAACTGTTTCCACCCCTTGCCAGCAATTTGGTATAGTCTTTGGCAGGTTGCCAAGGTTTCTAATAACTCTGCATGAGAGATTTCTTCATGTGCTGTTCCAAGTGTTTACAGGTTGCAAAAATGGTATTTTTTACCGTAGAAAGAGACTTTGACAGCAAATTTTGTAGGTCTTCCTATAAACACCTATTTTAACACGTACAAAATGTTTTTACAGCTGTGTGGAGCAATATGGTTTGTGTTGTTGATATTTATGAATGTAGCATCATGTAAGCTTAGTTTTCCTTGTATTGCTTCATCAATTTTTCATATGTGAAATTCCAGTGACATAGGTATGGATGATCTGAAAAACCTAGGATGTGGTATTTGGTTGGAATTACAAAACAACTACCAGGAAGTGCATTGTGCGCTGAATACAGGCTATCTCCCCTATCAGCTGACAAGAGTGGAATAGTCCTTATCAATCAAATCACCTGTTAAAGGTCACCCGACCATATTTAGGCATGCAGGGTAGAAATCTGATTGGACAGGACTGACCCTGTGTCATCATCTATTGTGTCTTGGAAGATCAGAGGATCATACCATTGGCCCATGCAGGGTGGACAAAATAACATTTTCTCATGCCATGGCAGTACTAGCTTTGTTGTGAAGCTGCTACATTGAGTTACACTTATAATGTGCTACAATGTTGTTACAAACATTTGGTTAATTTGTAGGCTATTACTTGCAGAATGCAGAGTAACATACCACATTTTGTGCCATGACAGTACCAGCTTTGTTGGGATTGTGAAGCTACTACATTGACTGAGTTATGCTTTTACAATGTCACGCCTATTATGTGCAGTGCTACAATGTTGTTACAAGATACAAGTTAAGTTGCTCCTGTAGGCTATTATTTGTAGAATGCAGAGTAACATGCTTTGATCTTGTGCCTTGAAGATCAAAGCTGATCTCCAAACAGATAGATGTTTTATTTGATATTGAATATTTTACACGTACATGAATTATACAGAATGTACCTGTGAGGTACTGGCTGATAGTAGTCAGACTCAGAGTATGTATAAGGAACAGAAGTCCTTTACGTATTTAGCAATCATCTGACTGAATTTAAAGAAGAAGACATTATAGAAAATGATCACATGACAAAACATGACATTGACTGCACTTTCTTGTATGTTCATATTACATAATGGGTCCAGTGTTTACAAGTAGTTATAATTTAGAAATCCTGGTGTCAATTTTCCATACTGTGGTTGGAGAAACATAATAGATTAATGAATAAATTAAACATATTTAGCTTTAACAATTTGTGTACAAGTCATTGGTGAGTTAAGTGCAGGTAGACATGAGAAATACTTACCTAGAGCTCATTTCTGGGCCTTGCACATTTAACAGTTAGGCATACATGTACGGTAGACTATTAGCATATGGTTCATCCAATGCATATGGGTTTGTCCTTTGGATCTTTTGAGGTAAACCTAATCATCTTTGTCCATATCAAGCTTACATTTTAGTTTTAAAATGGCTGAAGATATTTTGAAAACATGACAAAGAGCAATTTGAAAATTTATGTATTTTTACCTGTGACTTCCCCATCTTTGGAAAAATACGTAGTGGAAACGGAACCTCCTCCCTGCTGAACTGAAGTTCCCTTTTGGCACCAAATTTGTATTGGTTACAGGGTCAGGCAGCAGGGAGAAGGTTAGAATATAAGTACAAACAAAGAGGATTAAAGTTGTCTCCTATTCCTTGCTACAAAATATGTTGTAGAAACTTACCTTTTCCCTGCTTAAGTAGCTTTTTGGCATCAAATTGTATTGGTTACAGGGTTAGGCAGTAGGGAGAAGGTTAAAATATAAGAATGAACATAAACATAGAGGATAAAACTTAAAAAGTTGTCTCCTGTTCTTTGCTACAGGTAACAACTACAGGATTGATCTGTCACATCTGAGGACCAGTGTGATAACACCTCAGTAGAACATGGACGGAGGTGAGCCGTCCGTCACCCCTCCGACACAGCGTAGAGGACCTGGTCGGCCGCGCAAGGATGGACTCTCGCCCATCTCACGGAAACGGAGAGGGTAAGAAAGGGTTGAACAAGTACTAGTTCATTGGCTGATGATTTTTTCATTGTCAAATACCTACAACATATTTTCTTAGCATCCGGGATAAGGTTTGAAGTCCGCATTGTGAAATTTGCCCGTCAAGCATGTTGCGTAGAGAGTATTGTGGCACAATGTATAATTCTTTAGCCTAATATCATCCAAGACGCTACATGGTAAAGAAGGATTCATCTAATAATTTATGAATAAACATATATCATTATTTCCTGTTTTCTTTTTATAATGATTGCTAAAAGCATTTGGTGGTTATCTTCAAAGTATGTGACTTTCAAGAGAAGTTCATACAGAGGTTCATATTGTACTGTTGATATTGGCATTTTTTTGGTGGTTTTATTTGCACAGTGACTCCACTGCAAATTTCTGCTACTATACTAGAGAATTGTGTCAATCGTTAATTCCAAACACAGCAAAAGCCTCATTTCCCCTCCTACCGCAAAACTAAGTCCATGTGAAAACAACAAATTTACTGTATTTTGTTGTTATTTAGGACTAGTCGAGGCCGAGGTAGAGGTCGTGTGCCTGTGATAGACGATGATGACGACATACCCCCAGCACCAGTACCTGTCCCCATACCAGTATCAGTACCAAACGTACCCCCAGTCCAGCCTGACTACAAACCCCTAATCACCATCAAATCAGAGGGAGAGCCGGTGGAAGTTAGAACAGCCACCGACCAGCAGTTTTTGCCACAAACTGGTGCAACTGTAGACCTTCCAATGGACACTGGTCCTCCCCCTGGAGACAGCTTCATGACGTTTGGAGGAGGTGACAGTGAAGCAATGGGGTAAGTCAAGTTTTTCATATCTTCGCAGGAATATTTGATTTCTAATCAAAATTGCATTGGACAACTTTGGTATTATGCTTCTTCGTATGTTACTTGTTAGGCAACAAAACTTGAAACTGATTTTTATAGGACTTTTTTTTGAACTGCAGGAACCGGTTTCGTTTCAGTTTTTGAAAGAGAATAATTCATTTTATCACTTCTTTGTTCTCTGTAGGTCGGACATCCGGTGTGCTTTCTGCTGCTGCGGAGAGAGATCTCTGCTGGGGCAGGGGGACATGACCCGGTACGACCCCACCCCGGGGTTCAACCCCTTCAAACGTAGGATAGACCGGTCTCAGCGCTCCTCTACGGAGGCCGCAGGGGATCAGAATGAACGCAGTCCCAAACAGCATCTGACATGGAGGAGACAGAGGGGACCTGGCAAATCCTCCAGGTAAGATTGCAATAGACCGATCCTGACTGTCCATCACAATTAGCAGTTCAGCCATTGAGAGAATGGCAATTAGGAGTGTAACCAATGAGGGAGCTGCTGCATGTCTGTCAAATATTTGCATTTTTATTTTTTTGTTTTGCATTTCTACGTTTTGACGGTGGGCGGGACTATGGTATATTCTATGTCTCTTCTTGTCCTCACATTGTTACATGTAAAACACATTACATGCACTTGGATTTTCCTAACGAGTGGCTCAGTGGTGCTGCCCATTATATTCTGTAATCCTAGCATCATCATACTGATTTTCCAAAAACAGTTTTTTTTACTGAACTTTTTCATTGTTTCTTTAGAGTGCAATGTTAGATAATCTTAAGTCCCAGGATATATGCTAATAATGTATTTGAAAGAAGCACCATGCTAGAGCTTCCCCTACATGTCATGAAATCATACATTGTGAATATGTATTTCCATTGTTTTAGTAACTGTACTTTAGTACTTTGTGAACCGCAAACTTAATGAAGTAGTAGTGGTATCAAGTTTTTGATAATACTGCTGCGATGGTCTCTGACACGGGTGGGCAGCAGTCGGCTAGTCTTTCTAACGCGTTCAGTGTTCTCACCAGAATTTTTTCACAGCATAGGGGTCAGGTACAGAAGGCCAACCTTACGCAGTGCAAGTCACGCGTGGAGTGCTGAAGACATGACCAGAGTCCGGCATGTTCCCTCGGAAAATTTGTAAATTCAGAACCCAATGAGACATTATTTCATGCATTTTGAGGGATACGTTTTGTGAAGTAGAGTTTTTCCTCTGTCACAGCCTCATTCTAAAGCCAAATATGAACTTTTTATAAGATTTATGAAGGGTCACAAGGTTTGTCCCAGAAAGAAACACCCCTATGCTGGTTGAAACACAGCATAGGGGTCCAGATCACAGCATAGGGGGTCCAAATCACAGCATAGGGGGCCCCTATGCTGAAAAAGCCTGGTGAGAACACTGGCGTTTCCAGGTAGCTCTATCATGGTGTTGAGGCCACACACCGCGAAAGTAAACGCCTTACTGTAGTCATTCAAGATGTGACGTGCTGTATTGTTTAACTGCAGGGACAGAAGTAAGTCTCCCAGAAGATCGAATCCGCACTATGAATCGGAGACGAGCTGTTGTGCGGCGGGGATGGATGAGCTGAGCTGTGTGGGCAGGGCGGAGGAAATGGACCCTAGCGTGGTGTTCGAACCTTCAGGTTGGTATAACCACTATGCAGAGGTCACATTGAGATATCATGGCCAGGGTTTTTCTGGAAAAAAATTGCAAGGGAGGGAGACCCATTAAAGGGAGTGGAGTGACCAATCGGGGGGATTTTTACCCTTCCATGGAGTTTTAGAGGAAGAGCAAGTTAAAATAAGGCATTCTAAGGCTACCTCAAGGAAATTACTGTCAGACAGGTCACATTTGAAGACTGTGGCCAAATGTGAGCTGTAGCGTAGCCGCATTGCACTACCACTAGCTAACTTGAAAAAGCATCATGCTTTACCTAAATTGAGGACGATCGTTAAACTTACTTACTTTACTTCTTTCCTATCAGGCCATGCCTGGGCCCACCACTGCTGTGCTGCGTGGTCAGAAGGAGTGTGTTTAGATGACAATGGCATCCTCATCAATGTAGATAAGGCTGTTTTCTCAGGTATCACACAGGTAGGTTCATCCATTCATTGTTTTGTGAATCTTTATGGTGGTCCCTTCAGGTAACTGAGCAACCCATTTCCATCTGATTAACTGATTACCCGAGCAAGGTTCTCGTTGGAGTGAATTTTTGGCGATGATCTATATTATTTGTAAAAGGATTTTCTTTTCCTCTTCTATTTTAGAAATGTAGTTACTGTAAGCGGTTTGGAGCGACCATCCTTTGCCGGAATGCCAAGTGCAATAAACTGTTCCACTATCCGTGTGCGGCGGGGGCTGGCGCCTTCCAGGACATCAAGACCATGTCTCTCCTCTGTCCTGAACACCTGGAGGAGGCAGAGACAATAGGTAGGTAACGTTGTACAGGGCTGGAAATTCATTTATGGGAATAGATGTACCAGTGCACTCAAGGTTTTCTCCCTGGCTAAATTGGCTTTTTGACTTTTCATTGTTTTCTCAAAATAATTTGTTAGTTTGTTAAGCAGACAGACAAACAGTTTTCAGTGAAACATTTGCAAGGATTCTCTTAAAACCAAACATCCTGTTTTAGCATGAGAGTTCATCTGTGTTCGTAAGTGACATTCTGAAGGAAGATTAAACTTTACATGACCAACACTAGGAGAAATTGGAACTGACCAAAATTTTTCGGCTGACTCCGTCAATTTTCGAAATTTTCTGCTAGTTTTGGTCGTGTAAAAAAACAACCCCAAAGCAAACATTCTGTTTGTTCTCTTCTATTGCAATCCCAGGGAAAATGCGATTTTTAGTAAAACTTTTGGAAGAAATCTCTAAAAACCAAACATTCTGTTGTTTTTTCCCAGGAGAGAACGCGTGCTGCGTGATCTGTGACTTGCCAGGCGACATCTCGGACCAGCTCTTCTGCACCAGCTGTGGGCAGCACTACCACTGCACCTGCCTGGACCCCCCTGTGGAAATCAACCCAGTGGTACGGGCCGGCTGGCAGTGCCCAGAGTGCAAAATCTGTCAGACTTGCAGGTATCTACAGTATACATTTTGTTTTCCTGCTTTGATACTGGATTTGTCCTCAAGTTAGTTAATGTCCTTCCCACACCAGATGGTGCATATGGCGGTGCCCAACCTCGTTTCAATAGCCCTTGGGCCACACAACTTAGTGCAATCACTACAGTAGAGCTCTAGTGGTGTATGTTCAACATCCATGCTCTTTCCCAAATGCTGAGTACTCAGCAGAGAAAGCAAATATGTATGTTTGATTTGTGATGTTGATGGTTGTTTTGTATATGAAAATTTGTTTTTCTACCCTCTCTTTCTACCATTGACATGATTGTTGTTTGTTGCTAGGCAACCGGGGGATGACAGCAAGATGCTTGTTTGTGACACCTGTGACA
Organism: Branchiostoma lanceolatum; assembly: GCA_035149815.1. Lineage (NCBI taxonomy): Eukaryota > Metazoa > Chordata > Leptocardii > Amphioxiformes > Branchiostomatidae > Branchiostoma > Branchiostoma lanceolatum. The sequence continues at coordinate 13,030,383 of CM068877.1, read as the reverse complement.
AGGGGTACCACACCTTCTGTCTGAAGCCGGCCATGAACACCATACCAAAGAACGGCTGGAAGTGCAAGGTAGCGTCCCAGGGTCTAGTTACTGTAAACTGCGGGGTTTCCCACGGTGGTTGGTCCCTTCTGTTGACATTATAAGAATGACATGTATTTTTGTGTTGAAAATAAGTAATTTCAACGATGTGTCGGTGTGGGAAAAACTTGATAAGGGACTTGATTATTATGTGTATAGAAATCAATATTTTTTTTGCTGCATGCCACATAATGTATTCTATAACCTCTCTAGACTTTTTCCAATGGAATGTGTTTGTTTGTTTGTTGTGACTTGTTTTACTCTTGTCTGTCGACTATTTGCAGATTTGCCTATCCAGTAAATAGAAAATCTTCCTCCTGGTGTTGTGCCTCTTGCATGATTTTGCCATGTTTATGAATTTAATTGCGATGTATGTTCTTGGAATGTTTTTGCGGTGGTGTTTGCATATCTGCATGTTGTACATTTTTGTCTTGCAGCACTAAAGATAACTTTCATGCATAGTTTATTTAGTATAGGGCATACATGATTTTTATCTGAAGAAGTTTTGTAGGTTGGTAACGGTGTGCATTTAGGCTTTCGACCAACTGTCTCTACCATGGCAAGCTTGGTTCATCTGGCTATATATAACAAAGATGAAGTAAAAAGCAGTTAATCTGTGATATTCATGTATTTTTGAAAGACAGTGGTATTCAATGTACCAAAGTTTCATTTTCTCTTTCTAACTGTAAAGGTTTGGACCAAAATGACGTTTTCTGTTGTTTTTTGTAAATTGTGTACATGAAATATGATTGTACTAATAGGGATTTAGTATTACGTTATGGGACTCAAACAGATGATGAGAGAAGATATCTCGTATTAGATGTCGCTGAGAAACCTTTTTTGCGTAGTTGTTTTTCCGCTGTAGTTGCCTCACCGTGTGTTTTCCCGTGCTCTCACGTACACCTCTGCCTTGTAGCAGTGCAAAGAACATAACGTACTTCTCTCAAAACTGTGCACCGAGTTGTAATATTGACAACAATGCACTGAGCTTGCTTGCTACGATAAGTTTTACCTGGTGGAGGCACGAGATTTCGCTTGATTTCTCTCCTTATGTTTTATTTCCTCATCTTGCCTTTTTCTCGTAGACTTGTCTGAACCGTAGTGAATCAGGCCCATTGATTGGGACGCCAGAGCTTGCAATGGTATCAGCTGTTTACTTTATGTTAGCTTTTTTTACCCGCCGTTGTGTGTGTGACTTTCTGTGCTGAGCTGCTTCCATTTAGAATTATAACCAGTTAAATTTGAAAGTGATCTTTTAGGTCAGTGAAGAGCTATTCTTCCACTGGTCATGACAGAAAAAAAAGCAAAGAAAAAGAAGAAAAAAAGAAGATGTACGCTATGTACAGTATTTACAGGTTCATTGTATCAGGAAAATTCCCCTAGCTCTTTTCAACAAGCACAATGAACAATGGATCATAGCTTAATGTCCCGTCCTATGGACTGCAACCCTTTCCAGTATGTTGGGTAAGCGACAACAGCTGGGATTCGAACTCCCAACCTCTCGGTCCAGAGGCAGGGTCGCTAACCACTGGACTATTCATGTACTCGAAGTACAGAAAAGAATTATATTTTTGTAGGTTGCCCTTGTAAGATTGAATGGAAGCAAACTTTGCATAGAAAGTCACACACATGGTTATGTAATTATTTTATCTCGTTTACGTCGTTCATAATTATGAAAATTAACCCTGCATAAGTATTTGAATGTTTCACACTTAACTGAGTTACTAACCAGAGATTTGTATTCATGTTATGTGCATGCAGTTGAAATGCCTGCTCTCAATTAATATCAATATTAACCTTAACCGATAACTAACAAACCTGTTGTATTTTTATCTATTTATTGTATACCTGAGATATTGTCTGTACACATTTTCCAGTATTTAAAACAATACTGTAATCAAGGAATCCTTTTTCGGATACTGTTGACTTAGTTTTATGTTTTAAAAGGTGGAGGGTCGCCATGACTTCTTTCTTTCCCACATTGGATTTTTGTGCTAAAAAAATTTATCTTTTAAGGGCAAGATTGTTTTGTTGTGGTAAATGTACACGTGCTTCTATCATCTGCAAGTACATACAAATTCTTAGCTAGACTAAAACACGCAGGTGATCTTTCTTTTTTACAGCTTGTAAAAAAAGTTGAAATGTTACATTTGCATGCATTGATAGAGATTCAGGTAGTTTCTTTATAATCTCATTCAGAATTTTTCTGAAGAGACTTCGATTTATGAAAACTTTGTCTTGCAAGTTGTAATAAAACTGTCATACTCTTTTTATTTGATAAAAATCATTGCAAAAATTTTTGCCTTTTTTCTGCACATTTTCCAAATCAGGAAGACATTTTTTTTTTAAATTCAGACTTGTCATAAACGATTTTGAAAATTAAATTTTCAGTTTGCCTTCTATCGTCTACTATAGCCCTGTATGGATTTAGAATTAGACGAATTTGGATTTCTTTTTAGTATGGTTGCCACATACATTGTAAGACTCCTTATCTGAGGTCTGGTGCAGATTCCAAACCAGATGTTCTTGTGAAAAGGTCTTTAGGCCACTTGTGTAGACAGTCTGGTTATAGAGATTGAGTTGAAGGGGGACAGATCAGTGTTAAAGTTTCTGTAGAAGCAGACATACCTGACATTTTGACTACGTTGAATTTCCCTGTCTCAATGTGTGTTTTGCCTTTCAATTATTGCTTGAAAGTGAAAGTCTTAAGACAGAGATGGACAGAAACTGCAAAATCAAAAGACAAACTTTTGTATTAGTGCTATAGTCTCCCTGATATAATTTCATTGGAAATTTAAAGGTTTTTGACCTTTCTTAGGATAGCAAATTTAATATTTTTTAGAAACATTTCCTTTGGCTTGGGAAAAATCAATTAAGTGCATTGCTTGTGAGCATACCACAGAAATAAAGGTCTACTTAGAATTGCCCACATAGTGTATGATTTGAAATTAATACTTTCTTGCTCTTCCTTTAGGTAATGAATTTGAAATCATTTTTCTTACATCTTTTAAAAATTGATGATGCCCATTTTAAGAAAATGCCCATGAAAACACAGAAATGATGGTCTTACTCCAGTTTGCCCCTCCTTTTGATAGCAAATGTTGAAGTTTTTTTATTTTACTTCCATGGGAAAAAAATCAATTATGCTAATTTAAGAAAATTGAAGTAAGCCTTACATGATTGTTTTATGGTCTTACTCAAGTTTGCACTTCCTTTTGATAGCAAATTTTAAAGTTTCTTCCTTACTTCCTTGGAAAAACTAAATTATAGACCTTTTAAAAAGATAAGCATAACACCAGGGTCTTACTGAAGTTTGTTGTTTTCCCACACCCAGAATTGCCGGGTCTGTGGAGACTGTGGATCCCGCACACCTGGGAGCGGCCCCAGCTCCAGGTGGCACCTGAACTACTCGGTATGCGACAGCTGCTACCAGCAGCGCAACAAAGGCCTGTACTGTCCTGTGTGCGGGAAGGCCTACCGACACTTCACGCAGAAGGAGATGCTACAATGTGACGGCTGCAGAAAGTAAGAATTGTTCTAATGTCACAAACATTTACAGCCAAACCTGCCCAAGAAGACCACTCAGGAGGTCGATAAAAACTGGTGTATGTGGACAGGTAGTCACTATAGACAGGATTCTGAATGCTTCTGTCAAATTGAAAAATTATCTAAGGGACCACCAAAAAGTGGTCACATTGGCCAGATGGTCCTCTTGGAGTGGTGGTCACCTGTACAGGTTTGACCTACCCACATACCAAATATCATCACAATCCATCCACAGTTTCTGAAGTTATGCAGACAAAGTATGTAGAGGCACAGACAGCAACAAACAATACCTCAGTTCAAGGAGTTAACAGTTTCAATGCTAACGTCAATGTTACAAGTACGAACAAGTTAGAAGATGAATTATACGTGACTTTGAATAAGGTCAGAACAATTGTTAAATCTGGAATAGATCTTAAAGGACTAAGGGAAATGTTGGCAAGTTCACTCTCTTGGACAAGGGATTTCACTCTCTTGGAGAAGAGAAGGTATATTTCATCATTTAACATTCTTGTGTTGGAAGTGATGAACTTCCAACTCTTCCTGAAATCAATCAAACAACATCACAGATATCAAAGTTTCAGTTCAATAAAAAAGTCTACAGTTGGCGATAGTTACAGGTTGCAGAAGTGTCTTGTATAGCCTTGCATATTTTGTTTGTGGGACTTGATGAAAATGTTGCAGAAAATACACATCTCTCTGTCGTAACAGTTGTCAGTTGCGTACAAGCTGTCAAAATTTTGCGGAAAAATACGAACATGTTCATGTCATGTCTGGAAATGTACTGCCCAACTATATTGAATAACTAATGGTGAGAAAAATATTTTTTTGTCAGGCATAGCAATATTGTTGTCTGTTGCCACATTATCTCCTTGCTGACTAAAGCTGTTGATTTCTTTTTAATCAATTTATACCATACTGCAAAATTAAAGTTTTTTCCCTCCTTCTTTTTTCCACATCCCTCGACAGGTGGATCCATGCTGAGTGTGACGACTCCGTTGACATGGCAACGTATCAACAGATGAAGGAGAACGAGTGTCAGTACGAGTATCTCTGCCCTGTGTGTAAGAACAAGGACGACAGCGATGTGAGTGCAGCTTTCTACGTAATACTGTACACAGCTTTAGGACTAGTGAATGATTATGTCAAGCCCCTATCACACATTGAGGACCTTCCCACTTTGCTCCCGACCACTCCTCAACCAAGGTTGGTGTTGGGTTGGGAGTAGTCTGGAATCATTCTTATGCTAACTTCAGTTCGCTTCTAAGAAGAATATTACTCTTCCAACTTTCATTTTCCAAATTCATAGTCAGCTGGCGCAAATGATTTCTAAAGATTAGTTGGCAACCTCGTTGACCAACTTCCAACCACCGATGACCTTCTTTTGACTAAATCCCAACCATTTTCTGGAGAAGGTCGGGAGGCTATGGTCGACTATGTGTGAAAGGGGCTCAAGAATAAAATATATCCTCCCTGTATGTTACTGAAAATGAAAAAAATGTGGAAGTTTGAAAGGCCATGGATAGGTATTCATGACAACAGCAGCTAGTAACAACAAAGAGAATGTGCATCAACAGATAGTTGGATTTTCATACAACAGTTAGAAACTTGTCAAAAAAAGTTCACATTGTCCTGATAAAGGTGGCAGATAAGCTGCAAAAACGTTTGCAGAGAAGAAAAAAAAAGAATTTATTTACCAACCATATTAACCTATTTACAAATTGCAGTCTGTATTGAATTGTTATGGAACTTCTTCCTTAAACGATGACCTACTGTAGATAACCCTAGCTTGTGTTTCTGTCCCTCCCGCAAGAGCAAGGAGGGGAAAAACTTTAAGGTGAGATTCAAACGTTTCCGAAGGTCTGGACACTGGAGCATCTCTCATTGTACTTTTCCAGGGTCTCGTGATCCCCTATGGTCTCACTCCCCCTCCCTTCATCTCATTGTTCGTTTTCACTTTTCAGCATTAAGGCCGCCAGGGATCTCCCCATAAGAATTGAACCTTGGTGCCCCTCTCCCCTATTATACTGTAATCCCACCACCATTTAACTGATTATCAAAAACAGGATTTTCTACAGTTTTCCTTGTTTCGCCATAGTACTATGACCTTGGACTGTCATGCATGCCACCTCGGGTGGTTTTACCTGTCATTATTTCTGGGGAGATCCCTGAAGTCATTTACCTCCATGGCGGAAATTGTCATTACATTCTACTGTTGCATGTGGCAGAAAGAAATGGGTACAAGATCTCTCTCCTTACTTAGAGTCTTAACAATCACTGAATTCTTGGCTCATACTGTTTTGAATGGAAGAAAGGTTCTGCATTTCTGGTGAGCTTCAGTTGAAAGGACTGAAGTTAGAAAAATGTGCAAAACTCTTATTATGGTTTTCAATGCTTTGAAATGACAACGTCTTTTACAACAGATCTAGGGTATAAACAATTAGATGGAAAATAACTCAAACTTTGTCATACTACTAGGAAAATAATGCATCACATATTTGAAGGTAAGAATGAAATATATATAGGAAAATGATGCATTACATGTTTAAGATTTTTGGTGCCAAAAATTTGTTGTCTTAATGTGTTTTATCCCATAATTGGAGAAACTTCATTTCAAAATTTTCCTGAAGAATTCTGTTGAAGAATGAACTTCAGTAGGAAAATCATGCATTCATGACATGTTTTAGATTGCCAAAAGTTTAGATATCTACAAGACGAACATTAACCCCGTGTCTGGTTCCCTGCTGCTGAAAGGTCCCCTACCTTTCGCTGTGCCCCCAGGCCATCACCGGAGACGCCGCCGCCGCCACGGGAAACTTATCGTCCTCGTCGTCAACGGTAACCAGCTCCGAGGCCGCCATGGCGGAAGCCGAGCTGAGAGAAATGGAAGAAATGGTCGCCAAAGGAGAAGACCTGGGTACGTCCTAAAATGGAGCGTTTAGTTTCTTTGGAGTTCCTTCTATTAATAGGTTTCAAAACCTCAATGCTCTGTTAACATCTTTCATGCGGATAAGATAGTCATGTACATTTTTACATTACGTATATTGTACATTACGTGCTCCACTTTTTTTGACTTTCAAAATGCCTACCATTCTCCTGTGGAATTGTTGCGCTGTCATTTCATCCCATTATTGGATGTCTTTGAATTCATTGACAGAAGATTTTTCACTTCCCTGTTATTTTTCAGAATTGGAAATAAAAACATTGAAATTATTAATATTGATTGAAGAAAAAAAATGGTTCTGCCATCAGCAGTTTTGTTGATTTCTTTTTTCTACGACAGTTGCAAAACTCTACCAGAATTTTACTTTGACGTTTAGTCTTGTGATCGGTTTTGCAGATTCATGTAGGTACATGTATGGAGTGTGCTTCTCTCTGTTTTCCGTTGATCTCTTGTGTTGACTTCTGTTTGGTTTGCGGTGTGTTGAGTGGAGTGTTTTGTCCGACAGGGGAGGCAATGGACGATCTTGTCTTTGCAGCTGGCAAAAAGGAGGGAGGGATGGAGATGATGAGAACAGCCCAGGACCCCCTGCAGAGCTCCCATGATTCCTTCATGTCGACCAATGAGGACAGTTTTTCCAGTATGGATGTTGACATGTCGGTAAGTTGACATCATGACAGGTGTGGTTCGTATGTGGTTATGATAAGCTACGGTCATCACCAGGCATTGCTTTTTATCTTTTCAGAGGTTGGTGCTAAGGCCCCTTTCCACTAGACGCCAATAGCTTAGCGACAGTACAGCGACCAAAGTTGAATTTTTGTAACCCTTGATTTCATAATGGGAATATGATGCAAGATGTAAAAAGATGTAAGAAGACAAGAAAACACACTCAACGTAAAAAGATTTGTTCTTTATGATATTTGTTAAGCGATCTGTCAAACTTTTGGTCACTTAGCAGTCGCAGCACTGTTGCAGTCTCTAGTGAAAAGGAGTGTTACAAATATTCGGGTGTCAAATATTTTTCTTTTGGGTGGTTGCTTTTTGTTCCTGTAATTTTAAGAAACCGTTTTTGTTACATCTTTTTGTTTGTTTGGTGTTGCACATACAAGGTTTATTCAGGTCCTGGCACAAAGAGCGGTGCATGCAAGGTGAAGTCTGGGAGCCAGGCTCTTCTCTCTTCCTCTGGTGTTACCCAATCAGACAAACATACTCAAAACCCTTGCCATGGTTCGCTCAGCTGGGCCAGGCACAACTAGTGATGCATGGGTGGTGAAGTCTGGGAGCTGGGCTACTCTCTCTACCTCTGGTGGTAATCGGTCACTACCCAGTCAGACAAACGTACTCAAAACCCTTCCGTCAATGTTTAACCTCCTCCCAGGCTTCACAGCGAGGCCCTCTGTATCAGCCGCACTTCTGGCATCCGGCGGGGACGTCGTTTTTCACGGAGCATCCATGTCACCCTCCACCTCCGTACCATTATACACCGAGGATGTATAGACAAGCGTGTATGATGCGAGCGTACGCTCACCCAGGTAGTATGCCCATGGATAGTCAGGCCGGGGCAGGTCTGACGTCCGCGTCTCCTTATTTATCTGCCCTCTTGATACAGTCGTCAGGCGCGTCCACCTCGGCGGGGACCAGGGGCGGGATGGCGCCACTTCCCATCCAGCACGGCAGCGGGAAGCCCTTCGGGAAGAGGAAACTGGGTCCAGGCAGACCGAGGGTAGGTCTAGTTCTTTTGAAAAAGAATTGTTTGTTCGTTTGTTTGAGCCTTTGTTTATTCATGAAAAATGCAAATCAGGAACGAGAACCACGAAAATAGATTGGTGTGGCCTTACCTTTTGTCCGCACAAAATTTCTTTTTTTAACCGTCACAAAATTATAAGGCATCTATCTAGAAATATGACAATGAATATTCCATGTGCAAATTATTGTAGAATTGGCCAGCTATTACTTTTAAGAATTCACTTAAATTAGAGGGTGATTGCAGAATACTTTGAGATATGTTAGTAACTTCTCGTATTTCCAATATTTAGCAGGGCCGTGGTGCAGGTGCGCCCCCTGGCAGAAAGAGACAGAAGCACACCGGCCCACCTGGCAAGAGGGGACCCAAACCGAAATTCAAACAAGGAACTGTAGCACTGCCTGGCACTGTGGTGGGTTGAACTGATTTACTTTGTCATCTTATGCTGCATTGAGTTTGTATGACTGTTTTAACCTACTCCCTGCTGCCTATTCTCATAACCAATACAAATTTTATGGCAAATGGCTTCCTTAGCATGCCGCAGGTTGAATTTATTTTGGCATCTTATGCTGCATTGAGTTCATACATATATGATATGATCCTATCAGTTGTTGACTGTACTAAATAATTTGCAACAGGACATATATGTATAAAATAAGGCCATCAGATTCTCTTTCCTTTGTCATGAAAAGAGTAATTTATTGATTTGTATTCAGTTGCATTTTCTTCCCATGTTTGATTACTTTGGATACTTAACCTGTCACATATGTCTAGAATGCAATTTCGGATCCATTTTCTACTTTTATCTTTGTTCAGGTACATGTATCTACATCTGTTGTTTCTAATATGTTATCAAGCATGTGAAAAAGCGGTATGATAAACTTGTCCTGTGAACTCTGTGCAGGGAGGATCCGGTACTGAGCCTTCCCCAGAGAAGCCCAGCAAGAGTAGTAAGAATGATGATGAGGACGAGGGCATGCACACCACTGTGGTGCTGTTCTCTACTGACGACAAGTTCACACTGATGCAGGTCAGTATAGCTCTAAGCCTTATTAACTCAGTCACGCTTCTAACAGCCCTTCTACTGTTCCGGCCACTACTTTTGTGTGAGACAATCTCTCACTGTTAGGACCCACTGCAGCGAGAGGCTGTGGTTATACACCTGTAAGTTATAGAATAACATCCTAGTCTTCTTGATCTATATGTGATTTATTTATGTATGTATGTGCGAACAATTGACCATGTCAGGCTTGGAACTGTCACCATGGTATTGGATGCTGTTATTACTGTTTTCCATGGTGACAGTGGATCCTGACCTGTCAGAAAATTCCAAATAAAATGCCTCAGAGACTAGAATCAAAAACTTTTACAGAATGTTCCTGACCATCCCCAAGTTTTGAATGGAATTAATTGTAAGTCTGTTCTGTTGTTTTTTCCCAGGACATGTGTGTGAGCTGCGGTAGCTTTGGACAGGGCGCAGAGGGAAGACTGCTGTCCTGTTCACAGTGTGGCCAGTGTTACCATCCCTACTGTGTCAACATCAAGGTAAGACAACAAACCGTTCCCTTAGCCTGGTTAGATTGTGCTCCTAGTGGCCCTGAGGGGATGAATAGGTTAATTTTGAAAATGTAGTCTAACACTTGCAGCAGTTTGTGTCAGATTAACTAGTTTTTCCTCCCTTTATGCAAGATTCTATATCCCACGCCCATTTTTAGCCCTTGTTTTCATCTCAGATATGTATGAACATTAAAGGTATTATTTTGAAGGGCAATACAGTAGCTTTCCAGTGTTATAAAAAACAATGAAAGTAATATAGTGTCAGTAGAGATATGACTACTAACTAAAGCACTTGTTGAATGGTTTGTATGTATCAGATCAGTACTTATGTGTTTATTTCATGTTTATTTCCAGATCATATAGAGATAGATAGATATCCTTAATTTTTGTTGCAATGCTTTTGCTGTTTGCTGTTTTATGTTTTATTATTTTTACATGATTGTCTACTTGTATGTTCATTTCCAGATTACTAAGGTGGTGTTGTCGAAGGGCTGGCGTTGCCTGGACTGTACGGTGTGCGAGGGTTGTGGGAAGGCGAGCGACGAGGGACGCTTGCTTCTCTGTGACGACTGCGACGTCAGTTATCACATCTACTGCCTCGACCCACCTCTCACCAAGGTTCCCAAGGGAGGATGGAGATGTAAATGGTGAGTAGATGTTGAAATGTTTGTAGTGGCTTTAGTTTTATCAGTTTTAGCAATTGCCTCTCTACTGCGAGTTACATGTTGTATACTGGGAATGTGCGTTTTCAATGTATTACTACTGTACAACAGAATTGTTTCATTTGCGAACCTGAACCTAAACCTTTGTCCTCCTACTGCAAAATTATGTCCCCACCAAAAACAAGTGAATTTACTATGTACAATGATATGAAAGCTTGTGGGTACTAAATATTGCCATGGAAAGACATATAGAGGTGGCAAGGTGAAACCTAAATGGGTTGTAGACTTAGAGTCTAAAGGTTCGGGGTTTGAATCCCCTTTACTGGTAATGCAAAGAAAAAGAGTCTTATTCATTGACAGATAAGAAGCACAATAGACAGATTCTGGTTGTCCCTTACAGTTAGCAGTTCAACCAATGACAGAATGTGGTTGTCCATCACAATTAGCAGTTCAAGCAATGAGAGAATGGAGTATTTTATGTCTTAATTTTGCATTTCTAGGTTGTAGAGCTATGGGTTCAGTTCATTGATTTCCTTGCCCTTTTTCCAGGTGTGTATGTTGTACCCAGTGTGGTGCCACCTCCCCTGGATACAACTGTAAGTGGGAGAATAACTACACCCAGTGTGGACCCTGCGCCAGTATGGTCACCTGTCCGCTCTGTCAGCTGAACTACCATGACGAGGAGCTCATCATCCAGTGCTCACAATGCGAAAGGTGAGGATATTTGTCTATCTCATTTTATCTACATGTATATCTATTTTCCTTTGCTAGGGTGGCTCTCTCAGTGACTGGGCATTGCTTTTCAGAGAGGCATTGAGTAAATGTATATCAACCATATGACAATGTACATAAGACAAAAACATAATTATTTGTACATAAAGCATTATCTGTGATCTTAGTCGTTATCCATGCTTGATCATAAATTTTGGAGGCCACTGATGTATCTCAACTTTTCTCTGATGTTCTAAAAGATTTGTTAGAATCTTTTGATATTCAAAAAATTTCTCCTTCCCCCACACTGGGAAAATCACTGAATTAACACTATAAGTTTCGCTGCAGGGGTGTCTCCAGGACATATGCTTCCGTCCCGAGACGGAAATTTGCTTGTTGGGACAAACAAAAAGGTCATCCCATCTGTCAAAAAATTATGTAGTTTTGTGAGTTTAAAATGACAGATTTGACACCGAAAATTAAACATTGGCTCCCAAACATTGGGTGGGACGGAAATAAATTTAAAGCTGGAGAAAGCAGTGCTTCACTGTAATCTGTTGCCATTTCATGAATTGATTCAAACGTGGTTTTCCATAGGTGGTTACACTCGGAATGCGACGGGATGCACTCGGAAGATGAAGCTGAGAGAGCGGCCGACGGCGGGTACCACTGCGTCATGTGTCGCCCTCGCACCCAACCCTCTCCCGCCCACCCACCTCCTACCTCAGTCCACAGTGGCACGGCAGACTCCAAGGGACCAGCAGCCCACCCGTTCAGACTGGCCATCACAGAACCAGGTGAGCTACCTTCATGTATCACACAAATACAAACATAATATTTAAGTGTCCTACAGTAGACAAGTTTAGACTTTTGCGGACCAGAGAAATGTCACAAATGTCACAAGGCAATTGAATCTTTTCAAGCACAATGTTATAATGTCCTGCAAATGAGACTGATAGGCTCTTTTTTTAACAATCATAAGGCCACACCAATTTAATTTCTTGGTTCCCAGATTTGAAAGGAAAATGCAAGGCAAGGATATCATTGTGAAAACAGACTCACTCTGAGGAAAAATGTCTATATCTTGGTACACATAGTTTTGGAGAGTGAACTGAGTCAGCTGCCAATTTTCCTGTCTTCCCTGTTTTCATTATGTCCCCTTGCCAAGATTTTACATAAAATACTACTGAGAACCAAGAAAAGATTTAAAATGACAATTTTATCACCAATGTAATAAAAATGCCTGTAATTGTTGTTCCAGAAGCGAAGCCGAGGCCGCCACAGGAGTTTTCGGTGGAGGGGGTGCTGCTGACCGAGACGGGGTTGAGACAGATCGAGAGTCTCTCCATCACGCCGCCTCCCAAGCAGAAGCGGGTGCGAAGGCGACCACGGCTCGCGGCGGCGGCCAGCCTGTCCCTGCTCCACTCCCTGGCAGACCCCAAGTCAGAGGTGTCCCAGGCTCTGGAACATGGGGAAACTGGGGAGGGCAAAGGTAAATCTCTTTTTTTTTCAGCTCGTATTCCTTAAGCCAGTGTCACACAATGAGTCTGCAGGCTCAAAAAGAATTGTTGGCCTGGAATGAAGCTCGTATAATCTCTGGTATCCGCATGATTTCAAGGACTGTCTGGTTTAATTGCTAGGTCACCAAAATTCAAAATCACAGTGAATTCGAACGTATTTTCGCCTGAAAATCTACAGTTACATTGGATCAGATCGGTGACCCAATCTTGCAATTTCGATATTTGGTGATCTTCCGGCAATTAACAAATTTGGCTTAACATACTTGACAGAGTGATGCTGGCTTTGAAATAAAAAAAATAAAAAAACCCTAATGTAAACTAATGGAATGATGCAAGTCTTGAAAATCTGCATATTGCTTTGATACAGTTCTGCTGGAACAGCCTAAATGTATTGTTTTGTCCATTTTTCGTTTGACAGATGCAAATGACCCAGACTTTGACCCTGGTCCTGAGCACCATCGCGACGAACCAGCGGATGACTCCATGGAGATGTCCACGGCAGACCCTACCAAACCTGGGGAGGGGGGAGCCAAACAGAAGAGGAAGTACAGGAGAGGTCTCAGACCAGGTACCACACCTACCAAACACCTCCTTGTTAATGTGAATTTTTTCTTGTAAAAGAAGTTTCCCTCGTTTCTAGACTAAGTAGTCAGGTATCCATCCTATTGTAGTAATATTTCTCCAATTCGCTCCTATGATTACTTCTCCGCAGAATAGTCAAGGACCCATCCCCATTGAAATGTTTGGTCCTTACACCCTGTACAATGGACTTGAATATTTCTTCAAAGCAGTAAAACAGGGTTTGAATTTCTGAACGCTTGTTCGAACCCTGTAACCATGCCGTTACGAGGACCATGTGACTCAGAGCCAATCAGAGCTCTTTCCTATATTTCATGGGAACATTCAAATGCATTTGTGTCCCCATTAACTGGTGACAGACTAACAGTTGGAAGGCTGAATAAGACCTAGAATATGATGGATGCCAGGCTTGTTTCTAGTGCACATACGTCTACAAAAAAATTGTTTAAAAAAATGGATATCTACATGTAAGAATATCTTTGTTTGCAGGGATTGGTGGTTTCTTTGCCAGACACAGAACTAGGCCCAGCTTCATGGGGAGGGGCAGAGGGGCTGTACCCAAGACGGGCATGGCACCTGGTCTCCAGGCAACCGTTGCTAGGGCCCCGCCCACTTCCTTGGGAGAAGGTAACATTGATTTTATACATGTCATAATATGTTCAGTATATTTACTCTTGGAGTCAGATGATGTTATGATTGGGACCTATTTTGTCTTAGTATGTAATGTGATTCAGTAGTGATTGCCTGTGTTACATGTCTCAGTTTCTAAACAATGATATTGTTTCATCGTATCAGCTGGAAACTTTGTCGATGCTCCTGAAGAAGAGCAGCTGTTGGAGGCAGCTGGCCCGGCCGTGGCTGCAGCTGTAGCTGCTATGCCAGCTGTACCAGCCCCAGAAGCACCCCTGACAGGAAAGGTGGTCAGGCCCAAACGGAAGAGAAAGAGAAAACCTGGGCTGAAGGAGTCTTATCCAGAGTATCTACAGGTGGGTAAAAATTCAAGGGTTATATCTACCACCTAAAGATCAAGATCATTTCCAGAATACTGTTAATGTTATAAAAACCTGAAGATCTGCTGTATTGCCATAGAAAGCTGCCAGGAAGCCACTGACATCTACCCACTTACCAAATATCATAAAGATCCATCCACAACTTCTCAAGTTATAATTTCCACAAACACACACACAGCACCGAAAACATAACCTTTGATTGGCGAAGATAGTACAAACTCAGGGTTTGTTTTTTACATCAACATGTAACTTTATCCTCAAAAATATCAAATGCTACAGAAACACGTCTCTAAACGGAATCTACCATTAATCCACAGGAGGCGTTCTTCGGGAAGAGTTTGTTGGACACCAGCCGAACTAAAGATGGACAAGTAATCCTGGACACCCCCTCGGACGAGGAGAGAGTTGGCACGTCCCAGGGACCCATGATGCACCAGCCTGTGCACCCTGCTGGTGGTGAAGGGTTCCCCCTATCTGCTCCTGGTGGAATGACAGGGCAGCAGCAGCCACACGCAGGGCAGCAGCATGCACAGTTCCTGGCAAACCAACCCCCTCACACTGACCATCCTCACCATGGTAAGCACTTCATACCTTGTTACTGTTAGTACAAATCCTAATAGGAGTATATCTTCATGTGCTTTTTCAACAATTAGCATACTTTGTTTCTTAAAATATTTGTACATTTGTATTGGTATTTTTTTAAATCAATTCTCCTCCTTCCCCTTTGCAAAATAGATAAAGTCTTGTTATTTTTCTTAAAATTTTACGGAATATTTTCTTTACAAAGTCGTCAAACATTTGTTTTAGAAAAAATGAAAATGAACTTTTTCTTTGTAGTACTACCCCTTTTTAAATCTCTGTGATTGAATGAATACAAGACTTGATAAAATGAACACTGCACCAGGATACTAATATATAGCCTGGATACCAGACTGTATCCAGGGCCTACACAGGCCAGCTCCTCCGTTCTAGGGCCAACATGTCCCAGGGAAATTTTACCACAGCCCCCCTCAGGCTTGAGTGGCTGCGGTAAAATTTATATCAGGGGCATGCTGACAACAGTCTGGCTTTCAGGCTGGCAAATGTATGCTTTGAAGATGTTTTAAAAATAGTATTTTAGAAATGTGAAAGCTAAGGTGTGTGACCAAGTTGTTCCTCCCACTCCAGGAGAGATGGGAGAGCCCGGGGAGATAGAGATGACAGAGGATGACCCCCTGGGTCTGCTGCCCCATGAGTTGCCACACGATGACGAGATTATGAGTGTTCTGATGGGAGAGGACCTTGGCAAGGCCACAGAAGGTGAAATTTGCTATTCCAGCAATCTTGTGTACATGTTGTCGCATCTATTTCTTTCACTATCAGTAGAGAGTAACTTGAGAAACTGTCTTTTGGCGTCCTATAAGTAGTGTTTTAAGGACTTCATCAAAGTGTTATCAATAACATAGTTTTGATTGAAAAAGATAAAACTTGAGGCAATGATAGTCAAGTTAGTGTTCATGTACTGTGGAACTTGCTGTGAGTAATGTTAAATGATCTTAAGAAGGTTCTGTTGTATCTTCGAAAGAACAAAATCTTGTTTTTTCCTAACCCCCATATTGCCAAAACACTGGCTCTTGTGCTAAAGCAAGAAGTTTGTTATCAAAGCAGAAAATGTAACGTTATAGTTGAGTTTTTGAAATGTAATATGCCATTTGTTTACAAAACAAAGGAAAAGAACTTCAAAATGGCAGATTTTGAATGTAACACCCCCTAGTTTGATGTAGAGCCTTCTAGGCCTTGAGGCAACACATGAAGGGCTTTATTAGAATTTGAGATCTCAGATTTTTAAAAGACAAGAATTAGATACATGTCAGCTGCTTGTCCTGTAGCCTCTTTAGAGTGTCAATAATGTTTTTCTATGAAAGCTCTTACATTTTGAGTTGCTGTGATTGTTTTCCTTAATGCTTGTTCTTGTAATTCTTATGCTGCTTGTGAGAGCTAGCAAAGCACCCAAGTTGCATTTATTGGGCCAGAATATATCATTCACATTATTTAGTTTGTCTCAAGAACACAGCTACTGCTTGGCCATAGAAACTTTCTTGCAGTGCTGTTTTAGTTTCAAGAATGCGGTGGCATCTTCTTCCATACATAGCTGTGGTGGTAGCCTCTCCTCTCCCTCTAAGCTTTCTGCACAAATTCTCTCCCCCCCTCTCTAGGTCTGGATCTCGACTCTGTAGCGGTCGAGCACGCGGAAAACTCGCAGGGTTCGCAGAACGGTGACGGGGAAAGCCAGTCCGATCCCAGCAAGGAAAATAACCTAGACCCGCAATTTGAAAATATCCTCAGCCCCGCAGCGCTAGATAAAATGGTTACGGAAGGTAGGGGTGCTCCCCTTGAACTAACCCACTCACCCTTGACATGGAAGTTGTTGGTCAACTACATTATGAACAAGTCTAGGCTTTCTATAATCAACACTGGTAGAAATTGCCACTTACCGAAAGTTTTGGCTGAGCGAAGTCACGGAATTGACCTGGCTACTGCTTCTTCCGGGACGCGATGTCGGAAACAATGTGACTGCAGCAACGGGTCGTAAGTGGAGTGAAGGAAGCAGTTGGCAATCGAGCCAACCGTCCTACTTTGAACAGAGACGGGGGGCGACACAGGTTATCTGGCACTTACGACCTTTTGCTGTATGCAGTCACATGTTTGTGATGTCGCGCTCTCAGCAGTTGAGGGGTCCATTCCTTGAGCCTTGAAAATTTGGATAAGTCCCATGGCCTCCCAGTGTTGGTTGAAGAAAGTTTAGACTTGTTCATAACCTCACCCTTGTCTGTCTTGTCTGCACTTGCTCGCCTTTGTTTTCTCTCACCAGTTTGGGGCAGTTTTGCATGGCCCTTTGCCTAACCACTGAGTGTCAGCCGTTCAGAATAAGTTGCCATTATTTTTTGAGTGTTTCCTTATCATTCTCTCAAAGGGGGGAAAATTACTAAGTAACTTGTTTTTTAATGCCACAGAGATAAACGAACGGACACGGACCATGAACCAGCTTTCCCCCTACTTTATGTTGTATGTTGTAGAAATTGTATATTGTTGTACCATAAATATGAAATGATATACGTTGATAGAGTTATTAGGACTCAAATGACTGTGTATCTCTGTTATATTGTATCTGACCCTTACCTCTTCCCTCATGACCTCAATGAAAAGCGGCCTGCGTGCCGATTTGAGCTTATCATGAATAAACAAAGGTTCAAACAAACAAACAAACAATAAACTAAAGGCCACAAGTTCCTTACCGAAATAAGTATTCACGGGTCTCGACAACCTATCTTTTGAAATGAAGTGTTCTTCTCTTCTATCACTATGTCCTGGTTAAGCACTTAGCCTGTGTGCGAATTTTGGAGAAAAACAACAACTTGTAAATTGGATTACGAGTCCTGGGTACTAACGTTTATGTTGAGGTTAGTCTCTTAACCTCATCTGCTTTCCTAGGGACACATGGACAATTCAGTTGCCTAACAACTTGTTTACCTTGTTGGATTTTGTCCTTTTATTTTGACCCTACATTTTACGTATTGTAGAAACCCTTTATGTAAACCATAGTTCTGTGTAAAGCAGGGAGCTGAGAAAAGCCTGTACACCCTTTTCTAAATACAGTAATGTTGTAAAAGATTTGTATATTTCAACCTCCAAGTCAGCCTGTAGAAATTGATACACTCAGAAAATTCAGCACTTGAAGGGTTATGTGACCTGTAGTTTTAGTCCTAGCCACATTAAGCAGCCTAAAGGGGTATAAGTCATTTTTTGGTACGATAACAAGGATGCATAACAGTGGGTCAAAGTAAAAAGGGACTTTTTCGGCTGCAAATTTTACTTTTAAGTCCAAAAATGTCAATACGCACCTCAGTCAGACTTGATATACACACAAGTGTGACAATCCCCTAAGTGTTTTAAAGTTTGAAAAGTTGTCTCTTCAGTGTTATTCCATTGTTAGAAAGTAGATGATGTTATATCTTCCATGTGTGCTGCAGGTTTGGCTGAGATGGACAGTAAGGATGTGGAAGACTTGTTCTCTGAAGTGCTGAGTCCAGACAGTAGAGAACAACAGGGCACACCCACACAAGGACTGCCTGGAACTCCCACAAGTAAGCTGTCTGCTAATAGGTTTGGCTAAAAAATAGTTCCCTTATGGTATAGTGGCTTTGTGGTTAGGGTTGTTGACTTAGAATCTAAAGGTTCTGGGTGTGAATACCTTGCAAGTGCCCGTATTGTGCCCTTTGGAAAGGCACTTTATACCTATTTCCCCATCACTTCACTGGGTAAAAATGGGTGCTTATTATTATAATTTTTAGTGTTGAAAAATTTACTCCTTCTTTTTTCAGCGTCGAGTCAGGAGCCAACATTTCCCATGGGACACCCCATGGCGCCACCCATGTCTCAGCAGCACCCAGGTTTCCATGACAACATGCCACGCCCTCCTCCTCCTTCCAACCTGCCAATCGGTGGCCCTCCATTTCCTCTGCCTTCGCAGCCTGGCTTTCCACAGGAGTTCGCCAGGTGGGGCTGATTATCTTCTTCCAAACACTTTAGCAGTGCTTGTTTTTCATGATAGGCAAAAGCTTATTTTTCAAACAAAATAGTGATCTTCATAGTAGCAATCCTTGTACTGTAATTGTCTTCTTGCATCTGAGCATGAGTGCAGGAAAAGTAAAACCCTGAATCTGCATAACATTGGTTAACAAACTCATGTAACAACCTATTTAAAAGACAAAAAGTATCACAAATTTGATCATACAGATTGAAATATTCTCAATGTCATGTGTGAAGAACATTAGAACATACTTTAGATGACTGTCAAACTGGCATGCATGAACACGTAACTCAAAGCCAATGTCTACTTTACTTGCTTAAAGTGTTAAGCTGACATGAATTGTCATGTAGAGCTAATGGTAAAACTAACCTCCATCCATGTATTTGCAGAGGTGAGCTTGGTTCCCCGTTCAGCCCCACGTTCGAACCCCCTAGCCCCTGGCCTGCTGGAGGGGGCCCCCCACCGGATGGGGAGCAGGGGTCAACGGCCGAGGGCATGACCAGGAACCAGTTCAACGTGATAAAGTGGGAGAAGGAGGAGCAGCTGGGGGATGATGCCACCATCTCTGCTGTGTTGTACGCCAACATGCAGCATCCTGAGCTCAAGGAACAGTACCCAGGTATGTACTGGCACATCAGTCCAGTTGCTGAAGTGTAGTGTACGTACTCAGGCTAGGAAATCTATACTCCGACATTCAACGTGTCAACACGTCTAATTTTCACACAAAGGGCAAGAAAATGACCGTGGTAAATTTTAGGTTTGATTGTAGAAAGAGTTACCGGTGTATTTATTGTAGTATCTTTGTTTAAGCCTTATAGTAAATGTAGACGATAGTTAACATAATGCAGTTGTAAAAGGCACTCATACTTCTATTTGCTTGTCTGTGTTTTTTTTATTCCCAATATACACAATGCAGCATTGCCATATATCCAAAATGCTGCTATTTTGTCTGTTGGACAAGGAGGACAAAATGGTTGCAAAGTACTTTGGTAAGGGGGTTAAGTCTGTTATATCTGATTACCTACGATAATTTTATATTGATTTTATTATTTCCCTACAGATTGGCCCACCAGAGCCAAAGCCATTGCCAAGCTGTGGAGGAAGGTTACCCCTGAGGAGAAGCAGCCCTTCCTCCAGCGAGCTAAAGACAACCGTGCGAAGATGAAGAGCCTCTCCAACAAGGGTCTCCAACACCTGAGCAACAACAGCAACAGCAACACTCCCCCCTCCACCCCAACTCCTGCCCCCCACACGCCGCCGATCATGCCCCCACCCTCACCGCTCACACGTCAACCCAGTGACCCCAGCCTCGGGATGAACCAGGGACCGAACCTTGGCCTCGTATCCAGCCCGGGTCACCCGGGAATCGTCTCCAACCAAAGCCGACCTACGATGGGCTCCAGCCCCAACCATCCGGCCATGGCATCCAGCCCTAGCCACCCTGGACTGGTATCTAGTCCCAACCACCCTGGTATGGTATCCAGTCCCAACCATCCGGTAGTCTACCCCAGCCCTAACCAAATAGCCATGGGGTCCAGCCCAAACCACCCAGCTATGGTTAACAGTCCCAACCACCCAGCAATGGTGAATAGCCCCAACCACCCAGCTATGGTCAACAGTCCTAGCCACCCAGCTATGGTCAACAGTCCCAACCACCCAGCTATGGTCAACAGTCCTAACCACCCTGCTATGGTCAACAGTCCCAACCACCCTGCCATGGGGAGTAGTCCCAACCATCCGGCCATGGGGTCCAGCCCAAACCACCCTGGAATAGGTGGAAACCAGAACATACCAATCCCAGGTAGGTTGGAGTCTGTCATCTCCGATTGCCTGAATCCATAACTGTTGCTTATGTTAATTTGTACCTCTGTCCTCTTGCTATTTGTATCATTTGTACTGTACCTTGTTTTGGTGTCTTATAAGCCCACATGGGTTGGGCACATAAAGCGCAAGACATGTGAATAAAGCTTCATTTGTTCATTCATTCCTTGAAATTTCATTCATTCACTGACATTTCATTCATTCATTGAAATTTTATTCATTCTTTTTTTATTTCTTCAATTTAACACAAAACGAGGCTCATTGAGAGCCACTCGAATGTTTTGGGTGAAACTAACTGGATTGTGATGACAGAAAAGTTTTAAGTTGTACCCATCAGGTACATTCATTCATTCATTCTTTTTTGATTCCCCAGGCATGTGTGCCAGCCCGACCCAGCCTGGGATCCCTCCCAACGTCCCGCGGATGGGTCCTAACCCTGGCCTGGTGAGGATGGGGCCCGGCGGGGGGCGGACGCTGACGGAACAGCAGCAGAGGATGCAGAAGGAGCAGCGGCAGGCCTGGGAGGCAGAGCAGGAACAGAAGTGGAAGCAGCTGCAGCAGATGAGAGCGCAGCAGCAGAAACAACAACAACAGCTGCTGGCAGAGGCCACCAAGTCGGAATCAGGTACACTTCTTTCCTTCAACTTTCATGTCTAATGAAATAACAATTTCTTTGTAGGGGTAATATAGAATAAGAGAAGTCTAAATACAGTCAACCAATGCTGTAATGCACATTTCCACTCGTATATTTACAATGTATGGTCTTCTTGAAATAGATATCTCAAGCTTTGGTCAAGGTAGGTAGTAAACAACAAATCAAGGCTGTTTGCTGCTTTAGAAAACAGTGTATCTTCTGTGTCTGTATTAGACGGTATAAGTAAGTATCACTGATATATGTTGTGGTGCCTCCATCAGAATCTCACCAGTCCCTCTTACTTACAGCAGAACTCCGCGAGAACAAGAAGAAACGACTGGAGGAGGAAGGTGTACCCGAGAAGTCGGGACCTAACGGCACCCCTACCAGCCAATCAGAATCCAGCATGATGCCACCGCCACCTCTGCCTCCAACGTCTGACTCTGTTCCACCCTCCAGTATGGCCCAGGACAATTTCGCTGCACCACATCCACCGCAGGCGGACTCAACGGACCCCTTTGTCGCTCCCAAGGCCCCTGCGCCACGAGCGCGATCCCTCTCGCTGACGAGCCAGTCGGACGATCCGTACGCTCGCATGCCGGGCACCCCGCGGCCGTCATCGCAAGACCCGTACGCGGTGCAGCCGGGAACCCCTCGCCCGAGGTCGAACTCGGATTCGTTTGTGTCAAGACCTCTGCCCGAGGATCCTTACTCCCACATGCCTGGTACTCCGCGGCCTGCACCGCCAAGCATGTCGGACGACCCTTATGCAAAAATGCCAGGGACTCCGCGACCAGGTACTGGGAATCGAGACCCCTTCCAGCGACCTCCCTTGCAAAGGTCCCTCAGCGATGATCCTTATGCCAAGATGCCAGGGACCCCGCGACCAGGTCCACAAGCGAACCCGTTCGTACGTCCATCCATGCCTGTGCGGAGGGCGTCAGCGGACGACCAGTTCTCACAGATGGCTCAGCGGCCCCAGCTGCCACCTGACGACCCTTACGCCTCCATGCCTGGCACACCTCGACCTCCGCCCCAAAACGACTCCTTCATCCCTCCTCTGTCACAACCGAGTGACCCATACCAGCCCTCTCCCATACAGGACGACCCCTATGCTAAAATGCCTGGTACCCCCCGCCCCGGTCCAAGCAGAGATCCCTTCAAAATGCCAGCGGCTCCGAGACCACCCAATCAGCAGGACCCTCTCATGCCACCTCCCGGGCGTCTTCCGTTCTCCCAAGCGTCGAGACCTGTCGGCCCATCCGGTCCCTTCCCCAAGCCAACCCTGCCGGACAACGACCCATATGCACAGCAGCCGGGCACCCCACGTCCGACCCAGGACAGCGACCCTTTCAACCCGGGACCGCCGCAGAATGCACCATTCCCTCCCAGGATGGTGGGACCACAAGACCCATTCGGCCCCAGACCTGGCGGCATGATGTCTCCACGGCAACAGGGACCATGGCAACCACAGGGCAACGCCTTCCCGCAGAACGCGCCACCGTTTGACAGGAATCCGGGCGGTATGGGCCAGCCCAGACCTGTGATGGAGAGGAGGTACCACTTGTCGCAGCAGGGGAGGGTGCTCGCCGAGGGGATGCAGGGACAGGGCCCCGTCATGCAGGGTGACTCCCAGCATGCACTGAAGCAGCAGATGGGCATGATGGCGGGAAACAACCAGAGCGCAATGCAGGTGGGTTACTATAAAGAGTTATTTTCACAGAGACTTGATTTTAAAGGGTTTTTGGTGTTTTAATGGTGTTTTAAGTTTGCGGACTCAGGGGTTCATCTAAAGAGGGGAACAGGGGTGGAGCATACCCGGACCATGCGCCCCCTTACCCTGGGGAGCAGGTTCTCTGACAAGCATTAAATTCTGCTTGACCAGGGATGCTACTAGGTCACATGTGGCCACAGTCTTCAACTGTGACCTGTCTGACAGTAATTTTGCCCCTCTGGAAGCCAAAGAATACCCCATTTTGAATTAAACTTCTAAAACCCCTGGCGGTGATATGTTGAAAAGGCACAGAAATGTAGTAATGTATACGTATGTTATCTTATCTTGGTACAGAGCATGATCGAGAAACGCCAGCAAATCCGAGAACTGCTGAGACAACAGCAGGAGCGACGCAGGCAACGCCAGATGGAACAGGTCAAAGTATGTTCAACTTAATGCGAAAACTATCATAATCTCTGTGAGTGAAACACTATTTCCCAAAGCCTTTTGCAGCAAAGTGAATTACCTCCACTGTACCAGGTTTATTTTTGTCTACTTCAAGAGGGTCACCCAATATCCCTACTTATTCTGTAAATTTTTTCTTTTTTTTACGGAGTCTTGAGGAAAGAATGGGAAAGGAGGTTTTTGCAGTGATAAAAAGATTGTGATTGAAGTAATTGGAAGCGCATTTTAGTAAAGTAATACATTGGAAACCCATATTTGCAGTGTCACATATTTACGGTGGAGAGGTCACTGCAAACATTTTGAGATTTACAGTAATTGATTTGACAAAACCTACTAGTAGGTGATAATAGAAAATAAGGTTGTTTGAATTATTGAGAATGTAAGTCTGCAATGTAAATTCATTTGTGTTTTTCACTTATCTTCATAGGAGGAACAGTTTGGTGCTCAGATCCCCTTGAGACACTGGCCTCCGGAGGATTCCCAAGGGCCACCTCCCCCATATGCTGGTCCACACGGCCCCACCAGTACTACTAGCAGCAACATGCTACCACCCGAGTCATGGGGAGGCGCTGGTGTCCCACCCCAGAACTTCCCTGGGGACAGGCCTCCACAACCAGGGGACATGCACGAGCCCTTCCTGCCGGGACAGAGACCCCCCTTCATGGGGGGAGAGGAGAGGATGCGGCCACCTTTCCTTCCCCGGGGGCAGATGTTCATGAACCCCAGGATGCAGGCGCAGTTTGCCGAGAACAGGCCGGACGGTCAGATGCAGTTCCCGCGAGGGCCAGGCCCCAACTTCCCAGGCCAACAGCCGGGCGACGACATGCAAGCGAACATCCCCCTCCAGCTTAGACACCCGCGCGGTCCCTTCCCCCAAGGCCCCCGAGGTCAGCAATACATCGAGTTGAAAAGGCCTGATGAGGGTCCCGTCCCAGGCGGCATGATGGGGGAAAGACCCCGTAACCCCTACATCCAGATCGTTCAGGAGAGACTGCAGCAGCGGAGCCTGATGATGCAGAACCAGCAGAGGATGATGGGTCCACAGCCGAGGCTCCAGCACCCTCCCCCTGGCATGCAGCCTCCCACTTCCATCGAGTCCTTCGATACCCTCGGTCGGCAGAACCAGATGGCGGACAACCAGGCCAAGTTTCCGTTCGAAAACAGCGGGGTTCAGGGCAACATGAACCAGATGGGCCCTCGGCCATTCCCGCCGGGCGCCCCCCACCCACCTTTCACCACCGCGTCGCAACAGTCGTTTCCCAGCATGCAAGTCAGGGCCCCTGAGAACCAGGGGATGAATCCCCAACAGCAAGAACAGCAGCAACAACAACAGAACAGCCAGCCTCCTCCCTCTGGGGAAGAGACGATTGCTAGTCAGAACTTGGATCCGTCACATGATGACCTTCAAGATGCAAACATCGATGACGAACTGTTCCTTGGTGGTGAAGATTTCGACATTTTGCAGTACGCTGATCCTGAACTCGATAAGCAACAAATGTTCAATGACATCATGGGTGATCCTGAGGAGGAACAGAAGAAGGATAAACAGCCTGTGGACAAAAAGCAGGGGGAGGAGGGCAATAAGATGGAACAGGCTGGTGCAAGTGGTAGTGACCAAACAACTACCAACCAGCTTACCCAAAAGAATGTCTCCAACCCGGAGCAGAAAGACACTGAAACAAAAGATGCAACGAAGCAAGAATCCTCTACCAGGGAAGCAGACAAATTGAAAGACGACGTAAAAGCAGAGCTGGATCCAAAAACTGGAGTGGAGGATGCTGGGAAGTCAGAGGGTGAGGTACAGGGTGCTGCAGGGAATTCTGGGACAGAAGATGCCCAGCAAAACCAGGGTGATCCAAAGTCAGCAGACCCCAACCAGCAGGGGGACGGCCTTAAGCAAGAGAGTCCTGGTGACACCGCAGAAGGCAAGCCTGTCTCTGGGGAAGCACAGAAAACTGGAGAGCAACAGCAAGACTCCTCAACTCAACAACAGCTTCTTGAGAAAGATCCAAGTGTGTCGGAATCGGGTACCGGACAGCCTACTGAAGGGGTTACAAAGGAAGAGCCCACTGTTGCTTCCTCCTGTAGTGTGACCCCTGGCACAAGTAGTATACCAGGGCTCAATGCAGATCTACAGAATGTGGGGGTTACTTCATCCGCGGCTGTGCAGCCGCCGAGCTGTCTGCAGACAAGCATGGCACCGCAGGGTGGCCCACCAGTATCCACTGCAGTTCTGCAGCCTGGCCCAGGGGGCGTTCCTGTGTCCATTGGCATGCCGACTTCCAGTGGTCAAGGGCTCATCCAACCCACTGCCGGGCAGTTGCAAGGTGTGGTTTTTCACGTATATCTATAGCAGACTTTGAACTCTTTTTGAAAAAGAATAACAATTGGTACAAATAGCGGTATTTCCACCAGATATTGACAAAAAGTTCTAACTCCCCATTTCCTAAAAGCAACAATATAGTAAATACAGAAATGTTCCCGTTGGTTTTATGTTCGCAGTTTTCACGGTGAAGTATTTACCACGAACTTAAAACCACTACGAAAAGCTGTTCCATTGTGTGACTGTAGTGCTACAATTGTTTCAAATGCAAAGTCAACTCAAAACCAACGCAAACACTCAATTTTCTTTCTACCATGAAATTAAATCCCCGTGAACATTTCAATCTGCATTTTCAGTGTAACATTACCACAGACTGTGGTGTCTACAAACAAGGAAAGATCCTAGGATCTAGAAGGCAGTAGATAACATATTTACACAACACTTGTCCGTTAATTATTTAATTGAAATAAAATATGATATTGAAATAATCCTAAAGAACTACAAACGTACTGTGCAAGAGTTCACAATCTTTTGCCAAAGAGGACGCCAGTGTTTGTCTTTTCTTAAATTGACCTACTGTAGGGTCGTTGTAGGTTAAGTAAATTGTTCTGTCCCTGTCAGGTGCTTTACGCTTGAGGACGGAACGTCGGCTGTTGCTGGAGGAACAGCCGCTGCTGCTGGAAGACTTGCTGGAACAGGAAAGGCGGGAACAGGAACAGCAGAGGCAGCAGCATCAACAGCAACAGGTAACAGCAGCTGCTGATGATGATGATGACCCAAAGGTTAGAACAGATATTGGGGTTTGTCCAGATATGACTTCCTTTTCAGAACCTTCTCTATGCTATGTCTACCTTAAGACACCCAATTGTATTGGTTAAAGAATCTGATTGAAACTGAAACATTTTTCAAGACTTGATGGAAAAATGTATGACAAGAAATGCTGGAAAAGAACTTAGCCGTTTTAGCCGCAACTTTGCAGAGTATGAACATTAGGTAGATAAATAGACAAGGATAGACTTCAGGGAGGTTATGTAAAACAATGTTGGTCTGCAATTTGAGCTCGTCCAGTCTTTTCCGAAAACTAGCAAATGAAATGGCACCAGAAGGTATACAAGAAGGTTTCATGAATGGTTGCTTATCTGTTTTTCCATTCTCCTGAGAAAAATGCATATAAAGCAAATACCAGCAAACAAGATATACTGGGGACAAGGAATTCTGTCCGGTGATCTTGACATTATTTTAACCTTCAGCTCGCAAAGGTAGCAGTTTTGGTGCCATATTTGAATTTGTTAAGGGGTTAGACAGCAGGGAAAAGGTTAATAAGTGAGAAAGTCTTGCATCACATATTCAGAGTCAAACACAGTTGCATTCATCTAGAATTACCTACAATGAGTGAACGAAAGAAAGACTTGGCATCGTGGGAAACACAGACTTCTCTCAACTCTCTTCTATTGCACAGTCTTTCACTCTCTTGCATGACGTTGAGTTGATAATATCCTTAAGTTTACATTTTTTACATTGCTGCACTGCTGCAGTAGCTGTATTTATTTTGTTGTGTAGTGACACTGCTGTCCTTGATTTTGTTTGATATGTGAACGGATGTTTTGTTTTCTAGCCGGGGACATGGCCGCCCCAGCAGACCGCCCCTGTTTCCGAACCGCCTCCTCCGATTCAGACTCAGTCTCCCACGCCTCAGGCCTCTACGGCTCAGCCTCCGAACCAACCTCGATCAATAGTCAGTATCTCTCGTACTATCTCTCATTTGTTTGTTTGTTTGGTTTGCTGTGAAACTTGGTTGATTTGGCAACCTCGATCAATAGTATCTCTCATTTGTTTGCTTGTTTTTATTTGGTTTTTGCTGTGAAACTTTATGACTGATTTGGCAACCTCGAACAATATAGTCAGTATCCCTTGTATTCTCATTTGTTTGGGTTGCTTTGAAACTCTTGGATTGGTTTGGACACACCTTGATCAATAGTATCTCTTGTACTATCCTTTCAAATTGTTAAATTTCGTTGATTTTGCTGTGAAACACACTCTGATCGGTTTGACATGTTCACCCTCCTTGCTGGCATGCACAGTTGCTAGTTTGTGTTTTTTGTTATGCCTTTCCTGTACAGCTGTCATATTGATAGAAAGGCAGGGAGAGGTCACAGATTTTTATATTGAAAAATTATGCATTTTGATAGTTGTGAAGTAAACAACATTGTGAAGGTTTTGGGCTGATAACTCTGGAAAATATGATTTTGACTGTATGTACAGCTGTATGTTGTCCACAAGTGAAAAGTTTTCAGCAATACAGTTTTTGATATAGCTAAAAGAATTGCACCTAAGAACTGAAAAAATTGAACTTCCCTAACTGAAAAATTATCTTGACCAATACAACTTGCAATCATTTACTGATCAAATTTTAACAGAATGAGTTCATTTTTTTGTAACCAATCTGCAAATTTTTGGTATTTTGAATAATATTTGCAGAACGATGCACCTAACAATGATCCAAATTTCTTTTGGCTCTTTACATTTCATTGAACACAAAATATACTATTACAGTTGAAATTATATCAGGAAAGTTCAATAAAGTTGCTATGCTTGATAATAATTATGTTTTTTCACCTTTGTTGTTTTCTATTCATCTACCTTTTTTTCTGGCATGACATGCTTGTTGACTAAAAACATAACATAATGATTGTAAACCGTAACAGCTTGCTACCTAACCTTAAAGTTTGTATTTTTGTTTCACCCACTTTCAAGTTTACTTCAAATGTAATTTTTTTCAGTTGCAGGAAGAACAGACTTGCTATTTGTTAAGCTTTACAAGCAGGGATTTTGATGAACATGTTGAATGCTTCTGTTTTTTGTCACGATATCACAAAGCCTTGATCCTCCTTTTTCATTCCATCCTGATTCTTCTCTCCTTGTGTGAACGCAGAACTTGTTTCTTTCACACTATTCCTTCTCCATCCCTCAGGAGCACAGAGCCAAAGCTGCACAATCACAAATGCCATAATCTAATCAAAATTAAGAATAAATGTCATAACCATCCCCATTCTAAATGGCTACTAACAATCACCGCAGACCCATGCTACACTGCCCACGTACTAGAATCAATGATTGTGTCAGGGTGTCAAAATCTCTCACCGAAAAGGAATGAGATTTCTCCTGTGTTAGTCAGAGTTGTTATAATCCTTTGTTGTTTTTATTCTGCACACGGTTTATATTCTTTTTTGTCGACATGTACTCAGGACACCAGCTGTCTGTCTTTGTCTCAAGAAGGCTTGTCCAAGGTACATTGTGAATGTTGGCTTCAGGGCTCGGAATACTGGGTGCATGTGCTCTTTTGTGCACCCATTATTGGAGCTGTGCACTGTTGCACCAAGATATTTGTGTAGGCTGTGACATTCTACTTTATTGTATGATGTGCGCCCAAATTCTTTCTGTGCACCTACATTTTTAGCATAAGGTGCACCTTTTTTCCAAAAATTGAATTTCGATCCCTGGTTGGCTTTATCCTTTTTGTTTGATTATCCCCCAAAGCAGAAAGTTTAACAACCAAAAGGTGCTGCTACAGCAAAGAAAAAGGCCAATTGTGGCGTCAGTGTGGCGTAACTGTTAAGAGCACTGGGCTCAGATCCGATAGCTTCCAGGTTCAATACTCACCATACCCAATGTTGTGCCCTTGGGAAAGGCACTTTACACGATTTTTCTAACTTGACGGTGTAGTGACATCCAGAAAGCCTCTTCGGCTAATCTGTCAAAAGTTTGCAAAAAAACACACATGGATTTGGTGCACCAATGTGCCAACGTCTGTACATTTGCCACCAAGAGCCTTAAAAGAAAAAAAGAAAGACAATTTGACTGGCAGCCCTTAACTGTACTCTTGCCCTCTGCCTACAGAAAGAGATGATGCTACAGTTTGGGCAGAGCGGGCCTGCCTCGCTCTTCAGAAACTTTGATACGGACAAAATGTCCCAAATGTCTGACCCCATCGCCAAGGCCAAGGCACGGGTCCTGATGAAAATAAGCCAGGTATCATTTCGCTTTCAACCTTTTGTTTCTATAATTTCCAATTATTGCATGCCCTCGTTACCTACAACATTTAATGGGCGGAGACGTTCTCTTTTTCCTATATCTTATTGCTTACCTTGTTTCACTTATTCATAACTTGTCCTTTCAATAGAGCTCTTATACCTTCTGCCAAGTAGTTATATTTCACAACCAGTTTAAAACTCCTGTTACAACACTACACCGCAGGGGTCAAAGGTGATACCTACCAGGCCAAAGGTCGACTAACAGGTTACCAAGGAAACAGTTGCTAGGGCTGGTAATGAGGACTAACACATAGGTGGGGGGAGGTCAAGAGAAGACAGTGATGTAACGTAGGTCCTTTTGTTTGTGGTTTTTGCAAAGGTGGTCCAACAGATTCAAGGGAGTGGTCCTCATGCGCAGATGCTGCAGGCCATGAACACGATGCACCATCTGCAGCAGCAGCAACAGGGGGGAGGGGGGCAGCCGCCGCTACAGCCGGGCATCCGTCCACCCTTCCTCCCCAACATGCCCAACAACCCTGGCAATGGGCAGCCGGGATTCCGCCCTAACTTCCCTGCACAGTTCCAGGTAATGGCTAGGGGGAGCTTTCATCGATAATAGATTAGATTATTCTAGAGCTCCTCTTTGACTTCATTTTGGAATGCAACAACAATTTATCATGTGGAACACCAGCAAGGCACCACACAATCAAAGCCTATCACTTTTCTTCACTTAGGCATGAAGTGAATTTTTGTCCCAATTGTTATATTAGGTCTAACAGAAAATCACTCGCAAGAACACTTTTTGCTCCGTATTGATAAAGACTTTGAGTATTCTCTTAAAGAAAATATAGGACCAAAGCTTCCATTTCAATAAGCCGCAGTCATATAGTCTCTGTGCTCAAGTCAAGATCAATCTTTAAGTTAACCATTTAGACCCACATTACTCAGACGATTTCTTATGCCCAATGTACAGTATGTCACATGTTATATTATAATATTAAGTTTAACTCCCCTCTCATTTATAATTTATCATAAGAATCATGAAAATTTCAAAATTCATTGTGTTGTTTAAGTCCCAAACCATATTTTGCATTTCTCCCATTGAAAATCCTATGTGTGTCACTATGGACTTGGATGTTTACAGAATCGTTCTCTGGATAACAAAGTTATTTGTAGACCACCTAGCCGATGTTTCTGTGACCACTTGTCACTTTCCTCAGGACAATATTGACTGATTTCGCAGTGCGAAGTCGAAACTTTTAGTATTCCCCTGAGGAAGGTGACAGATGGTCACTGAAACGTCGGTAAATGTTTATCTACTGATCTTGTGTAAAGAAATTTGTTATCCAGTGATTTGCCAACTTGATTGAACTATTCACGGATAGAATTCTTAACTTGACGAATAATTATTTCTCCAACAGCAGGGGGGTAACGGACAGTTTGGAAACAACGTTGAGGGGTTCAACGTCGGCCCCCAGCCCCCTGTCCCCTTCCCTAACGGACCTAACGGTGAGATCGACCCCCAGCAGCAGAGACAGTATGAGGAGTGGCTGTTCCAGCACCAACAGCTGCTGCAGATGCAGCAGAAAATGCTGGAAGCTCAGGTACACAGCAGCTTCAAATTGTAATGAAATAACTCCACAAGTCATGCAAATATGATGTGTGACAATAGTTGCTTAAGCATATGGGCTGGGTTTACACAGGCTTTTCCAAGAACACCCTCAAAGACTATCAGCACACTTGGCCGAAGTCCAATTCAAGAGCGGTCTGTTTATGCACAGGCCCGCGAAATGACTTGGAATGCCTAGCTGTGCCTGCGATGTAACGACCGCAGTATTGTGTTGAGTTTAAATGAATCATGACCAAGTGCCTTCACTGATATTGAAATGACCACTGACCTGAGCATTGCATAACTCACCTGGAGTAGACTCGGAGTCGACTCGTGGATTTACACACATGAAAACACATGAAATTTTTTATAATTTTGTAAGCCAAAATATTCCAAGATATTCCACTGTACAATCGTGTAGTATGCTAAAGATACTGTAATTCTTGATTTGTTAATGGTTACTTGATTTTAGCTACTTTAACGGCCACTAGTAAACCGCTAAAATTTCATCATTGCAGATATTCAATCACTTACATTTGAGACAGTTATGTTTGTTCCCACCATCAAAATTGAATACCGTGAACTACTCCCTTTTCCCCCAACTGCTAAAATTACCAACCGCAATATTAAATGGATGTACAGAATATATTTTCTGACTTCCTTACAGGTGGGTAAACAGAAGAAGCAGAAGAAGTCGCTCGCTGCCCGTCAGCGCCAGCAGAAGAAGAACGGCCAGGAGCTGTCGGAAACGGACGAGAACCAGCTGAAGGCCATGACGGAGCAGCAGAGTGTTCTACAGAAACAACTTCAGCAGGTCCGAGAGCAGCAGAAAAAACACTCCATCCTCATACAGGTTAGAAAATGGACTTTCTTTCAACATATTAGGGATCCTCCTACCTGTATAATGCTTTTACAACAAAGGTTGTTTTTTTTACAACAAATTAGGTTATGGAAAAGTTTTGCTACATAAAGGCAGTCTGATATTATTTGAAAAACTTTCAGTTTCTAAATACAAGTCTGGAATTTCTGCATCCATGCCATGCCATGTTATATCATAATTATCTATGACAGTTTTCAAATCTGAATATTTTCTAAGGCGCATGATATGAGTAGTCTATTGTATTGATGTCTAGCAGTTTTGAAGTGCTGTGTGCAGACAAGGAATAGACTTGAAAATGAAAAAATAAAAAATGGAGTATTCCAGTGCATTGTTAGGTGGTGATTTGGTATTATAATAGTACTTATTGAGAAGAAGAGGCTTTGGAGCTTAAAAGAAGGTATCTACAGTTTAGGAAGGTGACTGTTGATAATTTGGTATTTGAACACATTAGTGACACAAAGGAAAGTTGTTCAACAACCTTTTATTTTCTGTGTGTCTGCAGGAATACCGTATGAAGCAGCACGAACGAGCCCAGGAACAACAACAGTCTCTGCAACAATCCGGCTTCCCACCCCAGGGCATGATGGGCCCCAACAACAGCCCCAACCCCATGATGCCCCAGCGCATGTCTCCCATGATTCCTCCGGGGCAGCACTCCCCCCTGCTGTCCCCTCGGATGGACCAGTCCCCCATGCGCCACCCGACTCCACCCATGGGTCAGGCCTCCCCCTCCCTCGGTGCAGGTCCGCCTGTCCCCCTCCCTGCACAGCAGTTCAGCGAGGCGGGCCCCCCACCACCACAGACGGCCCAGCAGCAACAACAGGCTCAGCAGCAGGTTTGTTTGTTTATTACAAATCTCCATTTACTACTTACTTAACTTTGGTTG
Organism: Branchiostoma lanceolatum; assembly: GCA_035149815.1. NCBI lineage: Eukaryota > Metazoa > Chordata > Leptocardii > Amphioxiformes > Branchiostomatidae > Branchiostoma > Branchiostoma lanceolatum. The sequence goes on along the minus strand of CM068877.1, from coordinate 12,997,105 downwards.
AGCTCCCGCTTGAAACAAGTTCTCCATTTAGTGACACAAAATGTTCATACTATCAGGGTTCAAAATAGTTGTACAGCCAGCCAAACACTTGGTTGCCCATTAACATTTAGGTTGCTGCATGTCCAAGGCCCTAATCTTGAGCTCTGCAAGTGAATTCTGATGCTTTGAGGTTCTCAATTATTAAACCTTAGTTTGGATGACAATTGAGTTTAAATTAAAGATTCACAGTTCATGGTACGTAAATTTACACAAAGAGAAAAGATTTCCACTAGCCAGACACTTGCAGTGTTTGCCTTGAAACTAGCTAGTAAACATAGTGCCTTACAGTTGATTATGCATTAGTAGTTTGTACTCCATTATTTAGCTTTTACCTTGATATGGTACATACAATTAGCCTTCAGGCATGATTTTGCAAATAGATTATCATCATTGTTAATACATGTACTATGTTAACCTTCTCCCTGCTGCCTAACTCTGTAACCAGTAGATAATAGGGTGCCAAATGGCTACTTAAGTGTGCTAAAGGTTAAAATGTGCGTGTCTCTTGATGTGGTGCAGGGTCAGAGGATGCCGCCGCGGGTCGTACTTGACGACAACAACCCGTTCAGCGAGGCGTTCCAGGAGCGTGAGAAGCGTGAGCGGATGGAGCGGCTGAGGGAGCAGCAGGAGAGACAGCGCCTGCAGCTTCAACAGGAGATCGAGCAGCAGAGACGCCTGCAGCAGATGGAGAGACAGGTAGGCTGGGATCCACTTGTCTTATCTTATAGATGGATGGATGGGTGGGTGGGTGGGTGGATGGATGGATGGATGGATGGATGGATGGATGGATGGATGGATGGATGGATGGATGGATGGATGGATGGATGGATGGATGGATGGATGGATGGATGGATGGATGGATGGATGGATGGATGGATGGACGGATGGACGGATGTGTGGGTTTGGGTGGGTGGATTGGACTGTGGTCATTTGTTTTCGTGGAAACTTTTAAATTTTGCTGTGGGGAAAGAGGTTTTCACAGTGTTTTAACCTTCTCCCAGCTACTTAACTCTGTAACCAATAGAGAATCGGGTGCCAAACGGCTACTTTAGCATGTTAGAGTTCGCAGTTGACACAATTCTGTGGTACTTTCAACTAAAATTGGTAATACATGTATGTTAAACATGCATATTTGCAGTGTCATTATTTTGCTTAAAAGTGATAAATTTTTACTAGATTTTTACAGTACACAGTGATGCTGATAGTGTCATTTTCCTTTCATGTAACATTCCTTTTGATTGGACGTTCCAGGACCATGACTGGCACAGCCAAGAGGTTGTGCAGAACAACATGGCCAATGAGAGGAGGCAGGGCATGATGGAGCTGCCTTTCTTCAACACTCCGGAGATCCCTGACATCGCGGGTCAGCTGCAACAGAACCCAAACCCACAACAGCAGCAGCAACAGCCACCTGCACAGCAGCAGGGTCCACCCTTCATGGTAAGGCAAATTACAGACCAGATATTAATTCTGCACCACAGAAGAATTATAACAAGAAAAAAATTTATATTGAAGTTTCTAGTTAATAATATATAAGTGTGATCTGTAGCCTGATCTTTTATTTTCTCCTTACACAGGGTCCAGGCCAGGGCCAACCCCCGATGGGCCAGGGCCCCCGGTTTCCCCCTGGTGGGCCAAACTTCCCTCCGGGCGGCCCAGGCTCCTTCCCACGTGGCCCTCTCATGCATCCCAGAATGCCCTTCCCGGGCCCGATGGGTCCCATCGACCCCCACCAGGGCTTCCCCGTGCCTCCGAACTACCCCATGTCCGGTACGCCGCCGGAAACAGAAAAACCTAAGCCCAAACGGAAAAGGAACCGCAAGAAAAAGAAGTCAGCTGACAACGAAGAACCTCCACCCCCTCCCTCAATACCACAAGGTATGCCTCCAGATATACCTCAGAACCCGATGAACCCCCAGGCTCACACAATGCCTCATCCTGGCATGGTACAGGGTAATCCCATGATGCCCTCTGCCAGGAGAGACCCTTCCCAGCCTCCCTTGCTGGATCAGAGCTTCACAGTGCCCCTCAGACATATGGCCGACGGCTCACAGGGACAGCTGGACATGAACAAGCACTCCCTCCTCTTACAACATCTGACAACGGAACAAAAGGATGCTCTACGCATGTCGGCGACCACGGCAGACAACATTCTCAGACCTGACTCTCTGGATGCAGACAAACTCAAGGCAGAGATGGGAAAACTAGACCCTCAGAAAGCTGACGCTGGGAACGGAGAGGGAGAGAAGTGGAAGGAGGAGGACACAGAGGAAGGGAAGGGAGAAGGAAATGGTGACGGAAGGAAAGACAGTCCAGAGAAACCAGCTGCCAACCAACTCCTGAAAGCTCTGCTGCAGGGAACTCCCACTCAGAACTTGCTTGCTAAGGTACAGTATGGTTTATAATTGTATAGAGTAAAAGCCTAATGACATTTACACTGTTGTTTATCAGTTCATATTTTCTCATTCTAGCAAAGTGCAAATTAAAGAGTTAGATGATAGTTTTATCATGGGCTCTTCTCAGAACTTACTTGCTTAGGTACAGTTTGGTTTTCTAGTCTTTAATTAAGCAGAGTAAAAGCACCATTGCATTTTCACTGTTTTTCATCAGTCTAACTTCTTTTATTCTAGCAAAGTGTAAAAGAGTTACCTGCTATTTCTTTCATTGGTTCTATTCAGAACTTGCTTGCTATCTTTTCTTACTCTTAGTCTAGCAATGGTAAACTGTCAGACGTCTCAGGTAGCATCCTCTGCCTTTCGTCACTGAAGAAAGGTAGCGGATGCTACATTGTATCTGAAATGTCTGATTGTTTACAACTCTTATCCAGTTGTTTGAGTAACATTTGTTTTGTCTACCTGTAAGTTAATGGCTAATCTTCATTGACCAAACATCATCTTTTCTTGGTTTCCACCCGGACTACAGGCTGGCCTGCCCCCTTGTAAAGCACTACAAGAAGCACAGGATACCACAGTCGACATGTCCACCCCTGAGAAGGTCAAGAAAGAAGAGCAGGAAGACTCAGATGACGAGGAAGTCATCAACAAGCTGAAGCTGACCCCGGAACAACAGAAACAGCTGGAGATGCTGGAACAGATGCCGGAAACCGTCCCGGTAAGTCATTGCTGAAAATGTTTAAGATTCGCCAAAAAAACCAAGCAGCAATGCAACTGTCAATAGCAATGCCATGGGTTTAAGTGCAGAAGTCTAGTTTGGTCTCTCCTATGCTACAGACCACTGCATTGTTACTATTATTCAAATTAGGACATTCTAAATATGCCAATCAGCGAACAAGAACATAGCTCAAAAAGCCATTTCATAGTCACTGCAGCAGAGGTTAAGTTTCCTAAGATGTAAACAAATTTCAACATGGAAATGTTACAAACACATCTAGACAAATCACCCAGTATTTTCAGTCCATGATTATTATATGCATTTGTAAGGGTAGGAGGAAAACTAAGCATGAACAAGATTGAGCCCTATACTTGTCTGCACCATCCCAGTGTTCCATTGGCAGTTGCAATGTTGCTTGTTTACAAAGTAGTGTTCTATCCATCAGTGTTTCTACCAAGTCAAAGAGGATATTACTTTGGCACAAGGTAAGGCTATGTGTTGTAGTGGACCCTACCTCTGTATGTTACGGATGAACTTATACAGATTATTTTGAAATCAAATCACCATTTATAAAAAAATTATCATCACCATTGCTAACATTGATATTACATGATTGTACATGTTAAAAACTTGTGTAGTGGAGTAACAATACATTTACAACTGTGACAAACCTATTATAAAATGATAATTTATAGTTATAAGATTACCAATTGCTATACCACAAGAGGATCATGTATTTTGGCTTTCATGTTTTTAGTCCATTTTGAAAACATATCAATTAATTTTCATTATAACATAATATTGCAGTAATGAAATTGATTTGTTGTATTGTAATGTCACACTTGGAAATGTAGTCATAACTCACATAACATTAGGTAGAATCTTTACAGTGGTTGTTGGCATTGGTGTGCAATTCTTTTTAGACATAGGTAAGCTTGGTGTAGCCATACTTAGGTGTCAGCTATAGAGTTAGTTAGCACAGATATTAAGAGGGCCCACTTTCTGTGTAGAAATCACGTGGTGAACGCGGTCTGTTGGAGAGTTATCCATTCAGCCTCGTGGTATGTTGTCTTCCATTACATATATGGTGTAACAGCACATGATCTATAGGCTGCAGTTCACTTCGAGTCATCCTCTTCTGCTAGACCCAGTGCTTGTATGCTGTAAATCGTAAAATTTTCTTAGTTTTTTAATGCGGCCTCTTACCAGGTAATTATCCCACCATAAACCTCTGTTTTGTAATTCGACTGTTCAACGGAATTGTTTCAACCGCAAACTTTAAACACATTGAAAACATCCTTTACCCGTGAAATAAAACTACTGTAAAAGAAAAGGAATACACGGTATATGTCAAGCGATGATCTTGACATACCAGAGTGCAATCCGTTGTTCTCGCTGCTTTAGCGCTATCCAGCATTAACGCAGTGAGAAGGATGCAACACAGGCCGGTACGCCAGGGTCATTGCTTGATGTGTTACAAGCATTAGCCCTTGCATGAGAGGATGCTTAATTGCTTAAAAGAGGAAACTAAATTTTTATGTACAGCTTTTAAACTTGCCCCCTAGGCTTTCTGAAAATTCTGTGACTTATATGGTCTTCTTATGAGTCCTAGAATTCTGCTGGTTTTAGGTGCGCAGGCCTGTCTTTTCTGCTTTTCTTGCGACTTAATGTCAGTAAATCGCAACTTGATAACTGGTGCAATGGTAATTTTGTCAATAACTGCGAATTTTTAGCTGCCACAATCATTGTAACAAAAGTGAACACTTTCCGTGTAGAATTCGCGTGCAGTGGTTGGTCTATTGAAGTATCCGTTCAGACTGATGGTATGTTGATTTCTGGTACATACAGGTAGATGGTGTAAGAATGCATACAAATAAAAAGGACAACAAATCTGCTACTTGAACTTACTAAGTGGTGATGGAACTCCTTTCGTGGGGGTTGAATATCACCCCTTTTTCTATCATGTGAAGTTTCTGTTTACAAAAGTTAGTCTTGTCCCTCCTTGTACAACAGAAGAAACACTTTCAACAGGCACTGCTAGAGTTAGGCAGGAACTGTTGTCTTGTTTGAAACTTCTTTCCCTTTGTACTTCCCTTTGTACCGCGTATGCTAAAATATAAGCTTAGCATCATAATAGTTGTCCAACAGGTAAAGGCACATAAGAAATTTAAGAAATATGCCAAGGTGCTGGGCATTTAAAATTCACATAAATGTTCTGCTTTAAAATGGGTAAAGGTTTCAGTATCTCTTTTTTTTATTAAGTCTTGATAAAATGCTACAGCGTTGTTGATAGGCATCTTGGGGCAAATGTATTTAGCATATGCAGCAGCTGCTTTACTTTGGATTCACTATCCTTGTTAGTAGCATTTGCATGTTTAACTGCGCAACTTCAGGGATTTTTCAGCTTAGGTATGACTGTATGAGAGATTCTACGTAGCTTTTTCAAGGTGTTATTAGATTTGTATTCATAGATTCTGAAGAACCTAGTACTTTAATTTGTAGTCTGGCAAACTTGCATGAGATTTTATTGTTTGTTGTTTTTGCACAGAAGGGGCAAAACAAATGGCCGACACTGAACAAGAAAAAGGAATGGGATCCCAAGAGCTTGTCATCCCTCCCTCCAGCCCACAGTGCTCCAGACGTCATCGTTAGAGAACAGGAGGTAATTGACAAGGAAATTTATACTTCCAAAGAGCTTTTTCACTCACTTTGCATGTCAATGAAGCGGCATGTGCTGACACCATGTTGATGTCTTTGATTTGCATTTTAGTGGACTGTAGCTCAAGCGTACACAGCGTTTTTTTTATACTTTTAAAATCTGTATTGTGTATTCTACTGGACCAGGTATTCTCTTCTAGTTATATATTCGCACTTGATAAATTTGAGAGGCTCAGCAAATCTCTAGATGGCCAAAAATGCTTGAGGTACGATTCGCTGAAATGCAGAAAGCTGTGTCTGTCTCCCTGTTGGTGTCTGTAAGTAAAGTGTCACGTGAAGATGCTCTATTGGGATGTGACCAGTGTTGGAAGAATTTTACTTCTTTTACAATTTCTCTTTTCATTCTTTAAATGGCTTGTATATCAAGTATAAGTATGTCAAAAGCTGTCCTTGCCATGCTTCTATCTCACTTGTTTAATTCTCTGTTTGTTTTTAGGAGTTTGAGAAAAGGAGACAGGAATACCAGCAACAGTTGAAGAAGCGGAAGGAGACACAAACCAAACGGGCCTCCAAGAAGCGTAAAAAGGACGAGGAAGGTTGGTAGAAATCTGGAATAGACTCAAACCATTGCTTTGTTTCGACATTGAAGTAATGCTGTACAAGGTAATATACAGTTGATTTGAGTGAAAGGTATAAAAATGAGAACTTCTCGGACTTGTGTCATTTAGCATCTGTAATAATTGAGAAAGCTGACAGGGTAAAACGGGTCTGACAGGCTGAAAAGTTCTAAGCAGGAACTATGCGACTCTAGATGTCCTACTGACTGTGGTGCGATAGATGTCAGTTAGCTTGAGGAATGAGTCCACTCTACTTTTTACAGTTGATTTGAGTGTTAAGAAATCGTGAAATTGCATGTGGTTGATCTTTTTGTCTTTTTCACAGATGAGATAACAAAGATGAAACAAAACAGATTCCCTTCTACAGAGATGATTATGAGCACTGTGAAACAGGTATGTAAAGCAATCACCACATATCACTTTTAGCAGCCCATTTCATTCCCTGTACATTGCTAGTTGTAAGCTTGGGATTTTCAGTTACTTGTAGTAGTGCCTCAGAGTGCTAAGGAAAGTCACATTTTCAGTGTCTTGAAGACATTATGTTATCTCAGTCTATTCCTTTGTAATGTGTGCTTTTTTGTAGGTAAGTAGGTCTGTTTCAGACAGAACAAGAATTGACTGGGGTTTTTTTTCCAGTTGTCTCTATGCGAGCCGGAAATCAGCGTGAACTTTGCGCTCTTCCCTCCCTACGGGAGCGGACCGCTAAACGGAGACAACCAGCTGAAGGGGACGTTCGGACACGCTTTCCTCGACGGGGTCCAAGACTACTACTCCAACTTCTTGAAGAGTGAAACACTCAGTAACCCCCCAACCCCTCCTGCCTCCCTGCCCCCCACACCCCCTCCTCCGGGAATGGCGCGACCCCCAATGGTTAACGGACATCTGCATCCTGATGAGATCCTGGGCAGCCGAAGGGCGAAGCTGATTGGTGATCAGAGATCACATGACCAAGGTGGGGCATGTCTGTACTTAGCTAGTGCAACCTTAACCTTCTATCAAGAACATACTGTAAATCTTAGAATGTTAGTTCTGGTTTTTATTTTCACGGTTTGCACCAAATGAATGTAGGTTTCCATTGTATATTGTTACAAAAGAAGTGACCTACCTAATGCGAAACTAGCACTCTGCCCACTAGGCTATTGTATTGGTCAGGACGAAGTTTGAATTATCCACTATTGGTAATTAAGACTATAATCAATTTTAATAAGGATTTAAGGAGGAAGGCCTATTATAAGCTACGTATATTTTTCTCTCCTCCTGTACCTGTTTTTTTAATCATATTAATGTACTTTCTTGTTATGCAAATAGATAAATAAACAAATAATGTATCCCATCTCAGGTAAAATGGACACAGAACCTGAGCCCAGGAGGTACCAGCTCCTCCCTCACTCCGAGGTCTCCATGACAACGGCAGACGAGCTGATGAAGGAGATGGTCTCACACCAGCGTACCATCACGCGGGCGGAGAACAGTTCCGTGCTGGGCATGGACGGGAGCAAGACGCTGCAGGACGTGAACGTGCCTCCGTCCCTCCCGACCCCTCCCCCCAGCAACCTGGCGCCGGGAGAGGCACCAAGGTAAGATAAAGCAGTCTGTGGTAGAGAAAGATTTATGTAAAGTATTAAGTACAGTCAAACATGTCCATAGTGACCCCTTAAGGGACCTGAAGAAAATTGTCACAGTAGACAGGTGGACAGACTTCTTAATGATGAATGGTGAAAATATCGTCTAAGGGATTACCAAAAGTGGCCACAACGACCAAAATGATGCAGAAGTGGTCACTTGTACAGGTTTGACTGTATTTGATATACTTTTGAGTTCCCAGGTGTTCTAGATGTCTACATCTTGTTCTTCATGATTAGTATATACATGTTTGCTTTAGAAGTAAGCCAAACGTTTTCTGCTAAGAAAGCAATTGCAAGAAGGAAAAAGAACTTACAAAAAGTATGGAAAAAGTCTTTGGAGATAGAGATCTCTATTTGAGGAAAAAGACATGATTAATTCATTTTCAGTGATTGTAACCAGTATCTTTTTCTTCCCGTCTCAGATTTAGCCGAGATGCCACCACTCCAGACAGCATTGTGCCCTCCTCCTCCCCCGAGAGTGTGATTGACGATGAACTCCCCCCTCATCCCCCCAAACTCATCAGTCTGAACCGGGGACCCAACAGGGGACCCTCCCCCACTATTCCACTCATCGCTCCAACACCAAGAAGAGGTCAGTTCATTTCTACAGAAATCAAAATTCAGCCTTCTTTTCTTAGTAAAATGTGTTTGATATGTTCCAGTATTTGTATAGCCAAATACATTTTTTTTACAAATTTATAGGTGTTAATGTTCGTATATTGTTGTTGATGATTGTTTTTTTGAAGGTTTTGTGCATAATCTGTATAGAAATCCATCATCTTTCTTTTAATAAGAGGTGTTTGATATGTTCTAGAATTTGTTCAGCCAACCGGTGTGTACCTTTTTACAATTTGTAGTTGTTTATGTTCCCTACGTATTTTTATAGAACATGCTGTGTTATTATGATGACATTAAGGTTTGCATTGTGACAATATAAGATGTCTTTGCAGCTCCCTTGTATTAACGATACAGTACATGCAAAACAAATATGGACTTACAGTATTGATACTTCAGTGTATTAATGTTTTGCATGAGAAGATACAATTTTCCCCCTCTTCTGTTATCTTTTTAATACCCACTTTCTTCTTTCCTTCTTTCAAACCTAACTACTTACCACAGCAACTTAACAATGGAGTGGTCCAAGAAGTTTATTTCTCTCTGTTTGAAACATTATGTTCAACCTTGATGTTTGAAGTAAACGTTCGTATTGTGGTAAATGTTACTCAAACATGATGTTCAAACATTGTGGTGTCCATGGCTTTGGTTTGAAAGTTTATGAAAAAAACAAACTTTTTGGACCACCCCTTGTGTTTATACCTGTTCTTTCTTAACCTGTCCTTACAGACTACTCTGCTGACATCTCAAAAAAATCTGGACTTTCTTCTTGCCAACTCACCCTTCCTAAGACTCTCTCTAAGCCCAAACTTCTCAGCACTCACCACCCCTCCGGGAGCGTTCTACCCGGAGCCACTAACCCCACACTGATCATCCAAAGTGTGCACCACCGAGCACCGCAGAACCCCAAACTAATCTCCCAAACCACCCAAGCAACTGCTTTACCTCAGTGCGGCATGTCTAGACACAAAGGTACTGACTCAGCAGAATCCCAAACCCAGAGGTCTAAGGTGCAAGGGATCCACCCTCCTTCTGCTATACAAACAGCTCAGCTAGCCTTCCAACTCTCCGAACCGGGGAAAGAGCCGGCTTCAGCGTCTTCTTCGTCAACTTCCTTCACTGTTGTGGTAGTGAATAAGACGTTCCTTTTACAGCCAAACACCAAACTCAGAGGTCTCCCCTTAGTAGACTCTCTACCTTTACCTTTTGCAGCCAAACCGGCGTCAGCGTTGGCACAGCCGCGGGAGCACCCTACTCAGGCCTCCAGTCAGCCCGGTTTCCCGTCCAGCCAGGCCAGCGTGTTCGTACAGCCCTCGTTCTCCATGCCTCAGTCTGTCATACCACCCAATACGAGTACCGTGGACATTAGGACTAGCGTGTCAATGCCCAGAGCGACGGATGCGCAGGTAACCTCCGCGCTTGCACGGACTTCGGAGAGTGCGTTTAGCGTGAGCAACCTGGAGCGCATGAGGACATTAGTGGGGCAGGCGGGCGGCGCCCTTCCACCCCAGAGGCCGGACGGTAACATGTCTGTTTCCTTGACGCTGTCAGCCACGGCTGCGGAGGATATCAACGGGATCGTCGCGGCGGTAGCGGACTTGGTTCGCGTGTCGGTGCCGACGAGTTATGAGATAAGCGAAGGGGTGGACTACCCCAGCTCCATGGCGGAGCACTTCAGACTGCAGCAGAGAAAGGGAGACGGGGTCCTTTCCGCGCAAGGTGTCAGTCTTGAGACCTTACTGCAACAGGGGAAACCTAAGTTCTGTCGACACTGTGACGTAGTGGTACAAGGGGACGGTATTAGGAAAGCAAGTTCTGATTTCCCCTTCCTGAGAGACCAAGAGGGCAGAAGTGATCAGGTCAGGACTAGATTTATTCCTCAGGTAACTAGTATTACAGTTCGGAGATTACCTATCTCTGTTGTTTTGTTTCTGTCTGTGGAGGCTAAGGTGTGAAGTCTTTCCTCTCCAGCTACTTGTTTGTAATGAAAAACTCTAAGAAGTGCACCCAAATGACCTTTTTCTTAGCTCTGCCTCTCCTTATTGTGTTGCACTGCTCTTCTGATTTCTAAGGTGAGCTCATACTTTTTGACAAATCATAGTTATTTTCTCTTCTAAAATACAAGAAAGTGGTAACATCTCTTTCAGTTTCTTGCATGTGTTTATCTCAAAATTTCTTTTGATAATTTCGTTTCCAGTCAAAAACTCCTTTTTGTGCGTCTTCTTGTGTTGTGTTTGATTTGCTTAAGAATAAGATACAGATAAATCATCCCCAGAAGGTGTTTGTGATTCTTGTGTCTGATTTTGCGATTGCTTGATTGCTGTCCTTCGCAGGATTCCTCTGACTCAGATTCAGAGCTGACCTTCTGTAGTTCGACTTGCCTTATGCAGTTTGCCATCTCACTGCAGAGTAGGGGGAGGAGAGAAACCAAGGTAGGCAGGGTTTCTCAACAGAATTTTTTAATAGCGTAGGGGTCAGATACAGAAAACTAACTATGCTTAGCATACCAAAAACATAGCCATAAGAGGGGGGTCCATATATGGCCTCTGTTGGTCAATACTGACCATTGTAAAACCCTAATTCAAATAAGCCCTACAGCATCGGCTATGGCTAAACAGTCGTATTCAAGAATGACAGTCTCTGCCACATAGGTCACATTTGTAAGCTGACTCAGTTCTGTTGCAAAGTTCTTTTCTGCGGTTCCCCTTTTTCTGTGGGCCCAGCATCCTTTGACAGTTGTAACCCCGAAACACTGTTTCCTGCATTTTGAGGGGACAATTTTGTTAAGTAGAGTCTTTTGTCTCTTACAGCATTTTCAAAAGCCAAATGATTTTCAAAAGATTTATTAAGGGTCACAAATTAAAGGTTCTTTTCAGAAAGAAACACCCTTCAGTTAGAGTAGGGGCCAAAATCACAGAATGGGGAGGTTCAAGTTATAGCGCATGGAACCCCTGTGCTCAAACCATGCCAGCTAGAAAATTAGTAGCGTCAGGAAAAGTTTTTAAAGTTTCAGTCCCACACCACATGATGTATAGGATGGTGCCCCTCTCAATTTCTTTAGTCCTTAGGGCCCAATGGCTGTGCAAGGCTAGTCCACTGGTAGTGTTGTGTGTTCAACTACCATACTCTTTTCCATATACATGTACATACGTTTTGAGTGCTAAGCAGACAAGCAGTAATTAGCAGATACAAGTCTTGTGGAACGGCTTACTCAGGGAATCGAACCTGCAAATCACTGTATGTCAAGCAAGCACTTAACGCTCTATGCTATTGCTAGTTTTTATTCATATTCAAAGGAGTAATGAGCAAATTTTTTTTAAAAGCAGTTGCATCTTGAGCAATGTGGAGTCCAGTGTTGCTTTTGCGTGCACTGTGAACATTACTGCATTTACAGTACTAAGAAATGTATTCTAGATAATGTTGCGCTTCGTTAATCAATTCTGTGTACATGTATGTTAATCCAGGAGAAAGCAGGGTCTATAGTTGACCATAGAAGCAGGGACATAGTCAGGCCACAACACTCTGAAATCCCCATCCACCTCAGTCCCAGCTATGTCAACAACACCTCCAAACCCTTCTCAGAAGGTCAGGGGTCAGAGGGCAAGAGTGAGCGACCCCGCCTGAAGAGGAGGTCAGATTCAAACACATCCCAGACGTCCCAGGACCTGCCTCCAGAACCCCCCAAGGTTGGTGGAACGGTCTTTTATAGAGGGCTGGTATGTACAATTGTTCAGTTTCCTCTACATCAGTACAAGTTGATAGCTTAATGTGTACCATACTGTAAAGTTATATTATGTTTTACTGGGGACTTGATTTCGCATTAGGAAGAGAAAAGAAAACCCTGTAGCAAAAATATCATAACATAACCAAGTCAACAATATCAATAGCAAAGAATTACAAAATTGCAATCATATGAAGTCTATTTTGGAGTACAGTTAATTCTTGTTTCTTTCACTGTAACTTATTTTGTATGTTCACTGCCACCTCTGTACCGTGAAAAATCTGAGTGTTGTTATTATTTATGATTCCTTCACACTACCGTTCTGTAAATCACTTGGTGCCACCGTGAAGTTAAAGTTAAGTGAAAAGGTCCATTTCCTTACACCGTTAAATTTTGCTACAGTGAAGATAAAGTGAATTACAGTACCTATTTAAATGTCCTGAAATTCCTTGCCTAATCGCAAGCCTAAACATTCCTTTGCAGGTGCTAATAAAGAAATGGAAGGGTGTTCGCTGGAGGCAGTGGGACACGTGGGAGGTGTCCATTATTTTGTATGCTTCAACTTTAGGATGCTTTAACATATAATCTGTAGTTGGCCAGTTTTCTTTGTGCCTGACCACAAGCCTGTACTTTACATTGCAGGTGCTAATAAAGAAATGGAAGGGTGTTCGCTGGAGGCGGTGGGAGGTGTCCATCATGGTGCCCAAGTCCACGTACAGACCACCCAGCGAGAAGGAGATCGACGAGCTCATGTCCAAGCTGGGCACGTGCCTGAAGCCCGACGACCTTCCGGTGGATTCCCGCTGCTGCGTGCTATGTGGGAAAGCTGGGGATGGTGACACTGAGGCAGCGGCAAGGTATGTTTGTTTGTATTTGTGTTGTTGGTAAACCGCAAAAATGGCATCGGTGCAGCGCAATGGTTAGAGTGTTGGACTCAGAACAAATAGGGCCCAAGTTGATTGCTCACTATGCCCTGATGTTGTGTCCTTGGGAAAGGCACTTAACAATAACACTACCTTCCCTGGCGGTGAAGTGACGGCCACCGAGCCTCTTCGGCTTATCTGTCAAAGTGTTCCAAAAAACATACAGATTTGGTGGCCAGAAGTTCCAACATCTAGCGCATTTGCCACCAAGAACCATACAATAATTTTTTTAAATCTGTGTAAGGCTTTACTGTAAGGTTTGACCCACTCACCAAGAAATGAAGCATATTCTTTTCAATAAGTGTGGCTGTCCTCAAACACGGTGTTACGTCCTATCCAAAGGGATGTCGCTAACCGAAGCTAGGTACTCATTTCCATTGAGTTGAGTGAGGAAATAGAAACTGCCTTTTCCAAGGGCACAATTGGGGCTTTATAAACTTAGGGCTGTAAGTATAAAGCTCCATCTTGAACATCTCACAGTAAGACAAACTTAAAGGTTCACCAAAGAAGGCTTAGTTTCGAACGTTGTCTTTCTATGTAGGCTCCCAAAATGTTCTGAACAAATGATAACAAATACAACAGTACTGTACATGTAACTACTGTTGCCTTTTTAACTGTTGACCTTTGCCCTTTAACCCCTTCAGATTGCTCAACATGGACCTGGACATGTGGGTGCATCTGAACTGTGCATTGTGGTCCACCGAGGTGTACGAGACCCTGAACGGCGCGCTCATCAACGTGGAGATGGCATACAAGCGCGGGCAGACACTGGCCTGCACGGCGTGTAACAAGATCGGGGCGACCATCACGTGCCATCGCTACAACTGCAAGAGGATCTACCATCTCATCTGTGCCATCAAGGAGAACTGCATGTTCTTTAAGGACAAGGTACAACCTACAGGAAAGATTCAGTTATAGTTGTCACCAAAATTTACCTTCTCATGTAACTTGTACGTCTTTGTAACAGACCTGAGTCAGCGTATAGATGTGTCCTATGTGGCAGAGATTGTCATTATATGGTTACATAATTGTTGAGCCACAGCCAAATCTGTAGGGCTGATGTCAATTAGGATTTTACCATCATGGTCAACATCGTCCGAAGGAGGCCATCTATACACTTCAAACTCATTTTGACCGCTCAGAAAAATGTTGAAAATTGCAGAAAAATAGCAATTTTGAATTTTTGATCTTAACAGAAAATAGTTATTTGAGCCATGTCATGAAAGTTTATTTCTTGCAATTCAGAATGATGAACTAAGTGTTCTAAAACTCAAAAGAAGTTGCCACCAATGTAGCGATGTATATTTCACATCTTGTGTTTATCGATCCTGCCCCCCTCCTCTCCAGACGGTCATGTGCCCTGTCCACTCGCCAAACAAACACGAGAACGAGCTGGTCAGCCTGTCAGTCTTCCGCAGGGTGTACGTCAATCGGGACGAGAGCAAGCAGATTGCCAAGTCAGTATCTTTGTACTCTTTACTGCTTTACTGTTGGAATCTAAAGGAGTCCTAAACTCCAGAAGAGGGTGTTATTTTCCACTAGATTATGTATCAACGAGTACAAGTACTCGGCGAAGATAATAAATACATAATAAGCCAACTTTTTACAGAATTCTGCTTGTGGTGAATTACACAAGGTGTGCTTTTTAAAACAATATGATACTCACTAAACCCATGCAGACCCTACCCATGTGAGTGGCCTTAAACTTTGACCTTAGATACCAATGCGTTGCAACTGCACATGTGCACTCAGAACTGTAAAGTAGCGTATTATAACAAACTACTGATGTGTTGTTCCCAGGATCATGCGTAACTACGGTGAGAAGAAGTACACCCTCCGTGTGGGAAGCCTCGTCTTCCACAACGTGGGACAGCTGCTCCCTCACCAACTTCAGGCCTTCCACACCAGGACTGCCATCTTCCCGGTAACACATGCTTCTCCTAGGGATTAAAGTGTGGTGGCTGTAGCAACTTAGAAACTACTAAGACCATAATTCAGTATTGTAAACCCCCATTCATGAAAGTGTAATAGCCCAAGATAGAGCCTCATTCTGAGAAAGTGCCAGGCTGTCATTCCAAGTGTTGGAATCATGGGGACAGAAATAAAGTCATGTAAGCTCTGCAGTCTATGTTGTCTGGCTCCCTGTATCTGAGTCCAATGGCCTTAACATCGGTCCACAACAGTGGCTTCTTCTTAAGTTTAACGTGCTAGTAGATGTGTGAATCTCCTTAAACAGTAGACCTCTGGCTTCCAGTATTGTGTCATGAAGATCTTCGTAACACATGGCACCAGCTTCGATGGATCTTGATCATAAAACTAAAACCTTGTACTTCCACATTGGTTTTGAGGTACTATTTTAACTTTGCGGTTGGAACAGTTCTGTACAGTTACTGTAGTTGCAGTACATTGAAAACACATATTCACATTGTCAAGATTTTTCGGTGCAGAGGTGCAAGAGTGGCAAAAATAGAACCACCCAAACATTTCAAGACTTACAGTACATTGTAACTGGTATTTGACATGCTAGAGGTATTTGACATGTACAGTGACTGTCCTTAAAGAATACTGTACAATCATGTACTTTCAGATTGGTTTTGAGGTGACTCGCTTGTACTGGAGCATGCGCTACGCCAACAAGCGCTGCCGGTACGTGTGTCGTGTGGAGGAAAACCAGGGACGGCCACAGCTCGTCATCCGTGTCATCGAACAGGGGCATGAGGATGTTGTCTTCAAGGGGTCCACGCCCAAATGTAAGCTCTATTTGCCATCTATTTCAGTGTTCTGTTACCAAGGGTGCCTGTCCTGATGTCCATCCTATTCTAGCTCCAGTTCATTCCTCTGATTGCTTTTACGCGGAATTGTCTTCCCCCTGTCCTCATTTTAAACGTTTGGTTTTCATATCCCGCAGTATTTCATGGATCAAATATTTCAGCAACGGGCCCCCGATCTTCCAAATGCCTGTTTAAACCCTGTTACCTTGCCGTTATGAGGACCGTATGACTTGTAGCAAATCAGAACTCTGGCCTCTAGGACCCTAGATCTATTTTAGGAAGATGGTCAAATACAAATTGTTTCTCTATTAATTTAGCAGTTGGAAGACTATTCTGCATAGAAGTGATCAGACTCTTCAGATGAGTGAACTGGGCTAGAATAGGATGGATTCCCAGCTATTATAACTATATAATTTTTTATGCTCACTCAAATCTATGAGATATGGCATTTTGTGATCTGACTTAATAAGATGTGATTGTTCCATGGCTGCCGCTGCAGTGGTCTGGTTGAACATCCTCGAGCCCATTGAGAAGATGCGGCGCGGGTCGGACGTGCTGAAGCTGTTCCCCAACTTCATCACGGGCGAGGACCTCTTTGGGCTGACCGAGCCAGCCGTGCTCAGGATCGTGGAGTCGGTACGTTCTCGCCACGGCGTCTTTTGGGATAAAGATAAAAGAATATAGAAGGCATAGATTGTAGATTGACTTTGAATTTTGTTATGGTGTTGTGCCCAAGATTGCACATGCAGAAGGACCAAAAGACCAAACTTATGTCGCTTCTTCCCAAGCAAAAATGATACACATTATGTACCAGTACCACCCAAACACTGTGACCACGAGATACAATATCCTGCCGTTCTGCTGCAGTACCAAAGAAAGATACCAGGCGGCCCGAAATCCAAAATTGTTTTCTCAATCAGTAAAGACATAACCATGTACCAAATTTCATAACAATCCATCGGTACCTTCTGGAGTTATGTTGTCAACACTGTTAAACAGTTAGAAATGCTACCGAAAACATCACCTTCTTGGCAAAGGTATTAACCATGTTGTATCTGTCCGCAGCTTCCTGGTACTGAGATGCTGCAGGACTACTTTTTCCGCTACGGCCGCCATCCTCTGATCGAGCTGCCACTGGCAATCAACCCAACAGGCTGCGCGCGCTCCGAACCCAAGATGCGCACTTACATCAGAAGGTACAGTCTTCTGTTTTTTATTATACATCTGGCGTCTGTGTGGCATAGTGGCAGAGCATCCGGCTATGAACCAATGAGACCCAGGTTCAATCCCCATTGGAGTACCCAGACATGTCCGGACATGCACACAAACGTTGTGCCCTTGGGAAAGGCATTTAACACATATTTCGTAAAAACTCTTGCTACGAAAAAGACTTGCACTTGATGAGGAGTTCTGGGGCTCCCCCATCCATCTGAAAACACCTCCAACCCCCATATGATGGGGAATAAAAAAGATCATGCTTGGGAGAATGTCTCTTTTCTGCAGTATTCCTGTGTATTGCTAGGTGGAAAGTAATGAATTTGTGAGGCATGATGCCATGAGGCACATCTGTGTGAGATGTTTTTTGTTTTGCCTTGTTTTGTTGAAATTTATGAAATACATTGAGTGAGTGAGTGACATTGTACAGTTGTATCCATGTATGAATTCCTGCCACATGTTTGTCAGTGAACATTACTCTGCGAAATTGATAATCAAGTTTAATGCAAATCATTTTGCACTGGTTTTCCAAAATATAGAGGTTTGGTAGCCAGAAACATTTTTCAGAGGAATTGAATGGGCACTCAAACATGTCATGATTGTATGGTGAGATGTTAAATGTAAAGAGGTCCATAAATGTGCACAACTTCTTAATGAACTTTTCAAAACACATCTATATAACTGTATACTAATGTCTGTACTTCCAATGTGTTCCCCAAGGCCTCATACTCTGACCAGCAGTAACACGTCGCGGTCGAGCCAGACCACCCTGACAGGAGAGGTGCTGTCTCCGTACCACAAACAGTTTGCCCAATCCAAGTCAGCACAGTACCGCAAACTCAAGCAGGAGTGGCGCAACAATGTTGTGCTGGCACGCTCACGGATACAGGTGACCATGCTTTTACTTAATGGCTAAACATTGATTACATAGAAGACAGGGTTCTTAATTCTTGTTTCCATGGGAAAAATCATCTAAGGGACCACCAAAAGTGGTCACGTTGCTTGGCCAGATGGTCCTATGCACATGGTAGAGGTAGACACCGCTGACCAGGCAGCTTAAATCAGGAGAAGGTATACTGATGCGCATAAGAGAAACGCATCTGCAGAAAGGCAATTTGCAACACAAACAGAACTGACTCAGCTTACAGATGTCCTTCTGCAGAAGAGCCATTCATTCTTAAAAAAGATACTGTAGGATTGATGAGAATTAGGATTTAACCTTAGTCAGTATTGACCAATGAAGGTCATGTAGTATACACATGTAGTAGCTCACCAATGTATGTCCACCTTTATTTCAGGGTCTTGGCCTGTTTGCTGCGCGGGACATCGACAAGCACGTGATGGTGATCGAGTACATCGGGGTGATCATCAGGAACGAGGTCTGTAACAAGCGAGAGCGGATCTACGAAGACCAGAACCGCGGCGTCTACATGTTCCGTATCGACTCCGATCTCGTCATCGACGCCACGCTCGCCGGAGGCCCTGCCAGGTTTGCCATCAATCTCTCCACTTCAATACTATGCTGCACCAGTTTGATTTATTGATTCTCAGATTTTAAGAAATAAATCTGAACTCAGAGGTACGTAGATATGAAAACAAAGTATAAAGGAAAAGCCTGTACTTTGGTGCGCCCAGTTTCAGGGAGTAAACAAAGTAAGATGCCAGTTTTCCTCCCAGTTACAAAAGTTTGAGAACCAAGAACACAATTTGAAATGGCCTTATAGATGCATCTCTAATCTTCAGATATAAGGGCTATTTCAATTAAGACTTAAGAGCGAGTCTTATGTCTTAAATCAA
Source organism: Branchiostoma lanceolatum (assembly GCA_035149815.1). NCBI lineage: Eukaryota > Metazoa > Chordata > Leptocardii > Amphioxiformes > Branchiostomatidae > Branchiostoma > Branchiostoma lanceolatum. The sequence continues at coordinate 12,978,013 of CM068877.1, read as the reverse complement.
ATAGGGTAGAAAAAGGTAGGACTAGAACCATTCATATATATGACTACAGCATTCACAAGAGTTACTCAAGCAACTGGATAGATGATTTGTAAATGGTCATACATTTCAGGTAGCATGTATCCACTACCTTTCGTCAGTGACAGGTGTCAGCATTCTTTTGGCATTATGTTTTTAATTCTTCAAGCAACATTTTAAACACATCTCCCATTTATCTGTAAAACCGCCTTGTTCCCATTCATTTTTATTTATTCTTGATGTCCGTCCTCCGCTTGCCATGTACAGTTTAGTGAGAGTTGGGAATATTGTTATACCAGTCCTGTATAGAAAGGCTCAGATTTTAAAACTCTGTTTCCCCTTTAGGTACATCAACCATTCGTGTAACCCCAACTGTGTGGCCGAAGTGGTGAACTTTGAGAAGGAACAGAAGATCATCATCATCTCATCACGGCGGCTCAGCAAGGGAGAGGAGGTAAGCTGACATTCTTTCACTTCGCTCACTCAGTGGTTTATTTGGTAGTTATAGCAACTTACCATGCCTTATGACACTGAACACACCTCAAGACGGGTCATTAGCCCCATATTATTATTTTTCGTCAACTTCCATAATTCTACTGGGTACCCTAAGTCAGTCACAATTTTATTGAGGCCTCCGTTGTCTGAAACACCTAGATTAGATATCTGAAGCGGGCAGACCTAAAATGGGCATTAATTATTGATGCTGCATTCTGTACATCTCTTTGGATTCCCGTATTTGATGTTGCAGTCTTAGGTTACCTGTCAGGATTATGAGAGACTAAGCTAAACTGGTTGGTTTTCAACAGGAGACATTTTCTCATAAGTATGATGTATGAGATGATTGCTTGACACATTTGTTGTCATTCTAATCTTCAAACACAGACCAATACAGCAACTGATTGTAGTGAGCAGTTTTGCTTGAGACCAATTCATCTGCAGCTGAGACTTATTTGTCAATGTGATTTGTGGGTTTTTATGGCACAGCCTGTAAGGCCGTACCAATTTAATTACTCGGTTCTCATATTATTCAGGCCTTCTCAAGAATATCTTGAACACCTAGATATCTAGAGTGTGCATACCTTAGTGATTGCTGATGCTGCATTAGTAGATCTCTTTAGATTTTTTGATGCACTGCTTCCAGGTCTTAGGGTTTGTTCATTTGCTAGACCCTTGTAATTTCTAGTTTTTCGATTTTCCTTGCTGTTTCAGTAGCAGGGTATATATTTCACAGGGAGGGGTTTCTAGCCCTTCCCCTTGAACATGCTCAAGGCACCTCATCGAATACAGCAAGGACCCCTAGTTTACGTCCTTTTTAAAAACAGGTGCAGCCCCACCCAAGATACCCCTTCAAGTTAGAAACTACATGTACTTGGAACCAGGAGGCTGCTACCTGTTGGGCTATAGGGACATCTCTCCAGACCGTAGGATACCTTGTAGAATTACATGTATCAGAGTTGTTATATGTCCGAGCAGTTGTTTATAATGTTCTTTGTTTCTCCCCCTCCCAGCTGACCTATGACTACAAGTTTGACATAGAAGATGATGAACAGAAGATCCCTTGCTGCTGTGGAGCTCCCAACTGTCGCAAATGGATGAACTAAACATCACGTCCTGCCCTCCCCCTCAAACCCCCTTGGCAAACAGTGCAAATCCTGGTCAGTCATCTGGTACCATGGCAGCCATGCAGTGTCAGAAATTGTTCGCTTTGAAAATGAATGAATTCACTACATCTATCAGAGCAGACAGACTTGGTTGGTTGGTTGGTTGTTTGTTTGTTTGTTAAGAAAAAGAAAGCTGATGAAATGACAACGTTTTCCCATACATCCCATTGTTTGTTAGTCTGTGTAAAGATCACGATTGTTATCATTAATACTGATCAGACTTTTTATGAACAAAGTGGCTGTGGCCAAGAGCATTCACCATGAAATAGTTAAACAGAATCATGTATTAAAAAAAGATTGAACCAGAAATGCTGCAATACTCAAGCCACCCTGTAAGTAGAAATATTAAGGCGTAGCATCTGGCTACGTCTTCGATTCTGTCTACTGGATAGTCACGATTTCTTTTACTCTCAAAAGACGCCATCAAGTTTTTTGGCAACACCTCCGGGGTGTAGCCGTTTTTATTACCTGTGTATATAGTGTACATAGCATATGGCAGATGATGGCTAATGAGCGTGTATGTGTAATTAAATGCAAGGAGTGAGTTAGTTTAGTAGAAGGGATGTGATTCGATGCTGCAGATTCGTCGCGTCCTGAGTATTTTGATTCCGCTCTTTTAGTTAGAAGGGGAACATCACTGCCAAGCGAAGGAGGTTAATCCAGCAAAGCCGATGTGTAATGTGTAAATATGGGATCTACAGATGAGTAATACATCCACTGGTAGTTCTAAGTTACATGTTGGTCTCATGTATTCCATGGCAGTACCATTTTTCCCAATCAGTTCCATGTACGCAACATTAGCTATTAACTCCTTGATTGATTAACGAGAGATCAATTATGATGCTTTGCTGTGAGAGAAACAAATAGATTTGGACTGCAGACCTTTTAACGCTAGAGGCATTAAGTAATATACTGAGTGGTTAAGGGTAGACGACTTGAAGGAAAATGGCAGCTGCAAGAGTAAAAGTTCTCTCTCGTTTGCTCTTTTTTGTACGGCAAAGATGAAAAGGCTGTGACAAGGTGCTGTAAGAAAGTACACAGAATCATGTTAAGGTGCGGTCTCCTGTATGTACAAATCACTGAATATCAATCGACCAATGAACAACGTGCTTTAGGACCACGTAACCGTGGCGATGAGTCACCGTGGCAGTGGTTGCTAGGCGGGGCTATGCTTCCGTTGCCGGGTCAGAATCCCAAATCGTTGGCAAACTTACAAGAAAACGTGTCCACAGTGGAGGCCTATTTGAGCCTGGTAGGTAAATGACAATAGGTTATTCCGTACATCCATGTATTGGTAAGGATAATAAGATGATGATCCCATGTATGTAACTGCCTTGTACAAAGAGTGAAATTTGTAAAGACCTAATTTTCAATTCGTACAGTTAGTTTTCGGATCCAGATTTTTGTGTCAACCCTGTGCAGTGTATGTGTTTGAGTATGTGTTTGTTGCAGGAATATTTTCAATAACTTTTGGAGTCTGACTTTTCAATATGCATTATAGAATTCCCTATTACCTTTGTATTAGTCTGAGTGTATGGTAAGTGGCAAACTTTGAAGCCAAAAGGAATTTTGGCTCATTGTATTGCCATGCTGTGACTGAATTAGTACTTGTTTGTTCAGAATATTTGAACTTCAGAAACTGTCCCTGTGAATGGATATCCCTATAGTTAGACTCTTTCATTTTCACTCTGTGATGATAATGTGTGATTTCTAGTTAAATAATAAGGAACAGAAAGACTATAAAACTTTTATTTTTGTGGCATAACAATCACATTATAAGCTAAGGTCCGAAAGTGTAATAAGAGTATATTTATGAATAACTCAACGTTTATCACCAAGTATGTACATGTAGTTTAACCAATGGCCAATCGTGTACAGTCTGTGATTTTGGGATAAATTATTCCTATTAGTGATGAGAGTGGTTAATTAGTGACCTAGATAAGTAGGTGTCCACAAGAAGGAGGGTACAGTATAGTGTGTATGTGCGGTATGGTATTTTGCATATAGTGCGCAACCCGTGTATTTTATAATATCTCTTTTTTGGTTACAAAATAAATGTCTTTTTACTGAGGTGAAAAAAACGTATATCTTATTTCCTTTACTTTTAAGATTTTACGCAAAACTGTCCAGCTTAAAAAGTAGTATTCTCCAAGCAGTAGTATTCGGTCGAGAGAGCTAGGAGAGTGGCTGTGATTTTTATAGTTTCTCGACCAAAACCTCTGCTTTGAGAATAGAAACGTAGTGCTAGAATTAAAAGTCATGAGAAAATGGTCGCATCATACATAGTGAGTTGGCCATAGCCATGGCCCACCCTAAGCGATTTAACAAATGAAGCAACACCCATGCTCTCCAAGCAGAGGTTTCGGTCGGGGGGCGGGGTCGCCCGGGGGGCCCGGGGTCTAGGAGTGGCCGCAAGCTTTATCGCCTTCCGCCCTGCCCTAGTGCGTTCTATGGCAGAGGTGTAGGGAGGTAGCTGGAAAAAATCGCGGCCACTTCTAGCCCCCCAACCGAAACCTCTGCTTGGAGAGTACAACATCACCACATTGACTGTCGGTGTTCAGAAATATCGGTCCCATCCAATTCAAGGACTGCTCGTAGGCGTTAGCCTGAGTGTCATCCTAGTTAGTTTCAGGGTAACCTGTATTTACACAAGCTCTCGGCCGGAGGTTACTTAGGGGATGGTTACAGGACCGGCTGGAGCGCGATTCGTCAGGCCTTGGTCAGGCTAGTTTCAGGGCCCCCATACTCTACCTTCGCAAGTATGGGAGCTAGCCCTGGAACCAACTAGAATGGCACTCAGACTACGTATAGGCGAAAATAAATTTCAATTTGTACCTCAGAAACTTTAAAAGCAGTGAGAAGAATGGCATTCAGCTTTTGTTTGTACCCTAAACCCACTTGATAGTTTGGGAGGCGAAAAGCAATAAGGCATACTGTACATCAAGAAATGCGTATGACAGTTGACCGATCCTTACGAATCTGTTTAGAGATTAAGATCAGGGAGGTTGGAACGAAAAACGCGGCTCAACCTTTAAGCCGAATCACACAATATCTGAAGAGTCGTGAAAGCCAAAGTCACCGAGTACTATACCATATTATTAGTGAAAGTTAGACATCTAGGTAAACAATATTAAGAGGCAAATCAAACTCTACAACTGGATAAGGCACTAAGATTACTTCCGCGAAGTTTTCGAGTGACATCCATCACTCTTCTTCAGCGAATGAACTAGCAGAACGAATCAATGCTGTCTAGAACATAAGTTGTAACTGGAAAAAACAGTTGAAAAAATTCAAATCACTCGCAACGGTAGCATGTAAACCGGTTTACTTGCTCAATCGTTTTTTTCAGTTAAACATTATGTACTTGTCTAGTATTAACTCGTTCGAATTCTGCAAGTTCATTTTATCAATGACGAAGAAGAGTGATGGTTGTGACTCAAACCGTCAAGAAGTGGTCTCTGAATCTGAATCTTATCCAGATGTAGACTTTGATTTGTCTTCACAGGAAAACACGCAGAGTTACATACTTCGCATGGAAAACACCTAGGCAAAATTCAAACATGCATGAACGCCCACGAAGAGCTTTTTTCTTAGAATGATTACATAACACGAATGGAAAGGCCCGCGAATAGTCTACCATATCTAACCTCCCTGGTCTCCAAGCAGATATAAGGATCCGTCAATATACGTCTTTCTAGCTGCACAAGTTTAACTTTTCGCCTCCCCAACTATCAAGAGGATTGAGGGTTCAGGGAAAAGCTGAATTTCATACCTCTCGCTGCTTTTAATGGTTTTGTGTTCAAATTTGTCTTCAAACAGATCAATCTACTTTGCCTGGAGACCGCCTCGACATATCTGCATGCACGCCCACGACATGGTTTGTCCTTGGCCTTAAGAGTAGACTGCTTACCTAACATGAATAAGGCCTGCGGACTTACGTTCCTGATATACCTCGCACGCACCCGTGGATTCTGTATTTTCAATTCTAGCTTCTTTCTTGTTTTTGTGAGATGTACAACAGACTAATTTTCTATTTCAAATCTTTGTCCTTTTCCGTGGCCGTTTCAATGTTTTGATTTTGGGGATGAGTGGCAGCTCCACGTGCTTGGAACAAGTTCCAAGCCGCGAGGAAGTAAAGGATTCAACTTGCAGCATTGGATCATGGAGGACTTTTCCTCTAGATTCTGTCTGTGGCGAGGTGCCCGCAGTCAAATTCGTCGTGCGATCGTCGTACGATCTTCGCACGATCGTCGTACGATCTACGTGTCGTACAAATTTGAGGTAGCTGTCTTGTTACGGAAAATGCTGTCTTAGATCCTTGTCAGAAGTTGGTTCTTTCACAGCCTGCTTAAGGTCTATTTAGTAGTACACAATTTAAAATCTTCGATATCGATGGTTCATAGAGCTAGAGGGATGTGGGATAGAAAAAAAGTGCAAGAAACTTAGAAACTCAGGAAAGGGACACAAAATAAACCCGACCAATACATCTGCTTAGAGATATCAGTAGCCTTTGGCCTAGGGAAAATGTTGTGTTTATAATGATAATAGAAATGGTTTATTCGTCATAATCGGTACAGTTTCGGATAACTGTCCTGGAAAAATGGTCTGTAGTTAGAGATTCTCTCTTTTTTCAATTTGCTTAGGGGTGTTTTACCGGGCCCAGTCTGCTATATTGACCCGTTTCTATCAGCCTGTCTTGTTAGCTTGCATAGAGTGTTTAACGAACTGATTAAGCCAAGCCTGTAAACCCACCCCGAGCGGGCTAATCTGTCTGGGCGGGCGGGCATCACTCCCAGCGCCGTAGAGATACCGGGGAGCTTCCGATGGTATATGGTTTCTAAGCTACTTGGCTAGAGCCCTCGTCAGAATGCATGGCTGTCAGTATAAGTCCTATAAGATCACTGTGGTAAGATCAGACCGTCCCGGCCCGGATATGCCTCGACTCCCCCGCAACAGACTAATACAATTTTCTTTTTCGATTTCAAAGGTTGGTTTGAAATGAATTTTTCAAAGTTTGAGATTATCCTCGGACTCATTCGTTCGCTGCGCGGATGTTATCACGTGACTACACGTATACGCAGAGACGTATGTGATATAAATTAAGCATGTTGGCCCGGGCAGCTGGCAGATGAGTCGATTTTTTTAATGATCATCTCTACAATCTGACTAGCAAAAACAGGTAAGCCGTTTTAACTATTTTCCATACATGACAATGTTTTTAGACATAATGTTTTATTTGAGGTTCTGTGGTGTTGCTGTATTCGTTATTTTGTTCTACATCCGTTTCATAATTTTCCAGTCACGTTTGAGTCTGGATCAGAAACAGGATATATATTCGTGGCATTACTGACTAAAATTTGCGAAGAGAACATCAAATTATAGTACAGCAAAGATATGAGTGACTTGTTCTTCTGACATAAGCAAGAAGTGTTTTTCACATAATGGGCTTGAAAAAAAGATTTACGTGCTAGAGGGTTCTTGCTGACAGCACGGAAATATACTTATTTTCGAAATTGGTCTACGTTTTGTGTCGACCTTGTCACCTTTCTATCGCACATGAAATAACACATTTCCTTTGCAAAACATCTCATGCCAGCTAAGGCCCTCACCGCTTTTTTGAAGATCAAAATCTACTTTATCATAAAGATCAAGAGAGAAAAGCAATCTAACTACGTTCAATATCGCTTCATTCAGTTCTGCTACTAGTACAGAAGGAAATCTTACAATCGCCTGAGAACAAATAGGAAATGACTTTAATACCAGCTCTTCAATTTCCTTTTGTTTTGTATCCGGACAGCTTTTGAATGAAATCACCTTGTGTGTGCACCTTATTTATGGCCAGCAAAATGTCCCACTGAAGTTCGGAGATTAGCGCTGTTGGTAGACGTACATGGTGGCAGTTTTTGCATGTTGTTACGGGGCGTTTTGACGTTCTTTTGCCGGCTAAATGTTGCAAAAATAGCTGATTTTTGTCCAACATTACAGAGGTGAGTGAGTGAGTGTGCGTTTGTGTGTGTGTGTCTGTATGTATGTGAACGTCTCTCTCTCTCTCTCTCTCTCTCTCTCTGTGTGTGTGTGTGTTTGTGTGTGCGAGAGAGAGAGAGAGAGAGAGAGAGAGAATATGTGCATGTGTGCTTTTCCAAGATCTCCAATCTTAGAATACAATGTTACCATCCATTCTTCAGTGCTGCTACTCTTGTGGGACGGAAAACGGCTCGCAAATCAGTATGCATGGATAAAGGGTATGAAGTCTGCCGTCTCTCATTACCTTGTTCTGATTGGTTCCTACAGGCCTAAGATGAAGCTGGGATTAGGAGGAGGTTCGGTGGTCCTCCTCCTGTTACTCTGCGGACTGCCTTGGTGTGCCGGGCGGTTCGGCCGGCGGTGGAAGGCTGGACGATGTGGGCACCGCCCGGACCGGTGTCGTGGGTTTCACCAAGGAGACCGCGTGGCTCGGCGTCACTGTTTCCGTGGACACTGGGGTAGGTGTCTTTACATCTTCACCCTCATTACCACTGCACGAAATGGCCTCGGATCCCGACGTATCCTGAAGTATCTTAACATGATCCGGAACCTAAAATCCGTACGTACTTACACAACTCAAATATGCAAGTGTTACCTTGAGTCCCAATATTTGGATGCCATTAGCCTGCCTAGAAATAAACGGCCCCGGATCCGTTCGGATTCTTCCGGATCTTAGGTTCCGGATCACGTCAGGATACTTCAGGATACGTCGGGATCCGAGGCCATTTCGTGCAGCGTACCTTCTTGAAAATGCGAGACATAGTTTGGGACTGTTTGTATGTGTGCGTGCGTGCGTTGCGTATCCTGCACAAAATCATTAGAACCTCTAGATGGAGTGCGATGATACTTGGTACGTTAATACCATGGTAGGTGTTGTGGAATCGAAGGTCATGGTCGATTTGGGGCCTCATGGGAGCCGACCATAATACTGCAGTAGAACTTCCGGTCTTCGTATCTTTAAATATTTGGCCCCGGACATGCTGTGGTCTTGATTTCTCGGTGAAAAGTAGATTTTTTTTCTTGAAAGAAAACATGTTGTCCACGTCCGTATCCGCTCAATCGAAGTGTAAGAGGATTTTTGTTGAGGCACTTTGCCTTTTCCAGTACATACTTACAGAATAAGTCTGTGTTGGCACCCCATACACATAGCGTTTATAGTTACTGTAAACGCTATTTGTATGGGGTGGTGTTGGTGGGAAATTTAGGTTCTTTGTTTTTTGCGACCTACTCACAAAATCAGACTTGGTGTTCGTCTCGCAAATGCATTCTGATAACAGATCATGTATCGTTGAATAAATCATGTATCATTTAAAAAGGTAGTGAACAATCTTCCCAACTATATATAATACAACGGAGATATGGTTGACCAAAGCTAAGTTGAACACTGGGGTAAATCTTATTTTCTCTAAATCTTATTTCTTAATGGTACATGTTGTAGGGTCGGCCGCCGAACGATAAAAGATACACTGTTTTGGGGAATTTCACATAATAACTTGAATATAGAAGTTATCACAATTATCTAGTGATACTAATAGAGTAAAAAGCCGGTATTTCTGTACTGTAGGAGTAGGTTGAAAACCTGGTATTTCTTCACAAATATCTGCTAGCGCTTTCTTTGGGTAAATTTGCTGTCCCTGGTGCTGAAAGATCAATTGTTGTATCCCTGCCGTCCCTGGTGCTGGAAGATCATATTTTGTAACATGCCATCATCAGGAGGTGAGCTGCATACTGTTAAGACAGCGGATTACCGGAATAGCTCGACACATAATGTTCTTTTCGTCTTTTGGGTGTAGACAAACACATGAAATGTGATAGAGTCACAGATTTAAAAGAGTATTTATTTATTTTCACAACAAGGAAGTCATGATGCATAATACGAAAACCAATAGATAAAACAGGCGCTGGCGGAGGGAAAAGCGTATATAGCTTGTACAAGGCCCTCCTCCTCTATACTTATCAAAATTGATTATGAATGATTAGTGATGAATATATTATAAAGTAAAGTAGTAAATAGAATGTGATAACGCGTTACATTGAGGATGATCAGATCATCAATGGTATAAGTTAAGATAAGACAAGACAATGGCACACATATGTTTTATAAGTAGTAATGGAAACATTGAGCAGAATTTGCTTCTGGAGATCAATTTCTTTATATTTGTTTCAAAACTGCGTGTAGTTGTACTTGTCAAACACAGTTTCCTTTTTTTTTTCAAAATCAGCACACTTCCCCTAACAATCATGTAAAGGTCAATAATACCTACTATATCAAACTTTTAGAAAAGTAAGATCTGCTTCATGACTGGAATCCTGTATTCTATGACACTAAAGGTATTTTAGGTATTTTTTGCAGAACTGTTTTAGAACGGCTTTGCGCGATCATTCGTTGCTTATTCATAATTTCATTGAAGTGATGACGAAGGATTCCGGGAAAAAGACAGGAAATTGGCGGCTTGCTTGTCCTGCTGGGGCCGATCTGTATGTTTTGTTCCCAGAAATGTAGTGCGTGGGAGAGGGTATGTTTGTACATTTCCGCTGGGTACTATAACCCAAGGGGATTTAGTAGTGTTTTCAGCTTGCATGTGGGCTGGATCTGAGTGTTTTGCCCTTAGAAATTTACTGCGTTGGAGAGAATATATCAATACGTTTCCGCTAGCGCTGTTTTCTTCAACCCAAGGGGATAAAGTTCTCTCTTTCTTTCTCTGTCTCTCTCTATCCCTCTGTTCCTCTGCTCTTTCTCTCCTTATGCAAAAATCAGATGTACTTTGGAGTGATCTAGTAAATATTGCATAGATCATGCACATTTTACTAGTTTAAGAAAACAAGACATCCCTTACTTTTGCTCTCATGATTACTCACATACGCAAAGCGCATGAAGGGGTTAAGTCTGCAATTTCTTATTGGCTTGTTCTTCTCATTGTGTCCAGGAAAAAGGATTTGCTTGCAACATCGCATTCCCAGACGAACATTTCCCGAGAATCTCGACCCGGCCACTGCTGTTGTCCTTGCTCTTCAGAGCATACAGCGGTTTCCAGTTGACTTACCGAACGGAACGACATCTATCAACCTGAACAATAACTTCATCACCGGGCTGGGCAACCAGTCCCTGTCCAGTCTACAGGATCTGCAGGTATGTTTACACGGGCGGAATTCGTCTCCTTAGGGCCCTGTCACACTTGTGCGTATATTCAAGTGCGCGTGAGTTGCGCATCAACATTTTTGTGGTTTAAGTAAAGTATCCGGGGAGAAACTTTGACCTACCGATGTGCAGCCTAGTGATCGAACCTTAGAAATGACTTCTTCGGCTGCAAACTTAACCTAAACCAAAAACATGATAATACGCAACTCATGCGGACTTCAATATACGCACAAGTGTGACAGGTGCTTTACAGCCGTTGTACAGTGCGTGCTAGCATGCTAGCTCTCCAACCTAAGGATTTGCAAACGATTACATTCCAAGTCGTTTCCACATATCAGCTGTTTTCCACTTTTTTGTCTCATACTCATGTTCTAACTATGTAAAATTCATGTTGCAGAATATGATATTGATAAGATAAGAAATATGTCAGATCAAATGCAAAAGGTCGGATAAATTCTACCGGTCGGAGTACCAGCACCGCACCCTGTTACATTCTCTATGGAGAAAAAAAAACTTGTTGGTTGATTTATGTTATGTAATTTATGTACAAATTGCTCTATGTTCTCTGCCCCCCCCCCTTGAAAATCAACTCTTCTGTTGAAAGGACTATCCAGATGTCTTTAAAATTAAATGATGAATTAATAGAAAGATAAACCATTATATACTGCTGTCCATCGGGCATGGATTTGAAGGATATGCAAAAGTTAATAATAAAGGAATTTTATTGCACAGGTTCTGTTGCTTCGACATAACATGATCGCCCACATCGAGCCGGACGCCTTCATGCACGTCCCCAAACTCCAGACACTGGTCCTTGGTGGGAACCTACTGACAGAGTTCCCCTGGCGACATATGCAGGTATCACAAGCCTTCGCCAAATGATTATGAAATTTCCATCATTTACCACTCACGTATCAGAAAGCCTGACTTCCATAGTTTATATCTATAGATGATCTTCATTTGAATTACATATATCCTAAGTATGAAAGTATGTTACAAGAGAATTCAGTTGTTGTTTGATTGATTGATTGATTGATTGGTTGGTTGATTGTTTAACATTTCTATTTGAATACTTCACTGAAATGACATCTTTTCGTATCTAGGCACAATCGCTGCTGACGTACTTGGGCTTGGCCGGAAACCGTCTGACGTCACTTCCGAATGACACTTTCCGGTTCCTTCCTGCGCTGAAGGAACTGCGCATCGAGAACAACAGACTGACCTCCATTCCAGCAGGGCTCTTCAGTGACAGCCCTGCGCCTGAAACGGTAGATATGCTTCTTCAGTTGACGATCATGCGTAATGCTTAGTGCAGAGGCTTCCTTCTTGTGGAGTTTGCGCATACCAGTCACCACCAGCCTATCACGTCGCCGCCTATGGTCAAGAGGCCGCGTGATTGGCTAGCAACTTCCCCAAGGAACAGGAGGGGAAGTTTTTGATTGGCTGGTCAGTAAAACGGAAGGATCGCGGGCAAATACGCCAGGATCGTTGCTTGATATATAAGTTTAGAAGTAGTGGGGCTGTCATGAGAGGATTATTCCACATAATTTTGTTGAAAATTTAATTATGATTTTAAACGTCATTGAAAATGCTTTAGTTTCGGTAAAGATCAACTAGAAAATAATCTTCATCAATTCAAATAAAGCTTGCATTTGGGTTCGAAAGTACCCATGGCATTGTCCACTACTCAGTTACTAACAGTTCTGTTCTCTACAAAACTGCAGCGCAAATTATCCTCCAACTTATCCTCCGATCCGATACCATTAAAGAAACCAGACAAAGCCTAATACATAACATAGATTTAGATACTTTGTTATATAATTTCCGCCTTTATTCTTTCATCTTTTTTACAATTTGATATCTGTATATGTGCGAATAAACAATAATAATCAATTTTCTTTGTAGGTTTACATGCTCAAGAACCCATGGAAGTGTGACTGTGAGTTCCTGATGTCTTACAAGACCCTCCCACCAGCGATCGCCCGGCTGCACCCCTGCACGACCTGCGCTTCTCCTCAGGAGTACCACAGCATGCTCGTGTCGTCCCTGACAACAAGTAAGAACTTTATTCAAACCGTAACACAGATAGTGAACACATGATTTAGGGGATGAAATGTGAACATTAAACCAAGTATCCACGTGAGTGTAGATAGTGTTACAGATTATATTCTTGGAAGAATGAAAAGCATGTAACAGAAGACCACCGTCACCAAAGATAGTGCAGGACTGTCCAAGGTTGTTTTTTTTAATCATCTACCCACTGTTTACCATCCCCTGGTCTACAGTTTTAGTAACATGGTTTTACGTTATCTAACAACACGTAATGATTATGCTGCTTATGTTGTATGTCAATTGATAGTAGCTCTTTTAATTACTAATGTAATGAAACTCAACGTGTAGTTCTTCCACAGACGTTCAGCAGTTTTGTTACTTGATACAAGTCAACATATCAAAGTAATTTATTCCAATGGCGTTCTAAAGGTTTGGTTGTGAATTGTTTCAGAATGCACCGAAGGTTCAGGAGAAACTGTAGCGACAAAGAACGACAACGGCAACGAAAAGACTACAGAAAAGAGTATGGTCATGAATACGTCCGGTAAAACGGTCTTTCCCCGCAGAAGGTTTTGCCCATTTTGGCGCCCATTTTGCCGCAGGGGCATCTACTGGCGTCCACCGTACAACACAAACGACGAACAGACCAAGCCGACGATCACAAAGACAAACAAACATGACAGCGAGACTTTGACGAAGTCTTGGCCTCCGCAAAACCAAGGCCAGCCCGCAAAGCGTTTTGAGAACGACGGCAATGCGAGGATGCGGAAAACAGCCAAACCGGCCGCACGACCAAAACCTGACACTCGACGACTGGTCACTGATAGTGCTGAAACTGTCTTCAAGCCACATCCTCGTGAAGGGCATCGGCGATTTTGGGGAACACCCAAACCAGATGTTCCACCAATGGGGTCCCAGAAGACAGGACCGACCGCAAATCATCATACCGATTCATCAGCTACTCGACCAATGAAAAGGCTCAACGTTAAGCTGCATAGGACTGCGACATTCGATACTATTCACCCGAACACCATAGGTACCCCAAATCCCTACAACATCTTCTATTGCTTGTTCATATATTATGTATGTATGTTGCATGTATGTATGTATGTATATATGTGTGTGTGTGTTTGTGTGTGTGTGTGTTTGTGTGTGTGTGTGTGTGTGTGTGTGTGTGTGTGTGTGTGTGTGATGTTTCCTGTTTCCTTAAAAATGAACGGAGGTAGAATGGATTTTTCAGTTTCAGTTTATGGTAACAACTTGCATGTAACAAATGTACAAGTCACATGAAATATTTTTTGTAGTTTGTAGTCATGTACAGTGCCCAGTATGAAACAGCACGGTCTAGTGAATTAAAAAACACAGCCAAGTGATTTCTTCACAAATGTCTGCTGCAGTGCAATGTGAACCAGTCAGAATTGCCTTGATGAAGGTGACAGATGAGATTGTCGCCTGAATAAATCACGTGGTTGTGTACAAAGAGTCTTTTTATTCAGTGACTTACCAACATTATGAAACTATTCTCGGAAGCATAGTCTAGTGACCAACAGAGGTGAACTCTCCTGCTAATGCCGTGGTTTTCTGCCTTTGTTTTTCAGTAATCATCGTGGTCCTGGTGGCGTTGGTTGGAGTTGCACCACTTTTTGTGGCCCTGATCAAGATTGTCCGGAGAAAGAAACCGGGTCCGGAGGCATCCGACGTCAACGAAGCGGACAATGATGAGATACAACCATACAGTACCATGTATGTTGACAAGTTCCTCAGCGTGAAATGTTAAGCAGAAACTTTAGACTTAGTTCAATGGAAAGTATACATTTGGCTAGTTCACTATATTCCAGGAGGAGAGACCTGAAAAAAGTGGTCTCGTAGCACACCCTGTATATATGTATGTATGGTTCCACCGGGACCATAGGACATACCTGAATAGGCTCAAAAGATATCAAGCTATCATTCTGTGATACTGGGCTAAATGTATACCAGGTGTGCGACATTTCACATTTTCTAGGCCTATTATGAGAAACCTCCTGGACTATTAAAGGGAGAGGGTCACTATATTCTATCCCTCCTATATTGAAGGCGACATACTGTGGCCACATTATATACATCGCCACATTAGCTAACAAAGAAAATAAAAGCATACACATACACAAACAAACACACACACACACACACACACACACACACACACACACACACACACACATGCATACATATATATGCAGTGTTAAACATGCTATAATATCTTCATTCGCTTTTTGTAAATGGTTCTTATATATAATGTTTTTTTTCTTAATCACTGCACGTAGGTACCTATCAAACATTGACTTATCATCGGAATCTCCGTCTACCAAACGACCCAAGCTGGCCACCGCTTACTCGAACCCTGCCGACCACAGGGTTGTTCGGCACATATATGTCGACCCCGACTCCACTCAACCTGGGTCAAAGGCAGAACAAGATGGCGACAAGATTGATCTCAAGACCAGCTTGAACATACTTGGTCCAGGAGACGTCTATGAAGATGCCGTGCCGGTGACGTTCAAGACAGTTAACACTCAAGATGGCGACCAACAGGCAGAGGTCAACATCCAAGATGGCGACCATAAGGCAGAAGTCAGCATCCAAGATGGCGACCAGATTGATGTCAAGACCAGCTTGAACATACGTGGTCCAGAAGACGTCTACGAAGATGCCGCGCCGGTGACGTTCAAGACAGCTAACACTCAAGATGGTGCTCAGGCTGATTTCAAGACCAATTCGATCCTCCATGATCTAGAAGCTGGACACGTCTACGAGGATGCTGTGCATGTGATGCTCAAGACAGGTCGATTCCTGGCCCGAGAGACCGGGGAGCTGCTGGGCACGCCGAACAAGAATCCTTCCACCTGCGCTTCACCTGCCTACCTGAAGCAGGCAACCGGCAGCCCTCAGGCTCAAGCTGCAGATCAGCTAAAACAGCCAGGCCATATCACGATCGCCGCTACTCCTACAGGTGGGCCAGCCGGTCTACCAGCCATTCACGAGGAGACAGATGAGTATGCAGAGATCTGGGACTACATCAGCGTCGACCATCGGGAGAAGGAAGCGAACCGAGAGGCAACCGGTCTCGGGCTGAAGGGTGGACACCAGTGGGAGATGGAAGCTAACAGGGACGGACGGCAGCCGAGCAAGCTGAACATCTACGAGAAACCAGAAGACGTGATCGCCAAACTCAAGCTAAAGACTTAAAGTCATGAACAGTCTTGAGACTTGAAACATTTTTGGGATGACGTATCACTTGCAGTGCATGTGCATAGCATGGCTTGAATCATTCCTTCTATTTCATTGCTCCTTATTATACTTCACCACACTTACATGTCACTTTATGTATCATTCTGTTTCATTCCAATAGTGAGCTAGTTGCAAGAGCACATGCACAAATATACAGACTTTAGGAACAAGGAATATGTATGACAATAATTTTCAATTGATGTTGTAACACTATAATTTCCTAGCAACCAAGTTTGTAGGTTTTCTTGCGTTGTCTTGTGCGTTCCGTCGATGGTAACCTTTTTTTGCCAGACGCCTCGCCGTATACGGTGATCAGATAAGTTGGCTGATAGAGTGAATAATTTGTAACCTTACCGTAGACGGACTCTCCTGGCCAATTATTCCTTTTTTTGGCCGAATTTTACGATCCGTACTAGGAAGGCTGGTGGAGGCTACCCTTCATCGCCGTATTATATCTAGATGTTCCCACAAAAGATACCATGGAACTTCAACCCAGAGATTCCATTCACCCCACCCACGTGAATCCAATGTAGGGTATTTTCTGTCTCTCTCCTCCACCTAGTGATAAGTCCTAGGCATCGTTTTGACGTATTTTGCGTGTGTACCAAAGAATATTAACACATTTTAAAGAGAGAGCACAACCAGGAATTCTTTTGAAATCTATAAGTTCTATGTTATGAATCAAATCAAGGAAGTTATAATTCACGCTTATAGCACACAAGAGTTGAAAATCACTGCTTGATTGGTCACTAGGAATCACGTGATCACTCACAAAGGTGCATCTCATAGCCTGGAATAGAACAAAATATGATTATATACAAGAACAACAGCCATATATGAGTCAAAGGATCTATACAAGAAGCATTACTTTTTGCATTACATACATTGTAAAGTATTCAATAATTCTTTAACTGGCTATAGTAATGACCATGTGTGACAACATTATCCTGGGTCTAATAACTTAAGATTATTTCCAAATGTTTATTTGAAAATACACATACATGAAGCCTTTGAGTAACTTTCCGTATCACTTGAGATACCATCGGTAATACTCATCACTTATTTATAATCAGTCTCCTGTCGTAGAGGTGAGTGGCAGCAAACTCTGCGGGGAGGGTCTCCATAGAGCACAGGGCAGTGCAAGTTTGTGTGGCACAGACTACAAGATGTGTAGCTCGCACGAAAAAGCAATAAACGTCGTATTTTGACGCAGACTGAAATTGTGTGGATAAATTAGTCCATATGAGAATGGCTTGTATTTTATGAACCGCAAAATTGGACAATTCTATGGACAATTAAAATTTGGGGGACGTTCTAGATATGCAAACCAACTTATATACAGAAAAGGTACGAGTCAAGATGACAGCTTATAATTTGTTTGAACCTTTGTTTATTCAAAACAAGGGATCTGCAGGCTGCTTTTCATGGAGTTTATAAAGCCCCCCTCTCACTGGACCCGCAGCACGCTGGCGGCGTCGCTGCGACCGATCGAACTGACAAGTGAGAGGGGGCTTTAGGGAAGAGTTAAGGGTCAGACAAGATCTAATAAAGAAACCGAATACATAATTCCAGTGGCGCATGGGATAGTGGGAAAGGTCAGAGGTTAAGGCCCCTCGGAACCAAACAAATCCCCTGCCTAATTATACAAACTTTTTATAACGGACGCTACATGACAAGTTATTAAAAGCGTCAATTGCCTTGTCACTGTGTTGTGTTGTGTTCTGTTGTGAAAAACGGCCAACATTATCAGAAAACGTTTAACCAGTTTAGTTTACATGTAAAAGGGTAGTGAAATAGAATACTTTAAGGTTTTCAGTCGTTTAACGTTTAGAGCATCAAAACCCCCTTCAGTAGCCTTCGGCGTTATCCACAGCCAACAAATTACCCAAATTTGGCAATGTGGGGGTGGTTTTGTTAGATCTTCTTGTGGCGATCAATAGTAACACTGCAGATTAGGCTCTGTTGGGGTATATTAAGGTGAGTACAATAGGGCTTCATGCTGGCTGCGTTTCAATCATTGGATATTCATAGGTCTCTTACGTAAGCTTGTAGACAAATTTAACTTGCATCCGTATTTCAGTCATTCCCAGAGAGCTCGCTGGAAAGAACGCAGGGAGGAAGGTAAGTCCGTTAGCTGTGTCCAAACAAATAGACAGTATTTGAGAATACCTCAACTTTTCATCAACTTATTGTACTAGCAAGTCATTCTGTACATTGTCTGGTCAAAAGTAGTTCTAGATATGTTTTTTCTTCTACAGCGTAGGGCTTTTAGAGTTCTTAAAAAATGTTGCATAGAATTGATTGTGACCTTTTAGCACTATATATACCTAGGTATCTTGGAATCTTTAGCAGCGTTTGTTTATTCTGGAAAAAGACGTTCATTTTCACTGAATCGGGCGGAAAAACATAATTCACAGCAGACATATGATTGGCCGGTTACTGTTATGTTCGTTGATGTTTTTACATGTAATAGCTTTCTGTTACCAAGGAGGTATCAAGGAGGTTTAAAATCAAACCTCCTTGATTTTAAACCTCTTTGCTGTTAAATACATTTTCGATTGAAAGAATAAAACGTGCTAGAAAATCTCTCCACTTTCTAAAGAAATATTTCGTACAACATTGGTCCATTTTTATGTCGTGTACCTCCAGCTCAGATTTTGTGCACGCATTCCCAAATCTTATAAACAATAGTCTTACGTGGAGCAGTAATCTAGGATTGCAACGGGGGCGGTTGGATGTTGCTTTGGCGGCCTTTCAAACCACCGTTCACACGGTAATAATCAGGCACGAGCATGCATGGCAAAAGAACAAAAAAGGAGCGCAGCTCTGAAACAGAGAATTGCTGGCTCTCTGTGAAAAAAAAGCTAAATGTATTTTTTGTTCATTCTCCGTGCGCCAGGATGAAGCTATGCGGGGGCAGAATCACTGCCCTACCGATAGCTCTGTTCCTCCTGCTCGGTGTACTACCGTGGTCCGATGGTCGTCGTGGTGGTCGACGCGGGGGCCGCCACGGCGGTATCCACCATGCAGTCGGAGGCCATCACGGAGGTACGTACCGTTCAGTTTTTTTACTTTCCCCTTGTGATGGAACAGCTAAGTGTAGCTAAGTAAAGAGTTGGCAATGTGGCCTTATGGTTAGGGTTGTTGTCTCAGAACCTGGGGGTACTGAGTTCGAATCCCTGACAGGTCCTGATGTTGTGCCCTTGGGAAAGGCACTTTACACCGATTTCCTCACTTGACTCAGTTGCAAATGAATACCTAGCTTTGGCTATAGCTAGGGACGTCCCTCGGATAGGACGTTAAATGGAGGTCCCGTGTTTGAGGAGAGCCACACCTCGAGTACGTTAAAGACCCCTCCACACTTACCCAAAGAGTAGGGGTATGTGTCGGTGTGGGTGGATCAAATAAATCAGTCCGGATATGCAGCTTGTACCGTTCAGTACAAACTTGGTGTGCTATGCCATGAGGAGATTTATGCAATATAAACAAAGTTCACTTTTCAGATATAATTTTCGGCCCGGTTAACGTATAGAATAACATTGTAGTACATATTTTTTTTCTGTAACGCGAAAATTTACAAGCTACCTCGACGGTTCCCCCCCCCCCACACACACACACAAACAAACAAAAAATTGTTTGTGTGACCTTTGAAATACTCCTTTTGAATCAGTATAAAAGATGGTGCTGACCATGGCAACAATGTATGTCATGGTAGAGATTTCACCTTCATATACAACCACTCCACGCTAGCCCACCCCACAATACCCCCCCCCCCCAACATGAATATGCCCCACCTGATATTCAAGACAACGTTTATTAATACCTCCCTTTTAAAATTTGATTAACCAGGAAAATGCAATCGGGTAATTGGGGCATCCTACCGAGGAACAGTCTCTGTGACCAAAGCAGGCAAGACGTGTCAGCGCTGGGACAGTCAGACGCCTCATGCACACGACAGGACACCTGCTAATTACAGGTCAGGCGGACTGGAGCAGAACTACTGCCGGAATCCTGATGGCAGTACCGGAGTTTGGTGCTACACCACGGATCCCAAGAAGAGATGGGACTTTTGTGATATTCCAAGTCAAACCTTCGGTAAGTTCGAATTCTGTAAACCTAAATATGCAAATGAAATTCATTGCACCACAATTGTACAGAGTGCAGAATAAGGTATCTTACCATACATATCAACAGACACTCTTTGAGACAAATCTAATTTACAAAAGACTTTACGTAGTATGGGATTAGAATGTGCTTTTACAGTTATTGGTGGAATTTCTAACGTTTAGGCATTCTTTGATATATTGTTCTATAAGAACCATGCTGGAGTTGTCACATGCCATTATGTACTTGGATTTGCGCTTTGAATCCATTTAGATTGTAATACCCGTAAAGAAGATGATAGAATTTCATATAGTTAGTTATGAATTGCAAAATTTTTGGAACGTACTATCAAAAGGTGATGTTCGTATTCTGCAAGTTCAGGACAAAAGTAATAAACCCTCTGGTCAACAGATATTTTCTGGAATCACCCGGTTTCTACACTTATTTTTTTTGACATCCAATCCTGAGCTTTATGGTTACTCTACAACTAGAATAAGAACGCAGTGAGTTTGGAAAATGCTCTCATTGCTTTGGTTTTTGCATATGTCCTGGCTGTTTTAGATTTACCTGATATCAATCAATATAAACATAAATTTGAAATTTGCCTCCGTTTTTCTTTATGGAACCTTTGCAAAAACAACGTTGTTTATTGAAACATTGACAGATAGTTTCCATTTCTTACAATGATTTTCTAGATACTCAATTCAATGCCGTACCCCTTGCTTTGTTCTTTGATGTGAATGTTGGCCTTTACCAGACTCCATGCATAGGCCGATTGAAAAATGGTAGAAATTGGCCAAAAAGATAGTAATGGTTTATTCATTCAAGATACTCGGATAGCATACCAGAGGAGTTAGCCGGCCTGGGCCGGGAGTACAGTTTGCGACCTACTCCCTGGTCGGCTAACTCCCCTGTCATGTTATCCGTCTATTTGACCAATTTCTGGTATTTTTAAGGGGCCTATGGTGCCTGGTAGAGGCTACTGAATGGATGTGACGTGTGAAATTGTCTGAGAGGCGACGTGCTAGCGATGACAGAACTGCGCATGCTTAGTCACGTGGGATCAAACCATCCCAATGGCTTTTTGATGTGTCATTCATTCCACCCCCATGCCATTGATTGGCGACGTTCCTTTGTCGTTTAGCGACTAAAATTAGATGTATACGACCTATGACTTTATTAACATGATTCAGGATGTAACGAACGGTATGATTTCACAGACAACAAAAGACACAAAACTTAGAAAATACTTTTCTTCGTCATCATGATCAATTTCTCGCAAAATGGTTGCCCAATGATAGTCACCTCAGTGAAAAGGATACATTCATACCTTCATACTGTTTATTCATATCATAGATGTTATTGGGATAAGTTTCGGGGAAGGCAGACCAATTTTATCAAAAGTATAAATATCGCAGAAAAATCAAATGACTACAAATGTTGTTTTTCTAGTGTTTGAAAAGCTCAACGCATGGCTTAGCGCTTCTGTGCACCTCACGTGATCATCATCGACCAATCATACAGCTTGTTTTGATTCGATTGCTAGTTCTAAACAACAGCTTACATACTCTCAATACAAAAGTTAATCAAGCAACTTGCCGAGTTTTTCAAACGGTCAGGCGGTGCAAACAGCACCCGCTGTCTTTTGATGATCACAGGTTTATTCAGCAAGCAAACAAATACAGGCCTAAGGCTGAATTAACAGGCTTTACAATAAGACATCACATTTACATACACATAAAATATTTCATTGTTACCGCCACAATTACAGAATTCCAGTCAATGCTGTTTAGCAGGGTGACCAAGTATTAAATGGGGCTCTTAGTAAACCTTGCTTTAAAAGTCTGTAGCCGGTTACACAAGATCACCTCACGGCACGGTGGGAACTAGTCTCTGAAGATCGGGGATCTCAGTAGGGAGCGAGCATAACTTTTGCATAGTTCTAATCGTCTTTGGGTCAGTGGTGTAAGGGAAAGTTCTGTCAGGGCTAAGCTGTAGCAGGTGTGGTTCTGTCCCAGGATGATCTTACAGGCCCTCTTCTGGACTGTCTTTTGCCATTGCTACGTAGCTTACCTGTTGTTTCGCAAGAAAATAGTTACTCAAGTAAACAGGCCTTTCAGGTAGCATCCACTACCTTTTGTCAGTTTTCTACATCAATGACAGTCACTGATGAAAGATGATTGATACTACCTGAAACTTCTGACCGTTTCCAAATCTATCCAGTTGCTTGAGTAACTATTTTCTTGCGTATCTTACTACCTGGATGTCTAGCCTCCATCGACTTATTACTTGTTATATTTTTGTTATGATAGGAAATCGGTTGCGCCCGAAGCGAATTCGTGAACACTTCAACCACGAGACCGCTTTTTTCCGACCACATCAAGAATTGCGACGGTTCCCGGATGGCATCCCCCCTTTGACAACCGTTCTCGGACTGGGCCATAACCAAATCTGGAGACTTGGGACTCGAACCTTGGCAGGTCTACCAGAGTTAGAGGTAAGGTACAGATAGATATTTTCTATTGCATTTCACATTACATACATACACATTTCACATTAACCACGGATACAGTGGGAAAGAAAAATACAGTAGAGTGACATGTACAAATTACATGAAGGTGTAAATTTACATGATATTCAGGGCAGGAGTATGTAGCAAAACAAACAAACCATTACATATGTGTACTGATGAAAATCACAGAAAAAGCAAGAAGAAAGTCAGTACACAGGATGTACATATATTCAAGTCAAACCTATCTCTTTTAATTATTTTCCGTCTACTTTCAGTCCATTAGACCTATCTATTCTATTCATTTCTACTTCTATGTTTGTATCATGTATGTGTCTATATATGTATTCTTTGGCTTTGTTTTGACATCTAAGACCTTGCATTGAACTCTCACTGGCAAACATACCATACTCAGAATTCCAATAAAGTGTCATCGGTAAAATAGGGGGGGGGGGTCTTTAAAAATCTTGAGGGGATCTTATCAAAAGATTTTGATAAGTATGTGTGCGTATGATAGTTCGTCAATTTTCCAAGTTTGTGCAATATCGGACTTTGGGCCAAAAGTTCACCTGTATCTTAACAATTATTTCATTAGAAGCTACACTCAATATTGATTTAAAATGGTGTATTTTATGTTTATCAAGGATGAAATGTTGGTGGATTTTGCAAAACTTCCAGCTTAGTAAAGGAGCTGAAACTTTAATTTCAGGTATTGCTTCTTCCGGAAAACGTGATTGTGTACATCGCACCGAATGTGTTCCGCCAAGTCCCCAAACTCCAGAAGCTGAATCTCGCCCGCAACCGACTAACCGACTTCCCCTGGCGACATATGCAGGTACTGCACGGCAACAATCTTTGTTATCTCCATGAAAATGGAGATATAGGTAAGTTTTTCTTTCATGTGTGTGTGTGTGTGTGTGTGTGTGTGTGTGTGTGTGTGTGTGTGTGTGTGTGTGTGTGTGTGTGTGTGTGTGTGTGTGTGTGTGTGTGTGTGTGGGGGTGTGTGTGTGTGTGTGTGTGTGTGTGTGTGTGTGTGTGTGTGTGTGTGTGTGTGTGTGTGCCTTTATGTTCCCGCAAGCACAACTCTAGAACTTCTGGATGGATTGTAATAATGGCCTTTGCTATGTGGGCAGGTGTTGGGAGGACGAAGGTGAGGTCGATTTTGGGCCCACCGGGAGTCATTTGCATATAACTATTATACTATTCATTTGTATAAGAATAGTTCATGGAGATATGACGTCTTAGAACTCTTGTTTCTTTGGCGACACCTCAGGGGCGGAGCCGATATCACAGAACAATGATCGACTTGAAAATATTATAAAAATCTCATCAGCTGAAAATGATGAGATTTTTACATATTTCATCACAGTTGAAGATATATCATTATGCGTAAACTATGGGCTGATGTTTTCGTTAAACATCTTTTTTTCTAAATTTGTAAGCAAATTGAGATTTGTTTTTCTCAACATAGCAAATTTACCTTTTAATATTTCGAACAATGATGTTACTGATTCCAATACATTGATTCTTACAAGATAATGGTATTGGTTCAGCCTGGGTGCCATCCTATTTCTACCGGGGGCTCCTACACTCGCTACCCTAGGGTGTGTTTAGATGCATGTTTAAAAAGACATAAAAAGACAACTCCATTTTGCTTAATTACAAAGGGTAGCGAGTGTAAGAGCCCCCGCTAGAGATAGGATGGCACCCAGCTAACATTGGTTGGCCTTGTGGTAATTAGGGTGGCAGCATGGTTCTGTTACCGGGGTATTATCTATGGACTGCTTTAATATCCCTAATCCTTTTAATCAGGCACAGTCGTCGCTGATTCACTTGGACTTGGCCGGAAACTCTCTGACGTCACTTCCGGACGACGCCCTCAAGTTTCTCCCCGCCTTGGAGGAACTGCGCCTCATGAATAACAAGTTGATGTCGATTCCACCAGGGATTTTTGATGACGTTCCCAATCTTACAACGGTAGATACTGTTTTTTTTTGTTTCTTTCACGGCGTCTCATGCCAAATATCATGAGGCCGTATATAACGTTAACGTTGCTAAAAAAACGTTTATTAAGAATATCTTTTACAAATTTCGAACATCTGCACGTGTGATCGTGACGTTTAATTGTCAAATAGAGCATTTGTAACGTCATGAGGCAAATTTGAAACATTGATATTTGGGACAAGACGTGGACAGATCACCACATAAGAACCTTATATCTCACCAGAATAACTACTGACAACCATTTCATTCCAAAAGTTTATGTTTGTAAATTTTGTTTGTTTCATCAATATTTCAGAAAGAAGAAAGAAGGAAAAAGAGGAAAGAGCAACCACGACGTGTTGCTTTTTGCATACAATAAAAGGTGTGCTGTGTAAGCCACATCAGAAAAAAATCAGTTCCGGGCAATTACATGACATACTACACAAACAATACATTCAAAGAAATCAGAGAAGAGTTAAATGATAACTCATAGACACATTGTTTTTTTGTGTGCAGGTGAACATCGACGGGAATCCATGGAAGTGCGACTGTGAGTTCCTGAGGTCCTACAACACCTTCCCACCAGCGATCTCCCGTGTGCAATCTTTCTATACCTGTTCAGTGGTTGTTGAACGTGGTGAGTACACGGATAAAAAACGTCCTGACGTGTGTTGCAAACCTATCAATCAGGCGGTTGAGAACAGGGTTAGGGTTTTTGACTTGAATGGAGTCCAAAGGTTCTGGGTCAGAATCCCTAGCAGACTCCATTGTGCCATTAGGAAAAGGCACTTTGAAGCTATTTTCTCACTCTACTCAAGTGAAAATAAGTGTCTAGCTTCGGTTAAGGACGTCTTCTCGAATGGGACGTAAAGCTGGAGGTCCCATATATGAGGAAATTCGTACCTTGAGCACGTTAAGAAGTCCATTCCCACTACATGTACTGTAGGGTTACCTCCCAGTGTGAGTGATTCAGATCTTGCAGTCGTCCGGTCTGTGGATTGACGTCTTGAAATGGTGAAAGTTACCTGTTATGCCAATCATTACACAAATGTGGTAACAATCAATTATTACTGTGTAGCAAGACTATGGAGGACTTAAGTCTACGATGGCTCTGTCGATGCAAAGGGTAAGTTGAAACATACAATGCCGTGCTAACGTTTCGACTTTCTTTCAGTTTCAGGCTGTGCCGATGGCGCAAAGGGATTTGAGACGGAAAAGAATACCAACGACAAGAATCAAGAAGAGGGCGAGGTTCAATTCAAGACAAAGCGGCCTAAACTCCCTCTCCGCCAGAAAACGATTAACCCTTCTTCACCGAGACCTACCCAACCTGTCGGACCGACTGTCCATTCTACACCCACCGCAGACGACAAGCAGACGACAACTCGGAACGACTATCAGAAGAATCCGAACATTGGCAAAATTCCTTCCCGCGCACCATGGGATGGCGGAATGAACTCAAATCCAATTCAGTGGAATCCCAGCCTTCCTCCAGTCGTTTCACAGAAGTTTAGTGGTCTCCCGGCCACTACAGAAGAAAAGAAAATCATGACGACAACTCAGAACGGCTATCAGAAGAATCCGTACATTGGCAATATCCCTTTCAGCAAACAAGCCACTGGTCCACTGGCTACATCAGAAGAGGAGACGACCAAGGCGATGATAACCACGGAAGTTACCAAACATGACGGCGGTACCACACCGTCCAATGCTGATTCTATCCAAGATCACAGACAGCTCACTGGGCGATTTTCGGACAGGAATTATGGAACTCTTGAACAGACCGTTTCAACAAGCCAACTGACTATCTCCGAATGGCCAAAGCCTGATGCTCGACCAACGGACAACAATCCGGTCTTTGGACAAGAATCTTTGGAGAAGAATATTGGAACCCTTGAACAGAACGTCCCAACAAACCAACTGACCACCTTCGAATGGCCAAATCCCGATGCTCGACCAACGGACAACAATCCGGTCTTTGGACAGGGATTTTCGGACAAGAATCATGGAAATCTTGAACAGAACGTTTCAACAAACCAACTGACCACTTCCGAATGGCCAAAGCCCGATGCTCGACCAACGGACAACAATCAAGTCGTTGGACAAGAATTTACGGACAAAAGTCATGGGCCCATTGAACAGAACGTCCCAAGAAACCAAGTGACCACCTCTGAATGGCCAAAGCCTGATGCTCGACCAACGGACACAGAGGCAATGGTTGGACAAGAATCTTTGGAGAAGAATCATGGAACCCTTGAACAGAACGTCCCTACAAGCCAACTGACCACCTCTGGATGGCCAAAGGCTGGAGTTCGACCAACGGATACCGACATGGACTCAGTCCCTAAACCGCAACCAACTCCGTGGCAGGAGCAAATCCAAGAATTGTCCAAACCAAACGATTTACTTACGGGCTCCCCCAACTACCCACCAACCAGTACAGTAACCTCGGCCACGCTGACGCTGTCCACCATTTTTCAGTCGGCTCGACCAATGAAAAAGATGTCCAAGACTGCAACATACGATGCATCTCAACTACAAATCATAGGTACGTTAGATGGCATATAATCATAACGTGTTTTGATTGCTATCACATGTAAAGTACTCTAAATCTTCGCGTTCTGATTATGATAAGCAACAGATAGTCATGGCAATGAATGCATTGGTTGTCTTCTAGATGGTTGTTTGTGTCAGATCAGTTGTTTTCTTTAAGCCCCAGTTATATTTATCCGACCATTGCCTACCAAACTTCTCCAGACCTTGGTTGGGAGGACGCCGTGAGCAAGATCATCTGTTTTTAGGGAGTTGGTCGCCGAGTATTTCTGCTAAAAAGTAGTCTACCCCAGGCAACTATGAATTTCAGTTGGAAATTTAAATTTCGCATGCTTAGATCTAGAGGCGACCAGAAGAGCGAACTGGAGCTAGAATAAATAGCATGGACTCCAGGCAACTCCCTAACAAGCGCCGACCATGTTTGGGAACGGTCGGGAGCAAAAGTCATAGGAAGGTCCTTAATGTGTGACAGGGGCTTGGGAAATGTACCTTGATATGTTGGGATGAGGCAAATCAGGTCAAAGACATTAACGACTCTGATGGTGACATCTTACAATATTTCATATCTTTGATGTTGTTTTATCAGGAGTGAGCGTGGGGCTTGTGGTGCTGGTTGCAGTTGTATCCTGTGTTGCAGTGGTGCTGAAGGTCGTCCGGTCAAGAAAACCCGAGGCGAAGGCAGCAACGGATGAAGATGATGATGACGAGATACAACCCTATAGCACCCGGTATGACAATATTTCATACCATCACATTTTTGTTAAAAGAACTAGAGGGAAGCCACTGTGCCATGTAATGTTCTAAAAGGGTACAGTGTGTAGTAGGGATATTTAGATGTTATATTTCTTTGGAGTGGTCTTTCCACGAGAGGTTTGTATCAAGAATATTCGCACGACGACGGCATCTGTATGATGTTTTACGTTTCTTGATCATTGCAGGTACTTCACAGCTAAGGACAAGAAGTCGCCATCTCCATCCAGCCGACGGTCTCAGGCAAATCACTACTACCTTCCTGCCGACCACCACATCGTCCGGCACACATATGTCGACCCAGACTCCCCCGATGTGAGTCGACGTGAAGGAAAGGCCGTCGGAGTCACCCGTAAAGATGGCGTCCAAGCGTATCTCATGAACAAACTGAAACTGCGCGGTCCACGGCCTGGAGAGGGCTACGAAGATGCAGTGCCGGTGCGCGCCAATCACTCTAAGAACCTCCCGGTGATGGCCAAGACAGGCCGATGTCAGATGGAAGGCACTGGAGAGCACGAAGAAGACTACGAAGATATGGAACCGGTGTACGCCAAGCCTCACCGCGCTAAAAACCTGCCGGTGACGCCCAAGCCAGGCCGACGCCAGGATGACCGTACCGGAGAGCATGAAGAAGACTACGAAGAGGCAGTTCCGGTATACACCAAGCCTAACCGTTCCAAGAGCCTACCGGTGACGCCCACGACACGCCAAGTGCAAGGCACCGCAGAGCAAGATGACGACTACGAGGATGCAGTACCGGTATACGCCAAGCCTGATCGCTCCAAGAGCCTACCGTTGACGCCCAGACCAGGTCGTCGTCTGGCCGGAGAGCTACCAGACAAGATGCTAGTATACACCAAGCCGAACAAGCCGAGCGTGGACAAGGCGTACAGTCTACCCTCCACATACACCAATCTTACCCGCCCCAAGAAGCTACCTGACCCACCAAAGAAGCCAGGACATCACCAGCCTGCCAACCTCTTGGTCATTGATGAGGAGGACCACGAGTATGAAGAGCCCTGGAGCCAAGGCCGTGCTGCTCAGAGGAAGGAGAAGCAAAACGATCTCGGGCTGAAGGGAGGACCTCGTTGGGAGATGGAAGCCAACAAGGACGGGCGGCAGCTGACCAAGCCGAACATCTACGAGAAACCGGAAGTCGTGATCGGTAATATCCAGCTGTCACGCGGAGTGTGAGGAGGGAAATTATGATTTGCAAGCAGATGTAAGGATCCGGCTCATTCTCAGTGTTTTACACCTGTTTTATAGCTACTTTATGGCTAAAGGCTGTAGTATTCCACTTTTTGTCATGGTTAGCCACGTCATAAAAGTGCAATACTAAAATAAAAAGTGCCACATGTTGAAAAAAATACGTAAAACAATGAGAAGGAGACGGTGTCCCTCCAAACAATTGCCCCTATGCTTTCCTTTAACCTCAAGGGCATGGACGTGCGTCACACTATTCGTAGGGCTTAGTGATTTTTAGGCAGACGTGTAAGGGGATTTTAGAAGATAGGGCTATGGAGGCTTGCCATAACCATAACCATAACACAACCCTAACCCGAACTTCATGCAAACACAGTACCTTATCTGATAACTTTTTTGACAAAACAATCGTTTCGTGCGACACCGCCGGATCCTTAAGCTTACATCTGCCTGAGAATCAGGAAAGGGATCTTTAGTGAAGCCCATGGTGACGTCTGGCTTGGACGGTTTAACAATGTAAAGCCGTCATTGTCTGATTTATGGTTGTACGGGTGTCATGGCCCTGTTTATTACTCAATCAAATATTTTCATTTGCTGTGCCAATATTATACTCACGAAGCATTTCTTAAGAAAGAGGATACCAGTTTTTTTGCACGTTTTGGCAGAAACCAGGTATGAAACGCTTGTTTTTTTAGCAATGTGGAAGGTTTTGAAATGCGGGTGTCTTTGTAGAACAAAATGATAACCGTCACATGTTTGTGTTTGAGTAACTTTCAATGACAACGCAACGTTGTTGCAAGGAATATGTAGTACTAGAAGTGAACATTTTCAAAACTTTACTAACAAACTACTAGGACTTATGACTCAATCGCAACAATTTGTACGCTTGAAAGCTTTAGCATGACAGATTTTCAGTTACGATTTTACATTATCAAGTACTACAGGCATACACTGTATAATAACTGTATAATGCGTCGTATAGGCACACTTCTGTTATTGAACATACTCACACAAAAAAACGTCCTTCAAAAAGCAAATAGTACCTAATTATCGTGATTACAATATTTTCTGTCACGGCTTTTCAAAAGTATACCTTTTGCGAACCAACATGGCCAATTCAGGACGCACTACCACGTTCAATATGACGTCATTGCCAGACATCAGCCGCCAGATATTGGATCCGAAAGTATGATTTTTAACAGAAACGTTTTTGTTGATTGAATAATACTTTTATTGTTGAATAGCATCATCAAATGTTATATTTTGGTGTCATAATTGACCACTTTAAGGTTCATTTATATATCATAAACTATGTGTAAGCTGAATTATCATATTTGTTGGGTCATCATAAATTTGCGTCTGAATGCTGTTACTGCCTACTGCTGTGTACAAGGCGAGGGTCGGCTGGAGTTCACACGAACTCCGCTAGGTGTCGTACAAAAGACGGCGTCAACAATGGAACGAGCTGATAACTTTTAGTTCATTTTGACCCATTCTGTAGATTAACATATTTTCGATTTTTGTACTTTTCTTGTGCACTTTGCAGTGCTACAAATGTTGAAACTTGGAAGCTTTTCAGTTTGGGGGGCTTAGCCATGCAAATTCCCAAAGGTGAAATGCTGTATTCTGCTACTTTACAGAAGTGTATTGCTGGTTGTGAGTGAATGTGTTGTAGTGCCAAGTTTGCCTTTTTCCGTGCAGTGTTCATGTCCAAGCAGATGTAAGGATTCGTCTCATTCTCATGAGAAGGCGAAAAGTTGATAATAAAAGATTAATCAATTGGCAGAAAACAGCCGAAAGCCACCGTGAATGAGCCGGATTCTTACATCTACCTTCGCTGACTATTTACTGTAGGGTCAAAAACTAGGAATAAAAGTACAGTGGAAAATACAATCATCTGACCGGACTCTTTTATTGGATGAACCGTTAATTTTGACGGACAACTGAGATTGGTCTTAGAGTTCAACGATCTTATACCTTCTCCAAGCAATATCATTAGTAACTACAGAAATCACCTAATTTGCATGATATGACTTTAAAATGCTTACTGCTAGATAACTTGCATATGTCACAAATAGGAAATCGCCGTCATTTACCAATGTTTAGTGCAGCCACTACTCAAAAGGTATGCAAACAAGTTTCTTACTAGCATAAACTTTATGAGGGCAGTATCTCCTCCGGGAGTTATGCTGCAGAACCAAGAAAAGCCGTCAGGGGGCTCTACTTCAGGAGTTTTTATGCTAAAACACAGTCATACAAACAAACGGTTCTATTTTGTAGGGACTCTCATGTATCTTAAATCAAGGCACAGTCTTCAAAGGTGAAATCAGATACCGGTAGAGCAGCTTAAACTGCAGTACCACTCACGGCCGCTGTGAGCGTTTTTCCTGACAAGACCATCAAATTGACAACTGTACATGTGTATCCTTCAGGGGACGGGTGCATGATCGCCTGATTGAATCGTGCTGTAGAGACCGCCCGTCACGATTTGTACTGTGTCAACTAGTCTATTCTATTCTAGTCCAGAGATGGAATCCATGTCAGAGAGTGCCTGAAACTACCACCAAAGATACGAGAAAACTAAAAAGTGATGTCAGACCCTCCTTTAGTAAACAAAAGCATGTTGTATTTGTGAGTGTGGTAGTGTTTGTCACTCCAACACGCCGAATATTTAATTACCTTTACCAAGAAGGCTATGTTGTGGCATTGTTTTATCTGTGTAACTGTATTTGTGGTTTAGTAGCACAACTCCAAAAGCTATGGATGAATAGATATAAAATCTGGTATGCGGTGAGGCCTTGGCATATCAAAGAAATGGTTTGATTTGAGGCACCCTGACGGTTTTCCTTGGTACTGTAACAGAACTTCCGTTGTTTTGTATCTCGTGTTCCAGACAAGCCATGGGCACGGCATTTTTGGTAGTACATGTAGATAGATTTTATCAGCCTCTACAAGGCCCCGCGGATGGCTGGAAAAGTAGTAGAAATTGGCCACATAGAGTGAATAGTATGCTAAGGGAGTCCGCTACGGAGAGAGGGTCCAATATGTCATCCATCTAGAGGCCACAAACTGTAACTTCTATAGCGGAATAACTTCTCTGGCATGTTATCCGTCTATTTGGCAAATTTCTACGATTTGTTCGGCGACCTGTGGAACCTGGTAGAGACTAAGTTTTTATGCTCATATTTGTTTTGTTTTGTTCTGTTTTTTTGGGGGGGGGTAGCACAAAGGCGTTGTTTAGGATGTATTTATATGATGGCAACATCTGATTGGAGTGTAAACTATACGACAAAATATCGCATAGTTGTCTCCCCATGTTTATCGCTTCGGCAGCTATGCCACCCCCTGCGCCTTCTCTCATTTATGTAGATCAGCAAATACAGGTCTTCCCAAATCGTCTTTTGATACCGGAATGAAAGGAGTAATTGCTATGAGCAAATACTTGTCTTAGCTACAAATTGGTGTCTAGCAACTAGATATGGTGCTGTTTCTCCTGCGCTTTGACGTGGCAAAGTTATGACTCTTATCATCAGGGGTTCAAGGAAGAAAGAAGGGAAGCAAAAAAAAAATTCAAAAGAAGACAAGAATGAAAGGAGTGGAGGGAGGAAAAAATAAGAAGAAAAGAAAGAGAGAGAAAGAAAAATAAGGAGAGGAACAAAATTTGAAGCAAGAATAAGAATGAACATATTCTCATGATCATTGTGCAAGAAAATGAATTTGACAGCTCATGCGGAAAAGATAAATGGATGCACACAAAATGGAAGTCTTAACCTGTGACCGTGACCTTTGAGAATAGACACTATGTGGTGGAATTTCTTTGGAAGGAGACACAGACAAACTAACGTTACGTATACAACCGTGGCACTGTTGGGTAGCGACATTTTTCGGTCCTTGCTGCTCTCCACGATATCACCGGCTATTGTACCAACCTAATCATGAAACGTTCGTCAATCATTCCGTAGATACAGTCTGACAAACACACGTATTGTACACCAGAGACTTGTATCTGTGCTCAGATCTACACACGACCCACACGGCGCCTCCTTCTACACCAATTAGGGCTGGCATGTAAACAGATTTGGCCCGCTAATCGTCTTAAGATATGAGGAGAAGAAGGGTCTTCTTTAAGAGCCATTGTCATGAAAAGACGCACAAGGGATCTCCATACAAAGGTCTGCCGTGCGCTAATAGTGGGTTGATCTTTTGTGTTTTGGCAGAGCTCTGAAGTAGAGTTAACTATTGGTGATAATGTTGTGAAGGGATATATGAGTCAGGCCAAGTCATACTTTGGGACGAAAAGTGAGCGTCGTGACTAAGGCCGCCCTAAACACACATGCTTCTTACAAGAAGGACTCAAAATCTTAAAGATAAGAAATACGTTGCTATAAAGCTATGGACAAGGCGCTTTCTACATGAAACGGTAAAAGGGTGTAGGTTCGAATCTCCATTTCACACAAAAAAGAAACGGGTAACTTTCTGTGAAAGGTGGTCTTGTGGTTAGGGTTGTTGACCTAGAATCTAGAGGTTCTGGGTTCAAATCTCTAGCAGGTCCCAATGTCGTGCCCTTGGGAAAGGCACCCAACATCTATTTCCTACCTCTACTCAGGTGAAAATGAGTATCGAGAGCTTCGGTTAAGGACGTCCTCTGGGATGGGAGGTCAAGCCGGAGGTCCCGTATTTGAGGAGAGCCACACATCGAGTACGTTAAAGAACCCATCACACTTATCGAAAAGAGTATGGTTCCATTCCGGTGTGAGCGGATCAAACCTTACAGTCTGGTCTTACACAGCCTGTAATGACTGTACAAAACTGGTGTGGTACGCCCAAAGGCAGTTTACCAGTTATACAGAACAAACACAAACTGTGCCTTGAAGTGGCGCCAAATTTCAGGGCTTATCATAAACCGAGGTGATTATCGATATAACCTCTACAGCGGATTTGATTAAAGGTCGCTAATTAAACATGGATGTTGTTTAATTACCCTTTAATTGGCGGGAGAACGGGGCAATTGTAAGGGTTATCAGACCAACCATGGTTAGCAACCGCCAAAGTTTACCGCATACACATATATAACCGTCGTTATTTCACACTTTATCTTACATATCTCACTGTTTCGGACAAGATGGCGGGTACCCACATACCTCGAGCAGAAGTTTGGCAGCTTGGTATGGCAGGTCGATGCAGCTTTCTTTTTGATATGTTCAGTTATACCTTTGTTATATGCAAAATTCAAAAGGTTACTCGAGCACCTGGATAAGTTCGGTAAATGGTCAGACGTTTCAGGTAACATTCGTTATAATTCGTCCATTACCGAGTCAGTCTTTGGACAAGAAAAATAACATTCCTCCCCTGTGACTGACGAAAGACAGCGAATGCTATCTGAAACCGTTGCTTGAGTAAATTTGCATTGCGATGTTATATTTTACATCACATGTGTGATCATTTGTTTATTGCCCACTGGTCCCACTGGGCATGAATAGAAGATTATTATTATCATGGTTATCATTATCATCATTACCTGGATGTCAAATCTACATCGAAGATAAATTATTTGATTGTGTTAACAGGTAATGTTTTAGCGTACAGTGAGCTTTTAGTAAAGACAACCACTGCTTGAGAAAGTAATAAATGTGAAACATTTTGAAACTTTTTGTAACGACACAATCTTTGGGGGTGTCAACAATATTACGATTTGACAGTCAATTCTAATATACAAAACGTAACAATTTTTATCTTTTATTTTTCATTCAAACATACAACAACACATTTACAGTTTCACAAATACACATACAGTTACACATTGTTACAGGGGCCATTCCCACTGGCTTTCCTGGGTATGGTGTGCTCCCTATAGCTAGTTACATGTTGTTACAGACACGTTACAAATGTACCTTTCTGCATCTGCTTGGAGATTAGGTAGCGACTATTTTTTTTACTCAAGTTTTATTAACATACACAATACATAAAAATGCACGGAAAACTTAAAGTGATTGTAGCGTTGATTGAAATTACAGCGATGGTTTTAGATATTGCAATTGTTTATCTATTTCTATGATGTTCTTAAGTTGGTTACTAAAGAGCGCAAAATTTTGTTCGACATTTTGAACAAAACATATATATACACAATACTTAGCAATAGGAATGCAATGTGCAAGTGTGGTAACAGGATGAGAACCTTCAATTATATTATACCATATATGATTATCTTTTCATTTAGAACCAGGCCCTGTTTGGTACAACGTTTCCACCAGATTAGGCAGCGACTATCCATGGGGGCAGAAGGTTATGTACAGTGAGGGTGGTCTACCCCACCGCACGCGCCTTACCCATCACATTTGTATAAGAAACGGTCTTTAGGCCCGCTGATGACAACTTTATTACTCCTTTGTCATGTACGTAAGCTGCCCCACGGAGATACACGCGTGCGCCATGTTGTACCCCCCTCCTCTTCCTAATCTCCAAGCAGATGTAAAATCAGTCATCCTCAATCGAGGTGAAGCAATTTAGGCGATGCTTTTTTCAAGTAGTTACGGAGCACATGTTTTGTTTTAACTAAGCACCTTCCTCGATAAGTGTGCTGGGTTCTTTTAGGTGCAGAGGTTTGACGCTTACGCGTAAAGCTCCCAAATACACGGGTCCGCCGGCTATACGTTCCCTTCCGAAATGACGATGCGACTTTTTCCAGTCGTGTCCAGACCAGACCCAAACTCGGGCCGCTGGTTCAACGGAATTTTTCAAAGGGAGAGGCGATAGTTTCAGAAACCTCTTTAGAGAGATTAACAGTTGCGGAAACCGGGAGATCAAAAAACGTTACGATGTTACCTCTTTACATCTGCTTGGAGATCCCCGCCCCTCCCAATCTGCTCGTAACCACCTGCCGTATTGGTCCTATTTACCGTTGATTACCTCTTGTTCCCAGGGGCGTCCCTCAATTTATGGTCCGTAAAAACCTCGCCATTGTCACAACTCCTCGTCTAATTTGCTCATTTCATTTGGCCACGAGACTTTCTGTACGTCGTTTTGCGTAACAATATACCTTCGACCCTTCGACGTACCGTCTAATAGCCTTGATTGCCTTTTGTTCAAAATTGATTGGAAGTTTTACGCTAATTTAATGGATCATTTGGGGAAGAAATAATCAGTTCTTTCCCCCGTTTGACGACTCTATAGCCTCTTCGTGTGCAGCTGACGGTTTTTAATTCCATTCTTATGGTATTTTCCGGCTACTCAATTGACAAGATTTGAACCGGCCACATGCCAGCTTGTGTATGTACCCGTGAAATTAGCGTTTAAATCGGATTTTTATTCTCTCAAGTCCCATTTTGTTATTGTGGCTGAAGTAGCTGCCCTGAATATGTACATATTTTACTACAAAAGGAAATCTGTCGTTTATCCTCTGTAAATGGAACTCGAACCAAACAAGTCTTTCCCGGTCCTCTTCAACTCAAAAGGTCAAACGAAAATGCCATCATTATAAACTAGAACTCACTCATATCGTAAACTGTAGAGTTTATAAAGTTCTCATACATTCTGACACATATACCAAGTACTACATACTTGCTACAATTTTAGATCTATCTGTATTTGTTCCCTATATCTTCGTCCATTGACAATCGTTCATACGTTTCTAAATACACTATGAATGTGATTAAAATTTCATGCAAACGACGCAACTGCTAAAAGCACCGAGCGACGAATTGTTGATTAGTTGTGAAGCTAATTTAGCCGCTCTCAAATGAACATCTGGCCCCATGGACCATGGTTGCCGGTGGTTTGGACGCGGCTACCCCCCCCCCCCCCCCCCCCTTGTGCTCTCTTTTCCACTGAGACGGCGTCCACTGAGCAACCCTTCGGCGACCCAACATCTCATAACAAGCATTTCAAACGATTTTCATTGATAAAGAAGTGTATTTTGCAATTTTTCCTTGGAAATCATATGATACAGCTAATGCTACATTAGTGGTAATATAAGATTTGGAGTTTACCTATGCTTTGTACCGTGCGTGGACTGTTACCAGTGAGTCTCATGATTCAAAGAGTTAACGACTCGCTAGACTTGGAATTTCGGACACAAATCTGAAACCAAGGAGTGGTCCTTTTTTTTTCTTCGTGAAAATATATATCGAACTGTTTTGCTAATTTTTCTGTAATATTTTAGAGTTTGTATCCGTACTGTAATCTCCAAGCAGATCTAACGGTTGAAAAGACCCAACCCAAGTCAGTTTGATACGGTCTTTCCAACCGTTAGATCGTATTGGAGATTATCCTTACTGTAGCCTCCTGTGCAGACCTCCTGAGTGACTACACTGGCGGTTTTCTATGGCTAACCCAGTTGGCGCACCACAGAAGAACATACGAGCGATCAGAAAACAGCGCAAATCAGACCGAAAAAGCCTTAAAAACACCAGCCAGGAGGCGAGTCCCGTACAATCGACAACACATTAGAGGTCGTATCCATACTGCAAAAGCAATTCTTCACCATGACGTTTTCATATTTCAGTTACATCATTCTATAATTGCCCGGAAAACAGTGCTTATGTCGTATATTAAAAACCTTCTAGAGCAAATAAACTCTACGCCACCCTGACGCTGTCTAAACAGCCGCGTGTTGCACTCGCCACTTTGAGTCATCTGCAGTTTACCCAATTAATTAGCTCAATGCGAATATTAATTGAGTTTGATTGACCTAATTGGACGAGTAAATACAACAGTCCCTTGGGGAAGAATGGCAGACGGCAAAAATGGCTTCATTTTGTGGTCAAACTGAGAGCTAGAGAGAGAAAGAGAAAGATAGCTTTCCCGCGAGTTAATTCATCTTTACTTTTTCAGTCAGCAACACTCAAAATTTATCTATAAGCAGATGTATGTACTAACATACATGATTCCGCCACCCTGAAAAGATACGTCCAAACAAATCTCCACCCCAACATCCCCCAGTATACTAGTATAATGCACTCCTGTATATCTAAACTGTGCATGCCTGGGGAATGCTGCACTAGAGATCTCTCAAACACGCTGTTTTTCAAAGTAGCGGATTTATGTAACCCGGTGGATTAATGTTATTGGAGGTTAGCAGTTGGGCGTTTTGTATATTTTTCTACATATGCCCAGTCGGGAAAAACTGCGCATTTCTATCTCTTTATCATATCAGGTTTAATTTAAGTCCGCCGGCTAGTTTAGCTGACAAAAACGCCTAAAGTACGCCAAAGCACAAGCCGAAGCTCAACCTTTGCTTGGAGAGTAATAAAAACGTACAACACACTGCCAAATACGCTCAAAACAAGCCCAACTGCTACATCTGCTTGGAGAGATTAGTGAAGACACGAACACAAACGCGCTTCTTGCAGACAGGAAACTCTTTGTTGAAACAGGAAACACACTAACTCATTACTTTGTTGCACAGTGTCTTCATAATCTGCGGTGTGAGTGCGGGCATTGTCACTGATTGCGCACACCTGCACTGAGCGGTGTCCGGAGCCCTCACCACGATAGAGAAATGCGCGCATGTAACTATTTGTTTTTGGTTTAGGAAGGCTGAAATTGCGTCCCACCTGTGAAAGTATACCAGTGAGTGAAGCTTGTGACTCAGTCCCAACAATGCGAGATTTGTGCTGTATTTGGTAAATCAGGTGTTATGTGTGGCAAGTACCAAGCAGACCATCATTCCTTACAAAGGCCTATTCAGTATTTTGCAGATCTAGTTTTTTTCCCTTCATCCTATCTCTTAAACGTTTCCCGATTTGTACCCATTAGGAAAAACAAACTGATATACATGCAACAAAAGCTACGAAGTACAGAGAGGCCTAATGTTAAATGCAGTGACGATCTCGAGTTTTATCTTGAATATATCAATTTTCTTTTCACAACAGCAGTACGTCTACAATTTTGATCTGATTACGTCAAGATTTTTTCTTCTGCCAAAAGGTTTTGTAGTGACCATTAATGTTTGAAAATGCAGAAGAAACACACTTTTCAACCAGTTATGTCTTCAGGCTATTGACTGTGACTGTATGTGGACGAAAACATACACTAAACAAGCTGTAAAACATTTTCAACATTACCCAACAATACGATAAAACGCTGAAACGACAAAACAATCCTTTCTGCAAACGCCAATAAAATATACTGCCCCACGGACTGCTATGGATTTTCATGACAAATTAGAACAAAGTTTGTTTACGTTTCTGTTGTCAACAGGATTTAAACGTCCCCTAAACAGTGTTTACGCGTGATATAAGAGTCGCTGAAAGTAATTAAGGTTTGGTGCATGTACGAGCCATTTAGAGTGTGCTGTTGCTGTTTATATAGTTTTGGAGAATTCATATACAGCAGCAGCTTGATAGCAAGGCATACCACAGCCTCGCTGGCGTTCCTCTTGGAGTTTTGTTGTTTTGAGGCTTACAACAATTATACATCGAATCGCTACTTTTTACTAATTTGGCTTCCTCTACTTCTATGGATATTTTGGTACCCCGATGTAAAGTAGCAGTGTTTTTCAAACGTTTTTATTTTTCATAAACGGTACGGAGAAATATGAAGGCCCTGAAAATAAGAACAGCAATAAGGTAGGCCTGGCCTTCCCATCTGTCCGCATATATGAGTACGGTGTGTGGTTGCTATGACAACAGTCGTGTGCACAGACGATACTTGAGGAGTAACCCCAAACAACGAGGCGATCGTCGCACAACATGACACAAATCTCCTCACACATGCCACAAGGAAGCCTTTAGAAGGCTCACGAATCGCCACTTAGTGAGATATACACTCTTTTGTAACGATTTATGAGTGGCAGGGGGCGGCTAACCGCAGAGCATGCCCTATCACGGCCCATCTCGTTTTTCTGATCCCCATCTGACGTCATAGTTTAGACAGGTGCGCGGGACGTGCGAGATCCGGACGAAAATGGCGGACGCGGGTCGAGCGAGATTATCGTCCCACAGGCGCGGCGTCGTATCCAAGGCGCCGAATAATTGTTCTCGTTTTTGTGAAAAGGCGGACGACAATTTGTTTTTACCACACTTTGTTTTGATGAATATATGGCGTTATCATTTTCATCGGTATGCTTGGATCGTGTGAACAATTTACAGAAAGATTTACAGGTTAGATAGATCTATTACTTAAAGTATGAAAACATCCATGAATTGGATTATAAAACTGTTTCATTTTGCTTATTAGAAATTATTCACCGGTGTATATCATCTAGGGGTGATTAATCTCTGTATACTTAATTTATTATTCATTATTGATGCTGAGTGGAATGTCAGTATAGCTTTTTCCACACGCCAAAACTAGTAGCAAT
Source organism: Branchiostoma lanceolatum (assembly GCA_035149815.1). Classification (NCBI taxonomy): domain Eukaryota; kingdom Metazoa; phylum Chordata; class Leptocardii; order Amphioxiformes; family Branchiostomatidae; genus Branchiostoma; species Branchiostoma lanceolatum. The sequence goes on along the minus strand of CM068877.1, from coordinate 12,937,451 downwards.
ACATATGTGGGAAGACAATTTGCTATTTCGCCTTTTTAAAGATCTTATCGAGTTTTATACTACTGATTCCTTGCCATTATGATGATTTAAGAACAATCTAAACATTTCATTTCTATCCTCATGTATCCAAGTTTTTATATCGTTTTCATGTGCAGAAACCACAAAAGCCGGAAGATACGTATACGGCATATATTTGAATGTGGTCCAGAAGTAAAACTCTGTTACGTTAGTATTTTATAATTGGGACAACTACTAAGCGTTATAGTGCCTATTTGTTTTGTTATGCATCAAAAGCTACACGTGTTCACACGCATACTCGTAATTTCTCGTAGACTTCTTCAGTGAACATGATAACAAGCACTTCTCAATCTGAAATAGAAAGACAATTGGTTTTGAAAATTCAACCGCTTTTAAGTTATCGAATCTTTGCATTTCTTGTATCTTGTTGCTGAAAATACAGAACAGTTTTGTTTGTCAATCTTTAGAACATGGTTTTCTTTTACATCTTCGTATCCTCAGTGTTACAGCGACTATAGTTACAGCACCACTTGACTTAAAGTTTATGTACATTAAGATTTTGCAAACTACCAAATGTCTTTTCGAATCGAGAATGACCGTTTTAACTTATGAATGTTATGATACATGTACACTTACATCTACCAGTATGGCATTACATGTATCTGTTGCAAACAATTCTTCTGATAGCATACGGGGAAACGGATGTATTTAGGAAAACTTTATGATATAAAAGAACGACTGTTTTGAAATCATTTACATAGCACTAAATCTCTTTGAACGTATACGGAGAAGGAGTTTAGAAAGAGGAGACGTTACATGTACATTTGCGCCGGCACTGTTTCGCTTCCCTCATTGACATATTTTGGGGGAGGGCGATAAGCGCACTGTCTGATAATCTTCTCGTTCCATCTATGAGGGACAAATACAAATTCAAGAAGACTTATCACAATCGTATACAGATCGCAGACGAATTTTTGGCAGGTAAGGACCCGTTCACAATCGTCGTGCGATAGCTTTACAGCAGAGAAGTAGTCTAGGAACAGCCGTGGATACATCGTGCAAACTCCAGCTGTCATGTACAGAAAAGTTTGGCGTATGTACTTGTCAACGGTTGGTTCTGTAATTGCACAGAGGTTTTAATCAGATACAAACTCCTTGGTCATAACTGCGCTGAAGATCCGACGCCCAAAAATACGACCCGATGATACAACAAGTATATGTAAAGCATTGCAAGGACATTAGAATGCACTTTACCTTTCTGTGTGGAAAAAATACCATACGCTCATCCAATCTAACCATCATTCAAAGAAGATCAGAATTCTCTGTTGTAAATATACTTTAAATTTTCATGTCTTAACCAGTATAAGTTCAGTGCGTTGTTGTGGTATGCCCATCTTTCATGCTCGTTCTATATTCCGGACAGCTTCCTCTAGCCGCCATGTTGTTTTTCACTCCCTTGTTTTTGGTTTTTGAAAAGCGCCCATCAGCTAGCGTATGGCTGGCCCAAACTGGCTTGACAGCGATCTACATTCTACAAGCACATCTTATATTCTTGACGAGTAAGAATATGCGATTGCGAAGCTTGAGAACTCTTTATTCTAAGTAAAAATTGTATACAAATATACACATTATATGTGTATTTTGAACGCTACATTTTACATATTACAGCGGGTGTGGTTGATATCACTTTAATTATGTTACTGGTTTGTATATCTCTTTTGGAATTTGTAAGAATTTGGAGCAATTGGATTTGAAAGAAACGCTAAAATGAGATATACAAAAAATAGGCCGTCATACCTGCATCCTCACATAAAGGCGGTTCCTCTGCATAATGGTCCCCCTGCTTGTTACCGAATCTGACGTTTGATTTTGGCGGCGAAATTTGGCATAGTTAAATCGTATATGCGCGACAATTTTCATAACATTTAGTCTAATATAGTATTTAGAAAGTTGTTAGTACTGAGTGACTTGCATTGCTAACTGAATACAGTGTTTTGACTGCAGCTACAAAACGTTAATGTACGTTACAGAACACTTTTTTTTTTCTGTCTACCAAAAACTTTGAATAACTCGTTCTATATTTTTGCTAGGTTGTGTGGAAAAGGAAATATCTACACGTGTCCATGCACACAATGATAATGATTAATAAAGCCATACCTAATTGATACAGCAATGTCAAATATTTGTTACATAAGTGTCCAAAGCGTAGGTGTACGGTTACATAAAGGTGAGTGGAATAGATACTTGTGCGGTATGCGAGACCCACGCATATGTATTTAATGTTTTTTCACTATATCTATGTTGACTTCTTACATAGAGTTATTCTAATTAAATTACAAAACTGAGTAGATCAGAGATGCCAATTTTGTTGTTTATTCGTTACGCCTGTTACAACATTTGTGTGGATTTAAGTTGAATATTTTCAACCGTTTCCGTCAGTTGAACGAAAATAGCACTTGCTGTGTTCTGTGCCATGTTTTAGTCTGTTACGTTGTACAGTATCACAAACAAGCATGTCGGGACAAAATTGAATTCTATACACTCTCAGACAGGAATTTCGAACCTTGAAACAAAATATGTGATATCCAATACTATTGGCTAGAACTTGGCCATTTTTGCTGAAATTTGCTGATTCGAATTTGTAAGGAGACTAGTATATATACGCGTCCGGGAGGTAGTAATCCATGCCAAGTAAAATAACAGAAATACCCCCTTTGCGATTGATAGAAATGGAGATTTTATGCTTTAACATTTTACCGAATCATCCCGGGCTAAAACTACGAGCCCTACGTGTGGCTTGCTAAGGCTAATAACGTCCTAAAACATACCATATTGCTGCGGTTGTGCCTTTTGCTCTGGAAATCTTGTGACTTAACTGTCTTACACGCGGTAACATAACACTGGAACGCGCACAGATATGGTTTTATCCCTGTCGTCTCGGTAAAATTTACTATTTTTCCATGGTTCACCTTGAAAAGTGCTACATAGACGACGCGTATAGCTAGAAGTCTCTAAAACAACACATATGCTGTGAAATTGTATACAAGATTTCGTTCAGCATAACTTGCATGTTCCTTGGTCCCGTAGGGCAAAATCCTCTACAATTTGCATACCGAGATTTGGATGAAAAAACACATTTTTGTCCCCAAAAGAAATTAGCGTCTTTAGTTCATGTCAAATTATTCATGGTAACCGGTGACTTTCAGCCAATCGCTGTTTATTTTGGGTCCGTGCGACCAATCAAAGGGCTCGTGTGACATCGGTAAACAAACAAGAGTACCGGGTACAAAGGGGGGGTCCCGTTTTATAAAGTCCACTGCACGGCCGTAGTGTTGTTAGATCTCTTCATTCAAACCTAGCCAGGACCGACGAAGAGAAGTTATTTTTCCTGGAGAAAAGACGGACCTCTCAACATGATGACAGAAAGTATTAAGTCGTTTCGTATCGACGACCTCCTCGCATCGGACCGGCGCAAGTTGCAGCGCTCCACGGGGCTGGGCGTGTGGAGCCCCCGCCAGCGAAGCCCTACCGCCTCGGAGCCTAGTCCACGGAGTGGACCCGACACTCCCCCCGTCTCACCCCTAGCGGAGGAGAGTTCCAAGATGTCGCCGCCGTCTAGCTTCGTCCCAAGACCGGGGCTACTTCACCTCCACCCGTCGGCCGGCCTTCCCCTCCACCCGCACCCGGCGTACAGTCAGCACCATTTCCCGCTAACGTCTAACGGGGCGCACCACTTCGGCTTCGCGGGCTTCCACCCTCATCACCCCGACCATCTCAAAACCGCCATGCCGTTCGAGTGGGTCCGAGCTGCGGGAATGATCATGCCCAGAATGGATTACGGAGGTAAATTTACGAAAATTTCTTTTTTTTTTCTTTATAAATTCCTTCTAAAGGATAAAACATAATCCTCCTAATTAAAGGGTTCATTTTGATATTTGGATATTTCGAGTTGGCTACGATACTATGTGAAGATATCCGATTTTCTTTGAAATATATCAAACGCCTACATGGGCAGAGCACATGGATATGTTGAAGTGTCCGTGTATTTTAGTCATCAGAGAGTTTGACATTTTTCAAATAAGCTAAATGCGATGAAGCGGAAATACATATGTATTGTAGGTTGTTTTTAGGATAACCGCTATGTTTTAGGATAAGCTTAATAGGATAATCGTAGTAGAGCTTAAAAGTGATGTATTACGGTGATACTTTGGTGAATCCTCTTTTCGAATTTTCCACGAGTTTCGGAATTTAGACACCAATGACATCTCACTCCAAAAGATCCAGCCTTCAACAGAAGCCGAAGGAAACGTTAAATATAGTTTTCAAAAGCCTGAATCGTTACAAAGGAATCGCGACGTTCTTCTAAAGTGATACATCCATTCAAGGGTAAGAAATTACAATAACAAGGTTTGTGGAGGAAGTCTTCAAGGGTGGTCTATTTCCACATAGTAGCCGACCACACTCCGAGCGTGAAAAACCGGCCTTTGGGCCTGAAACGACCGCATAATGAACATTTTATTGGCGACTATTGTCAAAAGAAGTCGTCCTTTTCAGGAATAGAATTGGCGTGAAAATTGGAAATTTTCCGTTTCTATACGCTACAAAAATCAATTTGCATCTCCTTTTTTTCTTTAAATATTTTGAACCATTATCTCTTACTTTCTATTTCCGTACTAGATAGAAAAAGTCTGGCACAATACTTTTGCAAGTTCTAAAGCAATGTTCTCACTTACAAAGTCTGTTATAAAAAACAGTTTCCTTTTCCTGATGGCGAATATTGAAAGGTCATGATGTCCACAAATTCCACAATGTCTCGTGAACGGACGGTCCCGTTAAAGGCAGGTGGTGCCTATGGCTTGAAGACAGCGTGTTCCTTATATCCGATTGTAGCATACTTGGAGGGAAAACACGTCATCAGTAATGACACTCCCAAGTCCCGCAAAGCCTTTCTCAAACAACCAGATTCCCCGAAAAAATGCGGCCGTGCGGTACAAGGGATTACCACTATTTAGCGACCCGCTCGCGCTGTTTACACCTATCGCACACCTGACTTCGCACCTGCGTGAGCACAATAAATCACCTCACCTTTTGAGTGGCGTGTTTTAAAAGGTGGACTTTGACGGGGAATCGCTTTCTAATAGCCGACAGATCCCGCCATTTCCGAAGATGGTGTCGAAGAATGCCGAAGTAAGGTTTAATGTGTAACCGTTTAGAACGCGCAGACACAGGTTAGGGGTGACTGTTCTTGTTGGATCAGGTGCGCGGATGGAGTAGGTGTATGTTATGTAGAGGTAAACAAGCCGACAACACATAGCACAGTGTTTTGTGGCGCATTAAACACGGACAATACCATAGGTGTAGGCGGACATCTGACTTTAACAATACAAAATTAACTCTGCCAAACATGCCTTTTTAGATAGAGCCTCCCTTGAAAAATATGGTTTCTCGCAACAATAGTATCGGTCTGTCAGAGAGCTCTCTCGCCAATTCAGAGCATGTGTTTTTGTAGGTTAAACAAACAATACTGGCTATGTTATTGCCAACGCTTTATACCTCTAATTTGCAAAGTTCGCATCTTTGTACTGTAGTCATTTCCTAAATCTAGAGCTCCTTTGGATATATCCGTAAAAATAGTTTTCATCCAATTTTTTTCCATGTTATCCCTTCAATGCTCCAAAATCTATAATAGAAAAAAAAAGTGTAAAAAAATTGTTTAAAAGATGAAAGGAATGTTTTCAAACTAAGTGAAAAAGAAATGACGGCAAAGAACTTTCTATAAGGTGAAGGATTACATGGTACCGCCGATCGGAAGTCGACATTCAGACGGCACAAAAGAGTCGATGAACCGGCATAATCCACCACCACAAAGCCCCCAAAGGAAGGCTCGCCTAAATTAATTTCATATTGAGAGCGGCTTGTCTTCAGAAACAGGCTTATGGTCCGCAATGCGATTCTGACCGGTGAAAATATTTCAGAAAAGTCTGTTTGGGAAGAGGCGAATTTTAGGACAGATTAACATCATATAATCTCATTTTTTTGCATCTGAATCCAAAGATTGACCTTTATCACGCGATGTCCTGTGAATAGACCAAGAAATCGACGCAACAGACTTTTTGGAAATTTGGTTCCCGAAGTTTTTTTCATAATTCCCGACACGTTTTATAACAACAGATGTGTATGAGATGTGTATTCCACCCAAACTATAAAGACACGCGGTTAGAATTTCAGATGTATTTCACACCAAAAAGCAGGGGTCATCCGAAAGAAAAGGAATCATTTATCGTCCGACTGTACCTGTTTTGTTCGGATTCTTTTGAAAGCAAGTCAAATTAGCCGTTTTCTTTGTGCCGGAGACCATTTGTATCAATTTAGCGGCGGTTCAGCGCAGGCTAATTGAAACGGCAACTGTCGCATGCGCGTGGCGAACAAAGACTTCAAACGACGAAAGTTGCAACAGTTTTGATTGTCCAACAATGGAGAACGGTTTGCATAGCTGATAAAATTACATCTGCATCAAAAGAGGTGGAAATGGCCCCCTCCCGACCGGAGTAGTTGTGATTATAATCTTTCCTGTCACCTTTTTAATGAGTTCAGTACAGATTTAATGGGTTTTACGCACCTCGTTGGATCACGCGGTGCAAAACGACCCGTGAAATTTGCGTTAGAGGGGGGTATGAGAAATGTCTATTTACCAGGAAAATACAAAACACGTTTTTTAAACGTCATGATTTTCTTAAAAAATACGATCATCAAGAATATGAACTAGAAAAGGAAGGAAATAGAGCCAATCGGATTTGAGATACGTGAAAAAAGAGGGCATTTTCGTGTGTGGCCAATTCATGACCATGTATTTGTCATTTTAATCATTTTACACATTCGGCTATTACCGTTATCCCATCTGTACGTTCCCATAGCCGACAAATTCGCCATTTTTCCTAACTAACCGTGAAATCTGCGGATAATCACTAGAATTAACAATTTTCCGCCACTTACAGAAAATCTGGTATTATTCTCAAATGCTGAAAAGGTTCTTACAAAGAAATCCACTGGTCGGCTTATATTAAAACTTTTTCGTGCACAAAAGTATTACTATTATATTCATAACTTTGTCAAGCCTACGATATAGTAGTCGGCGCATACGTTCCCATGCGTGCTAGCCAGGCCAAACTCTACTGGTCACGTCCTTTTATTGTCAAATGCTGAGTCGGTTTATTTTCTTACAAAAAATCCACCGTATGCTTATATATATATCGTAAACTTATTGCTACAAAGAAGTATCAACTATCATATCCATAGATTTGACAATTCTATATTCCTTAGAATTGAACTGTACGCTGTCATAATACGTGCTCGCCAGGCAAATCTCTACTCTTGACGTCCGACTTTAGTGAAGGGAAACACTTAATTCTAAACTGTCGCCGGCCTGCCACGCCGAAAGAGTAATTTCGCAATTTCCGACAAAAGTGTTTCCGCGTATATACTGCTCGACAGATGGAACGGAAGCGAAGAGAACATTAGTCTGCTCTCAGAACCGCCCCTTCCTCGATAGCCCCTTTAGATGAACAATAGTGCAACATTTCCTCCATGCGAGCAAGGCAAACCTCCTTCATATGCGACAAAAACCCAGGAACGCTTCCGTTGCCATGATTGCGGACCGATCGACTGGGAACGTACAGAAAAATTATCACTTTCACTAGGTCTGTGCAAAAGATTATATGTGTGTCCAAGAACAGTACTAAAAGAACATTAACAAAAATATTTCTGTAAAAAAAAAGACAAGTTATTCGGAAGACACGGTTTTCGTGAATTTCTACGAATTGATTTGAATGAATAACGCGAAACATTTCACGGTAGTTAGGTCAATTTTGCGCTAGCATTAGTATTGTTATCTTTTCAGATTTCTCTTGTTTGACCAATTCCCCCAATGTATTGTTTGACCGTATATGCACACCTTTCTAGGTATGATTTATCGCGAAACAATTACGTCAAAATTGTTAAACCAATCCTATTCATCAATCCGCACTCATTCACGCGTTTGCGCCCTTCTGAAGGCGCGGTGTTTCGGTTGTTTATCTTTACCCGCTGTCCCGTCCCCTCGTTACTTTCGTGCCATGTCATAATTGAGGTAATTACCGCCTTGAATACCACGGGATATTGCCACTTTATTAACACTTGTGTGATAACCCCAGTCGACATGGTCAAACATCGAGACGATCTATCATCCGCCGGTCGTGGCGACGCCGAAATTTAATATCCACATTCGCACGTCTCCGTTTGTAGAGCAATCAGGGGTGGTTCAGAAAGGTTTCAGCTCCAATTGAGCGGAAAATGTCTTCTGCAAACAGTTGGTACAACCCGCGGGCGGTAGGTCTGTGAGGGGCACGTATCGGCGAGCTTGTACCAAACCGCATGGCTTCGCATGGAAGGAAAGGATCATGACTTTGTTAAAGAAGTGTGCTTGGTGACCAACAACGCTCTCTTGTTGATCTGACAAGCTAATGGCTATCTGATGTTTCTAATTACTTGGTTACGTCAAGAGTTTGTCAACTTATGTCTAACCCCAAACTTCTGATGTCGACAACGTTTACCGAGATCATGTTTCTTTCTATTCTGCGCAATTACTTCACAAATTGAAATTAAACAGCGGTTAGATTTACACCTATTATCATGTTCGTGTGGTTCTGTGGAATTTGCTATGACATGTCCTTGACGTGGTTGGAATACTAGTAGTTAGTCTTTATCAGTAGTTGCGTTCGTTTTTTGTTTGTTTATCTACCCATTTAATGTGTGGACGGCGCTCATTAAAAGGAAACTTTAGGACAACAGCACTAGAGACGACAGAATGAGCGTATGAGTGAATTTGGAGCACTCCGCCCAGCTCATTACATCTTATAACACGATGTGTTGTCTAAACCCGGGCACAAAGTTACATCATAAAGTTACATCATATCTTCCATAGCAGGCTACCGGCTGGGTTTGTTATGTGCTGTGTTCTATCTTATTACCATTTCTTTCTGATATCTGACGGCTAGGGACTGTTTGACACTGGGTACAATCATAATGATATACAGCCGGAAAACAACACATATTGAAAAGAAATATAAACACAACAACAACCATGAGCCTGCTATGGAAGCTACCTACATTACTCACAGACTTAAAACGCAGCAACTTAAATATACAGATATATCTTTATGTCATATCAGTATGCAGCTATAATGAATGGTGAATCATAGAAGTTTCAAGAGTGAATCTGTATCATACAGACGAAGCCACTTAATTGCACCTCGGATAAACGCACCTTCCATTTAATTGCACCGAATCCCAATATCCAAAACCGGTTCCCATTCACTGCATTGTTAGTGACTCCGCATATCTGCACCGCGCATGGTCACCAATGCCGGATAACTGCACCAATTTTTGTCAAAAATCCTCGACAAGTTAACTGAAAAGGTTCGCTAAAATCGGCAAACGCTGTACAAATGAGCAGATACCTGCCGGTGTAAAGGCGCAATACCGCCAATATGTTTAAAACTGTTTTGAGTAACAAAAGAAGGTCGGTCTCCATTGACAGGTACGTTGATAGGAATCGTATGGGAGGTCCCGGGCGGGTCACCCGTAATCAGTTACCAAGTTTTAGTTTCAATTCCTAGTTTCATGGCGGTACATGATTTACGTAAATCGACAACTGCACTCTACGTAATGTTACACAGAAACTGTTATTCCATAAGTGGCATGACGATGTTTCAGAATGCCTCCCCTGTAACATTACGTGTGCTGTAATGCGGTAGATCGCATGGAAAAATTAAAGAATACAAAATCAAAACAGGTTCGTAGTCAATTCTTTATTTTCAGTAAAGGGTCAATAAATAAAGTTAATAACTGAATAGTTTCGTCTGTTTTCTTTGTGCCAGTGTTTCTGACTAACAATACACCCCCTCGCCCATGGTGGTGCGGTCCAGCTGGGCATTTCGCATAATTGCACCAACCGGATAATTGCACCAAAAACGCTGACAAATGGGTGGTGCAGTTAAGCGGATTATACTGTATTAGAAATAAAACCTATTGTTAGTATTCAAATCACAATAGACATATCTATGTTCTATTGTTCTTCATTCATTGTTTTTTGCCCTATTACTTATAGTTAGTCTTTGGGCAAGGAATTGCAATAAACTTATCATTTAATGTCATCTCTTGTTTTCCACAGTGCACCCGTCCCAGGCCAGCCCGCTGTGTAAGACCCGCCGGCCCCGGACCGCCTTCACCAGCCAGCAGCTGCTGGAGCTGGAGAAGTACTTCAAGGAAAACAAGTACCTGTCTCGTCCGAAACGGTTCGAGGTGGCTACAGCACTCATGCTGACAGAAACACAGGTAAGGGTTGCAAACTGTATTATTCTAAGTTGATCTCCAAGCAGATCTAACGGTGGCAAAGACCGTATCCAACTGGCAAAAGGAGTTTTCATAACGACCTTTTGCAAGTTGGAATTTGTCTTTGCTGCCGTTAGATCTGCTTGGAGATTAATTCTAATAAGCTATAAAAGCTATTGTGTTAGTTAAGTTCCATCTGTGTATATCAAAGAAAATGTAGATTTATTGAGTCATTTTGGATGCTATGTTTATTGCATGGTATTTTGAGGCATATTAAACTATTTTTAATCATTTCTATCTAGGCGTAGTACCAAATACTCTATAGCAAAAGTCTCATCATGAGAATGCTATATACATATTGTATTGTAAATACACTGAAGGTCGTTTGTCTTTAGCAGTGTTCTAATTGCATAATTCAGTACACGTCTTGTTTTATCATAAGTCTAATGTTTTATAACTGATATTGTATACTGATACCCGGTCTAAAGAAAACATCTCTTTTGTCTATTCAGGTCAAAATATGGTTCCAGAATCGCAGAATGAAGTGGAAGAGAAGCAAGAAGGCCAAAGATGAAGTTACACAAGAGAAATCCACAAACGGGAGTGCCAAGGGCACCGATTCCTCCAAAATGGAGGACCCCAAAGACACTTACAACATGGCGGACCTTAGTGACCCGGATGAAGACTACAGTGAGCATGCGCAGGAGGAGATAGACGTAACGGACAGTATTGATGGCTCATCAGATAACGAAGAGTCAAGGCCAGTGCAGATATCCTTACAGACGAAATCTGACGTAACGTCAAGATGATTTAATTAGGACTACGTGTCGTAATCTCTCTAGAATCCAATGTCTTTTGTAGTTATTCTAATCTATAGAAAATAATGCATACCCTTTGATAGTGAATCGAAAACGCAAATTTCGATGCTCTCTGTTGTTAGAGAAATGTACAGTCCTGTAATATATATTTTCTTTGTGGTTTTCCAGAGGAAAACTAATAAGCACACACACAATGAAGTAACCCAAGTCACGCAAGCATCTCTATCAATTGATTTTCTAACGATTTATTACAATGTAAAGACAGCAATGTTGAATGGTTTATAAAGATAAATTGTTGGATACAAGGATTCTTTTCTTAGTCTGGACTCCAGTCTTGTTCGCTTTGGTCCTCTCTAGATAGTCCACTTCTAGCGACTGTTGGAACAAGAAAAATAGTCTCTACCAGGCTCCATAGGTCGCTGGAAAAATAGTAGAAAGTTGTAATCTGTACCCCCAGGCCGTCTAACTCCTCCGGCATGTTGTCTGTCTATTTGGCCAATGTCTACTATTTCTCCATCGACCCGTGGAGCCTGGTAGAGGCTACACGACTGGGCTCCAGTCTAAACTTTTATTGCACATATGTTATACGTCTTCTCAGGTGTTACTGTCCCTCTTTGCGTTTGTTATCGCTTCTTTTCCGACCGTAAGAAGGGCCCATTGTGTGCAGTGCAGATAAGAGTATATACCAATGGTATTTCAAGTGTATTTATTGTTTGCGTATATGTGTGTGATAGACACTAAGGTGATATGATGCCAGGTGCACCACAATAAAATCGATATCTCATAAGCTCTGCGCAAATTTGCTCATGTTTGTACTTTATACTCTGTCATATTCTTCAAACGGGAAGAATTCCTCAGTGAACAACATTAGACGACACAAGACACGATGCAGGTTGTAGATTGTGCCATCCCTTGCCCTTTCGTCGCCGAAGCAGTTTTAGAAACTTTAAAAACAAAATGTCCATAGGTAAAAGGTTAGACATTTCTCTCATTCCGTTCTTGAGACGGCCACAGCTGTGTTTGAGTGGCTTAGTACATGCCTGGGTTACCATCGCGAAACTAAGCAAAAGTAAGCACCACCTTTGATAACCAACGACACACGCAAATTTTCCTCGGATCAATTTCCGAAGTTTGTTGTTTCTGACTTACATCGGTATGGCATGTTATTTTTTACCCTAAACGTTATTAAAACGTGTGCAAGTGACATTATCAGAATGTACTCTATGCTGTTAAGTAGCCCGCGGCACCTCTATACTCTTGACAATATATGATCGTTAGATATAGACCTGTTTGAAAAGTGCCTCTTGCTATCTTTGTTTTTCCACACCTGAAGTCCAAATTGTGTAAACTATGATAACTGCTTATGGGGAATTTCGCCCGTACACGGAGGTATCCCGGCTACGCCGACAGGCATGTCCGCCATCTTGAAAATTACCATACCCCCCTCCCCACACACCTTATAATGCTCATGATGGTCACATTTCTATACCAGGGGCCCGGCCTGGCGGTTTGCGGGAACAAAATACACAAAACTTTAAAAAGGTTAATCATGGGAAAAATTTGTGTATATCTTTTGTTATACACTTTAATATTTTCGTTCCCGCAAACAGCCAGGTGTGACGCCAAATTTCTGCCCCGCCAGATTTCTTCTTCGAGTTAGGGTTATCATCGAGTTCAGGTTAGCCTCGATCCACAACGCGAGTAAATACCGACCAGACTTCTGCTTGAAAATTACCACGCCACAAGAGTGTGACACACTTCAGGTATACTGGAAACCCCCTAGCAGTGTTGGATCACTTATTTGGCCGGGGCAGAAATTTGGCTTCACACCGGCTGGGCCCCGGTTTGGAAATGTGACCGTAGCAATAGCAGGCGTACGACTTAGATAAAATAGAATAAACTCGTAAGCTTGCTAAGGAGACTACCCCCCCCCCTCAATACTCCCAACGACATGGGCCAACGACCGGTAACCTAGTAGTCGCAGTAGCTCAAAGTGGTTCCAAAGTTTATCCATGCCATACAACCGCTTCATTGACACAATGCCATTTGTGCTCGACGTTTCAATTATGCTATTCTTCTAAAGACTCATTGTACACTATATACACTCTGAATTGCAACAATGAGTATTACGAACAAAGACACATCCTGTACAAGAATATACAGTATAGTCCCCATTCCTTGACCAGCAGTGGAGTTTGCTAACTGTTCATTTCTGTGTCTAGCGATTCCTAATGTGAAATGTTCTCAAAAACCAGCAACTGGCACACAAAAGGACGAGGGAGGGCGCGACAATGTTGTGTGTATGCGTTTTGTATGTACATGTATGTTGTTCCTTATAAGCGGTGAGTCACTTTCAGGCATAACAAACCAGTAGTTTTGTACCCCCCCCCCCCCCCCCAAAAAAAAAAAAAACTGCGTAAGACTGGACCTGGACCTGGACTGTAATGTTTCATCTACTCACATTGGGATGGACCCCTTCTCTTTTCCTTAAATGGGGTGGGCTCTTTCGCTCTACTCAAACACGGGACCTTTATGCTCTAGTATGTTTCCCTAGCTATAGGTTCACCTGGGTCTATTGCGAAATTAGGTTCCTCATGGCACAAAAAGATTGGGGCCTGCCTGGGATTCGAACGCAGAACCTTTAGATTCTAAGTCAGCAACCCTAACTACCAGACCACCGTGACCATGTGCCGACGAACCATGGCGCAGTATTTGAACGGTTTGCCACAAAACGACGTGTTGAATCTCAGATGAAAGTGGTGCGGTTTTGCCCCTGTGTACCCACCACTACCGTGATCAAACTCTCTTGATGGGTGTGCACATTAAGAGTATGTGTACGTCAGACCCGCTGCTAATGTTGCAGATCGAGACAAGGAGTAATTGTTCGCTGTGGACCTCTATAATCCCCGTGTATACAGCAGTAACCCACGAACACAACTGCACTCCAAATAACAAGGGGAAACCAATGTTAATAAGGTTGCTTGTTGAGAACTACCCACCCCTAATTAGGGTCTTTGATGTTATGGCGTGTTTCCTGTTTAATGTACAAGCAAGCTGAGTTGGGGGGGGGGGGGGCAGTCATGGTTTGTAGAGTTTATGTAATCTCCAAGCACATGTAAGGGTCCGTAGTAACGCAAAAGTCCAACAAAATAAGCAGTAAGTTTAAACTTTCACAGAATTGTTTAACAACAAATCTTTTGAAACTTTTGTTTTTAATCACAATGATATTCAATCTTGATAAAACGCTTATAATGGGCGTAGGAAGAGTATCAAAACCACATCTTACGACTGAATCTATAAACAGGCATACAAGCAAGTGATTTCGGGTGTTGAACTAGTGCATGGGGAAAAGAATGAATTGATTTTGAGTTTCATGAACGATATAAGATGCCAGTCAGAAAGTTTTAACTGTTTTGCCATACGTACCGAAATGACAAAACTAGCAGCGTGTAGAAGAAATGTTGGTTCTACAGAAAAGTAGGCGAACATGTAACGGCATCGCCATGCAGCGCTGCTTTGCTGGCACTAGGAGTTAACCCAAACTCCTCAAGATACAAAAAAGTAGAAAAATGTTTATTTATCATTTTAAAGTCAGTATTGTTTCCCAAACTGCATGCGGAGCCCCCCGAGCCCTACATACACATACACTATGCTGTTTGTCTGGACCATTTCAATTTATTAGGAAGTCAGATCGTTTTCCAAACTACGGAGCCCCATTGCACACACATACACTAGTCACGAATTCTTAGCCCTCTCGCCCTCTTTTCTCAATAAATCTCTTGTAAAGTGCCAACTGAAGTCAACCCCAAATCAAGAAACAAACATTTCGATTCATTAGAAATTCACAATCGTTTTCCAAACTGTGGAACCCCCCTACATACACTTACAAACACACATACACGCACACACATCTACACTAGCCACGAAGCCTCTAGCCCTATAGGTCTCTTAAGCTTAGTAGACCTTTCGACGTATTAGGAATTTAGCATCGTTTTCATCGGAGCACCCCTACATATACTTACAGACACACATACACGCACAGACACACATAGACACACTAGCCAAGAAGCCTTAAGTGCCCACCAGGTTTCTCTAATCTTCTTGATAAATCTCTCAGGGTCAAGAACCCGAGGCTTCACGGGTGAAAAATGCGCACTTGTCTTTTGTTACATGTGCAAAGTGTACAGAGTTGTGTGCGTTGGTTGTCAAACACATTAGCTCCCCATTACCACTCATTAAGCTCCATCTTCCCACGGACCAATCACAATGGCTCTTTCTCTCCGTCTTCTTTCTTAGTTACCGAGGGACCAGTAATGAAACGCAATGTAAAGAGAGGTTTTATACCAACGGCGAGGAAAATGACCACGAAGAATATTAAGACTTCATTAAGGCCCTTTTTCAAGGCTTTCGTACTTTTCGTACTCCAAGCTACAGATACAGTATTGCAAATTGTCGAGAAGCATTTTAGGCATCATACTGTCTTAATGATATTTCTGACATCTTTTTTTGTACTCGGAGAAGACTTAAGAAGGGGGAAAGAAGGGAAGTCGCAGTTTACTTCCCTTTTCGACTGGTTAGAACTGAAACAGAGGGCGATTGTGGATGGACTTGAAAGGGGGCTATTGGTACATGGCATAGTCTTGTGAACGCGTAATTAACATATGTATGGAATACAACGTTATGTGTGTACCGTTACAAACAACCGGTCACTAATTACTCTCAGCTGCGGGATCATCGCCGAACAACACGTCCCTCTCTTCCGCCAATAAACGGAGAAATTCCGCTCCCAGTGAACCGAACGTGCCTTCGCCGCGAAAAGCCCAGCCGGGAACTGTTTGGGCTCCGCAAACACACCCCAAACATGTCCAGCGCTGCAGGTGTGAAGAACACGTTTCGTAGAGGCAGCGAGCAAAACTTCCATTCACACACACCTCCTTAATTTTCCCGTTGTGTTTGCGAGGTAGGCGAGGAGAATAAAAGGCGGTATTTGTGTAAAAAATCACGGCGTATACCGGGCGTGTCCACACGGGGTTTCAGCTCTGTTTTAACAGCCCACAATTACCTGTATAGTGATGACTTTATAATACCGCGGCAACACGTTCGTTTGCTCAGCTGTGAGGTCACAGTCCTAGGTGCGAAAATAGAGCATATTTGCACAGCGTAATTAAAATTGACTTACAGCGCACGTAGTGACATATGACGACCGGAATGGGATAGCGGGGCGCTCTTACAGGCTCCTCACTGCGCCCCTCCGGAATAAAGCGCAGGTGTACGAAACCAAATCATCCATACAATAAGATAATGTAACTCGTATACTGTTACAGATAGTTTGTAGTTGTAAGTGTGGAATAGATTAGCCTTATAGTATATACTGTACCATGTACGATTGTCATGCAATGAATTTCACCTATTGCAAATGCCAAAATCGTTCGAAGTCGTAGAAGTAGGACGAATGTAGGTTATAATTTCAGGATATCATGTTGAAATCAGGAAAAAAAGACTTTAAGTCTACGCCACCCTTTCTCAGATATTATTTTCCCAGTTCTCTACACAATCAAAATGTATACATAATTTCCAGCTGTACTCTCCAAGCAGAGGTTAGGCTCCGGATAGATTTTGACGTTTGTCTTTTTAGGCGTTTTTGGATAGCGGACAAAAAGAAAGCCTGCCAAAATATAACGTCCGACAAAAACGTTTAAAAAACGACGTCAAAAGTCACAACCTAACCTCTGCTTGGAGAAAGGTAACCCAAAGGGGTGTACACAGTTCCTAGAACAGCCATATGAGGTGACGAATTGGTTGACCAACAAGCAATCAGCGGCCAGGTAGGGGGTGGAATTGGTCGATTGAGGGGCTAGTTAATCCTAAAATTGACAGCTACCCGATAGTGCCTGGGCGTGGAATGCTCGCATGGGGAGATGGTTGCCCCTAGCCCGGCATATGGTACGGCAGGTCACTGACAGTAGCCATACAATAGCACAGTATTACGCAGTCCGAAAATAGATTGCAAGAAAACTAAAATTAAAAGGTTCAAATAGTAAAGATGTGGACGTTTTTTTTAAACGACGGGTTGTTGGGTACGATTTTTAATTAATAAAACGCCGGTATATTTAATTTTTACGGATAAACATTGTATCGAATCTCTTTTGAATAAATAGACTGTAAGAAAGCGAGAATCAAAAGCTTCAAAGTTGATTTCAGGTGCAAAGATGTGGGCGTTTTTGAGTCAACATACTGTAGGCAGTACGGTTTTGATGAAAACACTGGCGTATTCAATATGAACGGATAAACATTGAATCGAGTCTCTTTTGAATCATGTTTGAAGTCCGCTTTTGTTCGTTTTCTATGTGAAAATTGCTCAGGTTGTTGAATTGATTTGAACGTCGGTTGGAAAAACTAATATTACTATGAAAACACTGTTAGTAATTCTAATACAACGCATTTTATATGTATATTTGACTATCAAATTACAGAACTTTCGCTGGAATGTTCCAAAGAAAAGAGGGGGGTACCATCCATAAGAGGTTTTACAACATCATCCATACAGAAAAAAAAGTTGAATTTTACAGGGCACCGACACAATTCTTGCTAAATAAAATTCAGGTTAGACATGGAAAGAAGAGCAACAAGATATTGGAGCAGAAAAGACTGAAAGAAAAGTTTTGTGTAAAACAAATGTAACAACAAGTTTTTGCAACTTTCTTGTCTTGGATGTACCTTATTCTTAATTTGTCGGCCTACTTTGGACCCGGTCCAAATAACTTTCCCATCCTGCCAGTCTCCGGTTACACCATCTTCCGCCTCGCATCCTGTCGCGCTACAATATACAAATATCCACGGACACACACCGACACAAACAAACAAACACACAGACCGAAAACAATACCCCCGATTTCACGGAGGTAGAAAATGTTCGTATTAGATCATGTTTTTTCTCCTCAGACTGTTATTTAACATGTCGTTTCTAAGAGTTGCAAACTACTTAGAGAAAAGAATGTGTAGTAGCTTCCGTCAAGTTTTTTTTTCATGTTGCATATTCAAAACTTTCCAAGCAGATGTAAGGATCCGGCACAGTTATAGTATTTTACGCGTCTTTTGCAACATTTAGTAGTATGAGGCGAATCGTCAAAAAGGTGCACTACTTGAAAGACGTACTGGATGTTGCAAAACCACGCGTAAAACACTGAGGTGGATCCTTACATCTGCTTGGAGATAACTTTGTGGTTATACATTTCTGAAAGCTGAGTGCTGTTACTAGTATGAATGCTTGCATCCATACTAGTAACCAGAGAGTAGAACGTAATCATGAATGAAAAGGCACGTTAGAAGAGAGAATGCTGTAGATCTGGAGAGCTGTGCATCCGATAGACAGTTCGGCCGCGTTAATTGTCACCAGATAGAACGGTCGGGCGTGTTTTGTGGGTCTTTTATGGCATCATTTGGGAACATAGTCTCTCTCTACTGATGAACGCCAAACGCTTTTTTCTGTTCCTTCTCCATTTGTAGAAAGACTCGAAGAGTTAAAAAGGTCTACTATTAGAGAGGCGTACTAGATGTTGCAAGAAAAACGCGGAAAACACAGAGCCAGATCCTTACATCTAATTGGAGATTATTCTGTATTGTTCTGTATTACAGACAGTGAGTAAAGTCGCACTTGTCGGTTATCAAAGTGCACGCATGTATAGTTCGCATGCCCGGTCAGGGGTCACGCTGGCCACACAGCAACACTAGTACTCTGTGCGCCAAACAGCACTAAATCCCTTCCATACACTTCCCTATTGATCTGCATGGCAGCATGACAAGTAATCCGTTACGACAAGTGGGTATGTTGGTTTCACTTCAAAAATAAAGGGAAACCTCATTTTGTTCAAATGATCATGGTATCATGGACTATTAAGCTTATGAAATGTGCGAAGTTTTATCACTTACTGTCACACTTTAAAACGTTTTAAAGGGTAAACGAGAGGAAGTTGGAAACTGTATTAAGAAATGCCCTTATACCATCAAATACTAGCTGGAGGATCTACGTAACTGTCCATTGCTGTCACAAGAAAGTGGAAAGTAATTTTGTCTACACTATAAGAGTCAGAATTATTTTCTTGATCTTACACTGCGTATTCTTAGAAGGGGTATGTAATACCTACCCTATGTAATTGCCAGTTATAAAATCTTTTTGTTGCACGTTGGCAGAATCATCCGTTAAGAAGTTAAAGAAATATTCAAGTCAAGAGTCTCTGCCTAGGTATTTAACAGCGTGGAGCTGATATTGCGTAGTCTCAACCAGACTAACTACGCTGTCCCTTGGGAGAACATTTGCCAGGGGAGTTTAGCCACGATAGGATTTTATTTGCCGGCACAGTTAGGAATGGGAAATGTTAACCTTCCCGCTCTTGCCCAATTATTCCCCTTTTTTGTCAATTCTACGACCCTACGTAGACGCCTGTGCACAGATTGGTCTTCAACCACCGGGTGGCGAGACGGGAACAGCAAGGAGGACAGCTGTGTCTCCGCTTTGGGAGAAAAACAACTGCTGAACAACACGTCCTTGAGAAGACGGCTCCCTCTCTCCGGAGGACAGATCAGCAACCGCCACACAAGACATTGTAACGGACTTGACACAGTCAGAACTAGGACTGAAAGATTTAGAAACAGCAGTATACCATACATAGTAAGACTGCTGAACAAAGACAACAACCCCTAACGTATTGTAAAACTTACATGTACCTGCTGTCACAGCTCGGTTTGACTCGCTTTGAACGTGAGAACCTTTTTTTAATCCAAGAATTTTACGATGTAAGAAACAGTATGTGATTGATGTAGTTTTTATGTATATTTTTAACATGAAAAGCGGCAGATCAATTCATGATCCCTGCCATCCTGTCACTCTTTTTATGAGAAATAAAAGAAAGCATTATTATATCCATACCCCCATAGGAATGCCTGGCGGAGGCTGGATATTGCGTGCTACAAACACATTGTCGTACGCAGTAATTTAGCGGATGCTACAAGAGGCTGTACACACACAGGGTACGTTTGTTCACGTGTTCCTAATGGTAGGATGAATGACTTTAAGTGTTTTATGGTCTTCACCTGTGGGTACTTGAGAGATATCGAGGAAAAACACTGCGATGGAACGAAGAACAAGTGGTCCTGGGTTCGAATGCTGTCATGTCAACGATATTGTGCCCCTGGAAAAGGCACTCTACACGACCTTCCTCACTTTACTCAGGTGGGAATGAGTACCTAGTTCCGGTAAGGAAAACATCCCTCGAATAGGTCCCGTGTTTGAGGAGAGCCACACCTCGAGCACGCTAAAGAACCCGCCACATGAAAAGAGTAGTGGTCCTTCCCGGTGTGTGGATCAAACCTTACAGTCTTGTGTGCGTACGTACCGTACTTGGAGTCCTCAACTTAATAAAGTTAATTCAAGCACGTGATAGCGAATAAGAACATATGCAACCATAATTCACAACATTCTAGTAGGAGGTTGTATCGAGTGGAAAAATTCCACTAACTTCAGAATGCACTCAATAATGTTTCTTGCACTCAATATCCTTTCTTGTAATCAAAGACTTTAGCTTTGAGGTACTAAGACAGTTAAAGCCTAAGAAATGAAGCCCGTAATTTCTTGAGAAAGTCCTAAGACGGAAAAAGGAACATAGATAAGACAGGCAGGGGAAGTATGTAAAGAAAATATGTAGCCGGACACAACAAAAAAGAATCGAGAAATTGACGATTTTTTTTCTAAAATAGGACGTGAAAAGAAAAGCAGAAATAGCTCTAACCGAAATATGTCCGACGAAAGATTCTCCTCCGGCAAAAAAGTCTAGACTTGTATCTAAAGTAAAGGTGTTAGAGAAAGGCTAGTGTACTTTTTTCAAAACAACTTATAGCTTCACGGGGATTTTCAAATGGATTGAATGTTGAAGCAAATAATTCCCCAAATGACGTTTAAACGACCTTAAAAATTCGGTGAGCCGCTAAAGCGATACATCTTGCATTAACGTTAATTCGGATCTTAGTCTGTGTGTGTCGCTGTTTTTGACAAAACTCCTCTTGTTTATTTCCCACTGCCAAGAATGTAATATATTCAATTAGAATTACAAGAATGTTTGCTTATTGCGTGACATGTTTTTCATTACTTTAAGATGTTTGTAGCTTAGATATGGTTAGGGCTTCTTGGAACAGAATATCTAGATGCCTAGCTTTTATTGTAGTTGCCATATATTTTATAGCATAGCTTCGCACACCACCAAACATCTTAGAAACCTCACAAATCAAGCTTTAAAAACAAGTCAGTTTAATCAGGCGTTATAAATATCGAACGCAACACAAAAACGCTGGGTGGACGGTTGACCGCTGACAGAAATGTCGGCAAACTTCAAATGACCCGAGTTTTGACGTGAAGCACGTTTTCACCTGCCGAGAATTTACCGAGTGCCAGGGAAAGTCAATCGATTGTCAGTCCCGCTCGCACCTGTGTAAAGCGCCTGTCAGAAATTTTCTCATTACTTAGTAGTTTACCTCATTATTAGAAATTGCAATCACCCAGGTGTAAGTGGCGAAGGCATCAAACACAATCAATCACCATCTATTGTAATAAGTCTTGGCATTGACGAAATCACACACACATGTTACATTCGAAAGGCTCAAGAACGATGTTTCTATCCTGCAGTTTAAAACGAACCGCTAGGATGCAATATTGACACTCGGGACATTCCTTTTCTAAGCCCCGAAAAGTCGTTTCAATTGACCGTGAAGTATCACATTAACATAGTGTGGGCCAAGTTTCTCAAAAACCGTTGCCACCGATCGGCCGACTTAGCATCAATACAACGTGCCTACAGCATTAATCCCTTATTGCAAACTAATTTTGATAAATTCCATCGAAGATCCATTAAATGATAAAGTCTCCATACTCCTATTGAAACACTACGCATATTAGCAAGGTATGCGGGAAAATAGAGTGATATATTCTCCCATAAAGTATCATATTTCAAGTTCGTAGATACATTATCAACTGAGTTATTGTTGCACCACAGCGGGGGTTATTCTTTGTTAGCAATCATCTGATTAAAACCCACACATTGCCCGATAAGCACGTTTGGTGACAGGTTTTATCGGGCTTCAGGACCACGTGTTAAGCCGGATTGCACCTGCATATCTCCAGCCCCACGGCTCCCTTTGTTAAACCAAACAGGTGTGTTGACTGGGATATATGGCAGCGGCAATTCGGGGTGTTGTGTAAACTCATTTGGAAGATAAGGGCGTCCACATGGCGTGATAAGCAAGGCTTCTACGCCCAGAAATGTGGGAATTGTGATTATTAAATACTTCTTGAAGTGATATATAGTCCAACCGTCGAGAGCCTTGTGTCAAGGAATGAGTGAGTGAAAGAGTCGTAAAACGGAAATGACTATTTCTCTATTGTTGTTTTTGGCCAGCCGTTGCATTAAGGCGTATGTACAGTCATAACTTTTGAAGATATAAAGTGGCATATTTTGATAGACTGGTTGCGAAAGTATCCCGCTAGTAACAAAAGACCAGTGTAAACATTGTTCAGTTTTAATTACGGCTTTGAAATGATACAATTCGCTGATACAGGTGCGGCTGTGTTACGCAGAAGTGAATTTGGTCGCGTTTATATCTTGAAATCATTTTGTTTGATCGAATCATATGTATTATCTACACTTGCACCATTTTTAGTAAGTTCCACGTCTGTTTACGCAACAGAGTATTTACTGTCTAAAACACGCCATCTCGCCCGATATTTTATTACAATCGTACATTAAAGGAGTTATATACAGATAGTAGTTATGAACTATTTTCTGTACATTTTGCACTGTTGAACATACAATTGTATTTTTTGTACGCCGTACTATATCCTAGTCTTGATTTGACTGAAAGCGAGAGAGAGTAGTAAGCACAGTATAGAGGTTTCTACGGACAGTATAGAGGTTTCTACGGACGATATTCAATGAATAGTCTGTATAATCCACTTTCATTTATTGAAAGAACCTGAAATTGTATAAACATAATAATACATATCTCTATAAGCCAGATGCCTATTTTCCTTTCTGAACTATTAATAGTTTTCTTTGACAGCTGATAGAGTGGGTTAATGTGCGATAGTGGAGCCAGTAGAGTTCAGAACGGTCAACAGTGTCCTGAATACGCGATATGTTCATTAATCGTTTTCGAAGACGAATAGGAATGAGGCACAATTATTACATATCGAAAAGAGTAATACTTGTGCAGAGTTTCGTTTGTCTTAGCCTGTTGAAAAATAGTCTACAAATACCTTTAATGAACAAACAGTGTATTCCGGACCTCTGAATTCACGTGGATCCACTTTTTCACCTCACTCCACCCCAGTTTAGAAGAAAACTTTAAGGAGTTAAGGAATGAAAATAAGTATGTATCCCGTGAAGATATGTATCATAACATTATAAATATGAGCAATCTCAGCCTCGGACGATTAACCAGGAGTAAACTAGAATTCATCCGTATCATCGCTGTCAGATTTCTTGTAGTTTCGAATTTGTCGCTAATATGCCATCTTTTTTGTGTGGAGCCGGGGGTAAACTGGATATGTACGGTCAAGAAGTGAGGTCTGTTTCTCGATTGTGGGAAAATGCGAGACACGACAAAGCGAAACTCTGACTGAAATTCATCCAATCAAATGCAATGCCTCTGTATTGTTAATATAAAAACAAGGTAAAATTTCACGCTGACTGGAGGTTTTGACACCTGTTTTCGCCCAGATGGTGCGAGGAACACTGACGTCAGGGGGCTTGTACGATAGCTTGAATAACAATGATATTAACAGAATACGCCGTGGGTGTTTTTATACTGCATATTATTTATTGTTCATTGTTTTCAGTGATCATGACCGCCATGTAAAACATAGAAACCCCGAATGCAATCCCTCACAACATGTCCGGGCTTGGGCTAACCCTGGTTTATGTTCCCTTTTTGTGGCGAAAACCTCTTTACCGCGAACCTTGAAACCACCGCGAAAATGTTTGTTCTGTATTCCACCCACCTACCCCCTTATTTCAATTACAAACTTCAAACCACCGCCAACACTCAATTTTCTTCCTACCGTGTAATCAAATCCCCACGAACATTTCCCCTTTTGCAATATGCCATTCTTGAAGTTGAACCCAGGACGCCTCAACCTGCCATAAAGAGAGACAGACAGACAGACAGGCATACAAACCGAAAAATTGTTTCGTTTTTGCGGAGATAGTAAAAAAATTCACTGCGGAGCCTGCTACAGGTCTGCTACCATCACGCCAGATGTCAACGCGATACATGTAGAACGATAAGATACAGTACGGACGTGGTGTACGAACACCTTGGTTGCGTTTGGGTGGGAGCTTTGTGAGTGTGCGCATGTGCATGTGTGTAATACAGTAACATATATATCACTCTTGGTAGGGAGGGAGAACGGGTGGCTCTCATTTCTGCTGGCTCACATAAGTACTATTGTCCATTCGTCCTAGCCTGGTTACAATCCTTCGTAGTTACCGCTTAGCAATATAACAAGAAGATACATTTTCAAGCCATTTTCAACCCTTCCAAACCCACTTTCCATTCCAAACCTATTTCCAGCCCTTCCAAAACCATTTCCAGCCGCACCGACTCATTTTGCTAACCACGCGAAAAGAATGAGCCATTGGCAACTTAGGAAAATGGTACACAGGCTGCATGCATCTTTGCTTGTGGTGAAGAAGGAAATAGCGCCACCTGGCGACATTGTGAGGCGTATCAAACGAGGGAGTTGGACGCATTGATTCGATCTCCTGCGCAGTAAAGTTGACCGCAGGGTGGCGCTGCGCAGGAGAATGGACGGATATAAATGATACATGTATATTATAAAGAAATATAGAATTACTTTATCACCATGACATGTATTCAGCTTGTCTTGTCTTTTGCAGCCCAGTCTTGGGAGACTATCTGTGCGCCTCTGGAGTAGATTTAGCTTGTAGGAGCATTTATGATAATAGTCTTTATTGCATATTCCTGCCCAGAAGGGCTAAATGCACAGAAGACCACATGTGGCCTGTAAGAAACATAATGCAAAACATAAGTTGATAAAATGCTACACTAACATAAAAACAACAACTCGAAAACATGCAAACTGTGGGCTATTGCTAAACTAAATGATGATCACCAATTAGTTTCTTCTCTCTTTCTGAAACATTTGGAGATATGACTACATACTTTGTCTATTATATGTTCGTTCTTACATGACATTAGGTATATAAACGTACAATAAAAGTCTTTCGTTCAATGCAAATATGTCCTAAATTGATATTGTTAATATTTGGTGTTCTGATTTCTTATCTTAATTAGACTCAATGATTTTAACACTAATTCTAACCAAATGGGTGTGAATATGCCGCTGTTTATACCTCTCATGCTCTGTGGTTCATGATTTGAGGGATGTCGTTTGGGCCCAAATGGAAAGTGTATTAGTTACACTAATAGAAAACTAAATATCACGGTGATGCGCTTCACCCTTTCGTTCAGACCCTTGTGGTGCCTAGTGGGGCACAGGGCAGTAAGTTTCCTTGCTGTTTCAGTGGTAGGTTATATTGTGGCACCTCCTCGAACAAGGGAAACCATCTTACGTCCCCTCGGAAAGACGGGTGCAGCCGCAACCGAGACGACCTGTCCCAGGATTGAACCGGGGTCTTCCAATTACCAACTAATTGGAACAAAGAGTTTGCTAATTCTTTTTCCAGGTCACCCTCTATAATCACCCATCTACGATTTACATGAAATATACATGTACTAGCACGTGTCAAAATATGAAGATATTTACTCCTTCAAATTGTTTACGACATAAGTATATTGTATGTAACGTTGTATTCTCGATATATTCATACTAGCGTATTACCTCAAGGTTCCTTTTATATACAGGTATAAATACCTCAAGATTCCTTTTATATACAGGTAGCTTTGAACTTTCGATATGATTCGAAATGTTTTGAATGGCATTCGATATACATTTTGTATTTTCAAGCAGTAAAGGTAATGTAAATGATTCTAAAGTCTAATGATCGTTTATATATTGCTAGTGTCAGAGCAATCTGGGGCCCTATTCGGGAACCCTGCCAGTCTGTAGAGCCAATTAAAATCCATTATATTGTATAGAAATCAAAGCTATCCAGTACAACACGATACGTTTCATTGCGATCTTTTCTGTTTCCTGTATTACCGCTCTGATCAGCTGTACCGGAAGTTGTGACCCTTTCAGCGCGGGATACCACCTGCAGCGGAAATACTTCTCCTATGCCTCTGCGTGTGTGCTTTATCATATGGATAAAAAGCGAGTGATGTAATATACAGACCCCCATCTTTCTGTGGTTAGAACGTAGAAACACCTGTTTTCTGCTTCCGAAACCCGGGTTATAGTCTCTTCTTTCCTCTGGGATTCGATTAATTGTAAAGACATTGAAACGTATTCATGCAACGTTAACGGTTATATTGACGCGAATCCCACTATCTAGCTAAATCGCTATAACGTTGGGTAACATAAATTCGCGGGGTACTTAAATTCGCGATTTTTCGAAAACGGGGTATTTAGGGATATGTGCTAGATGCAACATCAGTAATACCGCTAGAAATGCACACTTGACAGACTAATGTATTCAGAACACTGACTGAAAAGCTTCGATAACCATGCATTCGAAGTTGGCTACGTCAAAAACTCTCCGTCCCTTATTGTCACAGTCTGAGGGCTTCGTGGGAGAATTTTATACTACATAATTGTTCGCTGGTTTATAAGACAAATGTCACATCCGCTTCCTGCTCAACACAGTTATTTACAATACAACTTATTAGAATCTCTTTTGCTAACCTACAACTGGACTCTAAGTGTGATTAATCATCAAAACGCCTCTTTGTTGCTGCAACCAATGGCTACGACACTACGGTGAATTTTCCCGCCGCCATATTCGTTACCCAGAATCCTGCTATTCGGCAGACGACAAACGTTGGCGAGGAACACTTTTTTGTCTAAATGCTGCGTGTGATAGTGGACTGATGGCGATATTTTCCTCAAAGTTTGCCCTTAGCACAAGCAGAAACACATGGACATAATAGTATTACCATTTCTACGGCATCCAGCTAACGCCCCGATGAATAATGTACAAATTTCCATGACGGTGGGGGTGAACTTTGAGTGACGTTCCACCGATTCAACACACGGGTTGTTCCCGAAGGCCTGATGTTTGCGGTACGGCCGTTTTTTCGTGTATTTTTTTTACTTGGACACATCTATATCCATAGCACTCTCCTCAAGCCAAGGATGGAACGAATAGCTGCTGTATAAAATGTAATTAGTGGTAAGATATTCAAGACGAATCTTCTCTCCCGAATTAATGTTCACACCTGTCCGACAACACCGTCATTTTGCGTGCGGCGGACGGTAGTTTCAAGTTGAAATATTATGGTGTCAGCACGACTAGAGACAAAATCTACCATATATATGATTAGTGTAAAGATAGTACATGATACTGACAGAATAATAGAAAAAAAGGATGGTTTATTGTTCTGCTAGATTGATTTCAGTCAACCATTATCGGAAAAATCCCGAATTTATGTTACCCAACGTTACCAAAACTTACAGGAATCTATAAGAAATGTGCTTACCTTTAACATAGAAGTCGGTCCCAAATTAAACTTGATGTTATGGTTTTGCAGAGAATTGTATCAACAAGAGCAACCTATTTTGTTTCTTTCAGTGATCAATTGCATGTAAAAGGAGTAGCCACGTTTTATGGCTAAAATAAAAAATACAATAAAAACGTCTTTCATACATGTTTTTTTCTCATTTCGTAAGTATTAGATAGTTAATTGTGGCGATAAATTGGTTTTAATTAATTCGATTTGTTTCAGATGTTCTTATCAAACGACTTTGTCAGGTAAACGAAGATGGATTGAACTACTTGTCATGATTTGACGAATGTTCACGTCAACGTTTAAAGTCTGAGTCTCAGCGTTTTCTAATACCCTCTTATCCTAGTTTCCATTTTACTTGTCTAACACGCAACAAAAAGCTTTTCAAAAACGTGCCAGTCGACGAGAAGTTTAGTTCACACTCTCGCAGAGAAGAGAGAGAGATACGAATGTTTCGGTTGGTTGAACTCTAGTTTGCTCACTGTGGAGATAATTTTCTATTACCATGAAACAACGCCTTAATGACTTGATCTGTCCCAAGCAATTAAGAGTTCTCTCTGAGAGCAGGGAATTTTAGATCATTTCGTTCAGACCAGGTGTTACTAACTAGTCGAGGTAACTCACAGACAAAACGTCTTTCAAAAGAGGCAGACACGTAGTATACTTCGAATCTGATGGCGGGACCTTCGTTTCTTTAAGTTTCTAATCTTTTGTTTTGATCTTTTGTCTCGTTGTAATTATAGGTGGCGAACACTTGCCAGTACAGACGTGGGTTGTTAGCGAGGCTGTGGCTTACAACTCACAGGCGCCATTTTCTACAGAAACAGGTGTTCTGTTCATCCGGGAGATTTGTGGGTTTCTGTCGTCTGCAAATGTGTCAATCGGTCATTGAACTTTCTGAGCAGAACACTTCTATAGGATATGTGCGAGTACATTTCGTCACAAATGATACATAAAGAATATAGAACCGTCTCCTTTGACTTACGAAAAGCTGCAAACTGAGTTTTTAAGTAGTTCGGTCAAAAACCTTGGTTGCCATATTTGGCATGATTGACAGGTTACCAAACGATCAAACGTGTCCACAGTTGCGCCTTTAGGCCCATAGATTAGGTCACATTAACGTCCCCGCCTCCCACGGCCGCCTTTCAAGAGATACCGGTGCTTTTATCATGTATAATCTTAGTGGATCATCCAATCTTAGGACAGAATCCCGTATCTTGAGAAAAATAGTCAATTCTCGTCGCTGGCAAAGTGTCAAATCCTCATGACATGTTTCCCCCTAAGGTCGTTCGCCCTATTTGTTGGGTCGGAATGACACAATCTTGGGAAAATGTGAGAGAAGCAGTTGTACTGCAAGTAACGTGGTCCTTATTCCCGTTCAGATCATATCAAAATAATGACGACTAATTTCCAAACAACAATTTCGTACCGACCGTCTCCGTGGCAACGCAGGTGCATGGCAACCAACCGACGAACGTCCAGCACATGAAGCTACTTTGTAACGTAGCTTTGTGTACATTTGCAAGTCCACCGAGACTTGAAACTATCCCAAACACCTGTCAATGACACAATTGACCTTATCTATTAACGGAAATTGATCTCTGCTCAGGCCTAGCCTGTATTGGGTGGGGATCAACTCAAAATCTAGGCAACACCGGCAAAGAAATCAAAATTTTCAAGTTTTAGCTAAGAAAAGAGAGTTTTACTTTAGTGAAGTCCAGCCAAGTCAATTATTGCCCTTTCACTCTTATTTGCGATAGTTATTTGCGGGTTGTCACCTACAATGTAAAGGGTTCTGTTAATTACTTTTTAAAAGAGTAAGATTGTTTTGAAACTGTGCTTCTGAGGCATATAGCCCCAAGGGAATAGTAATTACACTTAATAAGAGCCTCTTCCATTCAATTATATCGTGGTATTTATTCAAGCCGTCGATTCAGCAGCGACACATTCGTAAGACTGATCGGGAGACATCCACTTCGGACGGCCTTCACTCAAGGTAGGTTGTCATACTCTAATCTTTTACCATATCTTCACTATGAGTTCTTTAAGCAAGTTGCATGCTTGTTCCGATTGTAAAGACGGAGACTTTTGAATGTTTGAGTTATTGTCATTGTTATGAGGTTCAAATCTGGTTAAATTGATGATGCGTTTGTCCTATTTATGTCAAATGTTTTTTGTACCATTGAAATCAAGAATCATCAATGTTTTTCGGGCTGCGGAAGATAGTAGTCTCTTAAACTCTAATTTTCTCTCAGCTTCCGATGTATATCATAAATTAATCTATTTGTTTATCGCGACATTTATTTACAATAAACGGCGGCGACTCTCTCAAGTAATTACCTTGTTTTCAAGCCGCAATCAAAACAAGCATGCAAGTAAAGCAAATGATACAGATGTAAGGAATTGTGAAATAAGCAAACTTTGCCAGTCCTTGAAACGCCAAGTCATTGAAACTTATAGGATGATGTTGGAAAATTGTGGAACCGTTTGGTACCTGTCAAAAATGATAGACATAAAATCGAATTGCCAAGCTATAGCTAGCTATATAGAGCAACGAACACCCGACATTTTTGTCCTGACTTTACTCATAACTTTAACGGTGTTAAATTGCAAATGCTGTAGGAAACGTGTTCAAGAAAATCTGTAATACCTTACCTAACGTTACCAACTTTGTCTCACGCACTTGTGACATTGGAGAAGTAAAGATCATTTTACAGAGTTGCAATATAACCACTGTGTCACAAACAT
This sequence comes from Branchiostoma lanceolatum, assembly GCA_035149815.1. NCBI lineage: Eukaryota > Metazoa > Chordata > Leptocardii > Amphioxiformes > Branchiostomatidae > Branchiostoma > Branchiostoma lanceolatum. Next base: position 12,906,807 of record CM068877.1, on the reverse strand, counting down.
GCTGTGCCGTTTCGTTTTTTCCAGCATTACGTCTATAAATTGTTTTTAGATTTACTCATTCACCATTAAAATTTGCAAAAATACTGCAGAAAATAACCGTCGGTTTCTTGCTGGCAGAAATCGCGCATAACATCTGCTTATTCACAATATTAATGCCCCTCATTTTACAAAACAAGATACAACGAAAAAAGTCGAATTTCGTTGACATTCTTTCTTCTTGGAGACTTTTATCACAGACTAACTGCTTATTTTACATCATAGATAACTTCCTTGCTTTGCCCATCCATATCCATGACCATAAACTGTACAATACCAGTAGTCATTCTCAACAAAACGGAAAATAGCTACATCGACATTCCGGAATATTTTTTCGGTACACAACCTCAGTAGTTACCTTGAAATGTTGTTTTGACCTATCTTGTGCCCCAATCTAGCATATGAAGGATTCCGTACTTTCAATTATCATGTTGTGTACACATTTAAAAATGTGTGGATTTTTGAAAGATTGCTGAAGCGAAGACTAAAACCATCTTTTGTTAACTTGAAACACATAAAATCTTTAAGTTGTGAAGAATACAATGTTGATCAACATGAATTATGATGATAATACAGCTCTTTTGGACAAGTAGTAAGATGTCTACTGCTTGTAATAATTGTCAAGTTATCACAGAAAGAGGAATTTTGAAATAGGAATCTGATTTGGACTATTCCACTACAGACAAAGGGGGTGTTAAAAGACCGAATTTGATTGATGAAACTAATGGTCGACAGCGACGGCTATCTTTCATTGGGGATTTCCTGAAGTGTCAAATAGGGATTAGCAAAGGTGTTGATACAGAGGTAACGTTTAACCACTCCAGATATCTGTTTTGATATATGTTTTGATTTATGATTTATGTCAGTTTTGTATGTCGTGCTGACGCCAGAATAAACCCCATTGAACAACTAGCTACAAATGTAGGAGAAGAAAAAAACTTGTTTAGTTCACGAAATATATTATAAAAACACGGACTTTGAATGTAAAATGTATGTATTTGACTTCGCAGAATTCCTCTTACATGCATCTATATTTTACATCAATGCAGTTAAACAAACAACAAAAGAGTTCATTTTTCGGGGTCTAACATTTCGGAACATGAAAAGGTTTAAGCCTGGACACCACGGGTCAATGTACGGATATCGCCTCGGGCGGAACGGAGTTAGTCCCCGTAACGGCCCAAGCTGGCGGCACGGTCTCTGTCTTCTGTCACTTTTATCAACAAAATCACCTCGTTCCACAATTGTCTTATCTTAAACACCAGTCATATTGTCTTCTTCAATTGATGAAGCGGCAGATTAGTTGACTTAAGACACGCCAATGGGGTGTAGTTTAAATAAGAAACAGTGTTTTAAAATATATATTGTACTTTGATGTGTTTATCATGGTTTTAAGAACTATAGAACGTCACGATTTGTTTCATATTTCCGAAGACCGCATTCAGGCATAACACACCATTTTTGTACAGCGGAATAGTAGCGCCAATGTGTTTTAGATCAAAATAAGAAACAGTGTTTAAGATATACTAGTAGTTTTTACCTTGGTGTGTTTATAGTGGTTTTAGAAGTGTAGAACGTCGCGATTTGTTTCGTTTCACATAATCGGTAAACCATCTTTCGGCGAAACACACCAGTTTTGTATAAAAGGTACAAGCTATCTAGGACCAGACTGTTAGGTTTGATCCACGCACAAAATAAATGACCCCTTCTCTTTTCGATAAATGTGGTGGGTTCCTTAACGTGCTCGAGGTGTGGCTCTCCTCAAACTCCTCGAATCAATGTGATTGTAAAGATATTAGGGGAAATTACGCCTCTTCCTATTGCTGACTGTTTTGATGTGCATATGAATAGGGGATTCTTATCTTTCTCCTTAAAGGACGTAGAATGGAGCTCCTAAAACCGTGCAACACAAGCGCCTTCGGAGGAGGGTTTAGTTCGGAGGGTCCGTCTCCGCTGGTGGGGTCCACCGCAACGGGCGAGCCGAGAGTCTCGGCGTTCACCTCCGTGTCCGTCCCGACCAGCTCGCCGCCGATGTCCGCTGCCGACGCCAAACTTGCAGTATCTCTACCCGGACACTCCATGCCGTGTATACAGACCCAGTTAGAGATGTACCACAGGTAAACTTTTGATAGTTCTTTCTGGCAACACATATGTACCCTTTTAGAGGGAGTCTGCACAGGGGGCGGGGACAACGCTCTACTTTAAATTTGGGAAGGTCGGCTACGTAGATTGCTAGATTCAGGACCTTTCTACGTTCTACGCTACGGAACTAGTACTAGAGTCCTGATGCGAACGAAATCATAGAAAAGCATTCTCCATCGTAGAGAGAGAAATAGAGAAGAAATGAAATTAAAATACAAAGTTAACAACGAATATTAAAAAAAAACGCTACGTCAAAAGGAATCAGGTTTCACTTCTAAATGTCTTTAACATTAATTGCCCTAATATTTTTGCTTTTAGATATTTTATTTTGTATCATAACGGAAATGCAGCTTTTCTTTAGAAAAAGAAAAACGGATTTTTCACTCTCCTTCCCTTTAGGTCGTACCTCCAGGACACCGGTTTTGGTTCGTATTCGGACTATGGTTACGGTGGAGGAACCAGTCTACCTGCCCTGCCTCCCGGATACTGTGAGTAACATAACATTTTACATTTGATTTAGTTCTTCAGTTACAATGATTTATACCATGAAACTATCCATCTCATAGTTCCCCGTGTGTCGTTTAGTCGACTCCTCTACCTTAAGCGATTTAAATACAACAGAGACCGGATACTGTGTACTTAAATTGTATACATTGCGAAGTGGTGGCGTTGTAGAATCTACTTAGCACAGAAGCAAACCAAAAGAGAAAGATTTAGTGTTTGAGTACTTTGAGGCAAAAAACTTTCTTGCTCGCTATTAGTTATGGATTTTGAAAAAACAAACGCTGCATGCACCGTGCTGCAGTTTAATTTCCTTTAACTTTCATCCCCCACGCCAGCTGCAGCTGCAGCTGCAACACACACCACCCGGAAACACCTGCCACCCTATAGAATCACTCAGTAATCCACAAACAACCATCGCAGTACATCATAATCATAAAATATATGGCGGCTTTATAGACATTATTATGATAAGACCATAAAACACATTTGATGGCGTGATAAAGACATCAATACGACTGGGAATGACAAATCGTTAATCATGTCACGATACGTGCAAACCAAACACGTTTGTAAGGCGATTGTCTGTTGGTTGTAGCCAATGCTTGTTTTCAAGTTGGTAGAAATATTCATTTTGCTATTGACAAATATTTGCTAAGCACTATATAATAAGCGATACATTACTTATTACACATCCTTATTTTGCTTGTAGAAATGCTTGTTTTCCCTTTTCAAGTCATCTTTTTTAGACAGTTCTAAAGTAGGAAAAAAAATGCACCTTTCATTCATTAATCAAAATTAATTACATACATGTAAGCTCCAGGCGATCTGATATATATCAAATGAAGAAGTCTACATTATGAAGCTGTTTTCCATACTAAAACTCTTGTTGTTCTGCACATAGTCCCGATCAGACGTCGTCGAAAGGACAACAAACAGCGGAGGCAGAAGACTACATTCTCTACCGAACAGACCATAAAGTTAGATGCCTATGAAGCCCTATTTTCTATACTAAAACTCTTGTTGTTTTGTCCATAGTCCCGATCAGACGTCGGCGAAAGGACAGCAGACAGCGGCGTCAGAGAACTACCTTCACTACCGAACAGACCATGAAGTTAGAGATAGAGTACAACAGGACTGAGTACATCACAAGACCCAGACGGTGAGTCAAGTCAAGAGACAGAGATCAAACAAACAACAAAACATAGATTTGAAAAACTGCGAATAATCAAGAAAGGAAGGAAAGGAAGAATGAAAGAAAGAAAGAAAGAAAGGGAACCATTGTCATGCAACAGGTTATACGAACACAAATTACCATGTGCTATCTTGAAAGTTTTCAAATCCGAATGTTCTGTTAGACACCTGATACAAATTACACATTGCATAAGTACAGTCAAATTGCTGACATTAATTTGCTAATTAGCTATACATAGGCATTAAGTCCGATTTATTCTATATTTACAATTACGTTGTGCTGTTGTTGTTTGTAGGTTTGAGTTGGCCGAAATGTTGAGCCTGTCCGAGACACAAATCAAGATCTGGTTCCAGAACCGCCGTGCGAAGGACAAACGGATCGAAAAGGCGCAGTTGGACCAACAATACAGGTAAAATACTAAATGTGTACCCATATTTACACCATTACTAAGAAGCGAGAAGAAGCCGAATTCATGTAATTATTAGACTACTGCTAGCTTATCATTGTATAGATGTATTCGTAAACTTTGACGTTTTCTGTTGTGAACTGTACTGAACCCAGTGGGTATATTATGTAGAACAAAGTTTGATTGAAGAAAAAAGAATGTTTGTATGTAGATATGAACATTCTCTGTACATTACTCGAATTGTTTTTCAAACATCCGGTTACCTGTACGGTCGTTGGCATGTCTGTTGTTTACCGTGTGTGGCACCTATGCTGCAGAAACAGTCTTTTAAAAAAATCACGTGTGTCATTGGGTCGCACAGCTAGCAGTTATTCGGTAACAGGTTGTTTCGCTACATTGTCAGTTCGCTACTGTACGTTTTGCTACATGGCAATTAAGTTTTTTTGCTACATGGCACAAGTTGTTTCGCTACATAGTACAAGTTGTTTCGCTATATTTGAGTGTTATTTCTCTTGATAGACAGTAGCATTAGAAATCGTATTCCCGCAATCACGTACGTTTTCATAGATGTCAATGAATGAAGTCATGACACCTGTCTTAGCTATCCGTATGTCACAACAGCTAATGTTACATTCCTCCTTCATCTAAGATTACTTCTCTCTGCTATATCACCTTGAAGGATCTGTTGTACAAAGTTTGGGTTTATCACAAATATTCAGCCTCGTTACCTCTCAGGACCGCAGCTTCAATACTAGGACGGGTTAAAAGAAAAATGTGGAACACAGATTCCTTTGAAGATTGTGATAGAAAGAAATGTTATTTATCAACGCAGCTATTCCAGCTATGTAGATCCTCCACCTAGCCGTGTGAAAATGTCACGCTGGGATAACGCCAGTGCAAAATTACATAATTACTCAAATTGTCTGTGGATTCCTTTAGATGATATCACAATGGAAAGATAGTTTTCATTCCATTTTACAATGAAAAAATGTAGATATGATTCTATCAAACAAACCCTTTGAAAAACATATGTAGACTCTTTACCTGACCTGGGGTACCACCATCACTTATTGTCCTTACGTCCTTTTTTCAACCTCGTACTGGAAAAATCTAATGTTCCTTTTTGTGCATACCATTAATGTTCAAAGAAAAACAAAGAAAAGATTGAAATTTCATACTAGCTTGACCACAAGTATTTTTCTAACAATTGTAATTTCCATAACAAGATTTCCTCAAATATTTTCTCTAGGAGACTGTAGTTGTCTTAGTGAAACTTGACAGTCTCTAGGGTTTCAGATATCTAAACTCTAGGAATTCCAAAATCAGCACCAATAACTAGAAGTATTTTTTTGTTTAGACCGAATGTTTTGTCTTGCCTTTGCTATGGTTTAGATAAACAATTCAAATTTTCACCAATTTGCTCTTAGCATAGAAACCATATTTCATCGACATTATGCACTATTTCCCTGTTTCGCTTAACGCAACCAAACAAAGAAGTCATATTGTTATGTTCTTAGCGTTGCAAAACGATATTTCAACATTACACCAGCAATTGTGCTCAAGCTTCGGTAATAGAGTTTACTTGTTGTCGGATAGGTGTAGGTTATCTGTTGAAATGTCTCTGGATCCAAAAGATGATGGAAATGAGTTGAGATAACATGATTTGTTGTGTCATGTCACCAAAGATCATCTAAAGCAGATAATTTCTTTTTGACACTCTGATAACAAGGTGCCAATGTAAATGATGATTTTTCCATTGGCAGCATAGTATCTTTTTTTATCTATTTAAACTGCACGCGTTCCAACTTGCACAAACATAGCAAACAGGGAAGGCCCTTTCTAAAACGACTACCACTCACTGAAGTCTAGAATCTGCTAGAAGAATTGGCAATATCGGATTCTCAATCCGCTTTTGTCCTGAGGTAATTTTCGTCGCCAGCCTGGCTCAATTTTGCCGGTCCCTTGTAGTGGGAAAGTGCGGCGGTTCAAAGCGGATTTATCAGCAGTTTCCATCTGTTGCCGTGAGACAATAGAGATACCTGAGGCGATCGTTCGTTCTCACAGCAGAAGAAAAAAAACTGGGCCAGTTAACAGGTGGAACCGACGATGACGACATTCTGAAAGCATCTAAATGTGTAATTTTATTTGCCCCCTGTGTCAATGATTTTTATCTATACTACAATCATCGTTTGCGGTTCCTATGTTGTCCAATACAGCTGTCATGGGGATGTCTACTGTACACACACGTCTACGCTATTCTAAAAGCGTCCAGGCGGAACGCTTATTAGTTGTCTGATTGCTTGGACTCAGGGAAAAGAGATGCTGTTCCAGTCCTGAGTGTTAGTTCAGTGCCCAGAAGTGGTCTTCGTCTCTTGACCTTGCACTGAGCAAAAAGTCGTAAAGCAAAACTACCAGACGGTCTTTGTGCAAGGCTTCAAATATCGTACCCAATCTATTTTGAAGATAATTTTTTTTTTCATAAGAGATGCATCCATTCAGTATTGTTTAGTTCCTGATTAATGATGTTAACGCACTTAAATAACTGTCACTTAATTTCGTGGTAGAACGGAAAAGAGGTTCTCGTAGTCGAAACACTTCTCTTGTACAGTAGTAAAATACATTTAAAACGTATGTTCGCGGTGTTATGAATACGCGGTGGAGAGATCACCGTGAAAATGAAATCACCGCGAACATGTCAGGATTTACAGTAAGCTCAATGTGTAGATAAAGGACCTGAAGGTACAACGCTAGGTAATTAAGGTTCTTGCAATAACATACTATTTGCAGCTCAGTGAAAGGACAAGAGATGTCATTTTTGCACAGAGGTAAGAAAAATTGACACTGGCTCAATATTGTCCCTACACAAATATCAATAATCAACAAGTCAGCGAAGGGAGAAAAAAGTCACTACTAGTGTTCTATCTCTCTCTCTCTCTATCTCTCTCTCTCTCTCTCTCTCTCTCTCTCTCTCTTCCTCTCACATACACACACACACACAAAACACACAAACACACACTCTTTCACTCCTTTCTTTCCTTCCAATTGCAATTTAATGGTATGGAATAGCGTCTTTTATTCAGGTCAATGTACTTTATTGTTGTTTGTATGTTTTACAAGATCTTTTGTCTCGACCATAGGTGTTTGGGCCTGCCCTCGCCCTACGCTCATGCCTACGGCGGCTACTGCGGTGCTTGTTACTACCGGGAAAAAAATGGCGGCTCTGGTCTCCCCTGTACATCCGGGTTCTGCGGAACGGAAGGAAACCACCAGAAGTCTGCCAAAGCGTGATCACATGATGATCACGTGGTGTCAACGTGATATGTAAAGAACATCGTTCTATGTTGTCAAGATATCAGATTTGTCACTCCTGAAGTGTTGAAGGTTTACAAACAATGCCTCATGTATACAGCTATGGCATAGCGTGCCTTTGAAATCGTATAGTTGACGGTCGAAGTCGTCGGTTTTGTCCAAATGCCTTTATCATGTCGTCCATATATGTATATATCTATGTATGTTAAGTCTGTGTAACACAAACTGTCACTGTCCCGGGCTCTATAGAACCCCTGACCGCAAAGAGGCCTCTTCATGAGGCCAGAAGTGTGATTTAGTCAGGCTATATGTATCTTTAGGTCACTAAAAGTAATGCATTATCGTTAGATTGTATCAATTTTTCTTAAAAGTCGCAATATTGAATAGCTGTACTTACACAGAGTTGAAACTTAGAGAAGTTAGGATTAAAAGTCTATTGTGTAATTAGTTGTCACAATTCGAACATGTCATGGTTGCATGCGTACCTCCATTACCCATAGCCTTTAATCGAAAATGTATGCAATGTACTCAAACACTGATATATGTTGGAGAAACATATCTGTTATTCAAGATAGTTATGAATAAGGTCTTCATTCGTGGTATATGTATGCATATTTATATGGAGAAATGAATGTACAGTAGGTCAGAATCATGGTGCATATAGAGAATTGAATAGTGAGAATCACAATAAAACAACGTAGAAAGAAATGAAAATATTCTTGTGGACAGTGCAAATCTTTATTCTGAACTTACTGCAATCTTTAATGGCAACTAAAGATGGTCTTGGAAAATATGTGTCGCAATAGTAGCAGAGTGTTGGTCTTATTCAATGCACTGAATGTAAAATTATGTACTGTTGCGTTGGTTGGAATTTATTCTGGCACCTGAAATAAGGTATTTTTGCCAAAACAAACAATGTTTTCCAGCCAAACTTTTTTTTGCAGCAAAAGGAAGGTTCAGGTCTTCCTACCACCCGCTAAGGTTTTTTTATACCAAAGATCTGTAAAGAATTATCGGGAAGAAAGGACACTTTGACACAAAGATCCCTTTTGACACATCCTAATCATAGATTTCTGGTCAGATCTTCAGGATTTGAAGAGATACAATTGTGCATTAGACGAGAGGCCATGTCACTAAGCCGGGGTTTAGAATGCCACGCTTTTTATACAAACCAGGAAAGAGCCACGAGACAAAGTAGATTTACATACACTCCTCAGGCCTTGGAAAAAATGTTGTGTTTTCGGTTACCGACTGACCGTAGGGAAAACCTGGTGGTGGGAGGGGGGTGGTTGACCGCTGGCAAGGAACAAAAATTTTTCATCCGACATATATGAGTGATGAAAGCATCGTAGAATCGTTTTTCAACATGAATATTGTCCTCATTTCTGTTGCGATAGAAAAAGTGACATAAACATACACACCAAATATAGGTTTCCTTTATGTTGGCAACCTGTGTAATAGTAGATCTGTATGATTAAGAAATGATGTTAAAATGTATACCAGTGTCCATATTCATTTCAGTTTTACATCGTTAAACTGTATTTGTTGGATCAATTCGGCCGAAATCAACTTACCGACCCAATTTTTCAACAGTAAGTTTCCTAGGCCATACAAGTTTATCCACAGCAAGTGACCAGGGTCTGAAACAGACAATTTTTCAGTAACATTATCGATAATAAACTGAGAAACGGGCCAAAATATCCTACATATCTAAAGGTTCAGGAAAAAGCAACATTTAATCTTATTACCTGGTGGTAACGTAAGAATCACGAGTAGGAAGTATTTTATGGTTCCAATACCATCAGTATGGTGCATGTTTGGTGTATACATTCATTAGCCAATACTATTGTTGTACTGTTGTTGGAGACAATAAGAAAATGTCGTATATTCAGTGTCGTAATTATACTCACTTTAAAACGATGTATCTTAAGTTGATGTCAACGTTAGAAATGCGGAACGAGATGCTCGATTTAAACAAAAATATGTCCTTTTTAAATTTTTCACGTAATCTCTTTTCGTATTGACAGTTATCAGGCTTTCCTTGTGGTAACTGTTTACTTGAATCCTGGTAAGCCCTTAGAATGGTCGTATCGCTTGGCGCCCGTCCCCATGTAATCCTGAGCTTCGTTTCGCTACCGTTTGGTACCAGCACACGCTCTCCCTGATATAAACAAGCCACACGTTGGATAATGTTTGAAAGCCTTATAACTGCTGTCACGTAACACCAACACAATCCAATGTGATTATTAGACAAACATCAGTAATCTAATTATGTTTTAGATAGCTCAGTGTGTTCACTCCTGTACTTATCCACAACAACAGTAGCTTCCTTGGTCACTGCGTACCCGTGTGTGTGGAAAAGTAGCGGGTTAAAAAGGATTTCTGTGCACTTAGGTGTTGTTTATTCGTAGGAAATGGTATTTGTTTCCAGTTTGGAGGCTTATGGTGTGATTTTTTTCAACATGGGCGGTCCATGGAAATCTCCGAGCAGATGTAAGGATCCGGCTCATTCTCGATGTTTTACGTCTAGTTTTACAGCGTTGATACTCTTTTCTCGTATTGTATTTTTTTTTAAATACTAGAAAAGAGCGATGTTACCAAATGTTGATTTGCTTTATTTGTAATGCACTAAACCCAGTGTAGGCCTAGTGTGCTGTTTATTTGTTTACATGTTTTTCCGGAATCTTAAGCCCCCCTCTCAATGGACCCGCGGCACGTTGGCGGCGTCGCTGCGGCCGATCGAACTGACAAAGCTCTCGACGAATTTCATCGACAAAAAACTAATATTTTTTGTGTGTTTTGCTGTCTTTTTGGTCATACTTGTATGTTTTGAATGATATTCCCATTATAAAGTCAAGTGTAACACAAATCAAGTTTACTGTTTAGGACGCAGCGACGCCGCCAGCGCGCCGCGTGTCCAGTGAGAGGTGGCACAATAGCACAATGTGACACATTCCGAGATTTTGGGCGGCTTTGCTCCTGACCCCCCAAAGAAGGTTGGCGCTGGAAATTCAGTAGCAGCCTAAAGTCCATCCTATTGTAGCTCCAGTTCACTTCTTTGGTGGCATCTCATAAGAATCTTTCCTGAGTTTGACTTGAAAATTCCATAGCCATCTGGCACCCTCGCCAACGAACTCTCAACCACAGATGACCTTAGATACTTTTGATACTTTAATCCATTTGCTGCTGCTGTATACAGGATTTGATCATGAAGTTGTAAGCAGCTATATACCCTACAGACAGATGAATCTGACCCTGTATCATTATTTGAATGGCACACTCTAAAAGTAGTTGAATCTAACCCTGTTTTATAAAATGACACACCCTACAAACAGCTGAATCTGACCTGTGTCATTTGAATGGCACACCCTACAAATAGCTAAATCTGGCCCTGTGTCTTAAAATAACGCACTCTACCAATAGCTGAATCTGACCCTGTATTACTTGAATGGCTCATCCTACAAATAGCTAATTCTAACCCTGTGTTTCACATCTTGATTAGTTTTGATTTTGTCACTTCCCAACTTTCATTTTGAACTTATGTTGGCTTGCCGTGAGATGGCCGTGAGACTGGTTCCTAGATGTCTTTCTCTTCAGGGACGATAGGGGTCGCTCATATCTCGATAACAGAATTTACTAATCTCCAAGCAGGTCCATCGGTGGCAAAGCAGTATCCAAAGGGCAAAACAGTATCCCTACGGTGGCCTATTGGATACTGGTTGGCCTTTTGGATGCTGATTCTTGCCACCGATGGATCTGCTTTGAGATTACGAATTTGCCACCTGTCGTTTGGGACAAGTTGTAATTTTTCCATCCATCTTCAAATTATTGTTATTTTCACACTGCTGTGAGCACCAAGCAATGTGAAGTTTTCCATTGCTATCACCTTCTGTGTTTGTGTTTGGATTGGGGGGGGGGGGGTAATTTCAATGCCTCCTTGCTGCTGGTTGAGTCGGCAGCTCTTTCTTCGTGACTTTTTGACGCTGAAATATCTTGCGGGATCATTGATAGCAGTATAGAACACCTGCAAGAGATGACCTTCATAGAGAATGCCTTCAATTTTTATTGTGAATTTCCCCTACAGAATCACCAGAAAAAGGCAATTATCATTGTATTGCATTGGGAATCAACATATGGTGTCAAACAGCGACTCCTGGCGAAGGATGAGTGAATTGCTGCTGATAAAGTAGTCAGTGCTGATTGATCTCTTTGACCTTCATGAGGCTGACTTCCCTTGCGGGATCGAAGAAGTCTTTCACGGCAAGTTCTGTTGCAGCTGTGCAGATAGCAGTGATGAGCATCTGTAAGAGATGTCACATACGGATAATAGATCATTTGACAATTTCAATAGTCTCTAACCAATCTGAGTCCGCCTCCAGACCACTAAAGTACCCCTGTGAACGTGGATGCTTTGTTGTTTGCTAACATACAATGTATTAGGAGTAACGGCTCCCTTGGAAATCAGTTACATAGTTAACTGTAGGGACCACCCTAAAGATTGATAAATAGAATAATAAACGGCGAAAACAACCGTAGTGGTAACTTTTTTTATTAAGTAGTTGTTTTAACGATATAACTTTTACTGAGGTGACAAACTCTCCCACAATGGTAATCTTTTTCATTGGAAAAGTTGAAGAAGAATGTATGACATTTAATGAAATTGGCTAGAAACACGGGACTGTTATCTGGGAATCATATCAGCTTCGTTAACAATGCTATCAATCTCAGTGACACCACGAACAGACTTTTGTGGATTTAATATTTGGCTTAAATTGTCTGCAGATTCTGATTAGCCAGATTTCGTTTATAGGACTGAAAGTAGGTCCTCACAGCGCATGATACATAGTATAGTAAAAACTCGCAAGAATTAAGCAACAAAAAAGAAAAAGAAACAAAACATAGCCTGAACATAAAAGTATTTGTGGCTACTGTGTGATTTTAATGCTAATCATAAGACTACACATAGACGTGGATGATTCCTTTTTAATGCGAAAGTTTTTCACTGCAAAAGGTGAACGAGTAAGCGTCATCATATGCATATACATCATATACATATGAAACACCTGGCCTATTTAGACTAAGACAGACACGTTTCATTTTCTTTTAAATGTTATTAATCGCGGCAAAATATTGCCCAGACTAATGCGGATTCAATATTCGGCAAAACATTGTCTACTGACGTATTTTTATTTAATCCAGAGTTCTATTTAAAGGGCTGCAAACAAAGCAGTGCAGCACAACTGTTAACTTAGGCGAGCTCTGCTAGCTTTCTTCTCATTCCCTGTTTCCATCATATTTTTCACAGAGACAGATTGCGTAGAAGATCTGTTTCTGTTTAGCATCCTCTGATTCCACCAGAAGAAATGTGAACCAACATACTGTTGTAGGATGACGAGCAATCAGGAAGACAGAGAAACGACCCCGCCAAGCCACGTTGTTGGGTACACGTTGGATGACTTCAGTGGTGATTCGTCCATCGGTTGCTTAACCGACAACGATAGATACGGTCATAACAGAGGGTACGTCGAAGGTGTTTTAGAATCAACAGTTGGCTCTTCCGATAGCAACAGTGCCCAAACTAAAGAGAGACGATCAATTTATGATGTCAAAGAATCAGTCGAGTCAGAAGCCATTTACGTTGCTGACAACAATAAAGCACAGAATGCTGTGACCTACCAGTCAAATGATACATGTCGTAAAGACGCATCAGCTGATGTTTATGAATGTGGGGAAGATATCGACGATATTGCAGGGACCCGCGATGCACCAAACACTGACATTGACGGTATTCAACAAGAGAATGTCATCAGTGATGCCACGAATACGGACATCACTCAACCAACGAATGTCACCATCAATCGATTGGCAGCTGGTGGCGAATCGGCACATCACGATGATGTGGACGTCTCGGAGTGGATCAGCCCGTATGCAGTCGCGTATAGTCAATATGGCCATACTCAGAGGCGTGACCACAGAAATCTTACCGACGACCTTTTGCAACCATATGCTGTTGTACATGACGACGGCCGCAACGACGAGCAAGCTTCAACGAGCCGTTCCATCAACAATGCCCAAGGAGTCAGCGCCGAAGACGCAGTTCCACACTCCAGCTCTGGTAAGTCAACTTTCCCGTAGTGAGAAGATAACAAAGACTGTCAAGGATAAAAGAAATGAAAAAATATTGATCTTTCAGATTCTGTGCACTACTGATGTTATGTAAACAACTACTTCAAAATCAAATCTCTACAAATATGTGACAATGTTTTTTTTGGAAATCAAATTTGTTCGGTGTTCCGATTCGTTTAAGAGCATGCGAATTTATAACAGGTAATAATGATGAAGATAATGAAAATCAAATCCAGAGCATTCTCAAGAATGTCTAATAGCAATAGATGAAACTTGTTGTCCAACGTGCCTGTAAGCAATGGATCGTTGAATGTAAGAGGTAAATTGAGTAAAAGTAAGGTTAAGCGTAACTAGGGCAAAGTATGGTAGTGTAAGGTTTTACTAAGGTAAGGTAAGGTAAGGTAAGGTAGGGTAGGGTAGGGTAGGGTAGGGTAGGGTAGGGTAGGGTAGGGTAGGGTAGGGTAGGGTAGGGTAGGGTAGGGTAGGGTAGGGTAAGGTAAGGTAAGGTAAGGTAAGGTAACTTAAAGGTAAGGTAAAATGACTGTCAATTTTGTATTCTTGTATTGTACAGTTGCTATTGGCAACAGGAACATCGGATTACGTCCCAACCGGATGTATGTCCCAAGTCTGACACAGCAGACCGGAGGTAGGGTGTAGTCCAAGTATTGCATTGCAATCCACCTGTCGAAAATGTGTTGATTCTTTCGGTACCTGCAGATATCACTCAGTAACATTATATAATACGCATCTTACATTTGCATGCTTTTAGAATATTCTTAGTCATACATTCATGACATATCTGTATCTGTATCTATATAGCCGGTACAACCGCCATTAGGCGTAACACACCGCATTCGATATTCCCAAACACTACCTACACACGTAGTTAGAAGCTAACAAGGGTAAAACTATGAAAAATGTTGATCCTTTAGATTCCGATTTCGTTTGATATGTAGAAATCTATTTTGAACCCGTTAAAACCAAATCCATAGTATTCACCAGTATTCTTAAAACTGTGTATTAAAGTTGCTTACCAACGTGCCTGTAGACAATTTTGATTTCCAATGAAGGCACTGGGTAACTTACGGCTTGCATAGTTAAAGATGACCTTTGTACTCCTTGTGCAGAGGCTAATGACGACAGACAGGGTGGATTGCGTCACAACCCTATGTATGTCCCAAACATGCCGCAACCAACTGGAGGTAGAGTGTATTTAGTGTTTCATTTTATTAATATTATATTATTTGCTAACTGACTTTGAGAGTAAATTAGAAGAAACCAACGCTATTCACGATTTTGAGAGTAAGTTAGAAGAACCCGACGTTATTCACGACTTTGAGAGTAAGTTAGAAGAAACGGCTTGTTAGATTTTGCACAGTTGCTTGTTGTGATACCGAATATCACTCGGTAATGTTGCAACGCACCCTTAAGTTATTTCCATGCCTTTTAAAATTATTTGTACGCCAGTACTGACTACATAAACTATGATGCAAACTGTAAACTCATGTATAGAACAATGCATTCGCCAATAATGGTCTGTTTTCATTCCGTGTACAGGTCGCATTTACAACCTATCTAGAGCTCGCCTGGTGTGCATTATTACTACTAGTGTGGTCATTGGGGCACTGGTAGTGTCCGTGGTTCTGTTTCCTGTGATATTCAGAGCAACGAGCCAACATGAAGACAGTGACATGGAAACTGTAAGTTTTGATACATCCATGAAGGTAAGATTATCCTGATACACACAAAAAAAGGTTGTAATATTTTCTACCGCGAAGCTGTGAAATATCATTTTGAAATGTAGCAATTGATATTCTTGATATACATTTACATAGCAGTACATCCCCTGTTAGCTTTCTCTATTCAATGTGATATCCATTTTTTGTCTACCATAGACATTGCCGCACCCCGTCACAGAAGAGGCGACAGCTGAATCGGATGGAACACCGTCGACTACTTTGTTAACGCAGTCAATCCTGGTCCCAACAACCGCTCAAAGGCACGAGGAAAACAGGCTAATGGCCGGAAGTGGATGCTCCGGACAAACTGGTTGGTTGGTCTGACTGGTGCATGGTGCATGTAGTAGGCTTATGCATGTACGCGTAATTTACGCTTGCTGCTTGTGTTATCACCTCACCTCACCTTACATTACACTTACCTTACCTTACCTTACCTTTAACTTACCTTACCTTACCTTTAACTTACCTTACCCCTTACCTTACCTCACCTTACCTTACCTTACCTTACCTTACCTCGCCTTACCTCAACTTTGGTTGTTGACTTGGGGATGAATGCCCTTAGGGACTACAAGAAATGGTTGTATGCTGGTTGGCCAAGGCAGTTCGTTGGTTGGCAGCAGCTTCAAATAAACAAAAAAGATTGGTTAAACATAGCCTTTCTTTTCCTTTCCTTGTCTTCTCTGCAGAAATGCTCAATTTCAAATTTCCGCTGCTGGACTTTGTGCCGCTGTCAGTCAACTTTGGTTATTGGCTGAGGCATGAATGTCTCATGGGTACTCCGAAAAATGGTTTCTGGATGGGCAAGACAGTTTGTTTGTTGGCATTGTGTCCCAATCTAAACTTGGACTAGACTGTTTCAATGTGGCCTATGACAGAAAGAAGTTGGCTGCGCCAGGTGGTTTCCCGGCCAGGTTTGATTGTATTTATATTCTAATGTACAAATTAGCCCAGATGTATTACCATCATGAAGTTTATTTATGTGTTCCCGAACCTAAAAGTCTGTTTAATGTGCCCCGCACATAAGGAAACAAGGGGACAGAAGTGATGAAACCATTTGAGTTCGGTGGCGAAGGAGGTGAACCAGGCGAGTTTCTTGGAGCCATTGGCGTCGTGGTGTCACCAAGCAACGAGATATTTGTCGCTGAAGAGTTCAACAGGCGAGTTCAAGTGTTCAGCATGAAGGGCGCTTACCTCCGCCATTTTGTGACCGTCGTATCAGAGGACGAAGTCGATACAATGGAACCAGACAGCATTGCCATCGACGCGGACTGTCACCTCTGGGTGGTTGGGAACAACAAGTTGTCAGGCTACGTTGTTCAGTACACGAAAACAGGACATCGTATGAGAACACTTTACCCCTCATTTCCAAACAATACGTTCAATGGTGTTGCGGTTAGCGTACACCGCAATCATGTCATAGTGA
This sequence comes from Branchiostoma lanceolatum, assembly GCA_035149815.1. Lineage (NCBI taxonomy): Eukaryota > Metazoa > Chordata > Leptocardii > Amphioxiformes > Branchiostomatidae > Branchiostoma > Branchiostoma lanceolatum. The sequence goes on along the minus strand of CM068877.1, from coordinate 12,889,930 downwards.
CTGAAAACTGGAAAGACTACTCTGAAGTAAAGGTTCTGCTGTTCAATGGCACGGCTGTTCGCAAGTTTGGAAAGCTGAAGTTCAATAGATACACGCCAACGCGCGTTGCCACAGACTCGGACGGAAACATTTTAGCAGCCGACTCTCTTCGCGGGATCGTGAATGTCTATAATGAAACTGGGCAACACCGGTTCAGCTTTGGCGATCCAGGGATGCATTGGATTGGATCGATTGGTGGAGTGTGTGTGGATAGTTCAGGGCAACTTATCCTGTCCTATGGGGACGAGGCGAGAGTGGAGCTATATACAGATCGCGGAGTGCACGTTCGTCAAATAGTTAACGTTAACGCCACCAATCTGACCAGTACAGATGGCGTTGCCGTTGGACCAGATGGACAGCTGGTAGTCACCAGCGTAAGTGATGATATGGTACTCGTGTTGCCACACTACTGATACCGTTAATTACAGGTTTGCGTAGCAAAACCTTTGTTGGATCCGTTGGCATGTGTGGTGGCCTCCATCTTGATTTTGTGACGTCGCAGGGTAGCCATACCATTTTATTGGGAGGGGTGTTTTTTGGGGTCGCTAGCGTTCTCCCTATTTTTTAACAAATCGGCACACAACTATCACACATTCAACTAAAAGAAAAAGAAAAATTCAATACCAATTCATATTTATAAAAATACCCCGTAGTCACTAAACTAACATAACAAACCTGAATTATATGTAGCACAAATACTTAACTCTAGTATTACATTGTGACGATAGTAGATTAAGATCCAGAATTTTCGTCGCGACTTTTTTAGTTGATTAACATGAAAAGTATATCTCCTTGTGGAGGCAATGTAGACTTAAATCTAATCTTAACTTGCATACTACAAGCGTCTACGTCTTACGAAGGTAATCATGCTACCTTGTCATAAATGTTCGTTCTCTTAGTGTTTTCTTGAATTGCTTTACTTGTTTGACTGCAATGGTATTTGTACAGCACTACGTATCGTCGAGTAAAGAGAATAATAGTAGCAGGTCAACAGACAATCGCCAAACGTTATTTGCCTGAGAATTGTATAGCGCTAAATAGATCTTAATTTGTCTGGGCAACACGAATGCAATCCCGATTATGATTCATAGCAGTGCTGAGAAGACTCATGTATATACTTAAAGTAGAAAATATATATTTTGCTTGATGTTTATGGATGTTTGGATACAGGGCCAAGTTTTTTGTTAAACTTTTACGTTTGTATGTGATGGATATTGGGTACTTTATTGTCTTAATGGCTGACACATTATTAGAATTATCAAAGATGTCATGACTTCCCTCCATGGTTTGGGTTTGGCTTATTAAAAACAAAATGGACAAGGACGTTTATTCTCGGGTACTTCATATGAATTGATCACAATATATAAGAGAATGTGCTCAAACTGTGAATATTGATATAGATGAAGAGGTTATCAAACTGACCCAAATAAATAGTCAGATATGACGTATTTATCTCTGTCACCCTCGAAGCCGAAGACAATATCATTTGTATACACGTGTTAGACACGGCAGTTACGTTAATGAATCAATTCATGTAATATTTCCTCAGACTGTCACACGTTGGTTTTAATGTGACTGCAGTATTTCACTCGAGTACAGACAAGTTGAGGGTAAACCGGTGGCATGGACGGTATTGCAATGGACAAAAAGGTCCTCAAGAAATATGAAGAGTAGTTTTAGCTAGCTTAATCATTTTACCTTACTATTTCATTACCACGTTCTATTAGCGCATTTCTATGAGCCAATCCGTAAAGTGGTGAGGATCCTCTGTCACGCGGGTGACCGGGATTTGCGGTTTTAAAGACCCCACAATGGCATATGAGGAAAGAATCAAAAGAATGTATGTACGGTAGACAATTTCCTGGTTTGAACTTTGTTTTATAGTAATATGTCTTTGCACGTCGAATAGCCGGATATTTCAAAGACTTACAGAAAGCCTTTGTCATTTTTTCAGCGTGTTTTTTCAAAGTAGTGAAATAGAGAGTTACATTGACTGTTAACAGTTATATAACCATCAACATCAAATCTTAAGTACATAAGAGTCTTAGAATTACTGTGATAGCTGTGGGGAGGATAAAGGAATAAAAAAACAGCTAGACTTGCAAGTCAAGATTCTCATGCTCTGTCGTCTCGCTAGATCTGGTGTTTTTGCACACGATTTTATACGAACTCCTAGTAAGCGTTACTCTCTTACACTGAACAGTCTAGAGTAGTTCTATACGAGCATGTTCTTTTCCCAAACATATATACAGTGGGTCACTACGTTTCTGGACCGGCAGACCGGAAACACCCGTGGCGCGTAGGTAGAAACACTACACTCCCTTGGCAGACTTAGCACCTACTTTTAAAATGGCCTTTATGTGTCAAGTGATTAGATTTAAAAGGCTTGATGCGTTCCGTTATCTGGCAGAGGTGAGAGGAGAGGAACGTTAGAAATCCCGGACAAAACTACCCCTCTCGATCGAAGCCTCTGCCTGGAGAATAAATTGAAATTGTTGTGACGATTGTCTGCTGAACGTTATGTAGACAATCATAATAACAATTTCAAGTATCTTCTTCTGACCGTTATTAAATATTTCAACTGAACTATTTTCAATTACTTCAGAGATCCATTTAAAGGGCTGCGAACAGAACAGTACAGCACAACAGTGTGTAGACTGAAGCGAGCTCAGCAAGTTTTCTTGTCCGTAATGTTTTTCACAGAGAATCCATGAAAGATCTGTCTTGCCATTTTTTTTATTTCACGAGAATAACTGTGAACCATCATACTGTTCCGTTCGAGCAAGAAAGCAACATGACGAGCAAGCAGGAAGAAAGAGAAACGGCATCACTCTGCCACGATGGGAACACGTTGGATGACATCGGCGATGATTCTACCATCGGTTGCTTAACAGACAACGAAAGATACGGTCATAACAGAGGGTACGACGATGTAAGTGTCTTAGAACAGACAGTTAGCTCTTCCGACAGCAACAGTGCCCAAACTAAAGAGAACCAAGCAATCTACCTTGATAACGATTCAGTTGAGACAGAAGACCTTCATTCAAAAGGCATCTACGTTGCTGACAACAATGAGACAAAGACGGCTGTGGCCTACCAGGCAAATGATACCTGTCGTAAAGAGGCATCAGCTCATGTTTACGAATGTGGGGAAGATATCGGCAACGTTACAGAGAACACCGATGCAACCAGCACCGACATCGATGGGATTCAACTAGACAATATCATCAGTGATCCAACGAACACCGACATTGATGGGTCTCAACCAGAGAACGTCATCATCAATCGATTGGAAGATGGTGGCGAATCGGCACATCACGTCTCGGAGTGGATCAGTCCGAATGCAGTCGCAACTAAGAAGGATGATCCAGGAAAACTGACCGACGACCTTTTGCAACCATATGCTGTTGCGTATGACGTAAAGGATGACAATGCCGAAGGTAAGTCAACTTTCACGTAGTTACAAGCAAACATGATGAATTGATGAATGATGTTGATCCTGTAGATTTTGCCAAGTAACAATATACACATGTATACAAAATCTATTTTGACAGGAAGTCTTGTCGACGACATTTTGCAACCATATGCTGTTGCATATGACGTAAAGGGTGGCCACAACAATGAGCAACCTTCAACTAGCCGTTCAGTCAACAATGCCGAAGGTATGTCAACTTTCACGTAGTAAGAACCAAACATGATTTGAAAAATGAATAATGTTCATCCAGTAAATTTTGTCCACCACTAATATGAAGAATTCTGTTTTGAAAGGACATCTAGCCGACGACATTTTGCAACCATATGCTGTTGTATATGAAGAACAGGATGGCCACAACAATGAGCAAGCTTCAACTAGCCGTTCATTCAACAATGCCGAAGGTATGTCAACTTTCACGTAGTAAGAACCAAACATGATTTAAAAAATGAATAATGTTCATCGTGTAAATTTTGTCCACCACTAATATGTAGAATTCTGTTTTGAAAGGACATCTAGCCGACGACAATATTCAACCATATGCTGTTGCATATGACGTACAGGGTGGGCACAGCAATGAGCAAGCTTCAACTAGCCGTTCCTTCAACAATGCCGAAGGTATGTCAACTTTCACGTAGTTAGAACCAAACATGATTTAAAAAATAAATAATGTTCATCCTGTAAATTTTGTCCACCACTAATATGTAGAATTCTGTTTTGAAAGGACATCTAGCCGACGACATTTTGCAACCATATGCTGTTGTATATGAAGAACCGGATGGCCACAACAATGAGCAAGCTTCAACTAGCCGTTCCTTCAACAATGCCGAAGGTGAGTCTACTTTCACGTAGTTAGAAGCTAGCAGTGATAAAAGTAATGATCAAAGATTTTGTCCACTACTAATATCAAGAAATCTGTTTTGACCGCGTTAAGATCCAATCCACATCATTTACACTAAAATTGGTAGATGAAATATATATTTCTATCTATACCTATAAATCTATATGAATCTATGTCTAGCTATCTACATGTATATGTATATATCTATATATCTATATCACTATAATATATATACTTATCCATCTATCTCTCTATATATAGATTTACATACACACATATGTATATAAATAGATAGATAAATAGACATATATATACATATATATATGCATAAATAGATAGATAGATAGATAGATAGATAGATAGATAGATAGATAGATAGATAGATAGATAGATAGATAGATAGATAGATAGATAGATAGATAGATTTAGATATTGATCTATATTGTATATAGATTTTGATATATAGGTAGATATAGATGTATAGACATGTCAGGGTAGAGACTCCGATCTGGTACAATATCCAAATACTTGCTATTCACTGGCGTCCATAACAGCTATGGAATTGAATGGTCGCTTTTTTACTCCTTGCGCAGTGAATGATGACGACAGACAGGATGGATTACGTCACAACCCTATGTATGTCCCAAATGTGCCACAACCGATGGCGCCTGGAGGTACAGTATAGTCCAAGCTTCATTGCTTATTTCATTGACTTCGAGTGTAACTTAGAAGAAAGCTCTGCCAACTTTTGTGGCTTCTAACTTTGCACTCTGCAGTATGATAGAAATCCGCTTGGTGGACCATTAACTAACTTTGTCCTTTGTTTTGTTTTGTTGCCACCTAACCGCACAACAAAGTGCAAAACAATCCATCAATAGCTTCTTGCGTTATGCTGATAACTACAAACGGAACCACGAACGTAAAGGAGAACATTTGCATATTTTCAAACTTAGGGTGATAATGTTCTGTTTCGATTTGGTTCACAGGCAACATCTACAAACTACTTGGAGCAGCCATTTTTACTAGTGTGGTGGTCGGAACACTGGTAGTTTTAGCAGTTCTATTCCCTGTGATCTTTAAACCAACGAACCAACACGAAGACAGTGACATGGAAATAGTATGTAATCTTTTATGGTTCCAATGCACAAAACGACGCTAGTTCATAATATTTTTCTACTGTCAAATTCTTTTACCATATGTCTAAAAGATATTCAATTGAACCTGTACTGGTTACCGACTCTGCAAAGGGAAAACCTGGCTACTTTTTGATGGTCCCTTATTCTATTCTTCCCGGCCCGTCAAGCAAAGTCCATTGATTGGTAACTATAGACAGGTCCGACTATTATAGCAATACGTTCTTTGTTTAACTTGTTCTAACGCATGTGACACCCATTCTTTGCCTACCATAGACATTTCCGTACCCCGTCACAGAGGAGGCGACATCTGAATCGCGTCGAACTCAACCCACTGGATACATGTCATCTTCACCATCAACAGTGGCAGGTGATACTTTGTTAATACTTATGATCTCCATGAAAAAAATGGAGATATAGTTTTGGGTGTGTCTGTGTGTCTGTTTGTGTTTCCGGATTTTTGTAGTCAGCATAACTCAAGAACCTCTTGATGGATTATGATGATATTTGGTATGTGGGTAGGTGTTAGGAAGACAAAGGTCGAGGTCGATTTTTGGCCCCCTGGTATGTGACCTTGGTAATGCAGCAGAACTTGTTTTCTATCTTTTGACCTGGACGTGCTATGGTCTTGATCTTTAGGCGGCAGATAAGTTGTGATGTAAGGAAGAAGTGCTGTAGGCTTGGGCCTCATAGCATCTTTATCTGGAACTGCAGGATTTTTTTGTCAAAATCTTCCAAGGACAATAACTGAACGAAGGAACAATGGATTTCCATGATATTAAGTATGCAGATAGCTTCGACAGAGATGTACATAATTAAGTACAAATTGTGAAAATTGGGACTTCATTTGCATAATCAATGAGGAAAATCTATATTTGTAGTGTCTTCCATTATAGGAATCAAATGTTTGTAACATACTTTTGATAGGCAAAAGAAGCAGACTCCTAGATATGTTTCAGACATAAAGTTCAGTAATGTGTTTCAGACATTACATTTTGCTTTAATGTCCCCCAGAGATAGGAAACAAAGAGAGCGGACCAATGAAACCAATCGAGTTCGGTGACTTTGGTCATACACCGGGCAACTTTACTGGACCAACTGACGTTGTTGTATCTCCAAACAACGAGATATTTGTCACTGATAGAGACAACAGACGAGTTCAAGTGTTCACCATGAAGGGTGCTTACCTCCGCCATTTCAAAACCGTCGTATCAGAGGACGAACTCGATACAATGGAACCAGACAGCATTGCCATCGACGCGGACTGTCACCTCTGGGTGGTTGGCAACAACAAGTTGTCAGGCTACGTTGTTCAGTACACGAAAATGGGACATCGTATGAGAACACTTTACCCCTCATTTCCAAACAATACGTTCAATGGTGTTGCGGTTAGCGTACACCGCAATCATGTCATAGTGACTGAAAACTGGAAAGACTACTCTGAAGTAAAGGTTCTGCTGTTCAATGGCACGGTTGTTCGCAAGTTTGGAAAGCTGAAGTTCAATAGATACACGCCAACGCGCGTTGCCACAGGCGGCAACGGAAACATTCTAGTGTCCGACTATAGACATGGGGGAGTGGATGTCTATAACGAAAGTGGGCAACACCGGTTCAGCTTTGGCGATCAAGGAGATCGGGACTATCCTTCTTCGGTTGGTGGAGTGTGTGTGGATAGTTCGGGTCAAGTAATCCTGTCCTATGGGGAGGATCCGTGGGTGGAGCTGTATACACACCGCGGAGTGCACGTTCGTTCCATCGTTACAAATCTGACCAGTGCAGACAGCGTTACCGTGGGACCAGACGGACAGCTGGTAGTCACCAGTCTAAATGATTATAGTGTACTCGTGTTGCCACACTACTGATGGTGAGAATATTTATGCTGTGAATTGTACAATTTGGACGATACTAATTTTAGATCAACAAGCTACCATGCTGGTCCAACTTCGTTTGCCTCTGTTTCTCTTCAATTTGATCATAATTTGAATACATCTCTGTAGAGAGATCAAAGTCTATTTGATACCTGTATAATCATTAAATACCAAGCAGGGAACTCTTATAAAGTGAAGTATGTTGCCCTGGTGTAGATTTTCGCTCTCGTTGTGCAGTTTTTCTACTTTTCTTTCTGCAATGACATTTGTACAGCAATGTGACTTGAACTAAGAATAATTGTAGTGTGTTAGGACACAACTGTCGGACGTTGCATGCTTGATAAATGTAGCACTAAGTCGATCTTGATTAGTCTGACCAACATTTTTCTATCCTAATTAATTTCAAAACTTGGAAAACTCATGTATATTCTTAAATTTTGGAAACAATATATATTGTTTTATGTTTGTGGATGTTTGGATACTATAGGTTAAAGCTTTTTGTTAAGCTTTTACATTTAGATCTGATGGATTATTGTATGAATGACTGACACAGATTATTAGAATGATTTTAAAAAGTCATGAATGCTCTCCGTGTCTTTGTTTATAAACAAAATTTCTTTATGATCCATCTGAAACTTTTGGTATGGTAGTAAGTGCAGGTATGTATGACAACTATGTATTTTCGCATTGCATTTTATTCTATACAGACAAACACATACTAAACTAATGCCCCGTTGAATGTTTCTGCATTTCTTAACATCGGCAACGTTTTTATTTCCCAAGATTTTGTGCATGTGATGGCATCAAAGTTGCAGTGTTACAGTAACTTAGTATCAAAGCTTTTGTTAATCTATTCGGGAGCCAAAATTACTTTGGTTGTTTATCATATCACATCAAACGGTATTGCTGATGCCAGTGTCCAAATGGTATGCATGGAATTGTGTGTATGGAAACAACAAGGGAAACCAATGGCATGTTTGTATTGCCTTTATACTAATTTTACCCTTGTAAAGCTCAAAAAGACAGTTGGAAATACAAGCTAAGCTCATGCAATTTTGTATGTTCGTATGCATTGTAGGCCTCTAGAAGTAGCGAGAATGTGCTGTTGATAGACCTTGCACAAGATTACAGTCGCCTGAAGTTAAAGTGTGCGCAAACTGTATTCATTGAATGTGGCATGAAAACACAAGAGAAGTCATTAAAACGCTGGTAAAATGTCTAGTCTGTTAATTTCCTGCCTATGTTTGTAGATAAGGCCATGTTGCTTTGGTTATATGGATGAAATCCTCTGGGAACACCAAAACTGATGCGAGCGTGCGAATAAACAAAAAATTTTGGCCTATGAAAAAGTTGCCTTTATTATGAAATCTAAGTGGAAGGTTGAGCAAATGGGTATGGTCTATAATAGATTCTTCATTTTTCTTCATTGACTTTGGAATTTGCTTTGGCATACAGCGACCTTGCTATCTGTTCCCGAAATATGTATATATTTTTTACAATTCACGGCATATATTTAGTATTTTGCAGCTGCTTTGTACGATATGCAGTATGGTCGAAAACCTTTTTTGGAAATGGACGAAAATTGATGCTCGCGTGGATGTCATTCATATAATCAAATCAACATGGCCTAGCTTGATTTCTCGCCAAATTCCAACCATGGCTAATCTCTAGCAGTCTGGCTTCTTTTGAGCATATTTAGCGGTGTTTGGTACTTTTTTCTGTAGCTTTTTTTACCAACGGGATTTCTTTACAAATCCTGGCACATATGCTGTTTAAACGATTCACCAACGATGATTTCATGGTACACAGGGAGAGGTACTACTGACACCAATGTTGAAAGGATCGCCCCGCCCTTGTACGTTTTGCAGCAGATCTGCCAGGAGGGTAGCCTGGGTACCATACTCCGCAGAAACCACTGGATCAATCTTTTCGCTAGCTAAATCACGGAAAAAAACTTTTGCGAGGCCGCGACTTTTGCATTTGGAGGACACTTTTGCAATTATGGGGGGGGGGGATTTTTTGTATGGGGGTTAGCAAGCAAATTAAAGACTGAGCCAGCTACCAAAAGAATATTTGTAAAAAGCGCGTAATCTCCTACAAAATGTGCAAAAATACCGCCAGATCCGCTCAAAACAAGCCCTACAACTGCTACTTCTGCTTGGAGATAAATGTACGACTGCCACTCCGCGATTCTGCAGGTTGTCCCCGGTTCTGGTGAACGCCACTGGGCCGTAGAGTTATCTGCCATCTCTCGGAATAGAAATCATCTCAGGTCAACAGCACCTGACATCCAGCCTGGCGTGGTTCACATGGGACTAATAGAAAGAAGATAGGACCGTAAGGTCCACAAAGGCCACCTGTATAATCATTCCCAGGGATATCTTTGGAACATGATGTGGTGTCATATACGTCCAAATGTTCGTGAGATCTTCTTCAGTTCTAATTGAGGTTAAGGCTTAACAGCGTTAGTTGCTAGGCACCATGTTCTATTAAAATGAATAGGTTTGGTGCCAGACAGCCTACAAAAATGAATTAGAACAGGCGGGCAATAGCATCCTGTAATATGAATATGAGTCATAAAATGGAGTGCAAGTCAAGTATCCGACCCTCCTCTAGTTTATTGCATGATGTGGTGTTGGAGATTCAGAAACCTGGCGTAAATTTGAGTGCAGAAGTGGACGTACCTGTGCAGTCTTTTTGGTTAGAACCAAACGATCATTCTAAGAACTTAAGGCACTATCTCTACCTCTACCTCTTTCGTTCTGCTTATTCGTTAAGGTCCGGTCGTAAACATTTTAAGGCAATATTCTTTCTATCCCCTTCTGCCCACTTTTGAATAAAGAGAAGGTATCATTATTATGCTCCGCGTCAGTTGTGTTTGACAAGGCTGCAGATCGACTCTCTGTTCTGTGCCTTGGACCTGAATGACTGTTTTTATGTTTAATTCAGACAAATCACCTATGGTGGTGTCTGCAGCTTACTCAGCCATTTCTGCATTTCTGCTTACAGGTCTTGTTTCTTAATTAAGGTTGAAGACCAGCCATATTTATGGCTCGCTGTCTCCGATTTTTATTAGCACAGGGAAAGGTGTGCTGTTAACAGTCCTTTAGACGGTCGTTAAGTGTAAGAAACAGTGCCAGACAGTCCATCATTCTTCATTTGGGAGTCATTTGTTCAAGTGCGTCCAAAATGAAGCTTACGCAGAGTTGGCATCTTGAGCATCTCATACTCTATCAACTTTTAATGTTCCCATTTAAGTACGTGCACCATTACATTTCTTAAAGTAGAAAGTTTAAGTTTCTCATCATGAACAGAAAATTGAATGAATGAAACCTCTTGAGAGCACGTAGTTGGAACGGTGGCGTTGTGTCGAATGACCAAGTGGCTAGGCTAGCAGACACATTCCTGACTGGACGCTAGCGCTGTGTCCTTGGTATGTTACAAAAGGGTACCTGACTTCGGTTGGGGAGGTAAACGGTGGTGTGGGGGGGAAGGGGAGTTGCGGGCTTCGCCTTCCGATACCGTGCACTTGACTACGTTGATCACTGCCCCTACGGCCTCAAAAAGGCTACGAGACTACCTTTAATATTTAATTTGAACAAAGGTACAAACACTCCAACCCCTTCAGCTACAACATATGTAATATGATTCACATTGTTCCAGTTTATTTTCATCTTTTTTGGCGAATCACTGATGAATCACCATGATCTGTAAGCTATTGGCTGCCCATGTGCTCTTGAGCATTATCCATTCTTTCTATTTTGTCAAAAGACCCCAATCCGATAAGCAAGTTGTGCCCTCGTAGGTAGACAGCGGTGCCATCATGGCAACTTCTTGACAGAAACAAACGATGCAGGGTCAACCATTCCAGAAACATGGTGATTTGTAACATGTAAGCATGTATATTTGCATGTCTATTAAGATATACTGATTCTACCCGTCGCCTAGCTAAGCATCCACTCCTAACATGGCATTTGTTGAATTAGGTAATAAACTGGATGGTCAAACGGATTCTTCTTCGGTGACTCTATGACCACCGACCCAGTTCTAAATGTACAGCCAATAAATAAAAACCTGGCAGCGTCAATGAACCGTTAGATCAGGAGATTGAATACGTCTTTTGCCGCACCGTGTCAGATAACCTCATTGGACGTCCAACAAATGGGAACAATTTACGACAACTGCCACTAAGATTCTGGCTTGACCCCCCATTCCGTGCACAAGAAGGGTAATTTCTCATGTTTGCGCCTCTAGAATTTGTAGAGACTAATCTATCAGTTGGTTACAAGAAATGTCAATCATGATAAGAACTTTCTTCATCATAATCAAGAATTCAAAGTTCGTACCAGCCACTTTTACACCAACATTCGTGGGATTCCAATGGTTCAACAGGACGTTCGTTCTGTTGTTACTTACGATTCCTGATTTGCCTTTATCTATTCACTGTTCCTTTGTTTATCTACATTAACCAACTGCGTGCCCGTCATCTATCTCCTGCAGTTGTGTTACCAGCTAGGAACTGTATTGTAGATACGACTGCACACTTATCATCATAACATAAAAATAGAAGCTATCGACTTTATCTGCGACGATATATCTAGATTTACTTCAAAACCCTGCTCCGGACATTTGGTGTCTTCCTTCTTACTTAAGCAGCTCGCACCGAACACCTCTACACGCCGGTAGGATTAATGTCCACTAGCAATATCAATCAGCTCGTATAGATAACACCGTTGCCTCCAACTAAAGTAGCCGTTATCCGCTGACAACAGCTCTACACTCCACCCTTGAAATTGAACTGGAAGCACTTCGTGAGAATCTAAATTTCAGATGGCTTTGAAGCTGATGCCTAGCCTGTCCGTATCTCTTTCAATTGAAGTCCGAAGTATTGGAAACTACGAGCGAGAAATTAGACCCAAGGGCGGGATTACAGAGTTCTTCATGACTGGAATTCAAATAGTCCCCTTTCTTGTTGAAGATAACACCTACAAACGCGTCTGGTTGCTGCCGGTATTGGTGAGGTGGTGCTTAGTGCTTGCCTATGTTCGCGAAATCGTCTACTGATTGCTTTGTTGAGATTTTCTCTTCAGTACTTAAGCACTGCTGGTGATGATGAATGAAACATCAAAGTTTCTCGTCTCCCGCGATCCCATATCAACAAACAATAACACACGCATCTTTGAATGGCCCCAACAGGGACCATAAAGACATGATAGTATCTTCTTGATTACACTATTTATCCAAGTCAACAAATTAATCAACTGAGAGCTTCACCTGATAATATCCTACAGCTTCCCCCACGTAGTTTAATATTGTGCACATCAGGTAGCTAATTGCTTTGAAGCAAGTTTGCGCACAAACTGGCAGATAATATCTATTCAACCATTTTCTCCCACAAAAAAATGCATGCAGGATTTAAAAAAATATATCCCTACGGCGTAAACGTAGGTGTCAGAGCTGACATGACGCCATTAGTTCGCTTTTCACCAGTTTGGTTTGGTTTCGTTTAATTCAGATCTTTACTAGTAATAGTCAATATTTCCAACAGTTTAGGGTCTACAGCAACATATGTGACGAATGAGCTCTGACAGGTGACCTTTATATCCACACCTCTCTTACCTGTATGTCAACTGAAAACTCATGTTGACGACCGCCATGTCATTCCGTCAGCGCAATAAATTCCTCACCGTTGCATCTATACAACCTCCCCTGACCACCATATTTCACTAATCTACTTGAATATGAGTCATAAAACGCCTTAGAGTGTACCTTGAATACCAAATGATCAAGTTCAATAGATGTTCTTTCCCTGTGAATTATGACACGATGTCCCCCGAGGACTTCGTTCACCGCGATCCAAGAGGTTGACTAACAGGACTGCCCATTACTTACAACCCACTCCACTGGGGCGGCAATCTCGCTGCAATCGTGCTGGGACATAAAATTCAACGAATTTCATAGATAAAGTTTATTGAAAAAAAAAACGAATCTTTCTACGCTTGTGTGTTTTGTTTCCTTTTCAGCCATACTTGTACATTTTGCATGATATTCCAGTTATCAAGTCAAGGGTTTCACAAATTCAGTGTAGGTCGCAGAGAGAGCGCGGCGCGATCGCCGTCAAGTGGAATGGAGGCTTTATCTGATGGGAAAGCCTTTTCACATTCCTAGATATGTGCATAGGAAATCAAATGGTAAGGATTGCGAATAATGGTGGTAAGGAGACTTAACATATCATTTGCCCATCGGGCTACTGACAAGTCACAAAAAGGGTTTTACAAAAAACATATTGCGCCAGTCAATAAATTTGCCGGTATTCCCACCAAGAAATACACTGCTCAGAGTGGTTGTGGGTGCTTTTATTTATCACTATAACGGCCGGGCATAACTTCATTTTCATAAAACGAAAATACATATATACAAGCCAGTTTGAGTTCTATAATCTAGTATGTGGATCCCGATTCGGCTTCTATTCTCTCTTAGCTAGGATAATGCTCTGACAGTCAAAAGGAATAATGTCTTCCTATAGAAGCACTCAGAACTACTTCAAACATAGGGGAAAACATATGAAGTACAGAGTTGGTAGAGGGTCTTCATGCCTTATCCGTGAGGCGTATTTGGATTCATTATTTAATCGTAGCCGGTCAGCTCTAACTCAACGTCAAACTTTGTCGGTAAGTTATTCGTGAAATGATTTTTGTCGCTTATGAATGTATATAGCACGTTATTTACCATACCAAATTCATCGTTTAGCGTTGAAAAATTACATGTATTGCGAAGTCGATCGCCAGATTTCCTAATTGTCACCAAGGATCGTCCAGTAGATTGTCCGACAAGTCTAGCAAGACACCCTATGGATACAATGGAACAATCCAATGAAACCGTTCCCGGCAAAGCCTCACGCAAGAACAAGTTTTACCGTTAACATTTGCCTGCCCTCCTGAATGTACTGCCAAGCGCTGCCGGTCTTTGCCAGACATTCTGAATTGACGTTGTCAAACGTTGTCAAACGTTGTCAAACGTTGTCAAACGTTGCCGGTCGTATCAAATTTACTATTAAGCGATGCCAGGATCCCCCCATGCGGACCCTTCTGGTAGAGTGCCAGGCGCGGACAGATGGTCAATCCGGGCTTTATTGTACCCGTTATTGAAATATGATAACCTGATTAGTTCGGAACCTCCCTCGTTACTGGATCCGATTCATCTTCCACATGAGTTCCATTTGATTTCGCAGGGTGACGGCGAAGGGTATCAAACTTCGCTACATTTCCCTTGCATTTGCATCAGTAAGATCGTAATGTTTAAAAGATTAGCAGGGAAAAGGATTGGCTGCACTCAGTGCATTACAAAGTTCACGAAGGACACAACAGCTCGACGATTCCTGGAGGCCGTTGTACATCAAACGGTAGAACTGTGAACCTTCATCTGCAACATGCCCCAATAACGCGTTCTCGTGTTGCCGTTATTAAGTTCTGCTTATCAAAACAACCCCATATAGACGTCAATCACTTAAAGACAATAACTGAGCCAGCGTCACAAAACGTATTCATGACCTCTCTGAGGGGGTTATACATACGAAATGTGAATCGTAAAGACTAAGAAGTGCACGATGCCACGGTAATAAAGGAGCAAGGCGCCGGTAGAAGAGTAAAAGGGTCTTAAACTTGGCTGCAATAGCTCGATTCCCCCGTTCGGCGGCGTCTTTGTAAAACAGTGCACTAAAAGTAAACGTGAACAACGTCGTTATTGCTTATGGCAGTCCTCTTAGGTACTATCTCTGATCCATCTTCACGGATTGTAGTTTGTCTTTTTTGACAATACCCCTCAAACACCCCCGACATGTTTTAGACTCAAATGACCGAACGGGTCCAAATGTATCCCATTATGTTATTTCCGTAATATCTTTTTTTTACATCACTGTACATATATTACTTCGTAAATTTAAGAGGAATATTGGGACATGGTTAGGTGTGAATAGATCCCGATTATTCTCATAGTTTACACAAAAAGCTCAGGAAGACTGTGCTTGCACTATAGATTCTAACCTTATTCCCAACAATTTTGCCCCTTACTTTTCTCAAAAACAATATAATGATAACAAACTGTATAGTATTGAAATTCCCAAGAATACATAATAAGGACAGCCCAAACACATGTTTTGAAAACTGCACAACACTCGGACTCAACTCAGAGATTCCTCTATGATATCCATAGCATTGTGCCAATCTCCGTAAAAAAATAATTCATAGTAGATGTTTACTGACAATGTTCAAATGACACTTTTAAATATACGCCTGGGGTCCAGGATCTATTTCTGCGAATAAAGCATACAAGAAGCTATGTAACTTCAATCTTGCTTTAATAATTTCAAGCTGAGTTTCATGGAACACTTGAAGTGATATCTTTCTTGAATGCATACTATCCATCATTCATCTACAGCTATCCTTTAGCATTAATGCAGCCTCATATACGTTAACGCATTTCCCAAGTTGACAGCAACCGTCTTCCTTGGGTATTGGCATCTGCGCTATAACTACATCACTTCGCACCCGGTGCATGTAACTTCGTTTAAAGGAGTCCGACCTTCATGTAGTGAGTGATTCCCGTTATCGACTGAATCATTCTTCAATTAATCAAGAAGAAGTCGTCTGCCTTGCAAATCTCCGTCGTAACCATTGGGAATCTATACGGGTTGTCTCATTAAGGATGGGTGATAAAATGCGAGGGGTGTGAATGAGATAGCGGGAGCAGGGATAGTGTTGATGTGAACGTAAACTTGATGGTGGGGATGAAGAGTTGTAAATCCCAATTGTTGATTTATAAGGTCTCATCTAGAAACAACGTATTCGTGTTGTTTCAAACGAGGGAGGGATCTGTTGGTTCGACTATTACTAGCCTTAATGCAGAACTTTACGCCCTTCATAGAGCAACTGAATGCACTTCCTTTGACCAGTGACATACTGAATTTCTGCACGTCAACCTTTAGAAAACAAATGGCGAGCAGTCACAGGTCACGTTTTGGAATCTATTGTTTAAAAGTAAAACTCAGACATGTTCTATGAATCACTCGAAGACTCCAACCCCCCAACCCCCTCCATTTTAATTTAAAGTTATTTTTCTAATACTTATCACAGTGCAAGTGTGCCAAGAAGATATTCTTTAAGATATAGTGGAGTTATCCGTCTTAAAGTTTAAAGGCGTACAAGGCCTATTCTTAGCACAAATTGCTTCCTTCTTCTGCATCTGATGAAGATGTTTTTAAAGGATCTGCTACATCCGTGCGATTTCGTTAATCTATGAACCCCGAGGTCGTTCACTGATTGGCGCTTCTAGTCAGTAGACATCTTTATCCACTGCCCAGACCTGCTAATGCTGTAGCTGCGGAGAAGCGTCTGGAAAATAAGCCTTGCAAGATCTGATGGACATAGCTTTAAGGGGTCTCTTAACTTCATGCAATCAATCACTTGTTCATGGTTGCGGACAAAGGCAGCGTCCATGGTTTGATACCTTTGGGCTGCAGACATCTCAAATCACAATCGCAAATGAAGAAGATGTCATGGCTGCTTGAGTTTTGGTGATGTCTGGAAAAATGCCCCCGGAGGCAAACGTTAACAACACACAAGGCATAGGCATGCAGGAACCGAACAAAGATTATACCAAGTTTTGAAAACCCTGCAGAGATGAAATCATTCCCTGTAGCATCTGTATCAAATAGGCCGGACTGTTGAAAACTTTATTTTGAAGAATGCTCGTATGTCTACACTAAACTGCACATGTCTACTATGATAAATGAACGACGTTTTCAGAACAACCCTGAAGACGTCTTCTATATCTACCAGAAAGGGAAAGGACGCGTAAAAAACCATGCAAGTTTATTGTGTTGCTCTCTTATTATCAAAGTGTCCTCACCTTGATTTTCAAGACAGTTCGACTGTGTCCTGTTGAAGAGAATAGAGGGTGAATGCACAATGTCCTTTGTAATAGAATGTAAATTATAGAGCAAAGAGAGAAATGCACTATATGTACTATGCACTATGCTGTTCCTTTATTTTTTACTATATCTAAAAAGTTTAATCTGCTCAATGTTAGTTGGTGTGTATTGTATTGTATTCATCAAACCCATGGACAGAAATTTAGCGTCATTACAAGAAATGCAGCATCTTAAAAAAAATATGTTGCATGGATTTGATAACGTATTTTTCATAGTATGTAAACAAGGCTAACAATTCAGCCTAATGGATTCGATAAGGCTATTTTTTAGAAATAAACAAACAAACACTTATGAACTTTGTACCTGTCTCGTTGTGATCTGTACTTATCCCAGTATGGCACAAATTTGCAATCAAGATCTTCATTTATCCATTCGATTGTCAAAAAAGTAAAAGTCAGCAACTAACCTATTTTCTCAGATGATAGATTGAAGCCTAAATTCGGTGAAAAGGGTTAACCACATTACTGTCCATTGGCTTGAGAAACTGCTCTTCAAATACAATTAACGCAATGCAGATAGACCATACTTTACCTAAATCTAATTATGGAACGTTAGACAATTTGTTTTTCAAATCAAATGTGGTAGAACTTTCCCTCTGCCCCCTTGCCTTCTGTGGACACTGAGAATGTTATGTCTATATGGAAACCGATCAGCCTTTTAAGGAACGTAAATCTAATATTTGTACCATTGACGAGGTTATAATCGATCACGAATTTAGCACTAGAGCCACAAATGCATGGTTAGGTTTACCGATGCGAAATCTCATAGCAAACCCATTGCTGCTCTACTATAGAAAACATACATTTCACTTAACTTTCATTTATTGTTATCATTAAACTTTTGTGTTTGCTTCAGTCTGTTAGACGGCTTAAAAGTGTCGATTTTCTCATTTTGAGTATGAAAAAGGTTGGTTTAGTTCTTTATTGCCCTTTATTCACATAGTATAGGGAATTTACGTATCAGCAAATGTTTGACGTAGTTTCTTACACGTATCATTGATTCAGCATTAGTCCACCTATGTATGAGGAATTGGTAATCGAATGAAACGTTAGCAGTCATCAGCAGAGCTTGTTTCAGGTTAAGCCCGAAGCGCATACCTCTTGGTGATTTATCCTTGTGTTGAATTTAAGAATAGCATGGGCATGCTTACAGACATATCATCAGTCACAGTCAAGGGAAATAACTTAATTAAGCGTTAAATTACCATACGTGCTGCGATCCCTTGGCCTCTAATGCGATTTAGCGTCGTAGTACAGATCTGTGATTGGAATTCGTTCGTGGCGAATGCACAGAGGCGTCATATCTTGTTAGCCAATTCCAACCGATTTGCGACGCAGGAATACAAACCGTCACAGCTTGTCTGCTGACAGTTTAATTACAATGATGTGTGGTGGGGAAACCATTCTTTTCCACTGATTTACGTTTCAATCCATTATTGTGGTTTACTGGTCTACTGGCAAATCTGGCAAATCCCTCTACTTAGCTACGGATGGGTTGGCAATTGGAGTCCCACGACCTCATACCTTGCGAAACAATGTTAACCTTTTGGAGTGACGTATTATAAATGTTTCTCATTGATTATGCAAATAAGGTTTTCATTTGCATATATTATACCAATTGATAATTTTCTCCACCCAAAATAGGTTGATAACACATGAGCTATTTTCCACTCATAAATCAAGACCATAGCATGTCCAAAACACTACAGTACCTCTACAGTATCTTAAAAAGCCGATAGAAGGCCCATTATAGAACTTTTGTTTTCCCGACACCTACCCACCTACCAAATGTCATAAAGATCCATACGCAGCTTCTTTAGTTTGACAGGCGGACAGACAGACAGACAGACACACACACACGCGCGAGCAAACGGCACCCAAAACATAACCTGCTAATAAAGGTGATAAGTGAGGTGTGTAGCTAGACCTTAATTCACTTGTGGAATTAGATTTTGTTTGTTTCCTTTGGTTATTCTGCGTTGTGCACCACAAGATTGGCATAAATCATATTCTATATTATTCTGTGAAATTGCATAAACAATATTGTTATGGTTTAGGATAATCACAGGGAGAGAGAAGTGCAGTCATGATCAATGGCCAGTATGTCCAAGGATGAAATTGACAAGACCAATATATTTTCACTTCTTGATATCATCACATATAACGTTTATTATAGTTTCTCGCTCAGATATTTTGTACTACTGGCGGTAACTGCTGTAAATGCTATAAATTAAAGTACAAATCTGTCAGTTCGTGATAAAAACTAAGTGATGTATTTTGTGATTTGCATTGGTCGCCTCTGGAACGAAACGAAAACGTTGCTTGTCACGTGTAAAGATTAGTGTCTAAAACAGTGTATTTTTCTTTCGTCGTTCCAACGAACTAGGGCCGTATGCTATTGGGGATTGCAAAACGTACAATTACAGAAACATACTCAAAATAACATGACGGTCTTTGTGATGGTATACTGGCATCGTTGTCTGACATGAGCCATTCATTAAGAAAGAAAACGCTCAATACTGTCTCTCCTGGTTAAAGATGATTTGTCTTCGTTGTATGAAATAAGATTTTCATATTCTACAAAACGTCACATTCACTGATAACATAACATACCGGATATACATTTAAACATTTGATATTTCATTTAAAGGATATTCAATTTGGGTACGTGTAACGTTATAATTTGTTTTGTCCATTTACTACACTGGATGCGAGTATAAGAGATGCGTTATTTGACAGTCTATCGGTTCTAACTCTTTAGACTGGTTCCAAGCACGCTTTGTACTTAATTAATGCCTCTTCGTCTGGTATTTCTGGTATTATATCCTCTTTAGTAACATATACTCTATATTTCACATCATCTGCACCGAGAATGTTACACTTCGTCTGTAAATCGTAATTACTTCCATCGTCCATTGGCGGGAGGGACACTCCAACACAGAAGAGCGCCATGATGCCTTTGGTAGTCTTCGATCGGTGCGTTATCCTCGCTTTCGGTAGGATGCATTTCTTCTCTCCGAACTCATTGACGACGTCATCGCAGCTACAGGCAGTATTCGGCATGCCCAGGTTGCAGGCAACGTCCATCTGACAAGTGATGACATGCAGAAATTCGTCTATACCGATCCAAGAGGTTGGCATGTCCGCCATTGGGATGTCGTTCCCCATGCTGTTCGCTTTTGCCGTTTTATTCCCACTTGCCTTTTGTTCTTCCCATGGAAACATGAACATAGAATGTAGATCATTCACCAGTGGAAAGATGTCCCTTCGTATCCTACTCGTTTTGCCGTTGCCTTGTCGTTCTACCTGCTCCTTACCCAACGCCCTGTTCTTCAATAGGGTTCCTTTATCCAATCCGTAATCTCCTAGCTTAATCGAGTTAACATTAGGAAGGTCCACACCATCTGAGTAAGATGCGTGTTCTTCCAAAGATGCTTTAAATACCAGCGATCGAACAGTTCTTTCAGCAATCCCTTGATGAAGTGCTAACAGGAAGAGCACACTTAGTTGTTGGAGACGAAGACTGTGCAGATGCATCTTGCTGGTTCTTCAAGTGTCAACAGTAAGATTTTCACAGATCTTCAGTCCATCTGCCTGTAAGACAAGATAAAAGTGTCAACATTTTCACTGCTAAGGAATGTACAGCGTGACAACTTGCGATTATCAATTGAACTTCATTAGTATCCGAATATTGTAAACACAGAAATGTTCGCGGTGGTTTCATGTACAATCTCTTCGCCGCGAACTCAAAACCACCACGAAATGTTTTGCCCTCCTACCCCCTTGTCTACAACTCTCTCAAAAGCTAACTTAAAACCACCGCGAACACTCCATTTTCTCCCTACCGCGAAATTAAAACCACGCGAACTGAAATGCATTTACAGTATGATTGATTACTTGCGTTTGCTACCTACATGGAAACGCAAGTACACCATATCTGTATACATCATAATGTATTCACAACGTTATGCCAAGGAGAGATAAGCCTTGGATACATTTTTTCAAGATGACTTAAGATACATTGACCTATACATCTTGTCTTCGTATCATCTGCAGGGTATAAAGTTTAAAGCCGTGTCTGTCAAGGAAAATGCAGAACACCTTTATCAGAGCATTGTATATAGCTCTATCCTTAAGGCTAGTGATAACTGTACTATTCTTGTCTCCGTTCTTCACCTTAAACGTAGAACGCAAATGTAAACGATGAGTAATGGCTTTCCAATGTCTTCTGATCTTGGCTTTCTTTTATCATAAATGCATACATCACTTTCATGGGGGGAATCTACCGGCTTATGCTTATGCATGAAAATATAACTAGTCGACATGGGAACAGTTGTCAGATGATATATTAAAGATACCTTTCAACTAGAAATGTGAATAAGTGTGATTCAAGAAAGAGGATAGAGAAAGATTCAAGTCCTTTTCTTACCGACTGCATCCATAATTATGCATTTTCCACCAACTGTTTTGCTGTGACTGTTCTGCCTTCATTATTGACAAGACAACACATTTTCTGTATTGCTGTTCAACCTAACACAATTTGCTAACTTAATGCTATGGACGATGATGTTTAGTTTAAGGACGTCAATAGCATTAAGTTAGCAAATTGTGTTAGGTTGAACAGCAATACAGAAAATGTGTTGTCTTGTCAATAACGAAGGCAGTCACAGCAAAAACAGTTGGTGGAAAATGCAAGGTCATGGATGCAGTCGGAGAAAAAAAACTTGAAACTTTCGTTACCCTCTTTCCTGAATCACACTAATGCATATTTCTAGTTGAAAGGTTTTCAACTAAAAAAGATTCCTCGTCCATAACATTAAGCTATCGAATTGTGTTAGGTAGAACAGCAATACAGAAAATATGTTGTCTTGTCAATAAAGTAATCCAATCGACATATCCCTCTGGTGGTCGACCACTTACGACGAGGTATTGTTAAGCTGCTGCAAATACCTCATGCCACCTGTGCCCTTTATTCACAGTCATTGTCAGATCCCACTGCTTTGCAAATTATGACAAATTGCAGAATACCTAACTGTTGACAGCATGTAGCTGAATTCATTCTTCGAAATATTCAGAAATCCAATGGGTCTCAAACTGCGTTGAACGTTGAAAGGACAACACGGTATAATTACAAGGCAATGGTGGTTAGTTTAAACTATGATTTGTTAGACCATGACAGCGATGTTTCATATTCGTTGATAAACACTTATGTCTGATTTGCCTCTTTTAATCTGCATTTCCAGTCTCTCCAGCCCGTTCATTACTTCCGCCGATTTCTGGTCATTTGTCACAATTAAGGAGCATTTGCAATTATTCATGGTATAAAGTAATAAAGGCAGACTGTGATCGATGTATCCCTTGAGAGAGTTGTAATCCTCGCATATCACTCTCGCTGCCGTGCACAATTAAGTCAACCAGATGTTGCTGAAGTAATGGAAGAGTAAGCGCACAAACCCAGGGAGTCTTCCATACACGAAAGATGCAGAGCCTAAGATATAGTGCCGTAACGAAAAGACAAATTTCGACTTAAGTCTACCTCTCTTTCGAGCAGATATCAGGCAGTGTTATGCCTTTCTTATCTGAAGAATGCATGAGAAGCACGTGGAAATGTATAGCTCGAAGAAGTATATAATTGTTACTTTATACTGATAGATATACATGTAAGATAGATACGGGAAATCCTTAGATATAGTACTGTAGGTGCCTAGGCAAGGGAAAGGCGAAGGTCGATTTAAGTCTCCCTGTTTTTCAAGCAGATCATGATTGGAGTGTGTTGTAAGTTCCTTATTTGTATCAGTGATATTTTTTATCAAGACGTCCCAACGTTATATGGGGAGCATATGAGGGCACTTTTGTATAAAATGTGATTGTTATTGGGGTAAAATATCGCTAGGACTATCATACAGCGCATAAACCTCACGACTTGGCATGATTTGTGTCCCAGCCCCGTAAGGATGAGCCTCGGCGATTCTATCAAATAAAGTGTCACTTGATTGATCATTCTACAGAGGTGGTACTCTTGTAAGTTGACGCAGCGTGACAGATACATGACGTATTTACAGTTTACTGCGCCAATCCTGGGGGTATATTTTACCGCAGGCGAAATGCAATCGATTATGTGTTGGAATCTTGTATTATTGCGATATTTACATGAATGTAACAAGGTGTGAAGGGATTGTTCAGTGGGTTGGTATGTAACAGCTGTTCACCTTTCATTCCATATACTCAAACGAATTAGATACATTCCGTCCTATAGATAACTTCAATTACATGCTAGGAGAAAGTAAAGTTTCCTGTGTACGAGTTTAAATACATCAAAGACGTTGATGAAGGTCAGACATCCAGGTAGTAAGATACGCCGAAATAGTTACTCAAGCAACTGGATAAAATTTTAAAACAATCAGTTTTGCCTGTTCCAACATTTTTTCCAGTTGCTTGAGTAACTATTTTGGGCGAACATCAAAGACTGTTTAGACCTTCGAAACATAAGTGTGAACGATATGTTAAACTAAACATGTTGATCTATTCATGTACGAAGGTTGATTGATTCAAATCTACTTGATTGTTTGCCTGTATTTGTGTATGTATAGTTGTATTAGACCTTCCTACAGTCGCAGTACTTTTGTTGTAGATTAATGTAACAGGTAGGTATGTTCGCACGTTCCTAACTCATAAAAGTAACTTTCTCTGTCGTATTAAAACGAAGATTAATAGGTTCTACTACATTTTCTGTATTGCTGTTTCGGCTGAACCCACTCCATACCCGAGAGGACTTGACACAGTCGTGTGAGTTCTTGTGATGATTAACGATATCTTGGATATATGCGGAAAATGTTCATAAGATATCGACAGCGCCAAGAGAGTTCATTTAGGGATAAGTATTCCATTGAGCGGTTTGAAGGCTTTGGCTGCTTGGAAGTATGGGAAGTTTTTCCATAGATTGTAACGCTCGTAATATCATTAAAATTCTTGTAGGGTTGTCGAATCGCTTTCACATACCTTGACGCTTGTACCTTAATTTTTGTATGCTACTTTTTAAAAGCGTATTCATAAATATTTAGGGTGGTTCCTTCAGTTAACTATGTAACTGATTTCTAAGGGAGCCCTTAACTTTTGTGCTGTAATCTACCGTCTTTCGCAATAAATCAGCTCACATGGATTTGCAATAAATTGAATTGTCCGACAAAAGGTAAATCAACAACGACTAACATCCATATACATATGTATATACATATATATATATATATAGAGAGAGAGAGAGATAGATAGATAGATAGATAGATAGATAGATAGATAGATAGATAGATAGATAGATAGATAGATAGATAGATCTTTGAACTAGAAAATCTTAAAGATCAAAAGATCTTCAAGACATTAGTTCAAGACATTACTTCGAGAACCCCCCGTCAGAAGCACTGGGCGCTAGCGCCGTGTCATAGCTAGAGGGGATTCCTTTGAACACAAGCATGACTGCCTCGATAGCTTCGGCTCACAGCTTTGATCACATCGTGCGTAAATTGTGAATGTAAAACTCTCATTTTGTACTACACGTGCGTCCATCAGCGCAATCTTTGGTCCCCGCGGTACTTGATTGGATCGTATTTTGTGTTAATTAAAGCACAACTGTCACACTGTTCACAGATGTTGGACACTGAGGCCTGTGTCTTCTTATCAGGTCACAAACATTCAACAAAAAAGATTTCCGTCTCAGCGACCTCAGGACAGCAATGTAGGGCATAAAGACACTAGTTGAAGTCTTATTGACAGCAATGCCACGAATATGCGCACACATTTTCTTACCAGTAGTTTGCTTGTACAAATGGAGCTGCAACTAAGATTTTATCAGTGTAGATTCTGAGTTGTAAATGTAAATGTAGGCACAAGTACAGCTCAAGCACTAAGGTAGTATGTTGCTGCCTGCTTTTTATGCACCCAATAAGTCTTGACTCCATGTCATATTCTGGGCATTACATTTCGAAGGCAAGGTCGCATGGTAATGGACGACAAGTATCGGCGCAAATATTACACAGTCATGTCATTTCAGGACAGTGCGCTTTACAAGCATATTCCTGGGAAACCTCTGGGTTGTGTCGCTGTACATGTCTGCGATGAAAATGACTAATCCATCCCCGAGACCATCGGTAGTCATGTTGATAACTTCAATGAATTGGAGAGTCATAAACTTCTCAGATCACATTTCCCGGCTTATTTACCTGATGGTCATTTTTGAAACAAAGCCTTGTAGCTCGTGGCAATGGTCATAAACCCAAATCTGGGGATGTCGACAGCCATAAACATGCTATTCAACTCAGTTGTAATGAGTGTTTCTCGTGTATGCCATAAAAAGACAATATGATAGGCCGTCCCAGTGATGGCTTTAGAGTGCGGAAGTACTAGAAGGGATCAAACAGGTGCTGTATGTGATTACTTTTAACTACCCAGATGAGTTGCTTCTACGCCATGATATGATATGTTGGGAAAAGCCTGATTAGTCCCTCTTTATTCGCGCCGTTAACGCTTCATATGAAAACATCAAAAAGGCAATCGTCGGATGGATTTAAGGGTATGCTATGTCATCAGAGTAAAGTATAGCTTTCATCTCCGAATCTATGACAGACTTGTGTTATCTTTCTTGAAAGTCGATTTTTCTTTTTGGAACATTGCCTCTTGTTTACCCCTCTTCATTTACGCAAATTGTACCTCAGAAAACACAGAGTAAGACCTTTGACTCTCTAAGGGTCTGAGATATTTGGCAACACTTTTTGATGTATCAAATGGAGAAATATCTTTGTGACAAATTTGTGGGATTGTAGAGTAGACGACATTAGCAGGAAGCAATCACCTGTAAATGGGGACGTCCACACATATCCATTTATCACTCCGCAAAGCACAATCCAACATCGCTTTACAGCAGAATGCAATACAGGTATTTGTAGAAGGCAGAGTATTTCATTTCTATCGTAACAACTCTAATACTTTAGGATGTCTACCTGCTGATGAATACATGGGCCATCTCTTTGGCTGAAATGGTACGGAATAGTTTGTCAAAACGAATGCTAGCGCTATCTTGCAGTATGCTGTAAAAGTATTAACATTCGTGGAGATGTTGTTTCGCGGTAGAAAGAAAATGGAGTGTTCGCAGTGGTTTAAGTTCGCGGTTGAAACAATGTACCGGTTTTTAACCCTTGTCCTGCTGGATTTCCAGAGCAAAATATACCCCCACTGCTGAAGTGCCCAGACATCTTTGAAACAAAGGGTGCTAGTTTGATATTGCTCATTATCTTCGCCGAGTACTTGTACTCGGAGAGGATTATGTTTTCGGTTGAAAAATCTGTTGGGTGGGTCTGAATGTATGTCAGGAGCATAACTCAAGAAAACTTCAATGAATCTTTATGATTTTTGGTAGGTGTGTAGTGGTTGTGTAAAGGAAGGTCAAGTTCGAAAATGGTTTACCTTGCGTTTTTCAATAGTACTTCAGCGGACTTAGCATTTTTTTGTGTTTGTATGTAGGCAAAAAAAGTGACGGAAACGTTGATGGATCTTCATGATTTTTTGCAGGTGTGTAGATGTTGTGAAAACGGAGGTCAAGTTCAAAAATGGTTCTCCTGGCACTTTCCGTCGGTACTGCAGCGGGCTTTGTGTGGATGTGAATTTTCTTGTGGACAACATAACTCAAGAAGCTGTTGATGGATCCTTATGATATTTAGTGGATGGGTAGGATTTACCAAAAGGAAGGTCAAGTTCGATAATGGATCTTCTAGCGGGTACCAAAGGTACTGCAGCAGAGCTTCAAACTTTAGGGGCATATTTTCTGAAAGCGCTATGGTCATGATTTTTGTGTGGTAGATAGTTCATGCCACAGAAAGTAAGTTCTGTAAATTTTGGCCCCCTAGCGGCTTGTTAAGACCCGCAGTGGGTGTTTTTGTTTTGACATTCGGACATGAATAACTTGAGAATGGGTCGACAGATCGTCGTGATGTTTGGTATGTAGAGAGCTCGGATGGTGCTTTACATAATCAATGACTAATTAGGCAAATAATTTGTAAGGAAAGTTTGTTAACCCACTGCCTTTCAATGGGACATGGGACAGTGTCAGGTCATGTAAACAGATAGCCTTGCATAAACGTACATGTAGGTCAAATAAATAAACTATTCTCCAAGCAGAGGTGTGGGTCCTGCTGGTTTTTGACGCGTTCAGTTTAAGCATTTTTGTTCAACACGGTTGGCAACATAACGAAATAGGTACAAAATAGAAAGCCTGACTAGAAACACCTAAAAACGTGCCAGATTTATTCTATTCATATGTATTGACTGTACTATTTCATCATCACTTTCAACTTTCAACACTGCCATATCGAACCTTTGTGGCCCATATAATATCAACATACTCATATTTTTTCATGACCAGTTATTACATATATCAGCACACTCTACACATATACTAGTCCTGTACCGCCAAATGATTTTTAACCCTATCTTAACTGGACTCATTCGCCCAATCATAACGTCCAAATGGTATGGTGCATGATCAAATTTGCAGGGGTGATAGGCACGTAAATATAAATCACTTTCCATAATAAGCCTTGATTATTTGGCGAAGATAATGTGTTTGTGGAACTCTAGTTTTTAGTTACTTCGCTTTACAACACCTGCACGGGTGCCACATACGCATTCTAGAAACTAACCCTACAATTGTCAGGGCTAGCAACAGAACAAGCATGTGCAAACCGACAATTGTGGGGCTCAGCAGGACTAGGGTTTTATGTCACGACCACGACGAAAGGCCACGACGAAAACTGCGAGCATAAAACTCCCCAAACTTTCCACTTTTAAATTACTATAGACAACATATCATACAAGCATGAGCCGAACCGTATGTCGATCAACACACTTTGGAAATTGTTGAGTCCTCAGTAGCCTCCGTTGCAGGCTTTCCCACTAGCGATTGTTCAACTTATCGGGTCCAGGTTCTTTGGCTAAGGGGCCGTATCTGCTTGAGGCCCCGTATCTGCCTGGGACACAGCGGTTACAGGATCACAGCGGTTACAGGATCCCAAGCAAATACGGGGCCTCAAGCCAAAGAACCTGGACCCGATAAGTGGGAAAGCCTGCAACGGAGGCCAGGTCCTCAGGTCGATTCCTTTCATGATGAGTTCACTGATTTTACCGAAAAGCACCTTCCATCCAACGCAAAACACTCATAACTCCCCGGGAATCCACCTGTGGTGTAGAGATTAGCCGTATGCTGCCGTATGGGTCCCTTACATCCCTGTAGGCAATCATTAAACTCTCTCGGGTTAGCTATTGATTAAAGTTTGCTGCTCAAGGACGAACTGCATGACCTTGACCAGACAGGGAGTGTCATTGTCCTCCGATGATGCATGGATCCGTCCTAGCCGCCCAAAATCAGTGAATGAATCTCTAGCAGGGGAGAGGAGCCTGCTGCTCTATGTATGGTTATATCCAATATCCATATAATATATATATATATATATATATATATATATATATAGATAGATAGATAGATAGATAGATAGATAGATAGAGAGAGAGAGAGAGAGAGAGAGAGAAAGAGAGAGAGAGAGAGAGAGAAAGAGAGAGAGAGAGAGAGAGAGAGAGAGAGAGAGAGAGACAGACAGACAGACAGACAGACAGAGAGAGACAGACATAGAGAGAGGCAGACAGAGACAGAGACATTGAGATGGATAGAGATAGATATACAGAGGAGGGCGTCGTGTTGGCGTAACGGCCAGGGACTTGGCCCAGAACCCAGAGGTCCTGGGCTCGAATCAGCTGACATGCCAACAATTTTGTGCCTTTGGGCAAAGCACTTGATACAACTTCTCTCACTCTACCCAGGTGTGAAAATTGGGTACCTGACCTGGTTAGGTAGGTGATTAAAAGCGGTGTAAGGAGAGTGTTGGGCTCCACCTTACAATACCGTGCCCTAGACACAGTGGATAACAACCCACTGTCCCAAGGTAAACTACCTCAAAAAAGCCATGGGACCACCTATCGCTACCTACCTTGGATATACAGATATAGATATACATAAGAATATACAGATTATTCTCGTTTTTCAGAGTATGAAATGGAAAATCAGTCACTGGTGAACGACAAAAGGCGTCTAATTAACCAATTTTCGGACCGGTAGAGTGTTGTATGAGGGAGTATATAACAATGAGAGTTTTCAGCCCTCAAAAACTGAGTATAAAAGACGCAAGTCACCAAACCGGGACAATATTTATCCCAATTTGTAGACAACGGCGACTCCTGGCTATAGAGGGTAGTTATGTAAAGCCATAAACTTTGTAGCACCAACGACGTATTCAGATATTCTCTATCAGACTAACTACGCGCAGGCTTTAGAGAGAATAATTTGCCGGGGGGTCCATAGGGTTTAATTTGCCCGCCCCTCCCGTAGACTAACTCTCCTAGCCTATTATCTACCTTATTTTGCCGAATTCTACTATTCACAGCTCCTAGTGGAAGTTAGAATTCAGATAATGATTATGTTTGCCATTCAGGTCTTCTTTGGATATTTTCGTAAGAGTCTACCCTTCCCCCTTACTTACGAATATCGTTATTGCCTTCATAGCCTCCCTGGCACGTAACCCCCCTGTTAGAACACTGTGGCTTACACACGCCGGGTGAGTGGTTGTCGTTCAGCCCATAACTGATGACAAATTATTCTGATTACCACCGGGGCAAGAGGCCAAGTCTATGTCATGAATAACGGCCACGGGAGCAGGCAGCGGCGAAACACGTACCCGGTCCGTGACAGGGGGATAGGCCTTGGACTGACATGATTTGATTACGGTGAAAAGTTGGCAAATTATCGATGCTGTCTCGCTAATTGATTTCCATTATCGCATTATCGTAGCGATAACGAACTATTCTTCTTTGGAATAACCAATGTGCACGTTGCCACCAAGGTCATACCACTGTGGGAGAACACGAAATTAAAGTGTATGATATTGTAGCTAACGTTCATAGTAATACTATGTACATGTAGGTGCGTCATAGTCGTCTACGCTCACGTATGCTTCACTACCCCCTGCCTTCACCACGGTTACACAGGTGATGATTTATGGCATTTCTTACGTCAGTATGTTACGTGCATCTTACCAAGATTTCCGTGCCTTCGATTCGATCTCACTTGATGCTTTCTACAGAGAAACTGCGATTGCTAAAGTTATCAAACATCCAGGGTTCAGTTCCAAAATGATACGCCTCTAAGGATCTTTTATGTCTAGATCCTTTGCAGACATGTTTTTTACAATGCGTTTTATGAAGTACCATGTATTACATGAGATTGTGTAGTAAAACTTCGCATGTGGCATCTAGGGACTTAACAGTGTAATAAACAGGCTGCACCTTGCATCTATATTCATCGGCAACAAATAAAACTTCAATTTGGCTCTTCTCTCTAAGGACAAGGCACATCATCCTCCGATGGGCAACAACAAAAACCATTATAAATGTATCGTCTGGGCAAAGCACTTAGAGTAACATTCTTAAGATAAAGAATACAAAATTAATATTTACAACATTCGAGGCAAATCTGAGAAAAGCTCCATAGATATTACTATTAGATATATTCTGAGACAACATCTAGTCATAACTCATCGTGAAATACGGTGCATTAAAGTCACTTTGATATAATCAGGCTTAGAAATAATCCACGACTAGGCTTTAAATCTGTATTCATACCTGGGAGGCAGCGACCCACCACGGAGACGCCAGGCCCCGCTCCCCCGATGCTTGATGTGTTGGCTCAGCGACGAGGCAGTGTAGCGTCCGGGCTATCGCGGGCCAAGCACCGTTAACTGAAAGCCACAAAGAGAAGATTGAGGAGAATGCTGATGCAAATGGGCTTTTACGTGATCTCTGAGATCTCCGGCTTGACCCCGCAGCTTTATATCCTCCCATGTATTGACCCTGTTCACTCGCGAGGAGACAGTTTCTATTGCCGCCAACATCTCCCGCGGAACCTGTTGGCGCGCATGGGCAGCACGAAATTGAAATTGATGGAGCTCATTCCGGCTGGCATCGGGCATCTCGTCCCCCATTCTGACCGCACAGAGTACGGTGGCATGGTTGTAGGACTTACTTCATCGGAACGTCGTTACCACCATTCAAACTGTCAAAGCACATCATGCGTCATATTTGGCTATCGATATGGAATCCTCAGTAGGCCCGGAAGCCATCATGACCGGCGCGCTACAATCACTGGCCGCCCGTTAACTATCTTGCAAACGGCATAAATAACGAATGCTGACAAGATGTAGCGATCGTTCTATTGATCCGGAGACCAGAAGCGGTTCCGCGTGGAAAGATACTTCAATGCAAGAGACGATTTCCGCTTGCTACAGAAAGGAAGGAGAAATTGCTTTGACGTGTATATTTGAGAAGTTTTGGCAGTTACTCCTAATATCGCAACAACTTTTGAAATTACACAATTAGAAGATTTTAAAGCATTTTCTGTAGAATATCCTGAAAGAGGGACATATGTGGAGGTTGACATAAGTATTTCACAGTGTTCTTTAAAAGATATAACGATTTTCACACGTATCACACGAGTTTATGATATAAAAAATGTAGAATCTTAACATTGTGCTGCTTGTTACTTCAACTGGTCAACTTTTTGGGACAGAAATATAGCCAGAACGAGAGTTCAGCAGCCCTTTCTTGTATTCTTCCTTCCCACATCTCCTTAACTTCCTTTCTCCCGATCCTTAAGTCATGAATCGATACTATGTAAGATAAAGAGCGAATTGCTGATTCTGAGTTTTACAAGGTCTGTCGCCATTTTGATCACCGTGGCAGGAAACGACAAAGCTCCCCCTGTCGTTGTTGATCTGCCATAACACAGCTGTGTAACAGGCGCGCTCTTCTACCCCCCCCCCCCATCTCTCCGGCTGGACCGTGACTGATGATGGCATTCCCGGGGACATAAATAAGCCATGTTCCCTGGAACGTAGCGAGCTTTGTATTGATTCCCGGACATACAAAGTGCTCCTCCTAGAGCCGTGGGTCAAGCTGAATTATTGTTCCCATTTGTAAGGTGGGAGACACTCTCGCCTTATCATACACATCCCTCTGCCCTTTGAAAAGACATGGTCGAGCGATATCTGTTCAGACCTAGCCAATGTACAGGCCATCACGTCCTAGCGCCATCAGAGATAGCACGTCTTTCTCAATGAGTATTGAGGTTTTATCTAGTTTCACAGTCCACAGCGACGCCAGGACAATTTCTGGGGAGCCTTTGTGCCCTGATCAGACACGTTACGCTCTCAATCAACCCGACATTGCTCCTGAAGGCTGTGTCAGTATACATGACAGTCCAGCCAAGTAAAAGTTTATTGGACCACAATTATTACAATGTACAATGTAAGGCAAATCGTTGTACAACACCACTGGCTAGTTCTATTACTCTAGTACAACATACACGTAGATTCTAAGTTATAAACTATTGGTAGAAGACACAATGAGATGTGGTATGTTTACTATACAGATACATATGTGTCTATTGGGTATTTCTTTTAACACTAGTCTGTTTGGTGGAGGGCCTTTGCACTCATTGCTTTCAAGGCCAATATGAATCAATACTTTCCCTAAATTACTTGTTACAGGAAAATGTGTCTTCCGACAACTCTACCTCTGCGTGCCGATGAAGATATTGCAACATCACACATATTGCCCTCTTCCACTTGTACGTCTAGCTTAAGAGATGTCAAAAGATGATCCTGATAATTCTGTCTCACTACAATTAAGGGCGGAGCAGACATTACAAGAATCAGATGAAATATCGCGAGATTCATCAAAGACATGCGGTTGGCGATTGGAATCCTTTATTTCAGGAGCTCTCCTAGAATCGCTAGCGGAATCCATAAATATCGCTATTGAACATGTAATTTAAATTCATAGTGGGGCAATTTCTGTCCGTTAATTGCATTTGATGTGAAATGCAATCGGTGACACGAATCGATCGGTGTAAGGAGCCCGCTAACAATTCGAGCAATCAGTAGTACTCTGCATCTGGTCAGAAAAAAGTAGAATCTGGAAATCGAACCAGTAGTTCGGTTGCCAAAAGCTTTTGGGTGAAAGTTGAATCAAATAACCTTCTACGATTTCCTGCAGGTTGCAAAAGAAGCGCAAGTATTGCACGGTGGCTGTTGCGACTTGATTGATGAGCGTTTTGCTTCTTGTCGACACGTAGTTGTCAGCGGCTGGGAATCAAAGTGAGCTGCTTCTTGTACCATGAAGCCATATGCATCAAATGTCTTCGACCTCGCGTGGAATCTATAACTCATAAGCTGTTCAGCCTTCTATTGGCCTTCTCAACAGAATTTGATACAATCCATATTATAGATGAATTCAACTAGATGCTAGGAGACAACCCTTACTGTGTCCAAATAGTTAGATATACAAGAGAATGACTAGACATTAGAACTTAGTAGTGTAAGTGATACGTTAAACTCAACATATTGATTTATTCCTATACTTGTACGTAGGTTAATCCCTTTGAATCCACTTGTTTGTTTGTATGTGTAGTTGCAGAAGACCTTACGAATTCGCTGTACTTTTGTTGTGTCAATAAAGATTGTTGTTTATATCTACTAGATATAGCTGACTATTCTAAAACGATGATGTTCAATCTTTTTTGCGTTTGCAACAACCTCACAAAGGAAATGACACACAGGAAGAAAGCAGTCGTTATATAAGAAAATGAAACCCTGCGAGATGTGTCCATGGCCTTCGTGCACTACTGGTAGTGAGTGATTCCTCATATAATGTAATGCCGTGTTTTACACCCTAGTTTCACACCTTCGGTGAATTGATACTCCCGTGAGTGCAGTACAGGCAAAGTGCGTTCTGTCGTTAAGTGCACGCCTGCTGTGGTCTCTACTGATCCAGTGGTATATCTGGCCTTAACATGCCCTTAATGATTTGTACTAATCTTCCCCACTAATACCCATTCGAATACGACCCTACCCATGGGTAATTACGACTTGTTTGCATGGTAACAGCAATGAGACAAGTACCAAATGAATTTGCAGCCATTTTGCGAAGAACTTGCCGTTCAAAAGCTTGGATAGCCATACTTTTTATTTTACATTCCCTCTTTGGTGTCCCTTTACGACCATAACAGCAATGTTGAAATCATCCATCAGAATAATTGTCAACTTGTTTTTGTGACTAAGTAGGATAGACGATATCAGTTACACATAGCATTGTGATAGGTTACATGTTGCTAGTTCAGCAACCAACCAACTCATTGATAATAGAAAAGTATGTAACAGAAGCTGGCTTCTTTCGAAATTCTCTGCCAACTTTGGTTTCAATATGAGCTTACAAATAGATTCTATTCTATGACAATGTATATAGAACATAGATTATTACAGAATACTAACTTTTTGCTCAACAGTCAAAGTGAACGGACAAGAGATCCAGTATCAAGTAATGTATAGTGTCAAGCTGCAAGAGGCAACAGTGCAAGAATCTATGGATCATACTATCCCCTGTGAAACTAGATTCATATTCCTTCACAGCACAAACAAGGCTATCTGTCGCTATGTAATATGATATTCAAGTATCCTCGTAAACACATTGAAAGCTTCACAGCATTTTCTAGATTCTCCGCATCGAAAATTGCCCTCTTTTAGGTCTTAAGTTGTATAGCCAAATCAACTGGTAGAATATGTCAGTTTTCGACCGGATAGATAACAATGGCGTCTCTCTGGTATGCTCTGCTAGTTATGTCACTGCTAGTTATAGTCAAATATTAGGAAATTGGAGAAATAGTTATCCATTGGTACGCCTTAGATAGAACAAAATGACACTCTTTAACAGACCGAAGCCTTCAAGTTACCTCACAAGACATAGCTACGAACTAAACAGCTATATTTTCTCATCGATCATCATTATAATGGCTATTGTCAAGACTTAGTTCTCCTTTTACGATATTGTTGAATGGTTTGAAACACTCAGGTTGAGGGATTTGCTAACGTCATAAAAACACAGGTCACAGATTTCTATATGTACAGAGGAAGAAGAAGGGAGGAGAAGAGAAGATGGTACTGAAAGTTTCATAGATTACCCTCAATTTTACACCATATATCGATAGTTTTTACCATTCCTTGAATCATTTTCCAGATCTGTCATAAAATGTAGTAAGTCTTTTTCCTTCAGCAAAACCGTACCCGAAACCAGAAATGAAGATATTTCACTCATGCTTAACTTCTTCTTAGCTCAGCAGCAAGACACCAAACATTACTGAAAAAGAACTATCTTTTTTCTTCACAGCGTAGGCAACATATCGTTTTTTAAGTACCTCTACACCACCTTTCTGCCATTTACACAATATATTTTGAAAATCCATCAAGAATTCACCTTATTTCACCAATAGGTTATGCTTAACCCTCAAATTATGATAAAACACTAAACTGAATTTTAACAGCTTAGAAGAGACACAGGGTATCCGTAGAAAAATCCTTGACATTCTCGATCGCCGTTCTTCACTGTGATACCTGTTGATATATTCGGAGACTAGTCAGGTCTCCGATCAAATAGTGAATCTTAGAAAATTCTCACCTGCAGCGTTTCAGATTGCTGTAGATTACAGCCTTCTCGGGTGCTGCGTCTTCTTGAGATACATCGGCCAAACCGGTTATATGTATCAAAACAATGCAAATCGTTCTCAGGAGGCCAGGAAAAGTCGAGTGTTGCCCAGCCCGACATCGTAGAAAGGTTAACATCTGATATCAATGTGCCATGATCGTACATTACGGTAACTATTGCTGTGGCTGACTCGCTTTTGCATGAAGCTTGTTTTACCAGTTACCGCAATCATCCTTCATTTCCCCCATTGCATTAATTAATTCATGGCATGCATAAAATTGTGATGCGATGGTGATGTTTAATGGGAGCGCATCAAAGTCGTTGCAAGGGTTTGCATTGATTCCGGTACCTCCACAATCGTATTTCACACCTATCTGAAGATAACAAACGCTTACCACGAACCCGCGCCCCATGACATTCATTTTTCAATCACGTATAGGTAACCTCCCTTCCACTGATGCTATAAAACAACTAAGCGGTTAACACGACTGGTGAAACGGCAACAGTGGCATTTTGTATG
Organism: Branchiostoma lanceolatum; assembly: GCA_035149815.1. Classification (NCBI taxonomy): domain Eukaryota; kingdom Metazoa; phylum Chordata; class Leptocardii; order Amphioxiformes; family Branchiostomatidae; genus Branchiostoma; species Branchiostoma lanceolatum. Next base: position 12,853,446 of record CM068877.1, on the reverse strand, counting down.
CAAGTGGAGAATAAATCAGTTCTCAAAACTGGCACAAGAATCATCAATCACAAGAAATAAAAAATACAATGTTGAGTTAACTAATCTCTGTTTTCCGTTCAGCGATTGGTTGACTGATGGGCTCATTAAATCAACAATTAAAACCAAATCATAATCCCTAACATTGACATTGATTATCAACAAGACGCAGTGCAGACACTGAGTCATTAGAAGCATAGCTTCTTAATTTCGTAACAATCTGAGGATAATTTGTCAAGCTATTAAACATAAACACTTGACATGTTCTTATGCCATCATTAAGATGCGATATAGAGAGTTATCAATATGTTACAGCATCTTTTTCAGTGCAGAAGTACGGAATCCTACATATCAGTTGCTACGTTCTGCTACCTCGCTGTAGGGTATAATTAACACCCCCATAGGGCGGCGATCTAACTGCGATCGAGCTGCGACCGAAAAGTTGAAAGATCGCTCAACGAATTTCATAGATTTAAAAAAAAAAACATTTCTTTAGAGCTGTGCATGTTTTGTCGTCTTTTTATTTTCAGTCATACTTTAACATCTTGCACGAGATTCCAAGTATGAAGTCAAGGATCTAGGTCGTAGCGAGGTCTCAGCGCGATCGCCGTCTAGTGGAACGGAGGCCTAATTGATCACAGAACATCAGGGGAAATGAGACGTATTGATCCCGAAAACCATGAAATGGTGGTGAATTGAAACCAATAATGACATCGATGTCTTCATTCTGATAAAATAACGACTAGTTTGTAATTACGATAGGTGGCCATGTGGCTGATATATCTTCCGAATTCTATCGTTATGTTGCTATAGATTTATTCGTGAGGTTTGATAACTATGTTCACGTGTTTTGGTGGGTTTTTTTTTACTTTGCTGCTTTCGAAAAAGTCCAGTTATGCAGCTATCCAGAGAAGTGGATGAAGTTGGATCATTTTGTAAGAAGTTAGATAGTTTTGTATTGACCGCAATTTTAGTGTGCTGAAAGTGGTATGAAATATGAATAACCACACTGAAATTGTCCATCTGTTTTAATAATTCGCTCGGAAAGCTTTATCCAGGTGAGTACACCCTAATGATATTCCTTCTTCGCTGCCGTTGATGCTTGTGACTTTGTCTCACTGACTGAATTCTCTCTTGACATTGAACGCTTTCTTTGAAGCATATATATACAGGTAGGCTTACATAAGGAATACCCAGAGCTTAATCAAGTTTTTAGGAAATACGTAATACATTGATTTGAACTTGAATTAAAAACGATACGGGTCGGAAGCTACTTTTCATTCTGTGTTCACTACCTTTGGACATTGATTGGCATTATTAGCATAACCGTAGTAAAGCATTATAGCTTACGAAGATATACAATATTGGCACTGCAATGTAAGGACTATATTGCGCGACGATTTTCTATCTGGTAGGCTTGACAGAAGTTACTAGTATTCTATTAGTGTTACGCCATAAGCTGGTTTTACCGGTAGACCATACATATATAGATTTTTCATTAATTCTATTAATATCCCGCAACCCACTGAATACCGAGAAAGATGGCAATACGCTAGGTACAGCAGAGAAGCTACCGTCTCTTTCCAAAATGCTCCCCGTTGCTCCCACCATGGTCCAGGCTTTACACAAGAAGCCTTCCCTCGGGGCATACATTTGTGTTCAGCTTGGCAGTGCTTACGCCCTTTTCTTCATGCATGCCCCAAAGAAGGCATAAGCCTTACTTACATGTACGGCTATAGTAGAGGCCTTACCTGGTCTGCAAAGTCTGCTGAGGAACTCCAGCTTTCAGATGTCTTGCTAGTACATTTACTCAGTGTTGCTTTCGGTAATCCTTAAAATCAATGTGATTCTAAGTACGCACATCTCTGGTTACGTCCCAAATGAAAACACATTACTAGATGTCTTACCTTCTCCAGGTAAAACGATACTCTCGTGTGAGGTGATGCTGTTCCGTCCATTCACAATCACCCACAGCTACACTGTCACCCAGAACACAAACTGTGCAGCAGTACGAAACTGTGCCGCCCGCGCCACTTATTTAGCCTTTACTCGTGTCTGTAGGCTAGGCTGCCTTGATAAAACATGTTCATTGTAACGGTCCTGGGTGCACATCGTGGGAGTAGTAAAGGAATCCCTAATAGTGTCTCCTTGTCTACAACCGAAGGTATGTCACCTCACGCCAATCGCCGTTAGGAATAAGGCCGTTCCTCATACGCGTAAATATCATATAGGGCCATCAACTCTGGTGGGGCTTGTACTAAAACAGATTAGCTGAATATGCAACTGTACCTGGTCTTAAGGTTGCCGCTATAGATCGGGCGGGATTGATGGCTTTGCATGCTGACGCCTTTATTAAATTACATCCCCCGAATTACCTTCTCATCAATCCCTGGCGATGTGATAGCGGGCCGTCCTGCCACTTGCCCACGCGAGACTTGCAAATGTACAGAGCAATTGAAACATGTGGAATGGGGTCCGAGATGTAAGGTCATTTTGTCGCGACTTAAAGAAAATGGATGCTTGATGGAGGTAAGAGCTGGTGCCAAAGCCACGCTAAGGGCTTCTGTATACTGATTTCTATTCGACATGTACCTACATTTTATAGGGTCGTGTGCACCTTTACTTTGCCAATGGTGACTTAAAGCTCTGGAACGGTATGGAAAACATGAAGGCCATAGGGTCGGTCGGTAACTGCGTAGCAGTGAGCAGTAGTTTGAAGTGCTGAAATCGATTGCAGAGCAGCTTACTCCAGCTCTGATGGGTAAACCTGTTGGTAAGGAAAAGTTTGCGGGCATAGGCGATTGCTTTAAGAGTGTACCTTGTCATCTGGCCAGAGACGTTGGCAAAGTGCATTCATTCAGTCATTCATTATATACCTGGAAATCTACGAAGGAGAAGCATATTGACATCAGTAGTAGGAATTGCTAGGCTTTCACTGCGCCATGTATGTATATATGTATGTATATAATAGATTTCATAGTGGCCAACATTCACATTACTTATAGCTCCTGATCTGCTGACTCATGTGGATCAATGTAACGCTGTTAGCTAATATTTGAACTACCATTTCGAAAGTTTTATGAAGTCAAGTCTCGGCATGTAAAAGCAGATGACAGAACGCGATTTACCCAGTTTTGCTACGTTTTGGATTTACATGTTCATTGGCATTGCACCGTTAAAAGCTCCCCTGGATTAGCAATACGAGCACTCAGGTACCTGAAGAAGAGACCACATCCATCAAGGTCTCTTGCCGATTAGATCTTCCCGTCTGTTTGGTCCTCAAAGAAAGCTTTTAATCCACAACCCAAGTCAGTTAACTAACCCAAATGGGTGGTCATTTCGATGCAACAAGCAGCATATTTTCAAAGTCAGATGGATTTCATCGTAGAAGGTTTGCAAAGCAACTAGCAAGAATATAGTTTACTTTTATCAGAGCCCCGAGGTACTTAGTGTCATGCAGATACCTGTAAGAGTTATTCTAGCTTGCATTATCAGGGTGGGAGATATAAAGGCGGTGATTCATATCTGTCCACGGAGAGTTCACGGTCCATATTTCAATGATCAAACGTTACCAAATATGCATAACCGCGAGACACCATCCGATCGCTCAGAAGAAAAACGACCGTACATGATATTGATTACAAGCGGTTATCTTTTGCTCGGAGCTATTGGAGTTCTGTTGGGAGGAAACCCTGGGAAAAGCAGATACGAGAAATGTTAGCTTCGCCGCTAGAGTTGGGTCAATTGTTCCATGACCTCCGTTTTGTTGCTTGTGCTTGTGAGATAAGTTGTACGCCTAGGGAGAAATATCTGTGACCGACTCAGTTCATAAATAAACGACAATACTGAGTGCATATGAGCCCACGATCTTGATATGTGGAACGTTGGGCAATTTTAAAGCATAGCATAATGGGTTAGAAAGTAAATGAGGCTAGCAAAAAAGCTATACGGAAAAATAAACCCGATAGGCTTCCAACACCGTGTATTTTTACCCAAAATATCAATACCGCTAGCTCATTGGCATGTACCAAGTACACCTTTCTATACCTTTTAAAATCCATCTAATTTTCCCTTCTCCGCTTATAGATACTTCTCAAAACTTCTTTTACAGCTTACATAACACATTCGTCCCCGAGTCTACTTTAACAACACTAGCCTATCCATCAGGTACAGGATTATACATTCTAATGCGGACCCGCACCACTCACATTGTCTAAAGATATTCCAATTCTAGAAGCATTACAGTGGTTCTTAAGTGCTAAGGCTGCGCTGAACAGCGACTCTAAATTTTCAACATGGCGTGCAATTACACCAAGCGTATCTTCTTGAGTGGGGTCACCTAACCCTATTTGACTCCCCAGCGCTAAATGATAGAAAGGCTTGTCTGTGTAGTGTGCATGGATTATAGATTGTATCATCTATTCACGTAAAAGCAAAGCAAAACGTTGAGAAAGAGAGTGGGGCAAAATTACTCCCCACAGTGGCATATCCGTCTGGGAGGAAAGTGTGTTTTAAAACCCTGCACATTACTCCTTGTTAGGTATTTACATTGCAGATAGTTCGTGCCTGCCACTTTGAGACTTCCTCGCCAACCGTTTTTCAAAGTTCGTACACTCGCTACTTTACTTTCTCTTAGACTTGATTTCTTTTTCCTTGTGATACACACTGGTGATCATTGAGTAAAGAAAACAATTTAGTTCAATATTGAACTAAAATTAGAAACAATACTAAAGCAGTGTATTGTGGAAGTTGCGAATTATTTGAATTAGTTCAATAAATGATTTTGCTTTGAATGAATAATCTTGACGATTGCTTTGAATAAATATTGTCGTAATCTATGTAGCAGATGGTGTAGTGTAAATTTGATAATTGATTCCTGTCGGTGAATTAACAAGTTAAGTATTGTTCATATGTATGTCCGACTAGCAGCTGTTGCCATGGAAAAAATCTATATTGACTTAAAGTTAGCATAACCGTTTAGATTTGCTGCAAATGATTTCAATATAATTGCAGAAACCAGGTATGCAATGTGATGGTAACAAAACATTATAGAGTCACGTCTGAGGGTGTGTGCTCTCTAATGATAAATCAAAGGTAGTCCCATGGCCTGTAGGGGTAGTTGGTTGTTATCCACTGTGTCTATAGCACAGTATTGGAAGGCGGAGCCCATCCCTCTCCCTCCACCACCTTATACCTGAGTGGAGTGATGACATTCACGAAAAATGCATTTCCCAAGACCTTAAGGCACACCATCGATGGCATTACATAGGATTCGAAGTTTCGAACCCAGGAACTTTGGGTTTTTGGCCAAACGTCTTTATCTAAAAGCCACTCTATACGTGCTATACGCAATCATCTGTAATGAAAAATTATTCTTTACTGAAAAATATGCAGCAGTTTTAGTTTGCAGTAGCTAGTGATGTGATGGAAAGCAATTTGGTTGTCCAAGTCAACGTAATAAAAGCCCTTTATGCACCGCACGTGTATAATATTGTGATACATATTGGTAATATGTAAAGGTTAAAATGCCTGAGACCTTGTCGAGGGAGGTACGTAATGTATCAGGACATGATATTCAAGTGAATGCAATGAACTCTTACATCCTTGGCATTCTATTGTTTTCGAAACAAATAGTGCCTGAACAAAATATGCATTTGAGCATTCCCATGCTGTTCAGTTCAGCGCTTTATTCCCCAGAGAAGTTTTACAACAAAAACAGACGGCGTTGCTTGTAATGACTCAAAACAATGCCGTCGTGGGTGAACAGAAAATAAGGCAATATAAAACCTTTCTCTTTTCTATCTATTGGGCAGGAAATGTTGTTTTCTTTTTCAACACAACTAAGTGTTAAGACATTTTCATTGGGTAGTTCGGTGCCAAACGTTTCATAATTTATCTTCAACGCTATCATCCTTGTAAAAATCACCCTCATAGGGTGTGAAAATAGCTCTTTTTTTCAATGCAACTGAAATTGTAACATTCACATTGGGTAGCTTTTGTGTCAAACGTTTGGTTAGTTTTCTTGTTAGGCAATTCCATTGTCACATCTTCAACGCTCTTCAGCCTTGCAGAAAACTTCTCATAGGAAAGTAGTTTTTCAACACAAATCCAATTAGAACATTTACATTGGTCAGTTTTGTTATTTTCTTCAAGCCAATTTCATTATCACATCTCCCACGCTATCTTCATCCATGCAGAAATATTCTCATTGCAAAATAGTTTTTTTTCCAACGCAAGTCCAATCGAAACATTTAGATTGGGCAGTTTTGTCAGGGCAATTTCATTGTCACGTCTCCCATGCTATCTACCTTGATCGCTCTTGCAGAAATCTTTACATAGAAAATAATGTTTTTTCAACACAACTCCAGTAGGAAAATCTACATTGGGCAGTTTTTTCAGGGTAATTTCATCGTCGCACTTCTCACGCTATCTTCATCCTTGCAGGAATCTTCTCTCAGAACACTACTCAGATTGCTCCATGCATCAGGACGAGACATCAGCACCAGAAGTCGGACCAGAAGCTCTCCCCTCTGGGGGCGAACAAATTGAAACCGTGACATGATTTATCTTAGCTTCAAAATGGCTGCCATAAAGCGGATCTTATCTAGCTGATATGCAGCAGGAATTGAACCGGTGGTGATACAGACCCCTGCTCTATCTCGCGTCATTGTGATTGACATGGAGGGGCAATAGAACGTACTGCCAATCAGATAACAAGTAGCTCAAAGGAAGAAAGTTGCTGAAACAGTGAATCGGATTATTGCAGTTGCTTACCTCGCAAAAATCAAAGTTAGCTTTAAAAAGAAGTAGAATTCAATGATAAGGCTAGGCGAATTTATTTCCATGGTTCTCAGACATTCTGAGGTTAAACTTTAGCAAGAGGACATCGTGAAAACAGAGGACAGGGATGAAAACTTGAATTTAACTGTATCAGTATTCACAACCTAAAACACTATTGCAAGGTATAAACGGAGGGGGGGGGGGTACCGACTTCCGACAACCTTTGACCTAGTACTAACGTCATATGTGCGTTATGACGTGTCTACACCACTTGGGCCAAATAGCTGATGAAGACCAAGAGGGATTTGGTTGAAAATTGGAGAACAGTTTGTTTCTCATTATGTACTTTACCAACTCAGATGAACTTTCATACTAAGGTATAAACCTTTTCCCCAGACTCTGCTTTCATGTTCGTTATTCAGTTTTGCATATTTTTAAAACATTTTAAAGTACCAATGAATAAACACTGTAAAGAAGGAATATCAAAGGTTGTACCGTAGTATTTTTGAATGCTAATGATACTTACTTTCCATAATGGAACAGTGCCACAGATATACATACATGCTGTTCTAATGGGCACGTAATTTCCACAGTGCTAATAATACCGTACGCCTGAGAGCCCATTTACGCCTACAACACAAACATGCCAATTGGCGCGGTAACAAGATATATTGTTAATGTCTAGGACTAATGGTAGTAAAAGCAGCAGACCCTTCTTTTGGTTTCCCTCTTCCACGAGCTTACACAACACCCCTGCCCCCCCTCCTTGTAGTGTTTGTTTTTATTATTTTTGCTGGCAGGTCTGTGATACAGACCGACCGTCCAACTGTTGATGATTCTGAAACGGGTCGCGTTTTGGCAGCTGCATATCATATATTCCATGCACACAAATACACATATGTTACTTACGTACAAAGAGGACGGAAAGTATTAACGTGAGACCGTTAATGAGTCTCAAAAGGGTTATTGTTTGACAGCAGCATATCATGTATTCAAATATATTGACTGCTAAGTAAAACACTTTTTAGAAGTTGAGCAAAGCTATTTCTATTTTTCCATACCAGATTCTGATGATTTATTTGACTAGAGTGAGCAGTGAGTGTCGTTGAACAAAAACAAGCGTGCTCTATACATTGCAACATTTACCACCGATTACATCTTCCTAACTTGATAGATCGTTGGGTATGATTTGCAATGCTCTGTACGTAAATCAGTGTTTTAAGCGTCGTCACATATCTTCTGTGTCTGCTTGTTCGACGGATACTCTCAACAAAACCATATTTAACTTCAATAGGTACACTGAAGTATCATCAATCACCTTTATTGAGAGGGTTTAAGATGCTCTTGAGACGTCCTATCTTCTCCTCAAGTCGTCTTTGTTTTTGTTTGTTAGTTCATCCCGTCGACATTTGATGAGAGTCTGCATGACAACAAGATTGATACTCTTCATTATATAACTGCATATGGAAGGCAGATCGAAGATTTAATTATTCTCTCGAGATAAAGTAAACTGTTTTGCAGACTACGTTGATTACTCACATGGGATGAGTGAACTAATGACTGTCAACGTTTCTGGAAGTCATCACTCCGTATGTTTAGTAAATTGATGAAACGACTTGCAAACAGATAACATAATGTTTTAACCGTAAGCAATCTCTCCGTCATTTTAATGTCTTCAAATGCAAAACAACATCGCTGCCTTGTTTTTACATGGATTGAAATACAGTGTTGCTGAATGATATCCGCACTGTGACTTGGCTGATGTAAATACCCTCTCTTTCATATTAGAGACTACTTTCTTATAAGAATTTTAGGATAGTTATAACTTTCCTATGTAAAGTGTATTGTAAAGTTTGGAGTAGTGTACCACCCTGAACATTGATATTCAGAAAATAACACTTTAATCTCTTTCAAGGACATCGCCCAGCGTTACAAATAATTTCATTGAGCACATTGTGTGTCAATATTCAGTCAATTGTTCAAAGAGTTACTTTCCTTACTGAAACAGAACAGTTTGGAACGCTAACAACAACCCCGATGCACAATATGCACAATAACAACATTCCACTATTATTAATACTTTCATTGAGAAGTAATTCACGGCTTCCAGTTGGTGATATGATCGTATTTTGAAAAAGAAATTGCTGCCAAAAATCACTCAACCTGACAAATTTGCCAACTTGAGGTTCTCATTGATTTCGTTTTTATTCTTGACGAAATCATTTTTCAATACATGCTATGATAAATCCTATGAACGCAATATGTTCTTGCCATGTGCAGTTATTGGTAGGTTGCCTGTCACGTCTCTAGTGAATGATGGAACAGACTATCCCACCACCCACAAAACAAGACGAATTAAACGATAAATCTTTCCTTACTGTACTAACAGGCTGCTTTTCATAACTCTTCACCAATTCATATTCCCACCCAGAGAGTGTTCCTGCCAACTCTTCGTGCTGCTGACCTTTATAGCTTATATTGCTTCTGCCCCTGACGGGAAACTCATTGGTGACCCCGGCTCACACGTATGTATGAAGGGCTGATATTGTTTGAGACTGGGTGAGAGAATATTGCTGGTCCACACTTTAATCCATCTCGCAAGCGTGTAATGCGCGTTATGGGATTGCCAACGTTTCATCGGTCTTTGCTGTCAGTCATCACGTTACATCGTGCTCTGGATACGATACTCGGGTGGTGGCTTTCGAGTACCATTGCAAAATGCATGATATATCACTAGCATCGTATTTCGTATGGTTACATGGTTCACAGCACGGTGTGCGTAACGTGTGTTCTCTCCTCGTGCCGTTTTTCTCTCGTTATTGTTTCTATCCCAGCTACTTTACCCATGTAATATATTTGGGAACCACGACATTCTCCTTTGCAAAGTTTTTAATGTACGTTGAAATGTTTCAAGACGGAACTCTATATCTTATGAACATGAGCCAAAGTTGAACTTTTTTGGCAAATGTGTTAGTCTGAGATTATACATGTACTTTATTCTCTACCTTTTTGTTCAGTGGATAACAAGAAAATGCAAAGAAATCGATCTTCATTCTTCAAAAAGTTGGTCTGTCAAGTCGTGTTTACGTCGCTTGTTTCTCTAATCAGTCAGCCATGTAGGAAGCATATAAGGTATGCATGAAGTACACACTGTGAATCTAAGCAATTGGGTTTTGTGTTGGCTATACTGCAAACTATTAGATATCAAACATTCAAACACGGCTACTGCTTCTAGAATCACGAGAATGTTAGGCTATGAATTAAGTATTCACTGTTAGCCTTATTCGTATGCCGATGGTTCAATACAAGTGATAAAAGAACAAGAAAGTTAGACTCCCTTACGTAACACGTTATCTTACACCCATTTTAGTTGAAATTGTAGGCCCTAACGTGGACTAAACGTGCTTAAGTGATAGGTAATCTATCTTGGTTTGCTGAGTCGGAACGTTAGAACTTTTAAGTTGAAATTCATTGAGTGCAAAGAAAATTACATGGTTACACATCAAACACCCATGGCCATACTCAACGACTCTCTTCTTCTAGAAGCATGACAATCATGTCTTCACTGTATGCCTGATGTTTTCGTTATAAAAAGATTTTATGAAATAATGATGCTAGGTTCCATATCACGTAGTACGGTATTTTGACTCACACACCCTAGCGTCGACTGACCTTCCTCGAGTGATCTATTTAGCTTTGCTGAGTCGGGAACTTTAGAAGTTAGAAGTTGTAACTTCTGGGGTGTAAAAGAAAATATATGGTTCATTTTCTTGACGTGTAAAGTTGCTAATCAAGGACGAGCCGACTCATCTATCCGCGTAATAGTGCAATAAAACACTCCCTTGTAACCCGCACACCTCCTGACATTTGCACGTTATTACCCTTATGGTACCGGAATAACAATACAGCAGAGCTCACGTGAACTGTGCACGCTAACGGAAAGGTCACCCACAACACCGCATTCAAATGAAGAAAATATTGCAGCATTGTTTATGTGCGGAAGAATGAGCATACATCATTGCTTTGCAGTGGTCAGTGTACTCTTTAGGCTGCACCTTTACGGTGTAGGTTCATCATCATGATATAAGTTTGCAGCCGCTGATCTTGAACTATTCTGTCTCTGATCACCAACAACAACAAGAACATAATGCCACACCCCTTTGATATGCTATATATTCTCGGACGACAAAGCAAAATATTGTACTGAACTGGAGGATTAAAAGAGAATGATTGTACCTTTACACACACTGTTGCATGGTGTAAATATAGTTATATGAAAGTTTTTCTTCATCTAAGCCCTCGTTTCTAATTTTGTCTTGCTCCTCAATTTTCACTTTGAAATGTCCGAGAACCAATGCAGTGAATTTTGTGGCTCTCGTCAAACACGGGATCTCCATTAAACGTCCTATCCGAGGGACGTCCCTAACCGAAGCTTGGTACTCATTTCCTCCTGGGTGAAGTGAGGAAACTCGTCTTAGTATTGCCTGAAATATTGAAAAAATATTGGGGAGGGAAGTTAATAAACCATGAAAATTGTCTTGCTGTTACATGAGAGGCAATATTTCCAAAAGTACTATTCATCGCTTTTACGTCCGGTTCAGACTAATAAGAGATCAGTAACATGGCTACAAAACAAATTATCATGTCTAACAGGATGTAACGCCAGATACGTACAGTGTAACCCTATCCTGTAGTAAACTTTCCGAGAATGTGCTCCAGATGAATCAGCTCCACATTGCTGCCATTCTACAAGTAACTTGTGGAGAAGGGAAGATACACATTGAAATACAACGTAGCACTGCGCTTTACCAAGTGGTAAGTCTATCTATAGATAATCAAAAGGGCTTGTTCTTTCCTATTTGAGACAATTGCGTACATGTGGGCATAAATCACTGGTGCGTATACCGAATGAGTCCTCTCCGAGTTTGGGATACAAGCACGAATCCGAAACTGGTAGTTTTTCCTGGGACCCGGCCGTTTGGGATCGATAGAGCGCGTATTCAAAACAGGAAGTTTTGTCAGGAACCCGTTTGCTATAAACATCGACTATCCCTACTAAACCGTGTGCGATAAATAACTGCTTCGGATGCAACGGGTTGTGTCTTCACAATTACGTAAAGCGCGACAAATAAACATCAAATTCAGTTCAACATGTTACACACCGACATATTACGTTACGCCAAGGAACACACAGGCATTGGCACAATCGCGACAGAGATAAACATTTACGCTTCAGAACTTTTATCCCACAACTCACCATTGTGTGTACCTCTTTCACATCACGGGAAGGATCACTATTATTCATGACCGAACCTTTCTTGTGCGACCCCCATTCAAAAAAAGCGTACACTTACTCACGCGCCACACCCATCTATGCATTCTGAATGCTGAGCCCATTGTGTTCCGTGAGATTGACGTCTGTTGCAGAGGCTCTGAGTGGCGGGTACATGTAGGTTAAGATGAGTGGGTATCCGCACATCATCTATTTTCGGCTTAAACCTTTCTGTGTGAGCTCTCTATCGGCGCCCGGAGTCAGAATGAGATGGGAAACGGTGTGATAATCATTAATCTTAGCCTCTGTGACGCCAGCGTCTTATCCAAATGGCATCTCAGAAACCGGTCCAAGACGCTGCCCATCTGTAACGTGTCTTAGAAATACTGACAGTCGACAACCTCGCTCTTTTAACCCACACAATATGCAGCCAAGGCCAGGCGTATTTATTGTACTTCACAATGCGGCCTGGTTGTCAATGGATTCCAGCAAAGCAGTAGCTCTGCACTAGAAGCCATATTTTACGATATGGGATACGCAACTTTGTTAACGGCTGCTGCCTACAGGCACAAGAATGAAGCTGACACAGCAATTGTTCGTCGTTTTCTTTGCGTGAACTCTTTACATGTCATTCCGCTTCACCGATAACATCCTTCACAGTGAGATACACCAAAACATGCTGCAGCGATAAGGGACAGATAGACTCTCTGGATTGCCGGTAGTCTTTTTTACGGTCTGAGACCCGGCTAACGGTATGGAGATAACTAACAAACCAATCCGTGCTGTACACTGTGATAAGACTTCAAGGGAAGCGAGTTGCGTGGGTTCATGTTTCTTGTCTCACAGCTTCCAGGAATGCATTAAAATTGAAGATCAAGTAAGGTTCAAGTAAGGTTCAAAGCAAATTAGAGAAGTAATGGTTATTTTCTGTTTGTGGGCGTTGAAATCTATACATGTAAATAACCAGCCATGTGCGAGGTTTAAAAAACAAACATGCATCATGAAAGAAAGGTACCCAGGAGTTAACCCTATCCCTCTAATTCTCCCTCCCCTTCCCATTTTCTTTCCTCTTCTCAATGATAAGACTCTCTCTTTCTCTATGTACGAATTAGCTAACTAACAAACTAACACGATTTGGAGTCGGCGTTCTTTCTACACCAATACGTCTTCAGTATCTAATCTGTACTGATGACAATTTCAACCAGCTCAAACGAGACAGCAATGGAGCATATGCTCATCAACGCTTGCGAAAATTAAACGCAGAATTATTGTTAACAAATGAAGTCTATGAATATGTTCTTGAGTCGTGCACCGGTATGGTAATATCGATCTAAGAAAACAGTTTTGATTATAGCGTAAACGCATTAATATTATTTATTTCAAGCAGATCCATATATCTTCGTGCAAATGTATAGCTACGCCAGCCAAAAGCATCTATTCCAGCTGCTTTGCTAATACCAAGCCAATTCCGGGATGCTGAATGTTCCCGCTGTTTAATGCCCTGGTCTCAGCTAGACTGCCGACTTTTCTGCCATTTGTATTAAGCACAAACATTCCCTCATTGGGAACAGCATTGAGAACCGCTGGGGACATTTCGGTGCGCTGTGCTGTCGTTTTGTTTATTGTTTATGTTCTCAGTAACACAGACAAGGCAGGCATTCAAAACAGCATCCTTATCATTATATCATATGGAAGATGCTTATGTATGCGTTTTTCAAGATTCAAGATGTGTTTATTGAAATTTGACAGTACATGTCACACTGAATTGCATTGAATTAAAAATTTCACGATGGCATACAATATTATGCATGATCTCCTAGCGTACAAGCATACAAATTGCACTTAATAGTTACTTACAATTATCAAAACAGTCATACAATATTGAAAGTAGTGCACATGCACATACATGTATGCTCGTCACAAGTGCATCTTTGACGTGATTTTGAAAAAAAAAATCTAATCCGCATTGGCCACAAGCTAGTCTCTACCATTCTGTAATTTTCTGTCTGTTGAACTGATGACAACTACATGTAGACATCTATTAAAATCTCCTGATAGACATATGAAAGGTATCGAATATTCTTCACGTATCGTATTCCCAAGATTTAATTCAGATGAAGGTTGCTTTTATCTAACATTTGCACCTTTACCTGATGACTATGCGGCTCGGACTTATGCTTTTATGCATGAGGCTTGTATCAGATGAAGTTGTCATTAGTGCACTTAATGTTAGAAATTTGGCATATTTATATCTCCATGAATACCTTGTTGGTTGTTGGTGATAAAAGGACCGAAGATGCGTCTTTCGCCATAATTCAATCATTTTGTTTTTGATTATAGATATTAGCCAATGCAATGCTCAGTGGTTATCATATGCATGGTGTTCAGTCATTCAAGAGATTCACCGAAGTAAAGGAATCGAGACAGAGAATGAAAGACAAGCAAAGACGGAGACCAATTTAAATCTGCTGCGTAGTAAGATAAATAACACCTTAGTACACATGAGAGAAAATACGACTGATTGTGACGTCGATGGCCGCAACGCCACCTGCCGATAGTGATAAGAATTTCACCGAATGTTGCAAGATCTTACGACAGATAGAGCAAGCAAACATAGAAGGATATTGCTGTGAACAGATTCAATATACCTCGCAATTATATAGGTTGCAATGTTATAAGTACATCTATTACAATCAGAGTTTTGGTTACCTAGAAGTTGTATAACCATCGTTTACCGTATATGGATAATCTCTTGTAATGTACGTCCACGTCGCCAGAGGGCTCACCCATGTAGATAGCAGCACGTTGTATATGTGATTTCTTGGCTAACAGTCAAAAAGAATGACAGGACAGTTTCTTTTACTTTTACATAATCATTTGTGTTAGATCCTTCAAAAATATTTACAAATGTATGGAGTGACTTTTTTTCGATGAGGAATCCCTCATCGATCATAAACGTTGAAGCCAAAGATGTTCCACAACTACAGACCTAACTTCTATGGGATAAGATTCACAGGCGAGTTTCTCTAACAGTCACATAATGACAAGGCTCGTGTATTCCCTTTTCGGTGGCGTGATCAGACGATGAAGTGTCCCTGACAACCAACACGGCCTAGTGCAGTACTGTACGAACGGAAGTAGGCCCCCAACCAGGACAATCGCTCCGGCGAAGAGAAACGTGGCATCAAAGCCTCCCGTGGCGTCACCTAGCGCACCTAGGGTGAAACACATGTTCAAATAAGGTACATCCAAGAAAAGAAGACAAAAAATGCCAAGAAACAGTCTTGAAAGATTTTTCTTGAAACAATTCAAATTTACATTGATTTACATATAACATAAACTTTCCCATTAAAAATATATATTTCAGTAATTTTTAAACACGTTTTGTAATATAAACACGAACCGATGCAACAAATGCCGAAATAACAAGTAATAAACACAATAATAAAGAAAATTACCTAATACTGGTGGGCCTACAAGTCCGGTCACCCCCTCTAAGAACATGGTGATCCCAAACGCACTGGGTAGTCTGTCAGCCTCCACAAGGTCTGCCGTTGCCGTGAGCATCAGAGGAACGATTGCGCCAGAGAGTAACCCAAAGACGACGCTGTAGGTAGCCATGGAACCGTAGGACGTTGCAAGCGGCACGAACAACATGGCCAAGCCGAGCAGTGCAGCAACAATTGCGTATTGATTGATAGACTTGAATTTTATGAAGTCGGACAGTGCTGCGACAAGAACTCGACCAATAAGGATGGATATGCCAATTATAGATAGAAGAAAAGCAGCCGGGTATTCCTCAATGCCAAGCAATTTTGCACGAGGAACAAGATAGATCTCACTGACCAGATAGCTGGATGCTACTAGTCCAATGGAAAACAAAAATGATATAAAGGATGTATCTTTTAACAGCGTACAATCCACAACGGTGAAATATGCATCTCTGCCTTTTGCTTTAATTGAGACATTTTCAGGTTCATGGTCTAGATCGTGTGGAAGAAGACTGGATGACGGCGACATTTTTGATTGCCTTTCGTTGCCGTCATGGTCAAGTTTAACATCAGCTACAAGTAGTATTGGTCGGACAAGAGCTCCAAAAGCTGTCATATGAAGGACAATGCCACCGACAATCACTGATGCCCCTCTCGTTCCGTATTCATCCAGCGAAAATTGACAGAGCGGTGGGAAAGCAAAGGAGGCGATGCCGGATCCAAAAGTAAGCAGGGTGTTGGCGCGGAGTCTCTTTGTTGTGAAGTACCTTCCGACACTCGTGGCCACGTTTGTTAAACACATGGAGCCTCCTAACCCTGATAGTGACGAAACAAATAAGATACACACAGAAATAAAGAGATAGGATACATTTATATAGCAACTTCATGTATAGGGAACAACAAAGGTTGCGATTCCTGTATGCACGTGAAATTTCATCCCGTCCTTTAATGGTCAAAAAACAGTTTGTTGACGTACGATGACGTACGCTACGATCTGTAACAGAAAAACAGCCCAGTCAGGACCTGTGTCATCAATTTCCGATCCATCCGTAACAAGGTACCTGAACTGCATGCCTTTTGCGAAGCTGTGCAACCAGACATTGTTGTTGGCACTGAGACATGGTTGGACTCGTCAGTGGGCAGCAGTGAAGTCTTTCCGGACACGTACAATGTGTTCAGGAGAGACCGAGCTGGCCGGGGAGGGGGTGTGCTTGTTGCTGTAAAGAACAACATCATTGCAACCCACCACCCTGAACCGGAATGTCCCTGCGAGTTAACGTGGGTCCAGGTCCAGCTGGCTAACAGTAAGTCCATTTACATCGGGGCCTACTATCGCCCCCCCACTGCTGGTCAGGATGACTTTGCAGCACTAGAAAGATCGGTGCTGCAAATGCGGGCAAATAACAACAATGCCCACATCTGGCTAGCAGGGGACTTCAACTTGCCAGATGCGACCTGGAATCCCGAAGCAAATACCATCGCTCCTAACCCATCCAGTCTCACGAGCAGTTACATCAGCCTTGCCAATGACTGCGGTCTGGAACAAATGGTCTGCGAACCAACTCACACTGTAGGGCAAACTTCGAACACCCTGGATCTGTTTCTCACCACAAATTCCACCTTAGTGGAGAGAGTCAAAATCTTGCCAGGTCTCAGCGATCACGACATCCCGCTGATTGATGTTCAAGTAAAGCCCCAAACATCAAACACGAAAGATCGACTCATATACCTGTGGAGGAAAGCCAACATCGATGCACTCCAGCAGGATATGGTAACATACAGCCGTGAGTTCGCAGACCAAGCACAGCATAATACTGCCTCAGAAAACTGGGAGCTGTTTAAGGCAGCCGTTAGTGGTGCTGCCAATAAGCATGTTCCCAGGAAACGAGTGAGGCCACAATCTAGCAAACCTTGGATAACACCCCAGATTCGCAAAGCCATTCGTAAGCGGTCTGAACTCTTTTCCAAGGCTAGGAGGTCAAACTCCAATGATGCCTGGGCAAAGTTCAAGAGGTGCAGGAAGGGAGTTAAGCAGAGAGTTAGGAAGGCCCATAGGGATTATGTTTCCAACTACCTTGAGTCCAACATCGAGGATAATCCCAAGGCCTTTTGGAGCTATGTCAAATCTCTCAGACAGGACTCTACTGGTGCATCGGCCATAAGACACCAGGGGGTGCTAACATCTGACCCCCAGGAAAAGGCTGATGCACTGGGAGCCCAGTTTGAGTCAGTGTTTACCAGGGAGGATAAATCTACCGTTCCTACCCTTGGCGAATCCGTAGTTCCAACTATCCCCTCCCTTAACATCTCAGTGGAGGGGGTAGCCAAACAGCTCTCTAGTCTTAATCCCAGCAAGGCCACAGGACCAGACGGAATACCACCTCGCCTCCTGAAAACTGTTGCCGAACAAATTGCGCCAATCTTACAGACAATATTCTTCCAGTCAATATCCACGGGAGACGTTCCTGAGGATTGGAGAACAGCTAACATCGCTCCAATCTTCAAAAAGGGTGACAGAACAATGCCAGCTAACTATAGGCCGGTGTCTCTGACATCGGTCTGTGGTAAAGTGCTCGAACACATCGTGCACAGCCACATGATGAAACATCTAGACACTCATGGCGTTCTGTCCCCGGCGCAGCACGGTTTCAGGAAGGGTCTGTCCTGTGAGAGCCAGCTGGTACTCACCCTCCAAGACTTGGCCAAGAATCTTGACCATAACAAACAGGTCGATGTCGCGGTGCTTGACTTTAGCAAGGCATTTGACACCGTGCCCCACGAGCGGCTGCTGAGCAAGCTCGAGCACTACGGCATTTCTGACCTTCTTCAGTCTTGGTTTAGGGCCTTCCTAACGGAGAGAACCCAGAGGGTTGTCTTTGACGGCGGAACATCTAAAGCTGTCAGGGTCACCTCTGGAGTTCCGCAGGGTACAGTGTTAGGCCCTCTGCTCTTTCTACTATACATTAACGACCTCCCCAGCTCCGTAGATTCACATGTTCGATTATTTGCCGACGATTGCTTGATTTATCGAACCATCAGCACGCCTTCTGACGCACAAGGTTTACAGTCTGATCTTGATGCACTAACAGATTGGCAAAATCGTTGGCTTATGTCGTTCAATCCCTCTAAATGCCACATCCTCCATATCACCCGTAAAAAGCACCCCATTCTAACCCAGTACTCCCTCTGTGGAGAAGCCCTCACCGGTGTCAAGTCCCACCCCTATCTTGGAGTACAACTGTCCGACGATCTGCGGTGGGACACCCATATCAACTACGCCACTAGCAAAGCCGGTAGGGTACTAGGGGTCATTCGGCGCAACTTGACCCATTGTCCATCAAGAGTCAAGGCCACTTGTTACAAAGCGCTGGTGCGGCCCCACTTGGAATATAGTGCCATCGTCTGGGACCCGTATACCACCAAAGGGATACAGGCGGTGGAGGCCGTCCAGCGCAGGGCCGCCCGAGTGACTCTGAATGACCACCGGCGGACTAGCAGCGTGACACAAATGCTCAATGACCTGCAGTGGCCCCTTCTCTCTGAAAGGAGGAGGAACGCCCGCCTCACCTTTCTCTATAAACTAGCCAATAACTACATTAATATAAACACAGACAATCTTCTGATACCAGCTCAGGGGCGCACCCGGGGTAGCCACACTCTAAAATTCCAAACAATCAACGCTAAAACAGACTCATTTAAATATTCTTTTTTCCCTCGCACCATACCAGAGTGGAACGCCCTGCCTGGCGCGGTTGTTACGACTCCCACCGTTGAGTCTTTCCGCGCCAGGCTGGAGGCCTGCCCGCCTTAGCCCGGGACCTCCTCCCCCCCTACCTTGCCCCTTGCGGGGTTATCTGGGGGCCCAATAAGTTGAAGTTGAAGTTGAAATCGCTCATGCTGTCGATACAACTTGCCATTATCCTATAAATAGCTCACCTGCAATGCAGCCGATGGTGATGTAGAGATGGAAAAGTTGAGTTGCGAACCAGCTGAGAGAAAACCCTCCGGCTGCGATCACACCTCCTGCCATGATGACGGGCCGGAACCCGAACCTCCGGCCGAGGGCACTTGCCACTGGAGCTAAACATGTCTTTCACGTGAATTGCGTGTTGAATGATATGTCACTAGATTCACTATATATTCTCCATGAGGTGATCAGTGGCGGAGATATCTATGACATGTTGTGTGCCAACACTACAAATATCGAAGCGACTAGAACGAAGCACGCATCCCGAGAGAGAGAGAGAGAGAGAGAGAGAAAGAGCGAGAGAGAGGGAGAGAGAGAGAGAGTGGGAGAGAGAGAGTGTGGGACACAGAGAGAGAGAGAGAGAGAGAGAGGAAGGACTCAGACTGACACATAACTGTATATGCGCGTATACCACACACACGCGCGCGCACACACACACACAGACACACGCAACCACACGCACAGACACACACACACAGACACGCACACACATACATTATATGTCAGAATGAGACCTTTTTCTTGCAGACTCCATTCCCTTACTAGCTACTTGACATTACGTGGTAATCATCTTCCCATTATCCATGTCATATACAGGCCTACTTCTGCAAGACATGACTGTGACTGTCAGCATCACCCTTACCTGCCAAGCTTGTTATGCCCGTCAATAGTGACTGTACCAACGCAATTTCCCCAGCGGTGGCCTCAGGAAACTGTTCCCTCCACGGCAGGAAGAAAACGCCGAGAGATCTGATGACGCCGAACGTACAGGCCAGGACCATGAAGCCGGCCAGCACCACAGCCCACCCCCAGCCGCCGTCAGGAGGGTCCACGGGGTCCCGGTTCGTGCGTTTCCCCACAGCCATAGTCTTCATAGCATGGAAACCATACCATCGGGGGCTTCCCGATATCTCTATGGCGCTGGGAGGATCCCCGCCCGCCCAGACAGCTTAGTTCGCTCGGGACGTGTTTACGGCTATGGATTGAAGTACAGGGCGGCGGCGAAACTGTCTCTGGCAGCTAAGGTAAAAATGCTGCGAAATTCTATATGTAGAATGGCTGACAGAAACGGCTCAATCATAAGCAGACTGGACCCGGTAAAACACCCCTAAGCCGACCCCTAGAGACTGGGACCAGGCTATATTCTTCATGGATGTCCTGGCTGTGTCTATGTTGAAACATGTATTTATAGAAATGGCAACACATTCTAAGACGTCATCATCATGCCACAACTGTACGTGATGTTTACTTGTAAATCCTACAGATTCCAAGGGCTCTGCCCTAGTGTAAACAACACACTGGTCTAAAACAAACAAGAGCATACAAATGCGCCATAGCCTTGAATGTCATATATCAGGACCATTTAGATACAACTAGACGATACGAAGATTCAATTGTTACAGTCTCTTGGTTCAAGTAGCCAATTTAACCTTGCTTCAAAGTATATGATATTCAAAAGCATAAGGAACAAAAATATGTAGCCGTTAGAAGAACACGTGGAAATACATTGAAGGCATTGAAGAATGGTCTTATATTTGTGACGAGTAGGTACAAATGTAGCTTTGCCCCAAGATGACTCCACATTTTGCATGGAACATATTTGGCAACGTTAACCTGTCGAACTGCTGAGGACAACGCAAAAAATGACGACTCGTGTAATCTTTTTAGAGATTCTCGTCGAGTTATTTCTATGAATCAGACACAGAAATGTGCTACGGTTGTATGATTATTACAGTACAGGCCACAGTGATCAACCAATTCTAAGTAAAGTTACAGCGATACGAGGATACGGTATCTTCCAGTAGCAACAACATGTATACTAATATTAATAGGTTTAACTTCTCGCTTCTTAAGACAGCAGTAAATGTTAGGACGAATGAGCTTATAATATAGGGTTTATCTGATTGCATAAGGAAGATTATTTTTTGTTATATATATCGAAAACTATGGAAACATATGAAAACTAGGGCATTAAAAGTTTACAACACATTTTGTTCAGATGATGCAAGAGTACGACGCTACAAGTTATTGACATTGCACCCAAGTTAAGTACCACGTTGTAAGAGCACTCTTGTAGCTAGACTCTATTTGCGTATGCTATGGTCACGTAGCACTCTGAACTTGAACAAATCAACAGAAGTGACCCTCATGCCCCAATAGCGTGCGTTGTCCGGTGATGAATGGCAGCCAATGAGGTCGAGAATTCTAATCTCTAAGCAAATTTACAGGGGCAAAGTTAGCCTCCTTGCAGACTTCCTGGAAGCCCCTGCGTTTATTTGGGGGGGGGGGGGGGGGGCTGATTCCCGATTGTCAATATATATCGTGGCCAGGCTCTTTTGCTGGAGAAATCGTGATATATTGAAAATCGCCAAACAGCGCTCCCCCGAAAAATAAACGCAGACGCTGTCCAGGAAGCCTACAAAGGAGGCTACAGTTGGATAGTGTTTAGGCCATTTGGATTCTGTCTTACCCCGGTAAACTGGAAATTACAGAGTTCGACTTAGGTATTGTACTATTTTTGCCTACCGGGCATGCAATCATTCAAATGGTTTATTCATAAAAAAGGCTTTGCAGCCAAAGGCTGAATTGTGCCCTCTGTACATATTGCATCATCAAGACATTACACAAATCATTTAGAATTATTCACTATGGTATTAAAACAATTTCAAAGCATCGGCATTAAGTTAGTCTATTTCGTATCCGTTTGCTTATCATATAGACAATTCGATCTAGTTCATTTCCTAGCATTCAGGAGCCGTAACAAAGATGGCACCGGGCTATTTCTAAATCTAACATGCATGGTTGAGATCCTAGCCTTATAACATTAGCAGATCAATATTCTGTTTTACTAGTAGGAACGAGCTATATGAGTCCCCATGCTAATTGAATATACGCATACTATATTGTCAGTTGTTTGTGGCTTTACTACGACTGCGCAATAAACCGATAACTTTTCATTGATTTAAAAAGATGACGACATCACAGTGACGTTTCCCTTATGATTACATAAACATAGGACTCCTGTACCCCCTTCTCGCTGCTATGATCAGATGATGACGTGCCCATAGCAGACCGTGTCTTGTGCTTAGAAAACACGCGCATGTGTAGAAGGAATGGAACCAGTCCTCCAACTGCGGCGCATGCGCCGCCAAATAGAAACGTTGCATCAAAGCTCCCCGTGGCGTCACGTAGCGCTCCTGAGGAAAAACAAGGCAAGAGATCGGGTTCATAAAGTACGTTCACCAATATTTATAGGTTAGTGGGAAGATATAGCTTTCTATGGTTTACACATTGAACTTTTTGGGAAGTAATTTCAGTAGAGCCCCCTCTCAATTGACTCGCGGCACGCTGGCGTCGTCGCTGCGTCCTAAACTGGATTTGTGTTACCCTTGACTTTATAATGGGAATATCATTTAAAACGCACACAGAGCTTTAAAAGTTTCGTTTTTTGTCGATGAAATTCGTTGAGTGCTTTATATTTGTTGAAGTGATTGGCCGCAGCGACGCCGCCAGCGTGTCGCGGGTCCAGTGAGAGGGGCTAAACACGCTTAGATGTAGATTTTAGAAACGCCGTATTCTAAACCAATGCAGCAAAAGTCGATGGGAATTCGGGGAGACATGCATTATAAACTTAGTAATACCTGATACCGGTGGGCCCACAAGACCGCCCGCCCCCTGTAGGAACATGGTGATCCCAAAGGCACTGGGTAGTCTGTCAGCCACCACAAGCTCTGCCGTTGACGTGAGCATCAGAGGAATGATGGCGCCGGAAAACAGTCCGAAGACGACACTGTAGGTAGCCATGAAACCGTAAGACGTGGCCATTGGCATGAACAGCATTGTCAAGCCGAGTAGTGTAGCAACAGTTGCGTATTGATCGAGAGGGTGAATCTTTTTCCACTTGGACAGGACTCCGACAAGAACTCGACCACTGATTGTGGTGATGCCCATGATAGACAAAAGAGAAGCTGACTGGTAGTCCTCAACACCAAATAATTTTGCACGAGGCGCCAAATAAATGTTACTGACCAAATAACTGGATGATACCATACCTATTGATACTAGGTAAAACACAAATGAAGTATTTTGAAAGAGTGTACGATCTACAGTGGAGAAAAATCGTTTCGGTTGGCATGCCTTACTACCTTTTGTTTTTACGGTGACGTCGTTTACAGAGTCCTCGTCTCGATCGTGGGTTAGTAAGGCTTGATCGACTTTGACATCAGTCGCAATGAGTATTGGCCGCACCAGAGCTCCAAAAGCTGCCATGTTAAGGACAATACCACCGACTATCACAGATGCCCCTCTCGTTCCGTATTCATCCAACAAAAATTGACAGAGAGGCGGGAAAGCTAGAGAGCCGACCCCGGATCCCAGCGTTATCAGGCTGTTTGCGCGGAGTCTCTTTGTTGTGAAGTATCTTCCGACACTCGTGGCCACGTTTGTCACACACAGGGAGCTACCAAACCCTAGTAGACAATAGGAAAACATACAACATACTCACAAAAATCAAAAGAACAATTTTTCACTTGTTCATCTGAGTTGGTAACGTCAACAATGGGTCAGAGGTTGTCGGAAGTCGGTAACCTTATCTCAACCGAGCAGGGGGATGGTACCGACTTCCGACGACCTTTGACCCAGTGCTGACGTCACACGTGCGTATTCACGTGTCTACAGCACTTGTGGGTCAAATAGCTGATGAAGACCAAGTGATTCATTTGAAAATTCCGGTGAGTGATTTTTCTAAAGTGGGGAACACTTTATTTCTCATAATAATGGTTGCACTTTCTTACAGCTCCTGAAGAGGAGAGTGACAAACAGAATTCTTTAAGGAAACATATTTACCGTTTTAAAGGGGCAAAATTTCAGGGACAATGTATGTCTGTGTGTATGTATCATAGCCCGGACAGAAATCAGTTCTATGTCAACAGCCCTAACCACACGGCCCTGATGTTGTTGTTTTTTAATCGTGTTAAGTGACGTTCCCAAGGGTACAACATCTTAAAATGTGGCACTGCCCTCAAGTTTTATCACACGTGCCACATACAAGGAACAACAACCCATTTCTACACCTGGGTGAAGTCAGGCAGGTCGTGTTAAGTGACGTTCCCAAGGGTACAACATCGGAGGCTTCGGAGATTCGAACCCGGGACCACTAGGTTCCGGGCTGAACACCCTCGAGCTCACGCTCCGCCACAAGGCCCTTGCGTATGTTGATGAAAGTCTTCTAGAGACTCACCTGCAATGCAGCCGATGGTGATGTAGAGATGGAAAAGTTGAGTTGTGAACCAGCTGAGAGAAAACCCTCCGGCTGCGATCACACCTCCTGCCATGATGACGGGCCGGAACCCGAACCTCCGGCCGAGGGCACTTGCCACTGGAGCTAAATACGTGCAACATGTACATGTATTAACAATCATGCATACCGATACCGACACCAATACATATACCCTAGTCGTGCAGTATCCAAAAGCATATTGGCATCACCGAATAACACTTACTCAAGAAACTTGATTCAATTTTGAAGAAATAATTTGTATCCAGTTGCTTGAGTATCTTTCATTTGACGTATCTTATAGCCTGGATGTTTATCCTTCCAAACCAACTATGGTTGGGTTTCGGTTGGGAGCAAGGTCGGCTGTAGTTGTCAGTAGGTCGCCATGACAGGAGGTCTAGAATGGATTGTGACTCGGTTGGGGACTGCTCCCAGCCTAACGCATACCTTTGTTGGTAGGTATTTTGAAGCACGTCGGAATAAGGCATTGAATGTGTAAGAGTGGGTTTAGACGTCGTGCATAATCTGTGATCTACTCGATACCCATCTATAATCCTGTCAAGCTATTCCCAAGATTAAGGATTGTGGCTATCCGTCCCCACCTTTAACAATAACGTTTATTGCATATTCATGCCCAACAAAGGGCTAAATATTCATGCCCAACAAAGGGCTATGTACATAGTTTGATTATATCTACCAGCTTCAATTTGCAGTGGGTGATCGCTAATCCTTGAGACCCACTCTAACTGGACCCGCGGCACGCTGGCGGCGTCGTTGCGGCCGACCGAATTGACAAGACACTCAACGAATTTCATCGACGAAAAAATAAAACGCGCGGACCCCTCGGCTATACAACTCCCTCGGCTGCACAACTCCCTTGCCGGCATAAGAGCTCCCCCCTCCCCCAATATATATGTCGCGCGTTATAGGAGGCCTGCACAGGAGGCTAGTTTTGAATGATATTCCCATTATAAAGTCATTAACACAAATCCAGTTTAGGACGCAGCGACACCGCCAGCGTGCCGCGGGTCCAGTGAGAGGGGGCGTGCGGCGATGACACACTAAAACATGAACACACATACAAAACAAATCTCAGCATCACCCTTACCTGCCAAACTCGTCATTGCAGACAAGATAGACTGCACCAAAGCAATTTCTCCAGCGGTGGCCTCAGGGAACTGTTCCCTCCATGGCAGGAAGAAAACGCCGAGAGATCTGATGACGCCGAACGTGCAGGCCAGGACCATGAAGCCGGCCAGCACCACGGCCCACCCCCAGCCGCCGTCAGGAGGGTCCACGGGGTCCCGGTTCGTGCGTTTCCCCACAGCCATAGTCTTTCTGGATATCCTAGACATATGTAAAATTTTTTCTCAACAAAATGCTCCACCCGTATTCATAGCGCATGGCAACACACATTTTGGTAATGCATAGCAATGCAATGACAACATGTAATACGTTGACAAATTCTTTGTACATTAACCAATGTATTTCGCATGCTAACCTTTCGGTGCCTGTCTGCTACATTTCTTAGGGCAAAACTGACTTGTTCTACTTTGTACGTATACTGCAGCTAGGTGTCTTGCCCTATCGAAGGTGGCAGACGCTTCATTAAAACGTCGGCAGGTGAAAACAAATTGGTAGTGTTGTGTACACTGTTAACCAATAATTTACTAACCTGATGAAACTATTTGCTCATGCAGTGACAAATTTCACCGATCAAAGGAATACTGTTCTAACGTAATATATTAGCCAAGTTGACGCAGAGAGGCATAGAAGAATGGTCTGTTCTTTGCGTAATGTAAATATCCCTCCCCAGAATTCTCAAGTGTTTACATTGAACAAATATTGCCACCTGCCAAACTGCTGAGGACGAAAGTTTTGTACGTTTCATCTGAGTTCAGAAACGTTTTAAAATTGCACACTGAGAATTAGTCACTTCCGTATGTTACTTTTGAATGATATGAAAAGTGTGTAGCGCTGTTTTTCTAAGTTAAGGAAAAACTTAACGCCACAAGTTCCTGCTGACATTAAACATATTTACTACCTAAAGATTGACATTACTAGGCTTATACAAATGTTGAGTGTGAAAGTAAATAAAGCTAGAGGTTAGCTTTAGGGAAATCTATACATCTTATTTCTGACCTTTAAATCCGGTGTAGCTTTAACAAAATCAGTAGGGACATCAACTTACTTGTTATCGTCAGGTCTTTTTGAACTTCGGCAAAACTGAAGGCAAAGGTCATCTTCTCATGACGCACCTGCACAGCACATGGGACGGACCAAAAAGAATCATAGGGGTGGTACGTGTAAACATGTTTGAAAATACCATGCGTATTTTTGGCCTTTTCTATTTAAGTTCTATTTCGTTTGTAAGCCCTTCTTTGATTCGTTTTGTTAAAGGTCCATTTGCTGAGACTTTTGTTGTTGTTTTGTTTTGTTTTATTTTATTTTTACTTCGGGCCATCTACATAACGACCCATCTCTGAATAAAAATTCGTGGACCAATTTACAAAATGGACGTTCTGCGATGTATATTTACGTTGTTTGATGAATAAAAGTACTTTAAAGTTTTTAGCAAGCTTGCGTATCTATGGCTCACCTTGATCCGACCATCACGGTTTGTTTTACGGTACCCCTGTTGAAATAATGGTACATTCCCGGTAGGTTGGACTTTGTCAACGCTACTATTGAAAACTTTGACCTCCAGTAAATGAACACCGGTGACCCCTGTTCGAACAGCGTAAGCTTCGGGGTCCATCTTTTGGAAGTGTTAATTTCACCGGCGATTATGTATTACAAGAAACTCTCGAATTGAAATTACACACTTATTTACATCCAGCATAAAGCGTTATCTTTACAAATGGGATATCAGTTTAAAGGACAATAGACAAGCTTTCAAGTGAATCATGTAAAACACAGCGGCCATCATCAAAAGAAAACAACAGACATATAACTGTGGCGCGTTTTCACCCCAGGACTACCTCACGTATCAATGAGGTCATGTAGACCTATATAACCTCCTTGTGCATATGCAGCCCGGGTGTACGATCGTAGCAAATGAGGCACCATTATATTCATTGGCTGATTGATAGTGCGATGCCATTTAATTCTAAAATCCACTATAATGATTTGCGTAATTACTCTGACCTACTTTAACGACATTGGTTGAATCTGTTTGAATGCATCACCCACAATTAAGCTTATTTTTACCGGAGGTCCGCCCGAGGGCTGTCAATAAAATCCGAGGGGGTGCGGGGCTGTACCAAATCCACATAAACTCGCCCGCCCATCCTTTAACTATTACTTGACCGGCCGCGGAGGTCCCTTGGCACACGACAATTATACGGTAGCCTATATAGCGTTTACTGTACAACCTGATTAACCACTTGGGAATCGGTAAAAGGACACAGCAGGTGATCCGATATGTACCAAAACATGTGATTGAAATCTAGAAATAAATGCTGGTTCCAGTTAGCTGTAGTGTAATTCACCTATTTCTCTGGTACTGGGTACACTGAAGCGTCGAAAATCGTTGAAATTTATTGATTGGTATGAGTCCTCTTTTTCTCCGTCGTCTGAAGGAAATAGGCATGTAATTCCCTAAGGATTTAGGATCCAACCACAGCAGTGCAATATAAGCAACATTGAAAACAAAGCTCGTCGTCCGTAGACAATAAGCATGTAATTCCCTAAGGATTTAGGATCCAACCACAGCAGTGCATATAAGCAACATTGAAAACAAAGCTCTTGCAAAGCAAACGACTTGTAATACATACGGTGAAATGGTCGTACATCACTAGGATAGGACGTCAATTGAATTGGTCGAGGTCCGGTGGTTGAGGAGAGCCGCACCTAGAGCACGTTCAAGAACCCATCACTCTTACCGAAAAGAGAAAGGGTCCTTCATCGTGTGAGTGGATCAAAACCATTCAGTTATATGACCGCACCTGTAATAGCTGTAGCATTTGTCATCATCATCATGGCGCTCGACCATGGGTGACGGTGATGAATACAAATGAATTCTTTGGCTCTCTCCTCTAGCGATGTGTAGGCGCATTGCAGTGTACACACGCTCTGATCATTTTTTTCATACGCGGCGTTCTGAAAAAAGGTCTTACTGGAGAACTTTACAGGAGGTATATTATTTATCACAAAAACGATCGTAATATACTTTTGCTGGTATGGTTGACAGCCTTGATGGATAACCTCAAATGGATAACCTCAAATGACTGTGTATCTCTGTTATATTCTATCTGACCCTTACCTCTTCCCTCATGACCTCAATGAAAAGCGGCCTGCGTGCCGATTTGAGCTTATCATGAATAAACAAAGGTTCAGAGAAACAAACAAAGCTATCACAATAATGGTATACGGAAATGTGCTATCTCAAAAGTGACCATTAATAGATACTTCAATTCAAGCAACGCCTGACCTGACCTTGAACAGGGGCCGGGTATAAAGGGGTTTTGAAGATACCTTCTGGGAAACATCATAGCTATTAGGCCACACCAATTTACTTCCTTGGTTGTCGGATATTTCAATGTAAACATTCAACAAGGGGACAACATGAAAACAGAGGACAGCTGGGGAGAAAAACTCGAATCTGACTGCATCAGCCCCTAAAACCAAGTGCACCAAGACATAGACCTGCTTTTTTAATGTTTTTTTGCCAACGCCTCAGAGGCTAGCCTAACAGTGTAGTTTGCGTGCCATTTGCATGTATTCTCGGAATTATATTTCTGTTATTCGCCCGAGCGTGCGTTGTTCTAAAATCTGTGTATTCCCTGGGGAATTCGAATTTGAAAGTTGTCTTTCCCTGTATACAATTTGGAAGAAACAGAGAAAGGCAACTAGTTTGATTTGGCAATTCATTGATGGTATTTGTTTGTCATGTTATTTGTCAAAAGATATATGCATGAGAATGAGGTTTAAAAGGGGTATACAGACTATTAAAGGCTATTACTAGTATATGCCATTACCTCGACGCTGAAGAACTACAACACAACACTGGTGTGTGGGGTGTTGGCTCAACAGTGTAAAATTGATAATTCAGACAACACCTCACCTGACCTTGACGTTTGTCACTGGACTATAAAGGGGTTTGCGCGAATACCTTATTGAACACATCATAGCTATTGGGCCACATCAATTTTGTTTTTGGACATCTTTAAGTGATATTCAGCAAGATGACAACATGAAAACAGAGCGTAGGGAGGGAATTTGAATCTGGCCAAAACTGCTGACCCGAGCCCTGATACCAAGCATTTTTGGCTGCGCGCTGCCAAAAATAAATGCGACAGGAGAATGACTTGGAATTCCGCTTAACTTGAGGAT
This sequence comes from Branchiostoma lanceolatum, assembly GCA_035149815.1. NCBI lineage: Eukaryota > Metazoa > Chordata > Leptocardii > Amphioxiformes > Branchiostomatidae > Branchiostoma > Branchiostoma lanceolatum. Next base: position 12,823,309 of record CM068877.1, on the reverse strand, counting down.
TTGTAGGGTAAATAAAAGACTTGAAACGTGGGAATAGGTCAAAATTAAATAGGAAGTCTTTGACACAGGGCAAATTGGTTCTAAGCTAAAGTAATGCTGTAGGTCCGTTGGGTCGCACAGTGACTGTCGCCTCTGCCATGATAAGTTTGAGTGACAATCGTAAATGCCCGCAGGTACAGGCTGATTTCTAGACAAACAACAACAACAACAGAAATGGATACATTTTGCAGGCGTAATCTTGTAAAATTTTGTTCGCCAAACAATAATGTCCTTGGTAAAACTGATGCTCCCAGCCGGACGATACGAATAAAATTATGTCCGGCGCTATACGTTGAAGTGTGGGAAACTGAACGATCGAAAGGAAACAGAAAGTCGAACGGCCAATGAGAAACAATACAGTCACAGCAAGATATATCTCGCAGTTGGTAGGAGACAAGATCAGGCCACCACAGGCAGACGCATTCCATCCTGTAGTGGTGCCAAGCTAGGTATCAAGGTAAGAATCAAGTCTGGACATGTTAAAGTAGGTACCAGGACATGTGACGTGGCACCCTGATAAAGATTAGTTTGGCCCCAGTAGGGATTCCCACTTTGAAAGGGCAGGGGTGATGAATAAATTATCATTCATTCATGTTTATTATGTTTATTATGTTTATCAGAGCGACCCCCTCAACAATGGGACTTTATCTCCTTGATCAAAACAAGGATTAGGCCTCCTTGATCGAAACAACAGAGCCATGCACGGGAATCCCCGACACGTTTCTGGGAAACTAACCGAACTTAGTAACTCGCCGGTCGGTTTTCCTCTAGGTTACACGAAATCAAACACTTGAAAATAAACAACAAATGATAAACAGATAATAGGACGATCGATGGGAACAAAAGACTCACCGTAAGATTGGCTTGCGTGCTGGCATGCCGCCTGGGTGGCCTGAGGTTACATCTGTTTTCGCACCAGCGTGCGTATGGACTTGCCACGCAGAAACACAGGATAGGCAGGGAACTTCGCAATGTCGGCGAGTGCACACTGAGTCCGTGATGAAGATCGAATGGTTTCCACGTGGATCACAGAGAGAAGTCAGAGAAGTCGCGGCTTTCCTTCTTAGGATGACACCACGCTCGTACCCAGCGCCGTGAAGAAGCCATAGGTTTAAATCGTGGGCTCAGAATTATGTCAGATTCTTGCCGATCAAGCTCAACAAAATAAACTTCTGGAATTCATAGCTGTCGTTTTTGTTTTCTTTTGTGCTTTTCTTGTTCCTCCGCACGTAGTTGTGTACACAAGTACGTAACGGGCGACCTTCTACACTGGTAGTTAACCGTTAATTCTTCTAACTAAACACGTCGAAAACAAGACGCAAGTTCGCTATCTTGGGGGGTAAAATGTTGCTCAAGTGTATTATGTTGTAAGAAACGGAGATTTGCAAAATACCTTATCGTTGGCGCTGTTAGGGTGTTAAGATTACCTCTCTACATTGCGCTCGGAGGGGAGTTAGTCACGGACCCTACTTTGCCACGGGAGGGAGTTGGGCATTCTCCACGATATAAACAGCTACCATCTCGTATCCAGGTTACTTTGCGCAAGCAGTTCCCTGATTGGCGCGCGGTTAGTCCCCCCTCTTCTCGGTCCCAGGATGCGCAGTTTAACCAAATAGCGCCACCATGCGATCAGTTTATGTATTGCATGTGTTACACAAAGGCTTCCAACGCTATTTGGGCATAGGCTGTAGGCCTCGGAAGGAGAGTTTGATACGCCCGAATAGTTTGATAGGCCCGAAAGCCGCCCTCGCCCGAATTCCGCCGGAAGCGCGCGCGCCCGAAGCGCGCCCGAAGGGCGCGCCCCGTGGCACCGCAGGCGCCAAGAGCGAATTCCGAGCGGAGCGAGCCAGGTACATTTATTAAAATCTATGTTGTTGAATTACCCTTATCTTAAGATGAGCAAGAATATTACATTCACTGGGGAAAAAATTCTATTATTCAGGGTTTTTTCCTTGCTACCCTTCTTGTCTTGGATTTGCTGACAGATTTAACTGCTATCCATTTGATGTTTATTTTACGAGTAGCAGGCTATGTAATTGTAACAATGCTTCAACTTACTGGTGGGTCCATGATGAATGAGTAGCTCCCTTCCCCATAGAGGTTGTTTATTGTGAACTTCTTTGCGATGGCGTTCTCTTCTGACCCAAAGTGTCCCTTTATAAAGTCCCGATTAGCTTGTCCACCATCACACAGACAAGCATGTGAGAAGAATCCATACTCTTCGAGATAGAAGACACTGTCCCAGTGACAATTGAAAATACAGATGGGTGCAATTTCTGTCGTTGGATACCACACAAAGGGGAAAAAAAAGCCCTCACATCCCTTGAATGCAACCTGGAAAACATGAGTTGCCATCTCAGCCTTTTGTTCACCTGCAGATGAAGAAAGGAAGAAAATCATAATGTGTATGGATGTTGTAACTTGTTAAAAACAGTAAAGGCTGTTAAAGCGTGACGAGTGATTTTCCCATGAAAACCGAAGTATGAGTGCAAAAAATACACAGCGGGACAAGAATTGTTGTAACCAATCATGGAACTGCCAACAAATTCAACTGACATTCTATTTTGTGGCATGTTAGATACCATACCTCCTGTTTGTAGGGACTGCATACTGTGATAGAAGTCACCCATGTCAACTAGCCCTGCAATTTCAAACTCATCCCCAACTCGCCTCAGCTGGACACTTCCCTAATAGTAGCAATACATAGATTGATAAAAATGTTAGTTACAAAAGTGTCTTACATGTTACCTTGAAGGAACATATGCACAAATAAGGACATGAAACATTAACTGTCAGACCTTTATATTGTAGCTGTTTGAATTTACTTCAAAACAGTCAAAACAATTTTAATGACCCCCAAAAGATAATAAATACAATGACCCATCATTCTGAAATATCTAGCTAAAAGCTACCAAAGCCTACCATTCGAAACGATTTTTTTACCTGTATCTTCATTTCATCGAATACAATGAATCCATGTCTTCCTCTTTCTGTCACTCGTTGTTGCTCTGCCTCTTTGTTCATCCACTCAAAGACTTCAGTATGAAGTCCAGGCCTCTGGTTGACTGTGTTCTTCTTGTATTGCAGAAGCCTCTCGGATGGCAGTTTCAGGAAGCCACTGTCCTTGAGGTCTGCATAGCCCTGTTTGCTACGCTACCACAGTTGCAGACAGACATCCAAGAACCTGAGGTACAAAATAAATTGTACAAGTTCTAGTTGTTGGAATGTAATAGAGACTACAGCATAGGAGTAGATGAACAAAATACAGATAGATGACATATCTTTCCTCTACAAACAAATTCATCTGTGAGGAGATCACTTATAGTTATAGCCAAACTTGTAATGCTAGGATTTTTAGTATAAACTTGAGTAGTGAAGTATAACTAAAACTAGAACTCACTCTGGATTCCACTGATTCCGCTTGTTGAGGACATGATCTCGCTGAATTTTCCACAAGAGCTGCTTCCTGTGTTCCTTTGGGAACAGCTTGGTGACATCACTGTCCATCTTATTGAACATATGCTCTATGTCCTCATGGTCTTCCTTAGCTAGTCTTATAGTCTCTTTTAAAGTGGCATATCTATCCTTGTGGTATTCAGCTCTGTCATCTGCCCTGACACGTTTAGCTTGTTCTGCATTATATCTGTTCTTCTTTTCCTCCTCACTTAGAAAGTCCCATCTTGTTTTTTTTTGCAGGGATCTGGGAGACATTGCCTGTCACTCGCTTCAACTTCTCACGTCGCCACCTGGCCTGCTTCACTGCTGATCGTAGACTGTCACATTTTGTGCAGCGGACAACCTTTGCTCCTGGCGCAACAGACACAAGCTGACTGCACTCCAACGAACGCAGGAGCTGCTGTGGTTCAGCCGAGTCCTCACAAACAGTTTCTACCGCTGCTTTCAATGCAGGGTATTTTGTCTGGGTATAAATCTGACCTCGAAGCCCACCACATGCAGGAGTGTTTCCAATCTTTAACAGAACATTTTCAAATTCTTGAGTATTATTGATGTGGCTGGGTAAGCCCATTTTTGGCATGTCTACTGGGGATCCATTGTATGTGACAGATACACTAAGGGTGTTAGATACTGTCACCACCCTGCAAGCCTTGTGGCCATTAACAAACTTAGTTTCCAGTTTACATAGTTCCATGGCATTTTGGAGCTTGGTTACACTCCAAGTCCCCGCACATTTATCACTCTGTGCATACTGCATTAGATGGTGTAATGTTTCTGATGAGGTTGTAGAATCAACAGAAGGGGGGATGCTTTCTTTGTTGCTATGTACTGTTGCTGTAGAAGTAACCGTTGGAGGAGTAACAGAAGGAGGGATGCTTTCTTTGTTGCGATGTACTGTTGCTGTAGAAGTAACCGTTGGAGGAGTAACAGAAGGAGGGATGCTTTCTTTGTTGCTATGTACTGTTGCTGTAGAAGTAACCGTTGTAGGAGTAACAGAAGGAGGGATGCTTTCTTTGTTGCGATGTACTGTTGCTGTAGAAGTAACCGTTGGAGGAGTAACAGAAGGAGGGATGCTTTCTTTGTTGCTATGTACTGTTGCTGTAGAAGTAACCGTTGGAGGAGTAACAGAAGGGGGGATGCTTTCTTTGTTGCGATGTACTGTTGCTGTAGAGGTAACCATTGTAGGAGTAACAGAAGGAGGGATGCTTTCTTTGTTGCTATGTACTGTTGCTGTAGAAGTAACCGTTGGAGGAGTAACAGAAGGAGGGATGCTTTCTTTGTTGCTATGTACTGTTGCTGTAGAAGTAACCGTTGTAGGAGTAACAGAAGGAGGGATGCTTTCTTTGTTGCTATGTACTGTTGCTGTAGAAGTAACCGTTGGAGGAGTAACAGAAGGAGGGATGCTTTCTTTGTTGCTATGTACTGTTGCTGTAGAAGTAACCGTTGTAGGAGTAACAGAAGGAGGGATGCTTTCTTTGTTGCTATGTACTGTTGCTGTAGAAGTAACCGTTGTAGGAGTAACAGAAGGAGGGATGCTTTCTTTGTTGCGATGTACTGTTGCTGTAGAGGTAACCATTGTAGGAGTAACAGAAGGAGGGATGCTTTCTTTGTTGCTATGTACTGTTGCTGTAGAAGTAACCGTTGTAGGAGTAACAGAAGGAGGGATGCTTTCTTTGTTGCGATGTACTGTTGCTGTAGAGGTAACCGTTGTAGGAGTAACAGAAGGAGGGATGCTTTCTTTGTTGCTATGTACTGTTGCTGTAGAAGTAACCGTTGTAGGAGTAACAGAAGGAGGGATGCTTTCTTTGTTGCGATGTACTGTTGCTGTAGAGGTAACCGTTGTAGGAGTAACAGAAGGGGGGATGCTTTCTTTGTTGCGATGTACTGTTGCTGTAGAGGTAACCATTGTAGGAGTAACAGAAGGAGGGATGCTTTCTTTGTTGCTATGTACTGTTGCTGTAGAAGTAACCGTTGTAGGAGTAACAGAAGGAGGGATGCTTTCTTTGTTGCGATGTACTGTTGCTGTAGAGGTAACCGTTGTAGGAGTAACAGAAGGGGGGATGCTTTCTTTGTTGCGATGTACTGTTGCTGTAGAGGTAACCATTGTAGGAGTAACAGAAGGAGGGATGCTTTCTTTGTTGCTATGTACTGTTGCTGTAGAAGTAACCGTTGGAGGAGTAACAGAAGGGGGGATGCTTTCTTTGTTGCGATGTACTGTTGCTGTAGAAGTAACCATTGTAGGAGTAACAGAAGGAGGGATGCTTTCTTTGTTGCTATGTACTGTTGCTGTAGAAGTAACCGTTGTAGGAGTAACAGAAGGGGGGATGCTTTCTTTGTTGCGATGTACTGTTGCTGTAGAAGTAACCGTTGTAGGAGTAACAGAAGGAGGGATGCTTTCTTTGTTGCTATGTACTGTTGCTGTAGAAGTAACCGTTGTAGGAGTAACAGAAGGAGGGATGCTTTCTTTGTTGCTATGTACTGTTGCTGTAGAAGTAACCGTTGTAGGAGTAACAGAAGGGGGGATGCTTTCTTTGTTGCGATGTACTGTTGCTGTAGAGGTAACCATTGTAGGAGTAACAGAAGGAGGGATGCTTTCTTTGTTGCTATGTACTGTTGCTGTAGAAGTAACCGTTGTAGGAGTAACAGAAGGAGGGATGCTTTCTTTGTTGCGATGTACTGTTGCTGTAGAGGTAACCGTTGGAGGAGTAACAGAAGGAGGGATGCTTTCTTTGTTGCTATGTACTGTTGCTGTAGAAGTAACCGTTGTAGGAGTAACAGAAGGAGGGATGCTTTCTTTGTTGCGATGTACTGTTGCTGTAGAGGTAACCATTGTAGGAGTAACAGAAGGAGGGATGCTTTCTTTGTTGCTATGTACTGTTGCTGTAGAAGTAACCGTTGGAGGAGTAACAGAAGGAGGGATGCTTTCTTTGTTGCTATGTACTGTTGCTGTAGAAGTAACCGTTGTAGGAGTAACAGAAGGAGGGATGCTTTCTTTGTTGCTATGTACTGTTGCTGTAGAAGTAACCGTTGGAGGAGTAACAGAAGGAGGGATGCTTTCTTTGTTGCTATGTACTGTTGCTGTAGAAGTAACCGTTGGAGGAGTAACAGAAGGAGGGATGCTTTCTTTGTTGCTATGTACTGTTGCTGTAGAAGTAACCGTTGTAGGAGTAACAGAAGGAGGGATGCTTTCTTTGTTGCTATGTACTGTTGCTGTAGAAGTAACCGTTGGAGGAGTAACAGAAGGAGGGATGCTTTCTTTGTTGCTATGTACTGTTGCTGTAGAAGTAACCGTTGGAGGAGTAACAGAAGGAGGGATGCTTTCTTTGTTGCTATGTACTGTTGCTGTAGAAGTAACCGTTGTAGGAGTAACAGAAGGAGGGATGCTTTCTTTGTTGCGATGTACTGTTGCTGTAGAGGTAACCATTGTAGAAGGAACAGTAGGGGAGATGTTTTCTTTGTCTTCAATCAAAAACAAATTGAAGTAAAATGATGTGGAAAGTTGTTAAGGTTTGTAATGCAATATAGTATACAACTACCTCTATTGTATAAACAGTTTGCTCTCCATCTACCTCAAGTATATATATCAAGATTTCTATTTTTGTACATATAGGTAGAGCACCTGTTGTGCTATGATGTTATTTATTGTTCGTTGTAATTTGTTGTTCAAGTTCAAAAAGTTACATGTACATCAACAAAGATTGAAAGAACATATATAGGGGCTGTGCCTAAAAATATATCTATTTTACGAGTGGTAGAGTTATTGTTGCAGGTAAAACCTTTCTATATCGTATATTTTCACATGTAACGTTACACTGTTATAACGTTATACATGTAGTATAAAGAGTATCAAGCAAAGGTTATAATATATTTTTTCAACAGAGTTACTGTTAAGTTGTTTCGTTCATATTTATTAAAGAGTTAAACACCAGTTTATTTGAGTGCCATCTCAATATTGATTAAATGTCAAACATATGTAGAAGGATATTGTCGTATGTTGTCGGTCGTAATCCTTCTCTTCATCACTGTGGGGAAACACTCCTTGATAGCCCCACCGAACTTATCGAGTGGAATGCAGTCTGCATACGAAGAGCGGTATATGCGTTGTAGGCATCCAGCACCCTCAGGTAGTGGCCCTTCTTTTGGCTGAACAGGTTTCTAAGCCTATCACATATGAGAGAATAATTAGGAATGAAGCGTTCGCCCCGACATGGCAGTACAACTCAACGGACAACGTATTTCGCCCCCCCTCCCCCTTCATCATCCAACCGGGCCGGCGCCATGCACGCAAGGGGTTTCGGCACAGCTAGTAATTGTCATTATTATGATAAGCGTTGGAAATGTCAGTTTTGTGAACATAGTTTTGTTTTGCAGCATTAAACATGCGTCCTTCTTTGCTAAAGTTGCATCTGCATCTTACCGTGCTCACTAGATATCGTACTTCCGGGTTTACTTCGTAAATGCGATAGCGAAAACCAGACGAAAAACGTGCAAAACCGTCCATTAAAACGAATAAGACGTACCTGCAGTGTAACACATCTTTCGTAAGCATGCTGCCACTTTGATATGTTGCGAAATGGGGACTGCAATCGGACAGCAAAAGGTAGGTTGGCTAGCGAAAGATCGATGACACCCCTTCTGGTAACGGTGACCGGGAGTGCTGATTTCGTACCCTTAGATATTTTGAAGTTAGCTTCGCCGAGCGACTTTCGCGCAAGGGACGACGGGAGGCCGACGGGTATTTGCATAACTACCGACCGGGAGAGTCTAACGCAACTGCTCAGCGGGGAAGAAAACTCGCTATTGTTTATTGAGTCCGCGGAGCTGAGGCCAAATGCCCATGGAGAGAGCAGAAAACATGCGACCAGCTATCGGTCAGCTTCCGGAATGAGTGATGACGACAACTTCCGCCGCTGGGATTATCGCGCCACGATATCGGGACCAATCAGAATGTAGCCCCTTTTCGCCGCGCGCGAACATCTGTTCTGAATTAACGGAACCCCGAGATGCCCGTTTCCGTTCAAAATTTCATTTCTCACGCGTATCAAAAACCCACATGTAGGACTCTGGGATATTCGCCCCCGCGCTGGTGTCAAATCCATTGTGACTTCAGGGCTGTCTTAACGATTTGAAGTATGATGGATGTAAAAATATTTCATCAAGATCCGGATTCAAAATAAAGCCTGAACAGATATGTAAAATTACAGAAGTAAAATGTGATACTTGTCATATGCCTTCCCCGTCTTTCAGTTTAGCCCAATGATTCCTCCCTCCGTTTGCACAGATTTCTTTCCCCCGTGGACCTGCATTGGAAACTAGTAACATGTATAGTACTAGTATTTGTCTAAATAACATCAAACTTAGAAGAAAGTATCATCAAATCATTACTAGTGCGTTAATTTTTATTTCCTGAGCATTGGGAGATTTGTATCTATGAAAACCATTGATACGGAAAGCTTGGAACAATCGTAAATAAAGACTAATCAAAATTTGTCCTATGAATTTCGGGAATATTCATTCTTATACCAACATCGTACAACAGCATAGCGACGGTTATGCTATATTGATGTATGCAAAAAACTTATTCATTTCATTTATTAAACTAGAACCAACTAACCTGGGAAAGCATGGGACATGCCACTGTTTTGGCTTCACTGCTCTCGTACTTCCATGGAGAACATCCAGCACCTCACCTCATCTGAATTGCTTTCTTACTTCTTTCCCATGTCCATTGCAAAGACTATCCCCATACCCAGTCATAGCATAACGAAATTAAGAATCAGTTCACCCTATTTGGAAATAGAACATGTCAGCATCAATGTACACTACCCGTGGTAGTGCACGGGAAAAAGTGTTACAAGGGTCCAAGACTGAGTTTACATTTCTAATAATCTATTGCTAAATGACGTTGAGGGGAGGAAGGATTCAACCCCAAAGTGGGTGCTATTTTTTTAAAGGCCATATCTCTATGAATTCAAAATGAACCAAATTTGTCAAATTTCATCTCAGATGAACAAACAAATGAACCACTGAGTAGGAGCCCTTCATGCAGAGCCATGGGATGTGATGCATGATGGGAAATTGGGAATGATGTCTTAAGTATTGCTCCTTATGGGACAATTGTTGGGCATTCAGGTCAAAGTTTTGGTCAAAGCAATAGAAGAATTAAGTTGCTACTGCAGAATATTGATGAACAACTATTCGCACAATCGCTACAAACATTGTTTTAAAGATCGGCCCTATATTTCCTAACATCGTCCCATTCTTCTTAGGGCACAATTCTTATGTATGGGCTTCAATGGAATAATTGCCAGAAATCAAAATCAGCTTTTGACCCAAAGCAAGTGGAAAAGTCAAGTCAAGTCAAATTTTATTGCACAACGATTGTAACAGGTGCAATGTAAGGCAAAATACTACTGGCTACGTGTATACTCAATCTAGTACAAACTACAGAAAGGTTCTAGGCTATGCAATGTCTAGTACAACTACAGGAAGGTCCTAGGCTATACAATGTTGTTAATGGTAGATGATATCAACTTCATAACAGTTTTCCTAACGCCACTCTGTATATACGTCATTTTGAAGGTCCTCAAGGGTCGTCGAACTGCCAACATGTCGTATTACCGATACAAAGGCATTCTGTTTCCTAAAACAATTTCTAAGGAAACCTTGGATGCGATTCCTGACTACCCTGTTCGTGATGACGACATTTTCATCCTGACATACCCAAAATCAGGTAAGAGGTATGGTAGTGGTGTGCCATTCTTAACACGATTTTTTTGTACTGTATACTTTTGTACTGTTGTACTCTGTCGATGAGAAACAGCCAACCTTAGGGCGATGACGGTTGTCCCAGTAGTCAATTGCTTACACCTTCTTACCACTAACGGCTGCGACCGCTGACAGACCAAATATTTGAGGGATTGCTCAACAAATTACTATCTAGACAGAACAAATGTTTTTACCACTTTTTTATGTGTTTTGCTCTCTTTTGAATCACACATCAACATCCTGTATCATATAGAATCATCAGGAATCTATTCCTGGTTAGATAGATAAACTGAATATTCCAATTTTCAAATCAAGGTTTATATAGATTTAAGCCCTTGATTAAATCGTTCGGCATCAAGGTTAGTGTTATCTTTATCAGGTACGAACTGGATGATGGAAATAGTGAGCAAGGTCATGAAAGCTGCTGGAAAGATGGCGACTCCTGACGAACACGTCACGTGGTGTTTCGAACTACAGATGCCAGGGGTTGACGAAAAACCACGTCACGTGCTTGCAATGGATTCGCCCTCCCCACGCATAATCCACACGCACCTACCACGGCAACTGGCCCCCAAAATGGTCGCGAATCCGAAGGGGAAGGTACATCGATTAAAATTAGACTTATAAATATATGATAGATGCTTTAATTAAAATTGAATAAATGAAGCAACTCGTATAATGAAATCGCTGACAGAGTCAAACACTCTGTTGGAAACTGTATGCCTGCCAGTATACAGTTGTTTGATACAGGAAATGTGTTCCAAAACAATTATTTTAGACTTATTGTATTGTACTATGTTAATCGTAATAAGCCCTTCTAGGTCTTATGTATCACAAGTTTTCGTTGTTTTCAGGTGAAAGTGATTGTAGTGATGAGGAACCCAAGAGACGTGGCAGTGTCCCTTTATCAATATCATTCGAAAATGGAAAAAATGAGCCGCAGACAGGTTTTGAAAAGCCTAGAATCTTGGGACGCCTCTGCAACCGACTTTCTGGAAGGAAAGGGTAAGTCAACACAAAAGAAAAAGAGAATGTGTTTTAAACAAGCAGTTGGTTTCCAAAGGTCAAGTCAAATTTTGACAGTTAGTGCCCATTTCTATAATTGTAAGTGAAAAAAAAAACACCATATCACCTACTGGGCATAAGATATTACACATTGATGCAATCAAAGTTGCTGAAAGATTTTAATAACTATCCAGTATTGCAAAACATGTACTTTTTCTCTGACTTAAAGGCATGTATGGTGACTTCTATGACCACGCCCTCGGCTGGTGGCAGATGAAGGATGACCGCCATTTCCTTTTCCTGAAGTATGAAGACATGAAGAAGGTGAGACGTGAAAATACCCGGCAATGCTACTAAAATCCCTCTAAATAAAACTCTGATTTAAGCAAGGCGTGAATCATGCAGGAGTAAGTCGTTGTGGTATTTAAATCGTAGTTGTGATATATTTGAGGTTTCAAAATACTGGTGAATTTTAATTGTCTGTTATTCATTTGCTTGCTGACTGACTGATAACAGTGCTAAATGTCTCTTTCATAATAATAATAACCAATCAGATGAATTCTATTGTTGTCACAGCTTTTGCAAGTAATTTTGTGCCTCATTTCTTACGTTCATGTTTGAAATAACGTAGCATATGGCCACAGTAATTCAATTGTAACTTAGTGCTTGTATTCTAAAGAATAGTTTTAGATTTGAATGTCAACATGGAAATAGATTCTGAGGGGTAAGTCTGTACCTTGGTAAACACAGTTTCAGTCAGTAAACAGAGTCGGATACCAGTTTTCCTCCCAGCCCTCGTTTTCATTATGTCCTCATCCTAATATTGTACATAGAAATCTATGAGAGCCTGGAATTGTGGTGGCGTGCAATGAGAAAACTTTCAATTTGTAAGTAACTGACAGTCGAGTGAGCTTGTCAGGGAACGTCTGTATACAACTGTCTCTCATCACGCTATAGTCAGCGTCACGTAACAAGACAACTCCAAGACAAGATCTGACTTACCGGGTTGAAGAAGAGACAGACAGCGTCTCAAAAGCTAGCCTGGGTGTCACCCTAGTAAGTTCCATGGCTTTCATATTGGAATTGACTAGGATGACACAGAGGCTACTCAGAAGGTCCCCCAAAGTAGCAAATTATTGTTGTGTGTAATCGTTAAATAATTATACAAAAGAGTTTTATTGTTTGTTTCATTGTTTGTTTCATTGTTTTTTTAATTGCTTGTTTAATTGTTTGTTTAATAGTTTGTTTGTTTGCTTGTTTGTTGTTCTCACAGGACCTGCGCAGTGTAATCAACGATGTCGCAGCCTTCCTGGACACCAGCCTTGACGAAGCTGCTGTTGACAACATCGCTGAGTCATGCACCTTCAACGCTTTGCAGGCAGCTTGGGGCAATTCAGATGACGTATTGAAAAAGCACATCTGCAGAAAAGGTAAGCTGCCTGACTGCCTTTTACATTAACCGTCATATTCGATATTTGAATCATCGGCCATGGTATCCGTAGGATGCTTTATAGTTTTGACGATTGTACATGTATTTTTTTTTAATATAGCACATATCTTGCATTAATGTTGCATTATTTTCTTTCATTTTAGGTGTCATTGGCGACTGGAAAAGCATGTTCACGTCGGAACAAAAGGAAGCTTATGATGCCAAGCACAATCTGAAACTGGAGGGGACTGGTCTGAAGTTTGATTTTGAGTAGTACAGTCTGCACTGCATGTTTGAGCGCACATTACTTGTAAATGCTGTACGTCAAATACGGTGAAAGACGAAATACATTTCGTTTCAAATTGTCCCTTCCACGTTCGCAAAAATGGGAGCTTTTCAGAGAAGCTACCAAATTTCATTTTTCCCACTTCAACAGACTAAAATAGATTAAACTACTCTCCTCAAACACAGAACCTACAAATTATAGAAAAGTGGGACCCTCTGTCTTCCACTGCTTGAAAAAAATAAGTCAGTTCCAATAAGATAAGATCAATTGTTACCAGTAAGAGTAATTTGAGTAGTGATATGCTATAATGTCCCTCATTGTTTGTTCGTGTTTTCGTTTTCTTATTACTAGCAACTGGCATTTGGGCACGAATTTGCAATAAACGAATCACAAATGGTATTTTATTTATCCCGGACCCATTCTCTGGGGCCAACATTATTATCTTAAAATGGTACAATCATAGTTCTCATTGTCTGTAACGTTGTCTACTTATTCCAAAACTATCACCTCCATGATCACGAAAGTTGTGAGCTATTTAAAGAATGTCTGTTCTGAAACGAAATAGTTACTATCAGTCTAAGAGACGTCTCTGTAGCCCCTTTGCAATACATGCTGCATGAGAATGAGGTAAAAAAAAGGGGTATACAGACGAGTATGCCATTACACCAACGCTGAAGAACCCACCACACAGTAATCGTATGTTGTAACTGTGTTGCCTACACAGCGTCAACTAATGATTCAGCCAACACCTCACCTAGCATTGACCTTTGGCACTGGACTATGAAAGGGTTTGCACGAATACCTTCTTGAACACATCATAGCTATCAGGCCAAATCAATTTTGTTTTCAGACATTATTAAGTAAATTGTATCAAGATGACAACATTAAAACTCAGCGCAGGGAGGGAATTTGAATCTGACCAAAACTGCTGACCAAAGCCATGATCGATATCAAGCATGTCTAGGTCGTAGAAAGTCCTCTGTCACGCAGACGACGAGCTTTGTCCCTATTGGTCCACCACCAGAAGGGCACCGAATTTAAAATTGGCCAGAGCACTCGAGAGTATTTTTACCTGAAAATCCACCTCATCATCACGTTGGACAGGGACCGGTAATAATTGGCAAATCTCGACAAATCTGAAAATAGCACCTGGTGCATTACTGTCGAAAATGTCCTTTAGAGCACGCAGACTCGTCAGCCGAATTATTTCGTGTCCGTGACAGGGCTCTCATGAGATAGGGAACTGTTTCAAGAGTAAGGAATTACGGGTAAACATGTGGTATCAAAATCACTGTCTCTTCGCAATGTAAACGCTTAGCGAGTTCGAAGCAGATTAACGTAAATTAAGATCATCGGTATTAACGTAAAGCCTAAGCTCATGACCACTCGTTAAAGAACACCACACTTATAAAAGAGAGTGGGGCTGAATGGTTCTAACCTTGTATTCGTATGACAGCACCAGGGGCAATGGTCGTCATGAAATCACATGAGTTGGCAGCGAATGAGATGGGTGATTCAAGCCATTGCCATTCAGCCACACGAAGTGTATAAGCTGTAAGCAATCCAACCCCTATCTGAAAAGAGAGAGAGGTCGGCCCATCCAATCACAAAGAAATAACTCAAGGACGAAAACCTCACGTGCCTTGTAGGTCAGGGGTGAGAGACCGTTTTTAATTTGGGTATAACATAATCAAAGAAGGAAGACCAGACAAGACAAGACAAGACAATGTAAACAAGTACTTATTCAACTATTTTTTTTTCACTTTTCAATGTAACTTACACTCAGACAAAAGGAAGGACGATAGAAAAAGGATGTGCCAAGCTACCCACGACAGGTTATACGTCCACGAGCTCCAACCAACACACTCCTGCCAACTTGACACATCAAAATAAAATAAGGACATAAAAGACAGACAGTTTAAAACAATAGACTAACGCGACCAGAGGGAGGTCGGGGATTAGAACCGCAAGCGCAGCTTTCCCCCGACGACCTTCGCCCAATGTACTGAAGAACACCATAGAGACAAAAAGGCTGCCTCGCCAAGCCGGATAAAGTCGAGATTTAGCCTTGAGCGAAGACACTCCTTGACATATGGCACTATCTCGACATGGGTCAGAAAGGACTTGTCGAAAAGAGCCTCACAACGCGAGGACCATATACGTTTTCTCGTGACGGCAATGTGGTAAGGGATGACATCTATCTTGCCTTGTTTCCAGGTAGCTGACAAGATGTCGTAGATGACCATTTGTTTGTTGATACGGAAGTCTGACATGACCCACCTCATCAGAAAACTTCCACCCACGTCCATGTAAGCAACAATTCCCTGCAAAACCACATGGCATGGTCCGCAGTTTCATGTACTTGGCAGTTATTTCTTGGACAAGATCCCGAACGGATAAACCCCCCTTCGAGCAGAGCAGGGCATTGGTCTTCAGGGCGTGGTGTGCGACCAGCCATGCCGTGTCTTTCAGTCTATTTTCCAGGAGAGGGTGTTGGACTGCTTGGAATGTTAGGGGCCAAGGAATAGATCGCATGTTCAGACAGACACTTCGGACGTGGACATCTTTCGTCAAAAGGTTGTTGTACAGAGAACGTGTAGTACACCCAAGGTCCCAGTTCTTGGTGGGAGATGCTTCTACGAGTTCTGATACAAGAGACAGGAGCGCTTTATAGTGGGGAGGGGCATTCGGAGAGTGGGGCATGTTATTTGACCAGGTCGATGGATCAAAACGTGTGATGAAAATACCTAGCCAGTATCTGGCCAGCTGTACCCAAGGCAGTTCTCCCTGCGATAGGGGCGACAGTACAGGCATTTTGCCTTCTTTGCTATGTGGATTAGCCCCCAGCCTCCCTTCTCCGGAGGGAGGTAGATGGTATTTCGACTGACCATTTCACGACGGTTGTTCCAGAGGAAGTTAAACAAGGCAGTGTTGATGCCTTTGATGACGGAGTCGGGAGGGATAAACACCGAAGCAAGATACCACAGTTTGGCGGCGGCCAGAGCGTTGGCCACCGTGACCTTCCCAGTGAAGGAAAGGGATCTAGCTCCCCACAGCTGCAGGGTTTCAACGAATTTGCGTTTGCCTTCTTTCCAGTTAGTAAGGGGCAAATCGATGTTGCCAAAGGCCCCTAAAAGGAAGCGGATGGACCCTGATGTTCACTTAATGTTAACAGGACTATCGGACCTATCCCTCCATTTGCCAAGCCATAACCCTTCACATTTGTCTAGGTTTAGCTTTGAGCCAGAGCCTCTGTTATATAGCTCCACAAGCTCATAGAGTCTGACTATGGAATTGTCTGATGTGGGAAAGGCAGAGGTATCGTCTGCGTAATGTTTCGGAAGAGAATGGAGACCCACCTCCTAAAGGAAGGACCGAAACCCATCTTTGTGAGCGTCTTGTGCAGGAAGGAGATATTAACGCGATCAAAGGCTTTCGCCTGATCTAGTGAGACAATCGCACAATCAATGTTCTTAGTGTTAGCATAGACAACAATATCTCGGATCAGACGAAGGTTTCACTTGATCGATCTTCCTGGGACGCCGCAGGTCTGGTCCGAATGCAACACCGACGCTACTACCGACTGAAGGTGGTTGTTGAGAGCCTTAGTCAGTAGCTTGTAGTCGGTGTTGAGAAGGGAGATAGGTCTTCTATTCTTGGGGTCCAGTTCGTCCCCCTTCTTCGGTAGAAGAGTCACAACGCCGAATTTTTGGCTAGGGGAGAGTTCCCCGTCCTTGAACACCTCTCTGAACACACTCAGGAGGTAATCGGCAACCAAATGCCAGAAGTACTGACCAGTCAGCTATTTACACTGTTTATCCAACACCAGCAAAGCACGTACGATATATGATCAACCAGAGAGATTGAAAAGAGGTAAGTGAACGTCATGTATTATTTGTTACAAGAGCAGCTGACAATGCATTGTTGCAATGATTGTAGCGTTGATCCGAAACTTATCAAAGAATATCAATGGGATTTCCGTGCTTTTTTGGCTCGATTGACAACGGTAGGGAGGTATATCGAGTGTGACCCTGTAGTTCACACCACTCGGACCCTGTCGGTGTGTTGACCTTGTACCCTGTACCCAACGTTGCAGCTAGGTAGTCAGTCATTTCAAACGTAGAGTGTTTCGGCGCCATAACATAGGAATTTCTAACTTTGTGCTTTTCCTGAAGCAAATGAGTCAGATCGTTTTGCAGTCCATCCGGTCGACCAGGTTTCCCTGACCTCGTTTTGTATATGTGTCATTTTTAGGGTCATCTAAGGGTCGTCGAGCTGAGGGAGGCCAACATGGCGTATTACCAGTACAAAGGCATTCTGTTTCCTGTTGACATTTCTAAGGAAACCTTGGATGCGATCCCTGACTACCCTGTCCGTGATGACGACATTTTCATCCTGACATACCCCAAATCAGGTGAGAGGTGTTACCGTAGAGTGGCATTGTTTAAACTGTCTGAATTTGTCGCAGAGGGAAGGCCTTGGGGCCTAGACGGAAAGTCAGTTTGATCAGGGGCAACCGACCTTTTTCACTCAGCAAATGTAGTTACTTACGAGGTCCGTTCAAAAGATTCGCGACGTCACATGGAAACAACGAGCATAACTCAAAAGGTTGAATTTAAGGGCATACTCATAAAGTAGACCGGCATTTATCAATATCCTCCAAAACGCATAAACCATTGTGATCATTCCCGAAAATAATTTCATCAGGTTGGTAGAACATAGGACATTCTTTTAACACAACCAGGTAATCTCACCTGCTGACGTTTCGGTGTCTGTCAGACACCTTCTTCAGAGCTTCTGACTGGAGTACTGCATTGTGATCATTATCTTGCAGATCCTGTCTTTGGTTTAATCGTTTGGCATACAGGTTAGTGTCTTTTTTTTCAGGTACGAACTGGATGATGGAAATAGTGAGCAAGGTCATGAAAGCTGCTGGAAAGATGGCGACTCCTGACGAACACGTCACGTGGTGTTTCGAACTACAGATGCCAGGGGTTGACGAAAAACCACGTCACGTGCTTGCAATGGATTCTTCCTCTCCACGCATAATCCACACGCACCTGCCACGGCAACTGGCCCCCAAAATGGTCGCCAATCCTAAGGGAAAGGTACGTTGATGAAAATTAGTCATCTGAATACAGATTTGATGGTTCCAAATTGAATAAATGACTGCATATAATCAAGTCACTAACAGCATCAGTTTGACTGTCGGCAACTTAATCCAGTAGTTTAATTATTTTTTTATCGTCAATAGGTAATGTAACCCACCACAATAGTATCTTCTTACTGTATTGTTTTATTGACCAATACAGTTGTTTATAATACTTTTTAAAATATTTAGAATAAGTCGATCTAAGGATTATGTACCAAAAGCTTACTTTTCGTTTTTTCCAGGTAAAAGCGATTGTAGTGATGAGGAACCCGAAAGACGTGGTATTGTCATTTTACCACTATAACCAGAAAATGGAAATAGAGTTCGGCAATGGTGACTTGGAAAGTCTGGAATCTTGGGACACCTATGCAACCAACTTTTTGGACGGAAAATGTAAGTCAATACAACAAGTAGGATGGTTAGAAAAGACCAAATCTCCGGTTTCTAAGTGTTAAGTTGATATGTTCACTGTTGGCACATAATTCTTAAAATATGAAATTAGCAAATAGCCTTATGGGCATATATTATCACATGTATTGATAAAAGTTGCTGAAGATAACTATATAGTTCTACTTGTACTTTTTCTCTGTCTTGAAGGCCAGTTTGGAGACTTCTACGACCACGCCCTCGGCTGGTGGCAGATGAAGGATGACCGCCATTTCCTCTTCCTGAAGTATGAAGATATGAAAAAGGTGAGGCGTAAAAATATCCAACAATGCTGACAAAAATCTTTCTCAATGCCACACCAGGATATTTCAGTACCTTTTAAACATTTGTATGTATCTTTCCAGCACAAAACGTGTTACATGATAATTGTTGAAATGGATTCTTATACATAGAATAGGTTTTGAAAGTAAGTGTTGAATCTCTGATTGTATGTCTGTCCTGTGGTTTTACCTTGTTTTATTATACTAGCTGTCTTTTATTAATTGTTATTGTATTGTTCTTATTGTGTGTATTTTATATTTTATTGCTTAGGACAAATGAGTGTCCAAAAGCAAAGAATAAAGATTCATTCATTGTACTGTGGTCCTTAATTTATAATTGTAAGCAACTGACAGTTGAGCGACTTTCTTCCAACAGGACCTGCGCAGTGTGGTTAGGGATGTCGCAGCCTTCCTGGACACCAGCCTTGACGAAGCTGCTGTGGACAGCATCGCCGAGTCATGCACCTTCAACACTTTGAAGGCAGCTTGGGGCAATTCAGATGATGCATTGAAAAAACACATCTGCAGGAAAGGTGAATTGACCCTTTGTGATTAAAAAAAATGCATTACATCGCCATATCCCTCAATGGTATTATTGGTCATGCTAGTAGTAAGATGATTTTGATGCTAGTAACTGTACATGTTTTGATAATCTTGCATTAATGTTGCATTGTTTTCTTTTATTTTAGGTGTAGTTGGCGACTGGAAAAGTATGTTCACGTCGGAACAAAAGGAAGCTTATGATGCCAAGCACAATCTGAAGCTGGAGGGGACTGGTCTAGAGTTTGATTTTGAGTAGTGAAGTCTGTACTACACATTCTCTAAGCAGAGGTTTCTCTGCTTGGAGAATATGTACTACATGTTTGAGTGCATATTTCTTGTAAATGCTGTACGTCAAATACGGTGAAAGACGAAATACATTTCGTTTCAAATTGTCCCACATTCGCGAAAACGGTAGCTTTTCAAAGAAGCTACCAAATTTCATCCTATTTTCCCACTTCAACAAACTAAAAGAAGTTAAACTACTCTCCTTAAACACAGAACCGACACATTTTAGAGTAGTGATATGCTACAATGTCCCTCATTGTTTGTCCCTTTTTTCTTCTTGTTACTACTGGCAACTAGCATTTGGGCACGAATTTGCAATAAACGAATCACATATGATATTTCATATATCCAGGAAACTTTCCTTGGGGCCAACATTATTGTTTTGAAATGGTAGAATCATAGGTCTCATTGTTCGTAACGTTGTCTACATATTTCAAACTATCACCTCCATGATCACGAAAGTTGTGAGCTATTTAAAGAATGTCTGTTCTGTTACGAAATAGTTACTATCAGTCTAAGATACGTCTATGTAGCCCCTTTGCAATACATACTGCATGAGAAGTTAAAAAGAGGTTAAAAGGGGTATATAGACGAATAAAGGCTATTATATGCCATTACATCAACGCTGAAGAACCCACCACACAGTAATCGTAAACGGAACTGTGTTGGCTCGTCAACGTCAACTGATAAATTAGGCAACACCTCACCTGACCTTGACCTTTATAATTGGGGTATAAAGGGGTTTGCACGAATAACATCTGGAACACATCATAGCTATCAGGCCAGGCCACATCTATTTGTTTTCGGGCATTCTGAAGTAAACATTCAGCAAGATGAGAAGTTGAGAACATAAAAAAGAGCGGGGGAGGAACTTTGAATCTGGCCAAAATTTTTGATCCAGGCCATGGTTCTAAGCAAGTCTAGGTCATAAGAATGTCCCTGTTACACAGACGACGAGCTTCCGCCGTATTGGTCCACCGTCGGAAGGTCGCCAAATTTACAATTCACCAGGGCACTCGAGAGTATTAAATATTCTTTCACCTAAAAATCTACCCCATTACATTGGACGGAGTTCGTGGACCCGCAAACATTGGCCTAGTTTTAGAAATCTAAAAGTAGTACCTGTGACGATGTCATTTTACCCAATGTCAAGGGTAAACGTGTGACATCAAAATCACTGACTGTCCTTTCGTAATATAAAAGCTTAACGAGTTCGAAGCTGATTAACGTATATTAAGATCATCGGTAGTTGCCGTAAAGCTCAGGACCACTCGTAGTATCAAATGTTTTCGTTCTCGGATTCTTTTCCAAAAATCAATGGACTGGGTGGATGGGGGATTGAGTGATTGAGTGAAACACTGCTATTCTGTAATAAATCCTCGCCTCATGCTTCCGTTGTGAAGAAAATTTAATTGCACGCGTGTTTTTGGACAGCCACACCTCGAGAACGTTAAAAAACACCACACTCATAAAAAAGATTAGGACTGAATAGTTCAAACCTTGTAGTCGTATGGCAGCACCTGGGGCAATTGTCGTCTTGAGATTACACGAGTTAGCGCCAGATGAGGTAGTGATCCAAACACTTGCGATTCAGCCCCACGAAGTTTGTAAGCTGCTCGCAAGTAAGCCCCTGGATGCAAAGAGAGAGTAGTCGGCCCACCCATTGAGAAATCAATAACCCAAGGACAAAAACCTCACATGCCTTGTAGGTCAGGGTTGAGGGACCTATCGTACTCTGACCAGTCAGCTATTTACACTGTTTGTTCAACACCAGCAAATCACGAAATAAGATCAGCGAGAGAGATACAAGAGGTATGTATCATTTGTTACAACAGCAGCTGACAATACATTGTTGCAATGTACTGTGACTGACAGCGTTGATCCGAAACTTATCGAAAGAATATCAGTGGTATTTTCGTGCTCGAGTGACAACAGTAGGGAGGTATATTGAGTGTGACCCTGTAGGGTACACCTGACCCTGTCGGTGTGTTGACTTTGTACCCTGTCAAACGTTGCAGCTACAGTCATTTCAAACGTAGTATGTTTAGGCATATGGATTTCTAACTTTGTACTTTTCCTGAAGGAAATTAGTCAGATTGTATTGCAGCTATTCCGGTCGACCAGGTTTTCCTGACCTCGCTGTGTACTTCCGTCATTTTGAAGGTCATCTAAGGGTCGTCGAGCTGAGGGAGATCAACATGGCGTATTACCAGTACAAAGGCATTCTGTTTCCTGAAACAGTTTCTAAGGAAACCTTGGATGCGATTCCTGACTACCCTGTACATGATGACGACATTTTCATCCTGACTTACCCAAAATCAGGTGCGAGGTGTTCCCGTAGAGTGGCATTGTTTAAATTGTTTGAATTTGTCGCAGAGGGAAGGCCTTGGGGCGTTGACGAAAGGTCAGTTTGATCAGTAGGCAAATGTAGTTACTTACGAGGTGCGTTCAAAAGATGTGCACATGGAAACAACAAGCATAACTGAAAAAGGTGACTTTCGGAGCATACCCATAATTAGAAGTAGACCGGCTTTTATCAATATCCTCCCCCAAACCATTGTGATCATTATCTACCAGACCCTGTCTTTGGTTAAATCGTTAGGAATCAAGGTTAGTGTGGGTTTTTTTTTCAGGTACGAACTGGATGATGGAAATAGTGAGCAAGGTCATGAAAGCTGCTGGAAAGATGGCGACTCCTGGCGAACACGTCACGTGGTGCTTCGAACTACAGCTGCCAGGGGTTGACGAAAAACCGCGTCACGTGCTTGCAGTGGATTCTCCCTCTCCACGCATAATCCACACGCACCTACCACGGCAACTGGCCCCCAAAATGGTCGCCAATCCTAAAGGAAAGGTACGCTGATAGAAATAAGACATCTTAATACAGATTACTTACTTACTTAATACAGATTACTCAAAATTAAAAATGATCAAGTCTGACTCTGTTGAAGACTTTTATTCAGTTGTTTGATTTTTTATCATCAAAAGGAATGTCTTCCACCCCAATAGTCTTAGCAGTACTGTATTGTTTCGTTTACCAACAAAGTTGTCTAGAAATGATGTATAGCATTCATGATGAGCACTTAGAGGTATTATATACGATAAGCTTTCTTTCGTTGTTTCCAGGTCAAAGTGATTGTAGTGATGAGGAACCCGAAAGACGTGGCTGTGTCGTTTTATCACTACTTTAAGACAATGGAAACGAAGTTCGGCCGTCAGGATTTGAAAAGTCTGGAATCTTGGGACGCCTTTGCAACTGACTTTCTGGAAGGAAAGGGTAAGTCAATACAAAAGAAAAACTATTTGATTTGATCACATCAAACTTTTGGGTTCCAAGTCAATTGTTGACCGTTGGTGTCTATTTCCATAATTGTAAGTGTCAAAAAAACACCACATCATCTTCTGGACATAACATATTACACATGAAATCAAAGTTGCTGAATTGTATTTCTATCTATTTAATATCATAAAACATGTACTTTTTTCTGACATGAAGGCATATATGGTAACTTCTACGACCACGCCCTCGGCTGGTGGCAGATGAAGGATGACCGCCATTTCCTCTTCCTGAAGTATGAAGATATGAAAAAGGTGAGGCGTAAAAATATCCAGCAATGCTGACAAAAATCTTTCTCAATGCCACACCAGGATATTTCAGTACCTTTTAAACATTTGTATGTATCTTTCCAGCACAAAACGTGTTACATGATAATTGTTGAAATGGATTCTTATACATAGAATAGGTTTTGAAAGTAAGTGTTGTCCTCAATTTATAATTGTAAATAACTAACAGTTGAGTGACTTTCTTCCAACAGAACCTGCGCAGTGTGGTTAGGGATGTCGCAGCCTTCCTGGACACAAGCCTTGACGAAGCTGCTGTGGACAACATCGCCGAGTCATGCACCTTCAACACTTTGAAGGCAGCTTGGGGCAATTCAGACGATGTATTGAAAAAACACATCTGCAGAAAAGGTGTGTTGACGTCTGTGTGATAAAAGCATTGCATCGCCGTATTCCATAGTTGCATTATATGCTATGGTAGCAATAAGATGGTTTTAGCACATTTAGAACAAATTTTGCATTAATGATTTGAGTTTCATTGGTTTTCTTTTATTTTAGGTGTCGTTGGAGACTGGAAAAGTATGTTCACGCCGGAGCAAGAGAAAGCTTATGATGCCAAGCATAAGCTGAGGCTGGAGGGGACTGGTCTGGAGTTTGATTTTGAGTAGTGCTATATGTGTGCGTATAGAATAGAATATATGTCAAGGTAGTGATTGCGATCTGGCAGAATAGGCACTTCTGCCGGTATACATCCCATTCAGAGTCCGTAAATTTAAGGATATTAAATTTGAAAGAAAAGACCTTTTCAACTTCGATTCATGTCCCTTAGGTCGATGAA
The DNA here is from genome assembly GCA_035149815.1 of Branchiostoma lanceolatum. NCBI lineage: Eukaryota > Metazoa > Chordata > Leptocardii > Amphioxiformes > Branchiostomatidae > Branchiostoma > Branchiostoma lanceolatum. Next base: position 12,799,240 of record CM068877.1, on the reverse strand, counting down.
TTGGCTTGGTGATTTTTCCAAGTCACAGTCAATCTCTCACCTGACATATATGTCATCTGTGCACAAAAGAACTTGTGAATGCTGTACGTCAAATACAAATGACGACAAAATGCATTTTATTTCAAACCATCCCGTATAGTACTACGATCACCACAAACGAAATGAGCTCTGCAAAAAAGCCACTGAATTTCATCCGAATTTTTTCCACGTTTCCTTGCAAGTAGAAAACCACTCCCTTCTTAGCATCACAGAACCAACACATTATAGGAAATGCGGGATGTTCAAAAAATAGATTAGTCAAACCCAACAACTTATGATTTACAGTCAGCATTCATATTAGAGTGATCATATGACATAAAGTAAATGTCCTTCCTTTTTTCCGTTATTAGTATTCTGGCAATTAACCTTCGGGCAAGGATTTGTAATAAACTTATCAACATCATCATTATGTTTCCTCTATACTCAGGACATTTTCCCTAAAGCTTGCATTATTGTTTTAACATGGTGGAATCATAGTTCGTAACATTATTTTAGGCATTGGGAATATGAATAAATCCTTTGGAACGGATCTGAATCAAGCAATGTCCGTTTTTGGTATGAAATAGTTACTGTCAATCTGACATACCTAGCCCCTTCGTGAAGTTTAAAAGGGATGGGCAGACACATAGATAAAATCACACCGTACTAACTGTTATTTGTTTCATTTGTGAGAAGAGAACAGTATAAGTTTTCAATTGCTACCATGATTGCTACCATGATAACCTACCGTGCTGGGTAGGACTGGATTCAGATAATTTGTAATATCATGCTTGATAATGTCTTTCAGGTGGGGAGTGGCTGAGACACTAGCAGAATAAAGGCTTTCGTTCGATTCGAAGCTATGATACTGTTTTTAGCATCCTATCATCTCTTATCTTTAGTTCTTTTCACGTTGCTTTGTAGAAATTGCAATGGTTGATAACGGCTAGCTAGAAATCATACGCGGCACTGCTGCTCAGTAGACACTGCTGAAATTGGTCGCACTAATATGATATCCATTCAAATGGCCTTGGATAGATTCATGATAATCATATCTAAAAGTCTAGAGAAAGCTCTTGCCCCCACTTAACTACTTTAGAGTTGTCATATTTGTGAGGTCATCCAACGAGTTCATTGACACCGGGAAGATAGTCACGTGATTTGAACTTTGACGTCATTGCTACGTGCTTCTGCCCCTCCCCACGTATACATAAACGATTGCCGTTCACAGGAAACAAACGGTGAGTATAGTGACCTTTAATATACCAGTTACCAATTAGGGAGGATTAATAGATTAAAACTCCTTGAGTATACTAACAGTGTGCGGTCGGCTGTCTAGTCATGCAGTAGCGCATACCATCACGTACACAGCAAGTGTGCTGTTGAAGGACCTATCCTTGTACGATGTGGCATGAGTAGAGAGTAGATCAAAGCGGCAGCTGTGGAAGCAAGACGTGTCTGTGAGTGTCTCGGAGTTATTATAACATTTATTGTAATAGATCAGTGGGAGAATACTACAGATATCGTCCTTTTTTTCTGATTTATATCATTCATTACAGTATTTTGATAGCCAAGAATATAGTTTTTGCTTCGCATACACTCGCCTACATAGCTGATTTGACGTCTAAAATCCATTTTCTGTAGCTGTATTGTTCCACCTCAAGAGCCGTTCGACCTCAAGGACCCTTCCTAACATACCGGATTTTGCTCGCTCAACGACACTTACGTACCTACCAACGTTTCAATTTTGCCTTAATGTTTATATTTACAAGACATATCATGATAGTTGAGTAAATATTTGTCCTGTTCTGACCTGCAAAAAGTGTTAAGTACCACCCGTGTTTACTAAATGAGTCATCTGACTGACCTTGTGTTTAGAAAGGTAATGCCCTCATTGACCTTTAAGATAAAGGCGGGAGAATTTACTGCAGCACAACGGTGCAAAGGTTTTGTTATGAACCAGCCTGACAACTTCTAAAAATAAATGCATTAGCTGATTTGATCCAAAAGGTGGTGGTTAATTGCCCCCCCCACACACACACAAGAATGTGCCACAATTGCAGTAACATATCAGTTGCATTCATGTATATTTCAGAATCAAATACACCTTGGGTGTTTGCTTTGGAAGGGCATTGAAAGTTCAAACACTTTTAAGTACAATATTCAGATAATACATCTATCAAATGTTTCAAATATTCATTTATGCATCATTGATTTATCCTTCCTTTTCAAATGTTTTTCCGGATCCGCGAAAAGTTGTGAAGATGGACGAGTGGTATGAGTACGAAGGAGCATACTTTCACCCACGGCTCGTCACAAAAGATTCTCTTGACGTCATACCTGATTACGTCATACGTGATGATGACGTCGTCATTGTAACCTACCCAAAAGCAGGTAAGACAAACAAATAGTATGATAGTCATTTAAAAGAAAACAGGAAAATATGCTAGCTTGAACGTTCATCTATGTAGGTAGAAGTCATTCTGAAGCAAACTTGAACTGTAGTTTCCTAAACAAACACTTCATTTACCAATTCATTTGACTGTACAAAAGAAAAAAAAAATGTTTTTTTTTCCGACCAAGCCTGTCCCTGGATCCACTTGCGCGTGTGCAACGAAACGTATTGTGGATAATGTGTCAAAGGTGAAGGCTGCTAACTTGTACACAGTTTTTTTTGTTTCTAGACTATGATGTATGCTTGTCCAGATGCGTTTTGGTTATGTCAGAGGTGCATGCGCATGCGCAGATGGGACAATATAGTGAGACAGTTGATCTTCTGAATGAAGTATCAATTTTCTAGGGACGAACTGGATCATAGAGATCGTCAACAAGCTGATGAGGGCTGCTGGGAAGACAGATGTTCACACGGAGGACATACCGTGGAGCTTTGAATCAACATCGCCGCGATTTGGAAAGCCAGGTCACGTGATCCTGGAGGACCAACCGTCGCAGAGGATCATCCACACGCACCTTCCCTGGCATCTGGCACCCAAAATGATCTCAAGTCCAAAGGGAAAGGTATTCAAAACTTTTATTTTGTTTTGTCGGAGCATCTATTTTTATTACGTTCTTAGTATTCTTTATTTTTTAATGTTTTCAATTGTTAGTAGAAAAGGTCGCACTCTGCACATTTCTAGCTTTCATTTTGATGGAAAGAAAGGTGCATTAACAAAATAAAGTAACTAACAGCATGTTTATCTTATTTTCTCGTTTTGAAAGGAGCTGACATGCTTGTTATCTTATACAATACTATCTATTTTTGAAATCAGTGTCGATTTTGATTGTCTTGAAACAAAAGTGTTTTTGTTTTTTTGAAGGTCAAGGCTATAGTGTTGATGAGGAACCCGAAAGACACAGTAGTGTCTTTGTATCACTTTGTTTGCAAGTTCCGAGCGTCGGTGGGCATACAACATTTCCCACCCTACGACGAGTTTATACAATGCTTTTTGGATGGGAAAGGTGGGTAGCAGTAAAAACAACCATTGTCACAGTAACAGTAACCATCAAACCAAGAAGTCGTTAATTAGCGTTCGCCCAGCTTTACCAACTCTGAAACTTCACCTAGTATGAATTTATAAAATAATCAATATACAATAAAGAATAGAACAAGAAGAATTTTCAAAAAATTCTGAATCTTAAACGGACTTATGAGATCTTAGATTTATTGTATAGTAGAACCTTTTTGATTAAAAGAGTGTCGTTGTCAGGGATGTGACAAGCGGTGCTTAGATAAACTATTATCGAAAGGGGTAATACAGCCAATAGAATCATGTAGCAATACTATGTACCTTGTACAGTGTTGCCCAATTAAGTTATCATTGTATTCTGACTAATATTCAGCACCGCGTGGTGACTACTACGATCACGTCCTCGGCTGGTGGAAGATGCGAAACGACCCCCACTTCCTGTTTCTGAAGTATGAAGACATGAACAAGGTTGGTGTTCTCTTTTAGCATGAGACGTAAAGGTACGGATTTCATCTAAACTTCCATAGCCGATGTCGTAGGAGTAGTGGGTTGTAAATCCACTGTGTCTAAAGCACGGTATTGGAACCCTCTCCTTCCACCGCCTTTTCACCATCATCGTCGCCGCTTTCATCTGTCGACAATGCGGGCCGCCAATCCAAAATCTTGCTTCACCAACACTTCACCAACTTCACTTCTCACAGGACCTGAACAGTGCTGTCATGAAGATAAAAACATTCTTGGGCATCAGTTTGGATGACGTCACCACCGCAAGCATCGTTGAGTCCTGCACCTTTGCCAGCCTGACGTCTGCTTGGGCCGAATCGGGAAACGAAACCAAAACTCTCATCGCCAGGAAAGGTGAAGTACTGAGGGATTTTAAAACAGAAGTGTTGAGGGTATTACAAAGAGATCTTTATACGCAAGAAAAAGCACCTGCCAACGTTACGGTAGTTATTCTGCTACTTAACTTAAGGAAAAATGTTGTATGTCACCTTTGCAATTATTAGTTTACTTCTTTTGTTTTTGTTATGATTTTGTTACTTGATGAGCAGAGGATTCATCTGAGCACTTGTACAATGCTTGTTGAATGTTTGTGGATCAAATAGAAAACAAATAACGAATTGATACATGAGATAGTTCCTTGGGATTATGTCCTTGAAATTGAATCAAAACACATCTATTATTTTTTGTAACTATAGGTGTGGTTGGTGACTGGAAGAACACCTTCACGGCGGCTCAAAGTAAGTTTGACTTTGAGTGAACAACGTCACCGGGGAGTTGACCAGATCACATACTTGCTGTCTACATAGTTTGCTTCTGGAAAAAAATATAAAAATGGATTAACGTAATGAGGCAGCAAGGTTTGATGTCCAGTGCTGCTGTTATGCTGCAATTTAATTGGCTCTCGCGCTTAAGAAATAACCATTGAGTGTCGTATAAAATCATAAAGAAAACCTACTTGCTGTCGACATAATTTGCTTATCGGATAAAAAAAGGATGAAATTATAAATGTGTTGCTTTTATATCAATTATGTGTTAGTTTATTATACTTAACCAAGAACATTTTGTAAAGCAGTATGCTTTACGATGGAATGATAAATTTGGACCATTGCTATATACAAACAAGTAGACAAAAGTAGTAAACAGTACAACACATGTTTACTTTGTGAAATAAAGAATACCGATCCTCCCAATGTACATTGTATTGAAGTGCTATATATTACTAGAACATGGCAAGTATCTATATCACATACATTGATATATATTGTCTTTCCTCCATTGTAAGCCATAATCAGTTCCGTAACTGCAACCGTTACATTTTAGAAGTCTGATTAAACTTGTAGTATATTACATAAACAAGTATCAGTGTGTGTATTCTACCAACAATTGTCGTACACCAATAGATGCCCGTTTATCTTCTAGTTTATTTCATTTCTTCTACTTTTTTTAAAGCTACGCTACAAATAGAAAATACACAATTATCTAGACGTGCAAGTCGAAATGTGCAGATAAATCTGAACGGAAAGAACGAACAGTTCAGACTTCAGATCCACCTTATTGCTCTTGAATTTGCATGTGATGTTTGTAAAAAGATATACAAGGAAGAACTTAATTGCCCGACAATTGTAGCTGGTACAATGTATGGCAACTTACGTACATGAAGTGCGCCAACAGTTGCAGTACATAACATCCACTAATTCATGAACATTGATTACATTACATTAGAATACAACGCTGATTTGTTAAAATGTAGCCATGGTAGAAAGACGTTCATGCGTACAATATAACTTACCATGGGGACGTGGGATAGAAGTAAAGGTAACAATGTATTAAGATTTACACAGGTGTGATTAAACGTAGATCTTGGTATCAAAAATATCAGCTACATGGGTTTAGCGGTATTAATCGAAATTTCATTCTGCCGCCATGCAAGATAGTCATTTTTCCTCTATTGAGCTCGCCTGCTCTCAGTGCTTAGGGTGTCCATGGCAACGCAGATCGAACGATGTGGAACGCGAGGTTGGTCCGCCATTTGCATCTCTCTTAGGCCTGCCTCAAACTACAAGAAAGAATCACAAACGTTAACAAACGAAAGAATATATTTCGTGCCTTTATTCTTTCGGAAAGCAAGATATGTGTATATCATAGTTCATCTTAATCGGATTTTCGTACATTTATGGATTATATGAACGAAATATCATCGTTGCTGCAATTTACGTTTTGTTGTGACGTCAAGGATACAGAACGATCCCCGGTAGAAAATGTCGCAATTTGCATATTTTACGTCGCCATGGTGACAAGAGACCCCATGGTGAAGTCATTTAGTTTAAAATCTGTTTGTGTGTGCGCTGCTAAGCAAAAATCAGCGTAGAGGAAACTAGTCATATATGTCTAATAATCAGCAAAGCTACAGCGGATCTTTCGTGGCAGAAAACGGTGAAAGAATGTTTCCGGCGGACCAAGCAGACCCCGACCCGCTAGCGCTACAAGAAAATCGCCTTCTACAACAGCAGAAGGACCACCGTCTGAACACAAGGAGACGGTCGGTTCCAGTGAACAGCAACAACATGTTGTGGCACCATCGGCGGGCCGCCATGTTTTTCGAGGAACAAAAACTGAAGAAACAGCTGGACCATCTGGAGTTTGAAGAAAGGGAATCGAAGATTAAACTGAGGAATATGGAGAGAGAATTAAGAAGGTATGTTTTCTTTCTATCCAATGTGGACCGTTAAAAACACAGTGCTAGAAAATGGTACCAATGTTGCAAAAATATAGCCTCCTTTGCAGGCCTTCTAGGAGCGCCGTTTTTTTTGGGAGGGGGGGGGGGGCTAGCGCTGATTTTCAACAGAAGGGAAATCTAGCCCCCAGAGCAGGCTCTCAGGGCTTATTGGTTACGGGCTGGCTGCACAAAAAGAAGTCAATCAATCGTTTCCGTGCCTCTAAAGTCTTTGCGGCCAAAAAAACAGGCGTTTAACACCGAGAATGAGCCGAATCCTTGCATCTGCTTGAAGATTAATGTGTTCGCCCTTTGCTTTTGTGCTTTGGTACACAAATCATTGTTTGATCCCTTTCTTACGCGCAAAATGAAATAGATACTACTGTGTGATTTATTCGTTTACGTGTTGCTGTAATAGGATTAGAATTAATCTGACAAAAGTGGCTTGAATGTTCCTGATATGAAGGTCGATTGTTTTTTCAACGCAGTGACTTGAGGAGAATGCAGATGGAGCTGAGGGGTCGGACGATATCCGGGGCTACGAATCAGGGACTACGTTTACCAACAGGTATCGTGGTAACAGACGAAAATGGCGACGATTGTGAGGTCGAGTTTCTGTCCCTGGCAAGGACAACATACTCCAGGGAAACTCAGGTACACGTGCTAGGCACAATCAAAGGCATTTATAACATATCTCCATTCAATTTGTATGTTTAGGACTGTTCGCACAGCCTTTTATATGAAAGCGAGGGGCTTTGAAACTTATATTGCATGTAACGCACGAAGAAGACAGCATGATTTAGCCTTATTCAAACAGAGTTGATATACTCAAGCAATACGCTTAATATGTATTAGAGGCACCATTGGATATGATATACAATATAAGACTTAAGCCAGAATTCGCAGGAAAATAGAAACTTAATGCACATATGAAAAAGTCCAATAGTAGAAAATCGATGAAACAAGGTATAAACTGAAGTAAGCACTTGAAGTGAACTTGCAAATTGATAAGTGAGGCGCAAAATATTTCGATTAGAATTTGCATGAGTGATTGTTAACGTTATCATTGTTAAGGATATTGGCGCCCTGATATCAAATGATTCACATCTTTCAACAGGTGTCATCGGTTGCAAGTTCTTTAGATTCGATGAGACCCGGTTCCGTGAGACAACAGAACACTCCGTTGCCGCATTACGTATCACCAAGTAGTCCGCCTGCTCCAAGTACAGAGTTATGCGCTGATAACCTTTCAGAGAGTGCATGTAAATCATCAAAGCGATGTAAAGCCAAGACAGTAGCTAATCTAAAGACATCGCCTGGTGAGAGGGTAAGGCGTCGTCCAAGATCAGCTTCAGTGTCAAACATGGATCCTTCTTTGCTTGTGCCTATTCTTGATACCACGCAAGGCTTGTCTAGCGAAAGGGCAACGTCTATGGAAAGTCTAAGCACTTCTCAGACAACAGCCAAGCACATTCAGACTGACCTTTTAGACCAGGAAGAGAGTGAAAAGACATCATATACACCTCTTGTCACTGAATTATATACTAATGAAATTCTTAGAATACAGCATCAGGTATGTGCATCAGACAAACCAAGTGATTCAACTGATTCGGTGTTTGAAGGAAGTAGTTTGAAGACGGATCTACCAACAAATTTGTCAGATGGCGTCAAAAGTCGCGTGAAAATGTGGCTGCAGAAATCTCGCGAGAAAGAACGAGACCTGGTGAAATCCCGTACAGAAACGCCTCAGAGGGCAACTCAAGGGCAACTTTCATTGTCGCCAACACCGCAGAAATTTCCCGACAGTGAAAGTCAAAAGAATCGTCTACCAAATGTCTTCGAACGCCTATCTCAAGGACACTTGAAGACAAGAAGGCCGCCTTTACCGAGACGAATCATCAAATGTGACCTGGAAAGGAGTGTTGCTTCAGCTTGGGAGCAGGCGAGGAAATGTCGGTATATAAGAAACTACATACCACCAGATAGAAGGGGACGTTTTTCTACTACTTGACTTAAGTGTAGATGATTGGATTTTCACACTTGTATTACACTTTAGTTTAATCGTTTAAAAGTGAACGTTCGCTAAGGCTGGCGGGTAGGGCAGTTTTTGTATCTGACGATCTGATTACCATCATTTAAATGATTTAACAATGGCAATGACGTTTGTTGTATAATGAAGCCCATCTGTTAAGCATTCTTACTATCCTCTGGAGGATAGTAAGAAAACTATATCATGCTTTATCTATATTTCTAACGTTTTTCGTGGAAATTCACAAATGTTATCTGCCAATGTATTCATAGAATTGTTTATACTGCTATTGGTCATCGAGTTTAATTTTCAGTAAAACATTATGACTCAAGAAAAGTATTACACGGAATAAAATTAGCGATGATTTGCGATGTTCAACACGGCCCAGGTTCTCAAGACCACACCCCTATAAGGTTAGCCTACCGATTAAAGTTGGCCATATCAGTACACTTGAGCGATCGAGCAACACAAAGAAGGCATAGAAAAGTGCAAGCCGCCCAGAAGGTTTGCACAGGAGGTTATTAATATCTCACCAAGCGTCGATGGACATTGTGATTTTCAGAATAAATCTTAACAGTGACGCAGAGTTGGATAACTCAAAATTACATATTTCATTCCTAATTATAGAAAAAATGTTCCCGTATTACTGACTTACTCATAATCTATGGCACACCCACTAAATTTCGTAGAAAAAAATTAAACGACAAGACAAGATTATTCCGTGGAATAATTTTGAAGAAATTATTATCTACTAACAAAAAAGGAACACAATTACAGCTGGAAAATAGTTATTTCGATTCATTTCCTTTTCGTGGAAAAAGTCACACCCACGTGATGCTTAAAAGAATGGCGCCCCTGTAAATGCAAGAGGACCTTTTTTGAAGATGTCAACTTGATTTCAGCTAGCAATGTAGTACCAATTAACATGTAAAATTCAGTAGACTCTGTAGAGTCTTTGCGTAGTCTTTTAATCGCACGTTTACACGCTTGTCAAGAAAAAGTGACCTACATTATTTAATGGGGATTCACTACGTATGAGATTTGCATAGATAGCGTCATGGGGACAGCAAAACATAGATATTCACACCTGACGTTGTTTTCCACGGACATGTTGCTCACTGACCTTCAATCAGTATACTGGGGTTATCGCAGGTCAGATAAAGGTAAATGATCACGTGTTGCTTAACCAGTTGGCTTATAAATAGAAGCCCCCCAGGCAACAGTCAACCCAATTACAAGACACGCGGCGTGTTCCAGTATTTTTGAAGGGTTAGCATAGGGCGGCAAGTTTTAGAATAGATAATGTAGTTTATTGGATATTTAAAAGTATGGAAACGACCAAAAGCTTATTAACGTCTATGGCTAAACAGTAATGTATATAGAAAATGTTTCCGGACAACGAAAAACGTTTTCACTTGTATTGGAAAAGTCCTTGAAAGTAATGCATTGGTGACGTTAACGAGACGATTTGATTATAAGGAAATGGTTCGTAAAGATCTCTGTATGAGTGATATTGATAACGAGGAAGAAAATGTGTTCACGTGACAGTAATCATATACGTCACAAAGCCTGAACCCAAATATGACAATACATATATAGATATAGATATTTAATCATCTAAAAGAGACTGACGAATAAAGATTATGACTATGAACATAAGCAACGGTCTGAGACAGAAAATGCATTTCTATCTTGTCCTCACAATATGTAATCAATAGAATTGAATCTTACGATGACCAATGACCTAAACAATGAAAGGGTTACAAACATAAGAACGTGTGCAAGAGTACGAAGACCTGGTTACTTATTACATGCATCTACTTTAGAGAATTCATAGGAACATGGTGACAATTGAAATTGTAGTGATATCTTTATTTTCATCTGTTATTACATAGTTTTGCCAGTAACATATTCTTCCTAAAAAATTAAATTTCATTAAATTTCTAAAAGGATACCTTTTCTAAATAAAAGAAATTTCTGTATAAAAAAATTAATATACAGTTCGAAGAAATACAAAAGACATCCTGTGGTGTTGCTAGCTCATTGAAATGATGAAATACCCAATTCATATCTAATACATAATCACGCACACGTAATGTACGTAATTTGAAGGAAGTGTTTCGGAGGGAGTCGCCTGTTCTGGAGTTTAAGTAGAAAATAGCTCCTTGATAAAAAAGAAGAAGACACGAACAAGAGCTAGTATAGGGGATTCCCTGTTCTGAAATGTTCAAATGACGCATGTAAGTGTAAAATGAGCATGCCTCAGGCCACGTCTTACATGTGTATATAAGCTTTACTTTCAAACCAAAGTCATACCTTCACCTGGAAGTCGACTTATCCTAGAAGACATCAAAGTATCCGACGGAGAAAAACTTGGTCGCCGACGAGTACTGAAAGATATCAACATGAGTTTTACGGTGAGTTTCCAAAGTCGAAGTATCATAGAACACTTTTAAAACTCCATTGCAGCTCAGTGCTTCATTCAGAATAGAAGATGCCGTATATTGTGTTGTACAATGTACATATATACATAGATAAATAATTCAAAATCAAACTCATTCGACTCCAAGTATTGAGTCGATGCAATGAATAGAAAAGATCAAATCTAGAGAGCGTCTCTGCTGACTTGTCAACACTTGTAAAGTCAGTGGCCCATATCCACAGTGTAAAACTTAATGAATGGTACGGTAAGGCCTATGGGAAAATGTCGTGTTCCCGGTTACCCGACGGACCCTCGCAAATTGATAGTCCGACCCTAGCATTTGGGGACATAAGATTTTCAATCCGACATCAGAGTGCTGAGAACGTTGTAAAATCGTTTTCCAAATCGCTATTCTCATGTAATTCTGTTGCTATAGAACAAAAAATTATAAACAGGCCCACCAAACCTTCATTTTGAGACGCTGTGTAGTTTTAACTATTTGTTGGATCACTTCGGTCGAAATCTATAGTAAAAAATGAAATCCATAGCTACCAAATGTAACTTTTGTTCAGGACCGTAATCGGAAACACATTTCTCCTAGACCTAACGAAAACACAGTTTAACAAATATCTCCGTTCTCATTTCCCCACAGTATTCCCTGTTCCTACTCTGCCTGCTTGCCTCGCCTTTAAACTGCCTGGCGATGCCTACCCACAAGGCTGGCGACGAGAATTTAGAGTTTTCCGGAGTACCGGGAAGTCTATCCGGTCGGCACCGAAGGAGCACGGAAGACCTGCCGCCCCACTTCCACAGCTACCTGTCCCACCCTCCCATCGCGTGGGACAACAGCGCCGCAGGACGGGCCATGTGCCCCTGGACGTAAGTTTTACCTATTTCAGTCTCTTAAAGGAGTTATTGAAACGATAAAAGGAAGTATTTTCCAGAGGGGGGGGTATCTTTGCTAGCATCCATTCGCTCATATGTACGAGTCGGGAAATGTGTTTATGGTCACCTTGTAGTGCCTAATGGCACGTATGTCAACAAATTTCTGCAGGAGGGTATTTCTACAGGGAGGGTTGCTATCCCTTCCCCTTTAACGCGCACCAGGAACCTCCTCGAACATGCCCCCCCCCCCCCCGGAAAAAAACTTGCATCGTAGAGCCTGCCACCCGTTTCCCTTTTAATCTAATTTACGCTGTAATTCTAGGTAAAACAATAACCACCCTATTCCGAACTTTTGTATGTCTCCGCTCATTGGGAAAATGTGCGGTAAAGAAGAGGTGTGTCAGAGGAAATAACCAATTATGGTGTGTTGATCAAATGATGGGGAACCCCCAGTTTAACTATAACTAGGCTACCCCCAGTTAGACAACTAATAAATGATAATTCCATTAGGGATCACATCAAAATTGATAATGACTGGTTCCAAAACGCGGTTACCTACCTGGCGTAATCTCTAAGCAGATGTTAGGATTAAAAATCGTAACTTTTCGTATGTCCCCAATTTATATTTCTGACACAAAAATTGAAGTTTATTATTGTATACCTAATAATCAAGTATGTATAAAAAGCAAGACTTGAGCAGATTATGGGAATAAATCGTGACATGTTTTGGCTGTCCTTACCTTGGTCTCCAGTCTACCGTGGTTTGGCCGGGCTCTCTTCAGGGCAGAGGAAGCTTTCCGCCGCCAGGGTCATTTTTGGCACCGGTAGTAGTTTTAATTTTACACGATAGGAGTTTGATTGGCCAAACTCCTATCGTGTAAAACTACTAGCGGGTGCCAAAGATTACCCTGGCGGCGGAAAGCTTCCTCTGCCCCGAAGAGAGCCCGGCCAAACCACGGTAGACTCTAGGCCAGGGTAGGCTGTCCCCTATGACCACAAAAATATCCAAGTGTATCATTGAATGGCTAACCTATACAAAGTACAAAACTTACCTTATTTTTTTAATCTCCAGATACGAACACAACTTCAACGCCACCCGTTTCCCCCACACCATCACCATGGCCGAGAGGACCGACGACGACGACCGTTGCCTTGACAACGGTGTGCGGCGGGTGGGGATGGTGTGCCTGCCCGTGCTGTTCAAGATGAACGTGTGGGCACGTGACGGTGACGACCAATGGCAGCGCGCGGAGGAGTTCGTGCCCGTGGGTTACACCTGTGCCACTCCGCGGACAGCATAGAAAATAGGTCCACAGTCTCAGACCTTTCAGCTGTCACCTTTTTCAATGATCATATAGAGCTATGCTTTTATTTTTCAAAAGCTAAAAATGTACGTTGGGAGTAAAAAAAACCGGCGCAAACCTGCCCATAGTCTCAGACCTATTGAGATATTTTCGACATTTCACCTAGACTGCTTCTATCTACTCCAAAGGGGCTAAGATATAAACTTTCTATTGCCACTCAATTAGGATATATTTCGCAAATCGCAATGGTCTGGACCCCTTCAACTAGAAAAATCTTGGTCAAACGCATTTTCTGAATCAACGTGTCTCACATAAGTAGATTTCCCCTCGTTATTCGCCACGTAATAATTGTAAAACGGTCGAAAAGGAATAGCCGAAGGGAGTTACGTAAGTAATGGAAGATAAAACCAGTTCAGGTAGTTATTTCAAGTGTTTAAAGTGTCTGATAAGAGACTGTTGGTCGCCCTATACAGGCCCAAGACAAAAGAAACCAATAAGTAGCATATGTAATATATGTTTTGCCGCGTTGCTCTTGTACGCTTTAAAAGCGATAGTGTGATATTTAGTGGTCTTTTAGAGACGTCTTATTGTAATGTAGATAAAAGTCATGTATGTTCTGTGTTACTGAATAATTTTCGCAGAAATCCAGCGACTTTCCTGGTAACTCTACATATACAGTCTAATGGTAGAATAATCGTAGGGAAGTGACATACTGCCAATTATACAATGGCTAATTGAGCGGTTGTGCCGGTTCTCCCATTTTTAATTGTAGGCTTGCAATACTAAGTATTGTCAGTAGATGGCGCCTATGGACAATAACGTACAGTATACGTACAATGTGCTCTTCTTAAAGGGAACGGCTTATTGTATCATTCATGTGATACATGCTATTGTGTTTAGCCTGTTTATATCATTGTTGCATTTGAAAGTTATCCTAATATTGATTATATATGTACCTAGAAATTGCGAAACTTTTCATTAAAATGATTTGTTGCATTTTGCACTGCTTCTACAAAATGTTCTTGTTTTTTCTTTGCCTTGTTCTGATTGATATACATCTTGCAAATGGTGCAAGTAGCAAACAAAAATTCGATATGATTCTAGTGAAATACGTCAGTCAAAAATACCAAACCTTTGTACACAAAATGCCGTACTCCTGCTAACTTGATAACTACTTATTAGTTGAATGTGTAGCAGCAACTTCTAATATCATGTTAAGCAACCAAGTTTTTTTGTGGATATCATGTTACAACAAAAATACAACTAAAACTCAAACATATGAAAGCATAAAGTTTTAATACGTCTAACCCAAAAGAGATATCATAATCTCTAAATGTAATTCCTTTAGGCAATACGATTTTCTCATCAAAACGGCTTTACAAATTAAACATTATGGCAATGCTACATGCAACTTCCTGAAATGTATTTTGTACAGTGATTGGTGCAATCAACACTACCGTATTAGGTAACACAACTAGTGAAAACTATTCTACCACGTAAAATACGAAGTTTTAAAGTGTAGCTACGTATACGTAGAGTGATCTTTGTACATGACCTGATCTAGCCTTTATGCTATCAGGTTTGCTTGTCAATGGTTTATTATCAACTGATGATATTTTCCATGCCAAAGTGATTTTTGATTTTAGAATAGGTGTAGAGTTTACTGGAATTTTTAAGTTGTTCCCTCCAGCCGGAGAGAAATGCGTATTGCAGACTTTCTTTGAATATGTTTTCAAAATGGTTGGCATTAACTGCGGGGTAAAGCCAAACATTAATTTTGGAACCCATATCTACACTATTTCACTGTTTCTGCTTATGAGTTACTTGCTCTGCGTTCTCGCTTCAGCAGCTAGACACGTCAGTCTGCGTCTCAGCGTCTCGGCGTGCCGGTTGGACTACAGGAAGCGGCCCGACGATCTCCTCCACCACCTGCCGGAAGTGGTCCGGTCCGTACTTGAACAGCCGCCAGGGGTCAAGGTTACCGTACCTGTATGTTTAAGGACAGAAAGAGAAAAAAAATGTTTAGGTCTTGTCACAAATGCAACTATAGCTTGGGAGGTGGTAGTTTATTGACTAGATTTTGATGCTGTTTAACAAAGCAGCAAATAAAGATATCTATAACAGGTACAAGCCATCTCACCCCATGTGCTCGTCATGGTGACCAGGCATAGACGCCATCTTGCGGAGAATCTCCCTCACTACAGTTATGTTGCTGACTGCAGCTCTCATCTTTTGACCACCTGGAGAAACATACATGTACGAATGTTTAAAAAAAACGGGAATCTCTTATGATATAGGTTTAAATAAGTCTGATAAAGGCGTCATGCCAACAGATCGATGGTAAAATTAATAAATAGGGGTCAGAAAAATCTTAGACAAAAAATGACCGTGGCAATAATTCGAGAGTCTTACCCACGGTTTCAGCATAGGAGATCACCATGGCTGCGATGCCAGCAACAGCTGGTGTTGCCTCTGATGTTCCTGACCTGTTATGGAAATGTACAGTGCCGTGAGAACTTGGAGCCTGTATGTTTTCTCCGGGTGCAAGAAAGTCGATCTCACGTCCAGTTGGGGTGAAGGAAGACGGCTGGCCCAGATTGTTGCAGCTTCCCACACAGATGACGTCCCCAAATCTCGCGGGAAAGGCGATGTTCGTCATTCTCTTCCTCCCGTCATTACTTGCGGCAGCCACAACTACCTTTCCTCTAGCGACCGCTTCAGAAACTGCCCGTTTCAAGTCAGGGTCAAAGACATTGCCTCCAAAAGACATAGAAATAATGTCAACTGGACAGTAGTTCTTGGGGCCGTTTTCGTCATTCAGCAACCAATCAATGGCGTCTGCTGCCCACTTAAGCTGGCATTGTCCTTCGTTGCTGACCACCTTACAGACTACCAAGCGTACAAAAGGAGCGGTTTGTACCACGATGCCGGCACAGTTCGTCCCGTGACCGTTGGGGTCATAGCAAGCGTCATTTGCTTCATTAGGCACGAAATTCCACACAAGACTGATTTTATCTTTGAATTCTGTGTGACAAGCCAGAACTCCTGTGTCTAGGACTGCAACTGTGACAGAAGGATGTGGGCCAGCCTGAGGCGATATCTTATCCAGTGACTTAGATATATCTAACATGTTATGAGGATCCACTGCCTTTCGTGTCGTGATGCAGGGCTCTCCGAAGTCGTCTCGATCTATTCTTGAGTCAAAACAAACTGACTTTGTATCCTCTTTGTCCTTATGGACTGACCAATGCCAAAGGTATCTGGTTGGCCACTCATCATTAGTAGTTATTCCAAGGTAATTACTTGTATCTCGACAGCAGAACATATCATAATGCCAATGAAAGTTGATTTCAATGTGTGGAAAGTCTTCTAACCACAAGCCTTGCGTTGACTTTAGTATTTCAGAATCCTCTCCGCGATTGTAAAGATCTCTTCCATCCAGATGTACTGTTATCATCTTGCACGAATCAATATGGACACCTTCTGATTCACTTACGCCCCTACTTCTAAGCTTCAAACATAGGTATGTCGTTGTGGTTGTCATCTGATCACAAAAACCTAGTCGTAAAGGCCGGCTTTGATCATCAATAGTGTAGGCTGGGTTAAAACGCACGCATGGGAAGTATACGTTAATAGGATGTTGCATGTGCATAGCATGGACTTGGGCACATATTATACACATCTCTCTTAGAGTTCCAGTGTAGAATATAAGGTGTTCAACAGTTACTCTTGAGAGAATCTTTGCGATGCATTCTAGATTTTCTTCTGAAAAATCGCCCTCTGTCCATGTCTTAGAGTTCCAGAATGACAGCAGTCTGATGTGAACAACACCATCAGCTTCAAGTTTGTCTATGATAGCATTGAAGTTATCCGTAAATTCAGGCTCCCCCAACCTAAAGTCTGTAAGGTCCAACACTTTCAGTTCTTCGGCAAACCTCAATGGCATGTCCTTTATCCAATCAAGGGTCCACAATTGCTCCATCGTGGTGAACACTTCAATTTCAGGAAAGAGGTTCGCCATCTTGTTCCGCTGCTATTTGGTCGTCACGCACGGAAGTTCTCACAACAGATAGTGCAACTGGAATAGGAAATCACAGCGGAACATCAATCAGTAACAAATGATTCTATTATTCACAGTCTAATCTTTGCTAAAAAAAAATTATCAGAAGCATATTTATCTGAATGTTCAGATTAACTTGTCAGTTTTGTCTACCGTAATTTGTGCAAAGACACATACATCTTCTTTTATAATGTACTGAATCTATAATCTAGTATGGTTGTTAATGAAGCAGTATTAGTTTTAACGGAGTCTATCTTTTAAGTGGATTATGCATGTGGATAAGTGTTTACCGATGGGATGCAACCATGAGCTATATCCGAGATAATTAAACCTCGCGTATCTTAAGCAGAGAAACATTTACACTTATGTTAATGCATAAACAGCGTCTGTATCGAGCGTCACATAGGAAATCTTTATTGACACAACAAAAGTACAGCGACTTCCGTAAGGTCTTCTACAACTAAACATGTAAACAACAACAATGGGATACAAAATAGTTAACCTACGTGCAAGTATAACAAGTATATGAATACTTCAACATGTCGAGTTTAAACTATCACTTACACTACTAACGTTAGTTCTAAGATCTAAACATTCTTTGATATATTTATCTATTTGTACACAAATAGGTAAATTTGGTCAGCTGTACATGCTATACAAAAGTGAAAACAAACAACTAATGTCCTCAACAATGGATGGCCATTTAGTTTAACATTCCTCACTGTGATGTATTTATCAAGCGACATACATGAATACCGCTACCGGACTAAAACTTCATAGGACGCCGATGGAAACTCAATTCAAGAAATCACGCGATATCGTAGTACAGGACCGTGAAGTATACAACCTGAAACACAGCGAAAGCACATGTTTACATACCGCCATGTTGCAAAGACAATGTTCTAAACTTCCGTTGGTAAAAACTCTCAGCTCTCACATGCAGTACAACCATTGGTCCTATAGAAAATGAGACATGTGCAGTGAAGGGGAGGCCGATCATAAACGTTTTCTATGGTAAAATTTACATAATTGAGGTTTAACAGTACGCTTCAACAAAAAAGAAGAGGAAAATGGCGGCGACAAAACAGATGACAGACGAGTGTATCACTCTGAATCCAAATTTACCAAATTAAACCCTCTAAAATTCCTCTGAAACATGCTTCCTAAAGTAGATATAGATTTACTGTTATGATACAAAGATGTTGAATGACAATTACCTTGTATAGTGTCCAAAAAGAAGAAAATCGTTCGTTTGTATGCTTGAATGGAACCTCCTCGGTGATAGGGGCCCGTTAATTGTTGAAGATGAGTAACGTTACCCAATGTGTTTGGCTTTCAAACAAAATGGCAGAAGAACGCGGGCCCAAATAGGTGTTTGTGTACCGTAAACTACAGCTCTCTATTTACCGTTGCCTCACAAAGGGAATTGTTTGCATACCGATATGGGGTACATGTAGGTTCTTTCATTGAAGCTAACCTTGACACTTAAGGTAGTCAGTGTCTTAGCTTTTGGGTCAGATCATTTGAATCAATAGTGGTATTTATTTGGTATGACTACTGTCTATTTTGTTTACAGGGACGTATTGTTGTGCCACTGTGTATGTGGTGGAGGGGAGGGCTGTGCCTTAAGGGTTGTTGATGATCACGCATGACTTAAGGCCCATTCTAAAGGAATAAAGGCCAAGCAATGAGAGCCAAAGGCATGACGGGCGGACAGTTCAAGCATCACTAGTATCTCCTCTCCCAGCAGTGCCCCCCCCCCCCCATAATGAAAAAGCGTTGCACGGTATATCACCAACATTTCAGACGTCAGTTCTTATTATTAAGTGAAACATAACAAACGGTGGTATACAATTACTTCCCAAATTAGACAAAACATGTACATTTCTTCACAATTCCTTACTGCATTGGTATACATATACAGGTTATAGTTCATAAGGTAGTCTCTTTGTGTATTGCAATTGCGGGAGGATATTTTCACGTGATGAAAGAGGCCCCTATGAGCTTTGCTATACATGTAACGTATAAGGTCTCATTCATGAGTTTTTCCGCCCCATAGGCTTACATGTTATAAAACGTGTTTTACATGGGCGCGTTCGTAATGAAGCTATAGGAAATGCACCGATGTCATTCATTCTCTGTTGAGCTCATCTACCCTAGATCATTTGAAAAAATTGCCAACTACCAGTTGGCATACAATACCTTTTTATGGCAATTAAAAACGGCACTTAGCTAGACCCCCTAAATAGGCACTTTCCAGCTGAAAGTTATCGACCGAATTACCGCCAATGTCCGGCTGTGGACATCCGACCTCGCGCGCGGCTGCCGAACTTTACCTGTTAATTTCTTCCGTTACAAACAAGCTTTCATCAGTTTGACGCTTGATATCAGCTGGCCTAGCTAAAAGGGATTTTTACACCGATATAGACACATGTACATGTAGCCGTTCATTTTTTGGGGCAACGGACTCTTTTAGGAGTAATACATAAATGAGACCTTAAGGAACAATTTAGGCGCACACACAACACAAGCTGTATGAAAGGCAATCAGAATGAATTGATTTGGACACGTTACACTCCCACCCACCTATATTCCCGAGACCTCGAGATTCAGACTGATTTCCAAGAGTAGCCGATGTTAGCCTGGCGTCCAATAAGAAGCGTTCCACGACTCCAGAAGTTGTTGAAGATGAACAGGTCCTACGTGTTTCTTTCAAACAAAATGGGAGTTTTCCCGGCATCCTTTGAGCCATGGGAATGAACCTGGTGACGTGTAGCCCTCTTGCGGCCTTATGTGGTATTGCGCAACACTATCTCACATTCATATTTGAGGTGGCTGGAGAACATTGTACTTTTATGCCCCATATTCGTTTTATATTACACTGTACTAGGAGCATGATTGATCGTTGTTCAGTAGTTTTCACTTTTACTTCCCTCCCCACTACCAGCCACGACAATTTGTCATGTGTCAGTTCACATGACAGACCATGTGAACTGGACGCTAGCTTTTCTTGTAAGGTTATATGATTAAAGATAGTTTTCCTTGTGAATTATACAAATCTTTGAAACACCTGTGATCGCTGTTTTAATACCTTTCAGTACGCAGTATATATAGGTCATCAACCACAAGACAACACAAGAACGCGATTTTTAGTTGTACATGTATTTTGCAGGACGTGGTTTTAATCTTATCTTACGTCCCCAATGACGGAATTTCAGACAAGACATGATGGTGTATGTCTTTTAACATCTTATTCATTATATGTTGCAAATCGGCAGACAAGGATCGATTAGATAAGATCATCTGTAGTGAATGTACAATATTATGATTAGAGTAAATCATTAAAAAAAGTCTCGATTGCGATATCCTTTCTGATCTTTACATATCTTTGATGCAATCTCTTCTCTATGTGTTACAAAATCTAATCTTTTACAACAGTTGATCTTTACAATAATGCTGCATATAGTTAATGCTTCTTCTTACACGACTGTTCTGAGAGCGCAAATGTACAGTTTTACATCGGTTTGCTTTCTTTGGTTGCAATGACTACTCCATTACTGATTCTCGGCTCCCTTTTTCATCTGAACTTCCGAGTCACTAGCTCTCCGTTTCCGCTTCCGTGACGTGAGATATTTAGAGCTTTACGATTTACAGATTTCTTGCTTTATCTTGTCTCAACTTAGATTGCAATCAACATAATCTAGCCTAATTGATTCTTTACGCAACTAGTACACATATTGTATGTGTGATAGTCCTATCCTTTGACAGACTTCCTTTGTTAATCATGCAAATTACTTCTCATTTAAATGATTTATGCACGGTGATCTTCACCTTTCTTTAAGTTACACATGTTACAAGTATGAAATTCCCAGCATTTGCCACTAAGGTAGTGTGGCATTTACACGTTGATTATGGAAATTAGATCCTTATTCTAATAATTGGATCTGTGTATGTTCCACCTGCCATGAATTAAACTATACGCGTATCGAATTTCTATTATGGAAAACACCGGAATCGTAGAATGTCGTCATTAATCAAGCAAATTAGACCTTGATCTGCATTATTTTAATCTAATTGTGTATATCTATGTCTAAGTTACCTGCATGCAGAAAACCAAGAAAATATGTCGTTCCTTTTTTGCCTCCTCCATTTTTTCAGACAAAACCGCCCTAAAAGTTCCAAAATTAGCTAATAGGAAGCCAAATGTACTCCATTTCTCTCTGACGTTTATGCCACCAAATCAAGGTCATTCTTTTCTATGGTTATGGTAAGTCAAGGACAGAAGATAAATAATCCGGAAGTACTGCTGAAATACCACTAGACGCCATAAAGGAGGCCTATCATCGTCCTTAACCTTTGGCATGACCCCCCCCCCCCCCCCCCACACACACACACACACAAGTGCACATGAACACGGACCAATCGGCGACTCGGTAAGATTGCATTACCTCACCGCCATAATTATCTATACATATGGTAGCAATGATAGCATCGTGACAATTTCATATCCATCAAAACATTCTACAAGTACTCTGCTTCAGGTACGTATCGCAAGAAAACCGACTGTTTAGCGAATGTACAAAGATTTAGAACGCAGTAGAGGCTAACAATGCCAGCGACAAGTTGCCTGGTTTACTTACCTATGCGTAGGTGACCTCGGGGTATTTGAATATACGATGAAATGTCACTTGGAAGTCTTTTTTGCTGAGTTGAAAATTGTTCCCTCCCTCTTGAGTGTGGAATTTGTACGGGTGTGACGAAAATCTCCACTTAACGTAGTTTTGGGGAATCCCCTCACGAATATTTACCACGCGATTGGTGTATACTGGTCACGTGACGTACTCACGGAAATGATTTATTTAATACCCAACTATGGCATCGCAACCGTCAACTGGAAAGTCCCGGATGTATTATATCCCTGTTATCAGGGTCAATGTCAGATTCTGAACAGAACTAAACGTTTTAGGTAAATGCGATATTGTGGATAACATATATGGATGGTCTAGATGCAGATTCTTCTCACTTCTTACTCGAAGCGACTTTAAGAAACAATTGACATTGAATTGAATTGTAAAACAACGCGACGGTTGCTTATCGCATTAGAAAAGCTCCCTATACCCGGTCCCCACTTATAGTCTATTTCGGCCTGAAGCTACGTTTGTGACCTTTTACGCTAAGATGGTACTGCAAAACAAATACTGGAGACTCAACTAGCATCCTTACTGCACAGGACCCGTGCACCCCTTTTCCGGTGCCCTGTGGAATCTCCCAGCCAGCGACAGCTTTTGTGTTCATTGACCTTTCACCTTTACCTGACGTTCCCCCTTGGCAACGGACAGGTAGCACACCGGAGTACACAATGGCGACACGACGTCCGAGCACACTGTGACACGATGAAGGGTGACATGGCAAGTTTGACGCCTCATGCATAATGCAGACGTACGTACCAGTGTGACTCTGAACATTACATACTGTTCCACAATTAGAAACCATTCATTTGTGAGGAGTGTGGACGACCGAAGAACGTGTGAGGCAGACGTGACGATTAAGGTAAGAACATGAACATTATTTACGTGGCAAGATATGCATCACACTGTGTGTAACTCGATAGCGAGTTGGAGATTTCTACGGAAACGGCAGACTACTGAAACCATATTACCAAACGTTTAGGAATGATACGTGTTTTGATGTCAGAGATATCTTCAAGATATTCAATAAAAACAAAATTCATATCTAAATCTACAGCGTCTCTTATACATACAACCGTAAATAACATAGGTTTTATCGGTCTTACGACAGGGCGACATTTTGCGGGGAAGAAATGAGATTTTAAAGACGTGTTTCCAAACAGAAAATAATGTTAACCAGATTAGTATTCATGGAATGTTCCTGAGATATGATTATAACTGTCCGTGTACCCTTCCCCAATCCCTACACTGTTCATAACTCACTTAGCCTGCCGTCTATTGACTTAAGCACATTATGCGTCTGTCAACATAAACCTTACGGGGGAATATGATACTTGAACTCCAAATTCTTCTTGAAGATTTAGTACCCCATCCAGGCAGAACTTTAGAATACCATAAGGTGATCTAGAGCTCACTTCCAGTATCACAAAGGTAACGGGACAGAAAAAGGCTTTAACAACAATTATGTATTTTTAAAGAATTTCACGGTCATTGACCCCCATCCCCACCCCCTATTGGAGATCTCAATGCGGACATTATCATGGCATCTAGCCATTAAAAAGGCTGTATGAACACGCGTCATAGCGCTGAATAAAATACGTGCCCTCATTACGGGTTAGCTCAGTAAATTTGTAGGCCTGTGTGGAACACACATGGCTGCAAATGCCACGCTTTTAAGGCGGAGAGATCGTATTTCATCGAACATAATAGCCAAGCCAAGTGTGTAAATACTTATCAGACCGTATTAGCTGTGCTCCCAGGTATAAAAGCGTAATTAGTCCAAAGGTCAGACTTGTGAATACAAAAAAGGTGTCTTTATACTCGTAAATAATGCCTTCAGACGTTTCTATTTAACGTCTATTTCATCCATGACTGTCTCTTATAGGTGCATAATACATTTTTCTGCAAAGAAAGCAAGGGAAGTCTTGTGTGTCACATTTCAACGTAAATGTTTAGCTGGCCGTGTGGGCCGTGACAACATTTGTGCAAAGTATTTACAAACCGTGTTAAGTGTGACCTATTATCGATTTCTTTATTTGCAGGAGACAGTTGCAGCAGAAGCATAGGTCAGGTGACTACTGTGGCTGACGTTTGACCACAATGGGATGCAATGTCTCCAAAGGAGCTATGTCCGCCGTTCCTTACGACGAGGACGGCAAACAAGATGAAAATTATAAAGTTGCACCCGCCCTGCCTCCTGCCGAAGAAGACGATAAAGAGGAAAAGCAAACCAAAAAGCCGCCCGAAGTCGAGGAGAAACGAGAGTTCACGTCAGACCTCGCGAGACTTCGAAAAGAGATGGCGACGTTGCACGGCATGACCGACTTCACTACGTCTGAATCCACCGAATCCCTCACATTTTTGTTTGACATCTACAAGTTTCACAAAGACAAAACAAGATTCATAGGAGAAGAACTTACCGCACTTGATCTAGCGGGACTATTCTGCAAAGCGTGGAAATCATTACACGAAGTTGACCCTTTGAAAGAAGAAGTGCCAAAAGTTAATCTAAAGAAACTGAAAGGCTGCCTGTGGAACTTTACCGACCAGACGCCTGCTCTGTGTGAAGCGTTGGGCAAAACTGAAGCGTTTGAACTGCTTCTCTCAGACTTGAAAAATCCAGAATTTGACGTCGATAATCTCAAATCTCATGATAGAAGATATCTGATGAAGGGAGACCTGGGTATCTTACACAATGCAGTACGCTTGTGTAGAGACAACAAGACCGTATACAGAGAGGCAAACGCGGTGGAGCTTCTAACGAAATATCTGAGTTCGAAGTATTACATCATCAAGACGAAGGCGATCCTGACTCTAGCCTACATAGTCAACGATGATGAGAACGACAAACTGAATGCCTCCGCCGATAATATCAAGTAAGATAACTCGATTGTCTAGTATTGCATGGATTGATTTGATATATAGCTACAATGTAATTCAGAAACACTATCCATGTAGAATACCTGTGTAAATTTACACACAAAAAACATAAAACTTAGAGGAGGTGGGGACTCAATGCGCCTCTTGTCCAGAGGTGTCCTACCTCGGGCTTGAACCCCAGTCCTTCTGGTCCAAGTAATTTGAACCAGATGTGGTGAGAGACAGAGGCGCAGACCACTACACCATAGGGACACCCCCGAGCGACCGATGGGCGACCAAACATCCGGCAAATCGCTTAACAAAATTTATAGACAAAGAAATAATATTTTACGTTTTGTGTGTTTTGGTGTCTTTTGAATAATACTCTTTGCATCCAGCATCATATTCCAATTCATAAAATCATCGGACACACAAATTTCTATTTTGGTTGCTTAGCCATCGCCGTCTGGAGTCTGGTGGAAAGGGTGAGGGACCACCCATACATGATATGTTAATGATGATTCATTATTTCGCCAGGTTTATGCTGGACTTACTGAAGACCGCACTAGAGCAGCCGGATCACCGGGCGAAAAAATACAACTTCTCGGCGTCCGAGCTCGTCAGCGGCCTGAACGAACTCGCTAGCAACGACGGCAATAAGGTAGGAAATCATGTCATGAATTAGCGTATTTCAAGGTCAAAACACGTCCACAAAAATGACCCAGTTTTACATGAATAGCTCTGACCAGAACAGACACAATGTTTGACCGGTCAAATGAGACCCAATTAAAACTGATAAACACATCAACTTATGTTATATAAGCTGGTCAAACTAAAACAAAATTCGCTCAATGTTGCCACAGATAACTTGTCACACGCATCTGATGACCAAAACTGTATTTCAGAATTAGATATTAATTTGATTTCCATTTCTCCAGGTGAAAATCGTGGAAGAAGGCGGTCTGGCTCTCCTGTATCAGCTACTGCTGGACGACAGTAGTCTGGAAGAGAACATCCTCGCAGCCAAGGGGCTGTGGATTCTCGCCTTTAACAAGAGCAGCAAAGAGGCCATTAAGAAGACTGGCTGCGTTGAAGGTACAGAAGTGAAAACATACCAAATTTGTAAACTATGAAATAAATCAATCTACTGAATAAATTCTATAAAGAGTCAGACTTTCAGATAGCATCCAGCATCTTTCTCCAGTGACTGAGAATGAGTCTTAAGACAAGTGCAACCCGTCTATAGATTAGTATCTGAATTGATATGTAGCTGGTTTTGCCGAAGGGCAATTATAACAGCTATATAGATACAGTCACAGATAAGTAGATGTGAGTTACTGAAAAAAATAGGTCCTATTAGACCTGTTGGACTACAAGAGCTACTGTTATGTTTGCGGGTGGCAGGGACAATAACAACGTTTCTTTTACTGCTAACGACATCTTAACTTTTTGTATTTGGATATAATCATATGACTATATTTGGAGAGTTCAGATGGAAAATCTAATGATGATATTATATATCTTCACAGCACTGAAATCGCTACAGCGGAAGGCTACGGATCCCGCACTGAAGGAGGTTTGCGCCGGTGCATTGTGGGAAATCAACGGCGGCGGCCATGACAGGTCTCCTACCAAGACCGCAGCGGCAGGTGGTCACGTGATGATCAGCTACCAATGGGACGTGCAGCCGAAGATGCTTGTGGTGAAAGAGAGGCTGACGGAGGCTGGGTACAGAGTTTGGATGGACGTGGATCAGATGGGTGAGAAGTCTGCTTTTGTTTCTACTCGCATGATTCATAATTTCATAAGAAATGACTCCATGACTGATAGTTTCATGATTAATGTATCATTGGCATTTACAGGCTTGCCTAGAAGTCAATCATTTTCCTCAGCTTGTAGTTCTTTAAAGTTTTTGCTGTTTGTCTTTCATGTTGTTATCAAAGGCTGATAGATCTATACAATGCGATGCGTACTCTGACTGTTTTTGATGTCCTATATGTGTCGATCTAAACGCAAATGTATATATTTGATATGGACAACTAATATATATGTTCAGTTTTGTTAAATGTTTTCAATAGCGATAAAACACTCTTTGTTACGCTTTGTCCTCGAGCTAAGGTTTCCCGAATGTGCTTTGTCAATGCAGGTGGAGACATTCTGGAGGCCATGGCCGAGGCGGTAGAGGGCGCTGCTGTCGTATTGATCTGTATGACTGAGAAGTACAAAGACAGTCCGAACTGTCGGACAGGTAGGATAAAACGTCCAATCTAAGTTAGCAATAGTAGAGATCTTTGCTTTGTTATCCTCGCGAGTGTGTGTGTGTGTGTTTGTGTGTGTGTGTGTTTGTGCGCGCGCGCGCGCGCGTGTGTGTGTGTGTGTGTGTGTGTGTGTGTGTGTGTGTGTGTGTGTGTGTGTGTATGTGTGTGTGTTCGCGTGTGTGTGTGTGTTTGTATTCTTATGTACGTTTATCTGATCTCATGGTTTTGGCAAATCACTGTCACCAACGATTAGGGCATGTTCTCTATCATTACGTGAAGGAGGTGACGCTGCCATCCCTGTTTGTCTGGTTCTACTTTGCATGCAAGTTTTAACCCTAGATCCTTTACTTAAGACTAACATGAACATGTGTACCATTCCGGCCTACTTTGCAGAGGCGGAGTACACCCACAAGCTGCGAAAGGATATCGTTCCGCTGAAGCTCCAGCCTCGGTATGACCCTGACGGATGGCTGGGAGCTCTGGTCGGCACGAAACTCTACTTCGACCTCAGCACCGAGGAGAGGATGAGCGAGAACATGGACGGTTTCATCAAGGAACTGGGTGATCGAGGACGGGGAGAACAAGGTCAGTATACAGGCTTTTTATTTGACGTCACTTGCGTCATATTGGATTACTGTGTACGTCTCTTGCCCACGCCGATATGCTGTTAGCATGGTCCGCCAACATGGTCACCGTGGGATTCAAATTATAATTACTATGACGTCAATGAAAGTCTCACTTAAGCTTCGTAACAAAGAGAACGAACAGCCACCAACATTTTTTTTGCAATTTGTTCTATAAAATACCCTAACATCCAAATCCTTGTGTTTCGCCCAGTTATGATTGTGTCAGAAAAAAGTTTATCTGAATATGGGATTTTTAAGCTATGCAGCAAAATACAACCAGTTACACACATATTTCTTTCTTGACGCTTCCATTTATATCTAGAGTACCATCTAATATCTTGATCCTTATTTGCAGACGCTCCAGACGCAGGTTTTCGCCCAGTTGTACGACACAACGCAGAGGTCGAAGGAGCAGCTCAATCCACCAGCATTGCATCATGGTCCAATGATGACGTCACAAAATGGCTGTCTGACATAGGCATGGACAGCTATCGCGAGACTTTCCGGGACTACGATGGACAAATGATTCTACAGCTAAGGAAGTTGTCTTTGAGGGCTCCAGAGTTCTATTACAGCTCCTTGAAATTAGATCTTGGGTTGAAGGACCTTAGCAGTGTTTTAAAGTTTACATCGGAGCTCGAACGACTCTCTTGAACAAAAGATAGACATGATGATGTGGATGGAAATTAAGCGAATCAAACAGTCTTCCTCTAGTCTCAATATTGAGAATATGACGTTCCACTTCGTGTCAAATTGAATGTTCCCAGACTTGGAACGATGACGTCACAAAATGACTGTCAGAAATAGATTTAGAAAGTTATCGCTTCAGATTTTCCTTTATTTCTTAGGCAAAATAAAGGGTTTCCAAAAGAAAAAGACATTTTGAGAACTGCTAATGCATGTTCAGTTTATTTCAAAATCCAATGATAAATACAGTGATAAGAACTTAATTTTGCCACGGAATTAAGTTCGTATAAAACAGAGAAAGAATACCTAAATTTACTGAAGATCTGGATCAACATTATCTGATGTGCAATATGTCTTCAAGTTTGTGTTATTAGTACCTGTACTGTGCAATATTGTTTTTGTTTTTATGGTTTGTGCATTATACTGTCTGAAATAAGTCATTCTATAAACAGCAAATTGTGCTGAACAAAAACAGCTTGAATCTTGTCACGAGTCTACGTTTCCACTATCACACGTAAGTATACTTGAGCACACAGGGCATGCATGGATAAACAACTTATTTACATAACATCATTAATTTTCTAGGTTACCCTTTATCACTTTCGCACCAATGAATTATATAAAGAAGATCTCAAACCCATAATGAATCTAGAAACGTATCTATATACCTAGACAATACACTTTTTTTCTATCTGCTCTGTTATATACATTTGTGCACTCTTAGTGGTATTTCCTTCTCCCCATGCAATGAAAAAGATCATCATCAAGCAATATGACAACATTGAATATTATTGTAAATCCGTACAGTGTTGCTTTGGATCTTTGACTCAGTAGGAATCTGACTTGGTCTGACCAAAACACTCGTTCGACATATCACAGTTGCAGTAGTGCAAAGTGTTGCGCACTGGAGCTGCGGCGTTTCTAGTCTTCCTAGCGGCCCTGAGAACTCGCAGCTTCCGCTGCTTTGCTGCTGCCCCCCTCCCCCTACCCTGTTTCCCCCTCAGGAAGGATGTAGCGCTGACAAACACGCCTGCCGTGAAGCTGAGCAGCAGGTACAGGATGCAGAAGTTGGAGACGAAGAGGAACAGCGGACCCACCGTCTCGTTAGCTGGGGCGAGTACGTCATAGCTGGCCTCTCCCCACGGTAGAAACAGTAGGCTGGCTGTGGCGTCGGACAGGGACCGGAATGCTTCCACGTGCGGGCAAAACAGGAGATAACCTATAAAGACAAGGAGATGAGGGTCTGCATGGGGGGGTTCTGGCAACGCTTAACGGTAAATTCAGGCCAGCCGATAACGCTTAACGGTAAATTCAGGCCGGCCGATAACGCTTAACGGTAAATTCAGCATTTTAAGAACATGAGATACCCCTGAAGACGACGGTTTTTGCCACTAGTCGTCCTGATCTTGTGGCAGGAGACCTATTACGCTATGCCATTCTCGCACGCCTGCTCCGAACGCTTTAAATTCGGCGGCGGCAGGAAATTTCATGATCACGATGACGAGCGCCGAAGGCGCGACGAAAATTTTGAAATCTTGACACTCTGAAACGCTATTTCCTGCATTCTGAGGGGGGATTTTCCTGAAGAGTAAGCTAAGTTTTATGACATCTCTATTTGAAAAAAAAAATACATAAGAGTTTCAGCTTGATTTTTGAGGGGCGTCACGCCCTCCAGACCTCGCCGGAGCTGCGACATGCTCCCGGGGAAAATTCTTGACACCCTGAAACGCTTTTTCTTGCATTTCGATGGGCAAATATTACTGGTAATTTAAGTTAAGTTTAATGATATCTCTGTTTGTGAAAAAATACAGACGAGTTTCAGCTTGAGTTTGGGGGTCGACGCCCTCCTGACAATGTTTTTCGACGGAGGCCCGGCATGCACCCGGGGAAAATTTTAAAATCTTGAACCGCGAAACGCTTAATGTCCTGAATTTTGAGGAGAAAACTTTGCTGGTAGAGTGAAAAATAGAAGTGTTTCAGCTTGAAATTTTGTGGGGGGCACCCTACCGACATATTTTCGCCGGAGCCGTGTGCTCCCTGGAGAAAATTTTGAAATCTTGACCCACTGAAATGCTTTTTCCTGCGTAACGAGGAATTACTCAATAACGCTTAACGTTGAATTCAGGATGACAAATAACGCTTAACGAGGAATTAAAAAGACCAGTAACGCTTCACGATTAATATACCGATAACGCTTAACGGTAAATTCAGGGCGGCCGGTAACGATTAACGGTGAATTAAAATCGCTCGTAACGCTTCACGAAAAAGGGCATGCAGACCCTCGGAGATGAGAGAGAGAAAATCAATAAGTGCTTCGGTCTGATGCCATCCTTTACCACAGAATCCAAGAAAATGGTCCGAACAATGCTTAGCAGAGCAAACATCTATCTAAATTAAAGCTAGATTGCCAAAACTTAAACCTAAATGAACAGAAGCAATATTTTTTAAACACTCAAAAATCATGACCGGAACATGTCTAGAACATAAAGTAAGCTATGCTGCAGTACCAAGACAAGCCACCAGGTGTCCCAAAATCTAATCAATCCTGACTGCATACCAAATTCCATAACAATCAATTTAAATCTTCTTGAGTTATGCTGCTCAACCACAAACACACACAGCTTGCAACAAACTCTACACAAAAAACATAACCTTCCTGGCAAAGGCAAAAACGCTGGATAGAAAAAAATGAGAGTACAAATCTTAAGATTTAGAGAGGACATCAGCTCACCCGACAAACTGAAGCCTGCGATGGTCAGGATGAAGATGAGGAAGCTGCCAAACAGCTTCACTTGAATCTTGATGAGGATATCTGTTACAGAATTCAACGTCGATGTATTATATGAATAATTTCACATTTTTGCCACACAGTTATAGGTCAGAACAGGTCAGGTCACAACAAAACATGTTGATCAGATACCAACTGAAATATAAATTAAATTTTTCTTCGCTTTTCAGTTACAGTAGAGATAAAAGAACTGATATGTGTTCGGTGGAAAATTTGTCTAGTTGCATTAGGAATCTGAATTTGTCCACAGTACTTAGGTGTATGAAATGGGGAAATTATAAGACACCAGAAGAGATCTGAACGAGACTACAAATTAGAAATCTTCCGCAGCCAGAAATGTTAGCAATGGATCATAACAGTTTCAAGGTTACAGCCTCTCCTAACATCTACTTGGAGATTTCATTTAATCCTCTCTTGCTAGGACCGCCGCTTTACGCATTGTTCATTAGAAGTTCATTAGTAGTCCTGGCAAGAGATAAATGCAAAGCCCCTTGTCACAAATGACCTCTCGACCTTCTCCAGAACATGGTCATGAGCAAGGTTATCTATGGTTGCGAGTTGGACGGCAAGGTTGCCATCTTTAAAAGTCGTCTTCGCCAGCCATCTATGAATTTTGAAAAAAGCGAAGTCGGAGAAAGTCGGGAAATTCATATTCTGCCTGGATGCAATCACATGAGAGCATAGTGTAGATTCTATGCTAATATCAAACCATTCAGAACGTATCCGCCATCTTTCTTCAGCTCTGACGCGTCGTCACGTGACCTTTGTTGTTCTTACACTGAAAACTCCATACAGTCAAAACTGCCCAAGAAGACCAATCACGGGACCAATAAAATCTGGTATACGTGGCCACTATATACAGGATACTTAACTTGATTGTGTCAATGAGAAAATTATCTATAGGACCGCTAAAAAGTGGTCACATTGACCGCGCCATTAGTGGAAAGGTCCTGAATGTGTGACAAGGGTTGTGCATCAGCGCTTACCGAGGTACGTGCGGACCCGGAAGCTGACCCTCATCAGGCTGCAGATCTTCACCAGGTTGAACCAGATCACCATGGCGACGGCGGCGACGAACTGGTCACTCCAGAAGGCGACATCGGTCAGGTCCACGAAGCCACGCTGTTCTGTAAGTAACATGATTATATAATGTATTGTTATTACACTCAAAACGTCTTACAGTCAAAACTTCTAGTACTAGTATATTGAACATCGAGCATAAAACTGTTCCGCACAACAAATAGAAGCTGAAGTGAGAAGCTTTCAGAAGGCATTCGCCGATCTTTCTTCAGCTGTGACGTTTAGTCACGTGACCTGTATTGCCTTTACACTGAAAAGTTCATACAGTCAAACTGTCCAAAACACTCAGTGGACCGATGAAATCTGTTCTAGGTGGAAAGGTGGTTACTTTAGACAAATTCTTTATACTTGTGTCAATGGGAAAAAGTATCTATAAGACACTAAAAAGTGGCCACATTGGCCAGGTGGTTCTTATGTAGAGGTGGTCAATTGTACAGGTGTGGCTGTATTCTTAGAAAGGTTACAGTATTCAAGCTTTGAAATCCTGCAACATCAACAGCAACAACATAATCTACTATATACAGATGCAGATACTAAATAAAATCAATTTACAAGAGTTTCTAAATAACTATGTCTCGCATTGACATTTCACTTAGGGATGTATCAAATTGAAGATAGTTAACGACATACCTTTCTCCACTTCTTGGCTGAGAAGCGACTTCGCCTCCCCCGTAGCGACGTCCTTGAACACCGTCGCCACGATGACGTAGAGTGACGTCACAACCGACGCGATGTCCGCGAGGGTCCAAACTTCGAGGATGAGCGACTTCCCTTCCTTGCGCGCCTTCTTCACAAGACGGATGATGACGAGTAGGAGACAGACAATAAAGACTGCCTTGGCCACGAGGAGGAAGATGGCGGCAACGTGTGGTGGGGTGAGAGGGAATGTCTCAACTCGGAGAGTCGTGGTCGCGCCCCCTGTCGGAGGGAACTCGAACAGTAGCGATACAGTGCTGAACAGGTTGGCGTTGGCGTGGTACAGGGTGATGTCTATCACAAGCGCCGCCGTGTAACGGTCGATCCACCGGTGCTCCTCTAGGATCTTCAGGACCTCTGTCGTTTCCGCTTCCGTTTCGCCGAGGTTAATGCTGTATCCAGGCCCGCTGTACGATCCGTTCTTCCCGTGGACAACGCGACTGAATGTTACCGGCTTTGACTCTGGGAAGGATGCCAGGGTGTCACCTACTACCCCGCTCTTGTATGACTGGACGCACTTCTCTGTTGGCTTTTTCAGAGTCTTCAATGGCACGGTACATTTGCCTGAGGAACAAACGAAGCAAATTACTACGGATATCACTTCTAGTATCTATTCGTGTTAATGCTGCATTGTTTTGGGTCCTAATAATATTATGTCATTGGTCATTGGTCATCGAGTGAGAAGGTATGAACCTGTAATGCCCCGAAGAATTTTCCCAAGACGCTGGGTCTTCTCGATAAATGTGGGTGTTCTTTAACGTGCAGAGGTTTAAGGTTAACCTATAGACGGGACGATAGGATCGCTGGACATTACATCTACAGAAGAAATTGCATTTCTGATGGTGATTTCAAGCTGGCGGCCCTGTGTATGAGGGAGTTTCCAGCCTATTAGCCTCAGGCGTCGAATCTCTGCGGGTAAAAGAACCCAACACACTTACTAGGAAGACCCTAGTGCTTGGCACAAGACGCAAATCGTGGCGAAGCCGCAGTGCACTACTAGCTACTTGGGAAAGTCATGTTTCACTCTATTGAGGACTTGATGTAAGGGGTGTAGGTAGTTGTTCTGGCCTTGGCCTCGATGGGGTGTCCTTTGCGAGTTCATCAGTATTGTCGCTACATTTTTACGTTGATCTATCTTCTCTCTTACACTGAATCTCCGCTGCAGACTAACTGTACATGGTTTCTCTTCCATTTATTCGGTCTGTTGTCCTTTCTTGGTACATAGCATTAGTCAGAAGTGACGGAAATCTTGGAATGTACAAAAAGCTTAGGGATATTACAAAATAGCCCTACTGCACCCTATTACATTAAGGAGAAGAAGAGGACACCGTACCTGTCTGTGCCCTGAACTGCCGTAGATGGACCGGTCCCACACGGTAAGCCGCCATGTTGTTGATAAACATACGGTCCTTCCAGTCCATCTCCTCACCGTTGTAATGTTGTGCTGGGTACAGCTTACTCGCGAAGGTGACCTTCATCCAGGGGAGTGCATCGTCTCTTGTCCTAACCTGGAGCAGAAAAGATCAAGTTTGAAGCTGTTACGATTTGAGCAATATGCTAAACTACAAACAACTCTCCTAAAAAAATTCAACCTGTAAGTAAAAGGAGAGAGAATTAAGATTTAGTATATTAGAATAATATGCTTCTCAACGCTATAACGTCATATGCCAAGGCATTCGAAGATGACATGCGTCAGCCCTCAGAAGCACTATTTGACAGAACATACAGAAACTGAATATAATAAATATACAGTCACACACACATATATACACATACACATATACACAAACACACACACACATATACACATACACACATACTTCACTGTTCACTCCCTTGGGGTGAAGTAAAAGTCTATAATTTACAAATCAATAAAACAAAATCTCTAGCAAGTTTCCTCGTCAATATTGGGACATTAATATAAGAATTATAGAACCTACCGAGTCGGTGCCATCTAAAAAGCTAGCTTTCAGCCCTTCGTTGATGCGGGGAGCAGAAGGACTCCACGCCTCCTGAACCATCAGTAGAGCAGCGGCGATGATGATGATACCCACAATGCTCTGCCTGCCGTTGTTGGTCAGCTGTAGCAAGTTCTTCCTGACAGCTCGCTGCTGTTTCAGCTGTTTCGTCTCCTCCTGTTCCGTCCAGGCGACATGTGGCTGTTCAGGAAGGGTATCTGCGAGCAAACGTAGTTTATGATATGTTAAACGAGGGTAACATACGGATCCAAATATGAACATAAAAACGGGGCCTGTTTTTACAAACATGGCATCTTTGACATAATGATAATTCAAATATTTCTGAATCTTTCTTTTGATTATACTACAAAATAAATAAAGAAAACGTCTGCTGGCCATTGGCCCTGCCTGTAATGACCGTCGTTAATTCGTCCATTCGGACTCTTGTAGTGCCTAGTGGCAAATAGGGCAGCAAGTTTCTCTGCTGTTTTAGTAGCAGTGTAGATTTTGACAGGGAGGTTTGCTAGCCATCCCCTTAACGGCAGCTCCTCCAACAAGGGACTCCCTTTTTTACGTCTCTTGCAAAAGACGGTGCAGCCCCAACCGAGATGTCCTGACCCCGGGACTTGAACAGGAGTCTACCATGTACTATTCTAACCAGGGGCTCAATTGTGAGGCCGTTACCAGTTGAACCACAGGGAAATCCCCTTATGATCATACCGTATACGATAACTAAAGAAATACATATTGTAGCAGAGAAAGTTTAGATAAGAAAACAGACAATAGGAAACAGTTACATTTACTGCAATATGTGATACTTGCCATCGACTTGATGACGTTTCCCTGCTTCGACGTCTTCAGTAGTGTTGTTGTTCTTGTTGCTGTTCTTCTTTGCAGCACAGACAATTGTGGTTCCAAATGCCAAGAAAACAGCCTATGGTAAAAAAAAACACGTTGTGAGAATCCTCCCATGTCGATCTCAACACGTAATAGGTCTGATTTTAAAACTCGGGAAACCATTACGACCATTGCTGTCTAAAATGAAGACCTTATCAACACAGGATTAAGGTGGTATAATTCATTTCTATTACTATCGCCGAGTTGAACTCCACATACTGTAACAGTAGGCGCATCATCACTATACTAGATACTTTTTAACGCATGGAGTTTGATGTACAAAGGTCCGGTTTGACAGGTTGTTAGGTGTGCATGTGATACAGCCAGTTGCAGAATTCTTGCAAAGCTGGTGTGTTGCGCCGGTTGTATAGAACAATGCATATAAGGACGGTCCTTGTAAATGCACTCTATATGCCTGAGAATGAACCTGTCGACTTATTTGCAGTAGAAATATCTAACAGTCCCTAACAGTTGGCCAACTTACACCAAAACAGATCACTCACCTTATGACAGGAACTGAAAAACACGGTCACTTGCGCTGCGTTCTGAAGATGATGACAACACCGATACTGATAACTGAAAATGATAAGCTTTACCTGTGCTGGTTGGACCACCACCATGGACTGTAGGAAGGCCAGTCCGAACGCTGTGAGCCACTGGACGGACTTGTCGCTGCCCCACTCCACACTGTACAGCAGCAGGAAGAACCCCGAGGCCAGGGTGGTCAGGGCCAGCAGCGCCCAGCCCACGTACAGGAACCAGCACGGCAACTGGAACCCTGAAGATTTCGGGGCGTCCTGGTGTACAATAATAATTTTATTTGCAAGTTCTTGCCCGAAGGCTAATTGCAACATGAAACAATACATAGCAAGGGTATACTGTACAGATAGTGAGAAATAACAATGTTGACTAGTAGAACACATGGCTATTCTAAAAACTACTACGGAATACAATCTACGCTTTTTGGGTTTGACTTCTTTTTTGGAAGCAGTGGAAGACGAAGTGTCCCACTTTTTTTGTAATGAGTGGGTTGTGGGAGGTTAACAAGGTTCTAGTTTTATTTTCATCAGTAAATGTTTGGAAATTGTGGTAAGTTTTGGAGGCTTCTTTAAAAAGCTCTTTTCTTTCCCGATCATTGAAGGGGCAATTTGAGATAAAATGTATTTCGTCTTCCACCGCTTTTGACATACAGTAGTTACATAATCTTTCCCCCACAGGTAACAATAACATGGATGGAGGAAGGATTACTACATAAAGCTGTATCCGTATTTCTTAATGTCTTTCAAATTTCTAAATGCCTTTCGGGGATTGCTATCTATATATGCATGTCTAAATGTCTTTCATAAAAACTTACAATGGAAAACTGGAGACAGATATTGACGATTTAAGATTTGACATACTTTAAAATGTGAAACCATACCAATGATAGTGTGTTTCCTTCCACATTGAAAAATTCCAATAGAGCATCTTAGGTACTACGCTAAGGAATGAATCTTAGTTTTGACATTCATACTATTGATCATATTTTTGTCAAAGTGATGACAATGAACTTTGTCGACAAGATTGCAGTTGGAAATCCGAAACTCCCTCATTCACGAAATTGCAATTTTAATACGTACCTTTGGGCGACAGCGGCGGAAAATCTGCACGATGATGAAGTTGACGGGGAAAACCTGCAGAGTGGTCATGAGGCTGACCCACAGGGTGTCCGCAGTCAACTGTACAAAACAAAAATTTCAGTACTTTCAGCAAATCAGACAGACACATATGTACATGTATTGTACTATACAATAGTAGAAACGATAAAGGCAAAGGTAAAGCAGGTCCATCTCGAAGCGTTATGTTTTTTCAACAGCTGATAGTACAATGCGATTGCGCTACGATCTGGCGATTCTACCGGTAGAAATCCCGATCGATCGTCACAGACTCCGATAACGATCTCTACTGTTAGACTCGCCGATTCTGTCAGATCGCAATCTCTACACTGACCTAGAGAGAGAGAGAGAGAGAGAGAGAGAGAGAGGGAGAGAGAGAGGGAGAGAGAGAGAGGGAGAGAGAGAATGACAAAGAGAGAGACAGAAAGACAGGAAGAGAGACAAAGAGAGACAGAGAGAGAGACAGAGAGAGACAGACAGACAGACAGGCTGACTGACTGACTGACTGACTGACTGACTGACTGACTGACTGACTGACTGACTGACTGACTGACTGACTGACAGAGAAGTACCTCAATAGGCCCGATGGTGACCACGACGTCAGACGTCCCCTGCTCGGACCCCCGGAACCACATGGCGCTGGTAATCATCTTACAGTACAGCAGGCAGAGGCAGCAGGACAGACGCTGCAATATGATACAGATATCATCACAACCCATCCAGGGCTTCTGAAGTTATGATGACCAAGAATGTGTTGAACACAAACACACATACATACATATACACAGACGCAAACGCAGATACACACACACATACACACACACACACACACACACACACACACACACACACACACACACACACACACACACACACACACACACATACATACATACACACTCACACATACACACACACACACACACACACACACACACATACCCTACCTTTGGTTTACTCCTCTGAAGGCTTCCGATCAGAATATCAGAGGAGCTAGAATATCATGGATGCCAGGCTATAAGTAATTGAGTTCGTGTTGAAGAATGTTTTAAAAAGTACCTGAACGCGGGAGAAGTAGCTCCGTGGGCGTGACGTCACCACGGACATCCAGACGTGCCCGTCCTTGAACTTCTCGCGCAGCTTCAGCTTGAAGCGCTGCGCCACGGAGACGTCCGTCTCCGCTGTGGGGGGCAGGGACCTCGCGAGACGGCCGTCTCCGTGCTCCACGCCCATCCAGGAGTTACAGACGAACTGGGTCCTGAAAACATTGAAGAAGAAAAATAATTTTTATCATTCCATGAAGTGGTGACAACTGTCAGAGCTCACGACCGGGCTGATGATGACTGTATGCATATACGTATGTTATCAGACACAATCGAACAGGGTTCTGAAAAAAATGGAGAAGAAAAGACGTCTGAACATTCAATGAAGTACGTGGTGAAAACTGTCAGGGGTAGATGGCTGTGTGGATGGCTAATGAAGAAAACTCTGTACTGCGCTCTCCTCCCACGTAGGATTCACACACGGCGAACTCTGTTATGAAAACAAAAGAAAAGATGAAGACAAAAAAGACATTTGGAGATTCCACGTGGCCAAGTAAACTGTGAGGGGCTAATATAGCTGCATAGATGGTCGATGAGGAGAATCATGGGTTCTCCAGACGTATCTAGTCGTTAAACAAAAATATGAAGAGAAAACATTTAATGAAGTTGTGGCAACTGTGAGGGGCTTATGACTGTGTAGAATGGATACCATACTAACTTAGAATTTTAGTACACAGGATAACTTGAATATCTAGAGTAGCTGTAATGTTTATCCAATAGGAATGCAGCGTTAACACCTTAACGGTTGTAATACCTCTTGTTCGTCTGCGAATCTGTCACCTCCACCCTCTCTAGGAACCAGGAGGCGTGGCGACCCTCCCCCGAGTTGTCGTGCCACACGGTCAGGCTGGTCAGACCGCCCAGCGGCTGCGGGGTGGTCAGCAGGAACGTGTCCACGCCTCCGCTTTGGAAGGTCTGGAAAACAGACGATAAATGCATAAGTTGTAAAGGCCATGAGATACCACAACTGACCATGAATGACCATGAAGGTCTATAGGCTGGTCAGATTGTCCAACGGCTGAGGGGTGGTCAGCAGGAATGTGTCCACACCTCCGCTTTGGAAGGTCTAGAAAAATGACAAGATAGTTAGACCTAAGTGCATACGTTGTGAAGGTCCTGAAATGACACAACGTCCAATGAATGTCTACAGGCATCTGAGGTGGTCCACTATTAGTTTTATGAAATGTAAAGACCCCCAAACACCACAAACAACACCCAATACCTGAAAATATTTACAAACATTTTCTACAGTTACGAAAGTCAAGGGCAATGTGCCTTCATCATAAGACTCTGCCTCAATGGATAAAATGACCAAATATAACTATATTTTGACGTGGTAATACCTGCATTGTAAGTGTAGAGCACTGCATACGAAATTCAACCAAACATAGTCCAACAGTATAGTATTTTGCAGAGGTCGTTAGTTATTGATTAGTTGTTTGAGTTAGCACTAGTTGTATCTGATACAATTGTTTATAATAAAGTTATCATCGTGTGTAAGTCTGACCATGTCGTCCTGCTCGAAGCTTCTCGGGCCCGTGCTGCCCTTGTCACCGGTCAGCAGGAAGGAGACCTTTGACCTGGTCCCGGATCCCCAGTCGTGGCCCGTGTCCACCCTCATCAGGAACCGGTGGAGATGGCATTTACGGTTGCCTGGCACGTTCCTGATGCTCCACTAAACCAAACAGAGAGAGAAGTTTATACCAACCACAATAATGGTTGAGAAAACAGCATCTTAGATTTAGTACCGAGCTTTATCAATCATCAACATTTTGAAGGAATCGATGAAAGTTTCTATGGCTATCATACCATATCTTATGGAGATGAGTATAGAAGTAGAACACACTGATGTGGCCAGAGGGCTAAGTAAACGGAGATGCTATACAGAGATCTTACGAAAGTCGCTGTACTTTTGTTGTGCTAATAAAGATTGTACTTTATTGTTGCGGGAAGGACTTTGATATCATTCTGATATCTTCTTTCGTATCCTTCCTTCGAGTAGGATATACCTGGACGTGTCCGCACAATCGCGAAGGATTTGAACCCAGCATCTCTATAGATGCCGGGTTTGCAACTGGTATACCCTCAGCACACCGCAATGCCACTATGCCAAAATACCTTGGTGGGCGTGGCCTTTTACCAGCTGTCAGTCAATCAGAGCATCGTCTTTACATTGAGGCGATTCTTTGATTGGCTGGCAGGTGGTTAAAGGCCCCGTCCACAAAAGTGGAAACCTCAGCCCGGTTCAACAGAGCCTCCCAAGGTATATTGCACAGGCTCTGCGTAGGAGAATGGTTCCGACGATGTCGCTATCCCATCATACCTTCTGCTCATCCTTTCTATCCTTCCTTCGCGCGGGATACAGCAGGACGACGAACAGTCCGGTCACCACCACCATGGTGGTCCACACGGCGTAGTTGTTGACCAGCTCGTAGAACTTGGTGAAGACGGTCTTGAAGTTGATCTTGTTGGGTTCGGTCCCGGCGGATGCTCCAAACCCGGTCAGGTGGTTACACAGGCAGACTGTATCGGTCAGGGTTGATTCCAGGCTCACCTGAAAACGTTTTCATCATAAGAAACAGTTTTTTAAGTAACTACAACGTACAGTTGACGTTTGAATCTATTGTTTGTAAAGGCTTTCAAACATTTTTGTCAGACCAACTGCAAGTAGAAAAAGCGCACTTGATAAGTATTGGAAAAATCTGTAATTTTATACGACTATTCACAGTAATGCTTGAACTAAATTTGATCCTGTTTGAACACTTTTACAGCAACTCTTAACAACATTCACAACCATACCTGACTTATGTGAAGAATGCAATTGAAACACACTTTGGATATAGGCCTTGCTTTGAAATTCTATTGTTGTTTTTTGGTGATTACCTGAGTTATCTTGCAAGATTTCTCTCTGCACTTACAAAAGAGTCAATACCTCCAAAGGGTTTCTTCTAAGGATAACTTTGACCATGTTATTTTTGTCTTACCCGACACCCGTCTCCTTTCCACGAGCCCGACTCTTCGTCCCAGAACAGGCAGTTCAGTCGCACGATATGCACCGAGTACAGGCATCCTGACGGCGGGCATCCTGGATAGGTACAAAGAAAAGCCAGTAAGAAAATGGAAGAATTCTTTAATTTGTGTTAAATGATGAGTAATTTATGTTCCTCCTCGCCCAGTCGGTTACCAAACAAAGCTTGACGAAGATCACAAAAATACGTCAAGTATTAGTACG